>CM030007.1:100755616-102161449 GCA_017639485.1 Pluvialis apricaria | reverse complement strand
TAGCTTCTTTCCTTTTTACTTTCAAAATGTTGTTAGTACTGCTAATAATGAGACCTTCATTCCTTTAACTGTACAGATTTCTTTACATTGTAAGTAACTCTGGGTAAATAAGGGAAAGTTGGAGACACGTTGCCTGTGTGTGTTATGGGTATGTGGACATACAGTGTCTGCAGATGTGGGTATTAAAAGAAACAAAAAGAAGAGAGAAAAGAAGAAGTGAGCGCTGTTCCTCTTACCAACATTACAGGTAAAAAGGAGGTTCTCCTAAAGGTAGAACCAGGCTACAAATCAAAATACTTGATGAGCAAATAAAAGACTGCATTGCAGTTTTTGGAAGCAGATTTTAAGAAATTCAGGCAAATTAATGCTACTTCATGGCACATTCAGATACACCTAAAAAGGTCTTAATCCTCTCAGAAAGACATAACATTTTGCTTAAATGTAGCTCCAAATATCAGTTTGGCCATACTCATCTTGGTGTGTGAGGGCCAAATACACTCTTACCAAGTTTTCAGCAAGCCCTTCAGCAGGACTTCCTCCCTTTAATTCACAGCTTTCAGCTGTCTCTGAAGAAAAAGTCAGTAATTCTGCTCACAGAAGGGGAAACTCTCCCCTCACCACAAAGAAAGCTCTCTCAAACAGGCTTTTAGCAGGGGAACAAACAGGGCTGCCCAAGAGAAGAATGGAGTTTCACAACTTGCCCTGAGGGGCCGTTGGACCATCCTGCTCCAGGATAGTGGACTCTCATCCCCCATCCCCAGGACTGCTGGGTATTCAGGGCTGCCCAAGGGACCTCTTCCTTTCACTCCTGAGTGCGTTTGATGCAGCACCAGGTCTGAGGGCTCAGGACAAACTCCATCCTGGGAAAAATGGGGTCCAGTTCTGGGGTGGGCTCATGCCCATTGACGAGTCCTCCTCCCAGTCAACTCTGGGAGGAAGGTGCTACTCCGAATGAAACAGGGCATTTGCTTTGGCCAAACTGCAACTACTATGTCAAAGCAAGCAGCCCATGTAAAGCCACATAATTAATACTAATTATCAGTACCTGGCCACTGGGGCAACACAGCACGCATTCCACGAAAAGCACCCTTTCTTCCAGCATTGTTTCCACGCTTTCGCACTTCTCATTTCCCTTACTACCAGGTCGGGTACCACAGCGGAGCGAAGAGGAACAGGTCCTCATCCCTTCGACGTTCCCCCACTTGGCGTTGAGCGCCGGGAGCGCCCCTGGCAGCCGCGGGCAGCTCGGCAGCGACAGTCACTAGAGGGTGCTCCGTGCTCCTCTAAAGGAGAGCTGCTGGCTCGCCTGGCTGCATCGTTCCTCCGACGCGATGTGATGAACAGCTCTTTCCAAAGTTAGAAATTGCTTCTTTTAATAAAAAGAGTACTTTAACAGAAGCAGATAAATGAGATTTTTTCCTACATCAGTGGCACCCACTGTCAGTTTTGCCCTGAAGGCTGGTTATGACTTAACGTCTTCCCACTCTCCCGTCTTTGCTTCCTTTCAATCATCCCATGCGCTATTTTCAGCTGCTCCAACCCATTTGACCAATTAGTCCCTTCATGTTTTCCCCCCATCCCCACCTTCCTTCCTGTCATAGCAATGAATTGACTTCACTCACTGGCAGAGCTGGAAAGTTGGGAGAGAGCCTGATTTGGGGGCGACACAATTTTTTCTTAACTTTACTTCATGGAACAATAGCAATCAAGAATGGATTGCCTTCCAATTCACAAACTTTTACAGAAATGAAACGTTGGAAATTTTCTAGATGGAAGTCGAAGTACTTCATTTACCAACTCTAACTATAAGTCAAGCTATTTAAGCTTCTATCAGCCAAAATATTTTTGGTGACTACACCACTGTTTGCCCATCTTCTCTGTTCTGATCATCTTTGGAGACCAGCTACACTCTCTACATAAAAATAATACCACAGGGATAGGGAATGAAATGGGAGCTCTGTTTACATGAATTACATTGACCCAGTCACAATTATATTGACACAGGAGTTATTTGCAATAGCCAACATAGTACTTCATAAGAGGGAAGTGCTGACACACTCATTTGCAGACAGGGAATTGAGTCTCTGTCTGCTGAAGTTTGGTTCACTTCATTAGGCTTCAACAATTTAAAATTTAGATGTCCAGGCTAAGCTAGTTGTCCAAGACTTCTTCTGCAGTCCTCACTACAACTATCTTCATCATGTCATTCAGTCTCACCTACAACAGCTAATTAAAAGAAGTGAGATTAATCGCACCTTTAAAGTACTTCTCTCACTCTCCGTTACCTAGAAAGGGAACCTGTACGACTACCAGAGACGCCCAGCTTTTGTATAACTCTGGTTATGTGAGATGAATCACACCCAACGTTCATTTCATTCTTCCTTAATTTTTCCATCTCCAAAATGTTAACAGTTGTAGCGCCTAATGCCAAAGGAGTGCTGTATGGATTAATAATAACAGCGCACTGAAACCTTTGGCTGAAAGTTGCCACTGATATCAAAGATATTTGTGTTTGTGTTTGATGATAATTTAAAACTGGTTAAGTGACAATGATACCACAGGACAGGAAAAAAAAAAAAAACAACACCAAACCAAAACACTTCAAAAAGGAAATTCTCTGCAAGGAAAAAAGAAATAACTGTGAGGGCAAAGGCCAACATTTTTCATCACTTTCTTCCAAATGTTTTAGATAATTTTAACTGGACTACACAATAGTTTGAACTGGTTATTAGAGATCGCTGTCCTTCAAGTTCTTACCATCCCTAGATTGATAGGCATTGCACACAGCAAGTATGTCTGGCATATTGGACTTCTACACCGTATTAGGGAGGCTGTTTCAAGATTTTCATCAAGAATGGAACCTATTAAAGTGTCTCTCACACTCTTCTAGCTTTTATAGCATGCTTTGGAGGACTGCATGCTCTTTTTTTCCTCTCCAGGACCAGGAAGTCTATAGAAAATGCTTTCAACTGTTTTATTTGACCTTTCACCCCTGGGCTTTTGCCTAATCTGCAAATTTGAATAGGAGGTATAGCTGTGCTTTTTTTTCCCCTCTCTCTAAGTAACTAGCTGAATTCCTTAAAGAACCAGACACACATCTAAAATTGGGACTCTTTTGGTATTGTACTTCTTTGTTAGTGGCTGTGAACAAGAAACAGATGTGAAATATCTGTGTTTGAAACCTAGTGACCCAGAAAGACCAGGGCTAATCCAGATCATTCTTAATAACCGAAATCTGCCACCCTTTGACTACCTTGAGATACATGCACACGCCCAGGAATATCTCCACCACGACCCCAACAGACAGACAGACAGACAGAGATAGAAACCCTCAGAACTTTTATACATCTTTATGCTAATTATGAACTCAGATGTAGTTCAAGATTTGAACAACAGCAAAAAAGTGGATTCCCCATTGATCTTTTTCCCCAGTATTGATCAGCTCCCTTGCATTTAGACTGCTCACTTCCATCAAAGGTGAATTCATCAGCGGTGGGGAAGAGAGGAAATGTAAAAGAAACAATAGACATATAAACAAAACTTTGGTTTACTTAGTTTGTCTCAATCTGTGCCAGGTAACTCACAGTATCGTACATTAAAACGGAAATAATTGCCCTGTCTGCAGTAGGGATCCCTTGCCTGATGCCACCCTCAGCTGTGGGTGGCAGGGAGAAGAGCAATGGGGTGGGGATTGATGGAGCAATGCACTAATTAGACTTCTCCATGAACATTCTTCTTTTGTGAAAATTATGAAGGAGAAATTCAGGTTGCAGGAGATGCCATTCCCATCACTGTTTCCAAACACTAAAGGCATGCTGCATACATACACAGTAAAAGCAAACCACCTCCATTGCACTGGCAACTTGTTTTTCTTTTCTTTATTCTGTCTAGGACAGAAGGATACATTTTGCTGGCCCTTTTAAATACTGAAAACATGAAAACAATAATCATTGAACAATTATTTTGCAATAAGGTTCAAAAAATAAATAGAAATGAAGCACTTGGAAAATATAATAGTACATCTTCTAGGAATACTCCCGAGGCTAGGCTGTGTGGTCCAAAGGATAAGATTCACACATTTCTGTAACTGTCTGATATTTCTGGCTTTCTCTAAGCCCCAGTAATATCATATGCCTTGTGAGTAAAAAAATAATTTCAAAAATCATCGTTAACTAACACTGGTCTAGCTTAAATCTCAGCTATACAATTAAACTAAAAATATTTGTTATCTTTTTGAAGACCAGAGCAAACATGTTGAAAGGAAATAATAACCAAAAATGTTTGTACAGACTGCAATTTTCTTGTGGCTTTCTGAAGAGCAGAAAGGATAGGTCTCAAATCGCAGCATGATGATGTGCTACAACTAGCTCCCTCATTTCTCTAGCAATGAAACCCCTCATTCCTCTCTTCTGCTAGATCCCATGTCTGGGAGCTGTACCCCACATCTGCAGTGGTGGTCATGCAGGATTGCCCAGGTAGGAGAAACGACTTTGCTTTGGAAACCAGGTGATCGCAGGAACTGCCTGTTGGCAACTCTCTACCATTGGCATTATTCAAGCAGTTTATAAAATAACTTTTTACTACCAGAATGAAATGTGCCTGTGAACTCTTCTAAAGAGTAACAGCATACCTTGGATCTGTAAAGCTTGATGACAAATACCAAGTATTTCCAACACCCAAGAAATGCCACACTGATAAAGTCCTACCTGATTTGATTTACGCACAACCACATTTCTAAACCTCAGTGCATTTAGAGAAAGACATTTCCAACAACATACAAGGAAATTAGATTATTATCTTAAAGTACTACAGTGAAATCAAAGGACTTGGCAATGATAAACCAAAATATTTTCTCTTGGGGACTAAATATACCCGCAAGAAAGAGAGCAAAGGAGTTCTCAATTACTTTAATAGATAAAAACTGTGGGCATAAAATGCTTATCACTTCAAAAAAATACATTGAATACAATTAATTGCCAAGATAATTCTAACTCAGTGTTTTTACAGACCTGGGATTTGTCATCAACACTATCTTTTTACCCATATTTAAAGCACTTTGTAGGTTACACGGTGTTTTAAGAAAAATAAAGACAATGTCCTCCTTCCACCAACCTGAATGGCAAAACTCCTCTTGCCTCAACAAGATTAAGGTTTCAACTCACTGAGAATTAAACAAAATTACACATTATCACAGTTTCCTGCAAACTGTAAATTCTGAGCTTCAAAACCCTAATTAGATCATGTTACAAGACACAAAAAGTACGGTTCAATAACAAAAAAATAAGCAGAAGTGGAAACAGGGAGGGAACCAATAATTGATAGGATTTAATACATGATTTAAGGCCCAGGAAAGAATCCCTAAAGCCTTCTCCTGCTATGAAAGGCTTGCCAGACATGTGTGAAAAACTTGTTAAAACATGTGTATTGAATTACCTTGGTGGCCTGTGACTTTCCCAAGAACCATTCGCAATTAGCTGGGATCCAGTAAAACAGAAATTAAGTTTTGTATGCAGCATTAGCCCTGTAGAATGGGGCACTTATTCTAAAAGGATCTGTGTTTTGAGCCCACTCTAGAAGATCCCAAACTTTTCCAGTTCATGGCACTCAACTCCATAGAACCATAGAATCATAGAATGGTTTGGGTTGAAGGGACCTTTAAAAGTCATCTAGTCCAATCCCCCTGCAATGATCAGGGACATCTTCAACTAGATCAGGTTGCTCAGAGCCCCGTCCAGCCTGACCTTTAATAATGGGGCGTCTACTTCTTCATCTTCATCTTCATCTTCTCAAAAGACTGCATCAACTGAAAGATAAATGTTTAAATTACCTCTCCTTCTGTTGGGCTTGATCTGACTTTGCGTCACTTGATCTTACTGACTCTATAATTTGCCCAGTATTTCCCACAATGTACTGTGACTGGTCTATAGAAGTTTCTCGTTAAAACAATTCTGTACGAAGTGCCACTGCATTTCTCAAAAAGGAGCCGTGGCATTAAGGCAGTTTGCTTTCCTTTGCATCTTTGACAGCTAATCCTTCCTCCCCACTGCCAAGGCTTCCTCTGCTCCCTCCTGCCACCCATGGACGCTGTGTAAGAGTCAGGGTGCTGTAGCCAGCCTGGGTCCACGCAGGTGCCCGTGTGCCAGGCAGTGGCAGCCAAATTCAATGCAAAATGCACCCAGCACAGCACAAAATGCTCCTCCTGTCTTTCCCTTGGTGGGCACACAACTTCTTTCCCTCACCTCCCTTCTGAGCTACACAACCTCATGGAAAGCTGATTATCTTTGAGCGCTCAACCCCTTCATTTAATGGGCAGAGAACTCTGTTTCCTTATGAAATCTGGGCAGGATCTGCTTGAGGCAAGCCTGTCCCAGACTGTCCCTCCAGACAAATCTGTCTCTGCATTGAACGGCTGTCTTCATGGAGGAGTGATCCTCTTTTCACCCATAAAGTTGTAACCAGTATCCCACACACAATTCTATTTTAACAACAAAGAGAATCAAGGTGAAAATTTTGTTTGGCTTGCAAACAGCAAATTTTTTATGAAGAGAGGGGAGAAGATGTGTTATTCAAGTCACTCTTTTTTTTAATGATCTAGCATTAAAAAAAAAGGAAAAGGAAAAGGAAAAGGAAAAGGAAAGGAAAAGGAAAAGGAAAAGGAAAAGGACAAGGAAAGGAAAAGGAAAAGGAAAAGGCAAGGAAAGGAAAAGGCAAGGAAAAGGAAAGGACAGGACAGGAAAGGAAAAGGAAAGGAAAAGGAAAAGGAAAGGAAAGGAAAGGAAAGGAAAGGAAAGGAAAGGAAAGGAAAGGAAAGGAAAGGAAAGGAAAGGAAAGGAAAGGAAAGGAAAGGAAAGGAAAGGAAAGGAAAGGAAAGGAAAGGAAAGGAAAGGAAAGGAAAGGAAAGGAAAGGAAAGGAAAGGAAAGGAAAGGAAAGGAAAGGAAAGGAAAGGAAAGGAAAGGAAAGGAAAGGAAAGGAAAGGAAAGGAAAGGAAAGGAAAGGAAAGGAAAGGAAAGGAAAGGAAAGGAAAGGAAAGGAAAGGAAAGGAAAGGAAAGGAAAGGAAAGGAAAGGAAAGGAAAGGAAAGGAAAGGAAAGGAAAGGAAAGGAAAGGAAAGGAAAGGAAAGGAAGGAAGAAAAAAGGGAATGGGAGCAGGAAAGAGAAAGTAGGAAATTCTCCTTAGACTTCAAAGTAACCAAGATTTCTGTTTTCTTCGGGTGTTAATATTTCATAGCTTTTCAGTTCTTAGGTTCAACAAAGGACACTACTGGTACCTGCAATGTTGTCAATTAGCAACCGCAACTGTTGGATTTCTTTTTAATGAGCTCATTTTGATTTTGAAAATAACACTACAGATGTGAACTTCAGTCCTGCAAAGACTTATATATGGGCTTATCTTTACACAGCTGAACACTACATTTTCATTGACTTCACTGAAGACTACATAAAATGGAAGAAACCAATTTGCAGATGTGGTTTTGAAGGCCTGGGATTTTATTTTTTTAATTTTAACTTTTTCTGAGATGTTTCATTCTAGCTGTAACTGAGTCTCTATTCATGCCTTCACATACTGTAGGCACAAATGCTTGAAGTCACTGTTTTCCATGTACAATGTAGGTCAGTCAACTGAGAGATTTACCAGTATAATCAGATATTCAGAGTTTTAGGAGACCAAAACAGCACATGAAAAAAGTGCAGGTAATTGTCAGAAGACCTGGGCTTTCCTGTCTGATGTGGAAAATAATCTTCAACAGACCTTTTTTTTAGACATGATATTGATAACGGGCTTACCAAAAGTACAGAAAAATGCCATTTGAAAAACAGTCCTGTATAGATGGATTGACCTTCATACCCTGAGGTGCTGACACTACAATTAGCGCCAGTACTTCATAAGGAGTTACTCAGCATATCAACCTACGTTGCCAACTAGCCACAGGTATTTAAGATAGCCAGGTGGTTTAACACCCTAGCACTCAAGCACAGGGCTTGTTCCCCTCCAAGGCCAAGCTGAAGTTCCAGTCTTGCAAAGATCTCTTACCATGTGCAACATTTCCATCACACTTCAGTGAAACTGTATTTATTTATGGGCAATGCAGTTATTTGCCAACGAATGTGGTTTGGGGACAGCTGAAGCTATTTGCTAGTCCAGGATTAGCTTGCTGAGTAGTTTTGGCCTGAACAAAAATAACCGCAGGCTTTGAAAACATTGGCCATTGCCTTGAACAGATATTTTAAGTGGTTTCAACACTTTGTTTTCAGGGCACTTGTCATGAAAGCAAAGGAAGAAAAGATCATGATTCTCAATGTTTTCAAGGAGGGAAAGCTCACCCTCCTTTCTCCATGGTAGACCAGCACGTGCCCAGGCACAGCACTCAGATCACCTTGATCCGTCGCCAGCAGGACATGCCACCTGCCAAGACAGCAGCTTCATCGTTCAGTCACTCACTCCTCAGCTCAGCCTCTCCCTTGCTCTTTAATTGTCCTCTGCAAAGTGGGGCAGAAGGAATGACAAGCAACTGAACCACGATATAACACTTGGTCAGATGCGTTCCTGGATCAGGACCTTCAATCATAAACTCCTCCCGGGTCCTGCACAATGGCAGCCCCAGATCTGGGGGTTAGGAACACTTTGTTTGCCATTGGAGTACAAATAACACACAATAATAATGTTATAAAAGAATGCATTTCTCTCAAAGTTATGTTTGTATAGGCTTTGTTCAAGCCAAGCATATGCAGAACCAAAGCTGTGTATCTGCCAATATTACAAGTATGATCCAAGCAAGTCCATCGAGATATTGCCAGCCACACGTCTCTCTCCATGAGGAAAGAATTTGGAATGTATTATTTGACACAGAACCATATAATTGCAGTGTCAAAAATTATAGTAAATGGTTCTAATCAACTGCCAAGAAGTGGGATATTTTTCTGGCTTGAGCTTCTAATAGAAAATAAAAAATGCAAAAGTTACAGCAAGTCTGATGTTACTAAGCTGTCATTCTAGAAATTGTCTTTTGAAACAAAATTGAACCGGGTTACAAATAAAATGATACTTGTTAGTTCAAGTAAGGTTGGAAAACAAGTAGATTGCTTTTGCAAGCTTCTTATACCAAACAACAGAACTTTGTGTGCTCTGAATAGCCAGATTCATACATGGTAATTCATGTTATTAATTTTGAAGCCTGTATAAAAGAAGTAAAAATAGTTGACTCTTCAATTACAATGATTTTAGTGTGTTCAGCTCTTAACAAAATACTCAGCTGCTGCAGGTGAAGCTTCATTTGCAGGATTTTCTCCCTCAGGCTAATTTTCTTATTGTGATGTTTTTTTCCTAGCTTTTTAAAATTTAAGTTACCCTGCCATTTTCAGGCTGGAACACCTACAGGTTAAAATAAATCTCATGCATTAAAGTACCATATGGAAATTATATACATAAATTCATGCTCTAATCATCATGCTATTTTGGGCTTCAGTCTCGTTCATTACATGGTGATTCCCTGACCAAGACATGGAAAGAATCCCCTTCCCCAAATATTTAGCATGTACTAAGAAAATACAAAGGATACAGTAGGGGGACAAACATCCTTACGCAGTGGATAAGTTAAGTAAAGCAGATCATTAGGGAGCAGGACTTTACTGGGAGAATGGTTTTTGAAGAGAACTGCGAACATATCATAATGGGAATATTGTTCCCACATTTGGGGGAGAAGTGAATAATATATCCCTTATAAAATACAATTCTGAGCCATCTGAAATACTTGCAAATTTGAGTTTAATTCCATGAGTTGCTTTGAACTATTAAAAAAAAAAAAAAAAGGTGAGAAAATTAGGAAATGTCAAAACACTCTACAACATTTCTAAAACAAAACGTTTCCATATACTCAGAGAGCTGTGTCCCATTTACAACAATGCACCACAAGCAGAAGTAATGGTATGTATCTCCCGCATGACATTTATATAGTAGTGTGCTGTGTATTGACACTGTATTTCTTCCCTTTTCAGAAAAGTTTTCAGTGTGTTGCCTGTCCAAGGAAGAAGAGTCATGGGAGTGTATATGCCCCTTGCACTTCTTGCCCTCCCTTTGTTTTGCAGTATTTGTGCTTTATCACCTTGTGCATATTTCTTGAGTCTTGGAGGTTTTAGTCTTCATCTGACAACTTCCGCTTTCGAAAGGTCAGTACACAAGCCGAGTCTGTATTCACAAAGAGGGTCATCTGCACAGAGTTAAGAAATAGATGTCACACCAGCTTCTTATGTTTGAGCAGCTGGGTAGATCTCTCACCTACACAACCATAAGACTACGAAACTTTCCACGCAAATGCTCTTGCAGCACAAGCAGCTGACCAACGATATCAAAGAAGCAGACTGAAAGTGAAGGAAACTTGTGGTTTCTTTATGACTCTGAGATGAATTCTTTCATCAGATTAACCACTTCTGAAAGCATCCGGCATGTCTAACATACTCGAGGGACAGCCAGGATCTATTCTAAGGCAACGCATGTAGGGTCTGACTCAGGAGAACATCCTTATTCAGGAAGGACATTTTATTTTAAGGTTTCACTTTAAGCATATGCTTAAATCCCATTAAAATTGGTGAAATTTAGGTTTATCCTCAAAGTTAAGCATGCACTTGGGCAATTTCCTGAATCCAAGGTCAGTAGCCAAATGCAGGTAGAAATATAGGTTGCTACTGGTAAATGCAGAAACTAGTGGAAGAAAAAACAACTCAAATTGGGAGCTAACAGAATGTCATTTATTATTAAGAAAGTTTCTGGAAAACTAGGAAGAAAAACCTAAGTGAACGGGAGTAGAAGGAAAGTGGTCTCCTACCCAAAGTCACAAACATCATCCCTGTATACAGCATTAAAAGAACAGCAGAACAGAGACATGCCGTGCTGCCACAAGGTGATTTGTGGGAGATACCTGATCACACCCATCAATCAGCTCTTGCTTGTTGCCTCTTTCACCTCTGAGCAGAGATGAAAGGGCCATCACACCATGGGCTGAGTCCCAAGCTGTGCTGAGGCTGGCATTGCTGAAATCAGGGTGTGTTTGGAGGCATCAGCACCTCTCCAGGTCTGGCCATGGGAGAATTACAGCTGGGGGCCTTGACAAAAGAAAGATATATCTCTGCTTCATAAAAGCCAGGCTTATAAATGAGAACATTTTGCTGGAAAATACTCAAATCTGACATAGGCTTGGAGATCCTCCAACACTTACAGAACAGCAAATCAGGTAATCAAATGCATTTAGGGCAGAAAAAAAACAGTTTTGCCAGACTCCAGCTGTACCAGATCTAGTGACCAATGTTAGAGTCAGGAATTCAGAAAAGCATTCAGGTAAGTGGACAAATTCACC
The DNA here is from genome assembly GCA_017639485.1 of Pluvialis apricaria. Lineage (NCBI taxonomy): Eukaryota > Metazoa > Chordata > Aves > Charadriiformes > Charadriidae > Pluvialis > Pluvialis apricaria. Next base: position 102,150,101 of record CM030007.1, on the reverse strand, counting down.
AAGCATTATCTAGATATGAAAACAGTCATTGGATATGCAGTAGGTTATTCTGGCATCATAAAGAAATAAACTTATCTTAAGAAATCAGTGTTTATCTGGTTGTCCTAAAGAAACAATGCTGATCATACTAAAGCACAGCACTACTTCTCGAGAAGAAAAGTACCTGTTTGAAACATTTCTAGCCAAGTGTGACTGTATGTAACTGATCAGGGCACTGTTCTGCCCATGGGTGAGAGCAGCTGACAGAGCCAGTCCTGAGCACTGCCATTTAGTTCCAGATTCAGACTTTTTGGTCTACTAAGTTGGGGTGGACCTCTGTCTTTGTGGGGGCTGACCATAATTCTGTGTTCATTCCCACGGGTTGCAAAACCTGGTTGTAATTGTTGGATCTTAGATTTTCGTCTGGGCACAGGACAAATAAATATGGACAGCAACCTGCATCCAAGGAGAAATCTCAAGGCAAAGGAAGTAACTGAAAACAACCAAAAACAGTGTGAATCTGCACTGTTATTAAGCAGTGTGAAACTATATGCCTGAGGTGGCAGTGCATGCTCAGCCCGGCAATGCTATGCCTACGCTCCCTTCATGCTCTGAGGTCACGTGCTGCTGTCAGGAGTAGTCCTCCACAAGCAAGGTTTCCATCCAGACCTTCCTGAGGAGACAACTGATGCAACCTGGAAACCAAAATAGAACTACTAAACTCTCTGGTCAAAACTATTTCAAGGCAGCTCACTGAAGGAGGATGCTATCCCTTGGTTCTGCCCCACTGGTGCACTCCTATTAACTGCAGAGGATGATTGCATGGGGATTTCAGAAAAGGTACCACAGGTTAAGGGTGGGAGGAGGATTGGCCACTACTTTGTGTTTCAGAGCAGCAGAGGTATTATAATGGAAATAATACTAGTTAATAATTCTGTTAGCAATTTTCATACCCTCTGTGGATAGAGGAGGAGATGTTGTCTTGTAAGTGAAAGCAAATTGCTGTCACCTTACACCTTGAAGAATTTTGTTGTCTCCTGTGAGGAGCTCAGACTTGCCCATTTTTTTGCCTCTTTAGAATTGAAGTGCAATGTAACATGTGATGCAAAAGGGATGGGAGAAATGTTAGAAGATTGTTTCCTTAACTGATTTTATCAGAATTGCTATAAATCACTCTTATGACTCAAAAATTATGGAAAGCCTGTTGGGAAAAGCAATGGTGGTGTGGGAATGAAGAACAGTAGACTCTGTTTCTAAAAAGTATATAGCAAAGACTTGTTTCCTTGTTTCCTGTTCTAAAACAATCTTTGCATTATCAGCATAGAGCCAGACTGTCAAATCCTGATTGGGTCTTCCACAGGCAAAAAAAAAAAAAAAAAAAAAGCCTTCCTACCGGGGTCACTGAAGATTTATTTTGCTGTAGAAGACAATTTGGGTTGCAGAAAATCAGTGTCTACCCCAGACAGCACAAGAAGAAATCTTAAGAGACCACTTCAAGCTGTGTCAGGGCTGTCTGTAGGTTGCCCCAAAGCCACCTGAAAATGGGGCCACTCAGGTGAGTAGGAAAGCAACCTTTTCCTTCCCCAGCTCTGCACAGTAGTTGTTATTGAGACTGTGCCTTTTGGTGAAATTTCTGATGGCTTTGTAGCAAGCCTAATCTAATAATAGGCAGCCTAATATCACACAAGCTGTTGATCTCCTCATGGGACTCAACTTTCATTAACATCAACTGCTGGGGAGGATGTTACACGTTGTTCTCAGCTTCAGTGGGTTCCCAGAACTCTGCTTCATGGAGTAATAACAAAGTGCAAAGATATTCGCCAGGATAAGATGACACCACTTTTTATCAAGTGAAGTCCATACAGAAAATAATTTTTAAGAAGTGATCACACTCATTCTTCTCCACATCAGCAGGAGAATGTCTCCAGTTTGCCAAGTGGGAAGAGATGCAATTAGATGGGACAAACAAGGATTACCAGGTTTTGAAGAAGCGCAACAAAGCACAAGCACAATAAAGACCAAGTTTCCAAGAGTAAACAGCACCCAGCAGTCTCCTCTGGCAAAGAATGGAAATTGGTGGTTAGCAAGCCATTTGGGGAAGTGATCGTGGAAATGACTAAAATTTATTTTAAAGGATTTGCTAATGGGAAAGCATATTTCTGTGCTGGCACAAGGATATGAACATTTTTGAAAAAGTTAGGGCAAACTTGATGGAGAGCTTAAAGTAAATATTTTGAAGAAAACACTATTTGGAGGAGGTAGCTTTTTGTATTACAATCTCCGTTTCATTCAACCTCCAGGAAAGGTCATTGATTTAATCAAAAGCTTTTTTCCTTTCGTTAGACTCCCAAATGTACATACCATCAAGATCTGGTGCACAGAAATAATTTGAAGCAAATCTTCTAAAAAAGGTTTTGAAGATGCTTGCCAGTAGAACATTGTGCCTCACAGCTATAATATCAGAAAAAGCCATTCAATTTAAATTAATATATTTGGCCAGACAGCTATATTAAAATTCTTGTTGTTTTTTCTGTTATAATGGTAGCCTGTGGTATGACTAGCCCTCTTCAAAAATCTATGTAGTTATTGCCTTTCTCTTGCCTAGGGTGCATCATATGTTTTTGATTTTGATGAGCTGCATTGCACTACCTCATTAAAACAAACACTTATGCAAAACAAAAGGCTGTGTATCACAGCGCAGGGTATGTAAGCCAGCTTTGAAGACTGCAGTGTTTCAAAAGCATGTTTCAAAGGAGAACTTCCGTTGACCCAGCTCCACTTGTGTTTAACATTTGTGGATGATGTCAGACACATTCAGTACTTTCTTAGCCCCTGCAAACAAGGAGGCTTCAAAAGCGAGACTAGCTGCAGCTGTAAAGCATCCAAGCACAGTGCTGGCTTGCTGGTGGAAGGGACAGGTAGGACTTTCTCCCCATGTGCATGTCCTCTCTCAGCCAGCGAGCGCAGCGGCCGTACCCCGAAGAGGGCCGGGTGCGCTATGCCGGCGCTGCTGGACAGCTCCGCTTCTCCTGCCCGGCCACCCGCCGGAGGACAACCCTTCCCTCCTGCCAAAGGCCTCCCCACCCTTTGCAGGTGTCTCCTCTTTCGGTGACACAGCATTGCTGGAGCATCTTTTGAGGGGAATCAGGTGGATTGTATTCTGTATGAATCTTTTTTTTTTTTTTTCTGGTTAATTTTCAGCAACTGCTTTCAGCTGAGATTATTTTTGCCTTTAAAAATGGCTGGTTCCTCTGCATTGGAGAGGAGTGCTCATGTAAAGGGAGCTTTGGATAAACAGCTTAAATGCAGACATTGCAGATGTCTGAAACTAGGTGAGGTGAAGCCTACCAAAAAAGCTGAGATATGTGACTTTTCTGTGTATACATTTTTTTGGTGGCTTGTTTAAAAAAGCTCAAGTGCCAAGGTTGATGTTTTTCATCCAAATCTCTTAAGCTGTTTACAAGACAAATTACATCATTGCTACTACTAGCTTAACAAAGTTTATATCGGCTAGATTTTGGAAGGTCATCAAGATGTTATAGAATCTCAGTGATTATCGCGGTTTTGTATAATGTATTCCTCATGCTAATGCTTTTCCACTGTGTGTCAAAATACTTAGATTAATGCAGGCATTGATGCAAATATTTGCATACTTTAAAAAATGTTCACTGTCTGGCATTTTTAACACTCCACAAGTTCATTTTTAATCACTTATTTTTGAGATGCAATAATCACTGCTAGTAAAAATTCAGTAGGATTTTCTACAAATGCCCTTAAAATGTAGCACCATTAATTACTGTAATTGCAACTCAATAAAGAAAAGGAATTACCAGGCTGTGTGCTATATCATCCTTCTGAAATAACTATTGCTAATCCATATATTCTACAGTTGTAAAAATGTACATATTTTTAGTTTTCCATGTGGCACATTTTGAAGTCACTGACATGAAATTATGGTGTGGTGTTTTGGAAGCTAAGGATACAAGTGCCTTTCCACCATGTCTTTATTGGTGAAAGTTCTGTACTGAAGGATAACTTCAGTGAAAAACAATTGAGCATTGCCAGATTTGTTTCTGGCCCTGTATCTTAGATAATTTTGATTATCCATTCAGAAAATGTACTACAGGAAATGCAGGGAGTGGACTGGTCACACAGTTCGAGGATAAGTTTTCTTTAAATCAACATAGTGAATTCACAGCTCGTGAGCAAGCCACAGCCTGAATGTATTGATGCAATGTGTGAATTCAAAGGGCATACAATGTGTAGAAAATAATCGTATGCTCACGGACAGCTATGGAAGAAAAAAAAAGGCATTATTTACAACTTGAATAGTTTGTTAAAAAACATTCAAACATTTTGCCTTACTATGAAGAACCCTACTCACCAGTTTATCTTGTCATTTCCCTCTGGATGGCTTTACTGTCTCCTGCTTTTAACGCATATATGTGGCCATTTTTTTCAACATACAAATTATGCTCAATAGTGATTATTTCCTTTCTTTTACAAAGCTAGCAGCTTGGCTTCAAAAAACTACAGACTATTATCTAACATTAAACTCTGCCAAAATAAAATGGCAAAAAGTGATAGTGTTCAAGTGTTCATAACCAGTAAAAGCATATACATATAGCTTAAAAAAAAAAAAAAAAAAAAAAAAGGTGAGGGTTAAATCCTGTCTCCGTTGAAGCCAATTGAAGCCAGGGGAGTTTTGTCACTGTCTCCCTTAGAGCCTGCACTTCATCCTAGTTACTCATAGCACTTTTCATATTTGATAGGAAACAATTTGAAGCAATAAATAGCAACCAAAATGCATGTGTGAGCGAGAGGGGAAGATTTAAAAACAGCCTCAGTGTTGAAAGTAAGCTACTTCTGGCAGTTTTGAAATCTTTGGCCTACCAGGCTAAATCTGAGTTTAAGCAGGGGATACATTTCTGCTTATGCTAGCTATCTGAAAGCTCTAGGCTAGTCAGACCGACTCCCTGTGAAGACAGTGGAGTCCCTCTGGAGTCATATTCTAAGATGTTAAGTTCAGGCTGCCCAGATTTAAAAAAAAATTACGAGGTCCACCAACCCAAGTAAGCAACCTTCACTCAGAAAATGAAGTTATTTCTATTTATGTGCCTATATATTGGTTAAAATCTATTTTCAGGTAGAAAACAATGTCTCATGTTACTCTGAAGAAAAATTTACATCATGAAATATGAACTTTTTCCTCATTTCCTATTGGTAAAATCTTTACTGCAAAGTCCTGATCCTGGAGTCACATCCCAAATGGCTGTATCTCTGTCCATGTAGCACTGGCTGCAAAATTTCATCTTTGAGACTCAGTACCCATTGATGCTGATCATTTTCACAAGGTGCGCTGAGAATTGTTAAATCCAAACTCCTGACTCCATAAACCCTGCACGAGAGGGTGCATCCATCTCACCAGGAGGGGAAGCATCTGCCCTGCCACCTTGCCTTGCTCTCCACCACATCCTAAGCTTTCCTGTGACCCTGTGGTTTGAACAATGTCCTGGGGAGGGTAAGATATGTGTTCAAACACCCTCACGTTAAAGATCGATGAGCAATCCAGGCCTGCTGGGAGAGTATTTTCCCCACCCTTGAACAATACGAGAGAGGAGGAGCTGTTTAAAGTTAGGCAACTTCTCCCGGAAGAAACATTTTTGCTTTAGACCAGTCTGGGTGCAGAGCCCTTTGCCTGGAGCAGGGCAGCCGCCCCCCACTGCTTCCCTGCTCTCCTGCAACCAGACTGTCATGTGCCCAGCTCCACTGCTTCACATCAGCTCTTTGCCCCCAAGAGGGTGGCATTTGGAGTTAAAAGCATTTGGTGACAAGGCAGCCTTGGGATGGTTTCCCTGGACTGTGGCCACACAACAGGCCCCATGCTTTGCCAGTGCTGAGCATCTCTGTGGGTGCATGGAGGTGATGCTTACGTGGGTCACAACCTGACCAGCTTCCCTGCGCCTTTCCTAGGGCAGGCACAGGCTTGGCAGCCTCTCCAGAGACCTCTGGTTTTGGTCATTTTGCTGTTGCATCCTGAAAGTATGAAGATTAGCCAGTGTGCAAGAACGCAGACTTAAAATATTACAGTAAATTGTATGTGACTGTCTTTTCTTGTGAAATGTCAATATACTTAAATTAAGAATTGTGAAGTTATTTTGCATCTTTTTTATTTCCTTGATAGCTTTCCAAGGTAATTCTTCTACATTACTTCAATTTTATTCCGTTCAGACAGCAGAACTCCTCAAAGCAAGGAAGTATAACATTTTGTATTGCTTTCCTGACAATGTGTTCAGTGATATATAGCTAAAAAATGGCAATATTCCCATACTCAGTCCCTTCTAAATGATTTATCATTTTTTACTTCTTTAAAAAAAAAAAAAAGACTAATCTGAAAATACTTCTTGAAGAGCTTTTGTTTTCAAATGTAAATATACAGGTTGTATACAGAAACATTTTAATGCTTCAGAGTAATGCAGCCAACAGTCTATTTGAAAACGGAATGTTGATCTGCCACCTGAAAATGAAAATCATTAAAAATGGATGTTGGCATAAATGAAAGTTATGTAATTACAGACTCTTTCCTTTCTTTTAAGCACCTCTCTTTACAAAAAAAAAAAAAAAAAAAAAGTTTCTCATGCTCATGTGAGTGAAATATTTCAGGAAACTCCCTCACAACTTATCTTTGGAGGAGGGAGGAAGACGATGTGCAATAGGTTATATCTACATGTGTGAAACTGATCTTTGCCTCCCACATCCAACTCAATTTTTAGCCAAAATTATTTGCCTGTCACAGAGGAAATAATAGTCTTAAGTTATAGCCACATGCAGAGCAAGACAGATAGAAGAGATGCTACTCCCTGTCAAGCCTGTCAGATGTCTGGCTCTAGAAAGACTTTTCCTGTGCCTGCCATGCCAAAACCAGTAATATTAACAGTGCTGCTATTACAGCCAGCACTTCCAAAACTGCCTTCTCATTAAAGTCTATCATCTCATTCAAAACAATATAAATATTCTATATCTAAACTACATGAAAGTATGTAACAATGGGGCTAGGCGTTATCTGAACCTTACCCAGCACAAGAGCAGCCTGGTTTGCTCATCAAGATCACCAGCAGGATCTAGTAAAGCATCTGAAATCACAAGCCCACTGCCCAGTTTCCTGGAAAAAACAGTCAGCCACACGCTGTCTTCCACCCAAAATGTCATGGCCCTCATTTTTATCATATTTTTTAGGACATGCTCTCAGAAAGGCCCATGGTGATGCCGTGGGAAGTCCTGCATTACCACATCCCAGAGTTCATATTAACCTGTCTTGGAGAGCCTCCAGTTAAGGCATACACTTACAAGATCATGAAAATTTGCAAATCTTAAAGACAAAAAGCATTATTTTGGAGCTGCTGCTTCATTTCTTCAGTGTGTGATTTCCCTCTGACGAAGAGCACTGCATCTGCAAGGGCGATGCATGCCAGGCCAGATCCTATGGCTCCGACTCAAGCAAACACCCCACAGATTTAAGAGGGGCTTTTGACTGCATGAGAAGAGAGTTTCCTTTCAAAAACTTTCACAGGGCTAATCTCTAACTTTATTTGTCTTAAGTGATGGCAGAAAGCCATGACTTCTAGCATTAGGCATCTGAGATGGCCTTGTATTGTTTACCTCAGGAATTTTACCTGGTGTTTGTTTATTTTTAACTTATGCATCCACCTTGCAGCTCTTTGTCTGTGTTGCCGGATTAATTTACCCTCATAACAGATGCATGAAGTGGGAAGATACTGCTGGCCCTCTTGTTGTTGGCGAGATGCTGTCTCCCCACCACACAGCAGGAGGCTGAAGCAGAGGGAGACCTCGTGCCATGCCCGGGACCAAGCAGGCAACTGGTAGAGCTGCCCAATCCATCTGAAGACCAACCATCAGAAGCCACCTGGGTCGTTACCGCCACCTGGTGTTGGCTGTAAGGACAAGCTGAGGCTAATAAGGCCGGTCATCCTCAAGTGAGAAGGGTGCAGGGCCTGGACTGGTTGGGGCTCATGGCGCTGCGAAAGGCCTGGGGAGGTCAGGGAGCAGCAGAGGCCAGGACCAGGGAGGGACAGCACTGGTGTCCCTTCCAGACAATGCTGGTGTCCCCTCCGGACAACGTCGGCTCCTTCCTCTGACAGCTGCTTCAAGATTTACCAAGTGGGAAATCAGACAAAAGTGGCTTTTGCATCATCAGGGCTTCAGGGAGCGAAAAGTACTCAGACAGAGCCAGTTTTGCCATGGGTAGAAATCACGGCAACTCTGCAGACACCAGCGAAGCCAAAACATTAATTTATTCGTACTGGGGACCTGGCCTCCCGTGACCAACGTCATCAAAAATATTGACATTTTGCAAAACAGTCCCAGTTTTTCAGAAGGGCTGCAGGCTCTGGTTACCACTGAGTGGTTGCCATGTTTTACCCCAGCACTGGCTCCATTTCAGTGATGAGTGAAGTGACTCCTATAAAAATAGTTTGAAAAGCACTCAGGGATTCCTTCATGATAAAAACTGCAGTTATTCACCATATGGTGCAAATAGCCGGGAATGCTGTGCCTCCTTGTCAGCCAAAGCTAAGATCTGCAAGAGGCAAAGTGATCCTAGCTAGGAAGGATACCATCACCTTTGGTAACAGGGTTATACGTTTGAACCCATTTTAGAAGAACCTCATTGTGGAGCAAGGAAAAAGTAAAGATTGTTGTGTATTTAATTTTTAGGCAGAGCCAAGCAGACACAAAGTATTAAAGCAAAATATTTCACCGAACTCCTAAAGAGACCACATTAAATATGCTTTTAAAATTATGTGTAATCCTACCAGTGTTGGTGAAAGGAAAATTAACATACAAAACTGAGTTTGGAAACTTTACAAAGTGACAGTCCCATGAGGCCATGAACCACTTTTGCCCTCCTACCCCTCACAGAAGCCATAAAAAAAATTAATTTAGTAATTTGTAAATCCAAATTGCTAATCCCTGTACTTCTGATACCTTTAACTAGGTACTAAAACTACCCAAGATAGCAGTTTGAAATATATTTGGTAGAACTTTTTTTCCATCTGATCCACTGATAAATTTGGCATGTGATTTTTATTTTAAAAGTTTAAGGAGACTCTTCAAGCCTGTGAACGCACCTTTTCACTACAGAATCAAGAAGCAGCAATGTATGCAAATCCTTCAGCAAGATTATCTTTACTTTACCTTAGCTGCCAAAAAGTTCGACATCTAGAGTAAAAGAGTTGCCTAGGCTCCTTTGAAATCTGTTTTAAAATGGGATTAAATACACTCTGGATATGCCTCTATGTCCATTAGCTTTGAAGACAGGTTTAGCTTTCAGACAAGTAAAGTTAGGTGAGATGAATCTTGAACCTAGTGACATAAAGTAATGAAGAAATGGTATGTAAGTCAGAGGAGGGTTTCATAGGCCTTACCTACAGGACATCAGGAGGACAGGAATAATGGGAGATAGTAAGGCAGGAAACACTTCCCACAAAATGGGCGGCCCTGGGCAGCCAGTGCCAGACACACCAGCTCCCAGATTTGAGGGAACTGAAATAGCACTGGGCACTCACTGACATAAGTGAGAACTGGACTTGGCACCCTCTGCATGAACTGATACTAATGGAAACTCTGAAAGACGGATGTGGCAACTGCTTTATGCGGTTCCCCAAGTAACGATATATCTGGGAGCATGAGAGAGCGGAGGAAACTGTAAATAGAAATTGGGTCATTCACATTACCATTTTAAATCCAGCTCAGCTCAGAAACAACCAGAAGTTGTCACCAGCAGACAGGTGGTTATTTAGTGATGGTTTTAGTCAAGGTCCCAAAAAACAAGATGTGGACCACACCTCAGGTTACACCCACACACGGCTATTAACCTTGGCAGTCTCCTCTGGAAAGGAGAAGGCTTCCTAGAGGGATGGAGACCAAACTGTTCTCTCATCTTCCAAATGGATGTTCGAGGCCATGCCTGAAGGCACTGATGTGACAGGAAGGATGTTCTCTCAGCTTCCTCCTGCTCCGCACAGTTCCCCTGCCCAAAAGGGGTCACTGGTGGTCAGGGCCTGTGGTCCCTTCCCAGTGACCAGTCCTCATGCAAATGCAAATGCAGATGTGATGCCCCAGCAGAAACTTCATCGAATAATACAGCATCTTGCAGGTGTCATGAATAACCTTGAGGCTCACTAAAAGCATTTTTCCAAGGATACCACCTGACAATGTGTCCAGGGGCCTTTTGTGTTACAGTCTCAGAAAAAGTGGGAGTTACAGAATGAATTTCTAATACAACACTGAGCACCAACTCTTCTATATTTCCTTTTCATATTCCATTTCTCTATTCCTGAAACCACTGGACTTCTCTCACTTCTCTTACTACAAGTTGAAAACTGAACATTTTTATATTGCAAGAGACAGCAAATGTAAGCCAGCTAAAAATATTTTACATAGGTATCTCAAAAAACACGCTGATACCAAACTCTATACCAGATCCAACAGCAGCATTAAGAACGATTCTGCAGAGAAGCAGTACCAGGACACTCATTAATCCTGTATCCACCCCAGTCACCATGCTCAGTCACAAGCATAGGGGCCCATCATAGCAGCTACAACAGCTGATTATGGTATTAATTACCTCACTGTCATTTGTCAGCCACTGCATCACGTGGATCACTGGTCGGTTCGGACAAAATACAAGTGTACCAGAAGCACAGGACTTTCTGCAGAGTAACTTTAAGAAAGTTATCAAAGAGGAACAGTTGTTGTAGGATATGGGTTCATATTTCACCATAAATTAGAAACCGATAAGCAAAGACTAGGAGACCAGTTTTCAGCATGGAAGAAGATTAATGCAGTGTGTCTCAACAGCAGTATTCAGTGCATTTAATTGCAGTGATAGTTATTCGATGGCACATTTTTTTTTCTTACCTACATTACTTTTTCAGATGCATTTCCATATTGATTTGTTATAGCACAGTGCTTTCTACTTGGCTTAGTGAAAGATTCTGTACTTCTTTCAGCTTGCCTTGAATAACCTAAAAAATACATGACCATGTATATGATCTCCAATCTGACTGGGGCCTCACTTCCTGTTTTCCAGCTCATTACTGAATGTATTAAACAATGCCAGATTTAGGATGCAATTTGAGATACCCTGGTGCTTATCTTGGGTGCCAGGCTGAAAACTGAATGTTTACTATTATTTTCTTATTTTTTCTTTCCTATCCATTTTTAATGGGTGACTGAATATCACTTTTTCCCTTGACACGAAAGCTCCTTGAGCTTTTTTTTTAAAAAAATTATCCTGTTCTTCCAAATCTGCTTTTTTGTGCATTCTAAAAATTGTGGTACAACAAAGACTTCCGATTTTCCTTTGGAAAATACGTCCCACTTCATCTCTTTCATATCATTGATGTGGGAGTTGTATTTATAACTTTGCCATTGTTTATTATTGTGACTAGTTAGGTGTTATTTTTGCCCTACAGTAAGGCTTAGAGGTGCTTCCCAGCACCGTTCTCATGTTTGTTTTTAAAAGTAAGTACAAAGACTGTCATTCCTAAATTCTCTGCTTCCCTTGAGTCCCCACAATTCTGCTGTGAGCAGCTCGGGCACTTCATTCTTCAGGCCTTTCACAACTCCTGGATTAATCCCATCAGGTCTGGGTAACTTGTTGCTATTTAATTTATCAGTTCGTTCCAGCACCTCGTCTGTTGATCCTGGCAATGGAAGCAAAATGCTTTAAGGGTGCCTCTAGAGCAGATATCTAAAGCAAGTCACACACACATCCCTAAAAAAATCCCCACTCCAGCAGCCAGAATTACAGATTACAGCCCGGTCCATGGAGACAAGCCACACCAAACCAAACGGGGGATTCAGGTCTTTCTGCTGCTGAATGTATGGTATCACGTCAAAACTCTTTATAATTGGCACAATCTATGACAGATTTTTTTTCTCCAAATAGTAAGCATTCATGTGCTTTTTCGGCTAAGGTGGCTGCCGGTCTGCTCCCAGCTGTGTGTGTGTGTGCAGGCAGACACACGTATTGCAGCGGCTGCCCTGAGAACAACCTGGTACAGCTGAAAGACAAACCCGACCCACGCTGCAGATGAACACTCGGTGACAGGATTACCGTCACTATGTGGGCATCATCCCGAAAGTGCCTACCTCAGGTAACATGCACATTAATTCCACCAAAAAGCGTCAGGCTCGGTGCAGCAATTACTCGATGAGCTCCCACCGCCCCAGCAGACCAGCTGGCCATGCATGCCACCTCCTTGCCCAAAAAACGTGGCAGTAAGAGCAAACCAAGGAACTGGCCACGCTTGGGAACCTCTCTGTTTACACAAAGACCAAGAGCAGCCTGGAGACAGAGGAACTGGGGGGGAGTAGAGGGGGGTTGCTAACCTGCTGGCAGCCCCCTTGCCCTTCTCCCCCCACCCCAGCGTTATTAGGGCTGCAATGGGATCCATGTGTGATTGCCGGCTGGCCCACATGTGGGCCGCGCTTCCCGCACTCCCAGCCCTGCTGGGGCTGGGGTTTTAAAGGAATGACAGCATTATATTTATATATCTGCTGCCAGAGGTCCGCAAAGGCTTTGCTAATTCTGGACACCTGCAAGGTCCGTGCCACGGGCGGCCAGCCGGCACCGGGGCAAGAGGCAGCTCTGGGAAGGAAAAGGGTCGGGAGGAGGGAAGAGCAGCGCCAGCCCCTGGGATGCGAGCACCGGGAGCAGGGGGAGCTGCTCTCTTCATTTGCTTCGGAGCACACCCTGACATTTTTCAATACCAGACCCAAACCTCATTAAATCTGGGGTTCGTTTGAGTTGGCCGTGGCTGCGTGAACAGGTCCTCGCTCCCAATGTAGGGGGCTGTGGCTCATCCCGGCAGAAGGGCAGAGCTCGGGCACAACCCGGTGACAAACCCCCAGGCTGCACAAAACCTCTGCTTTTTGGCTGGCTTCCACCTTGGCCACATTAAACCAAACACAGCCAAACAAAGGTGGGGGAGGATCAAATCTGTGCTGAAGCAAACAAACAAAAATGCTTTCTCCAAAGCCCGCCTGATAGATTTAATATGACTGTTTTTTGGAGGCTATCTATCATTTTCGTTTGGCATTAATATAAATCAAATAATCCCTTGATCCCGAGAAGGCACTGAGGAGACTCAGTCAAACCTCCAGAAGGGATGTGCTCCTTAAGTTGGAAAGTTGGCAGATGATTTAATTTTGTTAGCAAATTTGACAGTGCCATAGGAATTTTCCAAAATCAAAGAGCCCTTTCATAGGCTTCTCTACCCAATACTCAATCCAGTGTCTAAGAATAACATTCAGCCCTCATTAATTAATGATATCAGTCCGAATAATGTCAGATTGCCTCAGAGACCTTGCCGGGATGGATGAATCACACCCTGCCGGCTCCAAGGCTCTCACTCTGACAAACTGCAGTGTGTGATGATGGGCTGCTTCGCCTGGAAAGCTCTCGCCCACAGAGCCCCGGCAGCTCTCAGCCCAGCCCCGTCTGAGGCGTGAGCTCAGCGCTGAGGGCAGACTGCGAGGTTAATGGGTGTCTGAGATAACACTTAGCTCCTCGAGGCCCCGCAGGGCAGGGGCAGGCAGCCACGGACCCCCTTCTCCCCTCTCCCGGGGCAAGAGGGGATGCTGAACCCAAAGTGTGCAGCTGCCAAGCAGGATGAGCTAGCGAGCCATCAGCATCACGCCAGCGTGTCTCTGTTGTGGGCAGTACCAAAGCTGGCTCAGCCTCAACTAGCTTGGTTATCTCTGCTGGGCACTAAGAGCTACACCCTAGCCATATCAGAAAGGAAAACATTATTTTTTCAACCCGGTTAGGTGGTGCTGCACCTTCCTATGTACTTTGTGCAACAGAAGCAAGAACAAACTGCAGAGGTCCACTAACTGTTGAGATTCATAGCAGAGTCAAGATCATATCCAATGGTGAAATGCCACAAAGAAATCTACATCTGCGAGTCTGGCTTTCAGTGAAACTACGAACTGAGATTTCTCACAAGACCTACTCGGCTGATACCGTTCCAATGTGGGAAAAGATACACCAGCTGTCTCTATAAATTTACAATCTTACTGAAGCCATAATTATGTATGAAAACATCCAGACTGCTTCCAAAGTGCACTGTACTAATATTGATATAAAATCGCCTTGCTTCTATTTGCAACATAATCACAAATCCACTCTTCAAGTTTTCACATATCCACATTCTGCTCTCTGCAATAGCTGAAAGCAGTGCCTCCTTATCAGTCATGAATATGAGGTTTAGTAACATTTGCATATCACTATCTTTTTACGTAAATGTTGCATTCCTGAGGCCTCATGAAAAATTTACGGGCAAGAACAACAACCGCATTGCTTAACGCGTTCAAATAAATGTTTATTCCCAGATGCTCTGCCTTTCCCCTTGTGATGACCATGGCTGGTCAAGCATGCACATCGTCTCCTATCACTGCACCCCGGTTTCCCATCACACGCCCTGATCCTGCCACACGTGGACAAGATCAGCACAGGGCTGAGCCAAGCTCAACGTAAACACGAGCTCAGCAGAAATACACATGTGGTGTTGGTTGTGGGATCCCGGTCACAGAGGCAAAGTGTCAGAGAGACAAAGCTGGGACTTGTCTTTTTGTGCAGTGTTTGTTTACATGCCGCACACGTTATACCCAGTAACATGAAGCCATCAGTTTCAAGTTACAAATATGCCATAAATGCCATAAGTAATTTATTTTTCTGCTGTGCCTGGGAAAGTAAATTTGGGACTTTTTAAAAATCTTATTTGATGCTGATGTATTCTGCTTTCCACTGCAAACATATATGTTTTTATTATGCATAAGGACCGTTTTGATGTGATGGCCAAAGCTCTCAAAGGGTTTGATGCTGAGGGGTGGGGCCTTAAGAAAGGGCCATCAGACTTCAGGACCTCCTCAACAAACAATTTTCAGTTCAGTAGGACCGGGTTGAGAACAATTTTAACGTGCTGTTTACTCTAAGGCAGCTTGATTCTAAAAGCAATTGACACTTGTGTTTGGTCTTCCAAACACTGGCATTGCCAAATAAGCCTGTAAAAAGCATTAAATCTAGAATTTGTTATTTTACTAAACCATTCTGAAAAATTACGCTAGTGATTGCATTTGAAAAATCTGGTAACGCTAATTTCGCCACTGAAATATGATTTCTTTTAAAAGCCTTTTCCTTCGTGGTCCCTGCCATAGGATCCACCCCAACATCTGGATAACAGAATCCAGGCTGACAGACTAATGCACATGTGGAGGAGTGTGTCTGCTACTTTGCTGCTTCTCAGGACAGACACATTGTCTCCCTCTCCTTCTCCCTGTCCCCTCCTTTTCTTTTCCTTTTTTTTTTCTTCCTTTAATAAGACTGCACATGTCTTCCAGCTCTCTGCTGCGAATGTGACCAGTATGCAATATTGCCTTGCATCGACACAGAACGTCTGGCTTAGGTGATACCAAGCGGTTACTGCCCTGGCTTTGAATGCTTGCTAGGTTATTAACCAGCACATCTGGCTCTCTCCCTAGGAGGGTAAGTTCTGCAGTGCCCCAGGAATTTCTTTCATACACCACTTTTATTAGCTTTTCAAAAGAATACAGATTACCACTGGAAAGGAAGACTCAAGTCATTTGCAAGCGTATTGGTCCCCAACCTGTTTACCATGTTTAAAAAGCAACAATAACTGAAACTCATTATTGGATTTTCATGATTAATCTTTCCTTGTTTTATCACAGTCCTATTGATCTTGTATTTGAAAGGTCTGCTTTACTGAAAAAGTAGCTAGCGATTTGGATAGACAGAATTAAAAAAAAAAATCATTTTGGAAAGCCTCAAAGATAACTTAGTTTAGAAATAAAGCTCCCAAAACATTAATTTCTAATCCTACTTTTCCTGCAGACCTCACTCCATCATCACAGGAGGGAAAAGTGTTTCAGGCTTAACCAAAAGAAAGAGGCGCATGTGTAGCTCCAGAGAGCAAATTTATCTCCTTTGCCCACACATGGAAGTTACACAGGACGTGAAGTTAGAATGCAAGAGTTATATTACTGTAATTTCCCATCTGGACAGCCCTATTTCAGTAATGTCAGAGAGGCCTTTTCTGGTTCTGTTTATGTCACTTCCGAAGCAGTTTAAGACAATTGGAAAAACTAGTTTTGTTTTCTTACTGAAAAAAGATCCACGTGGGGGAGTAATAGAGGTAGCTCTCCGGGGCTTTCCTTTTACCTGCCTAGTGAAGTTCAAGACTCCTGGCAAAGCTCTCCTGAAGCCAATCTGGCAAAAAGCTGCCTGCCCACCTACCTGCCTGCCTACCTGCCTGCCTACCTGCCTGCCTACCTGCCTGCCAACCCACCTGGAACTCCACCTTCCCAGGAGGAACCTTCCTCCTAGTGCATCACCTGCAACTGCTGAGTGCACTTCAAGTGCAGATAATATTCTCCATGCAAAGCTAAGCGAGTACAGAAAAAAAAAAAAACCAACCGTTTTCTGGACTTGATAATCAATCTCTTTTGAAGCCATGTGAGGCCAGATTTTCGGAAGCTGTCGGCACTCACCAGCTTCCATTGTTCCAAGTGGGAGTTGTTTGGCACTAACAGTTTTTGAAGGGATGGTATTTCATGTAGGTGTCTAAATGGGAGCTCTGCTCTCTACTAACCTTTTACAATTGCTTTTGGCTAGACTGACCGTCCAGAAATATCACATCGCAAAGAGGAACATGTAAGCACTCACAGAAAGCATATTTTAAAACTACGCATAAATAGCCCATACTCCTCCAGCCAGGAAAAAGAAACAACATTCTGTGATTTCCCCAAGCAAGGGAGACAGCCAGGCAAAAAGTTCACAAACTTCAGTAAATTCATACAATGAAAACAAAAACAAAACAAAAATTCCTAATCATGTAAATGAAAACAGTGAATGTTTTCAAGAATGTCACAATCTTATTGGAGGTTTCTGCCAAACAGAACAAGAAGTTAAGTCCACCAGATAAAATCCTGATTTCTTTAGATCAATATCAAAACAAAAGGGATGTCTAGTTAAAACTCTAAGCCATAAATTCTAGTATCAAATAAATCAGAGCCAACAGAACATAAAGATCTTCTCACCTCCTCAGGTCTGTATCTCCTGAAAAGCCCACCTTGGCAGCATTAGTCTTGGCATTATTCAGTCAGCTCCAGTCTTAAAAATAACCACGACTCATTTGGTCCACTAAAGTTTATGGAAATCCTCACAGGGTTTTTTGTTGCGCTTGCCTATAAATTGCATTGTCTTCTTAAGGCTTCCTGTCCTGCAAACAGAGGCACTAGCACAGAGATTCAACTGAGATTGTTTTCCCCCTCTTCTGCTGCTTTTATTTAACGCACACCAAAAAAAAAAAAAAAAAAAAAAAAAAAAAAAGAGGAGAGAGAGAACTGGTAGAAGTTCCTTACAGGAGTTGGAAGAGGACATCTGCAGGCAATTTAACATGAGGGTTTGTTTCTGTGTCAGCTGGCAACCCCTGGATAACTCTGTCATGTAACTTATATGCTAAAACATGATGTAGGACAACCAGTGAGATGGGTAAATATGGCAGCACATCACTTTTATTTGATTAAGATTTATACTTTTTCAAAGGGAGCAGCCCTGCCATAAACTATGAAAACAAATACAACCCTGCAAGCGAGAGAACGTCCCACCCTGCTGCACCCCAACAGCACTGATCTTCATCAAACCCACCTTCTACCGCAGCCCAGGACAATGTCTCCCTTCCTTTCAAGGCAATTTGAACAGCAACAGAAAACAGTGTTTTCAGATGAGGAGGATAATGTCTCCATTCCTTTCTTGGGGAGCCATCCTCACAGCAGCCCCCTTTTGATTCGGTAAGTGTCCAGCTTATTCTCCTTCACAGGCAATGGCAGCAGAATGTGGAAGGGCTCATGCAAGCAGGAGGCCGAGCCTGCAATTTGTGCCTCAGTTCACTGCTTCCTGCCAATTTTGAAAAGCTGCTCAGGAGCATAGACTGGTATCCAAAGAGCTCTCTGGAGATAACCCAGCTCACAAAGTTCCCTCGCTCCATGTGTTTAACTTCCTCCCAATTAGAGGAATCTGGTCAAGTGAGGAATGCTCATCCATTCTGGTTCTGCTTCTGTTCTTCCATCAGATCTTACATATTTTGACATTTATAGCCACACATTTGAACTGAGGCACTGATTAGATTCAATTGTTAAAATTACCTTCCTCCCCCTTCCTCTTTGTGTGCATGCTTCGGGTTGAATTATTAGCAATTTAAAAATCAATCTTGCAGTTAAATGTTTAATGATATAATTGCTTTTGTTGCCTAAATTTGTTTAGTTTGTTCTTTACTAGCATGTAATAACTGGAAGTATATTTTCCTCTGTCTGAGTTAATAATATCTCTGCGATGGTTCACGCGCCGTTAGCAGTTCTGGGACAACTCAGAGAGAACTGGAAAGATTTTTTGAAGCCGTAACTAAGGAGTAGGTGGCTTCCCTTAGTTTCTCTAACTGAATGAATTTGAATTCTCAGTTGGCCTCCGCTTCAAGTTTTAAACATTTTGAGGGCCTCAGTCTAAACGTCAGGCAGGGAAGCTCTGCTGTTCCAGACGTGGGCATGTGTGCCAGATGGGTCCATGCCACGCAGCACGCTGTGCTCTGCAGCCCTTGTCCCCTTCTCTGTGGAGAGGTCCTACAGGAGGGCCCTATAGGCCCCTGCCTGCTCACCTACACAGGTTCCTTTGCAAGGAAGCTTGGAGGCTGGGAAGAAGGCAGCTTAGCCTGTCTCCTGCTGACAAGGGAGCAAGGACTTTGCCCCAAGTGTCTTCAGACATCACCTGCAGTTCTGCTGTGCAAACCTCTGCCCTGCCCTGACATCCAGACTCAGGTTTGGGACACGACCCCTCCTGCACAGCCTGCCATCTTCTCCCTGCTTTCCAAAGGATTAGTACACTTGTGTAAAATGTCATCTTGATGTGATTATATTGCTTTTGGATTTGGAGTGCTAGGTCCAAAGCTTCCAAATGGCCTTTGGAAAAGGCTTGGGTGTACCCCTAGTTCTGTGTTACATATTGAGGATATGCCATGTAAGATGGGATTTAGTCCATATAATGAAGAGCCACATACAGGTCCCTCTGTGCTTAATGTAACTACTCTGGAGTCTCCATGTAAACAGTGGAAAGACAAAGGCACTTCCCAAGTACAATTCACTCCTTCCTAACATAGGTCTCTCCCCATTCTCTAAACAGGGCACCCAGAAACTCCTTAAACCAATCAAAGGCAGCTAAAGTTAGGTAAGCATCTTGGCCAGCATGTCCTCAGGCTCTCCCTGATCATTTGCCATTTTAAAGTTATCTCATCTTATGATGTGTTTGCTCCCTGGAGGGCTTGAAGCGAGTGTTACCGTTCGTAACGCCAGGCCCCATGACAGAGCAGAAAATATCAAACACAGAGGTAAAAAGGGTTACATGTTTGGGAACAAAGCTCCCTCTCGTATTCCCAGCTGTTCCCTCAGGGGCAGTGGCAACAGCATTTGGTGAATGTTCAGATTTCTGCTGCAGTGAGATTACCACTGGTTTAAGCCAGTGGACCCAACTATGCTCCTTCTGACACCTATCCAAGAAGCGCAGGCAGTGCTCAGCCCATGGGCTGGCCATTCTGGACACAGGACTTGTCACGTTTGCAGGGTTCTTCCCACGTTATTCGCAGCCCTGACATCTGCCAGGTTTCTGGGTTCATGGAAAATCTCTACATATGACCAAGGCAGTATGGACAAATAATTATGTCAGCTCATCCTGGAAGGCTTGCAGCACACTGCAGATTTATCTACCTCCTTTTGAGCACTACTTTGCTGAATTTGAAATGGCAGCTACAGTGACCTACCAAACCTTTGCTGCTCTGCAAGGAGGTGATAATGACTGCCAGCAAGTTTATCTTTGATCCAAGGTAATCACAGACAATATGAAATATATAATCCACATGCCAAACACTCTTTTCAGGCCTCAACCCAGAAGAAATTGATCCCTTTCATGTCACAAAAACAACACTAGAAGCAACAGAAGTACTGGCCTAGGGATGTAAGCGATGTAATAGGCAAGCTCAGGAAGTGTGGGTTAGATGAATGGACAGCGGGGTGGATTGAACAGTGGCTGACAGATAGAGCTCAGAGGGCTGTGGTTAGTGGTGCAGAGTTCAGTTGGAGGTCTGTGACAAGTGGTGTTCCCCAGGGGTCAGTACTGGGTCCAGTCCTGTTCAATACATTCATCAATGACCTGGATGAAGGGATAGAGTGTACCATCAGCAAGTTTGCTGATGACACAAAACTGGGAGGGGTGGCTGACACACTGGAAGGCTGTGCCGCCATACAGTGTGACCTGGACAGGCTGTAGAATTGGATGGAGAGAAACCTTATGAAATTCAACAAGGGCAAGTGTAGGGTACTGCATCTGGGGAGGAATAACCTCATGCACCAGTACAGGTTGGGGGCTGACCTCCTGGAAAGTAGCCCTGTGGAAAGGGACCTGGGAGTCCTGGTGGACAACAGGATGACCATGAGCCAGCAGTGTGCCCTGGTGGCCAAGAAGGCCAATGGCATCCTGGGGTGCATTAAAAAGAGTGTGGCCAGCAGGTTGAGGGAGGTCATCCTCCCTCTCTACTCTGCCCTGGTGAGGCTGCATCTGGAGTACTGTGTCCAGTTCTGGGCTCCCCGGTTCAAGAAGGACAGGGAACTGCTGGAGAGGGTCCAGCAAAGGGCTACAAAGATGATTAGAGGACTGGAGCATCTCTCTTATGAGGAAAGGCTGAGGGACTTGGGCCTTTTTAGTCCAGAGAAAAGAAGACTGGGGGGGGTCTTATCAATGCGTATAAATACTTAAAGGGAGGGTGCCAGGGGGATGGGAACAGTCTTTTTTCAGTGGTGCCCAGTGACAGAACAAGAGGTAACGGGCACAAACTTGAACATAGGAAGTTCCATCTTAACATGAGGAGGAACTTCTTTCCTTTGAGGGTGGCAGAGCACTGGAACAGGCTGCCCAGAGAGGTTGTGGAGTCTCCCACACTGGAGACATTCAAAACCCAATTGGACACCATCCTGTGCAACGTGCTGTAGGTGACCCTGCTGTGGCAGGGGGGTTGGACTAGATGATCTCCAGAGGTCCCTTCCAACCCTGACCATTCTGTGATTCTGTGTGTAATACAGTAAAACTCACTCACATTAGTTGAGTTTAACCATTTTGTAGATCTGGAGGGTAACATTTGGGTTTTGTAGTTTATTAGGAAACAAAAAGCTGTATTTCTGAGCAGGACCTGACAGTAAAGTGAGCACACTGTAGAGCCTGTTGGGTACAGGGCTCACTGGCAAGAGAGACATAAGAATTTAGGGAGACAGCAGTGGTCCTGTCTTCCTTTCTGTTCTTCTAGGGCAAAAAGGACAGGATGCACATTTTCAATAAAAAATCGGAATTGCACCAAGAATACACCTAGTGTAGAATCAGTTTCTTTTTCTAATGAAACATGCCTAGAGATACCCAAATACTGGCTACTGGCTTGAGCCAAAGAAGAAATATTTTTCACAGCAAGAATTTGAATTGGCTTGGGAAAGAATACTGAGTCTCAAAAGTGTCCTGCAGAATAACGGGCAAAGACTTATGGCAAATGATAAAATAGTAAGTTGGTGGAAGGTATCTAATCAAATGCCCATAACTGTTTATGAGGTAATGTCTGTATTAATTATCTAAAGAAGGGGATTAAGCAGCACATCAGCAAAAGATATTACACCCTAAAGTCAACTCTGGGACACCAACAGGACTGCTGAAATAGTCCAAAAGAGTCTTGAGGAGATTAGAACATGGGTAAGGAATAATGAAGCAAGATTCCAGATTTAAGGAGGATGGTTGTCAGTACGAGCATGCAACATGAGATCCAAATGAAGTGAGGAGGGGAAGAGGGAGAGAGTAGGGAGAGTGAGAGAGAGAAATTAATTTGGAGGACCATGTGCAGAGGAAACACATCGCCAAGTCCAAGGAAAGCATCTCTCCCTGTCTGTGGGCTGCAGGAGCAACAGCCCCTGGAGTATGCTTCCAGATCTAGGAGGCATTACCAGAAGGACAACAACCTGGTGATTTGTGACCAAGCGGCAAGTACAGCTGACAGCAGGGCTGGATGCAGCTGCAGTGGTGAGGGGTGGGGGGGGTGGGGGGGGAAGCTGCCTGGCCCCCATCACCTGAAACGGACTGTGACCAGAACTAATGCGGACAGGCTGTGGGATGCTTGGCAACCTCCCCTGAGCCATCCCTATAAATCTCCCTCTTTAAGAAGGTGAGGAGGAGCAAAAGTGGTGTGAAATTAAAGGAGTTTGGATCTGTAGGGAGCAGATACACCAAGGCTGGTCAAAGAAGGGAGCAGGGTGGCTGCATATGAGGAAATGCTTCACAATAATGAGTCATGGGGAATAATCTCTCAAGAAAGGTTAAAGATGACCCATTGCTTAGGATATTTGTGGCCAGATCAAGGTAAAATGCAAATCCAATACACATTGAACAGTAATCTCTGCACATCTTTAGCATTTGAACTGTGTATTTGTGTGACGATTGTCCTGGGCAGGTGGTTTCTCTAACCACTTGTCAAAGAAGGAGAAGATTGTCATTACAGACTCTTGGAGTCCCAAGGCTGCCCAAGCACCACACTAGTGGAGCCCCCTCAAGGCAGACTTTCTTGCACCACTTCCCTTCAGTGCTCTCACTGCGCCGCATGCAAAAGACCTGGCCTTGGAGGCATCAAACACCACACTGACACTTGGACTAGTGGAGTTGCTGGCTCCATCTGCTGGGATGGCCAGGACCTAAGAAGGAGACACCTACTTTGGCAGTGGGCTTGAGAGAGATTTACGGGCAGCAAAAACAGGCTTGAGATTTGGGAGCCCTCCATCCCACTCCAGGCCCAAGAGGGGAGGAAGCAGAAGGGGAGGAATCTTTTTTCCTAGTTTCCCCAAAGCCTTTTTGTCCTTGTCCCAGTCTGTCTTGTTTGTCCTTCCCAACTTCTTCTCATAACTTCTCCCCACCCTCAGCTTGCCACCCTGGCTCTAGTTTCCAGGACCATCCATTTTATGATTTCTACCCATCAGCAGCAGAAATGTCCAGACTTTTAACCGTCTGGCAGACTGCAGAAATGAGATTTGAACACATCTGACTCCATATAACAAAGGGTTAGTGTAAAGCATATATATCAGCCAGAGCATTGAAAATGCATTTGGTACTCTTTAGTTTGCTCTTTCCTGCTTATGAAAAAGATAATTTTTGTTTAAAAATGGCCTCACTTAAGGAATTATCCATGCCATTAGTCCCCAGAACAATAGAGATTAAAGTCTCTAGACCATCCCCTGTCAAAATAACATACTTTTCTTTGAACATGTCATTAACACTGTTTTCCATCTGGCTGTTGGCAGCAATCTTGGATTTGCTCCGAATTGCTGAAAGTTCATTAATTATAGTACACAGAAGCCATTATCTCTCTTTTCCTTTAGCAAGGAGGTATTTGCTCAGGCAGAGAGGAGGTAGAGTTCACGAGAAAAAGAAAGAAAAAAGAAAAAAGAATAATTTACTCATGTAAACTCTATGGCAATCATTTGGTTACAATCCAGAATTAAAAACTTCTGAGAAGTAAATCACAATTTCTGCATATAAGGAGATTCTAGCTTTCAAATGCAGTAGTGATTCTGACATTATTATAGGTAACTGATGTATGCTGACAGAGGATGGAAATAACACACCAGATTTTAAACCTGGTACTTTGAGGGCTCGGTGAACGAGCGCTGGTGCGGGGGAGCATCACCCACATTCATGATAAACTCAGTGTCTTTATTTCATGAGAACCCAGAGTAAACTATGACTATCGTTCAAACAAGATTTAGCAACTGTGATCCAGCTAGCATAATTAGGAAGAAGTATAGTGAAATTGAAACAGTGGTGTTATTCTGACAGTACAAAAGCAGGGGAAGAGCTTTTAAGGTTTTGCCAGAATAATGAATGAAATACACAGTGAGGGGTAAGAAAAGGGGATGGGACTTACAGCTACTCAGCAACAGCAGCTTCAGGGACTGCTGATACCGATGCTTTTTCACATCTGTCACCAAGGGACATTTGTGACCCACAAGATGAGAGCCTGCATGCAGCAGTTATCCCGGAGCAGCTGTCAGGCACCAAGTTTGCATCCCAGATAACCCACAGTAGCTTGTTCACCTCTGTGCATTGGGGCTAAAGGCACTGTCTTGCAGCTAGAGGCCATTGCAGGCAATACATCCATGGGGTCATCACCGATTCATACCTGTGGAAGGTTTGGTTCATTAGCCAACAACTATCAGGAGCAGTTATTCCATATTTTACCCAGGGAAGTTGTGGATGAGCCATCCCTGGAAGTGTTCAAGGCCAGGCTGGATGGGGCTTGGAGCAGCCTCGTCTAGTGGAAGGTGTCCCTGCCCAGGGCAGAGGGATTGGAACTAGATGATCTTTAAGGTCCCTTCCAACCCTAACCATTCTATGGTTCTATGATTCTATGATTTTCTGGAGGGGATGGGAGTATGTTATCAAATTGACTCCAGTGGTGACATACAGTGATACAGTAGTATTACATAATCCATATGGATCGCCTACTCAACTAGGCTGCAATGTGTCTGCCATTAGCTTACTTCACATGTGACTTTGGGCAAAGCTCTTTGCATCTTTGGCTCAGATTTCCATGCTCTCACTCTTAGCTGATCTGCCCAAATATCATTTTATAAGCAATGAAAGAAGTGCTTTAGCAATGCAAAGAATCCACAAAGACTAGGCTCCTAGCTTAGTCAAGACCCTAAAAAGACGTAGGAGGAAAAGTCTGGCTTTATCCTCCTTATCCTGGAGGATAATAGTAATTCTATCCTCCTCCCCTTCTTGTCCCCCTTGCCTATTCAGGCAGAGAC
Source organism: Pluvialis apricaria (assembly GCA_017639485.1). Taxonomy (NCBI): domain Eukaryota; kingdom Metazoa; phylum Chordata; class Aves; order Charadriiformes; family Charadriidae; genus Pluvialis; species Pluvialis apricaria. Next base: position 102,125,144 of record CM030007.1, on the reverse strand, counting down.
TGCATTGTGCATACAAAACTCCCAGCATAAAGAAGTCTTGAATCCTATTTAGAGTCTCTACAATTCCAGGAAAAATAACAGATTATATCAGACCCAGAATATGCTCCTTAATGAATAATACCAGTAAAAAAAAATCCAATTTAACCATAACACAACAGATCAGGTACATCCAGCAGCATCTCTACGCTACGACAATTTGAAATCATATTCTTTGGCCGCCAAAGGAGCTCTGGGATCAGGCTTTGTAATACTTCCAATGACAGTATGGGATTCTGTACATGGAAATGTGCATGTGCAACCTAATTCATAGCCCAGGCACATAAGTGCTAAATTCAGCAGTAATTTTCAGAAAAAGCTATGGGGTGATTCTTTCATTTCTTCTGAGAAACCAGGTTTTCCTTCACTGTAATATCAGGTACAGTTTTCCGATTTGGTAACCTCAATTTGACAGATTCAGAGGCAACAACCTCTAGTTACATGCACAGAACAAATGAGGTTGTACAGATACAGACCAGTTGGATTTGGCTCAGTGTTTGATGCCCTGTGAGATTTTTTTATAAAAAATGTCCTCTTTAATTAAGCTATCTGGGACACAAAGTGTCCCTGTTTTTCACCTTCTACAAGACAAAAGCAGGCTCTGTTCAGCTGCTGCTATTCACCTGTCTCTTCAGTCATCCCAGATCTCAAAATCATCACCAACAAACAGAAAAATAGGACCATCTAAATATACACAGACCAAGTCTTCCACTTGAATAAATCAGCCTTCATTCAATGAAAATTTTACCTCAGGTTAGACTCCATTCCTGACAAATGCAGTAATTTCTTTACCTACAAGTCGTACCCTAGACTCTGCCTCTCCCTGTGCGGGCCAAAGGAACAGCTCTAACTCATTTTTTTCCTGAGAATTGGTTCCACAAAATTCCCTTGCAGTGATGGCACAAGCTAACTAAAACCAAACAAGCATTTTATCGTTGCAAATGAAGCTGCTGAAAGCAGAATTGAACCCTTAAAAAAATAAAAGTTTTATTGAATGGTCAGTATATACAAAGCATGCATCATTAAAAAAAAACCATAAAAAACTCACGTAGCATTTGCACAGTATTTCTGTGACCACTGTTGTAAGACTGTAAGATATAATGTATAGAGTTCAATGAGTAACAGGGGGAAAAGAATCACATTAAAAAATGTGTGTAAATGACAATTACTCTTGCTTATACAAACAGATAACCTAGCCACTGACTTCTTGAAAACACCTCTAACCTTTCTTTTGAGTTTGATGCGATACAACTCTTGTTAAGATGTTTTATCTAACAGCAGTCTAAGCAGCTAGATCCTCATGTAGTTTCCAACTGATAAACTACCCAAAGCAAACTAGTTCAGACTGACAAGCAAAGGCTCGGCTTCCTGGTGAAAACAGTATTCAGCACATTTATGCAACACCCCTTTTGGAAAGACAGCAAAAATGGTGTGTTTTCTAGAAGCGACACTTAGCATACACAGAATAAGAAATCCACTTGCTCTGTCTTTGAAAACTTCTATTGGTGACAAAAGGACCTTGATCCCCCCCACAGAGAAAAATCTTCCTTAATATTATGGCTAACATCAAAAATTTTGCAGCTCCCAATTAAAATGACAGCCCCTTTCAGTGGCGTGGGCAGGGTGAGAGGTGAGGACAGAGCTGGTTGCAGAGAGTCTTGTCTACAAACTCCTCTCCAGTGTGCAGACTCATTAGAGAAAACCTATTCTGGAAGAGTGAGGAAATACACAAACCTCAATATAAATTTGAGCACTTTGCATCCAGGCCCTTTCAACTACCAAAAACTGCCCAAATGACTGTCCAAAAATAATTTCTTCATTCTAATTGGGGATACTGGATAGCAAGAAATCACATGTCTTGCTTTAAATCAAATAAACGCTTACTTTCCTGACAGTTTGCCACTAATCCAAACTAATGGTACTATTTTAAGGCTTTAGCAGTAGCAAACCTTATTAAACTAGGGTGCTGATCCCACAAATCACTGGGCACACGCTCAACTTCATCGATGTGAGTAGTCTTACTTATTTCAGCCCTCTTACAGGCACTAAACATGTGGGGAACTGCTCTAAGATCCGGGTCAAAATTCCCCACATTTTGCTGATCTCAAACTAAAAGTCCAAATGTATACATCCTTTTTCTTGTCCACATCAGATGTTTTTTTCTTTTATGCTTGGGCAAAACACAAGGCTGTGACTCAGGTGAAACTAGGCATTAGGGAGCAACAAGAACACAGGTTCACCATATCAATTGAGGATGCTTCATTCAAGCTGAAAAATGTAAAGCTCAATCCTTAGTAGCTATGGAATGAAGCTGCCCAAACAAAATGAGGACACACACATTAAGACATTCAAAACATTCCCAAAATTGGACAGGATCTGCCTGGGTGCTGGAATCCAGCTCCTGCCATTTCTCATTCAGGAACGGAGCACAAGAGCTGCGAGACTGGTTACATTTTCTCCTGGTAGCGGGAAAGGCTGATTTCAAAATAGCACATATAAAAACTCACATAATGCAAATCAAATCACCCTTTCTGCAAAACAAGATGTCTCTGAATATTCATATTGCCATATTCATTTATCTTTCACATTAATGTTCTGCCCACGTTCAGGCAAAAAACTTAAATCTTAAAATCTGTCAAATCTTAATAATTCAGACGCGTCCTAGAAAGTGATCTTCAAAGTTACAGCTCCAAATGTGCATGAATGAGGCTGTCTGCTTATTCAAGAAAATAAAAGCAACGATACCATGTGACTACTTGACAGATTACAGTTAATTAAATAAAACCATATCAAGAATGACAGTAATGAACCCAATTTATCCCTTCTACATCATCACAGCAATGAGAGATAGAAAAGACCATTACACCACATAGTCTTTTCCCCATGTCCCATGCACTGTAATTTCTCATGGCTTAGTTTTAAGAATGCAGTTATGTCCACTTTAAAGTCTAACTGAACAGAGCATCCATGGCAGCTTTCTGAAGAATGTGTTTAGACCAAAGCAGACCCTAATGACATAAACAGAAATGTGAAGGATTTGATGTCTAGTTGGCTAGCTTTCCCATCCCAAACACAGTATTAAAGTAGTTGCCTTCCTTGCACCCTTCTTCAATGTAGCAGCAATTTCTGCATGCTGTTCTGCTGAAAATAGACTCCTACAAGTTACCTTGAACACATCATTACAGAGATTTTTACACAGCTCTCTTTTACTCACTGTAATAAGATGCACGCATACCCAGCCTTGCCCTCTCAAACTCTTAACGCTCGTGATTAAAAAAAAACTACTTCAGATACCAGTTTTGGCAAAAAGCATGAAACTGAGTTCTTCCTAATGTTATTTCTGGCACTGCGGACACTTAGACAGCATGAAGAGGTACTAAATCCCCTTCGATTTTTTGAAGTCTTACTGGTTGGAACCCAGGTGGCAAGACATGTTGAGAGTGCTTATCGGGGGGAAGCCGAGTTCTGCTCTTTCCATAAAAACAACTGAGGACCAGAAGACTGCGGAAGTGCTGCGTTTTGGAAAACTTGGAGGGAGGGAGGGAAAGGACAAGCTCTCATACTACTGCTAGTCATCCCAGTATATAAACACAATGGAGAAATGCTGTAGGGAGGTATATAGAGACGTTTGTTCATTCGCTACCTTTTTACAGGAAAAGTGAGTTGTTTAAAATAATATTTAATTTTTGTTCAGTTAAAAATAAATTGTAAAATGAAGGTTTTCTACAGAAAGTTGCTGACTGGTAGATGGCAGTCGACTGAGAAGAAACTCCATGAAAGAAGTTGTAGAAAATGTAACATTGAGGAAAGACATAAAGACAGACAGACAAAGGCAGTCAGAAAGACTAAAAGAAAACTTTTCACTTACAGCCTGCTTAGCATGGCCAATCTATTTATTTGATTAGAGAAATCTTATTACACCAGCAGTATTTTCAGATGGCAAAATCCATGTGAATGAGAAGCATGCATTTTCATCATATTGTGTGTATATAAGGATCAGATGGCTCTTCCCACCTAAGGCATTGCTATACAAGTGTATTTTTATTTTGCAAAAGAGAATTACTGTTATTCTCTAGAAGCAGTCCGGAAACCTTTTCCAAACAAAACCCCTAGATGATGAATTAGTGAGGCAGAAATAGAGTATCCCCCAACAGTCAGTTTGTGAGGCTGAAATGCTCTTGTTTATGTGCAATACCGCAAAAAAAAAAAAAAAAAAACAACCTAAACTATTCTATGATTCTATGAAAATGTCTTGTTCTTAGCAACACGTCATCAGCTACGCCTGCTAAGTCTAGCAGGTTCCTAGTCTTCAGTGAAGAAGGATAAGAAAAACACGGTAACAATAGTAATAGTAATAGTAACAATACAGTAAAAACAGTACACCACCTTCTGAAATGTACCAAACCAATGCTGTTTTTAAGGCAATAGTGCAGTTCAATGCCTACACTCCTATGACTTACATAATACTATACACTGGATTGTTTCAAAGGGATGCTTGTTTTGGCTTTGAATTTTTGCATTATGCTCATTTTCCTTCTTCAGTTGAACTTAATGTTTGCCAATGGCTTTCATGGAGCAGAACTGGGGACATATGAATTCAGTACTTTTCAAGTAGGTGTATTTGATCAAGCATACCAAACATTAAAGGACGATCAAGGGGTTTTAATCTTAGAAAAAGTTACCCTCGAAATATCCACATACTTCAGAGCACATCAGTACAGGTGTCAGCAACAAAGACTGAAGGACTGACTCAGACAACCGCATATAAATATCAAGGAATAGAAGAGCCAGTGCAGTGCCAGTAGCACAATTTATAAACATACAAGAAAACCTGCAGTATGTATACATATTCTTTAATTTTATGACTCTCAAAACATCTGAGGACTCACAATAAACAGGAAACTAACCTTGATGTGAGCTGCTGGATCTGGGACAGTCTGAATCATGTCCTTTAACAGGCCAACGTGTTTACCAGGAGCTCAGATCCCAAGGCAGCTGCATAACCAAAGAAACAAAAGTCATATGATTATATTTTAAAAGTTTATTTTCAATGGAAATCTCTTATCTTTTTATAGACTGATAAGCATCTTTCCTTCCCCAGACCCCCTCAAGAACCAGTACAGTTGAGGATCTAAGATGCTTCTGTTTCCATACAGTCTGTTTAGGATATATTTCATACAGGAGAAAGCAGTCAGCCCTGAAATTCTCATGGAAAATTATTTTTTCTCTGTATTGGGCGATTTTCCTGAAATAAGAACTCTGGGATGTGCTCTGCCCTGCACAGCCCCATTATTCACCTGAGATATCAGGGATTTCCACAATCCCTTCTTCCCAATTTAGAAACATATAGCAGGATTGGGACAGATCTGCAGCTGATATAAATATCATTTCACTGAAGTTGTGCCCATTTACAATAGCTGCAAATCTGGTCCAGCCGCTCAATTAACAGCACTTCAGAGCATGGATCTTCTGGGATCCCTTATCCATGTCCGGTAATAAAGTACAGAGGGGTTGGGGCAGGCAGGGTGCATTTGACTGCATGTGCAGGGGGTGGGAGACCATTAAAACAATTTAAAATAATAATAATATATATAATGTAAATAATGTAGAGTACTGCTCAGTAACTAGAACATCAAATAACTGCTAATAAATTGGGATCAATAAGTCAGGAAACTAGAAAACATGTGGAAAAATATAGGAATGTGGATGTCATTTAAAGTACTCTGGCTTTTTCTCCGTTCTCTGTAAAAGCCTGGAAATTCCCATTTCTCACGCAAGAGGTTTCCTTTTGCCCACGACCTTGAACTTCTTTCATCTTTTAAAGAAGTGAGGCACTATCAGAAAAAAAACCCACAACTTTTTCCTCAGCATCGGCTTTTTTTCTTTCGTTATCTGTTCTCACATCTACACTAACTTGCAAATCAAATTGCAGATAGCTTTTACCCATTTACTCACGAGAAACGTTGATAGACTGACCAACATGGAGTTGCAGCTTGCCCCACAAGCAGTGCTCATGATGTAAGGGAACCAGTTATAAACCATGGTACTACACACTGCAATTAAAGGTATCACCATCTAGATCTTGGTACATTTCCCCCTTACTACTTAAAGAAGCCAGCTTTGTCCCTCTTCAGATCCATGAAAACGATGTACCTAATTTGATGGCCTATTAGAGAAACCCCAAAACAAGGCAAATTCCCATTTTGTACACTTTCCTCAGCTATCTGTGGATGACCAAATGGGATACCGATGTGATGGTTTTAAGTGAAGGTTTTTCTTTCCATGGAACTTAAATATCTTCAAAAGCAATAGACACTTGTTTTGGTAAAAGCAAACTTACAGTAGCGATGTTGTTCAGATTTAAGTCCCATAGAAACAATGACATGCCTTTCAGTTCCCTTCCTCTCTTCCCTAGTAAATCCACGCCCACCACATTATTCATTGGATTTATAGGATTCGTATTTTAAGCTTTCGAAACATCATACACAGGATCTGGAAACTACTAAATTTCACTGAAACTGAACAGAAAAATATTTTGAACCCAAACATGTTAGGTCATGTTTTCGCAGTTTGCCTACTTTCATCACTGTGTTGCCATAACGGTACCTCACCCCCAGCAAAGCAGCCTACCCGGGAAAGAGGGGACTTGTCCTGCATCAGTGTTTATTTCTGCCTCTCGAACATCTTTGCTCAGTGTGCAAGTATGCACTGCGTCCCTCCTCCCTATGCACATATTTAAGTTGGTTAACCCAGCTTTTTAGATACACTTTGGGAAGCAACTTCCAACAACACCTAGACAAAGAGAAGGGGTTCCGACGCTCCTTACAGAGCTGTGTACCTCTGCCTCTCATTGTCCCCTAGAAATGCTGCTTGTCCCGTGCCCTGGAGCCTCTCCTCTGCACAGGACCAACCACGTGCCATCTCGCACTGTGGTGGAGACGGAGCATGCAGGACCCCCAGCTTGCCCAGCCTGCTACAGCTCAGAAAGCCGCTGAGCTGGAAACGCCTGACAGCGGCGCAGGGATTTCTGCCTCTCCTGAGCTCTCGCTGCCTGGGTGGTTCGCCCAACAAAAGCAGGATTTTGCACTTAGGAAGCACGTGTTGAGCTCAGAGGTGTGGACTCCATTCCAGAAATGCCCTGTGTCACTCCACGGTGGGAAGTACACTTTTCTTTCAGAGCTCAGACTTGCTTGAAGCCATTGGGGCTTAAGATAAGTTTTTTGAACTATGCCAGGCCCATTCATATCACATCTTTTCTCCAAGAAGACGGATTCTTTATAGAAGAGAAGATGACGGAGAACATTTGCAAACCAGTTGCCAACTCTACACCACATGGTATGGAAATCAAAGACAAGCAAATGTTAGCCAATGTGAGTTGGAAAGATGCATATGCAACTGTTCTGGCCATTTGACTTCTCCCCCATACTGCTGTGTAGCGGTGATCCTAAAAGGGGGGAATTCTGCTTTAAAGTCAGCTTTTGGCAGTTTATTCTTCTTTCTCACCTGCACATTCATTTAGAGCTACTCTAAAGTAGGACATGTCCTAGTTTGCAAAAGGCATGACTTTTGTCTTTTTACTTCTGGAAATCATTGTTAAAAAAGCTGTGACAGTTTTCCTTGCTTTTTCCAAACAGAAATACAATTTTAATTATTTCAGCTCCACCTTTACTGGCTGGAATTGGAAGCTTCCAGACATCTGGTACTAACTTGCTGAACCAGATGGTATTTATTGCCAGAACCTCCTCCACCCCCACCCCAAATTTCATGCTGGTCATGTTTGTGCTTGACAGTCTGTCACAGGGTCTGCACGTGGCTATGGATTTTGCCCCGCATCCCCTGGCTAGCATGACTCTAATGTAAGAGCCAAAATGGCACTAAAGCCTGGTTTAGGGAGACATCTCTCTTCAGGAAACTGAAACAAGGAAATCATAACACAAACTGAAAGTTAAGTGCTTGCTTAAGTGCCTTCCTGATTTAGGGTTTAACCCCGGAAGGATATATTTGTAGCCACAGAGCAGGTTTTCTTATATTTCCCAGTGTCCTGAGTCAAGACTAGCTTTCATTAACCCTGTTTCAGAGGTACGGGTACCCGTGGCACCCCACCTCGCAGGACGTCAGAGAATGGAGAGACGGCAGCAGTCCTGGGGATGGACCAAGGACCCAAGGGATGGACCCTGCAGCTTCTCCTGGAACGTGGCAAGACGCAAGTCCATCATACGATCAAAATAGAAAAAGGCCCTGTCGCATAACGAGAATCCTTCCACGTGAAACAAATAATCATTCATCAGGTCAGTGTAACCAGTGGGACTGTGTGCGTCTGGTCGCCCAACTGGAGCTACAGAGCTGCTCTGGGGCTGTGGTGCAGCATGGATGGAGAAGCAATGGCTTCTCGGTGGAGCTGGAGCACACATGTACTCCCACCCCACAACCAAGGCGTACCCACCAAATGAAAAGAAGCTGTATTTTAGTTATATATGGGGGACACAGCATGTACTGAGCATGCCCCAAGGGCCCTGGAGGGAAGACACCAGAGGACAGGCAGGAGACTGCTGGGACAGTAGACCAAGCTCACATGCCCTGCCCACGTCTCTGAGAAAAGAGGATACCTGGCATCAGGCTGTGGGCAGCATTAATACTCACAACAGGATCTGGCTTTTGGTACTGGTTTCCATCCCCCTGATGCATCCAAAGCATCACAGAAGAACAACAGCAATAGTGAAAAGTAGCAATATTGCTACAATATTGACAGGAGACACAAATTCCCCTCTGATGTTCAGGACGGATTAAAATATCAAGATAAAACTGTGTTATTGTACAAAACCAGCCAGACCTGGGTATGCCTGTGCTACCCTACACGGGAGGAGACAGATAAGCTATGGAGTCTGTTGTCTTTCTGCGCACGCGTGCATGCACCCCGCGTTTTTGGAGTTATGTAAATACATCAAAGGGTTGCAGAATTATGTACAGCTCTAGAGTTCACCAGATGTGATTACATTTATAGTCGTATCGAAAGCATTAGACTTTTTAATGTACATATATACTGCCAAATTACTGAGAGGCTGAGCATCCCCTTTATATGGAGGGCAGTACGTACCTCTCATGCATTTTCTCACTCATGTTAGCTTGCAGACAGGAACACAGGTCCATTTTCCTTAATTTGGCATGCTATGCTCACCTAAAAAAACCCAGCAGGTTCCTCCCAATGTGTCCGACACCCTGCAGTAAAGCGCTGGGAGAGAGCATGACCGGGCAGTCAGCAAAACTGACGGAAAAAGACTCTGGGCCAAACTCCCGGCAAAGTGACGCCTACACAGAGCAGAACTTGGCTGCAGCAAATAAAGAAACATGGTCCGCACTGCTGTTCTGCTGGGGATGAACGTGGCCCAAAGTACTTATCTGCAAAGGGAATAATAGTCAAAATACAACCACAGTGCGTATCCCATACCGGATAATGAAGGGCTGCTTAATCAACGACAAACAAGATGCCAGAATTGCTGGGCCAGATTCCTGGTGCAGCGAAAGCAAGGACGATATTAAACAGTTACCCAAGCACTGGCTGCATGGGAGAGAGCAGTGCCAAAGCTCTGCCTGCAGGACAGTGGCTCTCTCCAAAAAGCCCTGTATCACTGCTGCGGGGACAGTAAGAGCCTGCACTTTACAAATGTGTGAATGTCAGGGAGCACGAAGAGCTATGCATGGCAAACAGCATTGGAGATTTGCACACACGCACAGACACACATAGACACAGACGCACACTCCGGTATGATGAATAATACAGAGTGGCATTGCACCAAATTTCTACCAGCATAACTTTAGGATGTTTACCATTACTCACAGGAGGTGAATCCCTGAACAGTTATGCAGACTATCCCAAGTGAGTGCCAGCAGGACTTTCAGACCCCCTCACACTGTCATGCAACTGTACTTGTCACATATTTTATAAGAACTGATGTTTTTCAGCTGTTGGAGAACTTTCGAGACATCCATTTCTGGATTGCTTTTTCAGGAAATCTCTCTTTGTGCATCTGGGCCCTACTAGCATTGGTGAGACAGCACGTAAAAGAGAGAAAGGTTGGGATATTCAAAAGGCAGAAGGACTATACACCTGCTCTCAGCGGTGTGCAGACACTGTGTAAACTCCTGCTGCTGTAGCTTAGAGCTGCACTTCTTTGGTAGAGGAATGCCCTACATGGGGTTTTCAGCCTTTCTGTGATTTGTGGACACCTAAAATCACTCTAGTTGTGGTGGGAGCCCTTGTATAGCAAATTTAAGCCAAAATTAGGCTTGCTGCACTTTAGAAGTAGTCTACAGATCTGAGGAGCTGCAAGGAGCACTAACTGAAAACCAGTGTGCAATCATTCCCCTAGTGCTGCTGCGCTTTATTCATCCCATAGGGCTTTATTGAGATTATTACGTTAAGTTATTAAGTTCTTTAAATTAAGTCCTTTAACAGGACCAAGAAGAGAAGGGGTGAAATCCTCGTCCACTGAAATAAACTGGACTTTTGCCACTGTCTGAAGCAGGCCAGAAATTCACCCGCTCCTCCTTAGCAGATATGTGCAAAACTCAGGAGCAGAAGATTCTTACAAGCATGTGATTTGGAAACTGCTAAACAAACAAATAAAACAATAAACTTCTTGCACACTATAGTGCTGTAAGCTCATGCCTCCGCTTGTCTAATACTTCCAGGTTTAGAAGAAGGTATAGTAGAGCCAGGCAAGCAGCTGGAGTCAGCTCCTGCTGACACCGCAGGTGTGCCGAGAGCTGGAGGGGAGTCCTCCCGGGGACTGAGGCATCCCATGAACCACTCTGCACTGCAGATGCCTGTTTCTGGGGGGAAACGGCTCAATGAGCAAAACCCAATAGTATCTAGTGAAGAAAGGCCCAGAACCCAGTTGGGGCTGTTCAGCCTGGAGAAGAGAAGGCACCGGGGAGATCTGATTGTGGCCTTCCAGTACCTAAAGGGGGCCTACAGGAGAGCTGGGGAAGGACTTTTTACACGGGCATGTAGTGATAGGACGAGGGGGAACGGCTTTAAACTGGAAGAGGGCAGGTTTAGATTAAACATTAGGAAGATATTTTTTCATTTTGAGGGTGGTAAGGCACTGGAACAGGTTGCCCAGAGAGATTGTTGAAGCCCCGTCCCTGGAGGTGTTCAAGGCCAGGCTGGACGTGGCCTTGGGCAACCTGGTCTGGTGGGAGGTGTCCCTGCCCATGGCAGGGGGGTTGGAACTCGATGATCTTCAAGGTCCCTTCCAACCTAAACCATTCTATGATTCTAACTGAAGTCACAGGAATGTTTATAATTCAGCATTGATAAACTAGGACTCCAATGAGCAGACTGTGAAAGACAACTCTTCCAACCCAGGGCCAATATTGACGGTAAGCTATTATATAGCAGAGCTACATGACATGGACTTAAAACTTTAATGTTTAACTTGTGGTTGGGTATGACCACTTCAGTTTGGGGGGTTTTTTTGCTTCTTTTGTTGTAACCTCTCTGCATTTTAACAGCCTCAAAAATAAAACCCCGAGGAAAGATCCTGCTACACTCAGAAAATACTACTGCCAAGGCAGTTCACACGCAGTCAGTGTGTATCTGCTGTTAGGGTAAGACTTCATGATTGCAGGCGGATACCATGAATAAAGCAGTACAGGACAAGAAAACCAAATTAGGAAAACGTGTCAATCAACATTTCTACAACTTTCCATTCTCAGTAAAAACTTTTTGTACTCGTTTTGCCCTTGCATCAATGGATGTGCTGTGCACCGTCCAATGTGCTTAGCTGCAGGAGTGAAGCGATGCTAAGTGAATGTTACAGCAGTAAATTAGAATCAATAGAACTGGGCTAGGAGAGGTTCCTAACTTGTGAATCTAGTACACTTCTGTACTCATAAGAACATTAAATAAAAGGTAAGTTCTTTGGGAGCAATTTATATAGAAGAATAACTCATTAATAGTTTTCCAATTACATGTCTGATAGTTTGGTTCTTGTTTTTTTTTAATAATGTGGCGCTATCTGTTTAAAAAAATCAGTGGGAAAAACAAAAGCTGAGCGGAACTGGTTGGTTGATGGGTTTCAATTCTGGCAGCTGAAAACGGAAAGATTTTTCACTTTCAAGAAACACCTAACGAAGTTAATGAAAAAATGAGTGCTAAATCTCTTTTTTTTTTTTTTCTCATGGTAATAAAGAAAACTTCCCCACCCAGCTTTCCTCCTGAAAAGCCTCCCGAGGGTTTGGTTTTATCACCAGCTCATGCTGTATTCTTCCCCTCACACGATGTTAACGCTATTTCTGTCAGTCCTATCAGAGTCCTGCTCTGACTGGCAGCACACCACCTTTCTGAGGGGACTCCCTTCCAGCAGCAGCGGTTCCTCAATGCTGCAGCAATTCGTGGTGCTCCCAGAGCCCCCAGGGGAACGTGCAGCAGGAGGGAGCACGCACTGGCTCGGGCTGATGGGTAGGTAAGACCTGCCCCTGTCGGCAGCGTACGTGGGCTTGGCGTGGTTCAAGCTGACCATGAAACCACAGCTTGAATATTACCGTAAGCAAGTCAGTAACTGAAGAATAAGCCATGTGTCACCACCTGTTTGTGAAGGCACAGATGGCCAGGGTTTACAGTTAGCTCTGTACTAATAGCAATACTCCAGGTCCTTAACGTCCGCAGGGGCAAATGGATGCATCTATCTGAGGATGTGTCTATGCCACCCATGTCTATGTCTGTCTCTCCTGGAGTTCATCGAAACTGAAGCTGGAAGATGGATTTTCTTCTGGGATACGGAGGTGATCTGCATACATTTTTCTTGGAGGGGTCAATCGCCTTACAGGAAAAAGACAGCAAATGTTCCCCCTCTCCTTCTCTTTTGAATGTGGAGCCGGTGCAGAAGGCACATTTCTATGCTACCACCCAAAAGTATCTGTGCAGCTACTGCTTATCTCACGTTCCAGCCCATGATCTCAGGGGAGGATACAGCCCTAAATTAGCTCATTTACAGTAGGAACTTTAGACTACAGCCAAAAATATTTGTTTTTATTAGTACTTCCTATATAGTACGCCTCGGACCAATAACTTGTTTTATTTATTTTTTTGGCGAATTACCATGTTCTTATTCAAAGCCATAATGAGGATTATATATCAATGTGGAATGCAGAGCAGCTATTCCTGAAACTCCCAACTGCATATAAAAGAGTTTGGAATTCCCCAAACACTATCTCTTCAGTCCAGGCCACTTACAAATGTGGTTAACATGAATGAAGTAATATCTTCAGAAAGGAAGGAGACTTTTGAGTCACGTCTGACACATTTAACTACACCAACCACTTTCCATAGCTCAAGGTTTTGACTGTCTATCTTAATACGATGCAGGGGTGTTTGATAATGATTACTCCCTGATGCTTATCCTGTTACAGGATACTTATATACATGCACGGGATACCAAGGGGAGAGTAACGAATGAATTCAAGACTTTGTGCTCTCCAAGTGGAAAACCACAGAGGTCACCAGAAAAGTTCCCGGATCAAGTCAAATTCCTACTTGGTGCACTTTCTTGCCTTTCTGTTTCATGCTAGAGCTGCCCTGTCGGATTTCTGTGTTTAACTATTCAAACTCAGCTCAACTCCATGCATAGCTGAAGGTGTCTGCCAGTCAGCTCCTCAAGAGCAAGACACACGGCCATGAAGTAACCACCACATAATTTCTGCCTGCAGATTATAATTATGGACCTTAGTGCTCTACAGAAATACGACTTTCCAAAGAAAAACAGTGCATTGTACAAAACGCAGGATGACATCAGGAGAGATATATAGTGACAAATAGTAGTTTCTCATTTACATTCATTCCACTGTTAAAACCCAAGCCTGTTTCAAACATTTTAACCGATGCTCCACTTAAAATTACATCTGCAGAAAAACACATTCAGTGCTATCAAAAGAATTAATAACAAATTATTTTGAGGCCAAAGTCCCAAGCTAAGGAAAACTAATAACTCTTTTTTAAAGATAAAAGCAAATTAAAGTGGTTTAGAAGGTGAAACAACAAAATCCAATTCAGTAATAACAAATTACATATCAACCTCCCATGGAGCGTGTTATCAGATCCTTCAATCCTGCCTTGGCTAGTGCGCCTTTGCCTTAAAGGCCATTTGTTTGACAAAGATTTATGGATTAGCCAATGCTGGCATTCTGCACTCCGTTCTGGTACCTGTATTTTCCAGGCCAGAGGTAACTGTGTGAACCTGAAGGATGGATGATGTACAGAAAATTAGACTAGATGCTCTAGCTGCCCTCTAGCTGTCAGATACCTACGCCTCTATTTTTAATTTTGTTCACAAGAGATCTGTTTCTAATAAGCGCATGGAAAGTGCTAGGCAAGAATCAGTCTAAGCTTTGCATCACACAGCATTTGGGTGATACATTCATATTTTCAACCCTGTTTCAGCATCTACTACAAACTGATGGCATATACGTAATAAGCAGAAAACAGAAGTATTTTTAAAAAGTCATAAATAATTGTGTGAACACCTCACAGACTTCTCAAGGCTACTTGATTAAATTTGCATAATCAGAAATTACATACACCACGCACATTCAATAATTATTGAGTACATTAGACTAGTACATTATTTACTGCAGATTATCCAACAGTTCTGCCAAACCTAGAAAGGTCCTGAATTGTTACATTTAAAAACAATATCCAAAATCTGAAGAATCTTAAATTAGATTTATGGGAGAACTAACGTGTAATGTCACTTAGCTTAGAAATATATGAGCAAGAAATAAAAAATAGTTAACATTTTCTCTGCTTTCAATAAATTTCCTCGGTTGTCATATTCAAGAAACATATATGCTGTTCAGGAACAGAATGTACTGGCACCAAATCTGTTGCATGCAAGCGCTCAATTTGGGGATGCAACTAATGTTTCAGTAATCTGCACTGGAAAGTTGTCCTCCTTTTTCTCCCCCTGGGTTTCTGGGGGATGCTTCTTGTTCTAGTGAGGAAAATCATTGTTTTAATGAGCAATATCATTTTATTGGTTTTTTTTCCTGTGTGTATGGACTCACTCTTGTTGGTCCACGGTGCTGCAATGAAGAGAGGCAGCTATGTGTCCGGGGGAACTCACCCACGAGATAGCTCCATTGAATGCCGCCTTTGAAGCTGTCTCAGAGCATCAGTGGGAAGAAACTGCTGTAGTGGCCCAGCCTCTACCTGTACACCCCAGTCACGACCTACCAACCCTTTTCTTCTGCTGTGGCAGCTCACTATGGGGCTCTCTGTGCCGAATTCTCTCAGCTGCCTCCTTTGTGGGTGGGAGAGGTAGATCTCCCCTGAGAGGTTCCCCTGGGGAGTGCTGGGCCTGAAGAAAAGCAAAGATCCTATCAAGCCCTAAACTGGGCTCAACAAGAACTTCTGAAGCAAGTTAAATCAAGAGCACACTGTGTGAATGTAAACTACATCCCACAGTCACTCGCTGAAGTACACTGCCAATCCCTATCGCAGAGAAAATGCCCACAGAGATTTGAGCACATCCAAGCAATCAGGTTTGTGGACCTAAGGTGTTCCAGAGAGTGTGTAAAATGGTGCCATATGTGGAAACTTTCCAGAAAGAGGCTTGACCTAGCCATGGACACTCACTGAAAGTGAAACAACACTCAACCAAATAGTCAGCTGAGGTGTCTGAAGCACATTTCTCAGCACAGCTTTGTTTTCAAAGTCGTCTGTGGTGCCTGCTTCCCTTCTACAGCCATGTACGGGTGTGCTCTGCATCAGCAAAAGAGGGGGGGTTCAGCGTATGGGATGTCAGCAGCAGAAGGAGTGGGTAAGTCCTCTGTGAAGGGATAAGCAAAACACAATAGAGGGGGTGACGGAGAAGCATGGATGACCCTTTACAATCCCCTGCAGGATTTCTGTTGTTTTGAAACTCCACCCTAAGGATGGCAAAGGGACTTAATGGGGAACAACATTAACCCAACCAATGTGATTGGCAACACCATTTTTTCTTAAAGTATTTTTAAGTCAAAGTGTAAATACATGTGGTGGTCCTTCTTCAGCATATTAGTAAATTGAGCCAGTTTCCCGTGGAAATGATCATTTGACTAGAGAACAGTCTTTGAAGTTCTTCAGACCAATTTTCCTTTCTGTTACTAAATGCTTTTTACTCCTTTTGTATGTCCTTGGCATAAACCCTTTTTTTCTATTAGTTTAATTTCTCTTTTTACATGTGGCACTTCCATTTCAGATGTTGGAAAGTAAAAAAAAAATTTAAAAAATCAGAACAGCTGTATAAACATGAGGTATTTAAGAAATAAAATGACTTCTATTAAGTGTTGACTTGCACTGCAAAAAGTGCTACAAAAGTACCTACCAGGAAGACTGGCACGTCCATTGCAACTTGAATCTTGCTTTATCAATAAAAAATGTTAATGCTTTATAAAAATAGAAATATAACATATCTTTAGCAAGAAAGTACCTTGGAAGGATATGTCATCTTCAATAATGCTTTGATTTGTGACCTTCACAGCATTGTTTTTATTTTTATTTCAAATGCATTTGAAGAATGTCTATAAATAGCTAATACTGACTGAATGTATAATTTTAGGCTCATTTTTTCAGCATGTGGATTTTGCAGTAGTTTGCTAGATGAAACATGGACCTGTCGCTTGTGAAACTGTTAAGTCTAAAGTTAAGTGTTTAGAAAAATAGTATTTTGCAGATCTAAATGTATTTCCTTATAGCATAAAGCTGTAACAAAATTTACAGCATGTTATTGAATCTGGGCTAAGAAAAGATGCAAGTTTGACTTAGAAATGTGAAGAAACAAATTTCACACAGAAAAGACACTCGTGAAACTCAACAGAAAACTCCTAGTTTGTTTATTTCTCTACAACAGAGTGAAGAGGAATGTACTTAGCTCACCGAGCCTGATTTCACAGCAGGCAAAAAGTGCAGCAAAAGCCGCTCATGGGGTTTTGCATGTGGATAAGTGAAAAAGAAGTATTAACAATTATGATGCATGGCACTTACAGCTGGAGAAGAAAAGCGATTACAGGGTTAAAGCAGGTTTTGCTCACCCCCGTGTGCTTTTCCAGCAGAACTTTGGAAGGCCCCAGCATGGCAAAGAGTTACAGATGCAATCACCTCTGCACTTTGGAAGTAGTTCCCCCAAAGCAAATGGGACTAGTTTTAATGTATAAAGACACGAATAGGCCTTTGCAAGGATAAGGCTGCAGTTACCTTATTATTTAGCTTTAATTCAAAATCAGGATTTAATGGAACAAATACAGCTTATAGTCCAGACTTTCTGTAGATGTAATGGGAAGTTCGGGAAGGGGATACATAGGGGATTTCTTAAGCACTGGGGCCCTTTATATTTGGTTATTCTGTAATTAGTTGTTTTTATTGACATACGGCATACAGATGGGCTTACACATTGCTATAGAAATACGGCAAAAGTTTATTATCTTACTACATTTATTGCTGTGCCTTCCATCATGACAGTTCACAAAAGCACATAACTAGCACAGGACCCAGTCCCGTTTACATTAAAGTATCAGCAAAACTATCACAGATTTCAGCTACGCAGGATCAGACTCCAGCCACTATATGGGCATACACATGTGTTTCACCCACTGCTGAAGGGGTTTGTGCCTGCAAGAAAACAGCATTTCTTCCAATGGGGAATGCTGTTGCAGAAAATAGCTAATTCTCAGAGCTGGCAGCAGTAAGTGGCAATTGTAGAGCTAGCAGATTGTCTCTTTAGCAAGGGAAGCCCAAATAATGCCTTGGCCCTATGAAACTGGTATGT
Organism: Pluvialis apricaria; assembly: GCA_017639485.1. Classification (NCBI taxonomy): domain Eukaryota; kingdom Metazoa; phylum Chordata; class Aves; order Charadriiformes; family Charadriidae; genus Pluvialis; species Pluvialis apricaria. The sequence continues at coordinate 102,107,304 of CM030007.1, read as the reverse complement.
TCTGTATGGTATTTGAGGGCTCGTGGCTTTGCATGGTAATTTTGTTACAGGAATTTACCACACATTGCCTGCACCCCAGGCTGACTGTCCACTCTTTCTTTTGGTTCAGCCATACATAGGATACCTTGTCACAACAGACCTAACCTGAAATTGTTTAGCTCTCAAGAAGAGGCTGTTCCAATATTTTTATAATCAAACTTCTTCCTTTGTTCTCTCCCTCCAAAGCAACAGATCCCATCTCAAATTCTCCTGCTAAAAAATGATGAGACATAGACATGTCACAATTTTGAGATTTTCTAGTGGTTCAAAATCTGATTGTAGAGTCCAAGTTTAGAATAAATTTTTATATACCTCTATCCATTTGTTTGGATTTCAGCCCCTCTTCTCCAAAGATGCAACCTTAAGCAAGACCCATCAGTATGATTTAATGCAACAAATAATTCCCCTTCTTTTTTCCCCCTGCCCTCACCACCGTGCTGCACATTTCCCCAGGTTACATAGAAACGCATAAAAAGTGTTCACATTTTTTTGCAGTGTTTATGTCTAAAATCTTCTTCATTTCCAGGTCTCACTCCCATTCCTATGCTCAGCGAGAGCTGACAAATGTTTCATCCAAAAATTATTCAACCTTTCCAACATTTTTTCCTCCAAAACCCTCCAGATTCTTCTGTGGTGATTCTGATCAATTTCAGCAACAATCAACAGTACTGATGGTAATTTGAGCATATGGCATTTGTGTCAGCTGCAGAGATGCTGTAAACAGAGGTAGCGAGGAGGGACTCCAAGCACAGTGCTGCCCTGGGGTCTCCCATATGGTGAACTCCAGGCTCAGTAATGGAGATGCAGCAAAAGGGACCCAATCTAGATGGCAGAGGTCTACCAAAACAACTGTGGTGTTGAATTGTGAGCCTTTAAACTGCTTTCTGTTTGACATGAACTTACTTACAATGTAGGCCAACTTATACCTCTAATTGTATCTTCTTCATTTGCCCCTCAAGAAACCCTTTCTAATCCTTATTAATCGAAACTCCCCACAAGATATCACAAATGCACAAGATATCAAACTGGACCAAGTCTATCTCCACCTGCTACAGCACACAAAGAAATGCCAGCTCATGCTAGAAGATGCTGTATGCATTTAGCAACGCCTTCTGACTCTACCAAATGTTCCCTGCAGCACCTCCATGTTCATGTGGTGAAACACACGTGAGCTCTGGGGCAGGAGAACCACAGGACAACAGTGGCTGGATGGGACCTGTGGAGTCATTTGGCCTGACCTCTGCCCAAAGCATGACCAGTTATAGCAGGTTGCTCGGGACCTTGCCCGGCCAACCTCCGAGTGTCACCCAGGCCAGAATTACACTACTGCACTGGCCACATCCTCCAGTGTGTGGCCACCCTTATGGTGATTTGGTTTCCTTATTTCTAGTTATAATTTCCACTGTTGCAACTTGCAACTGTAATCACTTGGACTTTTGCTGCACAACTCTGAGAAGAGTGTAGCTCTGTCTTGCTCTACAGCTTCCCATTAGGCAGCTGAAGACCAGTATTTTTTTGTCTGTTCTGCAAACTTTGGACCTTTTTCATTCATGCTTTTTGATCACTTGCTCAATGCTACTTTGGTTTGCTACAATAGTCAGGTACTAACGCAATTCAGTTCAGCTAAAAAAAAAGTTTTAGTGTCCATCTCTGTGGGTCCATCTGTAGCTGTGTGTAGTTTTACAAGTGAAGGTATTACTTCAAGAGCATACGAACCGTTAAAATAGTGAATCAGGATATACTTCATTTATGAGGGCCAAATAGGCATTGTAGGTATCTCATACTGACTACATGCTCAAACACCTTTTTGCCATCCACCAGTGAAGTAAAAAGAATAGGCATGTGGCTGTGGTGGCCTCATCAGTTCTCCAAGCCACTGGTTTGCCATGTCACAACTAACGTATTAACATAGCTTTAGTAAGTATTCAAAGCCCTGGTACGGTTCTAAAAGTTCATTTTGTGTTCTCTAAATGTATTAACCATTAGAAAAAGTCATATATGTCAGTATTAAAGATGTTTTTGAGACATGTTAGCATGTAGGTTAAGATTTACGTTTTCTGTAACATCAGTCTTGCATTTCCTTAAACAAATGTACTCCTAAAAGAAAAGAAAATAAAAAGCAAGCTGCAAGTTCAAAGAATTTAACTGAGTGATGCAAAATATTTCCTTTAAATGTAGATCCAATTTCTTCTACTTTTTTATGTGCCAGGTGTGTATAAAAGTCAAATACTAGATCTGCAACAGCAATGGCTCTGGTTTTTCAGTAGAATTTAAAAGTAAATCACTATCCTTTCCACCCCAAGCTTTGACTCATCTTTGCGCAACCTGCTAATGAAATATGCTTGGGATGAAAAAGAAACAAATCAGTATTGTCACTTCCACTGTCTTTGATGCTTGCAGTTGCAGTATGCCATGACTTTAAACACAGCAACTTGGAAGTTTACTTTCAGAGTGGTTGCAGGACTGGTTGTATATTATCTGCGTGCTTCATCTTCAAGCAGTTCATACTTTGCGGAGGAACTCCTTGAGCAGCTAATTGACTCAGTCTCAGATGTGAACTACGAAGATCGAATGCCCAGATCCTGCTCAGCTCCCACTTATATCAGTGGGCTTCAGATATGACCCACACTAATACCTGAGCAAGCAGTGGAAGAGAGAGCACTCTGAGATCGATTGATACACCAAAATGAGGAAAACAAAAAAGAAGAATCAAATTACTTTGCCTTAGAAGGATGTGAATGGTGGGAAAAGTTAACTAGGATGGTATTAGTAACGGGTATGCTGTTTTTCCTTTATGGTATACAGAAGTTGTACAGAAGTACCATGGACTCAGTGGTACACATGACCTAGCTGTAACAAACTAGTTTTTGAGTGCCAAATGCCTCCAAAATGACTCAGGATTTCCCCCAGGCAACATCACACCACCACCAATCCTGTAACATTAATTCCATCTTGCCTCAAGTAACTGCCCCAACATCATTTTTCTCCTCTCCCTGCAGAAAGGCAGAAGACAAGAGCTGTTGTTTTCAGAAGCACACAAAGTGCAACAATTTGACAATCTTCATCCCACTTCTAAGGTCTGTAGGGCAGCTGGGGACCCACATACTACCATCTCGGGGAGACCATTTTCACCATCAGTGGAAAAATAACGTGCTCCAAGTATCTTCCCTTCTCCACTGGCTACAGATCGTAGTCCTGATGGAGTTTAGTGGAGACAAAACACCCTTCACAGGGGTTCTGCTTAGCTGAGAGTAAGCAGGGCACCGTAGTCAGGGGGTAAGGAACAATTAGGCCTACTTTATATTTGTGAAACAATTAGTCATTAATTAGGCCAGTTTCACATTTGGAAAAGGGGAATAGCTTTAATTAGAGTGGAATTATATCCCTCTGACAGACTTCAGAGGGAACTCTAATGGCAGGATGCAAACTATAAAGTCTGCCAGGCTTTTACAGCATTTAATAGCTTATGGAGCATATTGTAAGTATACAGTCCTTTCAGTATGTATAACAACCATCTGCAACAAAACCCCATGTCTCTGCCAGGACCCCAGTTACTAAATGGGGGGGAGAAAAGAATTTTAAAACAGTAACCAAATTCCCAGCTTGGATCAAGCATCTTCGCAACTGCATTTGGGCAGCTTCTCTCCCTAATCTAGAAACTTTTTTTTTTCTCCCATGGAATTCTTGCCACAGAATATAAAGAAAACATGAAGTGCCACTTAAGGAGATAAATACTTAATGTCTAGCTACAAAGTATACTTTTTCCTCTTAGTCATACTTTTGTTTAGCTATTAACTAGAGGAAGGGTCTGCACATGAACTTGCATCTAAATAAGTAAAATGAATTTAATTGATGCCTTCTGTTACGCTGGGGCTGGAAATGGGCACTGTTCTCAACATAAAAGGTTGTTGGGAACTGCAATTGTTCTGCAACTTAGTTTCCATTGACTTAGTTTAAAGTCCCTTACAAGGGATAAACAGCAGATCTTCCATAGCAAGCTGTGGGATCACCCCAATAGAGTTCAAAAAGAACCGGCTTTGAGGCAGGACAAGCCAATGAAAGACATTTACCTAAAAAATACAAACATATTTCCATTCTCTGAAATCAAAATCAAGCAAGATGGAGCCATAAGCAGAGCGTGTTGAAACCCTGCAGAGCAGAGAACAGGACAATGGGGTATTGGTGACAGGAATACTGCTGATATTTTCATTTCTGGGTGGGAACCACTCCAAGCAAGACACTTCTTTTTTGAATTTTGGGATGATGACTACATGGAATTTTTTTCAGTGAAAAAAAAAAAATGCAGCTTTCAGCTACCCTTAACTATTAGAAAATTTGAACCAAGTTTCCAGAGCAGTCTCACTTCAAACAGATATTGTAGGGACTGAGAAAAGCCACGGCTCCTCTCCCCAGCTTAGTGTACTTCCCCCTGCCCTCATGGCTCGGTGGCTTTTAACTGCTCCTTTTGGCAATGTTATGTTTCACATTAATAATTAGACATTCGCTGTAGCAGAGACTAGCATGGATGTGCCCTACTTTGCACATGTTTCAACCACTGGACTACAGTCTTTTTCACTCCATGACTAAATGTTTTACTTAAAAACGGACCGCTCCTACAGAAGGGATGGAGGGCGACCAATGTGACAGCACCCTTTAATGCTATAATGAGGATATCCCAAACAGCAGAGATCCCGTTTTACATCCGCACTCTACTTAAACCACAGTAGGGATTTGAACTGAGGTCTCGGTGTTCAGAGGGCCCTGGAAAATGCATTTCCATGGACCAGTAAGGGAATGAAATTTGTGAATTTTTAAGGATGAAACAGGAAGAGCTCAGGGACAAGACTTCCAACGCTTGGATTCACAACAGTGTTAACGAAGTGTACAGAAGAAAAAAATATCACCCTAAATGTTTTAAAACACAATTATGGACACCCACCCAATGTTGTGGAAGTCTGTGACACAAATGAAAGGGATTTAAAAATAATAACTTGGGCTTAGGAACAAGAACTCCTTACAGAGAATTTCCTGCCTCTATAAATGCTCCCTCTTCTCGTCTCAACTATGGAAAAATGTGATACTACTGGTAACTGAATCTCAAATTATTCAGGACTACAGATTTAAACCAAGACCTTGGGTACCAGTTATAAGCTTGCAGGAAACTGACACAGGTGATGCCCCCCAGCCAGCACACTCTTCTTGCATGCACTCATATGAATTAACAGGTAAACAGTGCACCCACAGTACATAGTTGTTATTTTCCGTAATCACTGGAAAAAAAATAATTCTGGAACTAATTTCATAGGCAGATACCCTGCTCAATTAACATGCCCTCAGAACACAGGCTGTTCCTAACACAGTCATCAGGTGAAAGGCAAATAAAGGAAAAGGGCATAACATGTATGAGGGAACACAGAGGCAAGTCAGGAGACAATTTGTTTCTTAAAAGATGTTGCCTTCCACAGGAAAGAAGAAGAGGTAATGGCAAAGGAAAAGCAGAATAACACATTGGCTAGCTGTCATGACAGAAGATAAGGGAGGATAACCAATATCCTATTTTGTGCCAGTCTCCACTTCATTATACCCTTTAGAATAAAGTAGCAGCATACACTGTCTTATATATCCAGCATGTCAGGGGATTATTATGACCAGTATGACCTTTTAAATCCTCTCTTGTCTTGGAAAACTGCTTTTACTTTACGGCAGGCCTGTAGAAAGGGAGCACGGCAGAGGGCATGTGGGAAGTCACCATACAGCTCAACACAGTAGAAAAGCAGTTCTGCGCTACCTGCACAGGGGAGGAAGTTCCCTGTCTCGTTAAAACCAGGTGGACAGCCAGCTATACCCATGTGGACCTTTTGAAAGAAAAGTCAACACTGCCTCAAATTTGCCTACAGACAGGCATGTATTCAGGTTATTTTATCATATTAACCCAAAACAAAATATTTTTTTCAAAATTCTTTATATTGTCATTGCATTTTGTGCCTTTAGGTACAATATTTCTCATACGTATCACCATCACCTTGATGTCTTGATGCATCACCTTAATTTGCTCGTGGAAAATGAAACCACAGTGTATCGTTTTGTTGAAAACACTCATATTACTGTCATTCAATTTTTCAGAATGGTCTTAATTTTCACATTTTTTATTACAGTTGGAAGAAATGAGATAGGGGCATTCCCTAATCACCTTTAGTTTTCAAGAAAACAATGTCTCCCTGTCATTCCACTTCAGTAGTGGTGAGATAGCAAGGAAAGACAAAGATAACATTAGCACAAATATTTTTTAGAATGTTCTTTCTTCCCATGGCAGCAAAAAGTACAGGCAACTGTTTTTCAGGTAGGCTAGTGATTCTGTCGATCCAGTCAAGACAAGAAAGAGGCCAGATTTTCAAAAACTACTCAGCACCCATCTGATAAAAGCCTCAAAAGAAGACAAGGAACACCTAAACTCATTAACTACTTTGAATAGCTTAATTACACTTCATTAAAGAAAAATTATTCTAACCTACATTATTATGACCTACATAACATTTACCCACTTGTTTTACACAAACTTGTGTTTGAATGCAGGTGTATTTTCCTTGCACTTGGCATGGAACAAATCATGAAATAAAATCATTTAGCAGCAAAGTGCCCATACTCAGGCTGGCACATACACCCTTAAACATGCAGGCTTCCTACCCATAGAGTAAGCAACCTGAAGAAGCTGAAAGACTGACAGAACACAGACCATCACCTGGTCCTGATTTCTTTCTCCAATACATGCTACACATTTCTTCTAGTTCTTCTGGCTAGCACCTTGATATAAAAAGCAATAAGTTCTCAATGACATCAGTAAATTGGACATTCCTTCCAAGCCCTTTCTTTTTAATGGCTATGCTGCCGCTCAGTTTTCCAGGTTCCCTCTGGCTGCTTGGAGCATGAAACATCCAAAGTCATTGCTGATGGCAATGGAGGAGGAGGGTGGGTGGCCAGTGAGCTCCTGCAGCAAAGGCTAATTGTGACAGTGACAAACCTCTGGAAAATACCCATCAAACAGCTGGGAGGTCAAAGGAAAACATCTTGAGCTGCGACCACCAAGCCACCTTTGGAGCTACCACTGTGCCTGGCGGGTTGGTAGCAGCAGATACACTCAGAAGTCCACTGAGCTGATGGTATCCCTTTACTTGATATTTACCAGCATGGAGAGTCTCCATGTGGCACTGTCTGCAGCTGGCTCCCTTGTACACTGAGGTCTTGCATTGCTGAGATCTGTCTGGACGGCTTCTGCATGGTACGAAAACAAAATGTTGTCATGAAGTCCAGACAAATTTATGTTGGGAAGGGGAATTTCCTCCCTTGAAATTCCTGTTCTCACATTTCCCTCTGCCTCAGCCTTTATCTCTTCTGCTCGTCTTGGGGAAATCACGGGAATGAAAAAAACAGGAGACTTTGTCAAGAGCAGAACTGGACTGTTAATAAGCAAAATAAATGAACCTATAAAACTCATATAACCTTGCAGTACATAAAGTAAAACTGCCCTGGTGGTGACAGTTTAATTCTAACTACTCTCTGCCAAAGTTTCATTCTGGGTATGAATACACAGGTTGTCCAAAGGAGTAGCATATACCCCTTCTTTCCTAATTCTGAGACACTTCTTTCAATGCACATAGTTCAAGATAAATCAGATGTTAAAGGAGATATTTATGATCTCCAGAACTCAATAAACCGCTTTTACACTTTGAGTACCTTGGCTCTTTCTGGGCTGAAAAGACCATAAGACCTCATGTATAGTTGTATAAATAAATGAGTATATGAAATTTAGTAACAGGAGCTCTTGTGACTCATAGGAGTCTTTGGAAAAATCCTCACTAATCTATTAATAATAAAGAATCTGTAATGCTAAAATTGCAAACCCCAGCACGTCCCCTCTTCTTAGCATACCAGAGAGACTTTTTTTTCTGGTAACAGTAGCATATTCAAGACAGCATAGGCTTGACATAAGCCTAGTTCAAATTCTGCAGCCGGATACCTAGAATTAAAAGCATTCCCAGGCAAGATATTGGATATTCAGCAAAATTCTCAGCTCAATGTAAAAAGCTAATATTTTTAAATGAGATAAGTATGAAAGTGCCCAGTACAATCAATCAGGGTAGAATTCCTAGTGTTACTGGACCGGGTATCAAATTGTCTTCATTTCTTGCTGCTCCTAAATTAGAAATTCAGAGTACACATGCATTGAAGTGCAGGAGATGCTAGATAGGGGAGCTGGAACCTCTGTCACAGATGAAGGTGTTGCTGGTAGTTTGACACCAAACATTCAACTAGGACATAATTTACAGTATTGACATTTCACACACAGTGATTAGGTTTCAGAATTATACCCCACGGATAAATCAAATGCTCTCTGCTTCGAAGAATTTTTTTTCCATGCTGTCTACAGATATACAGATGTGACTGAGTCACTTGGATTACATTTCAAGGTTTCCTTTATACGCACTGTGTCTAGGGACCTGAAGTTTTGACTGTGCAGCATGATTCTGCTGCAAGGGGTGAGTTCTGGAGCCAACTACAGATCCAAGAAATTCAACAGCAGGTCACAGAGCTCTGTACCCCGAAGGGCACTGTCTGTCACTCTTGCACTTAACTTTAGTACAGAAAACACACAGATTGTTTCCTACTTTCTGTCTGTTCTCCATTTCTGAGCACCGATGTGACCATCCCTTCTCACATTTCCAGGTTCCTAAATTGGACAAATAATGTGACTGGAAAAATACATATAATATTTCATCAACCATTAAAGGAACAGTGTTGTGACTGGGAGGCCTAAATTCCTTTCTTCTTTTCTTTGTTAGTCTTTGTGTATGTTTTGTTTTTTATACAGTGCTTCAGGCATCACTCAACATATGATAATCTCCCCACATAGAGTCATGGTACAATAAACAAAGCTAGGTGGAGAAGATCCATTTAACAAGGAGACCACGGTGGTTCCATTTTTAGCCTAGTTCTTCAAGCAATGAGACTTGAGATATCACACTGTGTGCATACGTGAGTGTTTCTTGACCTTTTTTTCCATCAGCTTAGGAATCATCGCCCAGTTTTCCCCAAATTTAACAGGGGGTTAATACTTGAAAATACTACATTGTGTAAAGGCTGAGGGAAGCAAATAGCTGGGTGAAGCAGGGAAACACTGTTGATGCCTCCACCGAGTGAAAAGCTAAAAAGGAGCATCCTTAATTAAAATCAGAGAATCCACGCAGGACAGCACTGCCGAAGCAGGCTGATTCATTTCGCAGCTCACGGAGTGCTGTTACCTGTGGATCAGGATCACTAAAAAAATGAATTTGCCCATCTGAACAAAACCACCCCTTTCTGTGCCCACAGTCCTGCCCACCAGCAAGGACAGACACTTCCCAATTGACAAGTTGATGCCACCATCTGAGCACTATCAGCACATGCTATGGTTGTCACCAACAGGGTCAGCTGAAGTCTACTTGTGCAAGACAGCTGATAGATCACCAGAGCTGGATCTTGGAGGAAGGTCCCCATCCCGCACATATGTTATGTTAGCCTGAGAAGCAGTGCTTGCTCCTTCAACCTGGTGGCTTTTAGCAGTATTTTTCCGTTTTGCAACTCGTAAGCTAATATGCACCCTGTATCTTGAATTAAACTTCCTGTCACCATACTCTGGAGATTAAAAAGTCCCTTGCCAACTGCCACGTTCCTTCCTGATTGGACAGAGAGTTGTTAAATATTGCCAATTTATTCAAGCAGGAAATACATTCAGAAAAACAATGCTTTGTGGGGGTACAAGATATGCTCAGGTACCCTTCAGTATCCAAATCTGTGATTTGGATGAATCAGGAATTTTACCAAGTTAACAACAACAAATCTAGCAGAGACACAAAGAAAGGTGTCAATTTCTCATAGTATTTTAGGCTCCAGTTTTCCTCACATACAGATTCTTGAATTCTACTTAAGTCTCAGTGACAGAAGTGATCAATGCTGAGTGCAAATACCCGCTTGTCCAAAGACCAAGGCACTTATGCACAGATACTTACACCTTAATTGCATGATAAGCTTACTTTTTGCCACAACTTTATTTATTATTTGTCCTCAGTAAAGCTTATGAAGAAAAATACCAAGCTAGGGGTCTTTTATATTCAGAATAAAATAGGAATCTTTAGTGAGACTGTATGTGAAACAAATGCTCCTCTGTGAGAATATGGTTAGCAGAAGCTGCCCTCAAGAAAATTAGCACTGTTTGCAGCTAAATAATGTAATTGTATTTGAACAAGAAGGGGAAGAATGCATTTATATTCAGATAACCTGAAATATTTTCAGCTTACACAGAAATGAGTTAGCTCTATTAATACAAGGCTTTTCTTTTAAACAGGAATTATCTTGAAACTAATTTTAAACTATTAAACTTGTAGTGGTGGCAGGCAGGCTAACATTCTTCCTAATCCACAGGGTAACAACCTTGTCTCTCACAAAAATTTTGACAAAAGAATAAATTACAGATGTCTACTTTTCAGCCTTAAGGAAAAAAAAAACGTTGAGCAACTAAAAGGTAGAAAATAGGCAGAGAGAATTATGACCAAATGCCACATATTAAAAAGTTCTCCACATGTGGCACAGAAAGAAACAGTCAATTCACTGCAATTGTCTGCTTAACAGGTTGAGCCTCTATCCAACTGGTAGCAATCAGGCAGGACACTAGAGTGGGCAGGAAATCTAAAATTAGGTTTTACTACCTATAATGGAGGATTTATGGGATAATTTAATTGGCAGTCTTGGGACTGAAACCCAAGGTGGGGGAACAAAAACATTTCTGGATATACTCTATGAACCCTTCCTGTGGTGGGCTGAAAAATAAAAGTACTGGGGAAACAACCTAGAGATGTAATATCCCCTTTCTAGTGCTAAGGCAGCAATGCATGAATACATTGGGGGTGGGGGGTGGGGGGTGGCTAACCAGAGATAGTAGGAAGTCATGCATTGACACAAACTAATTTTTTCTTCTTTTTAGGAGAATGTCCAGTGAATTGCTTCTTGTAGTGAAACATGTCTCCAACTGCACAAGGGATGATAAACAGTCCCAGAGTAAACAGAAGGCTGTAATTTACTCCAGTGCTCCTCTGACATCGCAGCGCATGAAGGCGCAGCACAAACAGTTTATTGACTGCAGCAGATTGAACCCAGCCTTGTATTCACTCACCCCAGGACAGCCATTGCCATCCGCAATATTTGCTGAGCCACTTGTACTTTTGTTTCCCCATGGCACTTCCACGCCTATACAGACCTTTTAAAGTCAAACCTCAGTGAAGTAAGAGACACTTTATTGCCTTCTCCTTGTTCACCAGGAGAGCTTTGAAAGGGTTAACATTTAGTTCTCCTCTGGCTGTGCAGCTGAACAGGGGGTAACAGGATCCCCTTCTCCAGCCTCATGTGTGTTCCACCCATGTCAGCACGTGCTACCGATGCATTTTCCATGGCTTATTGCATTTATTACATGGGCTTCATGCCAGCTTGGGAGGTTCAGAGAGAGGAGCAAGGACACTGCCCACTGTCACCTAGCGAGGGGGGATGCACTCCCAGGTGCTGCTGGCAAGTAATTCCCGGTCACTTCACCGTGGCTCCTTACTGTAAGGTCTTCGAACAACATGGGTCCCCAACTCCGTAACTGACTGGGAAGCAGGGAACAGAACCTACATCAGTATGGAGGAGCAATAGACCTACCAACCCCTTACAGAGCACATCTTCTAACTCTTCTTAATGCCACAACCAAATCTGCTCACAATTTCACAATCTCCCGCTGAGATTCCTTTTTTTTTTTTGCCTTTTGGCAAATCTAATATTGTTTAAAAATGGCAGTCACTCATCTCCACTCCCAACTCCCAGAGTCAAGAGCTGCCCATTCCAAAGTTTTTTCTGTAATGGGATTTCCATTGCAGACCATTATGAAGACACTATAGCATTTGGCAAATGCCTTTATCTTTAAAACCCATGCACAGTCATATTATATTTGATGGTGACCAGTTTCGGGAGGATGACAGGAGAACATGCTTAGTATTATTACCTCTAGCTTATCACTGGCAGTGTCCAAAGGAAATGTAAACAATCAAGTCAGTATAACAATCATTGATTATTATTCTTAGAATAGCAATGACATCAAGTTATAAGCTATCACAAATTAAAAAAAAAATGCATTCCCATTTATTTCAGAAAGTGACATGCAAGAATAGGCTGAAAAATTCCAAGGCTGTCTCAAGAATTTCTCTCTCAGCACATTTCAAGCTTGATTGGTATGACATGAAAAAGTCCCAGGAACAAGTGAAAATTTACAGATTCCAAAAATCAAACTTTGCAAGAGCTCTGCTGATATCCAGTTAGTCTACAGTAAAATCGGTCAGGCCATTTGGAAACCAGCCCGTTGAGAAGGATACAACATCTCCAAAAAAGGTGTTTAAGTAGATCTAAGTGTGGCAGTCTCAAGTATGGGCTGATGTTTTTACCATTTTGCTTTTTTTTCCCTCTCCTGTTTTTTGAACACTAACATCAATCATCCTTCATTTCTTGCTTTTTATATTGTTCCCCTAATCTTGTTTCTACTAATTTGAATGAGAAAAATTCCACCACCATCAACAGGCAAAAGTTCTTGCAGTTTTTAAGCCACTCATGCTCCTTCACTAAGAGGACCACCACACAGCCTGACATAGGTAGACTTACATTGTTATAACTAGGAAGCTCTTGAAAGGTCAAGTCAGTATCTTTTCACGATACTGAAAATTTCCTTTTTGATAGATTAATTTCATTTACATGTCAAATTATATTTGAAGTTTACTTTATATTTTAAATGTTTCTTCCATAAACTTGCTCTTTTATTTTTCTCTGGCTTACATTTTCTACCTTTGGGGATAACATGATTACACTGAAGTAAAGAAGAAAACCTTTGTGTCTTAAATATGGCCTCTCTGTTGCCTAAACTTAAAATACGCAAAAAGTTTATAGACCTTGACAGATTCGGGGTGTGGTGCATCACACTCCCCTTCATGCAAACGCAGCCTACATCTGTGAGTAAGTTGCCTTTTCATGGAAATACTATTCAGAGAGCATTTCCATAAAAATTCGCCCTGGCACTGTTCTGTTTCTCTTGTCATTCACCCAGCTGTGTTCCTTCTTTGATCGATTTTCATTTTGAATAAGGCATAACAGTCATTTTCATGGGGGAAGCTGGGGAAACTTTCCATTTTTACATAAGAGCAAATGCTGTATCCAATGTAATAGGGCTGCATGAAGCATCAATAAAACCCAGGGTAGTTGTATTTACAATCGGAGGTAGTCTGAGACAACACTTCAACCTCCATCTGCCTTTACTAAAGACAAGGCTAGAATACAGCATGCTAAGTCCCAAACTTAGCTTTCGCAGGAGGAAACATCAGGTCTTCTCAAAGGTTTGAGTCAGTCCTGGCTGAAGTCAACACAAGTCCTTCCTGAGCAGAAGATAGGGTCCAGCCTAGTTTGCCCACGGACAAAAGGGGCACAGAAGAGGGGGAAGGGGCCACCCTCAAAGAAAAGAGCAGCTGGCCCAGATTGACAAATTAAACGAGGTAATACCACCACCACTGATGCTGCTCTTCAGCCACCAAGTCCCAGTGATGCCCTAAGGCACCGAGTGCCTCCCAGACCCAGCATCTCTTATTTCCTCTACCAGTACACTGAGCTAGGACTGAAGCGTAACCATTTCTAAAAAGCTTAACTGCTCTTGGAGCAGGCAGCGCTGGGGCCAATGCAGAAAGGATCCCAGGCTGTCCTCACGTCCTCGCTGAGCCCTGCACCATTATCCAGCCAAGGCCGTGAGACAGACAGACTTCCCCGCCCAGGTGAGGATCCTAAAGGCAGGCTGGAAGGCAGGGGCTGCTCCCATTGGGAGGATGAGCCAGTGCCCCACCACGGCACCCAGGCAAGGACACCCAGTGCAGGGGCTCCCCGTGCCACACCGCAGCGAGCCACAGCGCTCCCCCTCAGCTGCACCCACCGTGCCCCCCACATTGCCATGCTCCCGTGTGTTCAAAGGGCACTGCGACCATGTTTTCCAAACACAAATACTAAATTATTATTTTAAATTATGGGTTTCGTATTTTCTGAAGCATTTGCCCTACGCTGAGGCTGAAAATGGACAGTCTGTGGTCCCTTTTATGAAGTTGTTTTAATCCTTTCGGAACCAAAGTGGTAAACCACTAACGGCATGAGCATTTTTCTCATTATCAGTTACAACGTTAATGATTCTTATTTAAGCAGGCAGTATTTAAAAACCTTTCAGGCTTGCATGTTCAGTTATTAGACCTCAGGCTTTTTATTGTGTCTTCTCTTAAGAAAGTTCTTTTATCATGTTAAGTGGAAGAGGCCGTTTCAAGACCAGACAGTGATTTGCATCAGTAAACACTTTTAGGAACTTGTTGCTCCACTGTCTTAGAACTGACTCATTTTCAAAATCCCTTGCCTGAAGGTTCAGTGCACTCTGGTGCTCAGGTCTAATTGTAAATAGCTAAACGTTCAATTAATACTGCAGTCTAGCAGCTGAAGCAAAGGCAGACTTTAACCCCAGTGCCAGTATCAAGCTCCACTTTGTAGTCTTGTGCAAATTACTCAGCCCACTCTTAGAAAACATTAACTGAAACAAAGTGTTTCAAATTTGTTTTCCCTAACCGTCCAGCCACAACATGCTGGTAAGTCATGTCTTCTCCAGGAGTCCACAGCCACCCAGCCATGGACCAGCACAGGCCATAGAGGTTATTTTCACACAAGGAGCGTAAGGGACTTCTGTTGGTGTCTCTTTTTCAGCAAGCCTCATCCCAATGTTAGCATGGAGGAACACGGAGGCACCGTCGTCACAGCTACCAAACAGCACAAGAGAAGAAGTGTCCAGAGTCGGAATGGAAATGGGCAAGTTTAGGAAGGGTAGAAAGCCAAGCATAAAGGCTCTGGCACCAGAAAATCAGAGCACATTCATAAAACAGCAGCCCAACATTTTGAAAAGTATCGAGCACGTATTATAAAGTGGTTGCCAAAGGGTTGCTGTCATCTCCAGGAAAAGCAAGCATGCCACAGATATTTCCCGTGCACGCTGATCCTGGGGGAACAGTAAAAGTTACTTATTGCACAGACCTACTCTAAATGTTCTCACTTTCATAATACACATGAGTGTTTTCTCACTGCATCCATTTTTTGCTCAAATGGTGGGCAGCATACCTAACTCAGCTTTTGTTTAAGTTCTTATATTCTTCCAAGGTAATTGGCCCTATGGGACTTTAATCTAAATGGAGTGTATCTTTGTAGGGACCTCATAGAGGTATTTCTAATGTTTAATGGTCTCCTGAATTACCACTTTCCTCCCACTGTGAAGGAAATGGGCTCGCCACCGTCCGTTTCCCCATAGCATTCATTACTGCTAGCAACACGGATGTAGAAGCAGCATCCCTTCACCCATCCCGTGCTTCAAAAACACAAGAAAGAAGAGGCAAATTATTCATCCTCCTTAGCGGAGGAAGACTTGCTCCACATCGATGTGATCAAGCAAAGGTTCCCCTCACATGCAATTACTCAAGACCCATCCATTTGGGCTCACACCGGGGCGAGCTAAGGCAATTACATCCCGGCACAGCTTGCTGACTCAGGGTGACTTGCTGACACGGGCACATACCTGCCGGCGACGTGGGAACCTGAATCTGTCTACGTGGGGTTATTTCTGCCTTTCTCGTGCAGCCATGTCTCAGACCACTTTCTAATGCCTTCCAGACCACCAGCAGCCCGCACACCATATGTGGAGTAACACCGCCGTAGACTAACTGGTTAATGAGTTATTCTCACAGCCTGCAATAAGGCTCCCCTTAGGAGCTGGTAGACATCTCATTGCCTGCCAGCAGGCATAGTCGAGAACTGGCTCTCAACCGCTGTCAATACCTAATTTAAAACGCTTGTAATTATAGCAGTACAACAGTAACATTTTGTTTACCTAAAAGCAGAGTTCCTCATTCATTCCCTCTACCCCTGGCAAACAACTGCCAGAGAGGCGCGCACACACAAAAAAATGGGGGTGTAATTGTAGAATTACGTCGGTAGCCCTTCAGTTCGTAGCAGTTAGGAAACACGTACAGCGTATCAAACCCCACTGCTGACCCCGGCAGGCCACCAGCTGCGCCCCTCTAGGGCAGGCTGTGCTCGGGGCAGCGGGACCCTCGGCACCCAGGTGCCACCCCTGTGCCCAGTCCGTGGTGGCAGGTAAAGGAAGGTGCTTCGTTACACGCTGTGCTGCACCGTGCTGCCTCTTCCTTGGGCGAGTTTGTCTTCTGAAGCTGTTTCAGTGCTGATAAGAGGAGGCACACAGGCTTTCTGAACACAGCAAATGTCTAAACCAGCTCAACTCAAAAACTGGAGTTTGAAGTTTCCCTGTGGTGGTCTCAGCTCCCTGCTAGACAACGCGAGCCGGGCTGAGAAGGGAAGAGTATCTTCACGGCCATTCAGTGTCGGGTTAGTGACAATCCTGTGTCTCCCCCACATTTTTCCTCCCTTTTCTGCCCTGTTGAAATCAGCTGTCTCGCTGCAAGAGAAGGAGCTGATATGTAGAAGGTGATGCGCTTTGGCTGTAAATGTCATCATATCCAAAACGCCTTTCAAATTTAAAACAGAAAAATTAGGATTCCCCTGCAATAGGAAGCTACTGGGCCCTGTGAGGAATTAAAACGGGAGACCTTGACAGCAAATCTTCACTGACTCCTTGCTGCCAAGGGCCTGGGAGGAGGCCAGAGATGGAGCAGGAGGGAGTCATAAGAGCTGCAGGTGTATGACCCACGTCTCCTCCTCTGTGAAAGATGAGCCCGCGCAGAGAAAGTGGAAATTCTCCCAGTTCCTACAAGGGAAATTTTAATCAAGAGAAAAAGCAGTGTCTGTTTCCTGTGTTAGAAAGACAGTGCCTTTAAATGCTGTAGTAACTGGGGGGAATTAAGGCTTTAGGAAATCACTGCAGTGAAAACACTTCCAGGATTTTCCAGGACCAGTGGAAACATGAGGAAGAAACACTTAAGCTGAAGAGCTCTGCCCCCTCAGAAGCCAACAGAGAAGCTTCAGCCACTTCAGCAAGGTCAAGATTTCCTCCACTGAACAGAAATTCAGAGTTTTCAAACTCTTTCGTGGGTTATTCTGGAATGGAGGAGGAATAGGAATTTATGGGTTGGTGGTTTTTTTCCATGTAAAACCAACTGAAAGTGGTAAATAAGTTAAAATGGTCTTGTTTTTCTTTTCAAGAAGCAATGGTCAAAAGGAGAACAGGACTGACAAACACCCATAAGCACATGTGGTGGAGTACACCACTGGTTTTGAGTTTCTGTGCACCAGCCAGGCTCTAGCTTCCTACCAAACCATTAAAAAAAAAAAGGAGACGAGAGTTCAAAAATTCAGTATCACCTAGTTAGCTGTGAGCGACTTTTTGCGACAGGATTTGCCTTGCTAACCCCATCCATGAGATGCAGACGAGAGTCAATATGGACGGGGACCTGACTGGGGCAGGTCTGCAGCTGGCGCAGAAGATCCCAGCTCCACCAGCCTCGCCGGGAGCTGGACGGGCGCTCAGCCCACCGGCGCGGGGGGTACTGGCGTCTCACATGAGCATCAACATTACCACTTCGGGACTCTGGTTGCCAGCCATGATTTGTTTCCTCGCAGGTCCATAAACACTCAGGGCTTACGTCAATGTGGTTTCAGGCTCATTTTTAGCTTAGACCACTCGCTTCACACAGTCCAAGCGGAACCCAGAGTCAACGGTCAAAAGGAGCCTCGCTGTGTTTCAGAAGAGTCTACTGATCTGAACTGTACTTCTGCAGGGACACGAGGATGCCAGAAATCGGCGCAGAGAGCTAGCCAGAATGCATCCAACCGTTAACAGGCAGGAACTGGGAATCACACTTTTCCACTACAAATGGTAAAACTATCCAAGCCCAAATCCCCTCCCCACAAAATTCAAATGCCTTCTTTCTATTTTTCCTGGTGTTAAACATATGTTACATATGCCACACAAAACTCACACACAATTTGTCCGGTTTCAAAGCAGGGGCTGAAGTGCAGCAAACATCCTTGCTCTCACTCCCACTTCTGCTTTCCAAGAGAAGTGCCAGAGAAAGTATTCTATTTTTGTAAGAGTTTAAAGGGCATGGTCAGAAAAGTGACTATGTAAAAATGGCACCTTTTCATCCAGCAGATCTGTTCCCAGTGAGTATTCTGAGTCATGTCTGCTTACTTTAGTGACCAAAATAGATTTTTACTACTTCTCACTCCACTCTAGCCCTGCGGAACCAACACAGCAAAAAGGGAGTTATATAAATCCTATCCTGGACCAAAACCCATCAGGACTTGTTAATTAAGTACGAGGGGCAGAAGCGAGGGCTGGATGCACCCCTGCGGGTGGCTGAGGGGGCAGCGCGGCTGCCCACCGGGGTCCCCTGTCCTATGCCAGGCACGGCACATCACACAGGGAGGCCCGAGGGACAGGGAGAGGGGAAGAGGGAGAGAGGGGAGTGACTCATCTTCCTCACCCCAGCTCCTGCGCCCTTCAGCAAACCTGACCCCCCGTCCCGCGTTCTTGCTCTGCAGCCCAACCACAGACTGAGCTCCCCGGGATCACATTTAGTGACAACCGTCTTCCCTGTAAACTGCCACAGAAATCACGAGCAAACAACAAACACGAAGCTCGCCCCTCTTCTGCAAAGCAGAGCTGCTCTGCAAGACTGACTGCAGCTTCAGAGGTAAGCTGTGCTCTTTGCAGGGACAACTTTCACGTCAAGGCACCCACCGGGGGCCAAAAACTGCTCCTGTGCCCAGGCCAGGCACAAAGCTTATGGCTTCTCCAAAGCAAGCTTTCCATAGCTGCACTTTGAGAGATTTAAGCAAAGCATAGAGCCGGGGGTATCATCCATACGGCTGGTAAAACCCGTTTTCGCAGGTGAGACATAGGACCAGTTTTAAAAAAAACCAAATGGATATTACTATTTCCTTCATGAGTAGAACAGAATCTTAATAGAAAGACAGCAGCGCTAAGCCATTGCTGTCTTACTCTTACTTTTCAATTTTTTCAATGAAGTTAAAAGAAACAGCAGTGCAGAAAGCATAAAAGGGCTTTCCTTTGCTATTTCTAATGTTTCTATTGCTGGTGATAAAACCGGACAGTAAAAGGTAGTTTGGGAGTAAAAATGAAACTGTTATGTACTGGGTCAACTGTAAAATGAAAATAATAAATAAGCAGTAAGATTCATTCCCAGTCAGACTGGTCTCTCTGCTGTACTTTTACTTATGTTTTTCCTTCAGTCTTGCTAAGATCAGCTGCTGAGGCCTGGATTGGTCCCTGGACACAGAATTCAGTGGGCTCAGTGCCAGCCATCTGAAAGCCAGGATACCTGGTCCTGCAACTGGGATTCCTACCTAAATTCATGGACAGAGGCTGCATCTTCAGTGACTTTCCCAAATCAACATCATGGCCTCAGACTGGCAAGATTAATCTTCCTCTGGCTAGGCAGGGAACTTACACAATTACTGTCAACTAGATGCTTGATTTTCAGACGGCTTCATCTAGGTCAGGTGAATCCTACCCTCCTAAAACCATTTTTCAGTCACATCACATAGAAATTACTTCTCCGCATAGAAGAACCAAGATCCCAGGCTCAGATTTCTCTGCACTCTTCATTGCAAGAGGGTAATGAATTGCTTTGCTGAAATAAAGCCTTGGTTGTGCCTAGGAAGAGGTGCTCTTTGTGGTTTCAGGATGTTGACATACATATTGGTGACAGATGATTTGGCTTGTCTTGATTGCAAGAGATTCAGAGCATGTTACAGACTGTTTGCTATAAATACATAAAAATACCAGAGAACTTATAAATGCAGCAAAGGAACAAAGAGCACTGGCCCAAATTCCCAGCTTCGCATTCTGTACAAATCTAATGAAGTTTGGTAAAAGGCACAAGATACCCACCAAGACCAAACTAGATCTTGAATTGATTTTAAATCCTTTATTTTTTTTCCATTTTCAAACCTGTTTTTAATGCCACGGCCACACCTGTGAAAAAAAAAACCACCACCTCTATAAGCCTTTGAAGAGCCAACTACAACCACAACAATCAATGTAACAGCGGTTCTTCGGAGGAGTGATGGAGAAGTTTTACCGTATTTGCTTTGCAAGAGTCCTGCAAATCAGCTTCTTTTTCAAGCAGATTTTGTAGTTTTGTCTCAGTGCATGTTGTAATGCAATATATTAATGTTACTTTAGTAGTTTACTATAAATCCTCTGTGTATAATTTGTGAACTCTATAGAGAACAGTCCATTTTATAAACAGAATTTTAAAACGCCAGGTTTAAATTTATTGCAGGGTTTATTCAGAACTGACAAAGCCTCCTTAGAAAACTGAATTTTGCTTAGAAGACTTTCCTTCTGCATAACTACTAGACTTCTTTCTTTATAAAGCCCTTTTTAATTGCACAGAAAAAATATAAACCACAATAGAAATGCAATTTGTCTGAAGTGAATTGTTTGATTGCCATATTTCTTTTTTTGTTCTCATTTAATGAGTCATTTACAAAAAAGATACACTGTGCACTTTTGCTAAATCCACAGGATTTTTACATATACATTTAATTGCACCAAAACAAATAAGACATTAACTACTGAATATCAAAAAATACGTGACTTCTTGAAAGAGTCTGCTTCCGTCGAATCAGGTCAAATATACTGTGTACATCCATACTTAATAAGCTAAAAATAAAGTAATAAACTTAATGCAAAGCCAGAAGGCATTATGAAAAGCTCAAACTGGTAAGCCTACATGACTTACAAATTAGAAGAAATCCATCAGATTTCACAAAACATTTTGTCGTAAGTAGTTTCCAGGGCAGCAAGCTGCTACTCCTAAGCCCCTGCTCCCAGCACTACAAAACCAAAAAAAGATTTGAACAGTTAACAAATCAATGCATCTTTACTAACAGCATAATATTAGCAAAAAAAAAAAAAAAAAAAGACCCTTACCGACCACTTGTAGCAGCCAGTAAAAGGCAGAAGGAAAAGACGCAAGTTCAGCAGGCAGTGTATTTGGGATGGGAGGAGGTTAACAGGGAAGGGACCCTACTCCTGACCCACTCGCACCTGCACAGCCTCGGTCAGGCCGGCCTCTGCCACCCCACTGCATCCCAGCCAGCAGCCCAGGTGCTGCAGGAATGGCCGTGACCCCCTCTCCTCTCGTTAGAGACAGAGTTGTGTCTCACTCGTAGGCAGCATTCCCTGACTGACTTAGCCGCATCCAGTCCAGCACCCCGAATCGCTCTCCCGCAGCGGCCTGCTATTCAGTCGGTGCAAACTCTATCAGGACTTTTCTCCTGTTGCCGTTCCTTTGCGAGGTGAAAAGAAAACAAGCCCATTTCATTACGGACCTCCTGGAGAAATGTGAAAACCTGGGTGTCTAAATGGAGCTGATTGAAACCACATTTAAGCTCATATTTGTTTAACTTGCCTTGTGCAGAACTGCGAGCCTGCCGGTGCTCATCATCTCCTACAAGCCAACCTTTCTTTTTCAAATCAGCAGCTAATTAGGTGCGGGTAGTTCAAAGCTACGGGCTACCTGACGAATTCAGAAGACCTGAAACACAGTAGAAGTCAGTATTCGTTTGCAGGAGCAGCATCTAAAAGAGGCAGCAGCTTCTTAATATCCTACCAATATCGCGGAGCGTCTGGGCGCCCGGGCAGCTACTGCTTTCTGCCTGCCAAAAGGACCAGCAGAAGCACGGCATCTTTTAGCAGGCAGCGAGAAGGCTGAAAGTAATGCTACCCTCAAGACGCTTTAATAAGCACCTGGGTATCGTATCCCTTAGTGTCCATATTAAAACGAATCAAAACGGAAAACCTCAATTCAAAACCAAGCCCCCAGCTTTCCAGGCACTTGCGCACAACAGCAATCTCCCGGCCACAAGTGGTCACCCGGAGCTCAGCTGAAGAGCTTGTGTGGCTACAAATCGAGGCCCTTCGTTTTAAACCAGCCTCTAATCAAAGCCTGTTGCATCTCCACCTAAAATGAAAACATATGTTTATTGTTTTCTCTTTGGGCAGACAATTAATATTTATACGATGCATTATCAAACAAAAATAACTATGTATTTTGTTCCTGGAATAAGTTTTTTCTTATTGGAATGAAGTTGTGCCAAGGAGGGATTTCATCTGATGCAAGCAGCATGCGAGAACAATCCACTTCCCGTGGTAGCTTTCTGAATTAAAAAGCGGCATTTCAGAATGGGCCATAGCCAAGGTGAGTTGATGAAAACGAACCCTGCAGAGCAGTCTCATGCTCCATGCAAGAAAAAGTGCCACCAAAGTCAATAGGACATACGCTTGCCACAGCAGTACGGGGCAGCAGGCTTTTTGCAGATCCATTCATGCTTACTTGAGATCAAACGCCCTTTTCACTCTCCAACAACATAAACTATGTCTCGCTTCATACATTTTAGTTTTGATGTATACACCAATTAACAAGGACGTGCACTACGTCCACAACAGAATAAACTCTTTGGTTTTCATTGTGAAATTACTGTTTCTTGAATTCAATCAAGCCCTCCAGATTATACACATACCACTAAATATAAATAGAAGAGGTTAAAATGCAGTTTAAATATAACAGATATGTCCGCAACTCCATATTTAGAGATACCCTTTAATTTTTTCCTATTGCCTACTTTTTACTTACATTTAAATTTAGCAAAGTAATTTTAGACTGCCAGTTCTCTACCTACACTAGTTAACTGTGTTGTGAAGGAAATATATTAGATTTTCTCTACTTATTTCATTACCGTCCAAAATGCCAAAGTGATACAAATTCTCCTGGCTCAAAACTTGAACCAAAAGACAAAATGATGCTCGACTTTTCTAGGAAAACTGCCTGTCGAAAAGTGCATGGCTAGAAACACACCAGGAAATAAAAAAATATTCCAGTGGCTGTGAAAGTGGCCAGTTGTGGCTATAATGAAAAACAGCGTGGTGTTATCGCACAAAAGGTAATTCTTGCAACCCAAGACAAACATCATGATAATTCAGGCTGAAAATACCTTACCAACGTGAACTTTTTTTTAACAAAAGCACTTTAAATCAACTGTATAGGAAAGCTGACGTAGAAAGCATAAACTAATCCCTGGCCTACCTTCCCAGCTGTGGAGCAGAAAAAAACACCGTGTGCAGCATCAGGCGCTGCAGGCTCGGCCTGTGCCGCTGACCTTAGCTGATATGGATCAGGCCCAAAGGGCCCTTTCTCGCCATACCCCCTGTCAACAACTTCCACCTCGAGTTCGGGGCACAGATTGCCACAGAGCTACTTGCATGGTTAAAAGAAGTACAGTTTGCCCTTACAGCTGCCTTTCCCCCACCCCCCCCTAAAATACATACACTTAAGAGAAAATTACAAGCTTCCTGAGAGTGAAAAAAAACCCAACAACGCGACAGATATTTCTAGGGAAAGGGTTCATTTCTACCCAAACATTTTAAATGATTTTGTTTTTACCTGCTAATAACTCCTGGAGCGTTTAGTAATGCAGAGGCAAGGAAAGGAAGGAAACGTAACATGTAACATTTCAGGGCTACCAGATGCCATCAGCACTGCAAAAGCTTTCCATGGCTTTCTGATCCTCACTGGAGTGCGTTTAACCAAGAGGAGAAACTGCTGTACAGGGGGCCTCAGTAGAGTGGACAAAACGAAGCGCTCTGCAGAGGGAGAACCAATGCCACGAGCCTCACTTTTTGATAGCAAAGCCCTGGTGTTTTGGAGAAAGCGCAACGGGAAAGGATTTGCCTCATCAGTAGCCAGGTATTTTGCTCACGTAGCGTTTTTTAAAACCAACTGGACTACAACAGTGGTCCCAGGGTTTTCTGTTTGTTTACACAGCTCCGTGTGCACACAGAAAATAAACTTCCCACAGAAGTGCAGGTAGCAAAGACGCATCCACATGAGGAAGGTGAAAGCACTGGTCTTAGCAGAATCGTCATTTGAACACTAACAACTGTGGGATTCAGCCTGGTATTTCAGACAGAAAAGGTCTAACCTATTGATATACAAATGAGCGTACTCGAGGTAAAAGACACTGTTTCCAAGGCTGTAACAATCTGTATT
Organism: Pluvialis apricaria; assembly: GCA_017639485.1. Lineage (NCBI taxonomy): Eukaryota > Metazoa > Chordata > Aves > Charadriiformes > Charadriidae > Pluvialis > Pluvialis apricaria. Next base: position 102,083,098 of record CM030007.1, on the reverse strand, counting down.
TTAAGTTCACGGTTCATATCACTGAAACTCCTCAATGGACTCATACACCCAGATTTCTTTGGGGTCTGACAAAGAGCTCAAACTTGGTTAAAAGAAAGCGAGAGAAGCCACACAGTCAGTACTGCCTATAAACCATCAGAAGAAAACTATGCCTAATATGTATCTATTAGAATATATCTTTAAGAACCAAATGCTACATAAATTACAATCCAAATGAAGTAACACCTTAGGAGCAAAAAGTCCGACTAATCACACCTAGGACTTATACTGACAGGTCATTTATAAAATTCCTGTAACATGTAACTCTATCCAGTACTATATGATTTGTTTAACTTTGGGACTAAATTGTGGGAGGTGGGGACAGATGCTGTTCAAAGCTCTAAGCCCTGAAATGCTTTTGGAGGTAGTGATTTTTTTCTTGCAAAGTTTTCCAAAGAATTGCATGGCAACTTTGCCATTGTTTGCCTATGTACGTGTGTGAAAGAGAAAATAAGAACTGACATTACTATTCCAATGTACCATATCTTTTTTTTTTAAAATGTCCTTTAAGAAATACATAAGATAATCAACATAAAAATCTATTTCTCCCATATTAAGTATGGCTTAGGGTTTGGTTGGGGTTTTTTTTTGCCTTTATTTATATCCTTTTAATTAGAAAGTTGTCAAACAATCTATTTCTCTTCCTTGATTTTCGTATCAGTTCAGGTGTGTTTGAAATCACATACCTGATACACATATCCTGACGAAAGTTTACATTTGATACTCTAGTGAGAAGCTGTCTTTGTCTACTTCACTTGTTTCAGTGAAACCAGGGAAGTGGTTAAAGGGTTAAACCAAAGGAATGTGACATTTCTCCATGTGCAGTTCATAGAGCTATCCTGGTTTTCCTAATGGACTCAAAATTACATGGGCAGAATGTAATTTCCAAACTATTACTTCAGAACTGAAGCACAGTGTTAATCCAGAGGATGACACTTTGAATACAAATAAAAACTTCATTAAAGAAAGAGCGAGTTTACGTGTACCGTGGGTTCTTAGCCAAGGCAGCAATGAATGGAAGTTTATGTTAGCCAGAACTTGCAACTTCAGCTTTTGTAAATATCATTACCTACACTCCAAACTCTGCAGCAAAGTCATCTGGTCACCAAAACAGATCTCCGCATATTGCATGGCACCACTTACTCTGAAAAGTACCACGACCAACTCTGACTCTGCTCAGACCAACTCAGGTAATCGAAGGTATTCCTACCCGCGAGGGCTCGTCAGCTTTTGAAAAGGCAATAGAGGCATTAGTTAACTGAATGATGAATTGCTGAAAGAATTACAAAGACACCAACGCTGCTATTACGAACCAAAAAAAAAAAAAAAAAAAAAACCCCAAAACGATGGCGGGGGGGGGGGGGGTGGGGGTGGATGATATAATTTCAGAGACTGATGCCCGAAAAGACAGCAGCCAGCCCGAAACCAAACAGCGTTAATGCTTTAAAACTCAAGAAACTCGGCAAGGGCCGGTTTGCGCAACCAGCGCCCGCAGAAGATGCGCGGCTCCGGCTGCCGCCCGCGCCCCGGCCGAGCCCTCGGGGCTGCCCCGCTCCGGCCGCCGCCGTGCCGCGGTGATGGGCAGCGGGGAGCCGCCTCGCCTCGCCTCGCCTCCCCCCGGCCCGGCGGCTCTGCCCGCCGCCCGCCGCCGCACTCCCCCGCCGCTCCCGGCCCCGACGGCCGCGCCGCGCCCCCTCCGCGCCCGGCGCTCCGCTCCCCCCCCCCCCCCCCGCCACCCCCGCACCCCATCGCAGCCCCGGAGGGAAAGGACTTACCGGGCGAGGACGTGGAAGGGGGGCGAGTCCCGGGTCCCGCGGGTGGGGGGGTGGGGGAGGACGGGAGGGGACGGGGACGGGGCGCGGAGGGCGCCGCCGGGGGAAGGCAGCGGCCGCCGGCGGCGGGAGCGAGGGCGGGAGTGAGGGAGCGGGCGAGGGGACGGCGGCGTTGCCGACTGCGGTGAGTCACTTCAGTCGGGACGGGCTCAGCCCATCGCGCTGGCCCCGGGCTCCCTGCGCCTCTTCCTCTCGCCAATCGCCGAGCGGGGCAGCCGCTGCTCCCCGGCGCTCCCCCGGCTCCCCCGCCGCCGTCGGGGCGGCCCCCCGCCGCCCGCCGGGCACCGGCACCCCCCGGGGCGCACCGGACCCCCCGCCCCCCGACTCCCCAAAGTCCTCCCCCGGGCGCCCCCGCTCCGCACGGAGGAAGGGGGAGGAGGTGGGGGGGGGGGGGGGGGGCGGGAGGGGCCGGGCGGAACTGGAGGTGAGCGGGACCTGCGGGGGGAGGAAGGACGCGGGGCTCCCGGGGGCTCGGCTGGGCTCGGCTCGGTGGGTCCCCTCTCCTCCCGGCGCGGGGAGCGAGAGCGTGTTTTAAGGGGCAGAAGCAGCGTGCGGTTGTGGCGGGGACCCGACGTGAAGGCAAAGCCCGGCCGCCAACCGGGTGGCGGCGGCGGCGCTCCGCAGGGCAGCGAGATCAGTAACGGGATGCACGGAAATAAAAGGCGAGGAAAAAGAGACCGCTCCGGCCCCATCCGTCGCCCGGCGGTGCAGGGGGGAATGGAGCGGGGACGCGTCCCGACCCCTGGCCGCGGCACTCACCTCGCACACGCACTCAACACGCACACGCGGGGAAGCCCAGCGGCAGGCGGGCGAGCCGCGCACCCCGGGGGGGAAAGCGGGCGGTGTGCCCCGTCCCGTCCGGTCCGTCCCGTCCCGTCCCGTCCCGTCCCTCCCGCCCGCGGGGCCGGGGCTCCTTACCGGGGCGCCGCTTCTGCCCGCCGCCGCCGCCGCCGCGCTGCCCCGGCTTTCCCCGGGCACGCCTCGGCCCCCGCCGCACCGCCGGGCATCGCCCGCCGCTCTCCCCGGCGCTTCTCAGCCAGCGGTCAGCGCCGACAGCCAGCGTACAAAGCAGAAAACCCAGTCCTCCCTTAATTAAAAATAATAATAATAAAAGGGGGAAAAAAAAATTAAAAAAATAATTAAAAGCGTCTCAGTTTTTAAAGCAGAACTACATAATGTATTAATTGGTTGCTATTAGCATGCAGTTTTATTGAGCATAGCACACAGAAGTCTGATTGTGAGCGAGGAGTGTTTTCAATGAAAGTGGAGTTATTTTAGCTGCAGACATGTTTACATTTCTGTGGTTTAGTCTATAACTTTCTCTTTTTCTTGCTTCAGAATTCTGCTCCATGAAGCAAAGCCCTTAGCTCCCAGACATTCCAAAAAGTCTGCCAAAATAATAGGAAAAAAAAAAAAAAAAAAGGAGAAGAAATAAAAAAAACACACACAGAGACCCCCAAGTCTGGGTCAGGCTCAGGGCTGGGTATGGGCAGAGCGAGTATACCCCCTCCTCACTCTCTCTCCAGTTAAAAAGCCTTCAGGGCTCCATTTCCTGTTTTTAAGGAAAAAATAAAGCGGGTCTAGGACTGATTTTAGACACTGCCTAGACCAGGGCTGGTGGGTGCTGAGGACCTTTAACTCTCTCCATGCCAAAGGGTACCCGATAACGCGCGGGTCCAGGCAACCACACGCCTCTCTCCCCCGGAGAACAGCCGTAGCAGCCAGGTGGCTTTTTACCCTGCTGTGCGGGGTACGAAGAACCTGAAGGTCCCGAGCAACAACCTGGTGCACGTCCACCACAAACTAGCAGAGCGACGAGACAAAATACCCCAAAAGTGGGGCCGAGTACCCTCTGCCGCAGGCCTGTCGCAGCAGCACCCACCTATGGAGATGTCCCTTCCCCTCAGGCCTCTGTGCAGAGCTGGGGGACTGCGTTGCTGCCCGCCCCACCACCTTCCCCGCAGCCGCTGCCTCCCCTACTATGGGGTAGGCAGCGTCGCTCGTGTGGCCCTCATTGAGTGGGCGTGAAAACAACTCCAGCTTTTGGGCATTAAATCCACAGCTTAGGAAAATCAAAACGGAGCAGTTTGGTTAAAATTAGGAACACGCACTGGTGAATGAAGCAAGAAGTCAGCGGACACCTCCCTACAAAACTACCGACTCGAGTTTTCCACTCCGAGGCCGGGGAGGTTCTGATATGAATAGAAACAGAGCGAGCAGAATAAAGCACCCCTGTAATGAAGGGTTGTGTCTCCCGGGAGTTAGGGAAATGACACGGAGAGGTGGCGGGAGAGAGGATGCTGCTGCAGCGCCGAGAGCCGTGGGAGCAGGCGCAGAGCTGGCTGGGGCACCTGGCAGGGCCAGGTCCCACGTCCCAATCCTGCACCTCTGCCCCGAGCAGCCTGCCCCCGGGGCTGGGGAACCCGTGGATAACTGCAGGCGGCAACGCGACGCCGCAAGTGAGGCAGGGGACAAAAAAACACAACTGGGTTTCTTGGCCAGGCGTTTGGTCATAGCCCCCCTGCCCCCCCAACATTCGCCTCCCAACCTCGTCCCAAGCATTTTTAGGTGTCCCACTCCCCCCCCCCCCCTTTTTATTTTACATGCCAGATGACTCCTGTATATTTGGACCTTTCGCTTTTGAAGAAGCCAGAAAGCGTTATGATTTCCTAATGCTTAAAAAAGAAAAGAAAACACCTTTCCCCCAAGATGTTTTATATTAATTTAAGTATCGGTTCCTGGTTCATGTCAGCCCCTTTCGCAATGAAATGTCCTGCGTGGGCTGTCACACCTGCTAAATATAATCCTCTCTTTCTTTTGATATTCTGCAAAGGGCCTTTAAAGGTTCACATCCTCCAGTCTGGAGATTTAATTGCTTCATCTCGGATTTTAAAAAGCCTTGTAAATTTCTGAATTTTGTCGATTTCAAAGCAGAAGGAGGGGGATGCGATAGGGATGCGAGGGCGAGCGAGAGGCGATGCTGAGCGCACTGCGCCAACACTGCCGGGCCTCGTAAAAGCTTCGACCCGTCCTGTCCTGTCCCGCAGCTTCTGCTCTTCGGGGCAAACAACTTGAGCTGGTTTTATGACTTACCAATGAGTTAAATATGAAAATAGTAGCCTATTTCGCTATGGTAAATGCTCACCAGGGAGGAAATCACAGATTCGGTTTTATAGAAGGTAATGGAGTGAGATTACCCACACTAATGTACTTAACTCTTCAGAGAACATAAATCTAGCAGGGACACGGTCCCAAAACCAGTCACTCCCCAAAACATAATGTGGCCAACAGTGCTTTTGTCCTTGTCATGTACTGGTGACATCAGGTTTGCCTGGTGGTGCGGTGGTTAGATACCCCCAGCCGGGAGGAGCAGGGCAGTTGGATACCCCCGTAGGGAGGCAGCGGACAGAAAATGCCCGGCAGGAGGGGAGCAGACAGGGCAGGTGGGCTGGGGGGGGTCCTGCAGTCCCTGTCACACACCCCTTCGCCACACTGTACACGCAGCAGCTCTCGGTAACGCGTGACGGCCACAAACTGCTCCGTGAAACTGTGATGCATAATTCCCATTAACTTGAATAACACAGCGGAGAGGGGGACACCGAGCACGCCGTCAGCTTCTTGCTGCACCAGGGGGGATGTGGATGCAGGAGCAGTACCCACGGCGGGGTCCCCAGATCCTGTATTTTCCTTGAGGAGATGCAGCAAAGCCAGTGGGGGTCATGCCCGGCTATCTGTGTGCCTATGCATCCACGTCTCTCCTGCAGCACCTTTAGGTGCAAAGTCCCGCGCGGTCGCTCTCGGGCTGAGGGGGCAGGCACCCCCACTGCAAACAAGCCACCACCGCTGAGGACAGGAGGCAAGCTGCTGGATTTCCTCCAGCAAAGCTGCTCTGCGTTGCCCTTTCAAGCTGGAGTCAGGGACCGAGGTTTAAGGTGCTACCCAAGAAACCAATCTTCTGCTGAGCCTTTAAACCCTAGATGTGTCACCTAAAATCTTCAGCCGATGTTTCTGCAGAAAGTAAGTCATTCCTTCCATGATGGAGCACAAGGTAGGAAAGGGACGGGGGAAGGGGACAGCCAGGTGGGTGGCTGGAGCGTCTCTTGCTGTGCCACCAACCTGCACGGCTAAGGTGGCATGGACAAGCCCTGTCCTGCAGCCAGCCCCAGCTCATCCGGCCCAGCAGCTGCTCACTCGCCACCAGTTGCTCTGTCATGGCGGTTGTCTCATTGACTTGTGCCTGGAGCTTCCTCTCACGAGGACGGAGGGAACTTGCCGATAGCAGCAGATGAAGAGTGGGCCTTCGAGCGCTGCCTCTTGTTCAGGAGGGTCATGTGGAAAGAAAAAAAGTGTTCGTATCATTTTCCGTCTCCTTAAACACAGTTTTCAAACTACAAGTTCGAAACAAACAATCAAAAATACCAAATTTTCACATCTGGAAAAAGAAAAAAAAAAGCACCACCAGCTCTTTTCCCATTTTTCTTTCAGAAAATGAAAGCCTATGAAAATACATTTATCATGTAACCTGTTGCACAGCCTTGGATAACTTGCAGTTTCTTAATGGGAGAAAATACACCTCCTCACTGGGGACTGGACCACTTCAAGGGTGCAAAGCCTACCACAGTTTGAGCCTGGTTGCCACAGGCTCTGGGGAAGGCAATAGCAAGTGCTGCAGGGTTTCAAAATTGGATGAGGGATCCACCCAGACCTCATTTTTTACCAACATGCCGCTGTTTCCATTATTGTTTGGCAAATACTGTGTAGTGCTTTGAGGTCCACAGAAGTTTGAAGTTTCTGTTTTGAAAAAACCAGGAGGACTGATCTTTGACCTCCTGTATATTACAAAAAAAGAAAGGTTCTTTGCCCAGTAGTGCTGGATTGCCTGTACACCAAGAGGTGCGAGGTGTTCCACATTTGCTGTGCTCAAACGCCAACAGGATGGGTTGTGAGCTGCAGCACAGAAACTCCGCTCTGGGCAGATCACAAACTCATGCAGGTTCGGGCAAACCCGTTTCCCCTGGTCGGCGGCAGTTCTCACACTTATTTATCTAGAGGTATTTCAACTCCAATACATTAAATAGAACTGAAGCAAGAAGGGTATTAGTGAAAAGTTCACAACGTTAATTATCACAGTTATTATCAATGCAATAAGATATATGAATGAGTGTTTTTCTTCTTTTGGTATGAAACGAGATAAGTGGAGAGGAAATTATTTCATTTTTTCCATTGTGTAACATTTTTGTCTGGCAAAGCGCAATCCCAGCACCTGATTTTCTCGGTAAAATCAGAAAGGATTAACATTTTACCTATGAAAACACCATTTAAGATGGACTAGTTCGGCAACAAAAAGGGGACACCTTTCATAAATATTACCTCTCACAGGTGTGGATGACATTCACTAATAAAGGTTCTCTTATGTAAAAATGACATTTAAACCAAGAGAGATAAGCAGCTATATAGGCACATCCTGCCACCTAGATATGGACAGGTAACTATTTTTCAAGTACCAGAAAGGATGACTTTTACAGCATTCATGGATTTCTTTGAGTCACAGACTGGACACTGACAGCATTTTGTCAGTCTCTGAGAAGACCACTATGAGATAAGCACTTTTATTTAGGGAAGAAAAAATAATTTCTTATTAAAAGCTCTCAGGCAGCAAAATAAAGCATTTCGTTAGGAGAGACACTGGAACTTACCTGATTAAATATGTGGTTAGATAAGGTATTTGGATGAATAGGATATTCGTCACCAGGATATTCAACACCAATGGGTATTCAGGACTGCTGTATCAATTTAAAGCAATTCACGGTTTCCTAAACAATGGGCCAAAAGGAAAGGGAATTCGTTGTTTGTTTGTTTGGGGTTTTCATTTTTAGGTTTTTTTTTTCTGCTTGAACTGATAGCTGAAATTAAAAAAACAAACAATATGTTGGCAGGAAAGGTCCAGGGAACGCTTGTGACCCCCATGAATTTCAGCGGGGTTTTTATGAGACCACAAGCAATGATGGAAGAAATTAAAAAATGTCAACAGTCTCATGTGAGTGACGAGAAAGCTGGGATGCTTGCCTGAATCCCTCACAAACATCCTGACTCTCCAAAATAAGGTGAAACTGTCAGCTCTTTTCCTTGTATTTTAGCAGGTAAGTCCCAAACTAGATAAAGCTGAAGATCAGTCTGCAAGGCAAACTGGAATAATGATGAAATAAACTCTCACGTGCAAATTTCCATGGCCAGAACTGAACTTCTGACTCATTCTCAGTTTGGGGTGGGGGGCAGAATTTGTGCCTTTTCCTGTTTTATCCAAAGCATTTCCCCTCCCCTCTCCAAACGTGCGTTTCCCTGCATCACTGCCTAGATTCAAGGAATAACAACTCAGTCGGTGAATCAACAGAGAAAGGCTGAGCAGTGCATCTTTGCAAGATCTGCGAACTTCTTCAACCACATGGCAAAACTTAAAAAACAAGAAAGCTAAAAGTTGAAGCATTTTCAAAACCAGAAAGACGAAGTTAGGGTAGGGGACAAAATGTCATAATTTCCAAAGTATGCATTTATTTACCGGTGAAGAACTCAGCCAGTGTACAGAAATGACTCAGGTCAGAATGGGTGTTTAAATATAAAAGGCTGCATGAAGACAAGTCCGCCCCAAAATAAAATGCTTACACTGTTCAACGGAGAACGATTAGTTAAGTTTAAATACCATAAAGTGACTTGCTTATTATTTACTCATGTCCTTACATTTTTGCATTCCCCTTGATTACTTGGTGTATAGTGATCTCTGAGGACGCCACAGCTTAATGCAAATGTAACTAAATAGAGAATCAATATCAAGATAAGTAAAATATTTGTAGGATTTAAATTTGTGAACTATCTTAATTGCCTCTATTCTTTACATTACTCTGCTCCTTTATTTTCTGCGTTCGTCATGGTACCAGGAAAAAAAACTAAATTTTGCCTTCAGGTCTATGGAATTGGTCCTATATTCATATACAGGTGCCTGTACAGCTGTACATATGGCTTTGGCTAGCAGACCTACGTACTACCGTAAACAGCTCTAAGAAGTGTGATTTTAGCATGCAGACTTAGTTCTTCCTCTATACCTATCTCTTTGCAGCTATCCCCATATACAGTCACCTCATTTTACCACACCCCTCTTTTACTTAGATAATTCAGCACAAGTTTCCGCAGCCTTTCTTCACTGGCTGTGCCATAAAACAGAGTAACATCTGAAATTGTAGTCAGAGGCAGAAAAACAGCCTCCCCCGGCATCTGGAGCTGCAAAAAGCTCAGTGATGTACAAATAGGAGATACTGGACTTTCCCCAGCTGCACTTATATGCACACACACACACATGCAGGGGGACACACCGAGAGCTCTCTTTTCACACCTACCTTGTGGCAGTGGTGCAGCAAGTTACCCGTCCCCTAGCAATGGTGTCCCTGTAGGCTGCAGGCGCCTCAGAGCTCACGCCGCTTGAATCGCCGGGCACCGATGCAGGTGCCTCAGTGAAGGCTCCCTCTCTGCCGTCTGGAGAGGAAGGGAGAGGCGGCTGCAGAAGGTGACTCAGCTCTGGACGTGACACCGAATCACCCTCTGGATGAGCCACAGTGAAGGCAGAGACCCACCCCTTACTTTCAGCTGCTAAAGCTACAGGTCTACAGTAGACGATGGGAACTGCTGGAGTTGCAGCACCTAGTGATGTAGGTGGCTGTCGTGGTGTCAGCTGGGATAGAGGTAACTTTATTAGCAGCTGGTATAGTGCTATGTTTTGGGTTCGGGATGAGAAATACTTTTGGTAGGGCACTGGTGTTTTAAGTCGTTGCAAAGCGCTCAAGGCCTTTTCTGCTCCTCATACCACTCTGCCAGCGAGTAGGCTGGGGCTGCACAAGAAGTTGGGAGGGGACACAGCCAGGACAGCTGACCCCAACTGACCAAAGGGATATTCCATGCCATATGACATCATGCTCAGCATATAAGGCTGGGGGAAGAAGGAAGGGGGAGACGTTTGAAGTGATGGCTTCCTAAGTAATCATTATGCGTGATGGAGCCCTGCTTTCCTGGAGATGGCTGAACATCTGCCTGCCCATGGGAAGTAGGGAATGAATTTCTTGTTTTGCTTCACTTGTGTGCGCGTGGCTTTTGCTCTACCTATTAAACTGTCTTTATCTCAACCCACAACGTTTTTTTCTCATTTGCACTCTTCTGATTCTCTCCCCCATCCAAACTGGGGGGAGTGAGCAAGCGGCTTCATGGTCCTAGATGCTGGCTGGACATGACAGGACCATGACCGTGACCCATCTGTGTGTGGGGACGGGCATGCCACAGCAGATGCTTCTCAGACAGCACCTTGATTGGGTCTCCATTACCAGCTGGTTGGTGGCACATGCCCTGTATGTCCCACCACATCTCTCAGTCTTGTTCAGCACGAACAATTTGTGTTCCGCATTTCTTTCAGATGTGATCTTCTGAAATAATGAAAAATGAAGAACATGTTTAATTCAGGACAGCCATTTGGACTATATTAAGTGAAGTCTATTTGTTCTGTCACCGGTGAAAAAAAAGACATGCCAAAACCCCATTGTCTTTTGACTTACAGCCTCAGAAAACTTTGGATTATCCCACAAAGGGACATGCTTTCCTTGATTTTGTATCTGAGCCCTTGAATTAACTGGAGAACACTGAAAGATGCTTGTAGGTCAAGAGGGGACCAGGCTCACATGCACTGTTCATTGCAAAAGGCAAAGTATTCAAAAGTGTATCTCACTCCTGAAATATGTTTCTGACACTGCGGTTTTAGAGCAAAATATGAGAAGAGGTTCTTCAGACCAAGAACTGATTTATTTTGTCAAACTACACACGTAGCATAGGTGTGCTGGACATAATGATCTGTCATAATGTGGCTCCTGAAGGATGACAGTTTCCCAGGGCAATGACGGTTTTGCATGAAGGCTGAAGAAAACCTTTGCTGCTCATCTTACACATATATATTTGGTGACACTCATGAGCAGAATGAAGATCAGGACAAGGCCCTCCACATTCTTGAAAATACTAAGAGGAATGTCCAGAAATGTGCAACAGATGATAACAAGACAGCAACACAAAACAACTGTAAGAAATCCTATGGTCTTTACTACCATTCATCAGAATAGATTATCATAATTGGTCCCATCTGGCTCTAAGATTTATGAAATCGATAGACACTCTGTAAAAAAGCTGTTACCAAAGTGAAGCTTGCAAACACTCACCTTAGCCCCTGTGTCAAAATTCTGACCTGATTTACAGCTCAGAAAATCCCTACTTTAGTGAAATGAGTCCTTACCATACAAACAGTGGCAAACGTCACACCACTACCGTGTTGAAATTAAAAGGAAAAGCTGAGAGAAGATTGCTCACGGGGAGCCAGGCAGTCAGATTTGGCAGCAGCAGTGTATAGCTGCCAGGGGTGTCTCTGCCATAGAAGCTGGTTTTGAATGCCACTCTGTCCATATCATGGGGATCAAGCGGTACCTATCAGCCCATCTGGCATCCTTAAGGAAGGACTGTTCACTGCTGAGCTTTGTTTTTCCCTTTTCCCAAACACGGTAGTATTACTTAGCTTTATTTCTGCAAAGTGCTTTGAAACAGAAGGATGAAAACCACTTTCCATGATCATTTTAGATATCAGACACATGAGAAAAAAATTTTCATTTGACTCAAAATGTAATTTTAAAAGTTTAACAGTCATCCAATTATTGCGCTGACTGCTGTCTTCATTTAGAATTTCACAGGGAGCTTCATTTTGAGAACCCACCTGGAATATTGCGTCTAGATCTGGAGACCTCAGCATAAGAAGGACATGGACCTGTTGGAGCGGGTCCAGAGGTGGACTACAAAGATGATCAGAGAGCTGGAGTACCTCTCCTATGAGGACAGGCTGAGAGAGTTGGGGTTGGTCAGTCTGGAGAAGAGAAGGCTCCAGGGAGACCTTTAGCACCTCCCAGTACCTAAAGGGGGTCTACAGGAGAGCTGGGGAAGGACTTTTTACAAGGGCATGTAGTGATAGGATGAGGGGGAATGGCTTCAAACTGGAAGAAGGTAGATTTAGATTAGATATTAGGAAGAAATTTTTCACTCTGAGGGTGGTGAGGCACTGGAACATGTTGCCCAGAGAAGCTATGGAAGCTCCATCCCTGGAAGTGTTCGAGGTCAGGCTGGATGGGGCTTTGAGCAACCTGGTCTAGTGGGAGGTGTCCCTGCCCATGGCAGGGGGGTTGAAACTAGATGATCTTCAAGGTCTCTTCCAACCTAAACCATTCTATGATTCTGTGATTTTGAACAGGTAGCTTTTTGGCTTAGTTTCCCTTTCAACATATGAGAAAGTATTTGCACAATTATTTCAAACATTTCAAGCATTTCATATTTTACCATAATGAAAAAATGGGCCAATGTATTGAAAAGTTTGCTAAAGTAGGTGGATGGGTTTTTAATGAAAAGAACAGTTGGTTCTGCAGAAGCATGGGAATTTTTAGCAAGCACTGCACACTTCACTTCAGAAAGGAGTGAAAATGTTCCTGTTTTTCCAACCAATCTGCCATTTATACAAAAAGCAGGCAGAAGGACATGTTTTCAGTGGGACAATAGCCATTTTCTTGAGATTAAAAGGAAAACTTAGGGTGTGGTTTTACAAGAGTATAGATGAGAAGATAAGCTTTTTTCAAAAAAAAAAGGAATGCAAAATAAATTAAAAAAAAAAAAGTGGGGGAAAATTTGCACCACTCTGTTTCTTGGCTAAAACAAGAGCCTTTTCTGTTTTGGGTAGAAATAGCTGTTGCAGTGTATGCAAACTGTAGCAAATCCCAGGACAAGGCAGTAGAAGTGCAAGCCAGGGAAAGCCTCGCTTTTTGCTTATATTGCACAAAAGCATCTTTCTGTGGAAACGATCCCTCTCTGATCTTTTTCATTTTTTTTGACGCAGAAATAAAATAACTTAGAGTCAAATAAAAAGCTGGGAACAGAATAAGCAGTCTAAAACTATATCACACTAGATAAAATTCCCTGGAATTATCTGTGAATTCATTGAAACTGTATTTTATTTTTTTGTTCAAGACAACCACATTGTTGAGGAGGTAATGTATAGATTAAGACAGTACACTTAAACTCAAAGTCCCCTTGGAGAGTTCTTTCTAGTATAAATCTGCTATCCTTTAACTTGGATTATAAACAATCTACATGATATGCACCTGGTTCTGGCAGGGTCTATATTATTTCACTCCCAAAAGCAGCTTTATAAAGAGAACACACTGCATTTCAACAGCAATATAAATAATGTTGCAGTTGGGGATCTCTTGCACCGCTTTCATTTTTCTTTCTTTCCTTTTCATCTGAACTGAACCACACCTCTCTAAAAATACTCACTTTCTTAATGAAAACCATATTTTTGGGGATTTTTTCCCCCCCGCATGTGCATGACCTGTTGAAATGCCTGCACAATCTTTAATGTCAGATTCAGACGACACGTGTCTTATGAAAGTCTGGGACCCAGCTCTCGGCGGGGCCTCCCAGATCTGTCCCACGTCTTTATGAGAAAGAGGGACAAAACCTTCTGGTTTTGGCATTTTATATTGGAGTCTGCTTTAAGCTAGGCGAAAAAAAAAAAGAAAAAAAATAGCAACGTAGAGTCTAGACAGAAGAGATTGGGTTGAAATCTGGAAGCTATTCAGTGAGGCTACGGCACATGGCAGCTTGACTGCAGCAAGAGATCACATTACGCTGCCTAATTACACATGAAAAATGTACACATCACTTTTCTTAAATGCTTGGAAAAATAGATGTTCAGATGGCAATTGCGAACTAGTAACTGAGCCAGTCATACATAGTTGGAACGCTTCACAAATGGCATTTCAAAAGCCTGCATTTTTTTTCACAATGTAATTATTTTTTTTTGTGTGCGTGTGTTCATAAAACAACTTCTAAAAAAGGTATTCTAAATTTAGCAGGCGGTTGCACTGGAGAAGCACCAAAGGTGAAAATGCAGCATGTAAGCAGGAAGGACGAGGGCCTAATCCTGACTCCTTGTGAGCCAAAAGGCAAATTCAACCAGGCTTCCTCAGAAGCGCGGTTCGGTCCACAGGCTCACCTGCTTGACTTCACTTACACGGCCCCAAACATTTATGTGCTTTCTGTAAGCAAATGGTGGGGTTTATACCTTCGATGCCCACGGGAGTAAAGTTAAGCAGAGGCCCGAGGGTTTGCAGTACCTATGGCCCTGAGGTTGCGTGTTTATATTCTTGTGTCTATGAAATATTTAGCAGAGAAGTTTCTCTGCTTGCGTGGGCAAGGAGGGGAAAAAAAAAATATCTTATTTACTGCATTGTTTGAGCATGAAGCTCTCCTGTCATCGCCATCGCCTTCCCCTGACCACCTCTCCCCAGGCTCTGTTAATGGGTCCTTTTCTGCCCCTCTCTTGCAACGTGCTCGCCGCTTTCAGTGATGGGCTAAACCCGCTCAGCGACAAGTTTGATAGAGTTACTGTTTTGTTTCAGTCGGCTTGAATGGCATCTGCTCTTCTTTTTAGCTTAAACACAAATGTTCAAAGACGACTGCTCCAAGGGAGAAAACAATTCGCCAAGCCATTTCCAAAGATTTACTATTTCAATCCTTCAGTGCTAACGAGACGTATAAAAGTGGATTTCCAGGGGAAAATGTTGTTGGTATGTCTGTCTGCCTCCCAGACTTTGCTTTTCCTAGAAGACTCCTCAGACCAAGTTCCTCCAACAGCAAAAGAGCCCAATTCTGCACTCCGGGTGGTGGTTGGTGCCGCTCTGGGTGAGCACAGAGCAAAAAGCAATCCCCAGAGCCCACTCTGGTAACAAGGCTCTCTGTGCGACTGCTCCCTCCAAGTGCCTTTGAGTCCTTCGCTTCTGGAGCCAGCGGCCGGTCAGACCTTGGCTGAACTGCTAATCCTGCCAGACAAAGAGGAAAGAACATCTTGTAAAGTTTTGTTGCTGTTGTTATTATTAAAATGGACTAAGCACGGAGCAACTGGCCAAGCTATCTGGCAAAAATGACCTGCGGAAAAGTCTTCTAGAACAAAAATGATCTTTTCTGGGTATGGGAGGAAGCTTCCTCAGTTTAGGGGGATGAACTGCACCAAACCGGCTACTTTCAGTCGGAAGATGGCTCTTTGCGCTGATTATTTTACCACCATACTCCGCAGGACCTTCCTCGCCTTTTCCCTTTTATGGCACGGCTGCAAAAAAAAAAAAGGTGCTTTGCTGTTTGCATAGCCTGTGCCTGCTGGAATCCTGCATGAGAAATATCGGTCGCACAAGAATTAAAAAGATGCCCAAATACTGCGGGCAGAATACGAACCTGAAACCCCTCTGCTCTTGCCAGGGGCAGCTTTCCTGCTTCCCCCGGCGGGAGGGAAGGACGGGGGCTCTGCAGCACCCACCCTGGGCAGCCAGGGCAGAAAGCCCTCCTGGGGAAGGAGCGTGCCGGGGCTGCCGTAGAGGGGTGGGATGCTGGTGGAAGCGGGTGCCACGACCACATCAAGGCGCACGCCGTTCCCCTTTTGAGCAGGCAGGAACCATTGCGGGCGAGGGCTTCCTTCCCGGGTTAGCCTCCGCAGAGGCTTGGAGCAGGCGGACAGAGCTGGGCTCGGGCGCTGAGCGAGCGGCTTGGCCCCCCGCCTCCTCCGGGTATCTCCCCACTGTATATTTTGTGTGCTGCTGTGGTTGGAGGTGGCGGCACTGAACTCTGAAAGTCCTTCAGCAAAGCAAGGCCGCATCTTCCAGAAGGGTCAGGCTTGCGTGTAATTTATGAGAGTTGTGGTAGCCCTGCTACCCTCTTGCTGTTTGCGATGAATTTTAAATAAAGTGAATATTTTCTCTTCTACTCGCAGTCGGAAAGGTCACTGGTAAAGGAGGAGGAATGATCGCAGGAAACAAATCACTTCCTTTGGTCAGTCCTCTCACCACAGCCACGCTATTTTTAACAAATCTTATTAAAAATTATACAACCCTGTATTTTCTGGAATCTATTTTATCGAACAAGTACAAAATAAACCAGGACAGGAAAAATGCACCATTTGGAGTAGCTCTTTTTGCTGCAACTGATTTAGCAAAACAAGCCACAGGGGAATGCAAATGGCTTTCTAGAACTGCTTCCTGCGGCCATCTCTCTCTCCATGTGGAAGAGAGGAATATTTTAACTTAACCAGCTGCATCACTTCATACAATAGTAAATTATTCTAAGTGTTCTCGTCACCAAAAAATACACTGTCTCTGAGGTTATTCCCATTATCAGTGTTATTTGTTTAATTTCTTGCTGCAGCCAGCTTTAAACAGCGCCTTTTCAAAATGTTGTCAAACCCATGGCTGTGTGTTTAGCAGAAGGGACTAAAACTGACCCGACAGATTTGGGGGTGTTAGGCCCCTTCCTGGTGGAGTTAGCTGGGACAAGCGTTTGACAGAGGGAAATTCTTTGCACAAATATTTTTCGAGGTCCCAGATCTCTTGTAATTGCTTACTGCCTTACTTACCATCTAGAAATAATTAATACATTTGAAAATCTTATGACCAAATGTGAAAAATCCCTCTGCTTGCAGCTGTTTCTCTTTAGGTGGCGAGAGGTGAGGCCAATGATTAGATGGTCTTACGTGAATGTAAGCTTTCTGTTCACCGATGTATCTTTCGCCATCCATGCATTAGTACCATTCGTCATCAGCCACTACTGACTTCATTAGGGCCAAGGTATGGCCCTACCAGTACAAAGACTAGATTTTATACTGTGAGATTATGTATAAATAGAGAAGAGTTGCAAAAAAAGAAACATAAATTTAGGCCCTGACCATTCAAAAGATTTAGGTGCCTCACTCAAATTTATTTCAACGGGGATTAGGTGCCTAAAGACCTTGGTGGAATTTTTCTTTTTCATCAGAAGTGAAACCACAAGGTAGCATTACAACAGGCAAAGTATTAATATTTACCATGAACAGATATCCTTGCCGCAAGAACAAGGATGTCCTTTGGACTGCTGCTCTCCCCACCCACAAAAAATTTGTCTCCATTTACAAAAGCACACTTCAATGAATCTATTTCTCCTAAGACGTGCAAGGAAAACATCTCTGGAGAATGGACTCAAGCACTGCTCTACAGAAGAGCAAAAGCCATTTTAATATGCAAGTTTTGCTTGGAGGAACCTCATTATAGGTTTGGGGGAGGGTGCAGGGAATTTTACATGTGTTATCTCTTATATGTTATCGCTACCAATAACAGCAGCAATGTTCATTATGCTGATGGCTTAACTACTAAAGGCACTTGCCCTACTCATTTTGTTTAGGCTTCAAACAAACTGTAGACAAGCTAATCTGTTAGTGATCTGGATCAGATATAATTTTAGAATTAAAGGACTCTCTGTTCCTTGAGATCCAACAGCATAGGTCTTGATGTGCCACAGTGTTCCTCCTGTGTTGTGAATATGCATGTGCATTTGTGTAAAAGCATGACTTTACAATCAAGTATATTTTTAAAAGTAATTGTAAAAATTTTTATAGAAGATGCCAATCATGGCCCAATATCCTCTGAAGACTGGCGAGTGCTCAGCTAGGGACAGTTTGTACCTGGCTCTCAATCCATCCGTTGCAATTGGCATCTAGTTCTGTGGACAAAACAAAACCACTGAAACAAACACCATCAATGACGACCTTAAAATGGCCAAATCCTGTCTGGCAGCTGACCCTGGTTCTGCTAACTCTACAACCCATACACATATGAATGACTTAAGACAGATATTTTAAAATATTTTATGAGATTTTAGACAAATATCACTGATAAGAGAATAATTTCAGAGATATGATAGCTCCTGATAACGAAAAAATTTAGAACTTACTCTCACATGTATTTGAAGGGGTAGCCCAGAAATCTCACCATGGTACTTGAACATCTTTCAGCCCTGCGTAACAAATGTCAGATAGAAGTGATCCCATATTTCTCTCCCCAGGAGAATCATTGGTCTCTTTTTTTTTAGTGGTTAGGGCTCATTTCTTCTTTTGTTAGGGATCAGAGGATGGACACAGTTTAGATATTCAACCATGTATTTTTCCAGGATGCTTTTTCATTGCTCCTGTTTCCTACAGACTGCCATAGATCATTCCAGGAGATCTGTATTTGAATGTGAAACAGCTTCTTCCTCCTCCAGAGCTGTTCACAATTTACGGTGACTTCAAGAGACAACAAGACTTGGTTTATGGGGATATTAAGCTTAATTGCCATCCCTGTTGCTTTCAGGTCAGGTTCTCAGGGGGTTACCTTTTCCATCAACCAACCCCCCTTTGGTCTGACGTTTGTGAGAGTAGCTGAGCAGACAACTGTCCTGGAGCTGGCATCTCAGATGCTGCAGGTATCATAGACACACGTCTCCATGTTCCCAGTGACCACATAACAGGGATGTTTCCCTGGAGGGGAGTACACCTGTGCTATGGGCTGTGGGTGTCAAGAATTAGAAAACAACTGCTGACTTGTGCTGCTGTCCAGGTGCACTAGCATGCTCCAGCTTCATTAACAAACTATTTGTAGCTCTGAGGGCAGTCCAATGATGACAGTCTCCCTGTTGGTGTTCCTTGATAAAGGCTCCACCCCTCAAAACGTCACTTCACGTCCTGGTTCTGTCTTTGATTTGGAAGGTCTGTTAACAGGGATCCTGCACTGATCATCAGTGGTTTCCTGGAACAGCGCCTACAGATTGTAAGATCCTGAATGTGATGTTAGCTCTGTGAATTAATCTTGAAGGAAATCCTGTAGGTCTTGAAATAAAAGGCTCCCCCAAAGTCTGAGATGCATTTAGACACTAATGGTAAGGGGCCCGACACCTGCAGGGTGAGACCCACCCAATGAATAAGGAAATACTTGAAGCTAGATGATCTAAAGGTCATATTCGGCTCAGAGTTTTATTCCAGTTTTCTCTTTCTCGTGTAATAATAGCAATAGAGCTCTTTTTTGAAAGATCAGGAGGTGGCAAGGAAGAATACCAGGGAGCAGCAAGAGTGGGGCTGCTCCATGCAGAGGGGATGACCCAGGAGCTGAGGGTGACCCCGGCACAGGTTGTGTCCTCACCAATGCGGCACTATACCATGGCATCTGAAGATGGCAGGCAGAGCCTCATAACCGGGTCCACCAACAATCCCCAAGTAAGCAAGTGATGAACAAGGTGTGGGGTTCATCCAAGAAGTCCAGGCAGCAGATGGGGCTGAAGACCAGGCTGCAACTACACAGTAGCTCAAGCAAGGAGCAAGTGCCCAGGCTGAGCTTAAATGGAGCTCCTGGACAGTGAGCAGGGGGTGGATTGGTGGTGGCACCAGGTGAGGGTGGTTGGGCAATTGAAGCCTCTTTGCAAACAGGGTCCTGACACTGACCTAACTGCAGACTTAAATTAAAAAAAAAACCAAAACGCAGGAGAAATAACACCTTACAGAGCTTCAAGAATGAAGCAAAAGGGAGAGGTGGTGAGGTTTTCAACAGGAAAATTGGTTTAATCTCCAGCTAAGTGTTAGCTAAGGAGAACTGAGGGTTAAGAAATGAACACTACCCTTTGCAAAGCACAAAGAGTGACAGCATACATGCGTATGGACAGCCCAAACCAAGGAGAGCTGAACTGCACATGGCACACAGCCCACTGAACCGAGCATGCAGATCATCAGTCAAAGGAAGAGCAGCAGCGGTTTAAGGACCTAAATCCATTTGGCTGGGAAGGCTGCCTGCTGCTAGTGAAGTCAGAACAAAGTTCAGTGCTTGAGGTGACTGGCATTTTTGGATGACAGAAAACCCCGCTTAAGTCTTTGCAAGCTGTTGACACCAAAACTTATTCACTAATGCCACCTCAGTAAGTGCTCTGCAATTTGGGATGAAATTTCCCATCCAGCCCAAAGGAGCAGTCTTTGCACAGTGCCTGGTTGCCCAGGTGGGCAGGGAACACCGTCATTCAAATTCACGTCCTGCTGTTCTTCCAGCTACAGAATGGGGAAAATCTTTTGAAAGCATTTACTGGAACTGAAAGGCTTTTGCTACCTTTTTCTATTTGGGCTATCACAGGAGGGCTCCACACCTCACAGATGGAGTCCTAACAGGATACAGCAAAGGTAAACAGACAGAAAATGAGGAATAGCTTATTTAGCCGAAGCTGAAGAGGGATGGTAGGTCAGGAGGAAAGATCACACAAGTTGGAATACAGCCAGGACACCAAAGGTAGACCTTTAAAACTTGCAGAAAAAAAATGCTATAGGAGCTTTTCTGAGTCTGAAGAGCCAGGAGCTATTGACACACTCAGTCTCCCTGTGTCCCACCCCTTATCCCCCCTTCTCTTCTTCTTCTCTTTTCTCCCTGCCCTCCTGGGTACCTCTCTGCATGATGTGCCAGAGAAAAGAAAGAGTGTGAACTTCAGAATCGCTGTGGCATGCTTCCTAAAATACACAGACGCCTGGAGGATTACACTTGCACATCCACTGCGAGAGGTGACAGTACTGAGGTGTGAGGCAGGGTGGGGTTGAACACAAACAGGGTCTTTTTCATGAATCTTTCCCAAAAGCTCCAAATGAATATACGCTGAAGGAACACACAATCTCCCCCTGGCAGTAGCTATTTATGAAAGCCTAATACATTTAATTCTGGAAGGAGGTGTCCTTGGGTTCAATAAAATAAAAAACCACCCCACCTCAAAATCATACTTCCATGGTATAAAGAAAACTGTGGAAACCCTGTTAAAAGTGTCACTGTATTAAGTTGTGCAGTTTGGTTTCCTTCTAATTTCTGTGTTCTTTTGTCACAATTTAAAGCAAGGAAAAGAATGTTTCTCAAACTGGTATTATGCTGACATTCAACAATTCAGAGTATATGTCCTTGGAATTTTTATAAAGTGCAATTTTTAAATATTATTTTTCCAAAATACTGCCCAAAGGAACCATTCTGGCTGATCAAACAGCCCTTGTAACTACTTTAAATGCTCACGCAGCATTTCTCCAAATAAGGCCTTGTATGAAAACGAAACACCACAGGGGCACCATGAAACACCAGTTAGCACCTTTATAAAACTCTGCTTCTAAGATTAACTATGCTACAACCCTGGCAGATCACAGAATCGTAAGTCTTGTATGAGCACAGAGTGGAATTGTGTTAATTTGTCTCAGAGGATGCAATTGCAATAGTCCTTTCTCGTCTTCAGAGAAATCCAGCTTGGAGCACTGAGACGGTGAACACCAGGAGACGTTTTACGGGAACATGCTTTTGCAGGGGGGTGCTCTCTCATTCACACAGCTTGCCTTGTGCCCTTCAAATTGCACCAGTCTGTCTGAAGAGGAAAGGCAAAGGTCTACACTGAAATTTGCTCTGTGGATCCAAGCGACTTTTCGTCCTTATGTCGCATTGGGTCTTTGGCATTGCAAGATGTCTTTGCATGTTTGGGAAGAGGCGAGGCAAAGAGAAAAGGGCTGAAAAGCAATCAATGCTGCTTCCTTCCTTTCTTGTGTTTTCTTTTGCCAGCTACACAATATTCTCTCAGAGAAATCTGCAAGCCATCAAGCACATCAGAGCCTGGGCTGCGTTTGCTAGAAGCTGAGCCGAATGTTCAGCGGGAGCCCACCTCCCAGCTGGGAGTGTGACCCCATTTCAGTGCTGCACATGCAGAAAACTTTTGCTCCTCTTTGTGCCGCACAGTCCAGGTTGACACAACGCTTGGACTCATCCAGCAGCTCGGGGCTGTCAAAAGGATTGATCCTACTCCCAGCCCTGCTCTGGACCAGGGCCTCAACACCGTCTTGAGAGAGCACGCTTCTTTTTTCCTCTCCTTTTTTTTTTTTTTTTTTTTTTGTTTTGGTTTGGTTTTTTGGTCAGGTCAGTTTTTTGGCTTTGGTGCCCCAGCCAGCTGAGGGCAGAGGCAGGCACGGACACACAGGGCTGGCAGGAGGGAGGAGAAGGAACACACTGCCAAAGGCAGCGGGCAGGAGCCTTGGTTTTAGCCTACGTTCATACGGCCTTAAAAGACTGGCATCACAGCCCAGGTGACTCTACATGACCCCCATGGAGTAATAAAGGGTTTCCTATTAAACGGAGAGGATTAAGATCCACTGAGAATGTGGTTTCATCTGTGCCATCCACCCAGATGGGACAGCAAAGGCTCCCCGGCTAACCCCAAACCAGCTGGCATGCCGACACGGCACAGTGACAGGCCAGGCAGCAGTACTGCCTTGGTCTTAAAGGCAGGACAGATG
Organism: Pluvialis apricaria; assembly: GCA_017639485.1. NCBI lineage: Eukaryota > Metazoa > Chordata > Aves > Charadriiformes > Charadriidae > Pluvialis > Pluvialis apricaria. The sequence continues at coordinate 102,060,991 of CM030007.1, read as the reverse complement.
GATATTCCTGGCAGCCCGCATGCAGTAGTTTGACCTGCCACTCAGCGGTGACAGCCCGAGATGGTCACATCGCTTTGCTCCAGAACTCAGTCATTCCCCGGGATCTGTGCCTTGGGTCCCCTGGCACAGAGGTGGTCACCGTCCAGCAATAAAGTACCAACAGAAGGCATGAAGGCTGAGGCAAAACAAGGAGCTGACCCCAATTTTTGTAGTCCAAAGAATGTTTCTTAGCCCCTGGAGCATCTTTCTTCTTGAGAGTGAAACTCTTTGCCTTGCCCCATCCTCCTCTTTTTACCTTTACAGTCCCTCATCTTTGCAGGCTTTTGGAATTTTTAGTTTAAAAGGGAATTACAGAGTAATTCCTGCCATTAGTAAATAACACAAAAGCTGATAAACTGTTAAAAAAACACAGAGGCCTTGCCAAGAGACTTAGACGAGACATTTGTTTTTGGGAAACCCTCTGTGCAGTACAGTCCACATGCACACTTAATCACGCAGAGAAACATTTACTGTAGGATATATTTTTAGGCAATTTTTCAAGTGGCAAATTTCCACTGGGGTACAGCACTTGTCCTGTCATAATTAACTGTACAGAAAATATTAGTCTAGAGCTGGCCTGCTCAATGGCGGAGGGAACGCGTTACGCCCAAGTTCAAGAGAGGAGCAGGGTCTCTCGCTGTGTGGGCTAGTGAAGACTAAGCACATTACACACATATTTGGCCATCACCACCACGAAAGGCCACGAGCTTCCCTCACAGTGTGTGCTTGGTCCCAGAGCTGAATAGCTTTCAGCTGCGCAGGATGCTGTTTGGCTGCTCCAAGAGATGAAAAAAATATGTAGGAGTCAATCACTGGAGGAGGGAGGTTGGATTTAAAAGGGGATTAATGTGACAGCCAGGGATCTGAAGGGTGGTGGAAAACCCGGGAGGCCCCACAGCTCCTGTCGAGTGGGCGCCTGCCAAGTCACACAGATCTGCAGCGTGACACGTCTCCCATTTTGGATCTCATGGCCCCACCAATAACTCATGTGCTCACAGGGCTCCAGGCGGCTGCTGTCCCCTCTCTCCATGAAGGGCCAACACCACACACAGCATCTTCCTGCGTGGCCTCTGTCTTCTCCTTTTTCTTCAAGTGTTTATGGGTTTTAGGAAGAAAACTGAGGGGCAGGACTGACAGGGAGGTTGCTGAGGTAAGTCCTCCGGCACGTAGCCCCCATCCCTCTGACTGCGCTCTCTCCCCTGGCTTCATGGCTGGGGTCTCTGAGCGTGCCAAAAGTGCAGCCAGCGCTGGTCCCTGGCTTGAATATAGGACAGCCTTAAAGCACATGCTTTGAGTCAACAGGGATGGATTTAAGCATGTACTGGAGGGCTGTGCTGAGTGAGAGTCTTACAGAACAGAATGGCAAGTCATCCACAGTAAAGGGTTTTGTTGCATTTTTGTTTTTTTTTAACAGGGAAATGTTGGCTTGGGAAGATCCTTCCCACATGTCTTCAAGACAGGGAACAGTTGGAGTAGGTATTTGAAAGGCAAACGAAGTGGAGCTCTGCTTTTAAAAGTTGTCATTCCTTGAAGAATTCGTGCCATTTTTTTAGTTCCCTGACTAGTAAAGGGACAGATGCAGTTTTAGCACCATTCCAGGAGCTCTAAAAAATCACTGGTGTGGCACTCGCCTGCCTCGTGTACCAGACACCAGCGTATCTCATATCACATTGCTACGCTACTCAGCCATAGCAACAACGCATATAATGCAACAGGATGCTGAGAGAAGTCTCCAGCTCATGTCTTGACCAAACTGAGTCCATTTACATGAGAAATACTTATGGACTAGAGGATGGTGAGAACTACTGAAACCTCGACCTTGTCCTATCCAGGTATGTCCACTTTCTCTGGCTTACTTGATCATAGGTCACATAGATTTATAGTGGTGCATGTTCATAAGATGTGAAGTAGACCAGGCGCGAGAAACTCATTTGTGAAATCAGAGCTGAGCTTTGACTCCACTTCCCCTGCTTTCCAGATCTGTGAGAACCTTCCTGCTAACCATTTGGCAAGCCCTGAAGTCTAAGTGGAACAAGAGTCAATGAAATTCTGTCCATCAAAATTTATGGTAACCCCCGGTAAATAGGCAATAATTATTTTACAGGTGAATTCAGACACCCTCTGCTAATCTACACAAAAAGTAAAATGATGCTGTGAGCAAGCGTGTCAGGTCCAGCTGACCCTGGTGGCTGACTGATGGGCTATCTGCACAGTAATGAACTCCAGTGTTGTGCCCTGACATAGAAAAGTCACTTAGCTCTGGGCTCATTCCACTCCAACACCAAAAGCAAGTACCACAGGGTGATGCTGGGGTAAAACTCTAGCCTGCATAGCTAGCACAAGCCTTCCTATGTCTTGGTTTTTGATTTTGAAAGGTTCTTTTATGACAGGTTTCTGTGTATTGTGTGTCACACCACAGTCCTTAGGCTAGGCCGTGGTTGGCCACACGTGTGTATATGTCCCTACTGCAGCAGTGTAAAGTGTTGGACCTCCTACAGGCAGACCCTTAGAGGAGATCTGTGAGCAGCAACTAATGACGTTTGGGCTTCTCTCCTCTATCCTCTATTCTCTTTCTGTCCTCTGCTGCCTGATCAAATATGTGTCTGGCTGAGGGGGTTTTCTATTTTTGGGTCCTTCATAAGCTTTCTTTCCCATGCCAATTCTCTGATGACTAACATGGAACAAACCAATACTTAAGTCTCTCCTTTAGCAGCAGCATCAACAGGGTTTCATTTCATCTAGCCACTTACTTTAAGAAAATCTGTAACAAACTTTAACAAAACTTTTTGAGCCTGCTACCTAGTGTCAAATCTCACTGAAAATGTACAGTAACTCCAAAAATTAATGAACACAAGAACTAAAAGGCAAAATGCCAAAGACAAATATGCAAGTCCATTGAGGTCTCACAAGCTTTGTTGCCCTTAGAATTCAGATTAAAATTCCTGCAACTTCTCCTTTTGTTAATCTTTAGCGAGATGTGTTAAATTATTCAATCTTCTTTCAAACCATTAGGCAGAACAGGCACATTGTGAAGAATGCTTAATTCTCATTTTTTGTAACACATTGCCCTGGTTTAGATTAGTTTCTTATATTCTATATAAGAAACTGTATACAAAGTATTTAGCTATTCATGTAAATGGCTTTATCAGGCATAAACATCTCCATATTTTATATTTTAGTCATGCTCAAATGTCAGCACTTATTATCACTTCTTTTATATTTCGCCTCCTCAGACAAGTATTATTTGGGATGAAGTATTTTCCTTCCGTATTCTTTACCATTTTTTGTTTGCTGATTATTTTTCATTTTTCTTTTAACTAACTGATTCATTAACACATTTTACAAAGATGTTGTGAAGTATCTATATAATTTACTCCACTGTGCTTCAGTTTCATTATATGCAGAACAACCTTATTGGATTGACAGGTCCTTAGGCTGAATCTGCCTGTCAAAACCAGCAAATACTCTTTTCATTTTTCATTTCTGAATTGCATTTTCAGTATTTTAAACACATACTACTATAATGATACTATACAAAAAAGAAATTAAAACCAAACCTATCAGCTGTGTGGACTGTCAAGATTTGCATAAACAGAAGATGTTTTCTAATTTCTTTAAGTTACAGTGTTAAAATTCATGGCGCTGAACTGCAAATAACTGTTTTAATGGGTCCACGAAAGAAAAAAAATCCTACACAGACAGCATATGCAGGATTATCTTCTCTAGCTGGTGCTGATGACTCTACTGAGAAATAGTATGGGTCCTTTCCTATGTTCCTAAATTTTGAGTGGCAAAACACTATCCCACTGCAGACTAGTCCCATACAATTATTTGATAGATATTAAAATAAAAATGAAATTCAGTCTGTAACAACCTCATATATGAAAACATACAGACGAAATGAGAAGAACAGGATTATTCTTTAATTCTAACCCTTACGAAATAATGCAACATCCACAGTCCTGCATACCAGACCAGCCGCTGTGAGAGTACTCTGTTGCAGAAAACATCCAACACACTGAAGAAACCAAGGAGGGCAAATCTCCAGTTCCTGTTCTGCAGATCTATCAGATCGCAAGCTGCCAGGGCAAGGAGAGAGTGCAACCTAGAATAAACCTCCATAAACTACCTCTTTCCCCTCTGTACCCTACCAGAAAGGATTTTTGTCCTGTTTCTGGTTGTTAGAGAAATGCTGCATAACTCATCACTGCCTGCAGCCCCACTTCTCAGAAGAACTGTGATTCTAGACGTCTTGGGAATCCCCAAATGGTTCTTCCAGAGCTGCTACAGAGAAGACATAGCCAGCAGATTGAGGAGAAATTCGTGAAAACTAGCTGTGCCGTTATACAGCATCTGCCCTTTGTGTGCTACTTTACACGGTCACTGCGCAGTCATTTATATAGCCACACTCACTTGGGTTGTGTGACATCTAGTTTACATCTCATCTTGGCTAACTAGAAATCTTGGCAACTGTAGAAGACTTCTAGCGCTTCCAAGGTTAGACATCTCTCTCATGCTGTTTCTTGTTTCAGTTCATTTTTTCTCTTTACTACTTACATTGGATTGTTTCATCTTCCATCATTTACTGAGCCCTTGCTACAGCATGCAGGACATCAGCACTGATTCTGCTCCTTTATCACATTTGCAAAGAGATTAAGCACTTTACTGTACACATTTTTTATACTGAAGCTATGATTTATTTTGCTTACATTTCTTTCTGATAAATTTTCTTCTCAGTTTACGGTGGGGATAGGTAAGCTTTTCTTTTTCTGCAGTTGCACCTACACTCTCCAGTCCTGTGTCGCACCCAATCTAGACTCTACCTGATTTATGTCACCCTTCAGAAATAACAGGACTTTTTTGAGCTGTGCTAAGATCAGAGAAGCTCTTTTTGGGTAGAACCATGAATATTTAAGTATTACTTAAAGGCCAAAGCACCGGACTGTGAAGGATAAGCATTCCAAAACCAGTCATGATTGTGGCCAATAACATGTAAGAGGCCTTTTAAAATAACAGTTCTGAGCTGTGTCACTTGAATGACTGTGTTTGAATGTGAAAATACATCACAAAAAAGAGGCCCATAATTGCTGAGGTATTTTGAAGTATCTAACTGAATCCATGTCTGCAGAGGATTACGAAGAGCAAAGGATTCACAAGTGGGCTTCAAGCTTGATCCCACTTGGCTTTTCTTATGTTACATGTAAGAGTATCTCAAAACTCAGCTTGGCTCCAAAAAAGATCACAATGTAGGAAACCAGAAGTCCCATATTTTCCCAGTCCCCTTAAAGAAATCCAAGAAATATCCACAGAAATAGCATGCAGGCTGGGCAGCTTGCAGCTGAAAATGAGAGACAAGAAAGAAAAAAGACCCAGATGTGTGTATTAAGTTCACAAAAAACAACATTCTGATACAGCTCAGAAACAAACTCAAACAGAAGGTCCTGCCAGTATAGAGTGAAGTATTAATGCTCCCATGTTTGTATTAAGATCTCATCCTGATTATTGCAAAAATTGCTGTACAACTGCGTCTGTAAGAGTAACATCCAAATGAGAGCAGATGTGAAGAATGGCTAATAGTATGGCAAACAGAGAGGCTTTTCACCCAGGGAAGCTAGAAGAGTTTGGTTTGTTTAGTCCAACAAAGTTAGAGCTAAGGGTGAAAAGGCATAAGTGCCTTCTACAGGCAAATTAGGGAGTTTTTGAGCTACTGAAGTAAAGGATATACTTGATAAAAGAGAAAATAAATATAAACTGGCCACAAGTAAATTTAAACAGGGAATGAGATTGCTAACCATCAGAACAGTGAAGTTCTTAAACAAGCTTCAGATAGAAGCAAAGTGGGTAGTTAGGCTGGAAACTGAGCTTCTAGATGGCTCACAATCCATCTAGGAAAGCAACTGCCCACAATATCGGGCAAAACCTCATGATTCAAGCAGTCCCTTTGGGCCCCATTTCATACAGCCCTAAACCTGGTAAATAGAAGGAGAAAAAAAAGTTGCAGGGTAGACTGGAGAGCCCAAAACACTTTGAGTAGATATTTTACTGAATTCAAAATACAGCATCAAAAAAGCAAGACACTGTGAAGTGAGCTAAGGCTGCCACTCACAAGTGGGATGGGAAGAAAGGTTTCTATTTTCTGCAGTGAAAATATCTTGTATCCCCAGTAAGTAACTGTGAAAAGGAGACAGGGTCAGGGAACAAGACTGATTAGGACATGGTAACTGTTCAGGCTCTACCTTAATAACAAAGAAGTCTTTAAGAATTCTCCTGCATGAATTAAGATTTCTGCACAAAATATGCTGCACGCTTAAACAAACAGTCTCTTATTTTCTACATGTTTTTTTTCTCTACTGCACCTTAAAATAAATAGTGGGGGTGGAATCTAATCTGGATTGAATGAGAGCGTTGCATTAGGGAAAATACTGAATGTTCCCATTCTTGAAGACTGCAATTATTAATAAATGGAGGTAAGAAGAAAAAAGGAACTAGCTGCTTAATGTAGCTGCTCTGAGACTGGAAATTCTGGGCTAGAAAATACCAAGCACACAGAAATGTCCTGTCATTTAGCATACGAGCAAATGCTGGGATCTCAAGTGGCTGAAGACTAGACTGCAGGGGAAGGGGAGGAGGCAAGGTCACTGAACCCCTAATATATAGAACTATGGCATCTAAGGTATCACATGAACTAAAGCCTGAGGGAAAGAGCATTAAAAAACAGACTACATCTGTGTATGCACTAAGAGTGATGATCCCCGTCAGCCATGGTTTCCTGCAGGTATGTTCACTGTGACAGGTAATAAGGATTGGTGAAGTTTTTCTGGTGAATATTCGCCTGATGTCTGACCAAAGCACATAAAGTGCAGAGCACGTCCCAGTACAGTGCACAGGTTCCCAGCTGTGTGCCAGGAATCTACTTACAGGGACAGAATAAGAAAAACAGGAGTCAAAACCCAAAAGCCCTTCCCCTCTGTTAAGTGAGCCTAGTGGAGGAAGAGGAATTCCTTGCAAAGGTGGATGAAGTAGTCCTGGAGCCTGAGCAGAGGTAACAGTGGTGCATCTACATCCAGAAACCACTTGGGAGAATCTCTGTTCTCCAGAGGAGTAGGGCAGGGGAAAGAGCAGTTGCCTTGCCCAGCTTCTCTGCTTCCCCTGAAGCAGGAGAAGGTTATTGTAGTGCAGGGTCCACTGCCTCAGTGGAGGCTTTCCACAGCGTGGTTCACCACTCACTCAAGCAGCCTTCAACAAGACCAAACCAGCTGTCTGCATGTTCAGAGAGGACACCACCTATGTTCATCTTCCGAAATCCTCACAAATTCAAGCTGTGACCTCTAGGCACAATCATCTCCAATAAAAATGTGAAACACAGAACCACAAGACAGCTGAGGTTGGAAGGCATTTCTGGAGATTGTCCAATCCAAATCTGTGCTCAAAGCAGGGTCAGCCAGAGCAGGTCCAGTTTGATTTTGAGCATCTCCAAGGGAGGAAAGTCCACAATCTTTCTGGGCAACCCATTCCCAGTGATTTTTCACCCTAACAGTAAAAAAGGTTTTCCTTATGTTTAAGTTGAATTCCCTTTATTTCAGATTGTGCCCGTTGCCTCTTGCTCTTTCCTTGGGCACCACTGAGAAGAGCTGGACTCCATCCTCTTTGCTCACCCTCCACCAGGCATTTATACACATGGGTAAGATCCCCCTGAGCTTTCCCTTCTCCAGGCTGAACAGTCCCAGCTCTCTCAGCCTCTCCTTGCTTGTCAGATGCTCCAAGCTCCTAACCATCTCAGTGGCCTTGAAAGAACAGGTTTGTCAACCTGTTTAGCTCAACTTTTAAAATGGGATAGTAAGTACAACGTTATTTGCCACTCTGAATTTAAATTAGAAGATGGTATGTCTTATCCACTTTCCATTGTGATTATTTTTAGAGATTACAAACAGGTTTTGCACTTTGAAGAGACAGCATATATTTATGATTAAATGCTTCCTGAGTGTTAACTTGTCATTGAAGGAATACATGTTCTTATAGACATTTGCGTGATTCAAAACAGAAAGGAACACTATATTCAAACTATTGTTTTCCAGAGCAAGTTGCCCCTCCATGATCTAGTGCAATTGTGATTTCTTCTAAGAAAAACAGGGTCTACAATTAAGACATATTAATAAATCTCTGATAAATGTAGTCTATAGTTGCTTTCATTCTTTGAAGTTATTTGAACAGGGTTAAGAGCACGTGTGCAGACATCACAGGGTTTGCAAATAATATGCAATATTTTTAGAAAGAAGTATGCTCACGTATTTGTGAATAGAATATATGACAATTTCTGCCATCTGTGGGAACGTACATTAAGGCAGACAAAGATTGCATTCTTCATATTTCCTATGTAGTTTTGCGAATGTATAAGGAAAATAATACACAACAAAGTGCAATGTTTTTGGGAGAGCAAAATGACCAGATTTTGGGGTGTACTAAGCACCTACTGAGAACAAAAACTGATGGGTTTCTCATACTTGTGAAGGGTAACCACAGCAATTAAAGTCTAGTTAATTTAAAAGAAAAAAGTGGGGTGCAAATAAAGTTCATGTTGGATAGTAAGCCTTAGATGGCATCATTTGAAATATCACCTTGTATTTAGTGAGATTGTAGCTTCATAACTTCAAACTTAATTGAGGTGGCTTGAGTCAGTGCTGCTGTGGTAATACAAATGGAAGCAAAGACTGGCTGAACACCCAGTGTTTCTCTCAAGCCCCTCACAATCTCTCATGGGTTAGGATCCCAGACCTGAGCACTCTAGCATAAAAAATTGAGTCCTGGAAACCAAGACCTTACTTTCTATTGACAAGACTATAAAAAAATTTCCTCTCCTTGTGAGTCAGGATGCAGCTTTCGGAGGGCTCAGAAGAGGGGAGCTTATGAGCTCATGCCCAGCAGGAGGGAAACGTGAATGCAGCAGCAGATCTGTCCCAGCAGTTCCCTGCCAGATTGGCCCCCTGGCAGGCAGCCAGTGCCCGTGCCACCAGCAGCCCTCATGGAGGTCCCGGGAAGCTCAGGGGAACTAGGAAAGGGGATCCTGGCATGCAGATTCACATTGAGGTCAACAGTATGAGTGTGGAAGCTTACACATTTCTTCCTGATAGGGAATTCTGTATGAAAGCATCCCATCTGACCTTGGTCCTCTCCCTTATCGTACTTGTTTTAGCTTATTTCCACACTCAAGCCACCCCACATGGTGGTTTGAGGTTAAGTATGTCAAGCAGTCTTGAATAAAGTTGAAGCTCTGCCTCAGGAGTTCTTTGCTGCCAAATACCTGTGCTTTAACCACCAGGTCTGACAATCCTGGTTGATGATCCCATAGCACTATGCCGCAGTCTAAGAAAGTACAGCAGGGCTCCATACAAAGTATTGCATTTCATGTATATAGCATATAAAGAGCAGAAGAAGGTGAATTAAGGATTTCCAAGTGTACGTCTTTAAGGGAAATTTAGTTGAAATCAATGGGACAACATAAAAGGGAAATTATTAGAAAATCTGAAAACTCCCTGATTAGTCAGAAGAAGTAACAGAAATTCGTGTTCAGAAGAATTCTGAGTGCCTTCTGTCTGTGCTGTGTGGACTCCGTCATCTACCGAGAAATCTGATGAAGCGAAACCGAACAGAGTCATGTTAAAAGGCGGGAAGCCCCTCCTATTCAGAAAGCAGTTTACGAAAAAAGAGAAGCTAAGTTTTTTGTTTAATTTTACTTTACTTGTCTGCAAATCTGATCAATATAATCAACAGCTTATTTCTGAAGAGTAGAAGCACACCTTTACAACTTTCATGAGTAGCAATCACAGAAATCAGACAGTTATTACTATCCCTATAAAATATACTTGAAAGTTTAGCCTTTTTGAACTTATTTATGGTAGCCTAATAGACCGACTGCCTAAATCAGAATTTTACACAGTGGCACCTGAAAGTAAATTTCAATTTAATAAAAAGAAACCAGAGAGATGGCTTCGGAAAATTAACTACTGAGTTTCTCTTACACACACTCAGATTCACTGTGTTCACTGTGACTTTGAAGAATCACATATTTGAGCAAGAGCATAACTTCATATCCGTGTACAGTCAAGCATCATATTCTTCACTAAATTTGCCATTGGATATTTTAAGAAATGCCAAATAATATTGTACTTCCTGTGAAGAACTGCTGCCTGCCCAGTAGTAGTTAAAACAAGACTAGTACCTTATCACTGTTAAGCAGAATACTGGAGTGACTCAAGAGGACCAAGTTTTTTTCCCTATCTGACACTGAATATATGATCTGCAGTTCACTGGTTTTTGTGCTGCTGTATTCCCAATTGTAACTTGGAAAAATTGTTTTCCCACATCTATAAGGGACTTTCTTCACAATAGATGGAAATTGTGACCTGAGGGCTATGCGTTTTTATTCCACAGTGTATTTCATTCTATAATAAGCACCTACTGAAAAGTGAGAACTAAGCTATTGCTAATTCTGTAACTGATGTACAAACATGAAAGCTCAATTTCCAATCCACAGCAAGCTTATTAAGTAAATTATAAGGGGTTGCAAACTGGCAGTGACTGTGGAGAAAGGTTAAACCATGAACAATTTTGAACCTAGCCTAGCTTGATTTTTACTTCCTTTTACTGCCACTCTGGTAACTTAAAGAGAAGTGGTATATGCTTAATGGTTCTTGCTACCCATCCAGAACAATTGTACCTTGGTGTCTGCATCACTGTACAATTGTATGCCCTGGCAGCTCTCTAAGTTTTGTTTCTTCTTCTGGAGATAAAATAAATTTGACGTTGGCCCAGCAATTGCACAATTATAAAGAGATGCCCACAAACCCCCTTACATCTCAGACTCCTTTATCCTCTAGTTCCTCTACCAGGAACCACTGGAAGTAATGTTAACAGGACAGCAGAAAATATTTTGTCATGAATATGAAGTGGATACAGCCTCTTTCCACAAACACATGTTCTGCCTTTTTGTTGCAGTACTCTCACGTTTAATTTATTCAATATTTAGCAAACATACTCATTTTTATTTCCTTTCTCTGCTTTGATCACGGAACGTCTTCAAAGAGTATTCCATGTGCACCGTTCATGCAAGTGCCTCCATTTAATTGCTCAGGTAATTCACCACATGTGCTCACCAGGCTGGGGGAGCACAAGAAGTTTTCTGGCATGAGTGCTCCCATGTGAATGGTAAACTGGGAAGTGATGAATGAAGCATTTTTTATTGAGTTTGTACAACCACGGACACCATGGGTATGACCGGGAGGGACAACGATGCATGCAGCTTAGAAATCTGATTTCCATGGAATTGTGCCAGTGAATATCAGTCACTCAAAACTCTCAAAAAAAGAAAAAAAAAAGTACAAAGAAAAGCAAAATTAATTTGTTTGGAAACCACAAAAGAACACAAGAGGTAATTGCTGCCTTCTGTAACACCTATTCCAACACCTATTGTTCTGTTACATTATGCCTATTGCCGATGTTAAGTATCAAAATGCCTCCAGGACTCATGGTTTACCATAATATGAACAGAGTTCAGATGATCTTAATACGAGGTTGGAAAGGAGCATACTACAATGCATAACAGAGCTGCATTGGAGAGGCAAATTGAGAAGACTCCTCTCTGCAACAGCCCGGAACGGTTTCCAATGTGCCATTGCTATTTAGATAACACTGTGACAGGCACTTTACAAATTACCCAGAATTTATGAGCCAGATCGTGACACCATTACTCATGCTGAAAAACAGCATATAACGGCAGCAGCCCCACTGAAGTCAGCAGACTACCAGACCTGAAGTCACGAGCAAGGGTTTCACAGTCTAGCTCAACTCTGTCCCTGGACAGATAACCTACAGACCCACAGACGTGTAGTCGGGTTTTGCAGCAAAGGTACATAACAAATCTGAAGAAATGTTTTCCAGCAGCAAAGTGGGAAAGGGGAGGAGGGACAGGGAGAGAAGTTGTAGGCTCCTCTAATGCTCTAATGCCAGGCTTCCTGGCTCCAATCTTAAAAATACAAGCACCTCAAGGGATCTGGGATTTTTTTCCCCCTCCTTCTTCTTTTCCTAGTGCAAGGTCAACCACAGTTTTCTTAAGGAACAAAAAAAGATGGCAATGCTAAAGTTAAGAATATTGCCTTATCAGTCAGCTACATACAAGAAATAGAAGAGCTGTCAAGACAATATTAAAAGTTTTAATGATATGCCAATGCTCCTTTGGGAGGATACAGCTCTCTAAATCTTTTTTGAATGTGATACCAACTTACAAATTACCCACATCTTGTTCCTGTGTTCTCCTTTATCTTTTCCTCCACTCTTCCTCTATGATTGCTATAGTTTTTGTATTTTTATTTTGTTTGTGGAGTTAAGCTCTAATCATACTTGATCCTAGCCATATTAGCTTCTCTTTTATGAAAGAGGAAGACTTTTATAACCACAGCAACAAATTTCTTTGTGACATGATTTATCTCATTCCTTTTCATGGTGGTGAGGCTTTTTTCCCCTTTAATTACCCAACAGAAGCAAAGTCTCTCATCCTTTCCTCATCTTTATGTACTCTGCTTTCAACCAGTTCCAGATGACAGCATGGAAGAAAGTTTTCCAGCTCAGTACATCCACGTCCTCTGGTATATTTGGGCTGACTTGCACTACGGAGAACAGGCTACAAAGTTTGTACTGACCACCCAGTAGAAGTGTCTTCTGCTGTGAGTGCTTCTTGCAGTAATATTCCTTTCCCCCATATTAAATTGGCTGTTCCTCACAGGCTCTGTGAAGATCCCAGCCCTTCCAGAACTTATCTGTGGAGTCTCATTCTCTCAGATCTCATCTGTTCATCTGCTAATTCCCTCGCATGCTCTGCAGCATTTATCAGCCGACTCCTCTGTCCTTCAGCCTCGCAGCGCTTGGGCTTGCCGAACACTCCCAGCTCCATCCTCTGCCCTTGCCTCCTTTGCTTCTGCCCTGTGATGTCCACAAGCACATGTCTGGAAACTCAAGCAGCCTGGCAGCATGCCGTAGGAACACACTTTGATTAAATGGTCACAAATTTCTTTCCCCTCCCCCTCATGTCCCATTTTCTGATGTTTATTGCTGTTTCCATGGGAATTGCCTCTCTCCATCCAAGATTTAATATTCATATTTTGGAGGGGCAAAGCTTTCTCTGGCAAGGAGCAGTTGTGCCAGGGGATGCACACAGTCACAAAATGACAATGGGAAGGTCTGAGCTGGGTCACGCACAGGCGAACGCCTGGGCTTGCCCGAATGCGGAGCCATGACAAGGTTTGCTTTCAAGGACTTGCGGGATTCCCAGGCTGTAACCAGTCCTAGGGGCTGCAGCGGCACTGGAGAGCAAGCAGTTCAGTATGCTCGACCCCTTCCGCTGCCTTCTGTCCTCACCTGCAGAAGCTGCTGCCGCTGCCTTGGTGGCACGCTGCCCTGCCACCCCTCTGCACCGCTGCCCCTCGCTCCTGGCACTGGCACCGGCACCGCTCCTGCCCATGGCAGTGCAGTGGGAAGCCCAGGCAGCTGCCTGCCTTCTGCTGGGGCACGACCACTCCCCTCCAGTGAGACGGGCACGATTTTCAAACGCTGCCGGGGACAGGGCTGTGTTTGGAGGGGGAGAGGTCTCGATCTTGCACTGCTGTTTCGTGGAGCTCCGTTTCCCTTTTATTTCCTGAAGAATCATGGCCCAGGAATCCCCGGCACCCCAAAACATCCTTAAAAGCTGAAAAGGCCATGGCAGAGCAACTGTAACTCCCAGGTGGGCACCAACTTTGGCGGATTTTGAGTGCCGAGAGTGGTGCCTCCTGCAGCCCCAGCCCTCGGCAGCTCTCGGCCAAGGCAGGGGACAACTGCGCAGGCACAGCCAGCACTGCCAGCGGCCTGGGCAGCCCTTGGGGAAATATTGCTGCAATGAACAACTGACTGACATTCAGCAACGCAAAGCCTTTTGTGCAGCTAGGGAAACGTCACCGTGCATTTCTTACTCAAGGAAACGTTGTGGGCCATGCTTTTACAGATGATGTTTGCAGGAGGGGAGGAGGGGGGCTGGGGAAGGGGGCCTTCGCTTTGTTTGCAGCAAACAGAAGCAAAACTCCACCTTTGTAGGTGAAGGTATGTATGTCAGACGGCTGACATCAGAGGGGGAACTCCCTCGCTCTGTGCCGTCTTCACCTAGCTTGCATTGCTTTAGCAAAGCCAGAGGTTGCTAAATAACACATGGAATGAAAAATAAAATAGCCCATAACTCTGCAACAGTTTGGAAGGGATTTTTAGCTCATTCTTCATCTCTTTCACGTGCTGTGTTGAAATATGAGGCCAAGAAGGAGGCCAAAATACTTAAAAAGGCCTAGTCATGAGGTAATTTCAGCCACAGGCCCCGGAGCAGGGGAATACAATGATAGCAGAGTGCTTGCTGTTTGCACAGAACTTGAAATATCAGAGCCCCATAGACCCTAAAAAGCACAATTAAAAATGAAACAACTCCTTGGGGCCCGGAGATTACCCACATCTCGCCCTCTGAAAATGTTTCACTCAAGTGTCCTATAAAATTGGTAATTGCTTGTGGCACCTGCACAACGTAGCTGTTGAGAAGAAACCCATAAAAGAACAGCCAAGGTTACATACCCATGCTTACCATTGTGTCCTCCAGTGACCGCCACTGGTGCCTGTGCTTTATCCAAAGGGCAGAGGATTCAAGCAGCCACAAGCAGCATGTAAATGGTCTTCCCACCTTCGGGAGAGGAAGCACGGTGTAGTTGACCTGCCCCATACAAAGGCCCAAGTTTTCCAGCAGGACTCTACAAAGGAATCATCCACAGAGGAAAGGGGGTCAAAGAAACAGACTGCATGGGGGTCCATCTCTTGAGCAAGCACAGATCTGGTCCTGGGTTTTCTTCCTCCTCGAGGCTCTCGGATGCTAAAGGCAGAGCCCAAGAAAGCAGAAGGCAGTGGTTTGCCCCTGGCCATGAGGGCAAAGGTGGGCTTATGTCACTTCTGTACCCCCACAACTCCCCTGTGGAGCAACTGCTCCCAGCTGCTGGGGGGGTTCTGGGCAACTTCTGGCATCTAATGCAGATGGAGGTTATACCAGTTGTCAGCCAGGGAAAAGGCAGTGAAGAAATACTCGAATCTGGTGCTGAGATTGAAACCCAAGGGCAGCACACTGGAAAGACCACGCTGGCAGCAGGCGGATTGAAATACAGGGCAGCACAGCAAGCACGGACACGGCTCTTATCAATTGCTGGGCATCACGCATAGACATATTTGTAGTACTCATGGGTTGGCAAACATGCAGAAGAAATAAGTAGAATTACAAAACAGCCCAGCCTGTTAGGACACTTACTTGCCAAGAGGGCTACCTGCCCCACAGGTGTTTCTGGCAGGCCTTCCATGCTAGCCGGGCCCATTTGACCAGAGTGGGGAGGGTGTCACAAATGCTATATACATGTTTTGCATGCTTCATCCCAAAATCATTGCTAATGTGGCATTTACAACTGCAGGATCAGACTGTAGAAAAGCAAAAAATCAAAAAAAGAAAAATCAGCTGTATTAAGTAATCTCACTGCCCAGCTCGACTGAGTCAGGGAAGTGAAGAGAAAACCAGACCCTTTTTGGAATGACTAAATACATTCAGAAGAATTTTATAGTAAATAAACGTAAAAACACATACCAAATTTAAAAGCTGAGAACTCTAGCTTAAATGATAGCTTTAAAATATTAACATAGATTTATATTCACAGTTTACACGGTGGATAAATTAAGTTATTCATACTCTGTATAGATCGTATTTGTCCTTCTCGAGTGCCAGTCATTTCAGCTGTTGTCTTCAACTTTTCTCAACAAGTAAAAAACAAAAGAAAGGAGTGTTAGCAATCTCACAAGACTGGGTTGTATTTTCTTGTAGTTATAGCAAAACGTTCATTTAAAGATAAAATCCGAATGTGAAGACAGTAGCTGTCTCAACCAGATGGTGGCACTATAAGCACTTGCTATAATAAGGGCATTATAAACAGGGGGAAAAAAACTCAAACCACCAACAAAAAATAAACCACCATAACAACTGCAGTATCACTTTACAGCACTGCATCTTTTAATTTATGAGAGACCTTCACAGATGGCTAAACATACATGAATTGCCTGTGTTACGGAGCCCAAACCATTAGCTTAATGAACAGCATGCTGAAAAGAAATAGAGTGTCTCATGACATTTCTAAAAATGCTTTCAAAAGAAAAAAAAAACCAAAAACCGTTCTTTCCTCATTCCCCTTCCAGTCCAAGTTTTTCAAACCATTCTCAAATAGCAGGGAGGAATCCCAGTGGGCTGCCAAATGACCTCTCTCACCGCACCACTTACATCAGCACATGGATATCAAAATATATCAAACACAGAAAGTATGGGGCACTGACTCAAACTGTTTCTTGAGCAGATTAAGTGGCAGGGTGTACAGGACAGCAATCTGCTATTCAATATATCATCAGCAGCAATTTGTGTACAATAAATGTACAGATTACATGTTTGCTATGGCATATAAAGCAGCAATGGAAGGAAGACAGAAAATCTGGGAGAAAAGCCTGGCTCCTCTAGTGGCAGTGGGACTTTTGCCATTGACTTCTGTGTGGCCAATATTTCCCCCTAAGGGTTGCATCAAAATATACAGGGTCTGACTTTTTCATGGAAGTGTGAAACAATGTACATCAGCAGAACCATTCCTGGTTTACAGGAGGAAGAGTGGCAGGAAAATCAACCAGAAAATGTGACTGAAAGTACAGTGGATGCTGTGCCTATTGGAGGGAAAGAAGAGAAACATGCAGCCCTATGGACATCATACTAATGAAGTTCCCTTGCTAACAACAAAGTTACTTAACATTTTTCTCCTGCTTTTATTATATTTGCCACTGTTTCTTCAGAGGTTTCTTTGCCTTCTTTCATGCATCATTTTTGTGGGATTATTCCTCTTTAAGGATTATTTATTTGCTTCCCAGGTTAATCTGTCAACTCTTCCACTTTATTATTCTTTCTTGTGGAAAGTGGAAAATACTCTTTTTTTGGTCAGTGTTCCTTCTCTGACATCAATAAATGACACATTCATATATACTGCTTTAAATTAATTGATTTCAAAAAGTGTTTAACGAATGAAGCCTGCAACATCACTGGTTTACAGATGAGGAAACGTGAGAGAACTCAGAACCAGAACAACGATTTAGATACTGATCCTGCAAACACTTGTTCATATGAATAACTTTACGAGAGCATTTGATGTGGCTACTTAGATACATCAAGCTACGTGTGTGCGAAAGCGTTTGAGGACCAAATCCTTATCCACTAACAGCAGCTGCAACTGGCTTGTTTTCTCCTTCTTCAACTATCTTGAAAAAAAATGTAATTTTTGAGTAAAACATTGTTTTTAGCAATAGCTCCTCAGAATGGTAAGGGGAGGAAAGCTGTAAAATCCAAAGATGGGATTAAAAAAAGAATTCTGATTTGCAAAACAGTCCAGGTGATTAAAAATAAAGGATTTTCCTGTTTTTCTTTAACCATGAGAAAACGTACAGTAAAAATTTCCCTGGTCTTTTTCACATTGAAAAGTAAAAAAAATGTGTTGCCAAAAATTTCTCAAGTTTGGTAGCAGTAACAGCATGTTTGAGATTACACAGCAGGTTTCACCACATGACATTTCAGATGCTGAGAGATGTGGGAAATATCAGGGATTTGCCTCGATTATATAAAGATACTTTCTTCATAGCAAACTCACTATTATTCACTGCCTTGTAAATGAGAAAAACTATATAACCAAACTACAGAAGGCTAACAACCATACTCCCAGCAGAACAACCATATTTTATAGATACATAGCACATACAGGAAAAAGCTGAATACATGGCTTCTTATTCCAGTTCTCCTGAAGAAAGATTTTTTTTCAACCTATACATTTATGACAGATAGACAAACAACACAGGGAAGTCAACAACTTGCCAAAGCCTGATGAATGCAAAAAATGTTGCTTCTCTCTTTCACGGACTTCCTCCAGCCAGGCATATTGCTCCAGACCTTTGGGGACTCACATCTTCTGTGAATAGCATAGCAAATGACCCTTTCCTTCTACTACAGAAAATAATCAGTGCCATCTCAGAAGAGAGATTCCTTAAAACTGATAACATTACTGTGCATACCCACTGGACTAAATTCTGCTTTTAGGAGGGATCTACCGTTGTTTTGATCAGCAATCCGGTCTGTCCTGCCTTGGCTGATTGTCCCACACTGGGTCAAGTAAGAGGTAACAGCAGATGAAACAGAGCTCTGGAGTTCTACAGAAGGAAAATGACTGGAGAACCTGTAGCATCATATTCATATCATTAAACAGGCTAGACAGAGTCATTCTGAAATTAGAGCAAATTTTCTCCGTAAAGCTTAAATCACTTCCAAAGGACATAACCTTCTACAAAACATACACCTCTTTTTTGGTTTAGTCCTGGACTGATGAAAACATGGGGAATTACCTTGCTTTACATTTACAAGAGGTTAATTATTACTGTGATCAGTTCCTTCACTGAAACGAAAATATTCTGAACCAAGATGAGGGAAGAATGGGTATCAGTCCACATACTTAAACTATATATATCCGTGTGTATGTGTGTGTGTGTATGCATACACACACTTTTTTTTTTTTTTTTTTTTTTAATTTTTCTTCCTAGAATGCAAAGAAAGCTAAGGACATGTCTCAGACTGAATAAGCAGACTGACTAAGCATTTCCTTGAGGAAACAGAAAATGAGGAAATGTCGCCATGATTTGCTTCTTGCTTTGCTCAGAAAAAAATTATTTTTACCTCTGGTTTCCCAGTGAAAAAAAAAACACATAAAAAAAGATATCCTCATGGGGACATGAGCTCACTTCTGCACACTCTGACATGTTAGTCATTCCCACTTAGTTCCTTTTGTTCAATAGCTTACTCTTGCTCAATTTATGGAAAATAAATTCAATGGGACTTTATCAGGCTACCAGAGCAGTAGGGAAATAGCTTACATTTCCCTCTGATATTGTACTGCTCTACTTGTTGAGGCCAAAGCATTCAACAGAAATTCATCAGCAGTCTTACAGGAGATCCTCAATCACCACACTGGAGGCAAAGTTGTGATGAATTAACATACAGCTCCAAACTCAAACTCAACGATACCCTACCAGCCAACCCCTGCGAAGGTCCTTGTGCAGAAATGCATCACACAGAAGAGCTTTGATTCAACATACACTTTAAGCAGCCTTCTTCACGTCAGACTCATTTCTTCCGCTCCTTAGCTTCTCTGCCAGATCTTTTCTCTTTCCCAGAGATGATCAGATGGAAAATGAAGTATCTAAAGACTGGATAGAAGGAGGATGGAGCCAGACTCTTTTCAGTGGTTCCCAGTGACAGGACAAGGGGCAATGGGCACAAGTTGGAACATAGGAAGTTCCGTTCAAATACGCAGAAAAACTTCTTTACGGTTCGGGTGACAGAGCACTGGAACAGGCTGCCCAGGGAGGTTGTGGAGTCCCCTTCTCTGGAGATTTTCAAGACCTGCCTGGATGCAGTCCTGAGTAATGTGCTCTAGGCAATCCTGCTTTAGCAGAGGTGTTGGACTAGATGATCTCTAGAGGTCCCTTCCAACTCTGGAAATTCCGTGATTCTGTGATTCCATGAAGCCCGTAAGGAAGAATCACACAGGGCTCTGGCCCATTTGCTAGTATTACATTGAGGACCACTCAGTAGCAAATTTAAACCATGGTTTGCTCTGTGAGTCTAGCCTGCTCCCATGAGCGTGCTTTCCTGAGGGCTCACCATGTTCTCACTGCTGGTCAGGAGCAGGACAGCCACTGCTGCAAGCAGGACAGGATTCGGCCCCAAGTGAGATCACTCTGTTCACAGTGAGAGGTTGTTTCATAAAGGAGCACTTCGGGGAAGAGCACCAAATCACCCTTTTAGACCCACTTCACCTGCTAATTTTGGTTTATCAGTAATACAAAAGAGTAATTTATTTTCCCGGAGTTGGTCATTACCTTCCTCCTTTTACGATTCAGGATAATCTACATACTGTGATACGAAGTGGAATAACAAACTCAACAGAGTTTCCACTTAAAATGCTTCACTTTCCTCTGACTTAAGTTTTCAGCTCTTGTCAGGCCAAGCTTCCTTCCTTTGCAGAACTCGGACCAGAGTAGATGAAGAAAACACTGGTTATCTGCTTGATGATACGTGATCCTGACAAGCAGCAAGCTTGTGTCAAGGGGTCCCTCTCCAACCCACACTCTGCCAGGCAGGGAGCAGTGCTCCTTCTGCCAAGAGTCCTGAGGCGATGATGGGAGAACTCAGGAGGACAGCAGAGTAACCCTGCCTGGAGCCGAAGCGACCATGTGAGACTCATCTATCTCCTAGAAAACTGTTGTAATGCACAAGCTCCACAGGCCCACTTGTAAAACAGTGTCCCTAAAGCCTCAGAAAATGCCCAAAGGCAGCCTCCAAATCCCTAGCACTTCATTCCAGAGCAGTGCAGAAGAACACGCCCAGCAGTAAACTGCCTCAAAATCAGGCAGTCTGGGGGTTTCAGAAGCTCACGATGTGAGAAGCTCAAGACATGAATTTCTTCAGGCTTTATTTCACCACATCTGCCTGGAACGCAGTCTTAGCACCAAATTATATCACTAAGTAGGACCAAATTTACCCTTATGGTTCTTCGGAGAAGTACTACGATGTAAAGAGACTCTGAGAAAAATGGTGGTTTGCTCAGCCTGAAACGCTGTGTTCATTCAACCTCTGGTTCGAAGCGTGTTCAGCAGCATCACGATTCCTGGCCTGTCCTTCTTGGGGCTAGGAACCCTTCAAATTACGGGGCTCCCTGGCTACTGGGGGAGAAGGACTCTTTGGTGTTTGATGTCTCCCCAAAGCCCTGGCAACGTTGGACAGCTTTGCCAAAGTGACATCCTTGTCGAATTGCAGCAGGATAAAAGCCTTGCAACTGCATGTGGCACCTATTTCGCAAACCTGTCAGAGATTTCAGAGAGGGAGAACAGTTGATTCTGCCCACTCTATATGCAAACCTAACTTTACGATGATTTTTTTTGTGAATTGGGAAAGAAGACTCTTTTTTGGCTAGCTTTGTACATAAATACTAAAAACTCTCTAAGCAACAGCTCTAAAACAGAACTGGGATAATTCACCACAATCGTCAACACTCAGGAAATCATACACATCTTTTAGTGGCACCTCAGACACAAAAACAGACTCTCCCTGGTGCCATAAAACACAGAAACTGAATCTAGATTAAAAATACATACTGCTATTATGTACTATCGTTGCCAGGCTTCAGCAGAATTAAATCATCTTTCTACTAACGGAGAAAGCAACCTCAGCTAAAACCAACCAGAATAACTAAAGCAAAATCAAAAGTAGCGATACAGAAGTGACTGCAGAGGGAAGATAAAAGCCGCTGACAAGAATGAGCCGGGCTGTGACACAGCCTTTCACGAGCTGGCTGCCTCATTACAGGAAAGCCTGCAAAACCCAGGCAGGCTCTCAATGTTGATAAATTAGAAGCAAAAATGGAAAGATAAAGCCCACTATGAAGCCAAAGGGGAACAAGCGCGCTGCTGCAGTGAGGGAGAAGAGGCGGCTCTGAAGAGCTGCTTTCTGGCTGAATGCTGAAACTACGAAGGAGACCAAGACAAAATTGTTTCTTCAAGATGTCTGGGAAAAAAATGACAGACCTTTAATTAAAAAGTTTGTGTGTGGGAAAGCTGTATGTGGTCCTAGAAAGCGGGGAAGATAGCAGACAAACTTCTTGTTAGATGGGCAGCCTTGTGCCAAATGAAGACTCAGGAACAGACAGGCAGACGTAGAGGATGCAATCCCAGCGTGAAGGGATGTGCTCCATACCCTGGTAGCTAAGTCTGGCAGCTACTCGAGGGTCTCTAACTTTCAGACTTTGGCAAGACATGTAGTACCGAACCAAGTTGAACCCCTTGCAGCGCAGAGTGTGTCCACACAGCCTGAGGCCCAACAGTCCCACCTCCACTGCAGCCCTTACACTGCACCACGGCTCCCAAGGCCAAAAAGCTCTTTAATCATCATGGGACACTCCCTTTTTGTTCCAGATATAGGTCACTAATCTGACAGGAGGGCTGATAAGCAAGCCTAGATTTTAAAAACTTGTTCCTACTTGCATCTTCGCTTTGATGCTTCTGACAACAACAAGGACATAGGTGAGACATTTCCAAAGCGCTCTGATGGCCATGATGTCTCTGTGGAAGAGGCAAACCGTGGCCCACCATGGGAGAGGGCACTAAGGACTCACTTCTCTCGCCCTGGTCTTGGAGCTGTGAGGGCAGGTTGGCATGTCACATTGACAACTGAGGACAACCCAGAAAAGCCAGAGAAAAAGACTAACTGGAGGCAATCTAGACAGAAGGAGGCAGAGGAAAATTCAAAGATGTTTTCTTTTGAAAAGGTGAATAGAATGATGACTATTCTTACTGCTCTTCAAAGGGAGCCTACCTCCAGGGATAAAAACCTGAAAGATTAAGAATGAGACTCGACTAGGTAGAGTCATAACTGGAATGAGAAGTGATTATTTTATTCTGCACCTTTCTGCCTGACTTTTGAAGAGCTATGAAAAAAACCCTTCATTTCAAAACTTCCTGAGGCAGGAGCCACACCTTCCATCACAGATAAACTCTTCCAGGTAATCCCATCAAAGCCAAATCCCTCTTAGCTTGTTTGCTATACAGAGACCCACTGACTCCAAACTACCATGTCCCTCTTCAATTCATCACCTTCAGGAAGGAAATACTCTTCTGGAATGCACATCTATTATTATCCCCACACAAATCCATTTCTAAGACATAAAAGCCCCCCAATGCTTGCCCTACAATTACCTATGGCAGTGATTAAAACCTCATTTAATGTAATAGCAACATTGAATACTAACAGTAAGTATCTGACAGTAGCCAACAGAACATCCAATCAAGATTAGAGGCTGTGGTATGATTTACTGACTGTCAGAAAGCTCTTGGTAGCTGAGAGTGACTGAATTGGAAAACCTCTCTGCATCATGTTAACAGGCAAAGGTCAGAGGTAGCTGGAGTTTGCTTGCCTCCCCCACAGACTCATAACTGCTCATATAAAGACATAGGAAGACAGTCAAACAGAGCCACTGGGAATAGCTCAAAACCAAGGGAGCTCTGTTTCGTAAGTATAATTCTCCCTAGGTCCTTCCTAAGCCAAGAGGAATGGTAAGACAGGAGGTAGAGGAGACAGAAGTAACATCTGTACATTAAAGAAAACTGTATTATGGCATATGAGGTGCTAAGATATTATTGGAATGGGACCATGTAACTACCTCTTAGGGAACCTGTAAAAAAAAAACCCACCTGCATCACAACATCGTGTGTAGCCGTGTGTTGCTGTCAAACACACTGTACTGAGCAGTAGAAACTCTGTGTAGAAAGCCAGATTTGATGAGAGGGACTGATTAGGAAAAGTGATGGATATGTTTTGTCTGGAAGTTTGCATAGTAAGATATGAGAAGAGCAGAGAATTTATGCTTTGAAAATACCAGATCAGAGCTTTGTTTATTTGCCCCTACAAGTGTGTTATACATTTCCTAAATGGCTAGCTTCCAAAGCACAGGCAGGGCTTTCATGTGACCTACCTTTACATGCCAACAGGTAAGGTACCTGCAATAGATAGCAAGTCACATAGGGCTCCTTTCACAGCCTGTGGAGAGCAGCTAGCAGGAGGCAGTTCATCTGACCTGAGCCATACGTGCAGTAGAAGGAGATGAATCATGTCCTACAGGTGTCTGAATGTCCCCACTGACTGTAGGTGGAGCCTAGATGACTAACTCACTCTGACACAGATATTGAGGATACCTACTTCTGGTCAGTTTAATCTCTTCCTATCCCCTCCCCACTCCCCACTTCCCAAGCATCCATGTGCCTCAGTACTGAAGGTATGGTTAGTGCTTTAACCCTTTTCAAGAGTACAAAACACACTTGCTGGTTCTGGCTCTGTAGTCCAACCCACAGACCAACTTAGAAGGACTTTGGGAACTCTAAAAACATCTAAAGACAAAGAAGGCTTTCATTTGCCTTTGCCTCCCAGAGGTTAGTGCTACCTGGCCATGCCATGTGACAAGGGGACATGACTCCATCATGTAGGTCATGTCACCCTCCCTGCTCCTAACATTGCTGCTCAGCCCCAGCTATATTTTCTCACATGGAGCTCATTGAAGTGAAGGAGACTCTGCATAAAGCTGCCCCATCTAGGGGAGGGTATGGGCATACAAACAGGAAAGTTCAGTTAAAAAAAACCAACAAACCTGTCGTACCTTAGTGATTCAAACTTTTCAAGCAGACATGGGCTAAGAAAGGACTTAAAGAAGAGATTTGCTCACATGAGACCTCCACAGGGCATCAGAGCCTCTGTACAGCGCTCCAGCTATAAATACCTGCCCCTACTGAAGTCAGCAGCAAAGCTGCCGCTTATTTGACTGTGACCAGAATTTCACCCCGGTCATCTCTTTGTTTTTGTGCACAGCCAACGGGCAAATATTACAGTCTGAAGTCAGAGAATTTATTATCCTGTAAACAACATTTTGATAAGCCATCCCCTTGCCCTTCCCTGTTCTTAGTTGAAAGACTAACTTTCTTTTACTACACTGTAAAAATAACCCTCCAGTATCACGTTCAATTTCTTTCCTACCACTCCATCAGAATGTTTGTTCTTCTTTATCGCTGAGATCAATATTTATCCATGTGGGTGGAAACTGTTCTCTCTGCTCACCACGCTGTTATCGCATTAAAGTTTAACGTCACTAAAGAGGTAGTAAATGGCAACTAAGCCTACCTAACCAAAAAGGCTTTATTTATTTAATTAAATAGTGCATTTTACTGAGAAAGCCGACCGTATTGTTCCTAGGCGGGATCCTAAACACATTTTTCACAGTAATGAGCCTCTGTTGACTGCCCCTCTTTTCATAATATAACTCCACCTTTGGAAGTGTCGGGCACAATCTGGTCTTATACCAGCTTCACACCACTACAGCAGGTAACTTCATAGTATTGCTGTTGACATACAGAGATACGCAAGAACTGGAATCAGATCTGCCACCTCTCTATTTATCAAATACCCTTTTTTTTTTCCACTTCATAGTTCCCCAACAGTTTTTAAAGCAGAGGAAAATTAGTAATTTTTTTCCTTCAAAGGTTTTTCTAGACTGTCTGCTGAGAGGAATGTCTGCTCCAAACTCCTGGGCCAGCACAATTTAAATAAGGGGATTTGTTTATGTCTTTTTGTGAATTAATACATTATTAAGATTGCTTTCCAATTTTAACAAGCATTCTAGTAATTATTAGCCACTGCTAGGTAAACTCTGAAATGGCTTGGAGTTCAAGTTCAGTTCAGATAAACATACAAAAGTTCAGATGCTTATCCAACTGCTTGCACTTCTTGAGTCTGCAGAACAAGTCTGGAGACCTATCAGGTTCCCCATCTCCCTGCTCCCACATGCCACATCATGCCAAGAATGCTCCAGTTGCATTTTTTCATGGTGCTTTTGCATGCCTGGTTTTGGTCCTGTGCAGAACCAAGAAATACAAAGGTTCATAAAAGGGAAGATGGTGGGTGAGGCCTTGAAGGAAGTTCTCTTCCACAGAAAACAGGGTGTTTTCAAGAGCCTGCCAAAAGCTGTAGAGTGAACTACCCCATGACAATGGGCCGGCTTCAAAAAGAATTTAATCCCACCTACAGCTTCTGGCCCAATAATACCTTCCTCCACACCTCCCCCCACTCCCCCAGATAGGATGCCTGTCCCTCGAATTGGTTTGAACTTTCTGGGTGTCTGCTGCTCCAAGCACTGCCCCGCTCTGCTGCCTTTAGCTTTTGCTTGAACTCCACTGGTCTCTAGACACTGAGCTTCAACCCCCTGGAGTGCCCCACCTGCCAAGCGTGCTCAGGGCACACCTCAAACAAGCCCAGGTTCCTCACCAAAGGCAGTCAGAAGGATTTCTTTTTAAATAGTGCCATAGCAGGCGGAGGTGCCCAGCTAATTAGCTTTTGACCATACCTGCCAAGGAAATGAAAGGGCTGGAAACAACCCACTACAGCCTGTGGGGAGTCAAGCATGCTTTCCAAAAAAGCACATTCATCTCCAGGATGGGTCATCCTGTGCGAGGAACGCCACGCTCTCCTGTTAATATTATGTTCCTGTGAACCCAAGAAGGCACGAGCCGTCAGTGTTGAGACATGTGAGCAAACAATAGTGCAGCACTCAGGGACAGAATGAACATGAGACTGGGGCTGACAACCCCCTCTGAGCCCCCAGACCCTCCCATAACCCAGTGATGAGTAAGAAAAAAAAATATTCTACCTGCAGGAGTATTGGGGCATTTTCCAAAATGCTCTTGTTCAGGCTTTCTTTACATTTTGAGTAATACTGAGGCATGGTTTTATGTATTTCCTCTCAAAAAGCAGCTTATCCAGCCTCAGTAGTGACTAGCTTGTGAGCAGTGCAGGCACTGGAGACAGAAAAATGGAGGAGGAAGGTGATAGCCTTCCATTTGCTTGATCAGCAAGAGCATCCATCTGCAGTGTGAACGGAGGTTGCTAAACTGGGCACAGCAATGTGAGTGAAACTGGATTATTCAGCCTCAGGGCAGCCCTATATAGCCTCCCCCATGAGCAGGAGAGGCAAAGTAGATGGGCCGCAAATTGAGTGCTGTCCATGATGCTCTCACCACTTCCTCTGCTGGGAGTTACTGCACCACTCTGTCTCAGAAAAGCTCAGGGCAGTTCGGGGAGAAGCTGTCACAAAGCAGTCCTGGGTGTGCATTAATAGGATTATGTTTCAAAAGGCTAAAGAGTAAAAAGGAATTGGTCAAAATTGTTTTGTCTGTATGAGTAGTCTGTGTGCTCAGGTATTAGTAACATCACTACTAACTTTGTTTTTCACCTTTGTGTTTCAAAACTCAGCAGCAGTACTTGGGGTCATGATATCTGCAGGAGCAGAGCGAGTGAGCATTTGAAAAAACATGTGGCCCGATAAACCTGGCATATTTTGACGACAACAGAATTTCCAGGAGGACCACATAGATAAATATGAATTGCAAAATCAGAAACTAGGTCTCGGCACACCTGCCCTTCCAATTTCTGCAGAAGCAAAGAGAAGATGAACAAGGATTAGTTTGCGGAAGATGCCCACCCACACTGACACCCCCTCCTGCCGTGCGCAGAAGAGCACTGCCAACATTTGCAGCCTCATTGCAGCTATGCCAACGTTTGCTCTCTCCCCCCTTCCCTTTCAAACTCCAGTTACAGAAACCAAAACAAAACATGGTTTTGTTTTGAAGACCTGGGGTTTAGATAGACTCTCAGGGGTTTCAAAGAATAGCTTAAAAGATAAGGCAATTCATCTCACAGGCTCTGAAAACAAACTCAGGAACATTTAGACTTTACGTAAGAAAAAAGTCACAATCCTAAAGCCTACCTGTACTTCTGTTGTAGCTATGCACTGTGTTTTCTCTCTTTTTTTAACATATCACATGGCCATTTTTGTTCTAATGAATTTTCACATTCACCTCTTCAAAATACATTGAAAGACTTCCAAAAAGGTGCTAAGTGAAATCTGTTCCTTTGTTACACTGAATTGCTAGCCACCACTTCCGCTATGGAAACAGAACAAAGTTCCTTTTCTTTTAAAGACTCGTTCATGTAAGATGGTCCCTCCTTTACTCATGAGATGGAGAGAACAGACTTTACACTTTCATGCAGGTATCTCTTCTTTCCTTCTCAGCAGCAGTGAAACCAGAGCAAGACGGATCAGTCTGTTTTCAAGCATGTCCCATGGATTGCATCATGTCTGACAGAGTAACTGATGTTCAGCCTGGGGCTGAATCCAGCTGTGTCGTTCCACTCCAGGCTGGACTGCCCACTAGGTGCCACCTGGATGAAGCCACTGGGCTGGAACCCCACGCTGGCCACAGCCTACTATGGCGGGTTGTGCCTCGATCCACCAAAAGCCAATACCCAGGGGCATGACGCTGTGGCTGGTGAGGGAGCAAGACAATTAAAACCAGGAAAAAGGAGGTTGGGGGAAATAGGAAGATTAATCCCATTGCATTACAACTTTTCTTATTTAGTGAAAAGGAAATACAATTAGGCGGAACATATTAAACACACCTACACAGATATCTAAACATCTCCCTGGTGCACTCGAATTCCTGCCGGTAGATGAAACAGGCAGGCGCCACTTCCTTAATCAAATTAGAAAACTAAACTTAAAATTATCCCCCTCCAGAGAGATATTTACACCTCCAAACATATTCAGCAAAATAGAATATGCAGCTGAAAGGAAATCACTGGATTATTTATTATGGTTTCCTAATGGTCTAGGCTTACAATTTCAGACAGTAAAATGTACAGTAGAAAATGACTGATTACAGTGTACACCGGAAATTTGGGGGAATTAAAAGAAAGCTGCTTTGCATAATAATTGCACACTTCCATTTCTTGTAGAAAATTAAAAAGCCATTGCTCGCACTAAGAAATTACTATAATTGCAAATAGTGGAGTTTGGGGATGAGGGATGGAAAGAGGAAGGATAGGAGGAAAGAAAGAATGATAGCAAAGATTCATGATGAGTTTGTGGAGGTTAACATACCAAATTAGGTGATGCTCCAAAACACAGCTGAGGGCAAGAGGAACAAAAATGACTCCTCTCCAAAATGTGTGAGACAACGGGCCACTTTCACTCAAGAAAGTGAAGGAGTGCTTTGGTAAGCTCACATATGATGAAGTACCTCCCAGGCAGCGGGTCTTTCTCCTTGCAGGCTCATGGGAGTGCTCAGTGCTGCACGGCACAGACCCTGCCAGGCAGAACGTGGACTGAGGGTGCTAAAGCACGTGTGCATCCTGCATGGGGAGCAGGACGAGGCGGCAGCTCTGCTGGCATCCCCATGAAGACTGCCTGACGTAGGAATCTCCTGAGGAGATGCCTCGGTCAAAGTGCTGATGAGGTCTAGGGGAGCACGGCAATCGATGCTGCCACTGCAAGGTACTTGTAGTGTGATGAGGGTGGAAAGTTGGGGAGTGAGGAACCATTATGCTCTACGTGCAGGGCACAGGGAGTTTACAGAAGCAACCAGCACTCATGAAGTAGAGAATTTGAGGACCAATTATATGTTCTGCTGCACACACTGAGGACAGTTCCTCTCCTTTCCACACAGCAGAATTCAGATGCAATCTAAGGAGATTCAGAAAATCTCTCCTCTGATCCTCTAACAGACTTCCACATCAGAAGCAGAAATCAATCTTTGTTGTAAATAATAGTGCTATGTAAGGATTTCTTTAAGTCTTGCAGACAAATTAAGGATTTTATGGGTGTAATAATGTCTAATATTTTTATATGCCAGATGGTTTTTATATATAAATATACCTAATACATTTAGACTTATATGTATATAAGCATACGCATGTAAGAATGTATGTACTTTTATGTATTCCCATTGCATTTATACTATTCCTTGCATTTATACTAATGCAAATTTATACATGCTAAAATTTTTATTGTATTTGTCTGTTACATATACTCACCTATTTCATGTTTACATATAACTAAAGATAATAAGGCATCATTAAAATAGCTTACTGACTTCCGAATTCCAACCAGTAAGGAAATGAGGTTTACCCATTTTTGTTAGGTTAACATACTGGACACATATTCATGCCATTGGAGTGCTGATATGTGTAACAACATGGTGTAGAACTTGCACCTGAAGGCTTTATCGAAGCCAATATTCCCAAGTAGCAAATAACCACTACGATTTATGGCCTGGGAATAGTCCCACACCACACAAGCCTCTGAAACAATTGGAGGAATTGCTCTCCCAGTCTTCTGTCATAATATGTTTTTTCTTGCAGTTGTGACATAAGTCTTCAATTATACAAACCAAAAGCTTTAAGTGTGTCTGTACAAAAGATGTGTAGCACTAGACTTTGGTGGACTTTTGGGGGAACTCACTGAGGTGCTGTTGAG
Organism: Pluvialis apricaria; assembly: GCA_017639485.1. Classification (NCBI taxonomy): domain Eukaryota; kingdom Metazoa; phylum Chordata; class Aves; order Charadriiformes; family Charadriidae; genus Pluvialis; species Pluvialis apricaria. Next base: position 102,030,881 of record CM030007.1, on the reverse strand, counting down.
GACAGTTCATGAGGAGGCAGGCGATTCCTGGATCCCATTCCTTCTGAAGAGTCCCCAGGAGAAAAGTTGGGTAATCTTATATATATATTATCCATATATATATAAAAGGATTTCTGCAGAATTCAGCTTATCTTGCCTGTTGCAGACACACCTCAACACACTCACTGACCCATGGATCACTTCCAGACACGGTCAGAAGCTCATGAAGATGCCAGCACACAGGCAACTGACTGCCCAGAAGATAAAGACTATGGTTTAGAACTTGTATTCTGGAAGTTCCTCAAGACTGTCAGGCATGAAATAAAAATAATAAAAAAAATAATTAAAAACACTAGTCATACCCTCCAAAGCCAACACAGTGCTCCCGGCCACCTGGATATCCCCCAAACAGCCACAGCACACATGCAGAACAAGTCTGCATGTCAGACTTCCCTCCGTTTTTGAAGCTGTCAACTGTAGCAGGTCTGGACCGGAGGGAGCTCACCATCCCCCAGAGCATCACTTCTTTTCTGGTTTTTCACAAGCCAGAGTAGGCTTGTATCAAGGCAGGAGAAGGAACTGTGTTTGGCTGGTATCTCAGTGGGGTTTCCAGTCCTACTGCCAAGACAACAAAGTGCCAGAAACCTGCAGAGTGACCTGTCCGAGCTGGGAGCCGCCTGCCACCCACACAACCCTGTCCTACCAAGCTGCCTCTGGCATCCTACTCCTACACTCAGGCCCAATGACCGAGGGGTGGAAAGCCACTCTCCCCAGAGCAAGGTGGACCACACCTTTTGCCCCCTGAAAAATACAGGCAGAGCCAGAGCAGAGAGTGGTGTCATGAGGGGAAGCAGAACAGGTCTCTATGGAGAGCTGGGGGGAAAGGCCGTTGGGGGAACATACTTCCAGACACGAGAGCTGTGATATTGATGCATTTTCTACAAGGAAACCCCTACACAAATGAATGACAGTTACATAAAGATAATCTCAATTTAAGGAGTCACTACAAAACCAAATTACACAGTGGCTGTACAGTAAGTGCCAACGAAATGGGAGGTTTTCCATTTTGGGGTCAGCTGGGAAATTTCAATATTTTTTTCCCTTTGTTCTACTTCCAGTCATCCAAAAGTATGCCAGCCCAGCTTTCTGACCATAGATTATGTAAGTGACTTTCCTTGTAGCTCAACAAAAGCTGTTTCTTAACTGTGGGAAAGGGATAGAAGAGACTTCTTCCCCTCTGGACAAAGCACTTTGCTTCCAGAGCTTTCTTGTCTTGGCTAGCAGACGTAGCTAACTCAGCACATAAAAGATGTCTCCCATCAAGCCTGCCTTGCATTTTCAAAGCTGTTATTCTGAGATGGTGCTTAAAGGAGCAGAGGGACAATTTACCTTATCAGGGGAAAATAATGGCATTGACTGAACCAAAGTACGGCACCGCTGAGGGAGTAAGCACAGGACAGCCATATCAGCTAAGGTAATAAAAAACAGGGTATGTTAAAATAAATGTACCCACATTTTTGATTTTGTAGCAACATTAAGGAGAACTAGAGAAGTTCAGCTTGTACGCAAATTCAGTAAAAAATAGTTCTCAGTAGACAAGAAGCCCAATGGCTTCCACAAGAGATGATATGACTCGTTCGAGTGAGAGAGCGTGACAGCCTGAGCAATCGGGAAGACGCAAAAACAGGACATTCCTCCTTTGTTTTCTCACACTGCAAGATGTAGAGAGAAGAGGAAAGAGATTTACATGCACATGCAGCGCCATAAACACACACACACTTTTTCACGAAGCACATAGCTACACTGTGGGATTCATTACCATCGGATGTTATGGAAGCCAAAAATATAACTGGAGACATTAGTCCAAATCATGGAAGAAAAGTCCACCGTGAGCTATTAAACACAGAAACACAAATAGGGCCTCTGGGCCAGGAAGTCCCCATGCAGCGACTGCCAGGAGCGGTGGAAGATGCGCTGCAGGAAACGTGAGCATGTGCTTGCACCCTTCTTGCCCCCTGCTCTGGTGGCCAACTGTCCAGAGAGAGGACAGTCACCAGCTTCTTTCTGGCCTCTTGCTGTGGGGCTTTTCTTCTACAAAGTACCGAGTGCTTAGGTCAAAACCTTCTCATTACCCAGGGAATTCGAGTCAAATTCAACACCCGTCAGTCCCCTAAGTGAAGAATTTATGTAAGCATTATGGAAATTTCCTTTCCATTTCTATAATTTTGACCAAAAAATCTTGGGTTCGCTGCATCTGAGGGGTGAAGATATAAGTGGCATAGAACTTCCTAAAGCGAAATATAGCTTCCTGGGGAAGGTGGCCAGGCTGGAACCCTGGTCACCCATCCACCCTACGAACACATCTGATCATCTGACCATGTCCAATACTTCTGAAATGTCCACATACACCCAGAAATACATGTTCAGTATGTGCATGTTCAGTAGCTCTTTGGGGGGAATTCCAGGTGGATTGCTCCCAAAAGTTACAGTGCAGTCAGGCCCGTCTCAGCTTCGGAAAAAGAATACTATTTGCCCTTCCATTTTTCTGTATCTTCCACACTTTCTGTAACTACCTTACCATCAAATATTTATAAATATATATCTTGAAATCTCCAGGAATGTAAATATCTGGAATTACCCAGAAGATTAGGCAACTGTAGCCAATGTTTTTACTATCCTACATGTAATCAATTCCATTCCTAAAGAGGCCATGGGAATTGATTTTGTTAGCAGCTTTTATGAAATGCTTCAAAATATCATTTGTTAAGTGGAAGCAGCCATTGCTTAAAAAGGAAAGAGATATGTGCTTGTTATGCAAGCTCACTGAATCTCTTTTTTCTCTTGTTTTTTGCCAAGATCTTCTTGATAATGGTGTGAATTGTTTAGGCAAGCTCATGCAGCCTACAGACATATGTACATACAATCTTTAAAAGAACTTTCTGTTCCTTGTTCCCAGGTACACACCATACCATGCTGCATATTTTAAAAACCTGCTTATAGCCTGTTAATGGAGTGTGGGAAATAACCCTGGAGGATAAGGCACACAGAGTTTATTACCATAACTTAAGAAATTTTGGCCAGGAAAAAATGTTGATCCTATTAAATAGGGTTTTAATGAAGCTCAAGATTAGGTGATTTTTATGATAATATCTTCATTCCAGTTGCTGTTTCAGCATGCCAAGTTCTGTATCCCATTAGCCCCCTTACCAAAGAATAAACTGTTTATTGGTGGACTTTATTTTTAATTCTTATTTTTAAAGGACAGGGAATGGAGGTTGCTTATGTTGGCTTTTCCTTGGTACTATTACTCCCCCAAAACCTGATTATAAAGGGAATTCCAGTGAAGCCATTAATAAATGAAACAGAAATAAGTAGTTTGGAAAGAAATACTCGGGGATCTGTCCTCACATGCAAAATGTATAGTCTGAGTGTTGCCTTTCCGTTGAGGCCTACTTAGATATAAAGATCTTCACTTGCATTTAGTGACTTTTAAAACCAAGCTTAGCTGCCTTGCAGGCAGCACAGGCTAAAGCTTTAGCAAGACCACAGTTTCACTTGTTAACTAGGACGATTTTGGCAGCTGTGTTCTTTTCTGGGTACAACCAGTCATTAATGACTTCCCCCAGCTACCCTGTGTGCTGAGATAATACCCCTCTACAAATTCATAACATAAAGTCAAATTCCTGCAGAGACCCCCAGCATAACCCCCCACAGCAACCTTAGCACAATACATGCTTGAGTGCAGGACCAGCATGGTGCCCAGCTGCCCACATTGCACTTCATGGAGGGGGCTGCTTTCATCCACACTAAAGTAACTGGGGAGGGAAAAACACCAAACCAAACTGTAGTTAATTACACTGAATGTAAATCGACAATGAAGATGTACCCTTTCTCTGACAGCAAAGTGGAAAAGCCCTTAAGCCCACGTCAGCGGGGTCCTGGCACAAAAGGGTTGCATTTCTGTCCTGGAGGGATTTTGTTGCTTCATAGCAGAAGGTTCTTGACTGTTTTGTGTCTTGGTTTGAAGAAGCACACTGAGTTTTATGTTTTCCGCTGCAATTGACTTTGAGGAAGTGTTAAAATGGAAATGCTAAATGAATTGCATTGAAAGCCTTTGATTTCCATTGAAAATTAGTACACTGTATAAACGTGGCTGAAAACTCGTTATATTTATGTGTCATCTAAATATCTTCATCCTTTTCACAGTATTTGATGAGGGTATTACTCCAGTCGTGATGTTTATGCTATTTACTGAACATGCTTGATTATCACAAAAATGAAACCGTTCCTCAAATTCCCTGGAGACAAGTGGAGGAAATTCCCCTCTTCCTATAAATGCACCCACCCTAAACCACATACAATGTGGATTGTATTTTTTCTATAGATAGTCTGCTATACTCTTCCACCCACCTCATGTGAATTAAGGCTTTCCCATTTTATGTAGAGGTCCCTGCCACTGGGATGGGACCCACAGCAGAGATAAATGAGTACCAAGACAGATCTCCCAGGCCCCTATACCCCATAGTCTGTCCATCTGAAGTGAATTTCCGTGGGTCATACTAGCATGATCCAAGAAGGCTTCTTGAAGTGAGAGGCTGAACTACTGGATGCTTTTAAGTTTTTCACTTGTAATATTATCCAGCTGGTAAAAGGCATCACTAGAAGAAAAGAAATACATAAAAACCTATGCAGTCTACAAAGTTCACAAAGACAACACAGGCCTGCAATTCTTCTTCAATATTTTTCCCCATACTTTTTTCCCCCTCTTTGCCCTGGTATGTTCTGATCCTCACACTTTGTGAGGATCAAAAAAACATAACCCCTAGTGATGGTCCATACAACTAAAGAAAGTATGTGGAGATGTATATTGCGTAGACCTCCTGAGATGGGCAAAATACCAGTGGTTCAAAAAGAACCATAATGAGTGATATAATAAACACAATTTGAGACTGGATAAGATCAATTACATGCTCAACAGTAAAACTAATGTCACAGAAGGTTGCCAACAACTCCAGGTAAATGTCATGGGGCAGGATGCCAAGAGCTGTGAGTTTTTCAGCTGAAGAAACTCTAAGCTACATTGGCATCAAGAAAAAAAAAAGACATTAAAGGAGACAGAGCTACGACTACACAAGAACCGTTACAATTACTAATTTGTCTGAAGTACAGTGCAAAGCCATATTTGGCTTGTAGCTGGCAAGTTCCGCTTCTGATTTTACTTGTACTGGGAACAACTCCACCAAGGTCACTGGAATCACATGTGTGCAAATACTGATCTCTCTGACTCCAAAGTTGTTTAGGATTTGGTTTAATGATAATCTTTCAAAGGTGGCTTTTAAAACTCAACCTTTCCCATGACAGTTGAGATTTCACAATGTGATGGTTACTTCCAGGCCTCAAAGCGTATAAGTTTCTAGTGTGAGACTAGCTATATTCAGAATGAAACTTCCTTCACCCATCATCACAGCAAGTGTAATCAGGATATTGCTGCTACAATAACAACAAAGCACTCACGTGGTTTTAATGTATAAAAAGAAACACTTCCTGACCAACGAGCTCTATCCATTGTGTTTCAGGTCAAGTTTTTTAAGTCAAACTGAGTATGGAGACATGCAATAGGCACTGCATTCAGTAAAGGAAACAATGGATAATGACACGCTCTGACAATGGGCTCTGACAAACCTTGCTGCTTCGGGTTTCTTATCATCCCCATCTGGCTGGCCCGCCCTTCTGCTGGAGATGGCCACCCCGCAGCCGAGGTGCCAGAAGCCATGCGTGTGTGTGTGTCTCCGTAGCTTTCCTGCTCCGTTTCCACAGCCTACAACTGCAAACGGGCTCGTTTCCCAGGAAAGCGGGGTTATACGAAGGCTGTGAAGCAGAGCATACTCTCACATTCCCTTCTGCTGGCATCATTTTAGGAGCAGTAACCTCTATCAGAGGGGTAGGAGCAAAACAGTGAGAGGAGGCAAGAACCTCTTAAACCACCACAGCTGTTTTCTCAGGGAGCATGCGTCAGTCTTTAATGCAGCCTTTGTGACATGTCATTATGCTTTGGTTTCACCCTAGTTCTGCTGAAAACCAGCAAAAACTTTGCAACTGACTCCAGAGGGAGCAGACATCAAGTCTTTGCCGTGGACCGCAGGAGAAAGGATGCTGAAACTATTGACTGCGTCCTGTTTTCCCTGCCTTCCTTTCCCACAGCTAAACAGAAGCACCCTTAAATGCTTGCTTGTGAGCCTAAATGAGTACAGTGACCATAGAGGAGCTTAAGCAAGTGAGCTTAGAAGGCTTTATGGCCAGCTTTTGAATGTCTGGTGAGCACATCCCTTCAGCGCGAACAGCAGCCAGCTGGGCTCTCCTAATCTGGTATTTGCAGTGCTCCTCGCTGCCAGATGACATTTTAGGCCCTTGGATGGTTTCACCTCCGTTTGCTTGGTTTGGGTTTCAAGTTTACATACAACAGCCACTACATGAGGCGCGCAACAAACTTTGACTCAATTCCTCATCAGAAAACAATTTTGTACTCCCACACCAATCCCACAAATGCTTCTGACTCTCTAATAAGCAGCATTAAAAACGTGCTCCCTGTCAAGAATTAGGTGCTAAGATATGGTCAGTGTCAGAGGACCCTTCTGAAATTAGGTAGGGTACAGAAGAACCCTGAACCACCACTTCTTAAATGAAGTTGCCCATTGTTGCTGCTGTCTTCTCTTGGGACATCACCTTTTAGTAGCTTATGGGGCAGGTGAAACCCAGTGACATGCTAACCACTGAAACACTGCCATTCTGCCTTTTCCAACCCCGCAAATTAATTCTTACACTAAAGGACTAGTCAGAGACTATGAGGCATTACCACATACTTGATTGGTACAAATGTAATTATGGCTGAGGTAGAGCTGATCTAAAAATAAAGCCGTGACTTAAAACTACAGGAGATTTCATACCAGGAAACAACTGGTCCCGAGCGTCGCGGACAGTTTGGGGCAGCTGATCATTTTCAGACCCTGGGTAGCTATGATGGAGAGCTTGCTGTAAGGGTACTGGAAGAAGGTCAAGACTCAATTCTCCAGCTCCGGCAGGCAGACAGAGTAGTTGCTTATCCTCTTTGCCTCAGTTTCCCATCTAGACACAACACAGTGCTGTCTTTCCTCATCACAACTCAAGAGTTTACGTGGCCATGTAAAGGCAGATGTGAGCGTGCTCTGCTGGGGGCTCAGTTCTGCCCACAATCTGTGCGGCCATATCACTGTTCCATAGCTGGGGGAGCCGTGACCTTCCTCTGGCTTCATTACTTACAACTCTTCTGGGCAGGGTCTATTTCTCCTCATATGTTTATGTGGTGTGTAGGACAGAGAACAAAAATTTCCATTGGGACTCTCCAGGTGACAATACCCCGCAAAAACAATGTGTGGCCCAAACAGGCCCAACAGGGATGACCCTGTAGGGGAGGTATGGGGAGGCTGAGGCACAGGGATGCCCAGTATGTAAATCCAGCCGGAGCAGCCGGCGAGGGGCTGGCCGCAGGCAGTACTCCCGCACCAAGGATGCTGCCTGATGCTGCCTCACTCAGGGCAGAGGGCAGGAGGGGACCAGCCCTCCTCCACACCAGTGAGTTACTCCAGCTGAACAGAAAAAAAGACCATCTGCCTTCAGAATTTTCTGCAAGACAACCCTAAGGAAAGTTAACACATAGCAGTGTCAAGTCATTTAGCTCAAGATGAAGCGTTGTTGAAGCCTCCGGGAGCAAGGTAGACCTTCCTTGAGGAATACATGAATCCAGTTAGCAAAGATCTTCTCTGTGTGTTGTGCAAGGCGACCTGTGTATTTTGACTAAAACAGGTTTTTAGTCAAACAACTCCCACCCCTGCCCAAGGAACAGTTCCACCAGGAGGTAGGGACTAGGGATAATTTTGGATGGGGAAAGCAGTGATGAGCTCCATTTGGCAGAGCTGTAGCCAGGAGAAAGCGGTGCATCCATAGCCCAGCTTTCAGCCAGGGGTTTAGGATTCTGATTTTCCACACAGAAATTAAGACCTCTCAGATCAGCTTGAGCCAATCTGATTCTGATAAGTTTATTTTGCTCTGGTTTTGTCTGGCTTTGTCTGAGCAGCTCTAGCTCCAGCTTGAGAAAGTCAGTCTCTCCTACCCCTTTGAATTTTCTTGCTGCAAAGAAGCAACCCAGGCAAAAACCAGCAGCTGGACTGGGATAGTGAGGAGTGGGGGACTGGAATGGCCTCTCCTGCGATGCACAGAAATCATCTGAATGATTTTCCATAACCTGACTGGTTTACCTAGAGGGAGAGGGAACACTGATTTTTCCAAAACCTTGTTCTCACTTCAGCAGCACTTACTCCTGGTTGGGAACTAAGTCTGTGATTCTCAGAAACACCAGGAATATCAAGTCTTTGTCCCTTCGCAACCCCAATTCCCTGTTAGCCCACAGAAATGTTTCTGGATGCTCTCCCCTGTCCCTGGAGGGGCAGGTACTGAAGCAGAAGTGGGGCAAGTGGGGCAGGGAGATCAGCTGCTAAATTTCCTGTAGTTCTCCACAGGAGCAGGGAGATGGATGCATTCAGAGAATGCTACCGACAACAAACACCAGGAGCTTTCCAGGCTGTCTTTTCACATATCGCAGACAAACAAACAAACAAGAAAGGCATTCAGACCTTCCCTCTAGGTTTTACAGAGCACTTTTAACGCCAACACTAATAATTCCCAGGAGGCTGTCACAGGGGGGGAAAAAAGTGTGAGTTTTGTCTATGATCTAAACATCAAACTGCAGATCAGACTACAGCTGTGCACCTCAATAGCTAAAGTCTTTCCGGCCAGGAAGCTGAAAAGCTTACCCTGTCCAGATGTTTCCACACAACGCTATCAGTCATTCACAGAGTGAGTCCTTTGAGAAGATATCAAAATACTCAAACTGGCAGCAGAATCTCACCCCCCCTCTGCCAGGCAGCGCTCCCAGCGCTGGCCTGGGAAGCACTCGTACCATGTTTTAACACCTTGGGTTAGGAAACAAAGAAGAATAACAGTCTAAATTGAAACCGAAGGAAGCTAGTCAGAAAACAATTATGAAAACTGGAATTTGGCCAGGACTGCCTGGATGAATAGTTCTACTACTTTGCGCTCACAAATAAATGCCATGAGATAGTTATGAACAATGAGCAGTGAAGATCTCAATTTTCTGTCCCATCCAAAAGGCTGCAGAGTCCTATTAGGGCTTCAATGGGACAGAGTTTCATTAGTGGTTGAGAGAAAGAGTGTCAACCTACTTAATCACCAAACTGCTTCCTGCAGCACCCACGGTCTCCATGATGAAATCTCACCAATTATTGATTAGTCCCAGCCCTGTTGAGCATGCAAGATCAGATAAGGTCACAGCCTGAAGTGATTCACTGGTAACCTGGAAAAAAGGCTTCATACAAGTAGCAACATTCATTAGCTACACTAATGGAAAATACGTATTTTAGAGGGAAATGAAAAAACATTGCCCAAGATTACTGTTCTAAATCCAGTTACACATAGCTAAGCACGAATGAGCACTTACACACAGTTTTAAAAATGTTTCCATTTCGGAAAAAGAAAAAAAAAAAAGCCATACTAAAATCTCTGTCTCGGCTCGTAGGGAGGCTCTGAAAGATGTGTTCCACTAATACCGTAGCACTAGAAGAGAGTCTTCAAAGATTGCTCAGACTCTTAAATAGTATTTAACAAATTCATTTATCACGAGTATGTGTAGTAAATTTCATCAGATCACCCAGGTGTTTACATAAGAAGTCTTTCTTTCAAAAGCATCAGATACTACTTACACTGACTCATCCATCTACCCATCCTTTTTCATTTGTGAGTTGTCTTCTTCCAGATTACAAACAACAAAGAATGGTGACTTTGATTAGAAAATTCCCACTTAAGCTTTTATTTTCCCCCAACACAATATTCACCAGCTATCATAATAAAAAAATTGTCTCATTGAAAGTTATTTTGGTGACAATCAAAACAAGTGAAACAACAAAAAGTATGAAGAACTGCATCAGCCAGCAGTAATATAATAGCATTTTAGTACAGTACAGCTCGTATGTATCCCAAAGAAGAGATATGCTAAGAATGTTTACAAATATAGAGATGTGAATGCTCAGGCCAGAGTTTATTGGTACATGGAGGAATTTTCCAGGGGTTACAGTTTCCCCATGGTGGATGTCCTTCACTGCATCACTGGAAAAAGCCACAAGAAATGTGAAAGTCTCTTGAAACAGGTAATTTTCTCCATTACGTATCACTCCCAGTCTACGTTGGCCTGTCGTCCCCAGAGCTGCGCCGTTAATAACGAAGGGGCACTGAAGCAGCTGCATTGCTCTGCTGGAGTGGTGGGCCCTTCTGAGTTGAAGGATGATTCTTTCAGGTTAAGACAAAAAAATTATCTTCTGCTGCTGCCACAGCCCCTTTGTACTTCTTGAAGGATATAAAGGGTCTATAAAGCTGACTACTTTGCTACCTTGAAATTCTTCTGCCGTACAGGGAATCTCTGCACAGTGCTAAACACACGTGGCATATTTGTGCCATTGTTTTTGCAATCCCAGAATAGTTCTGTTTTCTTAGGAGAGGATGTATGGACAAGGGAACCTGTACCTAAGCAACTTCTCAGACCCTTCTTGCAGGCCACTATTCTCCAGCTTTCTTCCAGGAATTGAATTTCCTCTCTGGGCAAGATGCATACACAGGAATATCCTCCTTTCAGTATTATCCTTTCTGCTGAGGCTCCATGGAACTCTGGCGATGAATGTGAACCTCCTTGATTGAGCAGTCCACATCATCTCCCACCGCATGGAGTCAGAACATCAGAGCACCCTTTCTGGGGGACAGTGTCAAGGGAAACCCAACTGCTTGTTTTATTGGAGCTTCTTTCTGCACTGTGGCAGAGAAATCCACATCCTAAGGACCACCACCATGGCATGCTGGGAGTCTACTGAGCATCATGGTCTCTCCCTGTGCGGATCTGCAAACTGTCATACTGTGAACAGCATCACACTTTGCTTGTCTTCTCAGCAGGTTTCTCATGAAGAGGCAAGAGTTTCAACTGAAAGAATACTAACTTTTTCCTTTCTTTGCGAGTGTACGTGATGTGAAAAAAATCTGACATAACACTGACCTAAGATACCTTTATCTGAAGAGCTGAGCGCGTCCTGCCCGAAGCCATCAGGACTATTAAAATGGAGAAAAAAAAAAAAAAAAGAAAAGCAATACATTTAGGCTTTATCCACAGGACCAGACCTTCAGCTGGTGTGGACTGGCCAAATTCAGTGAGATAGGCCGACTCAGCTGCCCTGAGCGTACAATGTAGAAGATTATGAAATCTTGCTTTTAGACCTGTGCATTTCTGTACATTTTAGTACCCCCGTACCCTCGAGACCCTATTCCCATTTGCATTCAAATGATTTAATTCTGCAAACTTGGACTTGCTTCCTCCTTCTCTGTCATTTTGGGAAAAGCGGTCCTCTCCCAGCTCAGCGAGCAAGTTCTGGGGTGCACCTGCAGACCCCTGCCCTGTCCCAAAGAGAACCTCACACTCACTTGTGAGCCAGCAGAGGGAGCAGAGGGCTTGGCCTCCCTCTCCGGCTCAGAAGACGGCTATTCATGTGTCGACACCATATATGGGAACATTTCAGCCCCAGCAAGCTGAAATTTCAGTGGACTCTGTGAGGTAAACGTGTGCTTCCTGTGAAAAAACATGCACCTTACAGCCCAGACAGAGCTGCAGACCACCAAACTCGTGAGTGTGGGCATAGCTGCCTGGGTTCTTGTTCCCAGGTCTTTCCTCTAATGATGGAGAAAGTCAAGCCCAACTTCATGAAGTGGATCTTTGCTATGGTAATAATTACTGATGAGTGCCATCTTCTCCTTAAAAATAGCAGGAGAGCAGCAGAGAGGCACAAGCCAGCAGTGCTTTGCAAGAAATGCTATGTGAGAGTGCAAGGAGACACGTTTCAGAGACGCGCAGCCCCCTAAAAGCAGAGGCAAGAGACTCTCCCCTCCCCCTACCTTCCTCCAACCCCTGCTTCTGCGGGGACCTGGGCAAAGCCTGGCTGGGGCTGGGGTGGAGGGAAGCCTGCCGTCACCCCTCCCACGCACATTCCGAAGGGGAGCCGGGGGTGGCCACTTTGCCGGGAGCAGAGCCAGGAGGATGAGGAGATGGAGGGGAACTGCCCATGGCAGGCAGCGGGCAGGGAGGCATCCCGCTGCCTGCTCCGGGAAGGATGATTCTGCGCCCTGCCGGGGCAGCTGTGTGGCCCGAAACGCCCTCCCCCTGCACCATCCCTGTGCGTGTCGCAGCCGCAGACGTAAATGGTAAGTGTTACCAGCAAAAGCCGTTTCTGTAAGCCATAAAATGACCACATTAAATAGGAAGGAAGTTAAACAATCATTCCCGTTGCTTAAGGTACGGGCTGACAACATCAAAAGCACTGATAATTAAAAATACAGTAATGTTTTCCCAAAGTCTCTTCCATTCTTATTTCCTCTTCCGAGCTGCCCAATTGGTGTTTTATGAAGCGTCATTCTATCAACTTCTAAAAATATCTCCAAACTCGTTAGGAGCCGTCCCCCACATACAGGACACCGAATTGTTCTGTTTGCTTTAAAAGTCCAAAGCGTGCTTCGGCAAAGCCCTGGGGCAGGGAGATGGGTGAGGTGTCTGGTTAAGGTCCCACCAATGCTGCTTTGTGCACGTGCCCAACGTTAAGCATGCAAAACTTCCACGCATGTCACAGTCTTAAAGTGTCTCATTCAAATGGGATTTAAAAAAAAACAAAACAAAACAAAACCAACCAAAACACAAAGCAGACATAAGAAAAATGTAGAATTTCCAAGCTCTGGAAAAGGCATGTGTGTTCCTGAGAGCAAAATTTGGCAATATCCTCTTAACTTTCTTGGGGTATAAGCACAAAAGCTAAGCTCTTGCAATAAATTATTTAACTGAGCTTTCAATTAAAATAATTGAACTGACCTATCTTGTATAATGGTTTCCAGTTCCACAAACGCAGCAGGGTTTTAAAAAGAAAACAAAAATCTGTGTAAAATCGAGACTGTTTTACAGCGAGCTTACCTTCCGCACAGTGCGGCCGTCGCACACCCTACCCTCTATGCCTGACAATACAAAGATTCTCCAGTCCAAGTTACAGCCTATGGGCTCAGCTACAGTGAGAAACGAAAAGCTAGAAACACAAAAGGCATTAGGCAGCATGTGCTGGTGCAAGCGTACTCATGAGCTACCCATCCTCAATGAGGACCTCCAGCCCACCCCTGAAGCCCCAGCCCGTGGAGAACCCCTCCGTCCCTGGGCTGGGACTGCGAGAGGAGGCGCTGATGCCACCACAGCCCTCGGAAGTCCCCTGCCCTTTCTCTGAAGGGTGCACGATTGATACTTGTTGGTATCATGACACATTTTTTCGGCAACAGAATTGAGAAAGATGTAGATAGTATCACCCCATCACCGCCTGACGACAGCGTTGAGCAAGACACCCAGCCGCTGCCCTGCACGGCTGGGGGCAGGCTCTCCTCCGCCGGGGCTGGCTTGCTTGGACACCTTCCCATTTACATCCCGCTCTGAGTCACCCGCGTTTCCCCAGGTAGAGGCAGGGTGCTCTCATCAGGCTGGAGGACAGCCCTGTGGAGGCCATCCTCCTGGAAGCAAAGTGCCAGCAGGCTGGGCAGGGGCTGAGCGAGCCCCTTCCTCAGCCCTGGCCAAAGTTGGGGAGTATGGAGAGCAGTCTGGGTCTGGTTTCTCCGGGCTGGCTGATCTCCTCCTCTTGATTTCTCCCACACGTGGCACGTTTGCTCCAGCCGCAGGCTGGCAAAGAGCGCGCAGTGACGGGGAGGTGAGTTTGCCGAGCGTGGGTGTTAGATTCCCTCACACCTTCCCGAAATAAATAATCAACAGGGAGCTTGCTAAGGGAGGCGCGGAGGCCACGGGCAGCCTGCCGTGCTGCAGCGTGTCTGCAGCCGCACGGACAAGCACCGGCGGCAGCGCGGGGTGTGGAAGAAAGACTGTTACTCTCTGAGTGGCACTGTCCCAACCACACAAATTAAGGATTATAAATAAAAATTATGAAAGCCAAGAGAGGGAAACGTTTTAATAGCTTGAGGATTCATGTGGACATCCTAGACATACCATGCCCTGAAATAATCCGTTGGGTGGCACATCATTTACCAGTTCATATGACCTCTGAAAATTAGGAAAAAAAAATAATGGATTTCGCACTTGCACCACCTCACGTAATTCATATTTACAAAATTAAATACCAGGCTGATGTTCTGTCCATCTCTGCCTAGAAGATTAGCAATTATTCCATATTTTCAAGAAGCCGTATTACAAATAGTCAGTTCTAACTAATTGCTTTAATTATTCAACCCCTGATTTAAATGCAAGTTTTTCAGCATACTGCTGGTGACTTAATTAATTGTAATTATGTACAGGTCACGTTCCAGATATATAATCTTTATAAATGATAGACAGATGAGTAACGATAGGAATCCAGATCCCCAAATACAAGTTCAGCCCCCAATTAAAGAACCGTGTGCACCCCAAATTTAAATGCTGCATAATAATTATTTCTATAAATAATAGTATCTGGAGAAGGAGCTGATGACAGAGCTGTATCCCAATAATTAGGAATGACTCCAACTTTGTTTACTATTCCCTAGAGATGCATGCCTATTGATTTTGTTTTTAAATGACCAGTTCATCCAAACACCTTAGAGTATGCTATCAAATATTCAAACTGTCTACTGCTCTTCAGAAGTACCACCATCTCTCAGAGACATCATTACCAGGGCTGAAGCAGTGTGTTGCCCCAATAAGGGAACCAAACCATTAGCCAACAGCACAATACATTAACAAAATTCCTCAGAGCTTTTTTCTCAATTATTGGTTCACCAAAAGCCATTTCTGGCATGTTTTTAGCTCAATAGATTAAAGTTAAATATGCTGTATTTTTAAGTGAAACATACAGTACATAATTCATTAAGGTGTGTTGAACTGATATTTAAAAGTTGTTGAGCTAATTTAGATATTTTGCTATTTTTATCATGTTTTTATAAGGAAATAAGTGATCACAGTATGTTTGAGGTGACTGTCTGTTTTCCTTTAATAAATTTTGACCCCCTAGCCAACTGCAGTCACATTTGGCAGAAGACAGGAGGTCTCAAATATATTACGTTCCTCCCCCTACTGAAAATGAGCAACCGGGTAGAGGAGAGGGACCTTGTCAGTGTCCTCACTGGAAGAGAAACCTCGTGAAGCTTGAATTAATCAGGAATCCACCGGGGAAAGACACAGGGAAACAGGCTTCATTTAACTATTGCTAGGCTTTAAACCAGTATCCCTCAGAGGAGCAATAGGAGACAAAAGTCTTTGAACGGACATTTCTCTTCCCTTTGAACTGTTGCAGTCTTTTCTCTGTCTCTTCCATCTTCAACCCTTCCCCACACAAGCTGTACTGAAAATGCTGCTGCTAAAGTCATCCTCGTGGTTTGTCACTTCAACACCTTTTTCCCCAAGGCTTTACATCACATTAGCCACAGGCTTCCAGCCCCTACCAGAGACATGATTCATGAGACTTAGTCCTTGCTACATGCCTGCTTTTATACCTTCTCACCTGGTCCTACAGCCCCCGCTGCACGACTGGAGTGACTTTGCTGTTTGTTCCACCTGACAAATGCAAAGCAGCTGGTTATCCACTGGGCTGCTTCTGGAGGGCACAGAAAACACGTTTCAAATAATGGAGTTAGAGAGCAAGATGGTATCCTGTACAAATTAATTCACTTCTCCTTCTGTAAACCTTGGCTCGAAACCTGCCACTTATGCATCACAAAGTACAAGCTACTCTTGCACTCCACTGCCTTCTTTAAACTAGATGGCAGGTCTATGGAAAAGGAATGGATTTATTTGCTTGTACAAAACCTGACCGAACTAAGAGCCTCACAGAGTGCCTGGGAGAAAAAGCAAGCGTGAAAATTGAGACCCAGAGGACAAAAACAAACACAGAGCATAATTGGTAATTTGACCTTTGCAGCTTATAAGGAAGATTAGGGTTAAGAGCTTTACAAAGTTTGTTCTTGAATTTACTGTTTACAAAAGATGTCCAAAAGATAACTGGGAAAGATTTCTTTTTTGAAACCCAAAGACAAAAGATGTGCAGGTCCCAAGTTCCCCTCTGCTCAGCACATGTACTTAAATCACCTAAGATCATCACCTGTAAGATTAGCATTCCAAATATCAGAAAACTGAACGTATGTCCTACCCCACCACTACTGGGTATGGAGAGTACTCTCCATAATGAACATATATGATACACCGTGTACACTGAAATACCGGAAACATGGGAAACTGGAAAGATTTAGGCAGGGAGCACTGAAATCCAGAAGACTTCCACATCAGGGAGAAGAGAGCAGAAGGTACCCTGCCATTCTTCCCACTGGAACTTCTAGCATGAGGTCCCCACATTACTTACAGGCCTGGCACACAGAATCACAGAATCATAGAATGGTTAGAGTTGGAATTTCCAACTCCCCAGCCATGGGTAGGGACACCTTCCACGAGACTAGGTTGCTCAAAGCCCCATCCAACATTAAAAAAAGAAATTCCTGAAATAAAATAAGGTATCTGATTCACTCTCTAGGGATGGATAGGTGCCCATTTTCCATGCCTGCTTGCTCATTCCTGGTAAGGTTTGGCAAACCTAACTATCAATAGCAGCGGCCATTTGCCAAATGGGTTCCCAAACGAAACTGCCAACTCACTAATTAATAGAGTTTGAATAGCCTTCAGACAGTCATGACTTTGGTCAGTATTGATCTCGTTTGGACAGAACGGGTCTGTTTGACATCTCCCTGTGAAGCCTGGGAGTCACCCAGCCCCACCGCTTGTAGGCTTGGCAGTGGATTTAAGGCTCATCCTAGCAATTCCGCTCTTCGGGCAACACTGAAACAGCAACACAGGTGTCCTCTCACATCTCACCAAATGTCCCCACAGGAGAGCTGGCTCAGACAGAGCCTAAGTAGTGACGAAAAACCACTGAGTAGAAATGAATATTACACTCTACCAAAGCAACAAGTCGTTCTGCGAGCAGGAGAACAAATGATGCCTGGCTCCCATGACTTGCGTCTTAGGGTGGCTTATCTCATCTCTAATAAGATACAAACTCTTTTCTCAAGCCTAGTAAGATGTGAGCTCTGATCAAAGGTTCTTGTTAATAGCATTTATTTCTTGTGCGATTCTCTGGAAACAAATACAGTTGGGACCACATTTCTGCCTTTATCTCCATGGGGGCACTAGCTCTGGTGTCTTTTATCTACTGCATTGCCTCTCATTTCTAAGACGTGTTAAGAACTTTATTTCCATCAGATCATGAGGTCCTTCCAAGCTTTGGTTAAAGTTGACCAAAGAGTTCAAAAGTTGCTTGGGGGAAACAGGAAGCCAGAAGAAAAAATGGCTGAGTGAATCCGTGACTCTCATTTCCTTCAGCTAAATCCAAGCTAAAACACACCCCTGCAGAGAAGGCATGCACCCGTGCAACCAATACTTGATAAACGTTTTTCTTTAGGAACGTGTTCCTTTCAAGGGAAGAGGAGGGCATACATGAAGAGGTGGGAGAAGGAAACATCCTAGAAAACCTAAATTCCTTTAGGTATTTTCAATATCCTTGGAAACAGCAAAAGGAGTGAAGTGTGCTCATTTAGGAGCTCTTCACCTCTTTCTCAGTAACTAAACTCTCCACCGGAGCGTGTAACGATCCAGGATACGGAGACCCAAAGAAAGTGAGGGAAGCTTTTATTGTCAAAATGTCTGGTGTGGGAAACAGATGCATTGCTGACAATTTATGGGACATTTTATATATAATCCTCAATATTTTTATTTTTTTTTACAGTAGGAGACACTGCTACTACATAAATGCTGGCCCTCGCAGGTGAGAGTCCAGCAAGTCCCTTTTGAGAAGCATCTTCACTGCACTGCCCCAAACACCTTTGGTGTTTAAAGCTGCCAGCGGCAAGCAACAAGAACTCAGCCAGCCAGAGACAGGGCTGCAAGTTGCAAAGACATTGGGAAGGAACAGAGGGTCCAAGTGCAGGGAAAGGGTAGGTAAAGATGATTGCCAACCTTAAACCCCGGCGCACACAGGGTGTGGGTTCCCAGCAATGCCAGGTTTCTGTGAGAGCACAGAAGGAATTTAAAGCAGGTGAGATCAAAATCCCTGTCTTTTAAAATCTGTTCAGTTTGCTTCCTGCACGGCCAAAGCGTGTGTTCCCCTGAGATAAGAGCTCCACACAACAGTTAGTTTCTCCTGGGTTTACTTAGGAACATTAAAGGCAATACAAGTTCTGCTTAAAGAAACCCGATGGAAATCAGCAGAGCTCATCCGAGCGGGACCCAAGAGCATACTGCTTCCAAAGTTCAGTTTTCATATGTGGGCAGAGTTAAAGCTGTGATGTGGGTAGCAATCACTTGGATGACATTGATAAAAAAGAATATGAATGATTACCATAAAGGTCACAGTAGAATATATGTACTCATTTAAAGACTTTTGGGCAAGCATCAGCTTTCTTTATAAATCAGCCACATTAAGAAAACCACTTTGTACTGAGACAAAGGAAAGAGATTGCACTGCAGGAAAAAAAAAAAAAAAAAAAAAAGACAATTTCTTCCCTAATTAAAAGATTTCCAATGCTGGGAAAAGGCAGAAAAGCAACAACTTCCTGTGGCTGCTTATCTACCCAAGGCCAGAGAGCAATCCACTTCACACCTGCGAGCGAGCAGTGACTCCAGAAATCTCGATGCTGTCAGCGGGATCAACTCCTCAGCTATGGAAACACTCATCTGTATGAGGAGAAAAGCACATCTGGCCCACAGAGGGGAATTCGTGCTGGTGGGGAAAAAGCTACATGGAGATTTGTGCAGAGAGGGACTGCCTACAGTGCTCTCCCACAAGATGAAGCCTTTGCTTGATGTGTCCAGAGCTCCACCAAAACCCACTGTTTGTACAAAAGACAATTTAAAATAAAAACATGTTAAAAAAAAAAAAAAAAGCCAGGAGCAAAAAGAATGCAAGGGTTTGATCAATCACGGCTAGTTTTTGCTTTGTTTTTCTATAGTGTTTTTCCAAAATACAATTCACAAAGTATTTTTGAGACTGATTTTGTTGTTCCTGTGGGGGGGGGAAACCAGCAGATTCTCATGGGCTAAGAAAATTATTTCCCCCTTATTTTATGCCAGCCCAGCCCAGGCCATCCCCCTCAGAGGGTTCGCTGGCCAGTGTTGACACAGAGGTGGTGGTTTCAGTGCTGTGTGTCATTAAGCGCCTGCAGAGCCCCTGCAGCGTCTGGGCTTCATGCAGGGCCAGACGACCACGGTCGCACAGGACAGGGACATGCGGCCACACGAGTGGCCATGTCACATCCTGCAGGAATGTCTGTTTTGCTGGGGACATGGCTAGCAGGGCAAGGGGACCACAGCGCCCCGGGGTTTCTGCCACTAGAGCTGCACACAGGGTGAAGCAAGACTTATGGTTTGGCCCCAGTTTGACACTGGTGTGGGATGTCAGCTCCCTGACACCCTATAATCCAGTTCCCCCCAAAAGCTAATTATTTCAAAGTCCACATACAGAATTTGCTTACTAGGGTCGATCAACACAATTAAGCTCACTTTTTGCTCTGCTAATAATATTCTTACAAACAGTATTGTTGTCAAGATCCCTGGTATACAGCATATGTCATGTATTCTCCACAAATATTGGACATACACTCGCCCGTCCCTTCCATATTTCTCCCTCATTTGCTGTTATGACAAAGATATTCTTTAATGAATTTTAATGACTCATCTCAAATGTTGGTTTTTTGCATTCTGATAAGCACTAGACGGGATGACTAACAGACTACATGCAACACCTAGACAACGTGAGCAATTCAGTGTTTGCTTAAACCATATTAGATACTGATAACAGACAGAGGCATTGCACCTGCTCCATTGTAAAAAAAAAAAAAAACAAGGAAAATGAAACAAGGAAAAAAAGAAACCAGGACAGATACAGCAACTGCTGCTTGTATTTGTATGAAGCGAATTTATGTTGTCAGTGTTCCAGAGAACGTATGTTGTGGCTGTTATAAAGCTTCCCTCTCTTGTAAAAATGACTAATTTGACATTATGCCCCTGGGGAAGTAAAAGCAAAAAGACAGCCAACTTGGCTAAGACAGGGCAGTGCTTCACAGAGAAGATGTCTATGAATCAAAGACAGGCAGTTTTCCAAGTCTACCAATGTATGCACCAGTGGACACAACAATGTATGCATCCACTTATGGCTGAAGCTGCCATTGCCTTTCCTTTTCCTATTTCTGTGAGACTGGGGTTAAATTCCTTGAGACAGGAAGGCCTGAACCATCTTCCAACAGAAGAACAGATCAATAAAATGGGATAAAGGTCCTGCATAGATGCTATATTAGTCAAGGCCACTCAATAGATGATTTTTTGCTCTGGACTCTTCAGGCTGAGATCTTCAACACAGAGTGGGATAAACGACCCTGACTACGGTGGTCTATGCCTGAATTTTTGCTTAGGTCAAGAAAGAGGCCAGCAGTGACCAAGACCGTCACTCTTGGTACTGAAAAATGGACGTCCTGTAGGTCCCAACACGTAGCACCAGCCAGGATCTGAATGAATCTTAAAATATTGTGTAAACAGAGATACTCTTCTTATTCACTGACCAC
The DNA here is from genome assembly GCA_017639485.1 of Pluvialis apricaria. Lineage (NCBI taxonomy): Eukaryota > Metazoa > Chordata > Aves > Charadriiformes > Charadriidae > Pluvialis > Pluvialis apricaria. The sequence continues at coordinate 102,010,148 of CM030007.1, read as the reverse complement.
AATAAGACTCACCGCTGCTCTTTATGTAAGGATGTGTATATGCACTAAACACGCAGTAAGAGGGACATGTGGATGAAATCATAGTATTTTCTTGCCAGAAAGAAACAAGTGATTAGATATGACTCTGTGCTCACTTTCTGTGCCACAAGTTCTGCCACCACCCAACGCTTGGCTTGTACTGCTCACTACACAAACATAAGTCAACGAGATAAAAAAATGAACCGGGGATTGTTCCAGAAGGTAAGGGATGGGAACAAAGTAGGTTGAGAATAATAAAGAAGGTAATAGAAACCATAAAAGATGAGCAAATTCTATTATGCTGGGGCTTCGACACTCACACACAGGAGTGCATCTCAGTAGGAAAAAAATAATCTTAAGTCATTGTTCCAAAAATATACCCGGTGCTCACACGGACGGTTCCCACTTACAGAAATACAAGGGCAGCAGCAACAAGCAAGGCTTCCCAGCAATGGGCTCTCCCTTTCTGTGGCGTAAACATCATTATCAGTATACCTAAGGGCTAATGTAAGCTTTTCAATAGTTTTGACAACTTACCAGGTGCCAGCATCCAACTTTGACAGCCACAGAAGAATGATGCAAAACTCCTGTATTTTTTGGTGATGGGGGAAGAGAAGAGGGGACCCGTACCCATCGCAAGGTGAAGTACTGCCCTTACTGGTAAAGGAAGCATGCCGCTGCCCACGTAGGTGGGAGAGCAAATGTGGTGATGAAGGGCAGATCACAGCGAGTTGGACAGGAGAACTGTAAGCCTGTACACAAGCAAGATCATTCTTAAATTAAACCAGCAATACATGAAATGCAGAGTACAGAAGAAAAAGCTCTGTTGCTAAAGGAAGCTCAAGTGTCCTTTTTTGAACACAGTCATCCAAAAGCAATTATTAAACTCTGCTGTTTCTGAATACACTTGGCCTTAAAATATTAACATGTGCTTTTTATTTTATGCCTCAGACTGCATGAAATGAATTAAATACACCCAAAATGGTATGAGCAATCTCTTAAGCACTAGCTAGTTTAACGACTAATCTTCTGCTTTAGTATGAAAGGTAAAGGCTTAGGTTTTTCAATCGTATGAGCCATCATCCTACAGTTCATGCGTTAGGCATCTCTCCTGTCCGCTGGCAACATTATCTGAGGCATGCTTGTAACATTTTCACTTAACTAAAAAATCAGAAGCAAAAGGACTGCAAATTTTTATACTTTACCGAGCTCGCAGTTTACTTAATTGCCTTCAGTTTTATGAAAGTGAAATGTAGTGCTTTATGGGCAAAATGCAGCAATTTCTGTTACTGCTCAAACATGCTGACAGAACTTTGACATAGTATTTTTTTTTCTCCACAGTAATTATTAATGTTGGTTTGCATGTGCTCAGAATAATGACATGCACATGAGTAACTTGCTATACTTTGTGACTCAACTGAGATGCCTTCGCAGAAATTATCTTGGTCACACTCTGTGCATCACACACCGTGGGGAGAAATTCTCAGTGGGGATGGTCAGTGGTGTTTTATTTTAACAGCAAAGAATATACATCTGAGTGTGAGGTCGTTTGATATCCCCCTTTCCGCAACCCTGTATAAATATTTTGGTTTAGTTGTGTTTGAATGGCCGAGTCAATGAGTTTCATCCTTTGTTTCAATCATAATAGCGTCTTGTTTGAAGTTGCTGTTTCAAACCGAGATAGCTGGGCCTCTGTTTTTCAAAGATGTTATTTCCTGAGACCCTTTACGCTGTGATCTTATAGTCGGTCGCTACTGGAGAGTCATTGTTAATTGTCTTTTAGGGGCACAAATATACAGCCTTTTCTTTCAAATTCAGGATGACTCTCTTTATTTACGTTATTGAATGCAAATGAACGAGGAGGCCTCCCCGGTAGGGCAGGGATGTGAGGAGGAGTGGGAGGAGACACAGGCCTATCAGCCATACCTCACCCCTGAGCGCCCACCAGACACCCGTGGGGCTCCCCCGGCAAGGGCTGCTCCAGCCCAGCACAGCCACACCGCTCCCCACCGCAGCGACAGCAGGAGGAGGAGGAGGAGGAGGAGGAGGAGGAGGAGAAGGAGAAGGAGGAGAAGGAGAAGGAGGAGGAGGAGGAGAAGGAGAAAGGAGAAGGAGAAGGAGAAGGAGAAGGAGAAGGAGAAGGAGAAGGAGAAGGAGAAGGAGAAGGAGAAGGAGAAGGAGAAGGAGAAGGAGAAGGAGAAGGAGAAGGAGAAGGAGAGGGAGAAGGAGAGGGAGAAGGAGAAGGAGAAGGAGAAGGAGAAGGAGAAGGAGAAGGAGAAGGAGGAGGAGGAGGAGGAGGAGGAGGAGGAGGAGGAGGAGGAGGAGAAGGAGGAGGAGGAGGAGGAGGAGAAGGAGGAGGAGGAGAAGGGACACGTGCGCCCCAAACATACTCAGGCAGAGGAGCTGAGCCAACATGCAGATGAGCACGCAACGCATACTTTGACGGCACGAGAGGGTTTTCACTCCTGTGTGTCCTCTCCCGTGGCGCAAGAGAAATTCTGGAGGAGTAAGTCATAGCTGCTCTGGAGCCCTGGCTGCAATGCAGCTCTTCCACATACCTGCTGCCTTGCATTCCCTCTCTATGCTTTAAACCTCTACATTTTTAGGATCTTATTCCCCCTCTTTGTTGGCCCCAGTGAGAATACAGTGTGTAGACATCGAGTGAAGCCCTTCCCTGGGATGCACAGACCATCAGCTGCTGCTCTTCTCCTCCTCCCGCCTTTGCCAACGAACTCGTATATTAACATTGCAGCTGCTCAAATCAGAAATCTGGGGCTAAAATATCCCCTCAGACAACCGCCCATTGCTTTCAGTGTAAAATGTCGTGTACTTACGTACTTAAAAAAAAATCTAACAATTTTCTTTACCTGAATTCACTACAAGAAGGTAACTCTCCAGCATATTTCTGAGTCGCCATTGCAGAGAAAGGCAAGTAAAAACCCAGAAACAACCCCTTAACACTCATATGCAGCGTGGGTCCTCATTGAAACAAATTTATGAGCAAGGATTGAAAAGAAGTCTTGTCGATCTGGACTACCACAGAATCCCAATACAATGACTTTACAGCAATTTGTTCTTGAGTCTTTATCCCTTTTCTTTCCTTTTCCCTTTCCAGCCACTTCACAGCTAGTCCTCCTTCACTCCTGCAAAAAAAACCCGAAAACACCAGTAGCTCTGCAAAAACAACAACAAAAACCCTCAAAAATTTGCAGCATGGTGCTGATACCATGATTATTCTTAAGTTTATACAGAACTCCCCCTTCTGCCTCTATGGCTGACAGTATGCCAACACAGACAAGTGTAAAAGCACAGGGAAGAGCTAAAGAAATTGTGAAGAGGATGGACAATTCCTGAAACAGAACAAAACACGCAGGTACACTACAGAAGCAAAACAAAACAAAAAACTATTTTTTCTTTGACTCTCTAGCTTAAAGATGCTACATTTTGAAAACAAGCCGTGCAGAGGGATCACAGAAACACGGAGTAACTCGGGCTGGAGAGGAACGCTGCAGGTCTCTATTCCAAACTTCTGCTGGGGTTGCTCAGGGCTTTGGCCAACCAAGATCACAGACTCTCCATGGATGGAGCTTTCATTAGCACTGGGAACATTTGTTTCCAAATATCCAATTGGGACTCCCCCTGCTGCAGCCATGCACCTCTGGAAGAGTCTGGCTCTTTCTTTGCTGTAACCTCCTATTAAGCAGTCGGAAATAGCAACGAGGTTCCCCATTAGCCCACTCTTCTCCAAACTAATGCAAGCCAGCTCCCTCAGCCACTCCTCACACATCATGTGCTCCAGCCCACTCAGCGTGTACCACTTCTAATGGAGCAGTAGCGTATTTGTATACTAACGATAAGTATTATTTAATGAAACTAAATACTCTTGTGTAAGAAGAATTGCTTTAAAAATAAGACATTTTAATGGAGCAAAATATGGCCAGGTTAATAATTTTGCTCTGCATCCCAGAACGTTAATTGAGCAAGAAATAAATAACTCCCAGCCTTTCATCTTATCTTTTTGACAGATGTTTCCCCCATATAAAGGGTGGCATAATTGTTTTTGTCAGTGTTATAATTAAAATTGCTATGCAGCTGACATACAGTTTTTAATGGTTTCCCTTAGGATTATAACAGATGTTGCCTTATTAGATCAGGACTCTCCTGGAGTAAGAAATGTCATTGGCATAATCAAGATGCCTCTTTCAGTTTCTCAAAGTAGACTGTCACAATTTGCCCAGTAACATTTGACCCTAAGGAATGAAATATATCCCACTTTTCTACAGAGAAAGTTTTCTGAAGAGTTTGAAAGAAATACTAGAGAATCTTACTCGGGGGTAACAAGTTGTATGATCCAGCTTTTGCTGCGGCCAGAAATAGCTGGAAAATATAGGAGCCAGCCCTGACAACTGCACGATGTTTTTTTTAATGGCAAAAATAATCACAGCTTAGGCACACGGTAAAGATTCAGTTGAAATCTGGTGAGGAACTGAGAAGTGGCAGTTATTGGGCTCCTATTACAAGAGAAGTTACAACCATATGACACAAGTGTTAATTTGAAATGGGAGTTAGTTTAAATAAAGCGAGGTGTAATAGCAAGCTTAAAGAACAGCTTTTTAAGTGCAGTTTAGGTCCCTGGTGTTCACTGAAAATCTAGGGAAGTCGAGGGTGGAAGCAACAAGAAAGGGTGGCTCCAGCTTGTTTTCTTCTTACAGCCCGGCGATTTACCGCTGCCAAGGACCGCATCTGGAACCTGTGAGATGGGTGCTGCGGGACACGGGCTGCCGTGCAGGTCCCCTTGGCACCCGCAGCAGGACGGCTGCCAGATGGACACACCACGGCTTCTTCCCGACCGGAGCGTGCAGTGTGATAGCCGGCACACAGCCAGGTCTCACACCAAGATGCTGTCAGGACGGGGCTCCAACACACGGCCAAGCCGGGGGGCTGGGAAGCACGCGCGGGATCCCCCCAGCTGGGTGCACCCAAAGTGTTTAACACCACAGAAAAGAAGTCAGCGGTGGGTTATGTGACAGGAGAGTCAGGAAAGTCTGGTGGCTCCAACAAGTGTGGAGCAGAGTAAGAAAAGCCACCCGTGCCTCCTGTCTGCAAGCCCACCCAGTCTCTCCAACCCCTCAGGGGCAACTCATTTTGACAAAATAAATTTAACAGAGAGTTACTTTATATTTTGGTGGCATGGAGCTCTTTGCAGCTTTCCAAGGGCTACCAAATTTTTTCAACGTCTGACGAACAGCAGCTCTGTTTTCCCGACTGGGGCACTTGGATCTGCAATCCACAAGGTGAAACTGTGGGTGCGGCTTCCACATTGCACCTAGTTTATATTAACAACTCCCCCCCCCAAAAAAAATTGTAGAAGACGACATAATTGCTGAATTTCCACAGCAGCAAGTGTCACAGTTTACTTCTGAAAATAGACTGTTTATACAGATGCTTGGATTTTATGGGTTAATTTTCCTAATCTTAATCTATCTTGAGGGCAAGTATTAATTAAAAATAAGCACGATAAAACGTCCAGCATCAATTATCTCCTATACAGCCAGGAAAAAAAAAATAAATAAAAAATATAAATTCTGTCTCCCTGAATGAGCTAAAACTGTCTTTTCCACCCCCATCCACCTCCCCCCCCCCCATGCCCAGCAGCACCAGGCAAGGGAGGAGGCGCCGGGGCCGAGGGACCCGGGCCCGGCCGTGGGGCAGCCCCGATGTGCCGACAGAGGCACCGGGCCGGTACCGAGCCGTAGCGACGGGGGCGACGACAACGACGACGACGACGACGACGACGACACCACCCCGGTCCGCGGCGGCGAGAGGGGCCGGGCTTGCCGGGGAGGCGGGCCCCGCCGCCGCCGCCTCCCCCCGCCGGCTGAAGAGCGCCTGCGAGGGCGGGCGGCGCGGCACAGCGCGGCGCGGCGCGGAGCGGAGCGGCCGGCAGCGCCCACGCACAACGCCGCCAGGCACCCGCCTTCCCTCCCGCCCCCCTTCCTCAGCCTCATCATCCTCATCATCATCCTCCTCCTCCGGGACTCTCCGCTGGGATCAGCCCTCCGCCGCTGTTGTTTGTTGTTGTTGTTGGCCGGCTCCGCCACATCGAGGATATTTTGGCTCCCGGAGAAGCGGCAGCGGCGCCTTTCTTTTTTTTTTTTTTTTTTGTTGTTGGACTCTGCGCCGCGGTGCCGGTGCCGCCGGCGGCGGCGGGGAGGGACGCGGAGGAGCGGGCGAGCGCCGGGCTCGGGGGCCAGGTGAGGCGGGGGCGGCCGCGGGAGGGGAGGGAGCTCGCCGGTACGCACCGACCCGCTCCGCCGCCGGGGGAAGGGGGGGGTCTCGGCGGTCGCCCCGGGGGGCAGCCGGGCATGGCCCCCAGCCCCCCCCCCCGGGGGGCGCGGCCGAGCCCCCTGAGCGACCGCCCCCGGTGGCGATGGCGGGAGCCGGGGCCGGGCGGCGGGCAGACCCGGCGGGGGAAGGGGGCGGCGGGGGGGACCCCGCGGGGCTGAGCCCCGGGGAGGCGGGAGGGAGGCGTTCAAAGCGGCGGTGGTGGTGTTGGTGGGGGGTGTGTGAAAGGGTTAATGGGCAGCGCGCACGCTGGGTTTGGTTAGCGCTTTAAAGGGACTTAAAAAAAAAAAAAAAAAAAAAACACAAAACGCCGGGCTGTGTGATCTCCGCGTGTAACTTTTATGTGGGCGAGTGTGTGGCGTGTGCGAGAAGCCAGAGCCGCTCTGGGCTATCGCGCCCCTCGGTACGTGGGGAGCCCGGCAGCTGCGCGGGGGATCGGCGCTCCGGGGGCGGGCGGTTGTCGCCTAAACTATCGGAACGACATTTTTATTTTATTTTTTTATATATATATATATATATTATTTTTTTTTTGCCTGAGAAATTTGCCATTTTAAAAGCAAAACGACAACCGAACGCCCCCCTCCACCCCCTCACCCCACACCCACCCCCCCCCCCCCCCCAAAGCCAGCAAAATATCCCGGTGGAGCCGCGTTGCGTGGTTTCGTTCTCCACGTGAATGATTCCCCGCTGAATCCAGCTGTGCGCCAGCACCTGGCTGTTGCTGAAAAGAAGTCGATCAGAATTCAGGAGTATTAGTTAATAAGTGCCTGATCCTGTTGACCCTGTTCTGGTTCACCCACTCAGCTATGCGGGGGCGTTGAAGAAGGTGTCCTGCCAGTTAAACCAATTATAGCTGGCAAGTAGCAGTCATCAGCATTAGTGGAGGAGTTGGAAGGGACCAGGCCCAGTCACACCGGGCTCTGGTGGCTTTTCTGAACTTAAAGAGCAGCTTTCCAAGTCGGGCAGGAGGCCAGCTTTAACCCCTTGTGTCACGGGAGGCCGTCTCGCCCGCTCAGTTGCGCTCGGTTTGCCCGTACCTCTGTAAGGCTTTTGGGATCTCGGGGCTGGGAACTCGTTGCTGCTGATGGGGAGAAAGCTGATGTATGGCGAGCAAAGCTGTAGAAGTTCGTAAGGGCGTGAGAGATTTGGTTGGAAGAAGAAGAAGACTGGAGTGTTACAAAACGTGCTAAAGCTTTTCCTGTGTTATTAGACCGGAGCTGTGATGTGTAGTTTTTCCTAAGCTGTGCAGAGCGCAGGGAAGGCCACAGAACCGACGAGCAGCCTAGCACAGGGACACAGTGACTTGGGTTAATGAGCAACGCCATATAACGAAGACTTCATATAAACCTTTTGTCTTAGGACCCTAAACGTTTCTAAAGAAACAAGTAAAAAAAAAACCAAACCACAAACCAACAAAAAAAACCCCAAAACCCAAACCCCACCAGGAAGGAGAGAATCCCAGCCCTTTTAGTCAACGGGGAGGTTTCCAACAGGATTTGTGTAGAGGCCAGGATCGCACCTTAAAGCGTCAGAAGTCTTATTTGTGGCCATAACTGGGGATCACATCTGAGCGTACTGCAGATATGTATAATGTTTTCGCAAATACTTTAAGATTGGTAAGGCTTACGGCTTGTTAACCCTAGATACCAGAGCAGGTTTCAAAGGCAAAACAAAAGGGTGTTAGAAATTGCCATGTACTTTTTTTAAAAGCCCAGCCGAATGCAAGGATAAACAGTTGTTTAAACTGTGGCAAATTTAATGAAAAGATTAGGATGCTTGCTGAGTGAGACTCATGCTGTGTAAAATTCTTTGCTGCTCAATGAGATGTGTAATTGAGATCAAATATTTGTACATGCTATTTGAGGTAAAAACCATTCAGTAGATTGCACTTCTGGGTAACATTAATGAAGTGTCAGTTGGCTATTCTTTTCATATTCAGTTGATTATTTTTTTAAATTGTTTTTTATTTCAGTGATGAACCCCATACATCTAGTAACAATGAAGTTGAAATGGGCCTTTCAGGTTAAAGGCTCCTGATTTTTAAGTGATTGACTATACAAAAGGATGAAAGGGTTCCTTGTCTTTGGCTGTTGGATGTTTTTATTTTCCTCTTTGCTTATATGGATGGCTTTTGAATGTGTTGTCGTTTTAAACAGGCTGGTCTTGTTTTGTTAAGCTCCTAATTTGCCATCTCTTTCTGAGTTTAAGATAGTATTTTGATTTCTGCTTGTGTTAACTAATAAGAGAACTTGCTTGTAATAAGTGATCACAGTTTTGTGGAAATGTTAATAGTGTCCTATGTGACTGTTTAAATACAAATGCACGTTTTCAGACAGTTTCTGTGGACCAAGGGAGTTTAGCCAAATACTGTGGAAAGGGAGAAGGAAAACTGTTGAGGGACAACTTACCGCAGTGTAGTCTGATAAGGTATCGTTCACCAACACCTGAGTTACAGCATCACCATAAACCTGAACAATGGCCATAAAACTGGCTTTATTCCTTGTGTTTGATCTCTCCCGTAGGTCAGTAAAGTGATATGAATCTTATCACTCTTTTCCATAAGTGATACACAGGAGAACAAGTTGCACAGGCCTCACGAAACCCTGTTCCTGGTAATACAGGCAAAATGATATAGCTTTGACTTCACTAGCAGGAAGGTATTGAGGGTGGTCCCATTATCAACACTTTAAGATGGGTATTTTACTGCCTAAACCCTTTTTAATTTAAACTTAGACCCTCTAAAGCTTTATAAATATGCTAATCCCATGTTTACAAAATATGCAAGATAACATGCTTTGCGGAGTAAAGGAAGCAGGTTGCTAATACCGGGTATTGGCTTCAATGATTATTCATAAAAGGGTGAAAGGGGTGAATGTTGGTGCATGAAGGTGTATTACAGTCAGCGCTCTGGCCCTTCTCTTCCTTCCTCTGAAAGCCAAAGTCCAAAGTGAATCATGCCAGATGAGCAGGAATATAGTAAGCAAAAATAACACCAAACTGAATGTTTAAGATAATGGGTGAAAGTTGGAAAATATCTCAAAGCGACAGGTATTTGGTGGACAAAGGACTTCTGTAGGCTCTTCACGGGGTACTAAAAGCCCTCACGTTCTTTATCAGAAGCTAATCATCCTTGTTTGCTCATACCGTAAAACTTTAACTCCAGTGATGCCTGTGAAAAGTCTTCCAGTTAAAAAGCTGCTTAAGCAAGATGGGAATTGTGCCCTGTGTGTTCGGGATGTGAGCAACGGGAAGGAAAGCTCTCCCTGTATCTCGTCCGGAGAGCTGTTCTGTAGTCTGTACTGAAGCAGAGACGCATCTGTTGACGTGCTTGCTTCCTCGGTAGCAACATTTTTCATGTGACCCCTCTCATTTTTCAGATGAGTGATTTTGGGATCAGGAACATGGATCAAGTAGCTCCTGTGTCTAACATGTACAGAGGAATGCTCAAGGTGAGTACTCTTGAGCTGTCGCCTTCTAAACCCAACTGGGGCATCTCCCAGCTAATGCATTTATTGTGTTCTTATTAATGCTAGCACAGGGATTGTATAACCCCGCCAAGGTGAACACAGATACTCAGGTTTTAATTGCTTGCTTGTAACCTCTAATCTTCTTCTGGAGTACTCCCACTGAGTTCAGCAGAGATGTGAAAAGCAGAACTGAAATAGGAAGATGTAAATCTTGCACCCCCGACCCTCTCCCCCAAGGAGGCTCCCTCCCTCCATCCCCCAAATCCTAAGAATTTGAAAATAAGAGGTAGACAAGAACTGAGCTCAAATTCGTTGGAGTTGGTGGAACTTCTGCTAAATAAAGGTTACAGGGTAGGCAGTAGGCATGGTCTTTATATCTTTAACTTGATGAGACTGGCAGAGGGCCGTTCTGATATGGCTGGTTAGGTCTGATTCATTCAAGAACATTGTATAAAAAAAAAGTAAATTATTCACTTACTACATGCAACTATGTGAAATGGAAGTCCAGTACATTGTAAGAACCCAAAAAGTAGTTATTAAATATATTTTACCTTTAGATAGACTGTGTCTGTTTTACCTTGTTTTGAAAGGAACTTACAAGCCGAGGACCAATGAGAAGCAGACTATATTCAGTCTTTAAGGGCTTCCCTCCTCCCCATTCATGCAAGTTGCTTTGTAATCCCAGTATCAGTTTTTTACACAACATTGGTTAATGTAGGCCAAATAAAGGTTAGGAAGATGTTTTCTGCTCTCATTAACTTTGAGGAATGTCCGTGTTTTGAAGAATCAGTTAGTGAGACAGTGGTATGCTAACTTCTCCAATGTTTTGTGTCCCCTCTTAGTGTTTATTCCTGCCCACAACAACAAAATCCACAAGAGATCCCCCGACTTAACAGCTGTGTGCTATTTAACACAGTGGTTGTTCTAGGCAGTTATTCAGTGTTCAGTTGTCATATAATTAAGTCAAAATCGAGACCTGTAATCTATTATTTTGTAGCTGTTCATGTTTCTTCTTATTTTGTTCTGTAATGATTACTCTTACATATGTTAAAAAGCTAAGTAAAATGTTGCAAAACTGATAGGGAAAGCAGAATTTATTCTATATTGGGTTTTTCCCCTTTTACTACTCTTAAGTCAAGAACCTGCTTAAACATTAATTTTCTCCTTTTTGAAATATGAAACTAGCACAGTATGGATTTTACTCATTCGCATGCCACAGCATTTTTTCCAGTGACTCAGGATAAGGGTCAGCTATTTACACAAAACGCAGGAGTTTCCAGATTGTGTTGAAAGAACTTGCCCTTTCTTTTAGGTAGTAGCGATGAGTCAGTGCTTTTATCTAGCAATGCATAAAGAATCTTTTACTAGCAGATTTGGCAATTGTTATTAACTTGTTTCACTCCGATGTGAGCCTTTCCGTGGGTTCGCTTTGACACTTTGCTCTAGTTGTGCTGGGTACCTGAACCAACCGTACACAATCTGTCTCTGCTGGCCAGTGCTCAGTGGAGATTTCTGAACCCAGTTAACCCCTGCATACGTGATAGTGTTTATTTTACCAGCTTTTTCCTCTGTGGAATGTGTGCTTTCACAATGTATGTAATAAGGATGCATTGCAGTTTCCTATAAAATACAACTGAAAAAACATTTTACTAGGGTTAATGTAGTTTGGGGAGGGGGATAACACACAGCACATAAAAGCACACGGTGCAAAGAGCATCCAAGCCACTTGCAACTTTGTGGTCACATAAAAAGGAAAATTAGGGAATACGAGGCAATATTAATACTTATTTGCTGTTCAAGGAACGTAGTTCAGGTTGCTTTTGCATCACACACAAAAATTGCCCTGAAAAATCTTTGCCTTGTCCTCAGCTAAACCTTGGCATGAGCTGGCAGAACAGTGGATGCCTAACACAAATAAGCACTTGCAAGTTGCCTGTGTCTCCAGCTACCTGAGCTGCAGTAGCTGCCGTGAACGTGCTGCAGTCCTCCAGAACAATGTTCTAGCCTCAGGTGCTTTTACAAATCTCGGTGGCAACTTTTGTCCATCCCTGCCTCCAGATATTACAGATACTGGTTCCTTGTGACTAACAGACAAGTTGCATAAATTGTTTTTAAAGTTATTTCCTCCTCTGTTGGCATTCACTCTGCCCCCGAAGACTAATGTGGCTAGGGGATCTAGGAATAGCACTAGTACCGCTAGCATGCACAATTGACACAGGTCAAGTTTGAAAGAAGTTAAGTTTTCAAAGTATAACGATATTTATTGGATGTTGCCAATATATCAGTAGAATCCACTTTTATCAGGAACACTTTTATCAGTTCTGTTTACCCCTTTCTGTATCATGAAACTAGCAGCATTTCACTGAGTGTCTGGGTACTTGAAAGACTGCGAAATGTAGTAGCTGGCAAATCCAGTAACTCAGAAGCATGAAAGTCACAGCAAAGGAGTAACATCTTTCCTCAAGTCCTGTAAAGCTGGCTGTATAGCTTCAAGTGATGTGGTTCAGATTAAATTTTTACCTTTTTTTTTTTTTGGAAAAAAAAAAAGCTGCATAAGTCTACTGTAGGTCTTGCACTGGCAGTTTTTTTTACATAATTTACTGATCCTGCCTCTGCCCTCAAGTACTCATCAAGCGGGTAGTCAATTTAAAGGGTTAAGGAAATACGGATTTCTTTAAAATATACCTGGAAATAAATACACGTATATACACACAAACGCACATGCATTCTTTATTGTTAAAAGCGTCAATTACAGGAAAACTAAGAATATCCTTACTTGGCTTTACTGTAACCTGCAGAACATGCCACCCACCTCGCACTGTGGTCTGAATGTTAGTTGTTTGGTATTCCTGTACAAGAAGCTGTGCTATCAATGTGTTTATATTTCAAAAGCACAAGTTAGCTGATTCAAGATAGCAGTTGTGCATAACCTCTAAATCTAGGAAACCTAACCCAACCACTTCCTAGCAATGAAGTTGACAGTGCCCTAGCAAAATGCTCACGTTGTTGCGGTTTTTTTTATTATTTTTTTTTCTGTTGCTTTGCAGCGTCAACCAGCATTTGACACCTTTGATAGCTCAAACTCTCTCTTTGCTGGATATTTTTTCTCACTAAATGAAGATCAAACGCTTCAAGAAGTGCCAACAGGATTTGATTCTACTTCTTATGGTAACTCTTCACTTTGTTCTTTATTCGGAAAGAAATATACTCTTATAAGTGCAACATGGATTTCCCTAAAAAGAAGTGTTTTCGTACACAGACTATTAGTCTGTACTTGGATTTTATCCATGTGAGTTGCTCTGCTGATAGTTGCTGTTCTCTGTACTGAAAAGGAATGGGAACTGGGGTTCCGTAGACTAATAAACTGATAGTCCATGGAAGAAGACTTAGTAGGTATTAAAGCAGAGCTAAGAGAGTTTAATTTTTTTATTAAAAAAAAAAATTATTCTGTGTATTTAAAATTACATTTTAATTATGGTTGAGATGCTGCAGGTATTCTGCAAGCTCTTTTCTGGTGTTAAACCCTAGAACACAAAATCATCGTTCCCTTTCACTCCCTGTCTTCCCCCTCCCAGGTTTGTTTTACTTCTTACCTTAAAAAAACAAAAAAATAGGTTTGGGGATGTTTTCAGATCCCTTCTTTTTTGTGTATGTAGGACAGTACCTACAAAAAGTTCTCTACAAATCCTTGCCTAAAATCCCAGACAAAACAGTCCACAATGTAGATATTTTACCAGATGCTGCCTTTCTTTCCCCTTAGGGAAGGGGGAGGAAAAAAAAGCCTCAAACCTCTGAAAGCCACCAGTCCTTTGTTCTAATGTGATTCTAATCATTCACCGATCTGGTCAGCAAAGCAAGTCCCAGCAGATACTGAGGATGGGTGTGGTAAAAGTAGAAGTGAAGCACAGGCTGGTGATGGGCTCCGCTCGCAGGGTCAAGTGGAGCCTGTAGATAGTCTGGGGAAACACGAAGAGCCGCGCAGCTTCATGAGCTGTCTTGAAGTCTGCCAAGTTCATCACCTTTATATACCCTGCCACCGTTACATGCCTCTGACGTAGCAGAGCTCCTTTAAATGCAGCCTGTGTGTGAGTTCTCAGAGGCTCTCGGATATTCAGGGGTGCAGTAGGGAGCTGGTTACGTTGTCCTCGGATTACCCCAAGTTTAATGACATGAATCACAAAAAACAAAAAAAAAAAAACCAAAACAAACCCAAAACCAAACCAGTAAAAGGTTTCCTAAGCTGAAACATCTAGGCAGTGTGGTTGTTTTTTTTCAGCTTAGGTTCTTCTTTCAGAGTAAAATGAGGCATCTTCCGGTGAACATTACCCAATAAGAAAGGCTGAGTGGCAGCCAAATTTGTCCTTAAAATAGAATCTACTTGCAAATTTAAAAATCAGTTAAGCAGATTAGTAATTTATACTGGCATAGGGTGATGCTGACTTTAACTCTTGTGGCATTATTTAGGCACTGGGTACTAGCTTGTTCCCAATCACACCCGTTTGGTTCAGAGGATAGAATAATCTGTCGCACTGTGTGCTTGGGTGATTGAGAGCTGCATGGGAAGGTCTGAAATACAGCCCATTGCAAAGCAGTGTTAAATAGTGCAATCTGGTTCTTCACAAACCTGCTATCGGTTGCCTAGCTCTCAAACTAAACAAAGACTGTATACACGTATAAGGAAGTCTGAGGTGAAACTATAGGTGACAAAATAGGAATAAGCAGTCTTGTATTTCCTTTAAAAAAAAAAAAAGTTCTAGTAAAATTTCCCTGCAACAAAGGCACTTTATGTAACTACGAAGAGTAAATGAGGATCTATATAATGGAAAGCTGCAAGACTTTAACTTAGTGTGATGCAATTTTATCAAACCAGTAGCACAGAGATTTTCAGTGTTGATATAATAAGTCAAAGACTTAATATATCAGAAAATGGATCTACACTGTTTCTGTATTTAAAAAAAATAAGTATTTAAAATACTTAGTTTCTAGCATCCCTTTCTTATTTTTCAAAGAGCACAGCAAAAACCTGTCACTCCTTTCACTGGCCTAAAAGTTAATGTATCTTCTTTTTCCCCTCCACCCCTTTTCTTTCTTGTAGAGTCGAACAACTGTGAATTGCCTCTGTTAACCCCATGCAGTAAGGCTGTGATGAGTCAGGCCTTGAAAGATACTTTCAGTGGTTTCACAAAGGAACAGTGTCGGCTGGGTATCCCAAATAGTAAGTGTTTTCTATTTATAAGCTCTTTTTTTTTTTTTTTTAATGCTAAGGAGGACGCTGAATAGCGGCTCTTTCAAAAGAGAATGAATGATGTCAGTAGGAAATACAAGAATGGATCCTATGTGAATCTGGCACAGCTTGACTTGGAAAGGCCAGACTTGCTGGTATTAAAAATGGGGGCATGGAGAGCTCATGCTTTGGCAGCATAAGAGAGAATCAAGTAAGCTGAGGACATCTCTGATTACAAGTGAATGCAGAAGGAAAATAGAGGACTGTTTTTTGGTTTTTCTCTCTTTAAATTCAAGAATAAATTCATTCTGAATTCATTTGGAACGAAGTGACTTGCGCTAACATGTTTTTTCATTCACTGCCTTCTAATGAAGATCATTTGACAAAGGTCAGGAGTTACCTCTAAATACTGGGTACTTTCTGTCTTGCAGATCCCTGGCTGTGGACTGAACAGCAAGTTTGCCAGTGGCTTTCATGGGCTACCAACGAGTTTAGCTTGGCAAATGTGAACTTCCATCAGTTTCTTATGAGTGGCCAAGACTTGTGCAACCTGGGCAAGGAGCGTTTCCTGGAATTGGCACCTGACTACGTGGGTGATATTCTGTGGGAACACCTGGAACAGATGATAAAAGGTAGTTACAGAGCCAGTAAGAGCTTTTGTTTTAAAAGGTTCTTCTAACAGAAACAGAAATGGGACTCTTTCAACACTTGTTTCACTATGAAGGGCTTTTATTACATATGAAAACTCAAAATGAACTTTAAAACTTGGTCAGTAAAAGCATTATCAGCACTATTAATACACTTTGTGTTACGCAAAGCACAGATGCAGGTATCTGCAGAAATGGTTCTGTGTTCAGGCTGAATACCTATTGCAGTCAGGTTTTATTTGGAAAAATCATTGAAATAAATGAGATTGGGATAAGGCTACTGTAATACCCCATTTAAAAACAAAACCAAGAGTTGGACAAAATTTGTTCACTTCTTATTACAAGTTTTTGGTTTTATTCCTTTAATGTAGTGTTTTGAGGTAATTCAGTGAATGAATGTAAAGAAGTCAAAGACACTTAAAGATGTCTTAGGCGAACAGTGATGGTATTGCTAAAACCCTACATGGAGTGCCCAGTGAGTTCCATTGCTTTCAGAGTACAACATTCAGTAGTTACATACATTAAGGACTTGGACCTTAAAACACACTGCAATTATTGTTGTTTCTAAGTTTTATATTAAAATCAAATTTTCTAGCCTATTGGAAGTTGGTTAGGTTTTTTGGTGTGTGTTTTTTTTGGTGTTTTTTTTTTTCAAGAGAGAGAGTGCAATGCAGCGTGCTAGTAAAATTTATGTGAATGATGACCCCAAAATACTCCAGAAAGTCAGAAGCTTTTTGTAGCATGCAGGTCAGATCTTTAAAACTATAAAATAAAATTTTCTTTGTTTTTTCCTCCTCTCTCCAGACAGCCAAGAGAAAACACAGGATCAATATGTGGAGAACTCTCATCTCACCTCAGTTCCTCACTGGGTCAACAATAATTCCTTAAGTATGTATTTTAAGAAATACGGCATTTTACATCTCTTATGTTTATTCTAAGCATGTCACAGATCCAATTTAAAACCAAAAATAATAAAAGCACCAGAATAGTTACTGTGCTTGAGGAGAACACTTGACTTCAATTGCTACAGCCTTCTTTCCTCGTATTGTTTAATTGTCATCTAATTCATATCGGAAATCTTTTGAAGAGCAAAGGCTTTGAGAAAATCACATTTCCTCTTGGTATGCCAAAGCCTACATCTGGGGAGCAGAATGACCACTCCCACTTCTAGCAAACAGAGTCAAAAACTAGCATCACTGCGGAGCAACAGGAGTTATGTTTAGGCCTTTTTGAAGACTGTGGAAGCATAATAGAGCTTTTGAAAGTGTATGGGATGCAGTGCTAGCTCCCTCAGATTGTTTGGTTGGTGTTGTATTTCATTCTACCACAGTCAATCTCCAGCTCAACCTTATTACACCACTTAATGATGAGGGCCTTACTCAAAACCACTTAAGCTTCTCCAGCTTTTTCTGTAGCCCTGTAGTTTCCTTGAAGAACAAACAATAGACATAGTTGTGGTCGGCAAGTTACAGAGGGAGATTTACAGCATCTCGTTTGGAGCCCATTAGATGGAGATCTTCTCACTGACTTCAGCCTTTCCAGTTGGTCTGTAGCATCTATCATTCTTTCTTGGTCAGGTTTTCATGGGAAAATTACTTCATTGTGGTACAACTGTAGTGAGGTGCTGGAGGTGTATTCGTCTAAGAGACAGCAGAGAAAAACATCTAATTAATTTTTATTTCTTTCTTCAGCTGTTAATGTAGATCAGAACTCCTATGGTATGCAAATGCCTGGGTACCCTAAAGCCCTCGGCTATCCCAAACCCAATCTTCTGAGTGACGTCTGTCAGACTTCCACAGGACCAAATCTCCTCAATCCGGAACAAGAGTTTTCATTGTTCTCCAAAACCCAAACAGATGCTGTTGGTGTGAACTACTGTGCAGTAAATCAAGATTTCCCGAGAAGCAATCTGAACTTGCTGATAGATAATTCTGGTGAGTCATTATCTGCATGATAACCGTGGGTTCAAGGCTATATTCTGCGTGTCTTTTCCTCCTTTGCGTAATTCATATATACAAGCTAGATTAAGGGGGAGAAAAAAAACACGCCACCCAACACTTCTCTTTTATTTTTTTTCTTTTATAAAGGTAAGCTTAGAGAACACGAATCTAGCGACAGTGGTGCAGAAAGTTATGAAAGCTCAGATTCGATGCTGCAGTCCTGGAACAGCCAGTCGTCATTAGTGGATTTACAGCGTGTGCCATCCTATGAGAGTTTTGAAGATGACTGTAGCCAGTCCTTGTGTCTGAGCAAACCAACAATGTCTTTCAAAGACTATATTCAAGAACGAAGTGATCCCGTAGAGCAAGGGAAACCAGTTATACCAGCAGCCATTCTAGCTGGCTTTACTGGTAAGTAGTGAAGCAAAATGGTCACTCCTCCTCTTGTGTAACATCAATATTCTCTATAAATGTGTACCATGGCGATAAAGTTGTGTAGTTGTAAAGTGTGCCTTACAACTTGGTCAGAGACCACTACTCATGAAGAGTTTCAATTTTAAATGTTACTAAAGAAAGACTCGTAGGACTATCCATCTAAAGGAAGAATGGGCAGGTACATCAGAACACGTTAAAAATCAAATGCGCTTTTTGAGAAAGAGGGAAACTTGGACAAAATCTCCCACACTTGGGAGTTTCCGCAGGAGTTGGCTTGCCTTTTAAGACCTTCTTACTGCAGTCCTTGCTGAAATCATGTTTTTCTTCTAGAATGTTTGCCAAGCCAGGGACTGCAGGACAGGTTCAAGAGCTTGAAATGCAGCTGATAGGAGGTGGGAGTGAGGGGTGCATATAAAAGGGAATGACATAGCTTGTGTCAAATCCCATGTTTCCATGAAAAAGCTTACTTGTTTTAATTTCAACATATTCATGAGTTCATTTGTATTATAGAGAAAAACCCTATAGGTTTCTTTCTGATATCCAAAAAAAAAAGAGGTAAATCAGAGCAATTACAAGATCTATCCTGTGATATGACTGTGATCGCATACATTGGTTGTGGTAAGAGCTTGCAGAAGTATTAATTGTGGTTTCTCCCCGCGCCCTCTCTCTCAACAGGCAGTGGACCTATACAGCTATGGCAATTCCTTCTGGAGTTACTGACTGACAAGTCCTGTCAGTCATTCATTAGTTGGACTGGAGATGGATGGGAATTTAAACTTGCTGACCCGGATGAGGTATGTGGCTAATTGCGATGAACAAAAAGATTTAGGGTCTGGTCTGCCATCTGTGGGCCTGGTCTTGAATATAAAGCATTTACATGATCAGACACATACTGAAGTCTCCTCATCTGCAAACGCTTTACTGTACAGTCAGGATTGCTGTTTCCCCCCTCTCCTCCCACCCAGGATATCAGCATTTGCTTGTAGTTAGGAGAACACATTGTGTAGCTCGAAACTTAAAGGTAGCGTTACAGAGTTAGTTCTCTTGACAATGTAATACTGTAGATTAGCTTACTGAACATAGTTGAATCGACAATACCTGGGATTGCACGAAGGCATGGGGGAAAATGCACTCCACGTATTGTTGTTCTTTTAGATACATAGTAAAGACTTCATTTTTAAAAAAAAAAAAACAAAACAAGTAAAAAACTAACAAAAAGCAGGGGAGGGGAATGACGACATTAACTCAAGGAACTTCATATAATTCAATTTCCATTTAAAGAGCTGTTCCATACTGCTTAGTAGCAAATTAATGCTTAAACGGTGTCTTCTTGAGAGAAGACTATATTTTCCATAAACTTGATCTCCTTAAACGTATTTTGGCCCATCCACTACAAATAGGTATCCTTTTCACTGATATTTGCTGTCAGCAGCTTTCTCCTGAAGCTGCTACCAGTAATTGTTTTGGAGCGTGTTCAGCTGAGGGGTCGGTCACCAACTCTTCCCTTACCTGAGTTTGGGACATCCAAAGCAAATAAAATGCTCTGACTGAGAAGGGGTTTTAATAACTGTGTTTATCAGCCACCGACTAGAAGAACATGACTTGAATAAACCCTTTGCATTTTGCTTTCTTTTTGGACTGACAGGTGGCACGGAGGTGGGGAAGGAGGAAAAACAAGCCAAAAATGAACTATGAAAAGCTCAGCCGAGGCCTACGCTACTATTACGACAAGAACATCATCCACAAGACTTCGGGGAAGCGCTACGTGTATCGCTTCGTGTGCGACCTGCAGAACCTGCTGGGGTACACGGCGGAGGAGCTGCACGCCATGCTGGGGGTGCAGCCCGACACAGAGGACTGAGCCCGACGACGTGATGCTGCAGGGGCGAAGATTCACGCGTTGGGACTCTGTCTGGGAACCGTCTGTAGTCAGTTCTTCTGGCTGTTCAGATGGGTGCAACTGTTGGGAAATAAGGACCTTAACCGATTTTGTAACCAGGGAGAGTTGGAAGGAAGTGGCCTTATTTCATCAGTGGCTTCGGGTGTTGCCATGTCAGGCACTTGAGCAGCATGGAAGTCAGCACAGACCCTAGCTCTGTCATGAAGACGTGGAAATGCTCTCGGGTTAAGCATTTCGACTACCTGTACTGCAGTATAAAGCGTTTTGGCTACTTACACTGCCATGTAATAATGGGTTGGCTTTAAAACCAAAGGTCAGATGAGAAACCAGTGATGCAGCAGAACTATTGCTCAGATGTTTTAAAATACCATCGTCCTTGCTTACATTTTACATCATGCAGTTGATTTAAAAATAAAAAAACTAATTTATTTTAAATGAGCAGTAAGGAGAATCGATAATAGCTTTGTTCAAAAGCACGTTTTATTATTATTATTACTACTCCAGAAATGTGCTGCATAGGTACATAAACACTCTGTGTCCAAAACCAGATGTAGCAACCATTAAAAAAGAAAAAAAAGACCCTTTAAAGAAGGGAAGGAAAATCGTACCATTTCAATATTCAGTTTGTATATATTCTGTGATTCTTTTTGAAACTCTGTAATGTTCCTATTTAACAGATGCTGTATAGTGTAAATTAAACTAATTGTATGTGTGTTTTGAAATAGGACGAATGTAAACTTATCAAATGTTTTTTTTTCATGTTTGTCTAGGATGTACAACCTTCTGCAAATATTTAATTGGCCTGAGAGACGACATAAGTGCTCAGTATGCATGCATATGGTATGCCTATGATATGAAATGGGGGGGGCGGGGAGGGAGGGCTGGCTCAGTGTTTTGCCAAGATTGAAGCTGGCAATTCTTTGTGCATTTTGGCATTTTTACAAGAAACTAATGTTATATTCTGGGACATAAAGGGCCTGTTTGTGGTTTCTTCTGTAACTGAAAATGAAAATATTAATATGGATAAAATTACCTTTCTTTCCTTTATAAATGGCATATGTTTTTCAACCTCTATGCATGTCCTTTTA
Source organism: Pluvialis apricaria (assembly GCA_017639485.1). Lineage (NCBI taxonomy): Eukaryota > Metazoa > Chordata > Aves > Charadriiformes > Charadriidae > Pluvialis > Pluvialis apricaria. The sequence goes on along the minus strand of CM030007.1, from coordinate 101,989,084 downwards.
AAAAACAATTTATATACAAGCCTTATTTTTTCAGTTGACTTGTCTCTTCTTCCTGCAGTTTATCCTGTATGGTTAAAATATGAATTCTATTTTTGGAAATAACTGTGACTCCTTTTCAAAGATCAGGAGGGATTTATGTAGCAGCTATTTTTACTGCAAAAAAAAAAAAAAAATTTCACTGGAAAAACATACTTTGTAAGAAAGCTTTATTTTTTATCTGAGCTTGATGTACATTTAAATGTGTTGTACAGTGTGAGAGGTTTAAAAATATGAGTCTTTATTAAAACCTCTTGAACAAGAAAATAGCATGTGTGGGTTTTAATTTGAAAAGTTTTGGAGGAGTTCATTTTTTGTTTACTTGTTGATTCAACCCTTGTCCATCCTACCACCACCACCCTAAGCCTCTGCAGGATTAAAAAAACCCTCCAAAAATACCGAAATCCCAAACCAGCCAGACCTACAGGGGTAGGGAGCTTGTTGGAGAAAATCCTGCAAGAGTGCATACACTGATGGTCTTGAACCAAGCTAACCATGTGCAGCCACTCGGTGTTTAGATATAAATTCAAGTTAATGTCTTTGTGCTGTGTCTCTGAGAGAAAACTACCAGTTCTGCACTGTGTTGTGAATCGGTGTGTAAGTTGATGGGTGGATATATGGAAGAACAGAGGTGTGTTAAGACTGCTTATGCTTAAACTCTTCCTGATCCTATCCTGTACAAGGAAGCCTATTGTTTAGCTCATAGTCATCTCTATCCCTCCACCTTACAGAAAAGCAGGGAATCATAGAATGGCTTAGGTTGAAAGGGACCTTAAAGATCACCAAGTTCCAACCCACCTGCTATAGGCAGGGACACCTCCCACCAAACCAGGTTGCTCAAAGCCCCGTCCAGCCTGGCCTTGAACACCTCCAGGGATGGGGCCTCTACAACTTCTCTGGGAAACCTGTTCCAGTGCCTTACCACCCTCAGAGTGAGATACAGAAACATTTTTTCTTAAGCACATATTTAAAAAGTAGAAAATGTAGCTATTAAAAAAAATGATGCTTCCTCTAGGCTTCTTGATATTTCTTTCTACCAAACTGTGGCCACATCTTGATGTTGCTTTCATTCACCCTGGTGTGGCAGCATGTTAAAAAATTGGAAAAAAAGAGATGCTTTTTTTTTTTTTTTTTGAGAATATGCCTTTCTAAATGGATGGAGCTGAAAGGGTAGGTCAGCATCTTGCAGCATGGCGCTGGTCTTCTCTGAACATTTGCAGATGCTGTGCTTCAGCCTTACTTTTTATCATCCCTGTGAAGGAAAAGAAGCCTCCCACATCCTTCCTCCCTTCACGTCAGCCACTGCTGCAGGCCTAGATGGGACCCAGTGAGTGCTGTCCCACAGCTCACACTAATGATCTCACAGTAACGATGAAGAGGATGGAAGGGCATAAAGACAGCTGCGATCTCCTAAGCTGAGACAGAACTTGGCAGAAAATAAATTAAAAAAAAAACCACCTTCAAATCAACAAGTGTTCCTGGGCTTTGGGTAACACTACTAAAAAGGTAGGGCTACATTTTACCAACTTAAATGACCTGTCTTTGAGCTGTGATCCTAACAAGGGGAGATAATACCTTATTTTGTATACCATATAATGTATGATCTGTCATGATTAATGTGTTTTTTCCCTGGGTGTCTTTCTTATGCCTTGGCTGCAGAGCCCTTAATCGTCTTCTCAATCTATACAAGTTCTGTTTTCAAATTGTCTTCCCTGAACACAGAACTGTTTCTTCATTTAGACCAAAAGCTTAGTTGCCTCTTGTGTGTGGGGGTCAGTGTTGGTTTCAACCTAGAGACTAAAGGGAAGTTGTTTGTTTTCCTCCCTCAGCAGAAAAAGAAATTTCATGATAGCAGAAGCAATGAACCATCCCGATACACGCAACTCACGCTACTGCATCTTCTGGAAGTAAAATCTGGTATCCTGCTCTAAGTCAGGTCAATGCAGCAGTCCAAGCTGTAACCCAGTGTGACCCAGAAGACAATTATTAAAGTATTTTTTGTCGCAGCACCCGCAGAAAACACCTCTCTGTTTTCTCAGCCACCCAGCGTCAAAGAGGTTGTTGAAAGCAGTCTGGCTAAATTCTTCACCTTCTTCGGGACATGCCTCCCTGCCCTTCCAGCTGCCAGCTTTCCTTATGAGACAGCAGTCAAAATAAAGTCTTCCAGTTGGCACCTACCCATGGTTGGCATGTCAGCTTTAATAACAAAGTTTGACTCCAAAGCCTTCTTTGCTCTTTCTTTTTTTTTTAATTTAAAAAAAAAAAATGTAGAATCCCATCCTAAGTAAAACAACACCTCCAGGTTGGGAAATCTATGAGCCACAAATGCTCAATGTCCAGGAGGCTATTCTGGGAAACATCTGTCTGCTGCACCCTATTCTTACACGTGCCTTAGGTCTTAGCTGTCAGCCACCATCAGGTACAGGTTACGAATGTGAGAAATGGGGCAGATGATGGATGGCTTATCCCAGTACTACATCTCCACCAGTGGGAAGAGGATTGAGTAAACCTGGACACTCTCTGCCGGTCCATTCCCTATGTGATCCCCCAGCACTCCCCGCAGTGTTCAGCCTGTTGAAGGGGACATCTTGCCTGTTTCTTTTACTATTGACTTAATGCTTTCTTGCCTTGTCTGACCTGTAAGGAGGCCCCTTGGCCCCTCTCTGCTGACTTGTCCTCAAGCATTGGAGACCAGCACCTCACCCAGGATCTGAGGTAAGGGTAAAGCAAGGTTTTGCTGAGCAGCAAAACAAAGCTGTCTTCTCAGTTCCCTTCCTCATGGCACCTTACGTTTTTGGTGCTTTTTGGCAGTCTCTGCGTATTTAGCTGATGATTTCAGAGAGCTATCAGTGATGACTGAGATCCATTTCCTGGTAACTACCACTTCCGAGTATAACATCGCATACACCCTGTTTGGTTTTTTTCCTTGGGTGTATTACTTTAAATTAACGTACACTGGTGCTCATCTGCCACCTGTTTGTCAACTTGCACCATGTTGTGAGGTCATTCTGGAGTTCCTTGCCAGCACTCTGGCATTTGGCTACTCAAACTACTTAGTATCATCTGCAGACCTGGAGATTTCACTGTCTTCTCATCAGCCTGGGACTTCTGGCCCTGGTCAGAGCCAAAGTGTTATTATGCTAAGGACCAAGAGGGCTGGTGCAAGATTCAGCCCTTCTTCTGTTTTCAGTTCCCAGCTCTTCCACAGGTTTCTGCGTGGCCCCAGGTAAAGCACTTCAAGACTGAGCCTCTCTGACAGGGCAGCTGCTATTCTAGTATAAAACTCATTCATTTACCCTTGTGCATGCAACTAGCAGCACCAAAGTGGTGTTCTGCCAAATGTCTTTTGGACTCTCCCTCTCCATGATAAAGTTGTGAGCCTTGTGATGCAGGACCACATCTGTGCAACTAGCAGCACCAAAGTGGTGTTCTGCCAAATCTCTTTTGGACTTTGCCTCGCCACGATAAAGTTGTAGGCCTTGTGATGCAGGACCACATCTGGCAGTGAACAAGATCAGCAGCAGCTTGTGCAATATGGAAACACAGCATCTGGCCCGTGAGAGGGTTCAGTACAGTGCTCTGAAACTATGGTGCTCTATAAATGTCAACCAGACACTGGAACATCTCGTATTTTTGCTAGAAAAACCTTCCTGGAATTGAAAAGGAAGCAAGAACCTAAAAAGCAATTTACATGTTCTCAGCACTAGTGGAAAGCCTTTTTGATACCCTATCCAAGGATGGTCCAAATTTTGACAGAGTAAAGAATTGCTAGATCTTGGCCATCACAGTTTATCTTGTGTCTCATGTTTCTCTTTTTCTCTGTGTGAAGCAGAGCACCAGTTGAATGGCCTGTGTTCACAGTCATGTGACTATGGCAGTGCTTCATATGCTAGACATGTGAATGCTCAAAACGCTAAAGAGGGAATAAAAGGCATCCCTGTAAGCAAGAAGAGCAAAAAATTCAGCCCAGGGTGCACGATCTTTGAGAAAGATATCTAGTATCTCATTTGCAATGTGTGCCATGTGATGTGTACTCTGGAACTACACAATACGGGAAGTTAATAAAAATAAATAAAATAGGTTGGCCAGTGGTGGCATAATTTGTTCTGTGCAAATTGAGATTTTTCAAGTGATAGGTCTTGCTTATGAATAGGAAAGTTTTAAGATAATTCTGTGGTTTGGGAAGAAGCATCAGATCTCACCATTTTTCTTCCTTCTACCTCTACCTCTCTTTGCATTTACAATGAAGTAAATGATGACCTTAACAAAATATAATGAGTAGCAAGTATAACAAGTATAACAAAATCTTTGCACATACAAAAGGGTATGTTCTTTCAAAGGTATTTTTCCCAGGTGCTCTCTTGATAGCTACCAAGATGGCCCAAACTCCCATATAGAAGGTTTGCCATGATTTTCTGCATCATGATCTAAAATGAGACAGCAAATGCAAAAGTCCTGATACAATTCCTTTGAAGCCCGCATATCCAAAAACTATTTGTTCATTATTTTCTTTCACCGTGAGCAGAATCACAAAAGAAAATGGGTTTGTCTATGCATTCCTTAACCTTCAGTGCTTGCACTGTGGAGGGAAATCCAGAGCCCAGAGGGAGGTGGGCAAGCTGAGCCGAAAGCGTCTGGTTTGGAAGCAGAGGGTCCCATCACACTGAGTGGTGACTCCCTCCCAGGCCACCACCGCTGTGTATCAGGGCTGGCTTACCTCCTCCTCTCCTAGCCCCATCCCAGGTATGCCCCCATGCATAAAGGCAACACACACAGGGGCTAAAACCTGCGATCCCTCTGGAAAGCTGGTGGCCATACCCTTCCTTCCCAGAAAATGGGGGTTGGGCTCACCCTCTGAAGCATGGACAAGGGGGACGGTGGTGGAGCGATGGCTCCCACCCAGCTTCACCTACAACTCGCTCACCTGCACAGCGAGGTCTGGGGTGGGATCGCTCTGCCACAGGAGGGTTTCCAGCACCCATCTCCCACCTTCGCCCTCTGAGTTAAGTGCAGAAAAGGAGGAAGGTGTTTTCCATGAAATGGTCGCAGGTTAAAAGTCAGTCTTAGGTGCAGAGATCAGAATTCCCCCTCTCCTTCAGCTAGATGCCTGATTATCAGGCTAAAGAGACCTGTTCCTACTTGCGCTGCCTTTCTTTGGACTGATGAATCCTGAAGCAATCTTCTTTTCTTTTTTTTACTTTCTTTTTTTTTCCCCCCTGACAGAAGGCAAAGAGCAATCTAGCAGATGCAGTTCTTCCATTTAGATTCCTCCCATTTGCAGGGAGTTTTCGTTCTCTTACAGGGTGCTTTTTGCCCTGCGGAGGAAGAGGAGTTATTCCAAAAGAAATATAATTCCTCCTACATGCCTTTGAACAGACCTGTTTGTTCGTTTTTTCCCCATCTCAAGTGCCAGCCTCTGGGAGATGCCAAGAACCCACGTCTCTTGCTGAAGCCAGGACCGGGTCCCAAACCCCCCCGTCTCGCGCGCTGCCCACCCTGCAGCCAGCCCCGGCTCGAGCGACCGCTGCCGCTGGTGAGCCAGCGGGGACAGTTTCTGCATAAGGATGAACTGGTTTTGAACAGTTTCCCCAATGTCCTAGGCACAACGCTCCTTTTCTTCCTCATCAGGACTCCATGTCTGCTGGCTTCCCAACTTTTTTTTTTTTTTTTCCTTTAAACAAATATAGGCATTGTTGCTTATGCAGGGAAAATTCCACTTGCTCCTAAAGGGGCTTTGCCAGGATCTGAAGGCTCAAGATGTATCTTTTCCACAGGCAGCGCCTTCCAGAATTCACAGATCGCTCCTTCTCTCATTCGTACCCAGGAACACTTTTCATTGCACATTTTTAAGCAATCTCTAAAATCCCCAGCTACAGCCCAGCTTTGTGGTTGAGTCCCCGTCCCATGACTCGTGCTTTGCGAGGGAAGGAGACTCCTGCTAGCGAGGAGCAGCGAGAGCCACCAGCGAGGCCGGTCCCTGCAGAGCGCTCTCTGTTTCTCTGCCCGCTCCAGCCTTATGCAGCTCAGAAAAGGGGGATTTGCCGTTTCCCTTGGAGGAGCCTTGTACAGACCTTACCCGTACTCAGTCAAACGCTGTTTGGTTTCATGGTGACTGCTGCTCAGTCACAACCACCACGCTTCTCCAGTGGGTCAGTACCACTTCTCAGCGGTCATGTTGCTCTTGCCTGTATGTTTACCAAGCCTTAAAGACCACAGTCCAAAACGACACTTGTTAGTGGTAACCGCAGTGCTTGGGCCATTGTGGCCACCATCATGTGACTTTTTACCCAGGTCAGCCATGTGCAATGACTCATTCAAAAAAAAACATCAGTGGAGACCACAGAGTTCCATATATGCTCCATCTTCCTTTCCTAAATGAGGAAACCTTTCCACTAGTTGAAGCAAGAAGATGTTTACCAGAAACTGGAGCGCCAGCAGTGCTGCCAGCTCTCTGCAGAGTGCAGCAACCAGAAGAGCCTTGCAGGGCAGAGCTTTCCACTGCAGCGTGATTGGGCCCGAGATGTTCGTATTTTATTACATCCATTTTTCTCCAAGAAATATTAAAATGCTCTCACTACTTGAAGGGAGGGGGGAAAAAAAACACACATGAGCTGCCTAGCTATCCCTAAGCAACCTATCAAATAAAGCAATAAACTATTAGCAGGCGGAATGGCTTTAAAAAGGACCCGCAGCAGTTTCAGACCGTCAGGGGAAGAACGGGAATGGAAATGATTCTGAAAATTATTAGTGGTACCTAAACAGCAGTCCCTTAATATCTCCCACAGTATTCTCAGTCATTAGCACCGCCAAGCTGCTGCTCCATGCCAATTACTGTCCCTGTGTTTCCCTCTGCTTGAGAGGGATTTGCAAAGGATCCAGCTGAAATGAGATTTTAGCGAGATTCTGCAGCTCTTGCAAGTGTCTGCTGCAGCAGCAGAGGTGGTGTTGGGTGGGAGCTCTCCCAGCTCTTCCTGTAAGGCGCTCTCTAGAAATAGTTTAAGCGTGGCTCAGACAAGGCCAAGTGCAGCTGCATTTCTATAGTTTCCTCGCTGTAGAGACTGACTTCTCACTAATGGAGCTGCAGGGGACCGACCTGTGGGAGCCATTTACGACACCCATACAACCCAAGACCCTCTAGGGTTTGTCCAATTTTGGTTTTACCTCCTCTCTCACCCTGTGGTATCACAAAATGCCTACAGCGTGTAAGTATCTATAGCAACACTTCATCACCATCAGCAGGTTTGCCTCCTTACTGATTTAATGTAAGCCTTAAGCTGGCCCTGCTTTGAGCAGGGGGTTGCACCAGAGGTCCCAGCCAGCCTCAGTTATTGTATGTCTTGGTCTTTTGTTTGCAAAGGCCCAACTCATCCTTCGCTCCAACATCCCAGGGTCATGGCATGCAACAAGAACAGATGCTGACAGTGGCCGCCCACCTTCTGACATTGCCTTCACCCAACTGTGTCAGGAAAGTCTGCCACGCTGAGACAGGCAGTCTGTAAAATTCGTGCCTCGGCACCTCCTCAGTGGGTTGGAAACGCTGAGCCAGACATCTTATAGAGGGTCCTGCCCTAATCTAAGGCCTGAGACCTGGCACGGCGGCGGGGGGCTGTGCCAGGTACCGAGGTGCTGCTCCAGCTGTGGGGCTCCTGGTCAGGAGCTGTGTCTGCCAGGCGGGAGAGGTCTAGCAATAAAGTCAGCATAAAAGGGCTCTGCAGACAGACGGTTCTCAAATTGCTTGTAGAGGCCCTTGTTTTACTTTGGTTTTAAGTCACCAGGCTAGCCTGGACTCTTCCACCCAGCCAGCCCGCCGGAGATCTGCAAACACTAAAACAAGGTGGGGAAAAGAGGGAACATGGCTTCTGCCTTGTCACTACAGCCCAGCAAAGACTTTCCCTGCCCTGGCCACCACCACTTGGCTTCTCTTTTCCCACAACGCTTTTTTCCTCATTTCTAGACAACATGGAAGGGGCTGGGAACGCGAGTGGAAAGTAGGTCAAGATCCTTATTTTTCCTTGTTCCTGCATGTGGGCGGTAAGAGAAATAGGAGACCCGCTTCTTAGCAGTCCTTTGTGGCCCGGCCATAAATCAGAGCAGCTCCAGCAGCACGATCCAGGAAACACCCTGAGCACATTACAGTTCCCTGATGGCCATCCCATCCTCTCCCTGACCAGCTCCAAGCTCTCCTCCCGCCTGCCGCAGCTCGCTCCTGCCCATCCTTGCAAGCTGGTGCCGGGGGCAGGAAGGGAGGAGAGGGGAGAGGCATTGCCTTCAGCTGCTCCGTGCTCCCAGCGCTCTCCAAGGACTGTGCAGGGTGCTCTGCAGGGGAGAACCATGCTCCCATAAAACAGGGCTTGAATGTCAACTGGGGTTCGCGTTCTGGAGTAACTGAGATAAAGCAAGCCAAGGGAAGGCACACTGCGCTGTTGCCCTCCTGATTAATTTTCCCATGTAGGCAAGTCCAAAGTTAAAATAGCTCCAGCTTTCCTCTTGGTGCCGGAACAGGAGTGCAGAGGCAGCATGAAGATGCATGTAAGATGTTCTTGTGGCTACTTTGCCCTGTTCTGTCCCTGTGGGACACATGAGGGTTTGGCTGTGAATGGGACAGTCGTCATGGCCCTGGGGAAGTGGCGGCTCCCTTTGCTTTCAGAATTGGCCATGAAGCATCCATCCATTGCAGAAGAAGAAGAGCACTGCTGGTCAGCTCTGTTTGCAAAATTAAATAGAGGAACAGAAAGTCATACCCAGATTAAGTCACGGGGGATAACTATGTGAACACAGAGTTCTCCACCAGGTTACGAAATACCAGCTGAACTGCTAGGAAAGAGTTTTAATGTTACAGCATAGCCTCTGTGCGCTAAACATTACTGCTTTACTATTAAAAACCAAGGAAGCTTGCAACATACGGCCACATTTACAAAATGCGGGAGAAGGTTACATCATTGTATTGTAAATGTCCCTACTATTTTGGCTCTGGCAGGCCTGCATGTCAGGAACAAGTGCTGAGCTCTTGAGTAACCATATGTGTCAGCGTACGGAAAACATTGCTAGAGATTCAACCACGTCGCAAGAAGTTACTTATCACATTTGAAGTTTTTTAATTGTTTTAAGGTTACTTTCTCTTGCTTCTAACCTGTAGTATCTGGCTCTGAACTTTAGGTGTTTTTAAATGCTGCCACTCCTGGCTAGCACTCAGGGAAGATGCTTTCTGAGCTGGAGACCTTTCTCAGTTAAATATTTTCATCTGCCAAAAAGTGAGGGAACAAGCCAGTTGAGATGATTAATTTTTGTGCCAGACTTATCACTGTTTCAGCTGGGAAAAAACCCAAATATTTAGGGGACAAAGCCTAAGTCTTATGATTCTATTAAAATGTTCTACCAAAAGGTCTGCTTTTTCATTTCAATGTTTATGTCCCTCCCTGATTTTGCCTAAATAGAGAACTGAAAACAGAAAATCACATACTTGATGAATGAAATGTTTTATCTGATCAAAAGTAAATTGTGTATTTGGGGGTGGGGGAAAAAACATGAAAACAAAAACATGATTTTAACTCTAGTGTTTCAAACAGATAATGTTGGATCTTTATCATCCTCTCATTTGAATTAATTAGGAGTGCATGAAAACCAGGATAACACAGTTTATACCTTTCCCTTGCTGGAGGTGGGGTGTTTGTGCATGTGATGTACAATGCTGTTTAAGCCTTACATTTTAATATTACATATTTATGGAAAAAAAACTATTTGCATCATCATGTCTTCAGTTCTAATGCAGATTGTCTTTCATATTGATGGAAAAGATAAACAAAACCAAGCCAGTGTAGTTCAACCCATGAAATTCCTGACAGCATATCCATTCCTCAGCTGTGTTCATCTTTCTCATCTCTCATGATGTAGTATCAGTCATTGTTACAGGCTCCAAGTCCAGACAAGGCCTGAATTTCTATGGAGAAAGACAAACAAACACTGATAAACCTAATTTAGGGAAGTAGTCTGTTCTTTCATTGTTTGCTTATTTAAAGCAAAACAAGCAACTGTGTAGCAATTCACAAGAAAATCTCAACAGATACCTAGCAGGAGGAATTTAATCCATTTTTCTTCTTAGATCTGGAGAGCGCTAAATCTGCTTTTTGGCTTTGTGAATCAGGTTTGTGAGTATTTTATTATTGCTGTTATCCTATTTGAAACTTCAGGTGGAATCATAAAGAAACCCAATTATTATCCATGGCTTCAACTACAATACACAAAGCATTTCCAACAAGAAAATTATCTGGATTTGTGTGCAATGACAAGGGTAGATTCACAACTGCGAACATTTTAAGTGTTTTCCAGCTTTTGAAAGGTTATCAGCTTGGAAAACATATCCCATCCCTGAAATGAAACACCCTGTAACCAAACACAACTACTACTTGGAAATACTTGTGAAACTAACTCCTCCCTGTTCTGGAAGGTGTTGGAAGCCAAGGCTGAAGACGTATCGAAGGCATAGCGACCATCTCACCTGTGGCTACACTGAGACCTCCAGAGTTGATGGCACATGTATGTACAGAAGGAGCAAACAGGGCACCTGCTCAAGCTGTGGAACAGCAGCCCCCAGCATCCAGAGGCTGGGAACACACTGACCTACAGCCCATGCTTATCCCCAGGTCCCTGTCTGACCAACCAGCCCTACCTCCACTACATACAAGATGAAGATGGAGTGGCAGCCCCACAAGCGCTCTGTGGGCTATGCCACCCCAGGCTCCAACACCCCTCATTTCTGTGTCCTCCACTGCAAGCAGCCTCCATGTGCCCTGAGTGCAGGTTCTCTTTAAACCACCTTTGCAACAGGTAGTGCTGCCCTCAGGCAGCCTTCCTGGCATCCTGCCTGTCAGTGCCAGGGGTGCTGATGGGGCAACTGGGGCCCACAACGCCTGCCAGGACTCTGGATATGGCAGGAGAGGCCACCTCAAGGAGTGCTCAAAACTTGGAGACACCCAAGGTTTCCACCAGGGAATAGCCACGTGGCTGTCCCACATTAGTCCCTAAGGAAGGTCCTGTGGATGGTCAGCTAATTTGGTCCCGAGTTCACCCTACAGCAACTGCTGCACAACAGTATGGACATAACTCAAGAGATCTGCTCCTGCTAATGTAGAAACATAGAAGTGTCCCTCCCCAGGTTCTTCTCTGAAACCTCTCTCTCTTTTCTCACACAAAAACTTGTTTTCAAGATGAGTGCTAAAAACAACAGGTCTTTTGACCTTCACACCCTGCTGGGCGCCCACTAACGAAGACAGTATTCTCCTTAGCATCTCTAATTTGGGTTTCATGTCTGCTCCACCTAGTAACTCTGATGAACTACCCCAAACAACAGCCTCAGGAGCAAGTCCCACAGGCCGCATAAGACTTAGAGAGGACTCCAGAATGCAACAGACTTGCTGAAGTCGTGCGACACACATATCTGGTAAGTGGCAGCAGGTATGGCCAAACACCAACATTTCCTCCACCCAGCCCTCGAAGCCAGTGTTAGGCAACAGACTGCTTACAGTGCGTGTGGCTGCCACCTTGTAGCACTTGCTGTGTTTCCTTCTGAGAAGGGAAACAAGTCTGGTGCAGAAAAGGCAGCCTTGTGGGATGCTTCTGAGAGCTGATAATCATCAAAGAGGATAACAGAGAGGACAGGTTACTGATATGGAGCCAGCTGGTAAGCCGGACACCATAAACTCTGTGCGTTTTCAGACAACTATGTGTAAAACCATAAAGCTTGGGGGAAAAATATAGGCTAGGGAAGAAGAAACTTTGATAATGATATTTCTTCCTAGTAGACATATCTGTGTATAATTTCATGGTATGACATTTGACCAGAGAGCTCATGTCATCTTTGGATGTATAGATAGGAGAACATTAAAAATAAAAAATGTAAAGGTGACATAACTTCTGTCCTTAAGGTTTCAAAAGCACCGGCCTTCTCACCCCTCAGGACCACTGCTATCTTCAAGTCAGACATCTTATTGTCAAGGGCTCAAGTCAGACGTCTTAGTCCTCTGCAGCCTGTCTCCAGCCCAGCCTTTTTCTCACTTTGCTTTGAGTGAGCAAGCCCTGCCTGTGGCTGCCTCTCCGTACCCGCCCCCATCACCACGTAACGCTAAAGCTTGAAGATACACTTTCCTCCACGCCTTACTGCTTGTGTGCACAGATGAACTCCCCATAAACATTCACGCATTTTCTTTTCTACTTCACTTCATGTCCCGCCATAAGGCTTTCCTCCACTGTGCTGCCTGCCAAACAGCTGGGGAAAGGTCCAGCTTCTGTCATGTCTCAGCTGGTGCAGCGACACGACCACCTGCCATGCTAGCAATGCTGACATCTCTTGTCTCCTTGATTTATCCCTTGCCACTGTTAGCATTTGTACAGCGTGAAGCACAATGGTGTCCCAGGTTCCCCTAACGTGTGGCGGTTATGTCTAAAGGGGAGGTGGTTTGGAGAATACTTCTGGGCTTGTGGGTCCTGACACGAATGTTACCCATGACCAACTGCAGTGAAGAGATGATGGTGGGTGCTAGCTGCCCTTTTGTACTGTATGGAGCATCGTAGGTACGGATCATGGCTAAGCCCTCAGCTGGGGCCAATGGGGTACTGTTACACTGGCATGCACAGCCAGCTTTTGCAGGACCATGTAGGTACAGCTTCTGGTACAGCAAATAAACACAGTAATGGCAGAAAAGTGTACCAATTCTGTTCAGCTTTCTAGCAAAGACTTTACAGAAGAACTGTGATTACAGACAGGAAAAAATGCCCCAAACTTTTAAACTGAAGCAGGTGTTTCCTCTGAAGAAGTTCAAGAATTCAGCCTAGCTTTCTTAACAAAAAAAAAAGCAGAGCCATGGGCTAAAATATGTACCCCTGGAAAATGCAAATTTGATGATAGCGTAGCCGATGAAGATGCAACAAAACTCAGTGTGTCAAAAATAAAGCCAGATATGAGTGGGATATAGAAAATAAACACATTTTTCACAGTGAAGGGAATTAACCAATGGAAACAATATTTCATGTTGTGTACTGGATTCTTCATCTCTAGAAATGCCATCATCAAGACAGGAAGGGTTTTTTTTAGCTGATGTGCTCAAGTTCAGATGAGAATCAGTTCAAGGAAAATTCAGTTCAAGGAAATCCAAGAGATGACATGATATGTCTGAGATCAGTCTCTGTGATCAGGTTGGCCCCATGATCTCTTTCAGTAGGAAATCTCCCAATCCCCAGTGGCACTGTGACTGTCTCTAAGCTTTAGCCTTTTATGGGGTGACAGTGACACAACCTACAACCTTTCAAAAGGAACATGCACTTAGCAAGTAATGCAATAGAAAGTGAGGAAGAAATACCTCCTCATCAGTTCTTTTGCTGCACTCTCCCCTCACCCATCACAGCTTCTCTGATCCCTCTAAATTCTCCTTGTTTTTCTCACCAAATAGAGACTTCAGTTTGGTATGCAATTTAATGGACCTTTGTTTGTGCAAATGCCTGGAAAGACCTTCTATAAACTGTTCTTACCAAACATTCAAAGTAATGCCCGAACATGCAGGCAGCCTCTTCGCATTGCTCAAGATCATTTGACGTGTCATTAAAGAGACATTGCTGTTTAATCCTCATTCTTTCCATGCTTTGAAAATAATGACAACTCAAGAAAAGGGGCAGGTTTTGTTTCTGGAAGTGGTAGTACTTTTCAGTTTCCTGTTGAGTTTCATGACAGTCTCACCCTTAATAGGTGCAATTTTGAGACTGCATAACTATGCCTGCAGCATTGCATTTCGGTGTTTTGGGTGTGTATCACACCATTATAACTACAGCTAAACCACTGGACATGGGAGTGCTCCTGACACTATACCAGTGTGAGACCACGGGTGCATTAGCTCATCTTCCACTTCCCAGCCACAGTGGAGAGGAACAGCTCGAGACCAGGAGCCTGCTGCGTGATCAAGCTTAGGAACAAACTGCATGGCTTACACTTGTTACAGCCGGCAATTTAGTGTGGACAAAATGGTAAGGGGGATAATGAAAGCCACTGGTTATAAAACAAAATCAGGCCTCCCATACCTGCTGAAGGCAAAGTCAGCACTTGGCGCTGATGTAAATAAGCAACTGGTGTTCATGCAGCAGGCCGCAGCCTCGCAAGCGGGTATCCCTGGGACCTCAGGGCTGGACGCTGTTGCTGTGTGAGCAGTGGAGCCACCAAGGGGCTCGAAGCTGCACCAGAGAATGCTGATGTGCAGAACCCCCCTTCTCCAGTTCCCCATCTCCATATCACCCCTGGGAGTTACTCACTTGCTAGATGCTTATGGGATTCGGGCCACAGGTGCTGTAAGGAGCAGGCAGCTTGCCTTGGTCTAGAGACATGGGTATCTACACCACTGTCCAATTCAAGACCAGCCTCACCTGGACAGGCAATATGAAGACAATTAAGATATCTAATCACAGATCATGGCCTCTTTTTTCTGATAGTGGGGAGAAGAGGAGAAATACCAGCAAAGGTGGCACTCCCAGGTGAGCACGGTTGCACATGCCTTCTGCTCGGGTCAATCGGGACAGGGCTGAGCAGCTGCAGAAGCCACGACACACATGCAGAAGAGCTCTTTGGTTTCATTCTTGCATCAGTTTTCAAAGCCTGGGGCAGCAAAACAGGCAGCGGTAGTATCTGTGCTGCACTTTGAATCTGAACCGTATGTCAAAAGGGTGCTGGATCTTTTCTATTACAAGACTGAAGGACGCAGCAAGGTAATAGGATTCCGTGTCCCATAAAAATCCACTTTTCTCAGAAAACAAGTATGTGTGTCAACATCTCCGTCTTTGAATCGGGCATGGACAGCCACTGTGATTCATCATTCACGGACCCCTGTTGGCCAGGGATTCAAAAGGCTGACAAATCCCTCATGATAAGGGAATAAATTGTAATCAGCTGTTGTTACGAAGATCAGACACACATTTATTACAGATGTATCTGTCGGGGCAGCACACGACACACGTCACACGCTCTTCTAGTGGCAAAGTCGTGTTCTCTCAACGCAAAATTGAGAGGACAAGGAAATAAAAATAAAGCAGCATGTGGATTGCATGGTCTGCTTCATTTCAGTTAAGGATCACAAATCAAACGGATTACCAAGTCACAAACACTTCCTACAAAGCAAAGCAAAGACAGATTTCCCCGTGCACTGAGTCTCGTTTCAGGGCTTCGCCACTGAAACTTGCTGCTGCTATCTGAGGGGAGCACTTTTGTGCTTTTCTCCGGGCTGCAGATCTGAATTGTTCAGAGCGAGGAAGTTGACTGAAATACTGCCGAAGAGAAATAACAGGTCATTTCAAGCCCTATGAGCTAAAGCAGTGTGAAACAGGAGTATTTCACTATGAAATAACAGGCAACCTGCCTGCCTAGGAGCTGGGCCATAAATGTGACGTCTCAAGGAAAGTTACCTCTCAGGAATGGTTTGAACTAACTTCAAGTGTGTCAAGAGGGAAAAACCCAAAACCATACAAAAAATCTTTAGGAAATAAGCCTCTTTCCTGTCTCCATGTCCCTCATAGCAAGTACTAATCTTCTTTTACACCCACAAGGCACACTGTTCAGCTTGTGGAGGATTACGGTGGCTTTCTTTGGCATAACCCAGGGACAACTCCTTTCTCGCTGTGATATCTGAGAAAGAAAAAAAAAAAGACAACAAACCCACACAAGGGATTTTTTTTTGAAACCTGCCCTCAGGTGAAACTAGGCTGTGACTCACCACTGGGGTAGCCAGCTTAGGTGGAAGCCAAGAACATCTGAGGTGTCAACCAGTGATCAGAAACCAAGGTCGTAAAAATACCACAAACACTTTTGTCATTGAAATGAAACTAAAGTCTCCCAAACCTTTCAGAACTAACTACCTGTGTGGCTGCTTCCCAAAAAGGCCCCTGGAACAAACAAATCCTGGTTTAGCTACTGACAGGCTACAGAGTCCAGCCCAGCTGGATCAGGTCCTCTGCCCTTGGAAGAGCTCCTTCCACATTCCTCTAAGCACCTCCAAGAGGCGTTGTGTGGGTACAGTGGAGGACAAAGCTGAAACTCTTCCAAGACTGCCTAAGAAAAAAACTACTCAGTCAAGAAAAATCGTTAACAAATGTCAAACTGTGGGGACTGCAGGCAAGGGGGAGAGCAACAATAAGAGCTAATGCTTTTTTATTTTTTCTGCATGCTATTTGCATGCATTGATGGTACTAGGAGTCGCTTCCATGTAGTGTGACGTGGCCTTACAGTTACAAATGTATGATTTTAGAGACCAAATTTTTTTACCAAATGGTTACATTACAAGTAAAAGAATCTTTCACAGCTCAAAAAAAAAAAAAAAAAGTGTAAAAACAATGAAGTCTAAAGAACAAGAGACAGACTTCTTTGTTTTGCAAACTTCAGTTCATTGTACTTTCACAGACCCATGCAGAAGTCAGGAGAAAAGTTCCTACATTTAGTGGGAAGTGAATTGGGCTGACCTGTGAGTTAGAGGAAAAATGTGGTGTGCAGCTTAGCTGCAGAAGTTAGCTGTAGATATGATACCAAGTACTATGAGAAGGCATTCAGTTCCCGGTCAGGGTATCCTATTTTGCTTTTGGTTAACTTCTGGTTTGCTTTTCAAATGATGCCCGTTAAACCGTACAGTTTGCTGACTGAAGCAGTTTTTGTCTACTGAGTCCTTCCAGCAGCTTGCCATAAAGCTATTTAGTAAAACTCCTGACTTTCCCAGTTGAATCCCCTTGGTGCCAAGCAATCCAGAAAACAGTTCAGGGACAGATTTCCAAGCCTTTCATCTCTGGGCTGCCAGTGGGAACGTATGACTGGATGTCTGGACTGCTTAGTTTATGCTCTCTTGCTACCATTTCAAATAATATCATTTAGAAATAATAATAAACTCCACTCAGAAACTATTCAGGGTTGGAAAGAAGTTGTCCCAGTACTCCTGCTGAAAACTGTCTTTGGACTTCACTGTTTTGACGGAGCAGAAGGACATTGTTTCCTGCCTAAATTCAATAAAGGCAACTTTGCATGCATTTGTTCCTGTGCCCACGCTAACTTCCCTTCAGTCATTTATTCCCTACGGGCGTGAAGACAGTACGTGCTGCTGTCTGCACTAAATTCTTCTATATTAGACATATGTAGAGCCAAATGGGTCATTTTTTTAACCTCTCAGTTTATGAGTGTGCAGCAGTATGATGGAGGAGTGAATCAGAAGCACATTCCTTTATTTTTTAGAGTCTTTTTTTGCACCCGTTCAAGAAATATATCATGGAGATAAGCTTCTGGGGATATACTGGCTATAACACAGAACAGCAACTATTTGCAGAGGCCAGGGAAAATGTGTTGTTTCGTAAGGGGACTCCAGTACTGCCAAGTATTTGTACTGCAGCGAAAGCACGGCAAGCAATATCATCCTCAACACAGCTCATGAAGGTACACGTTAGCAACAACTTGTCTTTCACACAAACTTTGTGAACTCTGGGTGTTTCAGCTTTTCAGATGGGTGAGTGAAATGCACCATCTAACCATGAACAGATTTTGTGATTTGATGGTATTCGCATGTTGGCAGCAGTCCAGGCAGCACCGATTCTCTGCAAACAATTATGCAATGCACTACAAGAAGTCTGGGTAAACAGCTTTGGAAAATTGATTTAAATTCTCTATACACTGCCCATCAGCTGAAGATTCAAGCCGTGTACTAGTCAGAAGATACAACATTATGACAAAGTTAATACCCTTAAGCATTATCAGGCCCTGCAACTCAATCATTTATGTTGGTAAACTATAGGGATACTTCCTGACCTAAATTTGGTGTTGCTGCTATCCCTAAATGACTTTGGGGAATGATTTGGTAGGTAGTGCATTTCAGGGACCATTCCCAAAAGGTGGCTTGCACAGAGCCGCCTTGTTTTGGGTGGTGAACCAGTTTAACAGCACAAACACAGGCTGGCCTGTGCCTT
Organism: Pluvialis apricaria; assembly: GCA_017639485.1. Classification (NCBI taxonomy): domain Eukaryota; kingdom Metazoa; phylum Chordata; class Aves; order Charadriiformes; family Charadriidae; genus Pluvialis; species Pluvialis apricaria. The sequence goes on along the minus strand of CM030007.1, from coordinate 101,971,081 downwards.
CTGGGGTCAGTGCTTGGCAATATTCCTGGTCACGTTTAATTTACCAGTATAGATTCAATCTATGTTGCTCCTTTGTTAAAATAGGTTTAGAAGTGAGTTCAATTCTTCCATCTATCTGGTGCCAGTGTCAAACACAGTACTCTGTTGTCTTATAGGGAGAAGAGCAGCTGAGATGGATGTTTATGGCAACTGAGGTTGCACAGTTAATTCCCCAAGCAAAGCCAAAGTCTCAGTCAACCCAGTGATTCCATGTTAGCTAAAAAATGTATTTTGGCACTGAAATCCAACCAGTCTACAAGGTCCTCGAGTAAACGGGATAACTTCTTCTCCTCTTTTTTTTTTTTAAATTGAAATCAGACTTTTTTCCTTTAGCCATTGCAGAAGGGTGTAGGAGTGGCTGAAAATAAGGACTGAATCTTTAACAAAAATAATAAGCATGCCTAATAGCCTTGGTAACAAAAAAGATATATAGCATGTAGGTACGTACATATATATGCACAACTTTTACATTTATGTATTACTATATTTTATATAAAAATATTGTTATTTAAAATAGAATATTATATGGCTGTTTTAAATTAATTTAGGATGCCAAATCAAGACTCTTAGACCATTCTCCTCTTTCATAAACTGAACAAGTCAGTAGGAAGAGCACATGTGATGCAAATTACACAAGGTTTGCTAGAAACAAATTTATTTATGAACTTCAGCGAGCTGCCTGGGTTAACAGCTGGAGGACTTTGAACAGAGGACTGCTACATTTCTGAAGAGATGGCACAATGCCTCCAAGGGATGCCAGTCCCATACACTACAATGCCTTGACGAAGTCAACATCCACACCATGAAGTTCAGGATGTACCCTAAGAACACCACGTAGCAGGACTAAAAGCACACATAAAAATGTATATGAAAGAGATCAGCCTGGAGTAATTTGGGAGAAAAAATCTGCTGAGGTGTTGGTGGAAGAGACGTAAACCCACTGTGAATGTCTTTTTTTCAAAGCTGCACCAGGGGAGGTTTAGACTGGACATAAGGAAACATTTCTTTACCAAGAGGGTGGTCAAACAGCAGAACAGGCTTCCTAGAGGGGCTGATGCCCCGAGAACCTTTCAGTGTTTAAGAGGCATTTCGACAATGCCCTTAATAACATGCTTTAACTTTTGGTCAGGCAGTTGGACTAGATGATCATCGTAGGTCTCTTCCACTGAACTAGTCTAGTTTAGTCTAGTCTATTAGGACCCAAAAAGTCAGTGCAGGAAATAAAACATGAACACCTCTACAACACTATGTAGGCTTACAGCTAAGAAAAGATTATCCCGAACCATGCAGGATTTCAGTCTTGGGAATCGTGGGCTCATGCTAACTGTCAAACAAAGCCTCAAGATCTTCAAAATTGTCCCTAAAAAATTTCTGTTCTGCAATAAATTGATGATTTTGTCCCTATCCTTCAAAAAAAACGCCGTGGAGGAAACAACGGAGCCAGGCAGGCTCCTTTGGAAAGCGGTCACAAAGAAGGGCACCTGGGGTCTAGCAGCTGCTGTGCCACGGGAGAGCAGAGGGCAGCCTGGTGCGGAGCTGGAGCCTGCCCTGCGTTGAGCAGAGTTTGGGCAAGGTGAGGATCCCACCGGCCAAAGGGGCTGTGTGAGCCTAGGGGAGGCGTGAGAGGTGCAGCCCGTGCCCCTGCCGTGGAATTTGAACCCTTCCCGCTTCTGCGTCCCTGCACTGCAGCAGATAAACAATGTTTAGGACTTAATAGCGGCCAATAACCTTTTATTGTCTGCAAAGTGTTTTCAGAAAAAGCTGATTTTGAGTGAATATAATCTTTCCGGGAAAAGCAAGCCCAAGCCAGTAATTATCTTTGATGGTTAAATCAGCCCTTAACTTACTTGAAAGTGGTGATGGAGGAACAAGCCTTTGCAAGCTAAAGCCTTTCTGGAGCGCGCGTGCGGAGCCTGTTTCTTGCCCTCTAAGAATTGCATCCCTCCTAGTCAGCGTTCCCTAGAGACTCCAAACATAATCGAAAGAGACCTGCAGAAGCAGCGTGTGTGTGTGTAAGGAGAGGTGCTGCATCTTTGCCAGCCTATCTGCTCAGCTAAGCTCCGGAAGACCGTTAAAACCTGACAAAACTTGTTACAAGCCGTTTATAATGTCCAAAAGTATTTTTTAACTTGCAGTGGGGGAGGGGAGGCAGGAGCCCTGCGAGGAAGATGTCCAGTGCTAACCTTCTGCAGTGACCCATTGCCAAGATCCAGGGTGGCCAAAGACCAAGCCCCCAGGCAGCAAAGGTGACTTCCCCTCCCCTGCTGCGCCCGTGCCCCGGGGGCCCATCTGGCACGCTTAACGTCAGCATCGGCGTCAGCATCGGTTCCAGCTGCTCCAGTCTGCAGTTATTTTCCTCCAGCCCTGCCAGTGCCAGGAAATGGAATGGAAGGGTGCAAAGCTGGAGAAGACTTCAGTTTTCCGCTGGAAGCCCTCTTTGTTAGTCCAGTCCCCAGACTGGGGTTTCTGCCCTCTGAGCATCTCTTTTGACAACACCCACAGATCATGCACCGAAAACATGTCAGCAAGAATGAAGGCACCCGGGCAGCCTATTAAACCTGGTCTTCGCCTCCCTTTTTGGAGGCTAACCTCACGTGGGCCGTGGCTGAGCCCTCTGGGGTGATGGCTGGGACCAGCTGGCGTTTGCAAGGAGGATTCGTGCCACGAGGTCAATCCAGCTGAGCTGCCCCCTCACAGCTCATTTTTCAGTGCAACCGAGAGAAGGTCACTAAGTCTGTTTTGGTTTGAGGAGTACAGTTAGATACTATCTGTCCATCATAGAGCTGTTGGCCTTTTGCTGACCTTGCTGCAGGACTCTGCAACCCGCTCAAACCCAGCCTGGTGTTAAAACCCAGTTGAGCCTATTCGTGCTCCCCTCAGCCAGGGCTAGCTCTCTCCCACCCGTGGGATGTGGGCGCAGGTGGTGAAGGAGGGCACGCGGAGATGCTCTGGGAACGAGTGACCAAGGATCCCACAGCAGCAGCATGCCTACAATGGGTAGCAGGGAACATGTGGAGGATGGCGGCTGGAGCCTGATCCCTTTACAAGGCAGCAATTACTGAAGCAGCACCTACTTGCAGATGCATAAAATATAGGCAAGGGTGTGTCAACTTTTACAATACTCCCTGGCTTTCATAAATCCATTTTATGAGTTGCCTCAGAAGTGAGGCTTAGCACCCGAGGTCCTGACCCATGAGTAAATTCAGGACAGGGAGCAGCCTTGTCCTCAGAACGGCCGAGGGCGGTCGGGAGCACAAAGTGTGCCGGCTTTCCATTTCTCTGTCTAAAGGGGCAAAGGTTTCAGCGGTCTGACAGGGAGCAGCCCTCATTTGACGCCTGAATCATAACGCTATCGCTGTCTGGGCTCTTATCTCCAGCCAGTCGCGTACAGCCTGCTCGCGGCCGCTTTGAACTGCCTTCCTCACCCTCCGTCTGGACACGCTTGGGAGGTCCAAGCTCTGGGCTGGAAGTGGGTGTAGAGAGAGAGGCTGGGGATGGACACCCTTCCCGCGGCCCTGCCCTGTCCCCCCCCCAGGCAGGAGCTGGGCAAAGAGCGGGGCCGAGCAGGGGGTCCCTGACATCCACGATCCCCTCCTGCTGTGTGGCATGGGGCTTCCAGCTCAGGCAGCCGCGTAGCAACAGGTTAATGTTGCTGAGGCCAAGGGAGGGTGTTGAGACCATCGGGGAAAGCAGCGCAAAGGCCACCCGACCCGGTATTTAGCTGTTGTCAGCACCTGCCTGTTGCCTGGTGGATATTTTCTAACCAAGCATTAACAGCTGTCCTTAGAGCTTGGGCTTCTCTCCATGTTTGTTTACAGGTTGGAGAAGGTTTTGAACGCAATTGGGAAGGATGTGGACAGGCTTCTGGCAGAGAGAAAAAGAGTAAGAATGAGATCTAGCGGCAAAATTTAACTGCTTTCAAGAGAAAGAGCAGGGAAAAAAGAAAAGAAGAAAAGAAAAAAAAAAAAAAAACCAAAACCCACAAGCCAGAGAAGCCCCATGCCAGCAGAAAGCTGATTTCTTTCATCCTGGTGGGGCGGGCTCCTTGTGGGCGCAGCTCCTGGCCGGCCGCCCGGCAGCGTAGGTGGTGTGCTCTGTACAAGAGTTCAGGGCTGCCAGATGAGCCGTATCACCTACAGAGGGAACTTTGTCCTTTCAGCCGCAAACTACTTGCCTCTCTCGAGCAAGCAGGGGTGTCCTGGCTGAGACCTTACAAAACAAAAAAGGGGAAGCTGCCAGGGCAGCTCGCCCTGACAGGGGGTGATGTTAATGTCCATGTGGGGTGGAGGACAGATGTGCCCCAGGGCGCATGGGAGGGCTGGGGCAGGCTCAGGGGTGGCCAGAGGCAACAGAAAATGACTGTAGAAGTGGGCAGATGGTGAACAGTTATTTTGGGAGCAAAGCCCAGAGAGGTTTACATCAAGCAGAGCGACACAACGCTCACCGGTACTGTACACACAAAGGCCAGACACAAGCGACCGTAGCCATGCCCTGAGCTGGTGGGACATGAGCCAGAACAGCTCCGAGCCCTGTTTGGCTGTCCGGCTGCTCAGAGCCACACAACTACCCCCCCCCAGATCCCAGGTTAGGCTTATTTGGCTCGAAGCCATGCTGCAGCCCAAGTCGGGGTGGCTGCTCTGCGCTTGGTCTGTTGCAGCAAGGGAGGACAAGCTAAGAGCTTGTTAGCAAGGCCTCCGAGCTTCTGTTTGGTGCGTTTGGTGCTGTGCATATTGATGGTGCAACACCAACAGATCACAAAGTGTTATGTTGCACCAGCCCCGTGCCGCACGTAGCAGGGTTTGTCTGAGGAAGAAATGCCCCATCATGTCTGTTGTGAAGAAAACTGAACTATGATCCTGCTGGCCATGCCAAGCTATACAGGAGAAGAACTGTCTACACCTTTTCTGGATCTGAAGGAGGTGAAACTGTGACTTAACATGCTCTGCATATGTCATGGGACTGCACTAAGTCATACGGGCTGTGTCATTTCATTCACTTATCTCTGTGATTCATTCACTCCTAAGGAGGCTGATGTAAATGCTCACTGCTCTTTACACGTTGCTGAAGGAAAGTGTTCTCCATGAGATGCAACCCAGTATTTTCAGATGACCAAGCAATCCACGTGCGTAAAATCCAAGACCAGGCTATGCAAAGCAGATGTGATGGGATCATTAAGCCCTTTATCCACGAGTAGGATGGCACTGGAATGGGAAGGAGTTAAGTCTCCCTGCAGCTGGCTGAGGCCACTCACCACAGAGACGTGGGGTAGCCAAGCATGGCCTGGCTCCTCACCACACACCACGACTCCTCAGTTACCTGGGCAGCTCTTCCTGGTGCTGCTCCTGCTAGATGCATGTCACACACACAGCCACATCCCTGGGACCAGTTAGCACCAATGATGTGGCCATATGTGGGGCCTCCTTGTCTGTGCCAACAGCCATGGGGACAGTTTGGTTCTCTCTCCCCAGAACTCTGAACAACATCCCATGTTTCCTTCTCCATGTCTTTGGCAGAGGGGATCTCCAGGCCGCATGTAAAAAATATGTAGATTTTTCTCTTTGCTTCATCCTGAAAAAGAGACATGCTTTAAAGTCCCCAGCATTTTCATTTGCCGAGCACACATTTGTAATGGCCAAGGTCAATGAAAACAAGTATATCTGCCATGAAACAAAGCTAGAATGAAAAATCCCGACTAATTGTGCCACGCACTTATCCCACAGCCCATGAGCGCAGTAACAAGCACCATCCTGCTTCCCCCGCTTCAGGTCACAGTGCAGCACCGGCTCACCACCCAAAACTCCTGAAAAGTTGTCTCTCTTGCTCTACATACGTAAATAGCAATGGCCAGCTACATGCCTGGCAGCTCATGAAGGTGGGAGATAAAGCTCTCAGAGGAGCTGAGATGGCTTACACATACGGTCCAAAGAAATGAAAGAGCTGGCACTTTCTGGACTGAAGTCACATCTCACTTACCGAGTTTGTTCTCCTTCAGCACAGGAGTCATGCACCTCCCCGCAGCCACAGTGAAACCTGGACTTGATGGGGGAGACCCTCAGAAGCATCTCAAACCTTTCTTCCTTCAAGCTGGAAAAGAAATAAAAGAGAAGTCACCAATCTCTTATTCTGTCCTGTACTGTTCTTAAATACTTGGGAAGTGTGGCACAGCACAGAAGGAAAAAAATCCTTGGTCTAGGCGGTAGCTTCTGGTGTCTGTGCAGTGCTGTTGCCCTGAAGAACATGAAGAGAGGTCCTGGGGAAGGCGGTGGTGATGACAGAGCAGTGGCTTCATGGGCGCAAGCAGGGCCATGCTGGCTGTGTCCCTGAGTCCCCGCCGCACAAGGGCTGTGGCCAAAGCTGGCATGAGCCCACCAGCTCCGGCACAAGACAGCTTGTGAGGCTGGCAGGAAGCCTACTGCAGTTGAAGTATGCCTTCGCGTAACCTGTGGCTAAATTTTCACGCTTGTTATTTCGCTCTCCAGATTTTTTTTTTTTTAATCTTTTAAAAATAGGCCCTGGAAAGAAAAAACCTGCTGCCTGAGAAAACTGTGCTGCTCCTGAAGACTGTGCAGCGAGGAATAGGTATCCCTGCAGCCAGGTGTGTAGCACATAAGGGACACTGTACTATACAGATACTGTTTTTTTTAAAGGATGCTGGATCTCTGCAAACACATCAGACAGGTCTTCACTCTGGGTATGTTACCACTAGGTCAAAACAGCTGTTTCTTCAATTTCTTCTCCTGCATACACAGCAGTGGGCTATATGCAGGATTTCAATATTTGCAGTTCTAAACAGGACTTGTACCTCTAAGTCAGGGTAAGTAAGTACCAGTAAGTATCTAGATTTTCAGAAATGTCAACCAGATCAAAACCCCAGCCATCTCCCTCTGCTTCTATCCAATGCTAAGTTCCTAAGTCCTTAAGCTCCAGATCACCAGCCCTGTCCCTGATTTTCAAACATGTTTGTAAAAGTCCAAGGCAAGTCTGACATCTTCTTTTAGCTGCTGTAAGGAGCTTAACAAAAAGCACTCATTAAAAAAAAAAATAAAAAATGCTGGCCTCCAAATCTCCACTGCCTCAAAGAGTTTGCCAACACTCTTCAGCTGCCTTCCTGGGAACATTTAATGACAGTTTGCTTTGCTCTACATGCATGGGTAATATATAATCCTTGTGCCACCACTTGCTTTGAGCGTTCTTCATGACTGGAGGCATTTTTTTTCCTTCTTGCTTTTGATCTTACCGAGACTGTTATTCCTGTAGTAGCAAAGCTATTTGTCCTTTTAAGTAAGCATGTGGTAATCCACAAAATCCATGATTCATAATGAAATTGGCTTCAGTCTGCAGGAGTTTAATGGTTGTCTCAACCCAGTACAACTGGCAATTTTGGCACAGAGCAGCTGCAACCCCTCCTTGAAGTAATAACATCTAAAGTGTTGGACAAACTGGGTAGTTGATGATAACCAGTATAAAACATGATATACAGCATAGCTCTGGATAAATTAGAGTGCGCTTTAATTTGAGCTTGTGCAACCATGTTTAGCAGCAGTTGGTGTTTTGACTTAGTTAGCTGTAAAATTAATATTACAATTGGACTTGACTCCTAAAGATCAGCTTTGAATCTTTTAAGACCACCAGCCATGCTGTGCACTGAATTAGACCAAGACATATGGAAAAAAAGCAATGTATTTATGGTGATGCTCTTTAATTACAGAACAAAAGGTGTTGAAACTTATGCTGCATGGGGAGCTCTAACATTTTTAAACTATTGTTTTTTTCTTAGGTGATATATGTATTTCTCTTGTATTATATACTTACTATACAATTACAATGTATTTATGTCTTCGTATTTAAATAAAAAATCTGGGAAGACGTGCTAGCACTATAGTCCACAAAACTTAGCCTGATGTCCTTTTAGGCAAGTACAGTCCCTTCATCATGCACAACCTTAAACACACTTGCTGTCCTCCTAGAACTCTGTTAAAATATACGTTTGAAGTGGCATTAGTTTCAGTCCAGTCTCCCACAGTATTTTACTAAACCTGCCATGCGATGAAACCACCTGCTAACCCTAATCTGCAACAAAGAACCTGTCCCCCGATTCAGAAACTATTACATAGCATGGTTTAAAAAGGATAGTTGGTTGAGACATTATTTTTACTTGTAGGACGAAAAAAATAGTCTCCTTCTAGCTGTTACTGAGTATATGCAGCTTGCTGGGTACGGTGAGTGAAGCCGAGCCAGCCCTTTGTTTCCTTTGATCCATTAAAATCTGAGCCCGTTTCCTTCTGTCGGAGCAACATCACAAGCAGCAGCATTCAAAGCAATGTTTGTTTTCTCACCCCCTGTTTATGCTTCGGCTTTCTCAAGGATGTTCCTGTTGGTTTGAAATTTCCCAGGATTAATTTTAGCTCGTAAGTGATTTTTTTTCTTGGAAAGCCATAACCAGCAAGCACCTTAATGAGTACTCTTGGCACTCCAAGAACAGACACTGCGTCCCTTTAAAAGAAGAAAATGCCAAGTGGCCTTTGTGCTTCAGCTACTCCAGGGAAAAAATAGCCCGTCCTTAAATAAGCTTGGGTGAAATTGGAAAAGACTCGCCAGAAGGGTTGACGAGAGACTTGGGAGGAAGAGGGCAAAGAGTGTGAGTGTTGAAAACATCTGCGCACAAAATTTCTCATTTTGGGTACTTGTTTACATTTTTCACAGACTCAGCTAAAGATGGAGGGAGCAAGATACGTGTCCAGCACAACACAAACCCAGGTCCTCTTGCGATGTGATGGTTCTTATACTGACTGGTGTAAACTTGGCTCTAAGGTAAAAATGACCATATGCATCTCCTGGAGGCTTTAAAAACTCCCATGAAATCTGTAAGCAAATACAAAGATTTAGCCAAACACTGCTATTTTTGGCATTTTTGGCTTCCTGCTAAACAACTTTCATCTGAGCAACGCTGACTGGCCGATGCCTGCACTAGACCCAGGCAGCCAGCAGTCATTTTTATTGCCAGTTTCAAATTCACCACCTAAATTGGGGAGAAACTGCTTCCAGGAGGCACTGGGAGATCTCCCTTCATTGGGAGCAGCACGTGCAGGTGCCCAGTGCCCACACATGGGCACCCCGGATCTGGCTGTTCCTGCCTGTTCAGGCAGCCTGGGTGAATTATAACCACAACACCGCACAAGTTATGCTTTCCTTTCAGCCTTGCTTTGCCGTGTGAAGTTTTTTTTCCCCTCCACTGATTTTTCTAGACAGAAATCCCTTTCTTCTCCTCAGGCACATGCACCTGGAGCGCTGAACTCAAAGCAAACCTCCGCCTTCGGGTCACCCACCGGCGGTGGTTCTTTTTAGATGGTAAAAACCTGGATCAGAATGTTGCCAGGGTGCTGTCTGGGGTGGGGGACATGGGTGGGCTGGAGCCAGTCAGCTGGAGGATGGCTGTTGAGGAATAGCTGCTCAATGAATAAGCATACCAGTGTGCCCGTGGTCCTGGCCAAAGCCCCAGAGAAATTATTGTTCTATTACCCTGCATGGGCTGGGGGTTTTCTTTCTTTTTTTTTTGCTTTTAGTTTTTGCATAAGAGCCACGCTAGGGTTAATGCTCCGTGGGAACTGCTGCAGTTTGTTGGGACTCAGTTTGTTTGTTTTCTGTATCCATCCTCAGCCTGCACTGGTCCACTTTCCCAAAGTCTGAGTTTGTACTTCATGTTCAATGGAGGTCCAAAGGCTGCCAGGGCTCCCATGAAGGTCATCACAATTTGCCCACCTTGGGCAGCTTGCAAGTGCTGTTCACCTTTAGTAATACATCGTAAATTATGACAAACGAGAGTTTCAATTAAAAATAAACCAAGGACCACCACCTCCACTGCCTCCCAGATACATGCGCCTGAGAGGGGATCTGAGTGGAAAAGCCTTCACAAGACCCTCTTGGTGGCATGGGGCCCACTGCCACCTTGCCCTGTAGGGCATTAAGGAAAATGCAGAGACGGGAACAAGTGTGGGGATGTCAGCTCTCCAGCTGGCTTGCCAAGACGGAGATCAGTATTTGCTGCTGAAGGTTTTGGGTGCCAACCTTTCATTCACAGGTTAGGTGAGTGAATGGAGAAAACCAAAAGACCCATACGTTTCCCATTAATTTGAATGGTGCAGCATTAATGCTCCAACCACCACATCCCTACAGCCATCTAGCGTGGGGATGTGGTGAAAAAATTACAAAGGGAAACCATGTTGCCTTTTCCAGGTGATTTCCACTGTTTTCCTATGAAACACTGTGGTTCCCGTCTTGTCCCTAAGTCTTGGCACTTGTATGGCCACCCAGACCACAACCCAGGGAGGAGATGTCCCTGCCAAGGTGCCATTGGCTCTCCTCCACCCCTGTGCCACGGCAGGGAGTGCTCCCGCATGCGCAGCTCGCTGCGAGGTAATTAGAGCCTTCAAATTTCAAAGATTATATATTTCAGCCGTCTACAGAGGGGAGGAAGCTTGCTCTTCCTACCAGGGCTCCACCCAGGAGCAGTTTTATCTCCATCCAGATGGGGCTGAAAAGGCACTTGAGCCATTTGGAAGCGTGGGCAGATCAGATAAAGGTGATTTAACTAAGAAAAGGGCAGAAGAATTGCCTCAGCCCGCTGCCACCCACCGGGGAATAAAAGCTTCTGCGTCGCTGGACGGCACAGCCACATCTTTTGGAGATCTTTCAAAATAAACTCCCAGCAAATTCTATCAAAAAATCTAGCCTAAGCAGATGATACTGATATGATAAATATGTTATGACATAGCTTTTTTTAATTTACTTAGGAACATAAATAGCTTTGTTAATTGCCATTAGTTTTGAAACATTGGAAGTTGTAAACAGTGTTCGCCAGATGAGTGGGGAAATAGATCTGAATTTCTGTGGTGACAAGGGAGACCGTGTTTTAACAAACACCGCTTAGAAAGGTCTCTGCAGTGCTCAGAGTGGAAAAGTGTCTAGAATTGCCTTTATGTTTTACAGCTTGATCTTATAGTGAGTTCCCAGACCCACAACAGCTACTATAAAGCCCCAGGTCCTAGAATTATGGGGAAGCAGAAGAACACAAAACAAAAAGAGAGCACAGGAAAAAGAAAAAGAAATTTGTTTCTCCTGTGGCTGCAGAGATGATGTGTCCTGGGCTCACCCAAAGGCCTGGGGAACAAAAATGCATGAACAAAACTGTAGCTCTCCCCAGTTTCAAGCTGACTGTCACAGATTTCTGAGGCTGGCTGGTGGTGACACACAAGGACCATGTGCACCAGCCCCTGTGGTGGGTGCTGAGGACCTCACACGGAGAGACCAGTCTAATATAATGAAACCAGATGGCACATGGAGACCCTTGTCCCTCCCAGCCTGCTCCTTATGTGGGGCTGAGATGATGGGTAGGAGGACCCCAGCCCGTTCCCGCAGACTGACAGACTCAAAGGGGACAGACGGAGAAGGGCAGGCAATGGGGCAACCACCAGGGACAGTCCTGGGTGAACCAGCTAGAGGCGGGTGCTGGTCCCAAATCTGCTAGCGGTAGTGGTAGTAGGTGGGCAACCAGCACAGTCGGCTGGGGATGGTGTGGGACCTTTCAGGAGGGGATGTCCCATGCCCCACAGGTACTAGTGAGGAGGTCCCCTCCTGGATTTCATGTTTCTTAAGTGCCAGTGCAAAAGGATCAGTCAAATACAGTCGACATCACAGGGTTTATCCCTAATTCTGCTACAAGGAGTGTCTGCACATTATTTGACGCTGCTGTTACACCACAGGGCCCTGCTCCAGGTGGGGGGGGGTGGCGTGGGGGTGGAGGTTGACCCAAGGACCCCAGAGGTCCCTTCCAGCCTACATGAGCGCACTCTCCTGCGTGCCAGACCTCCCAGTCCTCACCACCTCCCTGCTGCAGCAAGGGAGAGGTCCACACACACCCCCCAGAGACACCCAGATGCTTTCCTTGCCACATTAGCACATGCTCTTTCATGCCAAACCCACAACCCTTTTCCACGTAGTATGGATCTCGTGCCACTGAAATGGAAACTGCAATCCTGGGACACTCCTCCCCTGTGAAGCAAGGCAGCCACATGCCGCTGAGGGCGCGGTGAACTGCCTGCTGGCTTTTTCGCTCATTAAGATTACTTTATTCATCCCTGTCAATGATGTTCATGAGTAAGGCTGCTGCTGCAATTCATGGAAATTGCATACAACACCCCTCACAGATATGTATTTTTCCCTCTCAATGTACACGGTGTCACGTCTGTCTAAACACACATGTTTGGTTCGTGAGGCATTACTGAAGGCAGAGGTCACCTCCAGCACATGCTTTAAATCCTCACTTATCTCCATCACCTATTCTTCCTGTAGTCTAATAGCTTCACCTCCTTTTCCTATTGACATCACCTCCCACGTACAAAAGACACCAACACCAGTGCAGCTGTCATCTCGCTAGCTCTAATCTCTACCACAATATTGCCAACCCCTGGGTTTTTTTTGTTGGTTTGGGGTTTTTGCTGTTGTTTTTCATAGTAAATGAACTCAAACTTTCTGCAATCAGTAAAAAGTCTAAATATGTTGTTCTGACACATAAGTCTCACTGAATTTTTGCCATCCATGTCTTCATCCATTAATCTATGCCTCAAGTCTGCCAAACGAAGCAGTGGAGAGTAAAAAGAATTTCTAATTTGGCAATATGAGGTTTGCCCACTTTTCCTGTATGTGAAACAGGTGAGCTTGAAAAACACCTCAATTCACAGCATAAAAAAAATTTCCAGGGAAAAGTTATCAAAATCTTAAATTCTGAAGAGAGGACGTGCTCGGTTGAGCTTTTCCCTCCATCACTCACAGCAGCAACTTCTGGTACTGGTATGTTTCTCCTATCACTGCCATCTCTCAGACATTTCATGTCTTGCACAACCCTCACGTGCTGACCAACCCATTGCCCCATAGCCAAAGCCACTTTATTGCGCTTCTCTCCCTAGCATTTCTGCTTAGGCCGTAAGTTTTGGAGTCTCCCTTACTCACATCATTTTTCTTTCTGCATTCCCTGGCTTTTTAGGTCAATCTGTCCATAGTCATATGTTGGAATTATTACTATTTCTTACTCGCTTGTTACCACAACTGGAAATCCCTATTCTACCCTACCAGTTTAAACTTGGGCCATTGCAACTTCCTTCTTTGTTTTTATGTTCCTACACTACTTCTGGTGAAACCTCAAGGAATCCAAACTATTCGAAGTAACAACGCGTCTGTCTCATTTTTATCAGTTCTCTTCCTTTTCATTCAGTCTTCTAGAGGAGATGCACAAAAAAATTAGTTATGAAAACCAGCTGCTGCTTAGTCACAGGTGTGTACAGCGTGCTACAATTTGAATCTAAACCAATCATGCTGGTCCTGTGGGTGGATAACAACTTACAAAAACTAACTTTTAAGGGAGGCTGAGTAAAGGTAACAAGTCATCGTAATGAATAAACAAATACACCTTGGTATTCCACTTAAGGAGACTTTCTAAGGGAAAATTCCTTTCCTGAGTCACATTTCTGATATTCCTACTACAGCCCTTGAAGACAAATAAACACTAGGAAATCTGGTCTTTCTGACAGCAGGTACAGTGTTCTCCCCACTGAGGATGCTGGAAAAGGGACCCCCATAAAAATGCATTTCGTCATTGTTGCTGCAGTAAAATTATCTTTTAATAGAAAGAAGTAGATTCTGCATTCAGTAAAACGTTATCCCAGCTAAGCCTGACAAGGGAACATTGGTAGATGTTTTCTGATACCATTTCCCAGGCATTTCTTACCACTGCTGATACAAGTTGTGTGACCAATCCATCGAACCAAGCACATGACATCAATCCCTGCTCGCTGCAGAGCAGCATGAACAACGTGCTGGCAGCACGAGGCCATTTCAGACCTACTGGAAAAGCCCACAGCCGCAATCGAGCAGCTGCTGAGCAAGCGGTCTAGTGACAGTGCTGGTGAGCAGACCACGCCAGGCATGCACACAGGTGACAAAGGCAAAGCAGGGCACGCACAGGTCCTCTGAACACAGCCCAGGAGCTTCTGCTGTCATTCCCTTGGTCTTCAGAGGGCCACCACACACCAGATTTTGGCTTCCACAGCTCCCACCCAGGCAAGGCGGGTGGGAAGATGTCTCCAGGTTGACTTGTTTCCCAGTGGCTGATGGTGGGATTCCTCTCACCAGACTTTAGGTGCCCGTCAGGTGTGAGGCAGTGTGGAGATAAATCCCCACTGCAGCCAGGTCCTCTGCTCTGTTCCAGGCGCTCACAATAGGATGGGGTGAATCTTGCTCTAGGAGGATATTTTTGCCTTCCATTGCCTATGAAGTGAGCCTGGGTGAGCAGTCCAACTGGAGACATAGTGTAAATGTTTAAGGTCAAGCAGGATGAATCCTCCCTCTTGTCCAAAAGCGGGTGAGCATAAAGGAAAAGGCTTGAATGCACATGTTTTTGTATTAGGTACTATTATTTCTCTGTTAGTCACATATTTGCACATTTTAGGAACGCACGGCTGAAATCAAGGTCTGTTTTTTTGACTGCAGAGCCAGCAGGCACCAAACCCAGCCTGAAGTTCTCTTTTTAGAGTAAATATTTTTGGCATATGGAAGGAAAGGCTGCCAAGTGAGGGGAACATTAGCTGAACTGCCTCACCGAACGGGCTGACAAATACCTACAAGTCCCTCATTCCTCACCTCCTGAGCTGGCTCTGGCAGCCTTCACTCGCCAGAGCAATCCTGAAGCCAAGGAAACCACGTGTCCGGGTAAGGTGAGCCCAAGGTTGGCTCCGTCAATCAGAGAGGAGGAACACGGTGCCAACAGCACTCACACAATTATCTGGCTCAGGTTTTGAAACCTCTGCTCAACAGCGATGATTCAGCAGTTGATTGCTGTTCATTTACTGGAAACTGCTTCTCGTCACTCAGAAGGAAAAACAACTGAAAAAGGCCTGTATCACTCAATTTTACATTAGACAAGACCATTATGGTCATTTGCAAGCTTACAAAAAAAACATGTACTGGAAAGCTCCAAAATCCAAACAGTTTTTTCTTTCAAGAACCTTTTAATTTTCATGTTAACATAATGTTCCTCTTATTTGCCTTCTGTTTTTCTGGCCTTCTGGGTGTGCACTTCCCATTTTTCTCTGACCTCACGAAGACCAAAAACTTTACTGTATGTATAACCCACCGCCCACAGACACATACACACATGAAATTTCTTCATATAACTGGGAGCTGAGCACTTCGGGGGGGGGGGGCGGGGGGGAAGAAATAGACTTTTGCAAGATCCAAGAGAAGTTGCAAGAATTTATGTTGTACCTGGCATCTGAGCCAACATGCCAAAGACTGAGACCCTCCAGGGCAAAAAGCATGAGTGGTTGGCACCGGTGGATACAATTTTTAGCTGGAGCTGCCACACATGTACCACAGCCCATGGGAATGCAGGAATATGCAAAGTCCAGTCCCGAGCTTGACTAAATCAATGGCCACTCTGTAATTTCAGAAGGTCACGTCCCTGGATCTGCAGCTTCAACAAACAGTAACATCTAGTCCTGGAAGTACCATACTGAAGAGCAGTGCCTTGATCTGGTATCTTTACTGCACTGTTTTGATGCGTCATCTGTCCACTGAAAGACTGACACCTGCTAGGAGTCTGCCCGCAACATTTAACACAGTTTGTTTTGGGGACTTAACCAGTGGTTAGGAGCCCGGTGTGCCACAGGTACATTTTACAGGTTACAGAGTTGGGTCTTCATTATTCAATGTCACTGCAGTAATCTTCAAAATAACACAAGGCCCACCTGTTAACTCAGAAAAAAAAGTATAGGTAATATTTAGCAAAAATTCTGTTGCTTTAAGTCTTTCCTTTCCTGCCAGGTCATCTGAGTTCAGCTACCAGCCACCAGGTACAAACACCTTTCACACTAGCTGTGAAAACTTACACCAGCTATCCCATCCTCATCCACGCTTGCCCTGCCACTAGCACAAAGATGTCCTGAGCCTTCACTTGGTCCCCTGGAGGCTGACACAAGAAGGGACCATCCCCTACAGTTGTTTGAATTCCACATTACTCTTGTTTCCAGGGCAAGCATCTTCCTGAGACTACGCACGCAACTTTGGGTTGGCCATAGCCCCCTCCCCAGATCTAACAGCTATGCTTGCATTTACATAGCAAACTAAAGACTGTGTTGCTCATCACAACATCCCTTTCAACACACTGAGCGGTACTGTGGCTTCATCATGTTTGAGATCCCATCAGCACTGCCTATGAGTAATGGCTGGACAGAGATTGCAACATTTTTTCAGAGCACGTGCCTCCAAAATTTCCACTACACAGGGGTGGCCATGTAACCTGCCTCATTCAATGACACTCAAGGCCACATCCTGCTACAGGCAGTATAAGATGTTTTTATCAGGTGTGTAATGGTTGCTAATGAAGAACTAACCAGTGGGAGTTGCACCAAACCATCCCACTTGCGTGATATCATCTTTGCAAAGGGAGGCATCCCGGAGTTACACCAAGCTCACTCACAGTGACTCTCAGCCTGTGGCTTTCGGTCTCTGTGGGGCAGCTTGCTTTGCTTATACATTCACCAAGATACCAGGACAGGTAACTTTCCTCAGCTCAGTTCTTTCAGGACTTGATGCTTCAGTTTGTCAAGGCAAGTGAAGCAAACAGTTGTACGAATATGATCCTCTGAAGCTGTAGTGTTTCCATGGGTTCAGTTATGGGTTCCACAACTTCAGACCTATCCCTGGTTACCAGAGCATTATTTACACATTTGTGAAAAAAGTTTAATTCACAAGTATATATAGCAAACTCCTGGGGTTTTGTCCATGTAATACATATTCTGAAATACCACCACATATTCAAGAGACACAATAATAACAGTGATTTGTACCTGAAGCCTCATCTTCTTTTACATAGTTTCCCCACTGTCGTCACAACTGCTGAACTTTTCTTTGGCCAGGTCCATCCCATCCCCACCTAAAGTTAAAGTAATTGGCCAGGTATTCATAAAAATACCTATCTTCTGGTGGTGGGGGAGGGCAGAGTGGCCTGGGGGCTTCTCTTGCCTTTTGGGACCTGCCTTCTTGCTAATAGCTCCAGTAGTCCCCCCTTCCATCCTTGATATCCATCCCAAAAAGGAGCTCTGGGGAGTCCTGTCTTAGTGAGTATGAAATTAGCTGAAGTGATGGTGGCACAGACAAAAGAAGGATGAAACGTGTGTCAGCCTACTCTCCTCAGTGATGAGGAGTGAGGGAGTTTGCTTTTATTTTGCTTGTGGGCAGAACAAATAATTCCAGACTCTTGGTCCCAAACCAATATATTTTCAACCTCTTGAACATCTTTGTGAATCCTCTCAATGGACTCCCCTCATGCACGGTCAGGAATCAGGTAGTGTGTGACACAGAGTTAGTGAATGTGAGCTGCCAGACTACCAGCTCCTGAAGAGGATCTTTATTATGGGACACTGTAGGCACTCTTGTCCTTCCTGGGGAAGGAATAAGCCCTGCTCAGTAGTCTCCCTCTAGCTCAACATCTCCCCTCACCCCAGCACAGAGCTGGGACTTTGTTCTGTCCTCCCTCTCACTCAGGTTCTCCGATAACCTCTGTGGCTGGCACTTCCACAACGCCACTACTGACCCCCGAGCCTTGAGGTTGGATTCTCCTTCCCCAAAGATACACATCTGCCTTCCCTGCTCATCCCTACAGTTTAACCAGGCAAGATGCTACCTTCACTCCACTTCCCTTGGTCCCAAAGCCTCCTCCTTCCAGGCCACCGTGTCTCCTCACTGCTCTTGCAACCTCCTTCTCCAGGCTAGACCAGCTCCCACACAGGCAGATGACCACCATCCTTTTCCCTGCACAAAGCAACCCTGGGCATAACGTAACTAACTGCTGTCCATCTCAAATACGGCCTTTTTCGTTCCCCCTTCACTTCTCCCTGTGCACCTCTGGAGGCCAGCCCCAGGCACCTTTGGTTCAAGGGACCTATGGAGCTCCAGCAACTTTAGATTCAGAACTTAGTCCCAGCTGCTGCCTTCCTCCTGTGTAACATGATTTTGTATGGAATTTATCTCACCTAAATCACTTCATCATCTAAGAAGGCTCTAGTCTCAGCTCAGCATCCCAGACTCTCCCTAAAATCAATAGATAGTTATCTAGGACTGGTAGGATGCCCATGCACCTGGAGGTACCCATTTGTCCCCATGGTTGCCAGGAGGAGCTTGGTGTGGGCAGCTCGCTTGGTGACTGCTGATGTTAAGTGAAATGAAACCCACCTGGGTCACTCAGCTCCTCTTCTCAAAAATCACTGCTTGCAACCATCTCCCCAGATCTCCGGACTTCACTTCTGCTGGTTCTGCCGCCAAAGTTAACTTTTCTGCCTCGTCACTACCTTGTAATTTCTTTCTTCTCGGATGCTATTTTTCATGTCTTGCTCACCCCAGGTTGTAATTACATTACTCACGGTAGGTCAAGCAAATGTGATGTCACAGGGTTGGTAAAACCGCTGGTCAAATTTGGCCCTTGCTAAGCCAGTATGATCTGATTTTTGGCCTCAACCCTACAAGCACGCACATACTTGTTTAATTGCATGCATGAGTTGTGGTGCTACCTGCACTGGGACTATGCCCATGTGTGGAGGAAAGCACGTGCCCACAAGCACAGAGGCTCACAGCCGCAGAAAGGGAAGGGGCTGGTCAGACTCCTTTCCACTGTGGTTGGGTCTGGAGGTCTGCTACATCCCACAGCGGGTTCTGTTGTCACAAACAGGAAAACTGGGAAAATACGTAGGGTCTTGTGGTTCCAAAGCCTCAGGACAGGTCTGGCTCAGGGATGATCCCTCAAAACGAGAAAGAAACAGAGAGCACAGCTATAAAACCCAGCAGTCAGATGCCTCCTGGTCTCACCCTGCTGCAAAAGAAGTGACGCGTGCAAGGCATGGGATCAAGCTATAAATAAATCCCGGTGCTTGTACCTGTGTATTAACATTCATCCATCACCACAGTTATTAGCTAGGACTGAGCTGTAACATTTCATGGCATTTAGGACAGACAACACTTTCTTCTGACTTAACGGTATCTCCTATGAACTAATTCACTCAGCTACGAACTATTACTATTACTATTATGATAAACTGTGCATATAGTGGGTTAAGTACCAGGCAGAGAACAAAAGGTTTCCACACACTGCGTAAGGACTGTCAAGATACTGAGACAGGGTTAGAAACTGCTTAATGTAGGTATTCTACTTCAGGTGCTGCTGCCTCACTGAGGTCTGAGGCAGCTGAGTGAGCTTTAAATGAGCGCCGAAGTCTCTAATACAACCATTCACTTCCCAGTGAACACTCTTCTCCATTTCCATAGAGCAGCTCTTCCCGTTTCTACAGCTACAAAGAGTTTCAAAGGTTTTCGCTTTTGCAGGGGTTCAGTCCTGATCCAGTCTGTTGAAGTCAAAGAAAGAGCTCTCTTGGCTGAAATAAGCATTGGATCAAGGCCCAGGAGAAGGTATTTTTGTGGACTGTTTCTGTGGATCCTTTTGTACAAAGATCAAAAAAAAAAAAAGAGCTACAGGAATAGTGCACCAGAGATGATATAACCCCATCACAATGCTCCTAGAAAAGGACGTGACATTTTTATTTTGGGACAAAGATTCAGAAATTCTCCAGCAGGTAACAACGCCTTTTCCATGAAAAAGCTCATCAGACTCAGATCATTAGCCATATGCCCAAATTTTCTTTTTTTTTTATTGTACACTTTGTTTGTTTTTAACTGAAGTGAAGCCGTGAATGCATGCCAGCCCTTTATCCTCCCAAAAAAGGGGGAGAAACTTAGTCATGATACATCCATCATTCCCAATTCTTGCAACAGCCTGAATACATCAACAAAAAGGCCCAGTCTAATGAAAAAAAACTTTATTTGGAAAAAAATAGTAAGTAAAACAAGTTTCCATATGTTTACCATAAAAATAACCTAGACTCCACCTTGGGGTGTATAAAAATACAGACTACAGATTGTATATTTTGGCATTAGTTAAAAAATGCCTTTGTAAACATACCCTATTAAAATTTAACTGCAGCTTTTATCATTTACTCAAGTAACATATGAAAGGGCTAGAACACATTTATCACAGAAATAGTCGTTTTATCAGGGCTTAGTAATAGCAGTGATGTATTGTGCAATTTGCAGTGCATGCCTGGTTTACAATACATTACTGGTGAGTACTTTCCATACACATCTGTAAAGTATCCTTTAAAGTGTATCCAGAAACATTAACACCTATTAAAAAGAAAGAAAAAGTTATAGGAGCAGCAGACTTTTCAATCCTGTAGATAAGACCTAACTTAACATACGTGGTTTGTGTCCAGACTGCTGGCCAAGAGAGGGACATGCAGGCAGTACTATGGCAGGAGGACAAGTTTCATTTACTTTTTTAAAGTGGTTACTGAGATGAAATTAGGACAAATATCCCCAAATAGCTCTAGATTGAGATTCAGCGTCACTTTTTGGACATAGTTTTTATGGTATCAAAATAAATGTTGTAAGAGTTCATACGACTCATTGAGCTGTCAGGTCTGGGCCCTTCCCATTCAGTTTGGATTTTAATGAGCCAGAGATGCTTGAAAGACTACAGATCTTCTTAAGAAGTAGCTTATATGACTCACTGAGTTTTGCATTACCCCAGCGATTGCCTGGCTAAGCACACATACCACCCACAGGCCAGTGGCAAACCCTCAGCATCCCTCTGTGCTGGTGGCAACCCAAGATCAAGCCGGAACAGCAATGAGCTCACTTGGGCCCTGCATTTCTGTGAGAAAGTCCTTTAACAGACTTACTCTAAGCCTTTCAAAGTTGTCACTGTTTCTACTACAAACAGAGCAACAAAACAGGGAGAATTTAAATGAAAGGCTTATATTAAACCACCACAGCTACTTTAGTACAACTGGGTAATTCCCTAGTTACTTTACTGAAGCATCAAGAACCACACGAGTTCCATACATTGTTGATGCATCTCAGATTTGGTGAACGTACAGATAATGTTTGTGTCTGAGCAATGTGTTACAATAGCAGGCGGTGCACACAACCACGCAGTGTAGGCCAGAGGCGTTACACCACGGTGTTACCACGCAGCATCGTGTATTTGCATAGGAACTAGACACCAAAGGGTAGAGATACTGAGCGATTTCCTCCTTCAGCTTTTCTGAGGTTATTCTGTCGTGTTAAAGAAAGGGGGCTGCTATTTATTTTTAGAATTGAAGGTCTTCTGTATCTTAACTATATTGCCTGGAAATTCCACATATGAAGGTCTGCTATTCAATGTAAAAACAGTAGACACCTTTTTGTCCTTTCAAGTGGGAAAGCTTTCATCTTTACAAAAGAGGAGAAAGCAGGAGGAAAGTTAAGAAGA
The DNA here is from genome assembly GCA_017639485.1 of Pluvialis apricaria. Classification (NCBI taxonomy): domain Eukaryota; kingdom Metazoa; phylum Chordata; class Aves; order Charadriiformes; family Charadriidae; genus Pluvialis; species Pluvialis apricaria. The sequence goes on along the minus strand of CM030007.1, from coordinate 101,949,633 downwards.
TCTGCAGGTGGACAGCACAATGCCTCCTTTGAGTTGAGGGGCAAAGACAGTTGCTCAACAAACACTCCGCTGTTTATTTTTTTTTTTAATGTGTGTGAGATTGGGGATTCAAAGGATTATATTCAGCACAGCTTAGTTTTCGTAAAACACATATTCCAAGACCTGCATGCATCGCCAAATGTTACAGTCCATTTCACAAGATTTGAATATATCACTCCTGTTTTGTTTCTGTCACAGGAAAAATATCCCGAATGCAGGACAGTGTTTGATTTTGTAGCAAAGTAGATACTGGCAGTACATGGATTAACTAATTACCTCCGTTTACATAAGGAAAAGATTGTTTTGATGTAGGATGAAAATGACTGGAAAATACAAGTCAGATATTTCGTCTTTTCTTTCCCATGTGCCAGGCACACGTGCTAACGATATCCCCCAGCCATTCATCACACGTTCAGTTTGCTGTGCCTTAACCCCATGGAAGAAGGTCACTCCTTGTGCCAAGCTGAGAATATGTATTACACAAATTTGTGCACAACACATCGTTGTGCTCCAGAATAAGGTTGTTTTTTTTTCTTGAAGAGAAGTTTGGAGACCGGAAAAAGTGGGCATTGTGTTCATGCCAGATTACTTTGGAGGCAATTTATGTACAAATAAAAGGGAATATCCAACAGGAGATGCTGATGAAAAGCATTCAAGTGACAAAGAGTCAGTGGCATTTCTCAGCTATCTGATTACAGGAGATTTTCTCCAGTCAGCCCAATGTCACTGAATCAATAGCAATTCCACCCAGCAAGGCCACTTTGGGGAAAGCTGTGCACGCATGTCCGGAAACAGTGTTTGCACTTTAACACCTGCTCTGCTTTATCAGTGCATTTTACAGCCACTGCTGTTAACTGAATTGTATTCCTGCCGCGAGGTACCTCTGAACCCCAAGGCTGTTGCCTTGCACAAAAAAAACAGGGCCAGGCAGATGGAAGAGAGGTCATGGGTGAGTGTGATAGCCTGTGGCCAGTGTGAGGGCCAGCACCTCCAGAAGGAGAGTCCAAAATTATTCTACTTAGTCTAAAAAGTACCTAATTTAATGCAGCAACCTGCTCAGGTTTGCAACAAACAAAGCCGAGTGAGAGCCTTAACCAGTCCATAGGGTTGTTCCCTCATTTTCCAGGACTTTAAAGTCAAATGCAGAGACACAGAGACCACTGAGGGCATTTTACTTGGGCACCTTTTTTCCCCATCAGCAGTGACAAATGACTCAGGATCAGAGGCTGCTCCTGCCCAAGAAGTCCTGGCCCCTGGCACTGCCCACCGGGCTCTCTCCTCATGTTCACTGTTGGTTGCCCGTGCCCCGGCCAGCTGTGGCCTGACCAGCCCCTGCTGATGGGAAGAGCACCAGCCACGGGCTCTCGCAGGCCACAGCAGAAACATGGCAACCCTGTTTTGCAAGGGTGCAGGGAAAAGAGTTAAGCTGCGCAAGCAGAAGTCTTACCCTCAGCTCAGGGAAACAAGCACCGGTCCATTTTTGTCTGCTGCTGCAGATGTAACCTCCAGCAGTATTTAGACAGCTCCAGTCTTGCTGTGGGTCTTAGTCTGTTCTGCCTGTGCACCTCCCGGCGCTACTCGTTTGGGTACCACCTTTAGGCATTGTTAGCATTTCCTCTTACGCTGCTGTGCCAAAACACCAGCACCCACAACAGGAGCAGGAGCAGGACGTTTGGGTTTGTTGGCTTGGGTTTTTTTCCTTCTCCTTTTATTTTCTAAAAGAGGCTGGAAAGCATTTTGGCACACTTTAACACGAGGGATACTGTAAGTTTCAAGGAACAAATAACACATATTCATAAAGCTCCGACAACTGCAATGAAGACCCAAGACGTCCATGCCTACCTCTGGTCCCATCGCTATGGAGAGGACCCGCAGGCCTCGCTGGGAGCAGACAGGTCCCCAGCCAAGGGAGACTACGAAGCCAGCCGGTGGCCAAAAGACGTGCTTCAGCTGTGTGCTTGCACAGGTTCAGGGGAAAAGGTGTTTTCCAGAGCGGGCATCAGCCAACCTGCTGCCCCCCAGCCGCTCCCCAGCAAGCCATTGGGTCTCCCTCTGCTCCCTACAGCATTTCATCCCAGTGCCAGGCAGGGACCTGTGGGGTCCCAGCCTTTGTCTCTCTGCCTGGGTTTGCATTTTTAAGCTAAAGAGTAATGCAGGTTATAAATAGGTAACAGGAGAAGAGCCGTTCACTCGTACCACTGATCGCAGAGGTTAAGCAGTGACATCAGCCCAATTCCTGCCAGAAGACCCTGGGAAGGTCCCTGGTCACTGCCCATGGTGGGGCCCGGGAAGATGCAGTAATTGCTCATACCACCAGAAAGCCCATTGTCTGGGCAGCATTTAAATGGCTGGAATGAATAATTGTTAAATTATGGTGAGCTGAACAAGGAAAACACCCACAACGAGCAGCAAGAGCATTAAGTGTACCATCTAATGGTTCTGTGGGTGACCACAATTATTCTTCCATCTTTTCTGGAAACAAATTGTCCAGCAAAGCCACACAGCTCCAGGCGGATTTGTTCCGAGGGTAGCACCGAAATATCACAAAATAATTCACGGGGGATATTCCTTTCCTCTGCCTACTGTGACTGCCTGGTGCAACACCGAGCTTCGGGGAGACTATGGCATGTTACAACTTCAGCCGGCACGAGTTACCCGGAGAAGGTCACCACACAGATCGCCCTCCTGGTGGGCGGTGGGGCTCAGCGTGGTGGCTGACATTTATCAACATCCTCCCCCCCTCAACTTGCATACGGGAGCGCTCAGCATCAGCGTCCTTCTGGTCACTGGCACCAGACGGCCCTAAAATGTCGCATTGCTGCGTCCCCGTGGCGCTGGTCCAACCACCTAATGTGGTTTCCTGCACGCTGCTTTCAAATCACAAACCATGGAAATATTTTATCTGCAGTTGCAGAATTATATCCCTGTGAATAGCATATCCTTCCTAATTAATAATTGTGATATTGCCAAGAAAGCATGACATTTTCCCAAGTTTTCATAAGTCATATTTTAGAAAATATTACTACTTGTCTTGTGCATCTCAACACTTTCTGAAATAATTTAGGGTAAAGCTCTTTAACATATAATTCTGACGTCTTTACTCTATTTCCATTCTAGGTCTATCTGAAGATAACCTGTCAATAAATTGCAGAAGCATAATATTAAAATTCCAGTGTGTCCTGGTTTGAGGTAAAACAGGACCAATTATGTTCAGTAACTTTGCTTCTTAGCTGGACCTCTTCTAACTACTGAAATTAACAGCATATTGTGCAGACAATGTTTGCTCTCTCAGAGTGATAATACCTATGGTTATAGCTGATGGCTGGGCATGGTATGCAGAGAGGCTCTTGCTTATACTCATTGCTGTAACACCTAGGGCCAACCAACTTTGTTACTTGCCCCATTGGAGCATTGGAAGTGGAAAAGCACAGTGGGGTCCCACCTGTGGGGAGGAGTGGACAGGACAGGTGACCCAAAACTGACCAACAGCGTATTCCATCCCATCTGCCTCGTGCTCAGTATCAAAGTTGAGGGATCAAAGGGTCAGCTGGCTCTCTTCCTTCAATGGCCAACGTCCGAGGAGGACTCTGTCTGTTCGTCTGCCTTTGGTCCCAATCCTGAATGCAGATCCGGAATCCAGTTCCCGTCCATCACTGAGTCCAGTCTGGGACTTCCCCAGTGCCAGCCGGTGTCGTGATTGTCATCCTGGGAGCTTGATATGGTTTTGTATATATTTCATTATTTTCTTTTATTTTTATTATTAATATTTCATTAACGTAGTTTAGTTCCTTCTAAACTCATAAGTCTCTTTTTCCCCTCCTCTGCCTCTCTCTTTGAAGAGAGGCAGAGGGGAGCATCTATCGGTTCCATCTGGGGTCCCCTATGTCCCCAGTGGCCAATTTGGCCTAAACCACAACACAGTGAAATGAGTGAATATTGAAGAGGGAGGAGAAAACCAGTTTGCTACAAAAGCTAACTATTAATTAATGATCTAATATAGCTCAAACCTATTTGAAAACATGAGTTGTCAATTCAACGTAGAAACACGGAAGTTGGGTGTTTGTCCTGTTTTGAGGTAAAACAGGATCTAGGATGAGATTGCTTCATGTTTAATAAACTGTTTGAGCCTTGCTATGCTTTTTTGATATTTTGGCACTTTCCCTGGCCTGGGAAGTTGGAAACTAGAATGTGCTGGTTTCTTTGGTTAGGCTAATTTTTTTTAATAAAGCCTTTAAAAAAGGAAACTAAACTAAACTAGCTAACTTGGGGGGAAAAAAAAATAAGAAGAAAAAGAAACCTGTAACCAAAAATGCATGACTATTAGAAAACACTTCTCAGGCCAGCCACAGCTCCGCTCCCTGCCCTGCACTAGCAGCAGTTGCAGCACTCGCGCGGGGCACAGGGGACCCTCGCTGGAAATGTCTGACTCCCTGCCTGGCTTAAGGACCTGTGACCCAGGGCTTGCAGCACAGTTTTTTGGGGGTTTGGGTTTTTTGTCATATTTGTATTTTCACAAAAAGCAAATGGAAACAAGTATTAAACTCTCACAATTCTCCCAAAATGGAAGTCTCACTCCCTGCCAGCCTTATTCACAGAGCTGCACATAGGCTGCCATGTCAGAAACTCGGCTACGACAGGCGTCAGTAGCCTCTCCTGATGGCGAAGGGGCTCAGTATTTAAGTGACATCCCAAAGCAAGTAGGAGCAGAAATTAGGATCCACATACACTAGGTTTGAGATCAACAGGGAAAAGTACTCAGTGATGTAATGACCTTTTAAATCACCCTGTTTGGTGCGCGATGTCTGCGGCGCTCCAGTATTGCTATCAAAGCCCGGCAGATCCACAGCCCCTGTAAATCAGTGCAGGTCTCCTGGTGCTGGGGGAGCCACACTGGTTTACACCGAGTGCTGAGGACCCAGTTCAAGGCACATGAAATCATTGTAAAAAAATGCTGGGGGCGGGGGGGGGGCGCTGAAGCAGTTCACAAGTTTGGCTTTGTTTTTAAAGGCCACGTGTGGCTGGTCAAGGTGCGCTAAATCGCAGGCTAGCGGCCTTCTCAAGCCCTGCCATCATCATCACAGCCGTGGGAAACAGCTACAAACAAAACCCCCAAAATGACAAGGTAGGTGAATGCTGGCAAGATGGAGGTAAGTGTTATGGAAATAGCTCAGCTGTCTGTAGGTTCTCTCGTGGGAAAGCTGAATAAGCATGTTGGCCCCAAAAGAGGTCGTCTGACCCCCTCTGTTTTCTGAACAGTGTTTCCATACTAACAGCCCAGAGACTGCTTTGGGATATATGCTGCCTATAGGCTTGGTATCAGAGGTGAGTATCTTATGATAGCTAATTGTGTGACTACTAATTGATAGGAGATGTGCTCTGAAAAGACAATGAAGGTCCTTAAGCTCCTTCTGAATGCCCAGCCTCCTGCTCTCTTCTCAAACGCCGGCAGTGAGTCACGTTACCCACCTTCAAAAATATCACCCACTTGTTCCCTCAGTTAGAACCAAGCACCTTGGTCACAGCTATCTTGAGGGATCATGGAGAAGGTAATTCAAGAGAACACGCTGTGACAAAAAGTGAAACTAGAAATTCTGAACTAGGAAGTTGCTGTTTCTCTCAGGACAGGCTGAAATTTCACCGGGGCATGCTGCATAAAAACATGGCAAGGAGACAACCTTCAGTTTCACCTTTTGTAAATCTCTATTTGTACCTTGTTGGCAACTGAGTGCCTCCTAAGGCTTGGCATATGGTATCATCTGAAGCAAAAATAAAAATATTGCACCCATCTGTACTCCTACATGGTTTTGCTAGCCAATTTCTACACTCACGAAAGCAGATTATTTTAATGTTATATTTTTAAAAAAATCCTTAAAGCAATGTCGCAAAAGTGTTTTCAGTTTTGTGTATCTAAAGTACTTCATCAGAAGAAACACTTCCAGAGAGAATCCCATTTACTCTTGGGCTGTTATCCAAGATGTTGGTAGGATGAATAGGCTCTAACATGGAATTAAATGCAGTTAATGCCTATGGCAAGGTTCCTTTACATTCCAGTGAAATAAAGGAGAATTCATCTCTCATGTAGTAAGCCTATTCAAGATCATTAACTGCATTAGTTACTAATACTCTTAGTCCTGTAGCATCTGTCAGCTCTTTTAATGGTCCAGAGTCCGGGCCAATTAGAGAATAAGACTGGAACAACTAGAGATAAAGTTTCTTTGAAAGTCCCAGTTTCTCTCTGCTGTCACCTTACCGTCAGAAAGTGCTTAACTGGAGCAGGCAGGCAGCCAAACCCTATCTGGGGAAATTCCCCGCCTCACAAGTTATCTATTTAATTCCAATGGCACTGTTTTATAATGGTCCTTCCTGTTTCTTTCTCTTTCCTTCTCGATCTAGCTGTGCTGAAAAAGCGCCAGCTTTTCTTGTTTGGATTTAACATCCTAGCAATTTTTTTTTTTTTTTCTAAATCACTGGACAGCCCCCTAGCCTTTGAAAACTCTGGGTTATTTCTGGACGCATAAGTCAACAACAACTTCTGGGGAAGGCTTATCTCGCCAGCTATAAACTCTTTTCCTACCTGACTCTCTTGAGAACAAGACATATTGGCTGCTCATAATTCACGTAAATGTTCAATGTTTCATGACAAAGAGAAACATGCCGAATTATTTTTATCTCCTCTCCCGGAATAAATCCCCACACAGTTCATTTCCAGGCATCCATCACTTCACACCAGAGGCAGGGCTTTGGTAACGAAGGGAGATCTAAGCAGAGAGGCCTCCGGAGCATTAACCTGCTCCGAGTGGGACAGAAGCAAAGCAGGACTGCATTCCACCTCCAGAAGCCAAACCTTGCCACGGTACATTTAAAGCAAAAATTTACCAACACGTGCTCACACGATTCGCTTAATTAAAAAGGGCCATAAGCAGCCTTGTTCTCTGCACTGGAACGGATCTGTCGGGAAGTGTTGGATACCAAGGACAGATCGGAAACACAGCACACACTGAAGAGAACTACGGGAATAATTGGAAGCAAATATTTAAAATACAATAAATTCTGCCTCTATCTGCTCAAGAATGACCACGAACTGAACTGCAGTTTTGCTTCAGCTTATCTAATTTTAATCATTTGTCATTGCATCAAATTATTCTTGGTCTGTAAATCATGTAAATTCACGTAAATAATGGAAACCCAGTCTGTGTTGAGCAGCCCTTAGCAGGAAGTGATATATTGTTGCTCCAGCCCTCTTCATGAAAGCATAATCTCTTAAATGCTTTAAGACAGTGTCCCTATAAAACCGAAAAGCTTTTTTTCATTGCTGCAGATCCAGTTTTCAATATTTGGCACCATTGCAGGGGACGCTTATGTTTATCTGGCTCATCTTTGTATGGGCCATTAGCACAAGTCAAGGACACATAGTTAAAAATTAGCAGGTATTAGGTTTAAGAGACCAGAGCAAGGAGCAAGGCTTGAAGTGGGTTATTGCTGCTAAACCTTGAACCATCAGACAATTGGAAAAGGAGTCATAACAAAATATTATTCAAATAGCACCTTTTCATAGAAGTAGGCCATGTCGAGGGTGTGCTTTTTGGCTACCAGCCGCCTTATTATTATCTCTCAAAGATCGAAGGCAAACTTTGATAACACAATAACATGCAAAATAGCCTGATAAAAAGTTAATAGGCCAATCAAACGGGGAAAAGTGTCTTTAGCTCGAACTGCGAGTTGAATTTGGTGGGTGGATAAAAGCTTGCAACAGTGGTAGATCACAGAGGATAACACAATTCTGCCAAAATGCCATGAGATTTTTGCTCACACTAAAGGTTTTTGTAAAAAGGCATTAGCTCTTGATTGTTCCAAGTCCCCATGGAGAGACACCAATTGACACAACCAGTTAGGACATCGAAAACCTTTTCCAAAGCTGAAATAAATGCAGATTAGAGGGGGAAACCTCCCCTTCCCTCTCAAAATGTTATAATTAAAATAAAAGCAAGGCAAGAGACAAAAATGAGATTGAAATTTGCCACAGGCTTTGCTGAGCTGTATTTGTACAGCGTTGGGAGCTGACCTATGCTGGTTTTGATAAAAGACTGTTCCTGCAACCTGCCACATGATTAAAAACAGAACTGCCTTGGGTACAACAGACAACAACCAGTCAAGGACCTTGGGGACCCAAAGAGGGTCACTGGATGTAGCTCAGATTCAAGACACTCAGTGCTGAGCCCCAGCAGGACCTTTCTCCTTGCAGAAATGCAACCCTGGGAGTGCAGGGTGGCCAAGGCTGGAGACGGTGATCTCGCGGTCAGACATGGGACTCGTCCAGCTTCCTTAAACCTGGGCAGCCCCGCAGGGTCCAGGACCCAGGCTTCCACACGCAGGGGCAATCAGAGTCACCCCCCTACTTTTTGCCATCACACCCCAAACTCCCAACCCTAGAGAGATCTGGATCTATTTAGGGCTTGATTTTTTCTCCTAAGGAACCTGGAAGTCCTGGCTTTCAAGATAAAGCCAGGGCATCAAGACCTCCCAGGCTCCCCGCTGCCTTGTGCTGAGCTGGAGCCAGCGTCCGCTCCGGCAGCCCATCGCCCTCCGAGCGCTGGCAACGGGTTGGCTCCGGAGCCACAGCTCCCCATCATCCTGGCAGCTACTTGTGACATTGGCACCGTCCTCGCCCTCCCAGCTGCTATTCATATTACTTACTTACTATTTCATTAGTAAACATCATGTTTCAGTACTTTTAAAAAGTAAATTTCCAGTTTCTGGGAAACGGGAATAAAAATAAATTAAATCAAAACTTTCTCAAGATTTCCATGAACCAGAAACCATGCCTACTTGCCATTTTTCATCAGTAGTTCAGAAAAAAAACAGGCCTTCTGTGCTGAGCTTGGACAAACGGAAGAGCAGCTTGGAAAGTCAGTGGTTACACTTGAAAAACTAGACTTAGGTTTGAATTGCACTTTGAATCACTTCATCTTTTTAAATATCTTAGATAACTTTTATAAGAATGAAAAGTCAAGCTTCATGGGCCTTTTAGACTTTCAGTGCACATTTTTAAAGCAGCATGTATGTATATTGAACCTGTGTGAATTCATCCTATCATCTGTCAGAAGTATACCCAGTGTCTGTAGGGGACTTTGGAGGTTCAGCACAAAGAAGTACGAAGTTTATTCCCTGGGGACATTCCCTGCTTCTCAAATACAGAATTTGCAAAACCCATGGAAATTTGAAAGAAAGGAAGAAGGAAAAAAAGATTAAATGAGCATTTAATTGCGTTTTAAAGACAAACAGAAGTTGTCTAGGGTACCAGAACCACGAGGATCCAACCCTGCAAGGATGGGTCACCCTGGTGGGTGCCAGGCAGCGAGAGCAGAAAGACAACAGGGACCAGACTGGCAAGTGACAAAGGACATTTAATCAGCTGGTTGTCCTGCTTTCAGTGGTTACAGTTGAAAATTGAGACTGATAAGCACACTTAGTGCAGAAACTAAGCGCATGCCAGGAAGAAAGGGGTAGGCTGATGAAATTCACGGGGTGGGCAAGATCATCCTTATGCTCAGCATCCCTGCCCAGAGGGAGACCAGAGTCTTCCAGTCAGCCTTGTACTCAGGAAAATCAGAAGAGTAATGCTGAACTGGGCTTTTACTTACACACAGATTTACACACCCTTCGGCACAGGTGTCCCCGCATTGGTAGGGACAGAGAGAGAGCAAAGACACTCCGTCAAAGAAAATACAGTTCCCGCACCGCAAAAACCTGCCAGAACAAACCTAAACCAGCTGTGCCCCCGGCACACAGCGACGCCATGGCTGGGATGGCACGAGCACAAACAGCGCCGTAAGCAGGTGGCAGGCACCGTCACTTACCAGGTCGGCTGGCCCATTTCTGCACCAGTCCGCCTGCCCCAAGGCCGTGGCACAGCCCAGCTGAGCTGACAGCTGTTTTGCAGCTGGAATGATGCTTTAAAATTGCACTGGCCCCTCTGCCGGTTGCATCATCCTCTACCCAACCTCCCCCGGGAATGGAGAGGGACCCAGACCTCAGTGAACTGAAATCTGTGGATGAGCTCCTCTGCTCACCCATCTCTGTGCATCCACGCAGGTTGTGACAAAGGTATCACAGTTTATACCGCTCTGTCTCATGGAGCCGAGTCCTGACCTAATTTAAGCTCTGACAACTTGCAATGCTGTGGTGTGATGACATCAGCTTTGGCCTTGTATCTTGCACATGAGATGGTCATATGGAGTCTTCAGTAACACCAGTTTAAAATACTATTCTATGATCACTGCAATATTGTCGTCTTTTTTTTTTTTTTTTTTAAAGAGAGGTGAGTGGTCATATATCCCTTCTCAAATGAGCAGCTGATGTCTAGTTTTTAAAACATTCTTCTGAAGAGATGAGTACTGAACAGTGTCACTGTATGCTGATCAGCCTGTGGTGATTTTTCCTTCCACACTAATGTATCTAAACAGTATTTTATAGTCTTTGGACATTCAGCAGTACCTAGACCGTTATACGTCCAGCTGCATTCACACCACATGACCTGTCAAGAGAGGAAATGCAACTCCCTAACCCCAGCCCAACATACTAACTTCTCTCATATTCCATTTTTTGCTTTTTGTTACTCTACTCATAAAGTCAAAATGTCACAACCTCTGGCAGAAAAAAATGTGTGCGAGAAAAATGTTAGCACGGCATTTTGACGCTCTCCAATAGGTGGGAATATGTTTTCAGAAGCATAAAAAGAGAGAAGGAAAATCAAATCAGAAAGCAAACAACCAGAGAGCTAAAAGTTCAGGATGCAAGACAAGGAAGGGAACAGCAACATCAGTGTACAAGGGCGAGTGAAGCCAACCGAGCCTTATCCAAAGCCACAGAGGAGTTACTCCCCGGCCGGCGGCGAGCCCGGAGTCAAACATCCCAAGGAAAGAAGAGGAGGGAAAAGCAAACGTCCCCCAGCACAGGGAGTACTGGTGGGTGGGGAGCCAACGAGAGATTTTTAAATGCTGATTGCATTTAGTATTGAAGCGTAAAAGAACAGCAAGTTAATGAGAAGGGTTGGCTGAGGCCTCTCCCATAAATCAATTGTCTCTGAGGGGGGGAAAAAAAAGAAAAAGACACCCCTCCAAAAAGAAATGCAACAACAACAAGAGATCAAGATTTTTCCCACACTTAATAATGTTCTACATGATTACAATAAAGGATCTCCAGGGAGTGCAGTTGCTTTGTAATGCCAAGACATGTACTTGAAAAGAGCAGCTAGATGAAATTGTAATAGAGCTCTAGCTTTTGTACTCTGGAAAAAACCACAAATACATGTATAGGAGAAGCTTTTAAAGAAACAATCCTTTAAAGAAAGAATAAAGAAAAACAAACAAAAGGGAAATGCATTTTCAAGCATCAATGCTAACCTGCCGAGAAGGCTGCTACAGAATTAACTTAGTTAATATTTGAACCCAATAATACATTATAATTACATTATTATTGGGTTCAAATAGCTTGTAGGTCTTCAGTGTGATTACGCATGGTGAATTTTATTTGGTGAAATACATCAAATTTTATTCAGAAGAAAAAAATGGAAAAAATACCAACTCAACTTCCACACCCAGCCTCCTTGGGCAGACACACAATAGACAAATACCTGTCTGCCATGGATGGAGCTGAGAGGAAAGTGTGACAATCAGAGGCAGATCCACACTTCAGAAAATTTCAGTAGTTCAAGCAAAGATTTAAATTTAGGACCCAAATGTTAATCACGGCTCTGAGAAGCAACTGACTGCCTTTTTGAGTAAATCAGATTTTAGTTTTATAGGTGTTTAAGACACGATTGTGATCAACATAATGGCCTGAATTTCACTGAAACTGGAGAGGGGTTGTTTCTTTTGGTTCCTGGCTCTGACACAGACTTTTTGTGTAACCAGGCTCTCAGAGGCTTGCTTTGCTTTGCTAAAATGGTGATAATAATGTTTCTTTTGTCTATTTAGCTCTTAACCTTTTCACAAGTGCTTTCTCCATGTGACCTCCTTGTGACACTAGGTACTGTAAATACACAGACTTGCGAACAATATGGAATTCTTGTGATTAATGACAACTCATTAAATGTACTCCATACAAGTTCTATATTGTTATTTAGACATTAAAACAATAACATAAATCAAAACACATTATAATTCAACATTGCTTTTGGTTAAAATAAGCTATTTGTAATCTGTATTGAAAACAGGCCAGCCAAAAGGGCAGCACATCCCTCCCTTGCAGGCCAGTGCAGAAACAAATGTGTCACCCTTCCTCTTCTGAAAAGTCACATTTCCACCCCTGTCCCACACCTCCCCATACCCCACAGCAGAGCAGCCCCGGAGACCAAATGCTTTGAAGAGGACAAGAGAGGGAAGGAGCCCTCGGAGCTGGCCTGGGGCAGCCTTTGTGTCCATGGAGGAAGAAGCCAACGCTCAGGAGAGCTGCCCCACCACCCCTCCATGCCCAGATGTAAGGCACGGGGAGGAACCAGACAATATCCCAGGTCAGCTAAAGTATTTGGAGATAGGAGTCAACACTCCTCACATTTCATTCTTCAAGATAGCTGAGAAGCAAAGAGACAACTGCAGCTGATCTTTGAGCTCCTGTGTCCTATTTTGTAAAGCACAGTGTCTCGCTGGCAGTGTAAGCTGCTGGGTTTGGGCTCCACTCTGTAATTGAATTTAATGGCAGAGCATCTTGCAGTCACCCCAGAAGAGGGGAATTGCATCTTATTTGCACTTGTTTCTCACCTGTAAAAGGGATTAAGGGTGTCTAGTTCAGAGGAATCCTGCCTGATAAGTCTGGTACTGCTTGATGGAAACACAGAGCATTCCCATTCTGCGTAAGAATTAGGTTGTTGGCCTTGTGGGAGAAGATCATTTAAATAAATAAATAAATAAATAAATAAATAAAACAAAACCACCCTGACTTACTTAGCGCTAGGATTTCGGGCTTTGCACTCTTATTTCTATTTCTAAGACACCAATAACACACTGAGTCACAGCAGGCATGGGAAACTTTGCTCTTGGTTGCACAATGTCACTGCTCTTCTGCATCGTGATCTTACGAAATTGAGAAGTATCGCTAAACTGAACCAACATTGTATTTCTGAAAGGCCATCTTATATTATGTAAACAAACAGCTTTTAGTCCCAGAACAAGAGATCGTTGTGTAAGATTATGCATCATCATTGCATAGTTCAGACACCACTGATCTGATGTGATAGAATTCCTGAGCAAGAAGCAAAGTCCTAATAATTCTGTTTCTTTTTAAAAAAAAAAAAAAAAGAAAAAAAAGGAAAGTAGCCTGATTTTTACAAAGAGCTCCACTGCTGGTGAAGTCTGGGATCCCACAGTCTCTCTCAGAAGTGGGCCATGGGAAAGGGGTTCAGGTTTGGATTAGTTCCCATTCTTTCGAACGCATCTGTGGCAAGCATAGCGTGGCAATGTCTGTTGGATATGAATCCCCTGGCCCTTACCTACACCTCAGTACTCTCGGGTGCTGTGAACTTCGGTCAGGTTCATCCCTAGAGGACCAATTTTTCAGAGGGATGTCTTGGTTTATCCCTTAGACAGGGCACTTCTTTTTGTTCAAGTGAGTTTCTCCTCTCCAGATTAAGCTCAGGGAAAGGAGAGAGGCGATGACACCGACGTTCACCCCTGGTAATGAGGTGGCACTGCTCTCCTGGAGGCAGGGCTGTGGTGCAGCCAGAGGCGAAGAGCTGCAGCTTCTTTAAGCTTCCCACAGCCCTGTTGGCACAGGCTGTGCAGAAGACCTGCCAAGGAAGTGTCACCCTCTGGGCGTCCCAACCAGCTCTCTCCACCTCAGGAGCTGGAGCTCAGCTCTTGGGCACAGCCAAATAAAGGTTGCTCCAGGTGCCAGCAGATTCCAGGCAATGAAGCCGGTATGTGCAGAGGGCTGCCTTCACCCACCAGCTGGAGGGGAACACAGCAGCCATTGAAACTTATTATAAAGTATGTAATATTTACCCAGAAGGCCATTATGGCCTCTTGCTCAAACACATGCACTGTTTGGGCTCACGTCAATACACAGAGAGATACAGGTCTCTTGAGGCATGCGCATAATTTAAATAGCTGACTCAAATTTTTCTTTCTAAAATACAGAAGTCCCCTGAACCACCCTGGGGACAAGTATCTGTAGTTTCAATTCAAAAGACAAAGTGTCTTTTAGTCTCCAGCAGCAGCAGCTAGCACAGCCAGCAGGTGGGAAGGGGGCTGGCTGCTCCCACTGGGTAAGCTTCCAGTCTGGACTTCAGAGGCCAACAGGCCACTGGGGAGGAAGACAAAGGAGTTTGAAGGGATATGCTTTGGGGAAGATGGATTGCAGAGTTACTGGGCTCTACCAGCTGTATTTCTGACCAGAACCCATCCATTTACGGGCCTCTCATGGTTACTTTCATCTCCCTGCAGCTACACAGCTTTGCACACTGGTCCTCCCTTTCTCACCTGCTTTCACCCTCATTCCAGAGGCTACATCCCTACACCTTCATCCCTCACGCTTGCTCCATCCCTGGCCCTCCATCTACATCCCATCCTCCATCTTCTTCGTTTCTCATTACCATCACACCCTACCCCTGGCTCTACTATCCCATTTGCCCAAAGGCTAGTCACTTCACTTTGCCCTTTCCCATCTCTTTCTCCACATCAAAAGCTTTCCATCTGTTTCCAAGTTTCTTTATGCATCATCTTTCAATCCTTGTCTTCACACCCAGTGACTGTAAGTATGTGTTTTTACAGTTTCCAACCTGTCATCACTGACTACTTTTATTTTGCTGGGACCCACTCTGAGAGCCTTCCTCCCTTTAATTCAATGGCACAGCTATGATTCTTTCACACATGCCTCCAAAATATACTCTTGCTGGCTTGTCCTTCCCAACATGAGGCCTATCCTGCCTGCTATCAGCCCTTGCTCACATCTGACACCTCTTTTCTCTCTTCCCTTTCTCATACTACTGATGCCTTTGGTAGGTCCCATGACCTCGCTGACTTCCCTCCATTATTAGCCTGTCCTACCCTCCAGCTGTCCTTGAAAGCTTCCTACCTAGGAGAAGAAAACATCTCTAACTCCAGATCCCACACCAGAAATCCCAGCTTTCTTCTCATCATCTCTGACTCATCACTACACTCTTCCATCTGTCTCCACTTCTCTCTATCTCTCTACAGAGAAGTGCACCAGTTTCCCATCACAGAAGACGAACATGAAGCCCACATACCCTTCTGCCACTCTTGGTTCCACTTCTTCTGTGACTGCACCATGAGACAGAGGACAAAGGAGATGAGTTTTGTTGGTGGCTTATCAGCATATGACTCATCCCTTAAATTATCTGCTGATTTCCTTTGAAAACAATCATGCCTCTTCCAATGTTTTCCATTTCACATTATAAATGCAGTTCAGTCTTTCCACTACTACTATGTTTTTGAAATCTAGCTCCCTCTCCAAATATTGACCGGTCTTTCTTTTTTTCTTCTATCTCCAAGTCCATTGAATTCACTGTTTTCAGTGGTTCCTTTCTTCCAATATGATTCTAGACCCTCTTCTAACAATTTCCTACCACGGTAACTCACTGGATATGCTTCTCAGTCTCATTAAATGAGCTCATTTTTTTCTTATACCACCCCTTTACCTTGAGCTGTAGTCCTCTGTTGGTTCTCTCCCTAGATTTTAAATTTCTTTTAGCATATGAAAGGAGGACCGATCCCATATTTAGCCTTGTCTTTAATCCTTCTTCATTTTAATTCTTGTGGGCAACCTCATCTTCAGGAAGCAGAACCTCAAGGGCTGGAAGAGACCTCAGGCAGATGTCTGGGCCATCCCTGGGAACAGGGCAGGCCCAGTTATGATTTATGAAAGGTTTTTGACTACCTAGGACTAAACAACCTCCAATGACAGAGACTGCAGAGGTTCTCCAGCCAATTTATACCTGATTTTGCTATTCAGGCCGGTAGAAAGTTTTTTTCCTGATATCTGACTTGAGTTATTCTTGCCACAATTTAAGCCTGGGACTTCTTGCCCTAATGACCACAGACAAGGAGAATGGGTTATTCTTTTCATCTTTGCAGCACTCTTTTATGTTACAATATTGTCTCTTATCCTTCTCTTCTCTAGACTAAGCAACCCCAGTTCATACATGACCGTGTTTGTCTAATCCCATGTTGCTCTGCTATGGTCTCCATTCAAGCAGCGTATCTTTCTTGAATCACAACTCAGACACAGCTTTACTAGTGCTCACTAGAGCAAATGGATTAGTTGAAATGTCCTGCAGACTATCTTTTGATCCACATGGCCCGCTATGATGCCTCCCTCTTCCAGAATAGCATGATATTTCTTTCTTCTTCTTTATCACTTTCTTCTGCTTTAACTTCCAGAGCCGTTTTCTGAAGAAATGCCAGAGACCAGCGATAGCGACATGCCTGCTTTATTCTCAGCTAAGTCCAGTAGTTTACAATTGACCTTGTTGAATAGCACCCCATTTTTCACCTGGTTTCTCCAACACCTTTGTATCATTTGGGATTTAACCAGTATGATCACAGGCCCCTGTAGCTCTCTGAGACCTCTTGCTACATCCAGCTTAAACAGACTCTCTCTCTCTATAATCTCCCTAAATTATATGGGCTCCCACCCACCCAGGCAGCTAAAAATATCCTGTGTGGGCTTTCAATACCTCATGTCTTTGTTCAGCCAGCATCTTTTTCTTTAACCTCAGTAAATAAAAACTACTTTCACACATCCCAAATATTGCCCAAGAGATGATTTTCCTCACCAGCACTCTCACATTGGTGCACCCTGTCCCTGGTGAGTTCCCCCCACATTCTCTGCCATATCAAACCATCAGCAGCTTGTCGTCACTTCACACATCACCCCTCGTTTGCTTCTGAGCTTCCAGCCTACACTATGTTTGGCCTGCAATGTCCCTTCCATCTTCAGCTTCCACGTTTTGAACAAGGATTTCTGAGTTTTCTCCTAAATTCCCCCTACGCTTCAGGGCAGATTTCCAGAAACAAGAAAGAAACTCCGAGGAACTTCATCACCCTCTTCAAACTCTTCTTTAAGACCTCTCCTTTGTCAGGAAGGCTGCAATAAGTAAATGCAGAAATGGATACACCAATAAATGCTTGGTGTGCTGAGAACACCAAATATGCTCCTGACCGGCAGTGTCCTCTTGCTTCCTCATTGCCCCCTCACCTCGCTCCTTCACCCACTGGCTCCTGTCCTGCACTGCTATCACACATTTTTGGGGAAGGAGCCTCTCTCACCGATATGTAGTTGTACAAGACCTAGTCCAGTGGTGTGCCAGTTTGTGACTGGTGTCCTAGGCACAATCTAACAACAAATACCCCTAAGTCACGGCAGACCATAGTGGAAAGTTAACCTTAATAGCAAGTAGCTGCAAGCTGCTTGCATTTTACTGCAGCCTGGCACTCCCTAGGGTAGCACGGTGATGATGTCAGTTCGTTTCCCAGTGAGCAAATCTGTTAAAAAGATACTGGAAGTAGGTCTAGAAGCAAGTTCCACAGCATTTGCTGCATGACCCTGAAGTGAAAGGAAAGATCATTTTTCTAAGGTTTAGAAGTAAAATACCTGTGGAGGGTAGTGGAGGCAAAGGAGCACTCTTGTTCCGGGGATAAAGAGAAAAATTCAGCTTTCAAAGCCATTGGACATGGTACTGTCAAGTAGAAAGCACATAAGGAAATACTGCAGTATATCATATATAACCCTTTTCTGGTTTCAGCTTGAAACAGTCTGTATTGGTTAGTAACTTAAAAATTTTGGAAAGTGTGAATACCTCCCCTCCTTTTGTAGAAATTGTACTAGCCCTCCACACCTATACCTCTAGATAAAGGACAAAAAGCAAACATGTTTTGAAGAAGGACATAGTTAATAAGAAAAAGCCCTCTGTATCTAGCAGACAGCTCACAGCAGTAGCAGCACTGGTGATGCTCAGAAGGGAGTGCTCTGTATTTGTGTTTACATATTGATTGTTTTGAAGCCTCTTTCAGTTCCAGGAATGGTAGACTATAAAAAAATGATATATATTTGTGGTTTGGCACCCAAAGAGAGCTTCAACTCAGGCATCATTGCCGGTTGCCAACATCTGCAAATTATTACATGTTGGTTTTGTTTTGGGGTTTTTTTTAAGCCTCAAACTGCAAAACTAACGTCACTTGCTGGTTGCACCTACTGCCGAGTAACAGGGTGGAATTGTGGTATGGGAGTTTCACCAATGCAGGTCACCGAGTTTACTGATAAACATGATTTTATAGTAATACTTCTCTCTGCTGCTGTGCTACAGAGTAAATTCTAGATAAATAAAACTCAGAAAGAAATCTACGTTTCTTTTCAAAACTGACTAGTGAATAATTAGCATTGAGATTTATTTTTAAAACAATCTTCCACAGAAAATGTACCAGTACTATGGTATAATGACACTTGTCAAAGGAGGAAGATAATCCGCACAGATGATTTTGGAACCATATGTGTGAGCAGTGGGGAACAGTCTGTCAAAGTGTAGAGTCCTCATTCTTGCTGAAATACTTGGCAATGATCTCTGCATCAAAAATCCGATGCCAGAAGAGCTCACCACATGCTTACACAAGCCCAGCAGATCTCGTGACTGACACACAGCAGCGCAGATGTGTACACAAGGAACCATCCTTCACCAACATCTATCTCAGACACAAGTGAGAAAGGCAGCACCCTACTGAACAACTAAGCTACAGCTGACAGGCAGCAGCAAATACTTGCTCAAAAAGTGCATCACGTGGCATCAAGTCATCGGAGGCAAACACCATCAACTTCGGCAGTTGTAGCACACATTTTTTTCTGGCTTATAAAGGGCAAAGAGGTAGGCAAACAGGAACATAATGCCACTAACTTTTCCCCCGTTCTTGCTGGTCTAATTTCAAGACCACAAAAGCAAACCCCACCACTGCATGTGTGCTTCATGGAAAAATGGTACTTCACGAGACTCAGTGTTTGTTTGCAGAGAGAGAATAGGCACGCTCATAATGCAGATGGATAGTCAGAATTTACTGGACTAGAAAGGAAGATAAAAAACCACTGGTTAATAAACTCAAGTTCCATCCCTTTATCTTAAACTGTTAAATTTCAGGGTCCTTTGTCTTCATGGCCATTTTAGCTTTACTTCAAGTTGAATCTGTCTGCAGCATAGGCATAATGTTAGTCTGGCATGCCCGTGTGGTACAATGAAGCAAAAGCACTATTGTATTATAAATGCATGCCCTGGTTGGTTTTGTAACTGCTTTCCAGTACAAATTCACCCTAAACCATCAACAGGTCCACAGCAATGAAGGTTATTGTTGCTGTACTGCCTGCATGTAACATGCCTATGGGAAACACCCAAGCCACAACAAAAGGTCCACAAAACAAATTAGAAATGCAAGCTTGAAAAATCCATGCTTTGTAAGCGGCAGTGAAACAGTTGAATCTGCTGTGGGTGAAGACAGATCTGCCAGAAACAAATATGCCTGCATGGCCATGACCTAGTCAACAAAAGCTATAAAAGGTTTAAACACCAAGATGCAGCTCTCCTCTTCAGGAATATTGATTAATTAAACTTAGACGAGGACAGTGGAGCAGTTGTCCTCACCACACTTGCTCTGCAACTAACATTTCATCCACCTAGTTTCAGCGCGGATTTCTCTTTCTCTCTCACATGCAAAATGAATCGGGGGTCAGCATGAACACTGTCAGATGCCTTCAAATCTCCCAATTTCTGACTGCTCTTTTTTAATGCTAACACAATGATTTTGCATAATAAGCTAAGCTACTTTTCCCCAGCAACTGCTGAAGGTGAGGCTTTTTTCTTAGTCCACCAGTTACTGTGTATATGGCCAGCTTTCCTGCACAGGGCTCTGACTGGCACGCACTGGTCTCTCCCCTGACCGCCCCAGGTTAGCACCCCTGTAACGGAGCTGGCAGAGGCGAACACGTGCTGTCTCGCAGCTGCCACAGGTCAAAGTGAGGTCGAGAGTTTGGAGAGGTCGTGGAGTCTCCCACACTGGAGACATTCCAAACCCGCCTGGACGCCGTCCTGTGCAACGTGCTGTAGGTGTCCCTGCTGTGGCAGGGGGGTTGGACTAGATGATCTCCAGAGGTCCCTTCCAACCCTGACCATTCTGTGATTCTGTGAAAGTCCAGTTTATTATTTAATAGATAGGCTTGAATGGATGAGTCATAAGCCCGCATGCTTTTCTGCTATGGGAATAGTAACTTCTGGTGAAGGAACAAACAACTTCTCAGACTACTGCAGCTAGACTGAATGGAGCTCTTCATGTTTTAAGCACACCAGTAAGGAAATGCACACTCACGCTGCAATCCCGTGCGAGATGGATCGAGGGCACGGTGCAACTCAAAACCATCTTCCTCTTTTTGAAGAGAAGGGAGAAGAAAATAAAAGATCTCAGACCTGTTCATGTGCCTTCCTGCTCTCACATCCACATACTTGCTCATCTTCTGCAGCTTTGTGTTGCCTTTCTCTTCTTTATCTGTGACCTCTGCTTTAAAAGCCACAGAAAGTTTTTCCCTCTTAAAATTCCCCATCGTTTAAATTCTCCCTCCCACACATGGTCTCTGTAAACAGATGGTAAATCAAGTGTATATGAGGCTGCGTACAGTAAAATTACGTGTTTGTTGCACAGCCAAAGCCTACCGGAGGAACTCCATGAAAAATCACTTATAAGCTGAAACACAGTGCCAGGGTCCAGCCTGTCTTTGCGTGGCCGGCACAGTTTGTGCTCAGCTAGCGGAGGGTTAGACGATGTCTCAGCCACGATCTCCTGCACAGCACTGGGGCTCAGGGTCAGCACACGTGGTGATGGGTGACAACCCAGACCAAAAGGGAACGGGGCAGGCAACAGGAAGAAGCCCACATGACCATGGGGTGGGAAAACGGTGTCATGCCTGCCCTATCCATGGCATTGCGCCCTACAATGGTGAGAGGGGCCCTGGAGAAAACCTGGCTCTGCTTGCTGCCCCATCCACCCGGCTGAGGGGCTGCTGCCTCCGTCCTTCACACAAGGATGGGGAAAGGTGTCTCTGGGCATCATCTGAAAAGCCCAGCTGGGACAGCCAAGGAGAGCTGGGAAATAATGATTTCCCTGCTGAGACAACTTGGAGCTGGAACAGGATGCTCACAAAGACAGAGAAATCAGAAAGAAGAAAATTGAGAGTCAAGAGAAACCAAATCAAACCAAACCTGAACAAAAATAGCCCTACACACATTTGACATGCTATAAATCCTGTTTTTCAGTGAGGAGTGGGTATTTTGCAAGTCTGGCCTGTTGTGAAGAACTTTCCCCAGTCAGATCTGAAGGCCAGGCTTGCTCACACAGTGCCCATCAAGAGGAAACCGCTGGATAACTAGGTCACTGAGGTTTAAGCCTGGAGCCTGGCCACAAGGAAGGAGCCCAAAAGCACTTCACCGAGCTTTGCAGCATGCAGGCGGCCACTGGCCTGGGTCACGCAGCAGCGCCCACGCAGTGACCTGACTCCCTGACACCTAACCGAGGGCCAAGCTGTAATTTAGATGCAGCCAGTGATTTTCTATTAGCTCCAGCAAGCTGAAGGTGTTGAACCCATGAGCTCACACGGCTTGGCGTCATCTAACTAAGCTGACAGCACCAAATCAATTAATTCATGGTGCCCTGTGTTTCAGCTATGGCAAACAAAGCTGAAGAAATAGCACAGAAACACTGTCCTTTGCGGGGTGGATGAGGTCAAGGCAGAGGTCCTGAGCATGGCCAGACTTCAAGGCAAACACATGTAGGCAGATGAAGAAGCGTTCCTGTCTTCACTTCTTCTGCTTCTTTTGGTTGCGGAGGAGAAAGCGCGTTTCCCTCAAAGAGTGCCTGCAAGCAAGGTTTTGCTCCCTACCATCTCACTGCAATGATGGTTATGTTTTGGACCATCGTCCACTAGGATCAAGGCAGCTATGAAATCAGAGGGAAGACTCAGCTGGTGAAATACAGCAAAAGAGATGGAGCAGGAGATATGATCCTGAAAGGGAAGAAACCAGTGAATTTAGACCTCTTCCTCTGCTTCCTACCCAACAAACGTGTTGCTGGAATCAGGCAGGATAATCCTGCTCCTGGGTCCATTTCTGCCACATGTGTCTGTTCACATTCTAAAGCTCAGTGCACCTCTTTCAAGCAAGCACAAAATAAATTCTCACATTTCCCCCACGCCACTTTAACATGCACACTCCATTCCATGTTTCCCCAGGGGCATTTTCCACGGGACCTGTTCTGTTGTAAAGGCAACAGATGGTTGCCAAAAAAAATCCAAAACAAACAAACAAAACAGCCCAAACAGCATGGATGCAGTTTGTGTAGTTCAATTGTAGTGCAATGAAGTTCGTTGACCGCTCTATCATTCCCTGTCATTACTGGTAAATTATTCAATCTGTTATCAAGGAAAATGCTTTAAACATGCAATCATCTATTGTTTATCTTGTGTTCTAAAAGTGTGTGGTCATGTCAAATATGTCCTAAATTCTTTCATTTTATCTGCCCAGTTGTACATAGACGCCAGCGTAAACAAATACCAGATACACACACCTACAAGTAATGTAATGGATTCGATCCACTTGTGATGCTTCTCTTTCATCTTCAAGGAAAGAGAAGGGGAAAAAGCCCCACTCCACCTCCACTGCGCTCACACGATCCCATCACCACCAGCCTGCCCTGCTCCCATTTGAGTGGGGATTTTCCTGAGCAGTGTGGGTCTGGCATGGTTTTTGGCACAGAGTTACTGAGCCTACAGAGCAACCTTAGTGACCGAATGGCACTCACATGATTCACGGGGGGAGTTTGCAACTGAGAAAGTTTGCAAGGGAATTATTTGTCCAACTGCATCGCTAAACCAGAAGGTAAGAGGTGTGAATATTTCGGACCTGAACATGTGTAGCAATATCGCCTCAAAACAGAGAGCACACATAGTGAGCAAAGTCGATAATTTGGGAGTTCGCCACCAGTGCCACACCTGGAATAAATGCAGTGTCCTCTGCTCCTGCCACTATATTCTCCACACTGAAGACCAGAATACTTGGCTGGGAGTAAAACCAGGTTTCCATTGCTGCAGGAGGCCGGAGCAGGTGGCATTAGACCCTCTTTGCCTTCAGGCTGTTTTTTCCCCTCCCTGCCTGCTTTGAGCTGTAAACAGCCCAAGAGAGATGTCCTCCTAGGCAGCAGGCATTGCTATCACCTGGGAGCGGCTCCCAGACACTCCACCATTTGAAATCATCACCTTGCCTGCAAAGGTTAATAGGACGGGCTGATTTCCAAGTGGGAAGCTTTGTCCATAAGTGGGTTAGCAAGAGGGCGGGGAGGAGACCAGCCCTTACAAAAACAAAAATTCACTTACCCAGCAGTTGTAACTGGGCAAGGTCACTCACAGTATGCAAGAGGCAAAGCCCGGTGTAACAGATGTTTATTTAATATGGGGAAGTGAACCAGGCCACCTGTCTCCTGTGAGGACTTGCTGTCCAGGCACGGTGCTGTTGGGCATCCCGCAGCATGGGAAGTCCAAGATGGGACACGTCTTTATAACAAGGAGCAGGAGCGCCCGCCAAACAGGAACATGCAGTGGCAAATGCCAGGGCTCAGTTTTGTTTGATTTATGTCTGGTGTGAATAAAGTCACCCCACCTACCTCCATCCCATACCTTAACATGCTTCCCCCGCCCCAAGACATCTGTTTTTCTCCCCCGTTTATTCCTCCTCATTCAACTGCATCAGGGTGCATGCATCAGAGCGTATAGGATGGGGAAGCACTGCCACGGCCTCTCTGCAGGTCACTCACAAGGGACAAACACAAGGAGAAAAAAACATCAGTTCTTGGAAAATAATGAACTGCATTTTTTCTTTTCCTACATGGACTAGCTTGGCTGCTCGCGCTATATATAAAATGAAACACAAAATGTGTTTCTTTCTTTCGACAAACACTGCAGCACATGTCTGCTCAGATCTATTTCAGGCATCAGTACTTATTCGAGGCAAATCACAGCTCTGTGTAGGTGTGTCAGGGATGATTCAGCAGAGAAACACGCATAGCTGAAAAATGTACCATGCCTATGGAAAATCGAAATGTTGTATACCCCCTTCTAGCCAGGTTACAGAAATTTCCCTTTTCGTGTTTACATTAACACATAATGTGGTTCTGCTCATTGCTGTAACGAGCTGCTTCTTCCACTGGTGAAGAGGGTCAATCATGCAGTCTGTATTAAGCAGAAAGCACCACACAACAGCATGAAAATACCGATGTCTGTGCATGTCGTACTACTTTTACTGAACAGCATCACATTTTTCCACAGCTAAGGAAGGGGACAACAGCAGTTTGGTGACATATATGTGACAGCTAATGTTTCCTTAGGTGTATATACATATTTACATAAAGAACATTTACTAGTAGTAGGGAAATATACTCAAGTAGTGCCTTTTATACTACGAAACCGATCTATGGGCTTGATCAATCTGTTAGATTTTTACAGCTTGATTATTAAACCAAATTAACTCCTACTGTTACACGCAGTTCTTGCATGAGACATATCACACACACCCACATCTATACAAACATTTACTCTAAAGAAGAGCTGACCTCTCTTAATGCACAAATATTCTGTACTACTCCCCTTTAGATGTAAAATGACACATTTTAAAAGAGCAGCCTTGGGAAAAGATGCTGAAAATAGCCATTACATCCATGAAAACATCTCATTATCCAAAATGGAGTTATATTTAAAAGTGTTCTGCTTATTTAAAGCTCATCTTCTAAAAATAAAATCTCCATTCCTCAATCTGTTAAGATAAATACTCAATTACTTAACATGTTTATGACACTAAAATGAACACCGGTGTGTTTTGTTGGATTTTTCTTTTTTAAAAAGTGTTGTAATGACAATCAAAGATTTAGTAGCCTTTTTAATTGTTGAAGTTGACCTCATATGAAGTGATCTTGGAGAAAGACAGGCTTTTAGCAGGGCAATGATTTAACACATTGAATTTAATGCAAGATAAACAAGCAACAGTAATACTATTTTCAGATCCCTCTACTTTTGCCTATGTGGAGCTTCCACAATGAGTATCATTAAATGGATCAGGAGGCATGCAGCTAACTTGTCACAGGGCACTGTAAAGGAAACATGCTCTCTCTGTTCAGTCCTCATTAGGAGATGCAGAGGGCTGATGCTTGCAGTTTTTGGATGGAGTTGCAAGAGAAAGTTGCTGTTGCCATTAATTTCACGGGGTCCAGATGTGAAGAGATGAGAAGCAGCCTCCTTGCCACACCAGAGATCTGGCAGAGGCTTCCAGCTGACAAAAAGCCCTAAAATCAGACACTGATGTTTCCAGTATTTTGGGTCTAACACATCAGGAACCCTACCAAACAGCTCCACAGGTCTTCTGGTCAACCTGGTAGGGAAGCTATTGCCATCTGATCTGCTAGACCTTTTTCTGGACGACTGAGAGCATGACATCCCTTTTCCAGAGTTATAAAAGGGGTTCTCCTCTGACTTAGATACTGACCTGCTGTAGCTATTTACCTGTGTGTAATAAAGATATAGCACCTTCCCTCAGGGAAATCACAGAACTAAGGGTCAAAAATATATATGCCAATCTGGCCTCAAGAGTAGAGCATTCCCAGAAGCAGAGAGGTATTTGAAGCCCATTGTATGGCTTATGCCTAAATGTGATGACAACATCTCTGGGCAAATATCCCTACTATGAAATTATGGGTTTTTTCAGATCCATTTAAAACTCAAGATGGGTAAAACCAACCAAAAAAATCCCAACAAAACCATTTACCCTCAGCCACATATTCAGGAAGTGAAACTGTCACCTTAAAACAACAGCAGCAGCCCTAAAAATTATCTATTCTGCATTATCCCTGTTGTTAATAAGATCACAAGTGACCCTACTAGAGCCCCCTTGGGCAGTTGGCACTAAAGGAGCTGTGAGGCCTGGCCGGTGGCTCCGGCACACACGTGTGCAGAAGATGGTACATCAGAAGTGCCATCACCGGCCACGTTGCCGGCTGCCAGAGAAGCAGCAAGTGAGCACAAACCATCTCCAGGCTGCCCTTCCCCTCACTTAAAATTCCAGATTAATGAGCACTTCACACAGAAGGGAAAATTTTTAACTCTGACTCACAGGATTATTATTTTTTGTTTATAAGACACACCTACTAATTTTACATTGGATGCAGGCACACATCATGAACCACAGGCACGTGACAAACATTGGAAACACTAGTGTTGCACATAGCACAACTTGATTAATCAATCATACATTTCCTTGGCGCTTTCAGGGACAGACCCTTAGCATGCTATTAGACTGTTACCCAAAGCTGGAGAAAGAGCACACATGGAGGTCTCTAGCAGCTCTTTACCCAATACAGAATGTGCTGCAAACTTGCAAGCGGTGCTACCATCAGCCAGAGCACGTGAGCACCTCTCCATCAGTGGGCGTGCCACAGCAGACGGGGGCAGTCAGCGGGCCTAAGGCTTTAGCAACCGCAAAAATACATCCCAGCTGACATTTTGTACCTAGATTTTCATGCAGCAGGATCACAGAGTGCTCTGCAAGCTGACTCAGGACCAGTGAAAACCCAAAGCACGCAGCCCCCTACGGTAGGGATGGCCACCTCCTGGATCTGTGCTTTGCAGAGACAAATCCTCCTTCCAGTGCTCCAGCAGAGGAAAAGGACCCTCAAGTGGGTGTGAAGGTTCATGCTGCCAGACCGTAAATGAGAATCAGGCCTGACAGCCTTTAAACAGCACAGCCACCCCACGCAGCAGTGCAGAACCAGAGGAGATGGCTGTCCAACTGAAATAACAGGGATTTAGGCAACCAGAAAGTTTGGAAGCAACAATACAGGCGAGGACTAATGCTAGCAGATCTGCCATCTCCAAGACACATAAAAAAAGTATACAGTAATAACAAAAAATCATGACCCACAGCTCAAATCTTGAGTTTTCTAAAACTTAATACTGTTCAGTTAATTTGGTTTGTTAACTTCACAGGCATATTCTGGTCATCAGTTTGAGCTTTCTCCCACAGATACAAGGTCTAGAAACAGTCTCTGCTGTGTTGAAGAGAACAGAGGTTCCTCTGCAGTCAGTCAGTCACCTGCCCGAGCTCCCAGCAAACAAGACCAGCTACACCATGGCTTCCAGGACGACCATGAGCGTTGGCCTCCCAGCAGAACGATTTCTGTGCAAAGCTGCTCCCGAGCCCCTTTACAACCCCACTCACCCATGTTCCCACCAGCAGGCAGCGAGCAGGCTGCCACCTAGTGAACTCCTCTTCCTCCCTGCAGCACCCAAGCCTCCCAGCCCTGCCCCACTGCTGGGGGACCATGGCAGCTGTACTGTCTCCCCGCAACTGTTACTGCTCTGGCAGCAGCTCCCAAAGTTTCCTGTTCATGAGCCAACTTCCAGGCTTGCATCGCTGCGGGGAGTCACTGCTGCTCGCCTGGGAGCTTCTCACAGCTCTGCAATTTTCCAGTACCTAAAAGGGGCCTATAGAAGAGCTGGGGAAGGACTTTTTATATGGGCATGTAGTGATAGGACGAGGGGGAATGGCTTTAAACTTGAAAAGGGTAGATTTAGATTAGATATTAGGAAGAAATTTTTCACTCTGAGGGTGGTGAGGCACTGGAACAGGTTTCCCAGAGAAGTTGTGGGTGCCCCATCCCTGGAGGTGTTTAAGGCCAGGCTGGATGGGGCTTTGAGCAACCTGGTCTAGTGGGAGGTGTTCCTGCCCCTGTCAGTGGGGTTGGAACTAGATGATCTTCAAGGTCCCTTCCAACCTAAACCATTCTATGATTCTATGCTCATTTTGGCTCAGCTCATCTCAGCTCGCCCAGAGCGCTGCTCCATCTCCATCATACAGAGCAGGCAACCTCACCAAGCAAGGCGGACCCAGGACCAGGCCAAGAAAGCACACACAGCAGAGCAACTGAATCCCTTTCAAGTGGCATCCCCATTGATTCAATTTTGAGAGCAGGGTTTTGGCAGGTAGCAATAACATTACTGAAGCAAATGAGAAAAAATGTCTGAGGAACAAACACCTCAATGACCGCTGTGGGGCAAACTGAAGATGTTTAATGGAGGGCGTTCAACAAGAGAAGCAACCCCAGTGCAGAGCAGAGACCACGCAGGGCTGAAGACTCTGGTGCCTCACTTGTGAGGGTCCCCCTTGAGATTGTTCCTCTAGCATCACCAGGCCTTGGGACCGCGTCATCCTTGGCATTGACTTCTCTGTCAAGACTAGAAAGCCCAAAGTAAGGAGGCACCACATCAGTGCACTCCATCCAAGCAGTGAGCAGCCAGGCTGCAGGCTCCTAGCTCTGAGCAAAGATGGGACATTAGCTGCTTGACAAGGCCCCATCTAATGTAACCACTGCGCTCTTGATATGGATTCTTGATAGTAATCATAGGCTGGCTATACTCGGAACACATGGCGGTTGCCCGCTCTCCCTAAATCCAAATTCCTGCTGGTGATTCAAGGTTCTCCCTTTTTTTCTTTTTTCTTTTTTTTTTTTTCCAATCCCAACATAAAGAGAACGGGTCTCACTGTATTTTATTTCTGGAAGTCGGGGAGTTTACTGAAGCCATCATTTGCTGGGAATAAACAAGTTCAACCAAATTATAGGTATCCTTCCTCTGCTGAGAGCCCCAAGTATAACAGGCACGCAAAAAATGCCTCATTGAATATGTCTGAAAATAACAAATATCTCCTGACCAGTCATTCACCCTTGTCCATTACGTGGCATCATAACGGAGCAAATAATAGCGTACCAAGGGAAGTAAAAACACCTCTGAACACCATTTAACACAGTGATTGGGTGTTATTCTTATGAAATATGCTGGCCAAGCGGAGAAAAGTGGCAGGGTGGCAGCTGCTTGGAAAACCAAGGACAGCCAAAGCAACAGGTCCAGGCTCGGCCGACCTTGCTCCTGTTGTAAAATACGAGTGACACGTTGCACACTGCATAGGCAATTACAGCCACTTAACCCTCATCTGCATTCCACACAATGCAGGCAAGTAATAAATATAATTACCTCCTTGTCTAGAGCTGTTCCTCAGGTTAACCTCGCACCAGCCAAGCAGCCACCTCCCCAGTTAAAAAGATTAATTTTTAAAAGCATTAAATCCACGGCTTAATCCAAGGTTCAGGTCTCTGGAGCAACTCTCCAGCAGACCCCCTGCATGCCCACTTTTGTTGTGGAGGACCAGCAGAACATCCCACACCCCAAACATCCAAACAGCACTGGCAACCGAGAAAAGTGGGGTCAAACCAAGAGTGAGGCAAGGGAAAATACAAGATGGATATAAGAGAAAGCTTCCTGAGAGGAAACTAAGCTATGCCTTCCTTTCGCTAAGAGAAAGCGAGTTTTCCAGTTCGCTTGGGATAGCTCTCTAACTCTTCCTAACTCATGCCAGGATTGATGTACAGTAAGAGACCAGCTGGCAGTGGTTGGGATAGAGACCGGGCAAACTGATGGGAACTTTCCATCCCAAGTTTCTTGTGCTGATGTAAGTCAGTGCAAGATCACTGAAGCTGGTGGAAGCTGTGTCTATTTATATCACCTGAGTATCTGGCTGATGAATCACCATATTGCTGTGGCTGGAAAATGCTGCCTCACCGGGAAAATCCCACTTTCAGTGATACAAAATCTGAATGGCAAGGGAAAGAGCTCTCTTCCAGCTCCAAAGCAAACTTACTTAAAACTAGGTGGGGCGATGTCCCTGCAACAATGCAAACTCACACCAGTTCCTCAATGGCTGTTCAGCTCAATCGAGACTGTCAAAACATTTCTTATTAGGTCTTTCCTACTGGTGTTTCTTTTCTTCTGAGATACCCTCTGCCTCTCCTTCCTCCAGGCTCTTATCTCCTTGCACATGTTCTGCCTCACAAGAGAATAACCATAACAAAACGTGATTTATGGCCAACTTGGAAAATGCAATGACGTCCAGGGTTCCATTTGAATTCCTTCATGTTTGCAAAGTTTAGACGCTGTCCTACGAGCTGCCAAAGCATTCAGAGCAGGAAGTCAGCAGAAAAAGAAAGATAAGGGGACTGCTGGGGCTAGGACATATTCCCTACCATGTGTTTTGTTTTCTTGCCTTCTCATGCTTTAAAACTGAAGAAGAAAGGATCTTCCTCAGCTTCTTTTTCCCTTCTCCCTTTGCCCCAAAAAGACACCTCAAGCAGAATTGATTATGTTTTTTTAACGAAAATTAGGCTAAGGGAAGGGAAGCACCTGGACAGTGCAGGCAGTTTGCATTTGATATAAACTATATTTTTTTAAGTGATCATTAAACTTGTAAATGGACCGGGAGCCCTGGTTACATCACGTCTCCAACCAGGCTGAAAAATCCCAGGAGCTGGGAACCACATCTATCTTCACACTTGCGAGGTCAGCGGGGACCTGGTCCTGGCTGGGGTGACTGCTTGGTGCTGCTCCAGCCCAGGGATCATCACCTTTGGCACTGGTGCCTCTCACCCAAAACAGCAGAACCGGTTTGCACAGCATCATCTGTGCGAACTAGCCCCCACATTGGGGAAATCAGCCCTGCAGACGTTTCTCCCCCTTCCCCAAAGGGACAGCTGACACATGGGGCACCTGCACCCCACAGTTTCCCCAACCACTGCCTTGCCCGGCCAGAGGTCTTCTGCCAGGAGAAACAGGTCACCCCTCAGGTAGTCCAAGAGAGGGGAAGCAAAATATCATTTTTGTCACTATTTTGCACTCTCATAGCAAAAGCTTCAGCTCTGTACTCACCAGTAACTTGGTCTGGGCCATTTTGCCAGTCTGGGACAGTGAAGGGACACTCATTTCACCTTGTGGTTGGGATTTTTTAAGGAGTGGGTGTCTTTTCTGAGGACACAATATGTGAACACTGGGCCTTCTCCCAGTGCAAACCAAATGATAAC
Source organism: Pluvialis apricaria (assembly GCA_017639485.1). Lineage (NCBI taxonomy): Eukaryota > Metazoa > Chordata > Aves > Charadriiformes > Charadriidae > Pluvialis > Pluvialis apricaria. The sequence continues at coordinate 101,918,611 of CM030007.1, read as the reverse complement.
TTGACCTGAAGCAGTTAGGATATCCAATGCACTCATACTGAAGCACCAACACATCCTGCGACGAGACCTGATACCATACGACCCAAAACTGTCCACACCTACACCGCTCTTGCAGCCTGCACCAAGGCCACCCAGCCCCACAGGTCTGCAAACTGGCAATGCTACGGCCTCTCTCCCCCACGCCAGGAGCACGTCCAGGCAGCAAACCCTGCTGCAGCAACCCCAAGGGCAGAGATCCCTCAGGAGACTAACCAAGACCATGTCAGGGCAGTGCATTGCTCAGGCTAAAGGCATGTCTGCAGCAGGAAGAAAAAATAATGGATCCCACAGGGAAGCACCTCGTGACTGAGGCTCAAGAACTTGTCTCAGTGGGGCAACATAGAGAACCATATAAGCATATTATCAGGTTGCACCTGCTGTCATATACACCTTTCTGCCCTTGGCTGACCACTTGCCACTTTGCTTGATATAAGACAGATCACTAGAGATATATAGACAGATGCAATTTGTTTCAAGAAGTTTTCCATGACTGTTGCCATTCCAAAAGTTACTAATTACAGAGTACTTTTTGGTACAAATGAAATTTTCTTTGGAAATAAGATTGTTTGCAGGCAGATGAAAAGCATCACAAACATGCTTGCAATTTGTGAATAGACATTCATACACATATTTCTAGTAATGCTCATGCAGCCCTCCTTACAGCTCTCCTGCAGGTCTGATGAGTCACACCCTACAAACACCACCACTCAAGCAATAGTCATGCTGAATAGCGCATGACTAACCCTCAAGCAGAAGTTTATTCACAAAGTGTATGCAAATAGCAAACACATCTGTAAGCAGCAGCCCTTACTTCAGGATAATTTGCAAACAAGAAAAGGGGTTAAGTCTGTCACGCTGATTGCTTACAGAAAGTAGATCACTCAGCCTCAGTCATTTGCATCTCTTTCTGGATTGCAAATCCTCCTGGCACAGAATACAGCAGGCCCTTTCATTTGTTTTCCTACTCCTCGTCCTCCAGATGTTCAAGTCAGACTTGTTTTCTGCAGTATTTTTTTTTTTTTTATGACTTCTCAGCCAGATAATGAAACCTACTAAGGTCACTACTTCACAGTATAATAACTATCCAAGCTCTGGAAACTCATAAATATACTTGATTTATTATTTCCCACTATCGGTCATATAAATACCTTGAGCTTTTCCAAAGAAGAAGTTGCCCCGTGAGTATTCTGCTTCAGCAGCAATGCAAGGTAAATACTGGAATTCAGCTGCAGAATGAAACAACAAAGCAAACGGTTTGTGTCTCAGCGACACGAGTGGAGCAGCACTATTCAACAGGCTCGTGTTCAGTGGGCTCAGTGAAAAGGCCTATGCTCAGACTTGAAAAAAAGAAATTATAAAACCAAGAGATTTGCAATGGGTCAGAACAAAACCAGAGATATCTGCTCCCCCCACCCCTCTTCAGTGAATAAGTGCTTAAATAACTTATTTGATGTAATATTGCCCAGAGCAATCCACAACTGGACACACAAATTTCAGAAACACCAGCTCTAATTTAGCTTCACCAAAAGGCAAACTCCCAAGCACCCCTTTCATTTGAGACTGGAACAGTAATGCCTGCAGTACCTCAATAAGAGATTAATTTAGGCATCAATTTAATTAATTAAAGCTGTGCTGAGCTCCTGGCAAATAGCTGGAAAGTGCAGTAGGAATTTTTTTTTTCCCCTCAACAAGGGAGCAGGTGAGTGAGGAACAGACACTAAATTTGTAGTAGGTGTGGGTAAAATTGATAGAGAGTTAGCAAGCTTTGAAGACTGAATGCATTATCATTTCTTAGTAGACTTTTGGCTGCTTCTCATGACTGCTTAGGTGCTATCTCTTGTTTGATAGCTTACGCAACGTCTTCAAATTATATCATATACTGGCTGACTGGTAAGCATGCCAGTGTTACTGCTATATTACATTTTTTATGATGTTTTCTCAATGCTTAACTTAAGCATTGACAGAAGTACAGGCTACCTGTGTGCATTCTAACCAAATTAAGTCCTCCTGATCTCCCATACTGTGGAAGACAGGTAGTTTTTCAGGAGCAGACTTGCACTTTACTCTTTGACTTAAACCTGCACTCAGGACCATCAGTAGATAAGGGATGCCTCTGAACACTGCTGTAAATCTCACAATTCATTTTGCAGGAAGTTGCCCCTTTCCCTGGATTTAGGATGTTACTGGGAATAAGAAGAAGTGAGCCACTTTTAAAATAAGTTGCTGTGAATACTGTGTATCTCTTATTACAAGTGCCTCAGTGTACAATCAAAGCCTTGCAACTTGCCCATGTCACGAATGAACAATTATAAACTTCCTCTGACACTGACTTGGTTAACAATGCTAAGACAGGATGGGATAAATAGTTCCTGGCACATCTCACTCCATCCTCGCTCCCCATCCAAAGACTTGGAATGGCAGGGGCTGGGGTCTCCAGCTGAAAGAGGAGCATGGAAAGTCTGTATTCCTAATCCCTCACACTGGATTTTATTTCAGAGATTCGGGAATACCAGGTTAATGTCTGACAGCTACAGCAGCCAGCTGGGAGTTATTCTTGCTATAGAGAGCAGTGACAAAGACTACTTGCTTTCAGGAGTTTGTATTTTGGGGGCTACATCTTTCAAGCCTCTTCTCTCAGATTGTCATCTTACTTCAGCAAATATCACCATCACCATCATCATTATCAACATATCATCATTCAAGCCATGGCAATGCGCTGCCTTGGCAGAGCTGAGCCCATGCGTGGTGCAGGCCGGGGTGCCAGGGGCGTATATGGTAGAATCATATCATAGAGTCCCCAATGCCTGTGGACAAAGGTGCCTGGTGCTCCTCCTGGGGACCTCTGCCCAGCGCTGCTGGGGCTGGTGGGCTGCGCCACAACAGGTAGCTTACCCTGGCTTTTGGAGTCACTGTGGTTTCCATTAGCTGACTTGTACGTCTAAATTTCAGTGTGCCCTAGAAACATTATAGCTGGTGTTAGCAAGAGTTGCTGCTTCATCTCACCGAACTTTTCCTTGTTGCATCTTTAGAAATAAGCAATGGTGCTCAAGGGAAGCCTCTTTCTCCTCAAAGAAAGACTCACTTTTAATTACCAACTGCTAAATGAAGCCGTTCTCACTCCTTTCAGCTACCAGAACACGTACCTAATTAGAAAATACACCACATACTCATAAATAACCTGGTAATGGAGACACAAGGAGAGGGAGATGCCAAGTGTAGACATAGATGAATTCCTTCGGAAAGGGCAATACATCCTTACGCATGAGGTAAATGTTACTTTATGTAGCCCAAAAGCAGTAATAAAAGGACTGTATATGTACTAAATGTTTTTGTTTATGACAGGTTTATAAAAAATCAGCAAATTAGAAGTAACAGGAACAGAGTGTGTTTTCTACCTCTCCAGAAATTTAATTGTCGATACCCCTGTTTCATAGACATAAGCAACTTTCCCTATTTCTCTTCGCTCCTTACTGGTGAAGACTTACTGTCTTTGGAAACTATTTTGGACTTAAGCCATAGTGCCAGCTAGGCCTGACGATTTTATTACATGTACTTTCCTGCCCTTTTTCCTAACCAGACATCAAACAGCACCCTCTCTGGGTGAAGTCCCCCTATTTACCCGAATGTGAAGATTTAACAAAGTTATGCCCCTCATACCTGACATGAATACTGGGCAATCAGGAGTAAGAGGTGCTGAAACAGATGGTTTTGCTTCAGTTCCTTTAATTGGGGATGTGTTAAACTCTCAGTGAACACTGATTATAGGAAAAGGACATGGTGAGTGTGATTCGGTGAGCACTAATTTGGGTTCCCCACACTGTTCAGGTATAGGGCTACAAGGGAAGGATGGGCGAGCCACCACCAGCTCTGTGGGTTACCCTGCTGGTTCTCAGCCAGCTGTGGGCAGAGCTGTGCCCGCTCGCAGCCTGGGCCACCCCAGCCTGGCACCACCACAAGGCTGCCCGGGCTGCCCAGGAGCTCCCTCTCCCCTTGCAGAGAGCAGCAGACAGCATACACGCACAGACACACACATGCACATGCGTGCAGAAGACAACTCAGCACCAACCAAGCCAGCTGCATTGCTGGAAGTGGTCCATGGGGATTAGCTTGAGCTGTGGCAGCTTGGCACGCTACTTGGTTTGCAAGGAGGGAGGTGAAGAGTAGAGGTGGTGCAGAGCACGTAACTGCGAGGAGGGCAATGTCTATGGCATGCCATGCCTGGATGGACAGATCAGCAAGGCGCTCTTGCTACCGAGCATCAAGAAGATGCCGACTTGGATGGAAAACAGCAAACTGCATCTCCTCACTGTTTTACTGCTAGTCGGTTTAGGGTTGGGAAGGCACCAGCCTCTGCAGGTGTGCACAGGGTGCGAGACCCCTGTCACCAGGGCTTGGCTGGTGGTGCTACAGGGTGATGGTGGTGGGAGAAGAGGAGGTTTGTTCCCCTGGGGACCCAGCTGCCATTGGTGTTTGCCCTGGGCCACCACAGGACTTCTTGACACAGCTTGCACTTGCCTGCATTAGAAAGTGTTTGTCAGCGTAGCCAAGTACAGATCTTCAGACAAGGTAGGTTATGCCTTACAGAGGCAGTTGTACCCTACCTACTTAGCTAGTACAGCTAAACTTGTGTCTCAACTGGCCGGTCATGGCTACCACTTCATCAATGAAGCGAGTGACATTTCTCCATGCTCTTGATAGCTATGCCATTGCAACTTTTACCCACCAACCATAACTTAACAGTATTCTTTCTTGGTAAAGGGTAAAGTCAATCACAGCTTCACCAGCTGGGCAGGATGGGATGGGCATGCACCCAAACAACAGGGATGCTGCTCATGCAGCAGAACGACCTATAGAATCATAGAATCATAGAATGGTTTAGGTTGGAAGGGACCTTGAAGATCATCGAGTTCCAACCCCCCTACCATAGGCAGGGATACCTCTCACTAGACCAGGTTGCCCAAGGCCACGTCCAGCCTGGCCTTGAACACCTCCAGGGATGGGGCTTCAACAACCTCTCTGGGCAACCTGTTCCAGTGCCTCACCACCCTTAAAGTGAAAAACTTCTTCCTAATGTTTAATCTAAACCTGCCCTCTTCCAGCTTAAAGCTGTTCCCCCTCGTCCTATCACTACATGCCCTAGTAAAAAGTCCTTCCCCAGCTCTCCTGTAGGCCCCCTTTAGGTACTGGAAGGCCGCAATAAGATCTCCCCGGAGCCTTCTCTTCTCCAGGCTGAACAGCCCCAACTCTCTCAGCCTCTCCTCATAGGAGAGGTGCTCCAGCCCTCTGATCATCCTCGTGGCTCTCCTCTGGACGCGCTCCAGCAGGTCCATGTCCTTCTTATGTTGGGGACTCCACAGCTGGATGCAGTACTCCAGGTGGGGTCTCACGAGAGCAGAGTAGAGGGGCAGAATCACCTCCCTTGACCTGCTGGCCACACTTCTTTTGATGCAGCCCAGGATACGGTTGGCCTTCTGGGCTGCGATCGCACACTGCTTGCTCATGTCGAGCTTCTCATCAATCATCACCCCCAGGTCCTTCTCCACAGGGCTGCTCTCCAGCCATTCTCCGCCGAGCCTGTATTTGTGCTTGGGATTGCCCCAACCCAGATGTAGGACCTTGCACTTGGCCTTGTTGAACTGCATGAGGTTGGCTTGGGCCCACCTCTCCAGCCTGTCCAGGTCCCTCTGGATGGCATCCCTCCCCTCAAGCGTGTCTGCCTCGCCAAACAGCTTGGTATCATCAGCAAACTTGCTGAGGGTGCACTCTACCCCACTGTCCATGTCGCTAACAAAGATGTTGAACAGTACGGGTCCCAGTACCGACCCCTGAGGAACGCCACTCGTCACTGCTTTCCACTTGGACACCGAGCCGTTGACCGCAACCCTTTGAGTGCGACCATCCCGCCAGTTCTTTATCCACCGAGTGGTCCATTTATCGAATCCATGTCTCTTCAATTTAGAGACCAGGATATCATGTGGGACAGTGTCAAACGCTTTGCACAAGTCCAGGTAGATGACATCAGCAGATCTTCCCTTGTCCACTGCCACTGTAACCCCTTCATAGAAGGCCACCAAATTTGTCAGGCATGACTTGCCCTTGGTGAAGCCATGTTGGCTCTCGCCAATCACCTCCTTGTTTTCTGTGTGGCTCAGCAGAGTTTCCAGGAGGATCTGCTCCATGATCTTGCCAGGCACAGAGGTGAGACTGACTGGCCTGTAGTTCCCTGGGTCTTCCTTGTTTCCCTTTTTGAAAATAGGGGTTATGTTTCCCCTTTTCCAGTCGGCAGGAACCTCGCCAGACTGCCACGACTTCTCAAATATGATGGCTAGTGGCTTCGCGACTTGATCTGCCAGTTCCCTCAGGACCCGTGGATGTATCTCATCAGGTCCCATGGACTTGTGCACCTTCAGGTTCCTCAGGTGGTCTCTCACTTTATCTTCATCTACAGTGGGCGGTGCTCCATTTTCCCAATCCTCTCCTTTGCAATCTGCGTCTTGGGCAGTGCAGCTGCTGTCCTTGTCTGTGAAGACTGAGGCAAAAAAGTCATTGAGTACCTCAGCTCTGTCGCTGTCCTGGGTAACCAGTTCTTGCGTATCCTTCCGGAGAGGGCCTACATTTTCCCTAGTCTTTCTTTTCTCGCTGATATACCTATAGAAGGATTTTTTGTTTGTCTTAATGTCCCTGGCCAGATTTAGTTCTAGCTGGGCTTTAGCTTGTCTAACCCGCTCTCTAGCTGCTCGAACGATTCCTCTGTAATCCTCCCAGGCTACCCGGCCCTGTCTCCACTCCCTGTAGGCCTCCTTTTTTCTTTTGGTCAGTTCCAGGAGCTCCTTGTTCATCCACGCAGGCCTCCTGGCTTTTCTGCCTGCCTTCCTCTTTGTAGGAATGCATTGCTGCTGTGCTTGGAGGAGGTGGTCCTTGAATATTAACCAACTTTCTTGGACCCCTCTTCCTTCCAGCGCTTCATCCCACGGCACCATACCAAGCAGATTCTTCAAGAGGCCAAAGTCGGCTCTCCTGAAGTCCAGGGTCATCAGCCTGCTGCGCACCTTCTTCGTTGCCTTGAGGATTTCAAACTCAACCATTTCGTGGTCACTGCAGCCCAGGCTACCCCTGAGTTTGACCCTGTCAACCAGCCCCTCCTTGTTGGTAAGAGCAAGGTCCAGCATGGATCCTCTCCTCGTCGGCTCCTCAACCACTTGGAGAAGGAAGTTGTCCTCAATGCAATCCAGGAACCTCCTGGATTGCCTGTGCCTGGCTGTGTTATCCTTCCAACTGATGTCAGGGTGGTTGAAGTCACCCATGAGAACCAAGGTCTGTGAACATGATGCTGCCCTTATCTGTCTGTAGAGGGCTTCATCCACTTGGTCTTCCTGGTCGGGTGGCCTGTAGCATACCCCCACTGTAACGTCCCCTGCTCCCGATTTCCCTGTAATCTTGACCCATAGGCTCTCAGTTGGCTTGGTATCCTCCCCCAGGTTGAGCTCCATACATTCCAGCTGCTCATCAACATATAAGGCAACACCGCCTCCTCGTTTCCCTTGCCTGTCTCTCCTGAAGAGCCTGTACCCTTTCATGCCGACGCTCCAGTCATAGGAGTCGTCCCACCAAGTTTCTACGATGCCGATGAGATCGTAGCCTTGGAGGCGTGTACACGTCTCTAATTCCTCCTGCTTGTTCCCCATGCTCCGCGCATTTGTGAAGAGGCACTTCAGCCGTGTCTTCGTTGCGGCCGATTTGGTTGGAGCAGCTGTAATTCCTTTGTCCTGTACTAACAGTGCCTCCCGATTGACTCCCGTTGGTCCAGGAGCTCCTAGCTCATCTACGTGAAGGTTTGGGCATACTGCACCGTAGCTGGCACATCTTGGAGCTAATGGCTGCAGGCCCTCACCAGCGCCCTGTTCCCCTTTCCTTGATGTAACATCCCTTGGCTGTTCATGGGCAACCCTGATAATACCCCCTTCCCCCGTCGAATTTAGTTTAAAGCCCTGTTAACGAGCCCTGCCAATTTTTGGGCAAAACCCCTTCTCCCTCTCTGAGTGAGCCAGCCCCCATCTGATGCCAGCAGGCCTGATGCCGCATAGGTCATTCCATTGTTAAAAAACCCAAAGTTGTGTCGTTGACACCATCCACGGAGCCACATGTTAACAGATTGAGCTCGTCTGTTCCTTTCAATGTCATTGCCCGCAACAGGAAGTAGGGATGAGAAAACCACCTGTGCTCCAGATCCCTGTAGTGACTGTCCCAAAGCCCTGATATCCCTTTTAATCATCCTTGGACTCCTTTCTGCGCATTCATCGCCCCCCACATGAAACAGGAGCAACGGATAGTAGTCCGAGGGCTGCACCAGGCTAGGGAGTCTCTTAGTGATGTCCCTAACGCGTGCCCCCGGAAGGCAGCAGACTTCCCTGAGAGCAGGGTCTGCCCTACATATTGGGCCCTCAGTCCCCCTCAGTGCTGAGTCGCCCACGACTATAGCCCTCCTTTTCTTCCTTGTAGCAGCGGTCTTAATGTTTTGAGCGGGTCTTCCCAGTCCTGGCGTCTCCTGTGATGTATTAGGACTGTCCACCTTGTTGTCCTCCGGCTGTCCTGCTGTGCCCAGGGCCTCGTACCTGTTGGATAATGGTACTAGGGGAGGGGGGGCGGGCAAGGAGGGGGCTCGCTTGCTGCGCTTACCACAGACTCGCCTCCATTCATCATTTTTCGGTAGGCATCCCCATGCCAGCACCCCGGTGACACCCATGGGCTGTCTTCCCTGGGCACGGTCCAACACAAAGCCTGCAGAGCCACCATGCAGATGATGTCCCCACTCAGAAGCAGGGCTGCAACCATCCTGTCTGTCCAGGACCTCCTGCAATCTGGAGTAGCGCTACGGGGATGGGAGGAAAAGTGCAGGACCCACCAGCTCCAAACCCCACTCTGATCTCAGGCAGCCTGCCGTGTGCCAGGGAGCCTGCCGGGGCGACCAGGCTGGTTGTGGGGGCACTCATGCACATGTGTGCTCCGGGGTCTGTGCTGACCCTGTGTTGCATCTGCTCCGACAGACAAGCAACCTGAGGCTGTCACTGAGCAACAGGGTGATGCCAGTAATTTAGGAAACGGCAAACCATTTGTGTGTGTCTGCACGCTGGAAAATGCATCCGGGAAAGGTTAAATCTGTCTTTGCAGCACCAGAAAACAAATGGGAGCAAACACCAAGATGGGTGGGCTGCCGCTGGAAAGAGATTGGTGCCCCTGCTGCGGTAAAAGATGCTGCAATGTGAAATCACGTGTCACAAGGAGACTTGCAATGTGCCTGGTTTGTCTCTGTTTCATGTTAAAGTGAAGACTGGGGCTGGGAGTTGGGTTTGGCTTTTTTTTTTTAAATCAAAAGAATTCTGAAACTAAATTTTCTCAGATTCTTCACTTGATGGATTGCTTGTGATGAAAATTGATATAGAAACAAATCACTGTGCTGGATGCTACCTGAAAGAGTTGTGGTTCTGTTTTCTGTGTCTTCTAGGACAACTGGCAGTTACTCATCTTAATTGTCTCATTTCTGCTTGTTTTTTAAAACTAAAAAGTCAGCTCTTACCTGAAGTTTTCCTAGAAGACTCTCAGCAATGAGGGGAAAATGGTGCGGCTTGTGGCGTTACAGGCACCAACGAAGCACAGTTTCATACAAGCATCACTTAAACTGTGGTTCTGAGTGTTTCGGTACTTATTTCGTGTATGCCCATATAGCCAGGGATGGAGACGTATGATTAAACAGGAGGGACTGAAGTCCTTTGTGCAGGACAGGGAAAAGGCGATGTGTGCAGCTGCAGGGTGGACCTCCATGGGGAAGGCAGCGGCTGTGCAGCTGCGTGACCACAGCCACAACCCAGAGCAGAGCCATGCAGGCGGTGGGAAGCTGACACCCGGGCTGTTCCCCATCTTCCCTCCTAGGTAAAAATACACACGTGTCCAGCTGTGAGCCTGATGGACCCATCTTCTTGCAAGCAAGTTCACTGCATGTATTTTAAAGGAGGAAAACAAACACGCAGCTGAAGGCATGGAGGTGGATGCGGTAAGAGGCAAGACAGGTTCACCACGGGGTAGATTATTCTTGTCAAATCTGATATCTGATTTTCTAGATATCAGATCTGGGATAAACCTTTCCTCTCTGGGTTCCAAAAAGGCTGCAGGGCAAGGTATGGGTTTACCTGGAGAAGGAGGAGATTGAGATGATGGGCAAAACCCTGGCTAAGGAGATAGGGCCCCAGGCAGTGGGGAAAAGAGTCAGAGCAACAGAGCAACAGGACTGTTTCCAAGACTGAACTTACTCAATACTTTTCTCATAACCTTGGCTCAGAACGTCAGCATGTGCTAATAAAATTTGCTGATGACACAAAACTGGGAAGCAACATCAATTGAGAGGGTTAGAACATGTTACAGGAGGACCTTGTGAACCAAAGTAACAGCAAAGGGAGGAAATTCAGTAGCACACAAAACAAGGTCTTACATTTGGGAATTACTTATTTTTTTGCTGTAAGCAAGGAACTCATCAGCTAGCAGCAACAGAGCTTTTTCCCCTGAGCAAAGGGGAGTTGTGAACGATAACATGATGCAGCTGTGAAGAGGGAACTTCAGCCTTAAAATGCTTCCAAAGAGGTATCTCTGTTAGTGATACCTCAGGAAGGGTCATACCAATGCCACTTTACAAGCTTTAGGTTAGGTCTCACTTGCAAGAGCAGGTACAATTCTTGCTTCCAGTTCCCAACATGAATTCCCAAGAGACACAAAATAGGAATGGAAAAGAGATATTGGGATAATCAGAAGAAAAAGGGCTGTATTACCAGAATATTTTTTGCTAAAATCTTTGGCTTGGGAAACTTGCAGAACAAAAGCTCAGAAGAAAGTTAGCTGCTGTCTATAAGTGTGCTGGGTACAAACACTTGGGAAGAAGACCTGTGTAAGCACCAGGACAATTTCATCATTAGAACATATGGATCCACACTAGCTATCGATATATTCAGACTGTAAATTAGATGAAATGTTTAAATCATTGGGATAATCAGATGTTGGAAAAGGCTTCCTATAGGATCATGGAGTCAAATAATCCACCTACTTTTAATGTGGAGTTTGATGAGGTAGAAAAGGGAGCATATACCTGGACCGGGTAACTCAACAAGTCCTTTCTAATCACTTGTCCTATCCTAGCACACTTCCTCAGTGCTATCCATCAATAACATAAGTGGTAAAACATAGAGATGTATGGGTAGTTTTGAAGCTCCAACTTTTTCTCTGGTTTCGAAAGATAATTGAAGAGGTTGCAAGCCTACACTCTACACTCTGCCTGCAAAGGATTCCAGTCAGAGAGTGTGGACTCAGGTTTCTAAGTATAAAGTAGCACACAGAATATGGAAGTGAGATTTCAAAAACATGTCCAAACCACTTATTCTGAAGAAAAAAAAATAATCTGACTACGTCAAGGTCTTTTTAAAACCCCACTGAAAGAACTGGAAGACTTTGAATACTTCTATTTTGCATGCTATCCTTTGTCTTTTTCCACAGCAGATTTTAAGCACAACAGATTTTTCCTGTTTCCCATTCCCCATTGAGACACTTGCAAGAGGCTCAGAAAAGACAGACTTTTCCCACCCGTCTGGCCACTGTGGTTCCACAGAGCCCTACAGGTGTACAGTGGTGATAATGAATATATAAACCATTTGATTTTTAGAAATTTTTCCCAACTTAGGCTCACAAAAGCTGAGGTTCTTAGGCTGGCAGGATTAGCAGGGAAGGCATTTTTCCTCATGCAGCGTTCATTTTTTGATGCCTACAGCACCGTCCAACATGAGGGAATCGCACAGCTTTTCAGGGCACATGTCTTTCTTTCACAGTGTTCTATTTAAAACATATAATCACAAACCCCATGAATTATTATCACTTGACAACTGGGACTTCCTGCCTTAAAAGCTCTTTGTTTATAAGTCATCACCCATCTTTCTATTATTGAATTTTCCAATAACCCGATGTATTTGGGGACTACCTGGAAGGGCATGACTAATGCCTCCCTGCTCATATTTTCCCACTTTCCTAGTAAATCAGGAAAGAGAAGTAGCCAGAGCATCTCCATCTGAGCACTGTCCACCTCATGGGTTCCTCTTTTCTATCACATTTTCTGCACACTGTTCTGCGTCACAGCGTACCCTGCCCCTGCCCCTCTGGAGCCTTGCAAGAGTTAAACAGTGAGAGGCCAGCTGGTAGGTTTTGCACTGACCCTAGCCAAGGGCTGTTTCTGCACGACCACCTCAGCCATACGATTCTCATATCCACTTAAGTCCAATTCACAGACCTACCCTGGAAATATGCCTCCTGTTACCTACATACTCCTCCCATGCAAGCTGTTTCCAGTCATCCCTAGTCATAGGTCTCATTTTTCTTTCCCTCCCGCAAGACATCCTCTCTTTCACCCCGGGCTGTCTGCATCCAGTTCTGACACGTCACCTCAGAAGACTTTCCTACACCCATACAATAGCCTCCAGGCCCGCTCTGCTCAGGCTAGCAGCTTGCCAACCTTTTGGCACTCCGAGAGAGCCGAGAGAGCCGAGAGAGCCGCAGCTTTTGAATGGATACGTCAATGACTTATTGAAACGCATTCTTATTCATGCTCTCCCCTCAGCCCTCTTGGAAGCAAGCCCTTCCTTATCTCCAGAGATCTTGTTGCTCAAGATCATAGCCCAGAACAATAAACAATTAACAAACTCCCGGGGAATACCTTAGGTGTATTTTCACATGGTGCCTTACATCACATCCCAGCAAGCCTGCACATGTTTGTGACTCCAAGTTCAAAGCTCAAACCCACACTTTCCCAAAAGATTGAGTTCAGACCCTTTTTTTTTTTTTTGCTGTGCTCCCTCAACATCGCACGCAACCACCACTTTGCCGGTCTTGTTGATTTTACACAAAAAACATTTCTGTGTTATGCTGAGATTCAGGGCTGATGTGGATAGACAGACAAAAGGATCCATCACTTTCCAGGTATTAAAACAGTTTTTCCTACTCCTTCCAGTGCTCCACAGAGCCATAACTGTGTCCTTGCTGCTTTTCTCTCTCTGAAACGTGCCTCTGTCTTTCTGCCACTGAAAGTCAAGAGAAATTTGCCCCAGGTGAGACTAGCTAGGAAAGCAAGAGTGCACTGCAGTGACAGTGCCAACAGGAACATTGCCAGAGGTGTACAGTTGTCTCATCCTTTGTGATCCTCTGCACAGATGGCTTTTGTGCCAGGGAAACAACTCCGCACCTTTCCCTGAAATACTGCGGTGTGGGAAGGGGCGGAGGGCAGACTTTTCTTGAATGGTTCTTCAGCTGGCCTGTGAAGGAGACCCGTCTTATTAATGCTTTCCTTAAATACTATGCAGTGGCGCTGAAAAAACGCCTTTTATTCCACACATAGCTTCCTTCAAAGAAAGATGGTTTGTGGAGAGAGGAAATGGCTTTTCTTAGGTTCCCTAACATAGCTGGAAAACACAGGTGAGGTTTTGGGCACACAGCCCTTTTCATGGGTTCTTTCTCCTATAATTGCTTTAGGATGTGTAACGGATGTGCAGCACACGTAAGGCAAAAAAAGCCTTCACTTCAACAATATTAGCATGAATGTGAGCTTTCCAGCAGGACCACCCTTTTCACATCTGTGGCACCCTTCTGTTGAAATTAGAAACTGTTTAATTATAGCCCGCTTGAATGGTGCTGGTCATCTGAACTGTGCCAAGGGGAGAGCGGGCAGGCAGTCTGCCCCAGCCTGGCCTACAGAGCAAAGGCTAATAGGCATAAAGGGATGTTTTTCCCCATCCGACTGCCTCAACCTTTTTATAGACTCGCCAGGTTGAAATCACGAACAAATCATTTTCAGACATGTCTTACTATGCAAATAAATGAGCCTAGAAAGCTTCCAGAGGTGGTTCCTAATGCAAGCAGCAAAACAGAATTAGTATCTTAGCTTTGTCCTTAAATATTTCCATCTGAAATATTCTGAAAACAAGTAATTCCTTTGAATTAAAGCAGAGGAAAGGAACACACTGAAGCCCTTCAAAAAGACTCTGGGAAAACAATGGCACTTGCAGTTGACTTTCCTCCAGCACATCGAGGAGGAAAGAACAAAGGTCTGATTTATCAGACATGTGAAGAATAGTGTTATTGTTCTTTTATTTCCTACACATACCCGCCCAAATAGAAATGAGCCCTTCCCCCAAACAACACCAGGCTGCAGACATTCTGTGGATGTCTCAGTTGATGGGTCTCTGCCAGGGCAGGTAGGAACACAAAGTACTTTACCGGATTGCTTAACAAGCACTGAGCAAGCAGCTATAAACCCTGGCAAGTACCTAGGCTTTTTTTTTTTAAGCCAAATTTTCATATAGGTGTAAAGAAGCAGCTCTGACTTGTCTCCATATTTGAAATCTCATTAATTTTTCTGTTGATTCATACGTTCAGTTAGCTAGTTAGCATGTAACATACTGCATGCTGAAACTTGACCTCCAAGCCTATTATAAGCCCAGAGAGAAGTACTGGTTTGATTAGCATCTCCATAAACAAAAATTTTCCAGTAAGAAGAAAAATTTCTGCAAGATGATTGCAGCAGGAGCTGGTGTGACGTCCGTCACACCAGCAATGGCTGTACAAACTTGGCTATAAATTACCACCTGGCACAGGCTCCTTTCCAGTTCAAAGGCTTCACGTCTGGCCCCGATAGCTGCTTACTGAAGAAAGCTTTTGATCCTCTAGGAGTTTCCAGGAGCAAAATATCAAACATATAATGACCACCAGCAACGGCTACAACTTTTGGGATGAATTACGGTAGGAACCGTCTGCATGCTGCCTGACACAGTGGTGTCCTAACCCAAGCTTACTGGATGGGAAAGTACAACTGCAGCACAAGTAAGCATGGATACCACCCTCGTTTCTTTGTACTACAGCTATCACTTTCATCCTGATGTTTAAAGCTAGGGGAAAAGTAAAAGCAATTGAAAGTTGGAAAGAGATAGCTACCTCTTAAGTAGATTCCTTCACTTTGCATTGTGTTTTTGCGATTTACTCTAAAACCCTTTCCACCAAATTACTTGAAGAGTCTTTTAACAGAAAAATCAGATTAACAGGAGAAAGCACAGCAGCACCATTTTCCTCACAGCTGGCCTTCAGTTTCTGAGCCATGGAATTTCTCCTCTCTTCACACTGAAATAAAAAAGAACTCACCGTAACTCAGGGATCCCTACATGCTTTCTTCCAGTATGAGTAAAGCCAACTGAAATTACCTTAGGTTTACCCAGGCTAGGGGAGGGTATATGGGCAGCTAATGCTCAGTAACTAACTTGGAATGGCAATTCATCTGACCCACCAGAGGCATCGAGTTCATCTGAGCTAATTGTCCCTTTACAGCCAACAGAAAGGAAGAGGAAAATCTAGGGCAATTCACCTTACGCTAAGACAGAAAGCAAAACCAGACCAGTTGACTCATGCCTAAAACACACCCATTTCTCCTTTCAACAGTAAAGGGAGCCCCAGGTGATGGGCCGATAGAGATAGCCACAGCATAGACATGTAAAGGTAGGTCAGCCAAATCCTACCCCTGCGTGGGAGCCCTCAGCTTCAGGTGCCTGGTCCAACACCTGCCCCCAAGTTAGGTGTGAA
Organism: Pluvialis apricaria; assembly: GCA_017639485.1. Classification (NCBI taxonomy): domain Eukaryota; kingdom Metazoa; phylum Chordata; class Aves; order Charadriiformes; family Charadriidae; genus Pluvialis; species Pluvialis apricaria. Next base: position 101,902,921 of record CM030007.1, on the reverse strand, counting down.
AAAGAGACTGATTTCTTCCCTTCTCACATTTCTTAAAAAGCAGCCAGAGGGTCTTCATGTCTCAAAGAGAACATTTACATCACCTCCAGGAATCGTGTGGAGAGGAGAGATGTTTCCTACCCAGCTCTTGCTACACCAAGGCCACCATCGTCCTTCATCACTGAGGAAGACCTGTTTCACCGTGAGGTTTGCCAAGGTGCTCTCCAGTGCCTGACTGCTGGCATGAGGTTCTGGGTCCCTGGAGCACTGATCTTGCCACCAGGCTTTTGGGTGCACGTCCTCATGGCTGCCCCTCCAAACCAGCTACAGACAGTCTGGTACCCTCACTTGAGTGTACAGGCTTGGTCTTCTCAGCTTTCAGTGCCAATGTCTCACTGATCGCAGTTATTACACCTAATTGCTATTGCAACTGCTATCGTGCTTAACAGCAACCCTTGTACCCCAGATAAGCAGGCACAGATGGGGAGCGTCCTCTGGCACATGTGGCTTGGAGGAGAGCAGGACGATGGCCTTCCTTCCTCCCCTCCACCACTCCCACTGCCTTCACCCAAGCTTGGTCATGGGGACAAGGTCTCCAAGGGGCAGAAGCACAAGACATGTCCAAGATGGCACCTGGTGGCATGGAGCCACGCAGGATTCCCTGAAGCCTGGGGGCCAGCAGGCTGTGCCCAGCCCTTGGAGGGATGTAGTAACCCAGGGAGGGTGCCCATGCTCACCCAATGCACACCCCAGCTCTGCTGGGAGGGACCTGGTGGATGCTGGGGTGAGGGACAAATAGGGACACTTAAACTATGCATTAATATGCACAGTAGGGAAACGAACATTACATGTGTGTACAGAGGCATTCGCTCAAAAACTGTGAAACTTTTCAGTCAGATAGGTGGGATTTCAGCTAAGAGAAAAGCAGAGGAAAGCGAAGGGATATCACCCAGCAAGAAAATGCACCACAATGAGAATTTAGCATGCAAAAGTAAAAAATAGCTGCTGCGTAGTTCGGAAATATAAAAATAATTTGGCTGTTCCCTTACCCTTTCCTTTCAGTCATCACTTCTCTGCAGCCCCGGGGTTTGTTTGTGTCAGTTGCCATGGGGAGGCTGCGCTGCCAAGCCCTGCTGGGGAAAAGGCGTTCTGCTAACGAACCGACCCAGGGCTAACGGCTCTGTAACAACATTAACTCAGACTTTCTCCCTCTCCCTTTGAAAATCTGACTTGGCGTATCTGGATGCAACAGAGCGTCACCGCGTCTCCCCTCCTCACAAAGTATTTTCTGCCCTTCTAAAAGAGCTGCGATGGTTGGGGAGAAGGCACGGACACAACATCCATGAACTGCTGTTGGGTTACTCCCTGCAACCAGTGCCATCCGCCCCTTGCAGTCGCTGTTGACACCTCATTACCCCTCATGGGACGAGAACATGCCCACAGCCATGCCCGACCCGGGCAGCCTGCAAAATACCCGGGGCCAAACTCTGCTGCTTTGGGCTGCGATTGTGCTGTTACCCCGACCCCGCAGAGCCGGCTCTTCCAGGGGAAAGCAGGACAGGGGAACGGGGCCTGTCCCCCTCCGCAGCTCTCAGGGCGGGCTGGAGGTGCAGCGCGGTGGCCAGCGCGCCCCACGGGCACCGCGACGTGCCCACCCCGTAGGGCACGTCCTTCGGCGGGGAAGTGGTGGTACTTTCAGCGTTCATCACCCTTGCGGGAACACAAACACTTCTCACGTATGCCTGATAACAGCGTTGACACGTATCTACAGGCAAGGGCTTGCAGCACCCACTTCTACCACTCTGGCTGTATTCATAGGTGACTTGACTTGCAGAAAACATCAGCCTTCTTTCCGCTCTCCTTCACCTCTGCCCTGCACCCTCCCAAACGTTCGGTGCCTCAGATCATTTGGAGGTGGCAGCCTGCGCCAGTTCACCATTCACCTCTCTGGGTCTGCCGCCTGGTGCCACTGGTCAGTAGGGCCATACTTTATGGAGTGCCTGCAGTCCATCACCTCCTAATAAATGCATTTTGGCACCCCCCGTATTTGCGAGTTTAAACATTCCTGCCTGCAATAAACGTGTCTTGCTCGCCCCACAACTGTCTGAGCGCCGTATTTCCCTTTCCTGCAATGTTCAAATATACTGTTTGGCACCTAGAGGCTTCACATTTTTATAACACCTTCTATGTTTGCAGCACTGTGCAGACATTCATTGCCGTCTCCCAACACCCCGGCGAGGTCGGCGAGCAAATATTATTCTCTTTTCTCGGGTGGGAACACCGAAACAAAGTGAAAGCAGCTTGTCTCGGACCACATGGCGAAGCGTCCCCAGACATACCAGGTAGCTCCTGAGCCTCCTTTGCCTTTGCCCCGAGCACTGCGTTTGCAGGCAGCCCACGGGCTTTCTCACACCTGCAGCCCATCCCTACGGCTGGCAGAGGCATTTGCTCCCCGTGAGCTTGGCTGCCAGGGCTGAGTATGGTATGAGCAGAGCATGAGTAAGAAAGGTTTCCTGCTGGGGACTTGGGTTAGGGCTGCTTTTTCACATCCACGACGCATGATGTGGAAACACCCAGCTCTTGAGAGCAGCCCCGACCTTCTCTGCCAGCCCGGCTGCAAGTGCCGGAGCTCAGCTTTTTGAAAAAGGCGAGTGTGAAAAATGCGAGAGTGCTTTCCAGGGCTCGTGGGTGGTTTAGCTGCCACGCAGGCGCAGACAGTGGGGCTGAGCAATGGGGACGGGAGAAGAGATTTATAACCTCCTCATCTCCAGTCCTGTGCTCCTCCAGCCCTGCTCGAAGGCATGAGGTGGATCTAGTCCAAAAAGCCAGGTCTTCAGTTGCTATTACACTGAATAGATGAGGTTTTGCACATTGAGTTGCCTGACCATTTGAATCTTTAGTTCTCATTGCTGTAAGGATCAGGTACCAGGTGACTCAACAAAACGCGAAGAAAGCTGCAGTTGCTGTCCCGCCTTTTCTTACACGCTCGCGTTTATTTCTGAGCTCTGTGATCTCAACGCCGGAGCCTCAAACACTAAGCATCACAGAGTATCACCAGCCACTTGGCAGAGCTGTGCTGATAAGGAAGGCAGCCATCAAAGGCAAGCACAGCTTCAACAGCTGTAAAAGGAGTGCCTCTGCCTGTCCCCAATGGCTCACAGGTGGGGGAAAAACGACAACATTATTCTTTTTCTGCCGGGGTCAGCATTTATACAAGCTGGCAAAAGACTAAGGCTTCTATTTCTGGCGAACCCCCTTGCTGCTGGGCTGGCGCAGGTGAGCAGAGCCGGACTGGCACAAGGTGTGCCATCCGTCGGCACCGCGGCTCCGATGGCAGCACAGCCAATGTTTTCAAGTCCCGTCAGGCTCTGAACTCCAACCAGTTTACAGCTGGAAAGTCTGAACAGGTCACACTTTAATGACTTTCTAGGGTTTTTTCTCTTCACCTTAGTTTTGACTCAACAAACTAACCTACACTGAGTTCATTTTCAATTCAAAAGCTTGGTTTGGATGTATGTTCAAGGGACTTTTTTTTTTTTTAAGTGCTTAATGAGCAACAGCCACGCCCTTCCTCACATCGCTCCCCCGCAGCACCCACCCCTGGGTCAGACACAAGTTTTGGATGCATTGCCGCGCCCGTCCATTACAACAAAACAGGAGAAAGAGAGGGATGGACACAAGTGCATTAGAAAGTTTTTCAGGAGCATTTCAGGCATTTTGGTGGTTCAGCAAAAATTTGGTACAGCGTATCTACGCCAGCTACAAATTAACCTGCAGTGGAGTTTAGCGTTTCAGATTCCAGGGCATATTATCTAGGCTAGGGCACTGTTTCAAGTTATTAGTTTTATAGCCTGCTTGTAACTACAGAGAGCAATTTAAATAATTACATCCTTGCCACAAAGAGCTTGAAAACCTAGCCGGCTGGGCAAGAGGCGAAGGGGAAGGTGTGACAACACTGCTGGAAAAGCGATTAGTCGGGGAAGTGGGCCAGAAGCGGCTGGGAGACACTCTTGGTGGAGAGCTGCTCAGAGATCTTTGCTGAACGGGCACCTCACTTTGGCTGCACTCCCAGCAGCCCCCCAGATACCTCCCCACCGGTGCTGCTCGCAGCCGGGCAGCCTCAGCATCGAACGGGCACATTGAGGGTGCCATCCATGCAGAAACCCTTTTTGCACCTGGTTCCTCCATAGGAAGCGTGTTCGGGGCTTGAAAAGGGGGTTTGAGTGCTCGGGCAGGGCTCTACCCATCATGGGGAGGCTGAAGAGAGGGGCTTCCCCCACCAAGGACGTGACTCCGCAAGCATTAAGCTTGCTATGGAAAACTGGACAGATAAGCAAAAGCCAAAGATCTGGATTCAAGAAAAATGGAAACTACAAGGCGGATGTTGAAAAAACCTGTGATAAATACTATCTAAGGTGGCACAGGGGAGGGCATCAGCCTCCCCCAGCAGCACGAGCTGTGCAGCGACTGCTGCCCCCAGGCTGTGTGCAGCACACGGGGGGAGCCCCGGTGAGACTCCCCCCACCCTTTCCCCTCCCTCTCACCAGCCTCTCCAGCAGCGAGCCACTCCTCCTCTGCACCATTTGGTACCCAAAAAAAAGCATGGGGGCAGAGGGAGGGAGCCAGGCTGTAGCCAGCTCCCAAAAGCAGCAGCCACCTGGGGAGCCACTGAGCAGGGAGGGTACCAGTAGATAATCCACGGAGAGGAGCAGTTGGCTTTGCGGCTGCCTGGCCAGCTGTGCTGTCCCAGGACAGGAGAGCTTTCCTCGTCTCCTACGGTTGTAGGGATGGGTGGGAGCCACCCGCCTGGCCAAGGTCACCTGCATTACGCCTCCGGGTACCACCAGCATTGCGTCTGCCAAGAGAAAAGCACTAGATCCATTCAGTGGAAACGATGAGGGTTTATACTACAAATCTCTGTTTAGGACAGCGTTAGTCATCTGCTGTGGGTGTGATTCAAGACCAAAGTTAGCTGACCAAATTCCCTATATAGTCAAGAAAGAGACCAAGGAAGACGGGGGTGTGATCCAAAGTGCCTACGTTACATGCCTGAAGTAAAACAGCGTCAATACTGCCATTGTATACACAGTGGTATTTTAGTTTCTGGCTGTACTGAATTTTCTGTGGAATCTGTAAAAGTAAAGCAATATTTTAATACTTCATCAAAGTGGTTTTCCTTTTTTCTGCCACCAGCAGGAGGTATCACACATGTTTTCCTGGTATGCACTCACCACCAATAAACAGCACCATTTTGGCTACCAGGTGTTCTTGAAGGTTTCGTGCAGAACCAATCCAAAAAACACCCCAGGAGTGGCGTTTCTCTCCACCACATCCAAAGCAGGGCTGGCAAGGAGTGCTGCAGGGCAGATCAGAAAGAGGAGTTTTTCAAAGGCCTTAGAAATCCGATGCAAATACACAGAAGTGAAAGAAATGGAGTGAGGACAGAGAAAAAAGCACAAGAGCCCTGTAAAAGTTCAGGTCATCGTGGCAAATTATGGGAATGAGGAAACTCGGACAGTTACAGTCACTGCACAGGTGAAGGGAGCAGAAGCCTGGGAGATAATACGGGTTAGGATTAGTGAAACACAAATGACAGAATAACAGAACCAAAAATATATCTGCAGAGACATGGGTCATTTACTGCCAGCTGCCGAGGAACTGCGTAAGGAAGAGTTACTATCTTTAGTTACCCCATCGTCTGAGGAGGCAGAGAAAATGATGCAGTGATGCAGCAGAGCTGGAAAAGAGTAAACATCATAAAAAGTTCATCCATCAGGGAGGAAGGGGCAGGCCAGCTAGCCTAACACTAATATTGGCAAAATAACAAGCTATTCAATTTCTGAGCACTTCTAAGGTTATAAAGAGCAGAGCCAAAACTCTGCTGCCAGTTTTCTTATCAGATTTCCGAATTCCTTTGTTTCCTCCCTCATCAATCATTTTGCCTTCACACCGTGCTTCAGATGCTGGTTCTTCTTCCCTCCACATCGCAATTAAGTCCCCTTCCCCCTAACTAAAGATGCTTGCATGTTTATATCAAACAGCTTATCCAGTGACACTGTGATTTTCTATCTTTGGAATAACCAACAGCATGTCTATTTCCATACACACTTTCGTGATTCAGAGTGGTGCAATCTCCCAGTTAGCATCCATCAATTGTTCTTAAACGGTTCCCTGGGACTATTTGTTATTGGCAATTAAGTTTTGTTGGTCACATAAAGTTGTGTGCCATTGTTTCCATTTCCTGACTGGAGCACAAGGCAAGTCATTTGGGTGCTAATATTAACTCAGCATGATTTTCCATTTGCTTTTGCAAATACTCGTACCTGCAGCTTTGAAATAATCACTCTTTGAACCACCATGTTACAGTATGGTTCGGTTCACCTAGCTGTCACGACAGGCGCATGCAAATGGATGGCAAGAACAGTTAAGCCAATTTCCTTAATTATTTGCACAAATATGAGTGGATTTATGTTTTAATATTCTTTACCCAGTTCTCCATTACAATTGTTGGCCTGTTTTCCTATATTTATGTTCTCTTTCTTTCTCCAGCTTCATTTCATGGCGATTTCCCTTTCTTCCCATATTCATAACATCTCCTTTTCTATTAATTCTGCTACCTAGTGAGCCTTTCTCCTTCCTCAAATGACTTATCCTTGGCAACTCTTTAAGCAAATCTTTGCTATTATATACTCTGTTATTACTTGAAATCTAATCTCTTCAGCAAAGTTTGTTTGGGATGGGGTCTTACTTTTCCCTTGGGATTCATTTTGCACACTTTTTTGCGAAACATTTTAACCAGTTGTGAAGGACCTCAGCCGGAAATTCTAAAATAGGACAGCAGCCGCATTAATAAAACCTGAGATTGCAAAGGAAGAAAACTGTTGTTAAAAGTAACACAGCAAACCCGTGACACTGTCCCTTCTGCTTTTGCATGGTTTGGACGCAGGGCAGAAGGGATGTCTGGTGTGCAACCAAATGATCCGCGCTGCCACCCGGTTGACCTCCACACAGTCTGGCTGGCTCTTTCCCGTGGACTGGACACCTGCCCTCGGTGTAGCAGCAACAGCCATGCTGCTCTTTAGATGCCTCGTAGCTGCTCGTCTGACATGTCCACATCTGAGATCATTTTGTCCTTTTCAGGAGGGTCTATCCTAAGGATAAGAGGGGCAAAATGTCCTGCATGTTTTCTACAAAAAATTGCAGAGGCGAATCTTAAGAGTTAAACATTACTATAGAGGAAATGTCTCTCTCTCTTAGGGGAAGAGGTGTGACTAGCAGAATGAATGCCCTTCAGATAAACGCCACTGTGATGAGCTATCAACATGCACTGCCGTTTTTTCCTGGCATGCCCCACCCCAGCAGAATTACATTTTCTGCCCATATGACAAGTGAGAGCTTGCGGCATACCCTTCTTCATTCAAATGAGACACTCTCAAAATAAACTTTATGAGGTAGGCAAACCTCTGGCGTGGCGCTATCAAAGGAGAAAGATCTGCACACACACCAGTAAAAAATTGCATTGTGAAATGCTCAATGTTGACATGCAGCTAAAGGAACACATATCCACCAAACGGAGGGAAATAAAAATTAAATTACCCAGCAGTATTTACCTCCCTGTTCATTCAGCCATGCTCCTACCCAATTTTCTACCAATTCATTTACAGTGAAACTCAATGCATATCTGTACTGCAACCAGCTCTAGTTACAGCTCCTTTCTGGATTTTAGAGCTTGGCAAGATAGATGTATTAAAATAATAGTCTGGTTTAAGCACAATTTTCATACCTTTACTGTCACAGTCACATTGAAATAGTGTCTGGGGATACAACATTATCTTTTTATATCTTTTATTATCTCTTATTAGGGCAAACTCAACACAGAGAAATATATAATAGACCTAATAATAGAAATCAGGAACTTGAGGTGGCAATGCAAATCCCCAATCTCAGTAATACCATAGGCACTTAGAAGATGCAAATTTGCCTTTTACTCCTTCGGGCAGGCAGTAGGCTCATGACTAGGGAGCCAGGCCAGGGCTCACAGGCCTGCGCCGAAATTTCCAGTTCAACCACAGCTTCCTGCATGACCTTACTCCAGTCACTTAATTAATCCTGTAGATCTGTTTACAGTTGGTAGAAGGAGAATGCATGCTTTCCCTATCAGAGAGCGATTATGAAGGTAAAATCCCTTAATTGCTGTGAGGAATGAGAAGTTTTGAGGGGTCTGGCAACCTCTCGCTGGATTTTAAACACTGATTTCACTACTGCATCTGCAGGCACAGCTTAGACCAACAGGCTTGTGGTCAGGCAGAGCCTCCTGTGTCAGGGCATGGTAAGATGCGCTGTTTTGGTTGGAGCTGCTGTGGATTTAGAGGTGACCTTACCCCCCAGCTACTTGCCATCCTTTTCAAACCCAGGTGGTTGTGCCTACGCAGACATCGAGCTTAAAGAGAGCAGCCTGTAGAGCCACAGCTTTAAAATTAACAGTTTAATGATTAGTTAAACTGTTGCGCCATCTATGTTTAGGCAAGTCCTGTGTTAATAATGTGCTCAATCATCCCTGAAATGCCACTGCCAGATACCTCCCGCCAAAGTTCAAGTTCTTGGCCACAGATGTCCCTGCACCGATCACATCCCTGCAGCACAGGGGTGGGGAGATGATGCCCGTGTGGAGCACCTTCCTTCCACTTTGGTTGGGTTCACGCTTGGGTCAGCAAACTTGCGAGTCTCATTGACACTGTGATTTCCATTCAGTCGCCAGGACCAACATCAGGGAAGGTCCATGAGGCTCCACACTGGGCTATCTGCAAGAGAGAAACCACGTGGCTCAGTCAATGAAGGTAAAGCTCATAATAAAAGACTGAGGGAGCTCTGGCTGCAGCTGGCAGGAGAATCAGCTCATCATTCCTCAAAAACGAGACACCCATATGCATTTTTTTCTCAAACCACTACCCTTCTCACCACTTGCTTTTTAAAGTACTGTGGTTTCACATTCGCTTTTTTAAAGTGCCAGGCATTGCAGGGTCAGGTGTCCCTATTTTGGAAGTCCATTTTTTTCCTTACTGCCCCCTCTGCACTGTCCTCCTCACAGCTGAACTGATGTCACTGCAGTAAAGCCGTGTTGAAGATAAAGGAATCGCTGCCACAGCATTGCTATGGGCAGAGGTACATGCTGTCCTTCCAACCACACGACTGGGGAGGGGAGAAAGGGTTTCAGCAGAAGCATTTTGGATATTTTCTTCTTAGGAAAGCTTGCCACTGGGTTTTCACCCTAAAAAAAAAGAGGTGATTCAGGTCATGCTACCTGTCAATGCCTCATTTTAAATGTGCACAGAGTCTCTTACATTCATATACCACCCAAATGCCAGGGTAACCATTTGCAAATACAGTTGCTGCATTTGCGCTCAGCAGAGTGGCTCCTTGTCTCAGGCAAGCAAAGGGTTCTGCAAACACCCAGAAGTGCTTGTAAACACCGTGCACGCAACTAGCTACCATTTTACCCTCAAATTAGCAGGCTGAGCATGAACCTGGCTCCAAATTCAGCAATTCGTTTGCTTTGCCTCTGATGCTGTGCCTTCAGCACTCAACCCTTTGCCTTGAACACCTTGAAGTGACACCAGAGCATTTTGAAGAGTAGTTACAAAAAGAAGAACAAAATGTAAAACAAATCATCTTCAGCGTGCTGTTACAATGCAGCCCACTTTCCAGCTGGTGTCCAACATAAGCACCTCCTAGGTAAGGTAAGGTAAGGTAAGGTAATTTGGCAGGTAAGGGCCAACTGAACCAGTCACCCTCCACTCCCCTGCTCCAAGAAGAGCTCTCCACTCCCCTGACTCACTCTCCTGCCAAATCCTTGTCGTGATTCCCAGCCACTTTTGCAACCAGCTTGATCCCACTACTTCTGCTTCCTTCTCTGTTTCCCAATGGTTTGGACAGTCATGTAGACAAAGGGAGACCTACTCCCAGATCTTAGCAGTGTCTCTTACATGCAACAGCCTCTGGATAAAATACAGAGGAAATGTGGGGTCAGACCACGTGCGAGCAGAAGCCACAGTGGCTCCCACGCAGGGCACTGCCCCACTCTTCAGGCCCCATGAATGGTGCACACAAGGCGCCTCCAGGCTGAGGCAGAAGCTGAACTGATGTTTTCAAGACCACAGCTTCAAACTTAGTCCTTAAATGGATCTGAACTTGTCCTCATACTTACCTCTCAGCTTTATAGGCTGTCAGCAAAGCAATGCCCCTGAAGTTGAGAGCTCAAGTTATAAACAAGGCAGATTTTCCAAGGGAGTTTCCCAGAGGTCCAAAAAGCAGTGAGATATCCAACCCTCGGTGGCTTTCAGCCCTGCCCATTACTCAAATGTGGTGCATTTCAAAGCATATTTCAAAGAAGACTATCGTCCTGGAAAGGTACTAAGTTGTTAATTATTTGACGTTGGTTGCAGGGAGCGGGGCGAGTTTGCAATCCATTAATGACTGCAGAATCACTCAGCAGCAACACATCCAAGGGAGCCTGGGAGATATATGAGCTGTTTATGAAAACTATTTTATTGTGAAATGTGTTAAAGGCATCCTTTAAACTGCTCCTCCTTGGCAGGTTTTATTAGCAATTCATTTCTGTCACACCTCAGGTCAAGCCACTGTAGATCTTGCAGCAATTTTTTTTTCTAACATTTTTATTTAATTGGTGTCTCAAAGATTGTTTTGAATGCTGTGCGTGCCCTGTGAGCAGCTGTCTGGGTCCTCTTCCAAGTTGGCCTCCACAGTGAAGCGTGCAACTTAACCGCGTTTCACTTCGTGTGACTGCCATTACTAAAGGACCACTGCCACACACTGGCAAACTTTGAAATATATATTTTCCTAAAGTCCCGCTGATGGTTTTTTCCATCCATTATCTCTGCTTCCCAAAGGATTTGTGTGGAAACAAAACTTTTCTCTTTTCTTAACCAGATTTATCCCTCTGCCCAATTAAATCAGAGATGCTGCGCAATCTGCTCCACAGGTGACATCAAGATACATCATCACAAAAGCTGCTGGTGTGTCATTACGGGAGGACTGGCAGGGCCAGCAGGAGGAAAGGGCTGGCCACAGGATGACAAACAACATTTACACGACAATACTCTTCCAACAAATCAGCAATGACCAGGAAAGTCATCAGGGGAATGCTGTGACTGTGGTGGGGCTTGGCTTTGACTCTCTGAAGGTCTCTGGGTAAGCAGGTGAGGGTCTCCGGTGTCACATCAGTTTCTGAGAAAGTCCTGGTGCCAAATCACAAGGACGGTGCCAGTTCAAGGGTAGCTTGCTACAGAAATCTCCCGTGGGCTTTCAGCACTGTCTCTGCACGACCATTCCTGGGAACATGATTAAACTTGTCTTAAAGAAGGAGATGCTAACACAGGTTGGCAAGAAAAACATCACTCAGGCTTCAGGTTCAGCTTGTGCTGGCACTTCTTAGGCATTAGGGAAAGCTGAATCCTGCAGTGACTACTGGGACAGACGGATGGGGCTGTGGTTTCTCTTTGGCATCTGAGCTCCATCATTTTGTTCTTCCTCCGGTGGGCCATTATCAGTGACATTGTGGTATAAAACACACACCTGAAAGAATAATGCTGTTCTGTCTTTTACTAGCTTTGGCAAATGGCTCACAGTCATGATTACAGAAGTTTGTTTTGATTGCTATTGGTACCCTAGGGTGTCCTATTTACATGTGACTATTTTGCTTTATCACTTTTCTAGCTGGACTTTTTTCTTGCCTGAAAGTAATGTTCAGGACCTTTCATCTTGCTTGTAAGAGTTCCTCGGAGCTGCCTGCTGGGTGCCATGGGCTGCAGTAAAATCTTGGCCAAAACTAGTGGAAGTGAACAGGACTGCAACGGACTTTAGATCCGTTTTGAAATATTGTCACTTTGACATCTACTTTAAAACGTTTTCAGATGTATTCTGTACTAGCCTTGGAATTATTTTTCTTCTCCTCAGGTGATCTCTTTGAGGCTGGAGCTACTTCTTTGCCCTGCTTGGGAGACACTTCACCTGATTTTTAAAAGAATTTACAAGCTACAGTGCTTCTCCATTTCTCTGCAAACACTGATCAAACAGCACTGCTTAGAGCAGTGCCCAACATCTGATTAAACTGCCTCTCAGGTAGAAAACATTTCTTCTTCTGTAGCAGTACATCAACAACTGTTCAAGACTGTTACCAATGAAGAGGAAAGCTGATGGGAAGAACAGTTTCAGAATTTGTTATTATGCCCCGACAATTCCAACCTAGCTGAGTCAGAGACCCCTCATTCCTGTGTGTCCTCCTGACTCCTGATAGTACAAGATAGACCAAATTGCGAATAGAATGAGCTCCTGAAAAAAGCTAGGAGGTAATGTTTCTAATTAATTGTTTATAAAGCCTTGCAACGGTGAAAATTTATTTGACTAAAAAGTTGGTGCTACCAGCATCATTCCAGCCTTTCTTCTCTTTTGTGTTTTTCAAGCCAAACCCTTGAGCTCTGCCGACTTGCAACTCACCTGCCACAACTCTTTCATAAACACATCCCAAAAACTGATGCTGAGGCTGAAAGACATGTCTTTTAAGCTAAACGGTCACATGACACTTGCCTAATAATTGTGGTCAGTTATAGCTGCTGTGATTTTGTTGCTGTTGTTGTTACAAACATTTTTATGACAGCAAAAGCCTTAATATAGAATCAACCCTTCAAGCATACAGAAGGTTTGCTTTTGTATGTCTTGTATTGCTCACCATGCCTGCAATATATACTGGCAAAGCATTTTTGCCTGTGTGTGCTGCCTGCAACCAGAGGGCTGGCCAAGGTGGTTACTCTTTTTTTAAACTTTTACTTCTAAAGGATGCCCAAACCCCTCAGCTCCCATAATTGCTTGGTGGAGTCAACAGAGCTCATGTGCCTGAACTCTGTGGCGCGTGCTTCGGAAAACAGGAGCAGATCGGAGGCTTGTTTTCCCTCTGAATTTAGTAATTTCAAGTGGATACTCAATATCTGCAGCATGTATAAAAGACAAACAGCACTCCTCTGCTGTAGACTGTAGTTTTTCCTGCTTGATTTTTCCCTTTTTTTTTGCAAAGGTGGAGGTGGAACGCAGCAGGTTCATCTTTTCTGAAGTGTCTAGCCTTCAGGGTTTGTTGTAGCAAGTGTCAGACACTCACTGTAGCCCTTTCAAAGGAGAGGTTCCTGCACCATTTTTTGCTACATCTTGTTTGTGCCATGATTTCTAGTTCACTCTCCTTTTGTACTGAGGGACTGTATTCCTTATTTCTTTTTAGAATCACTTTAGTAGAAAGATTTTTCTTTCATTTTTCACCAGTTTGTGATAATAGGTGATTGCACAACAGGTTGCTTAATAATTAATTAGAGCTGCATAGTAATTTAAGCAGACAATATATGGCAAGTCCATTTATCTTCGAAATCCCTTTAATCTCAAAAGCCAACAGATCAGTGCGCGGTTTGTCATGGAGCATCAATGTGATGGGACCTGATTTCCTGTGGTAGCACAGGCTGCTTTCAGAGCAGTTGGGATGCCAATGAGAGATGTGCGTAACGACCCAAAAGGCTTTAGACCCCAAAACACTCTTAGACCAAGCCCAAGCTGCCCGACCTGTCGCACACATCCTGGTCACAGAAACACCTTTTTTCCTATGACATCAGTACAGTTTTCTTGGCAGCATCACTTTTATGCTCTGCTTGATGAACTCCACCTGCCACAGCTATGTATAGCTGAACATGCTTTTCCTAGCTCTTCTTGCTCGGTACCCTTGACGCATGGCAGGAGAGCGTAGGCACAGCTCTCCGAACAGCCGTGGGTGTCAGCTTCCCTCAAGAACCATGCCACGTGGCAGGAATAATCTCCTGCTTGTCTTCACATGTGAAGAGCCGATCTCCTTAGGCCCTTTGCAGTATGCACATTACTAACACAGGCCAGCTTTCACTGGCTTGGGTCAATTGTGCAACCCTTGGTGCAAGAGCCCTCTGCCCCAGTGTCACCCACCCAGCCAGCTGCACAGGGTGAGGTGGGAGATGGTTGCATCCTACCCACCCTGTGCAGTTTTCCTATGTCCAGTGTGTTAACCTGAAGCTGCTTACCCTCTTCCAGCTCTTCGTTAACACCTTCACCTCTCTCCCCATTTTGCTCCATTTCACTATGGGATTTCTTGCTCTGTCTTTGAAAGCATCTGAAATCACTTATCAGAGGAAGGTGCTGGAATAAGTGTTCTAATCTGGCAGGTCCTATTGCAACATTATTATTGAACTTAGCAGTCAGTAAATCCTGCCTCAGTTCTGCGCTCTGCCTTTGCTGCCTGCTTGCCTGCTGTGATAATTTCTAGTCCTTTTTGTTGTTTCATCCTTCTTGCAGCATCCACTTTTCCTGCAAAGCTCAGAAATTCTCCTGTCTGTCTGTGCAGAAGACACTAAAATGCCAAATAACAAATTGTTGTTATGTGTTATGCTAGGACCGTCCTTGGCATTTCCTGAGGCATTTCTATGTCTGACTTTTCATTTACTATACTGAAAGCTGCTTGAAGCACATTTGCCCTCATTTCTTACCCTGGCACCCAGTGCAGCACAACCCACTGTGTAGCCATGAGGGGCTGTGCATGGTGGGAGCGGGATTTCTCACTCCCTTGTTCTGCAGCGTGTGGCCCTCCATACCCTACTCTCCTCACCAGTACTACCCAGCAGGCAGACGTAAGCCTCGAACTTCATTCAAAGAGACCCCCCGTCTGCCCAAGGGAGATGGCATTTCCATAAAACTCCTCTTTGGAAGGGGCTTGTTTCTGTAGTACTTTTTAAATTTTGATGCTTTGCAACACGATGCAGTTTCCTGGAGGGCAACGTGACCGTGGGTCCACCTTTTATCCCGACGTGCCGTTGTGCAATGTTTGGAGGAGCCTCCTGCTTTTATTAGTCTGCTCTTCATAACTCATCGGCAAAAGAGAGCTCTGCACAGCCAAACTCAACAGAAAGCATTCTCCTGGGGAAACAGAAATATTCTCTGGGCTTTGTGTATACTTACAGCAGGCAGATGAAATGCATAAATTAAAAGGATAGGTAGAGACTCTGAAGAGTTTAAGCCAGCCAGGGTACTCACACACTGCGTACATTTATTAAGGATAGGGTTTTTTTCACAGGGAGCAATACTGTTTCACGTCTGACTTTCACAGTTGTGGTAAAATACACGGTGGCATTTGAAGGCGGTGGGACCGCTGTGAAACCCCTCGCTTTGAGTGGTTCCCTGGTAGGAGACCTTGGCATTGGGAGATGGCAGAGAGGAAATCCTGGAACAGACCCAGAGCTGAAAGAAAGCGCAGCTCAACGTCACAAGACTTAAGTGCTGTGAATAGGGAGTTTGTCTCCGAAAGAGTCTCACACGCCTTTATCCAAAGGAGATAGGGTTGGAGGTGGTGGGTTGTTCGGGGTTTTCATGCTCTTTTCCCAGCACAAAGCTACTTTCTGCCTACAGAGGCCCCCAATGAGCACCGTGGGCTGCAGGCCGATCGATAAACTAAAAATGCCCATCAATGCTGTTGCTCGCCCCTCGCTGTGGCAGGCTGGTGAGAGCTTGCCGAGCAGCTGAGGTCCCAGAGCCGGGAGCCAGCCGTGCTTCCACACGCGGCCCGCGGGTGAAATGGAAACCAGACGGGAACCTCTCCAGCCCCACTGGGCTCGCCTTCCACCCGGTCTGCAATTAATTAAGACTGAAGGGGAGGTTTTGAATAACCCCTTTGTGGAACAAAATACACGCAGTCAAAACCCAGCTGACAAACACAACAAAACTGACTTCATGGTTTCTTACGAGAAAACCATTAATGGCTAGAGAAATGAAGAAACACTTTGTTCAAGTTGCTGGTGTGAATGCAGCGTATTCAGATTACAAAGCAGTCCTGCCCCGCTATAATAAATATCATATAGCTTTATCCATGGGTAACCAGGTACGTAAAAGCCAGGAATAACACATTAGGTTTTAAGTTAGCGCACAGTACCCGCTATTACATTTTCATGGAGTTCACTCACAACGAGAGTCAGGGCTTCAACACCAGCCAACGCCTCCGACGCAGCAAGCACCGACGGGGCGGTCACCCGATACCCACCGCCACGGCTCTGGCTTGCTTTCGGCTCTTTGTCCATGCCCTCCTCCTGTGTCAGCGCCCAAGGGAGAGGGGGGCTGCATGCTAAAAAGTTTAATAAAGAAAGATCTCCTTTACCTCGGCGGTGTGTCACCTTTTTTTCCAGTGGTGTACATCAGAGCCTGCTGACAAACAGTGGCAGGTTGCTCGAACACTCAGGCAGGAAGAAGTAGGGCAAAAAGATTGCACTTGGGGAAAACATTCACAGTCTCCAGACCTTAGTCAGGGTGAAGTTTAATGGCGCATGTTATGTGGCAGGTCAGAGCAAAGGCTGTAACAGGCTCCTCTCCCTGTACAGGCTGTGAAAGCGGTACTCAGCCCCTGTTTTACCACTAGCACCCAAAAGCATCTCAGAGGTATCCAAGCCTGGCTGTTTCCTACCATGGATGTCTCTTGCAAAGGCTGGTTAGTCACTCTCCATGATGCTTGTGAACCCACCACTCAGGGCCAACCATGAAATGGGGAGTGTTGGTCCATGAAACACAGACCCAGCAGGTCCTCGTCTGGTCTCGTGTCATGTTCTCCCCTTGGGCATTAGCACCACCTGAAGCCCCCGAAGTCAGTAAGCATCTTCCAGTCTGCATCAACCCCTCAGCTCTGTCTGGAGGCTCCTGTCCTAACCTGCAGGTGAGAGACCTGGAGATGAGACTGCAAAACTCATTGATCTTTGAGGAACCCAAGCCCCATGCTGGAAAAGGCAGCCACCATGCCAAATCAGTGTTTCAGGCACAAATCCGGATAATTTTTGGTAATACCATTGTTAACATTGAGAAACACAGTAATTTTTAAGCTTATGTCATAGTTCTAAAGTGTAATAAATTCAGATCAACAAACCGTATTTTCATTAGGTTCTCAGAAAATCAGCACAGCACCTTATTGTCTCCCTAGTTTTACAGCAGTTATAATTATCCACATTTGTCTCCATCATTCTGAAGACTGTCATGCATCAAGCATGGCAGGTGGGATAACAAATAATTGTTTTACTTCCAGAACACGAAAAGAACCAATTGCAAGACAAATGAGAAAAACCTGTTTCCACACCTTTGCCAGCCCTCGGAAACCTGAAAGATTCAACTTGCTGAGGTGGAAAGTGTGCAAATTCAACAACAGTTTCTATGGGCTGTATTCCAAAGTACTTAGCCACTCCATAACACGCTCTCTTTACAGACTTATTATCTGGAGCGATGGCTAACCTTTTACAGTTGTTACCCAATAATTCCAAACATGAAATTTGTCCTGCCTCTTCCCCTTGTCCTGTCATGTTACAAGACTAACTGTTCTCTTCAGGCCCACGAACAATGAGATGATTGTAACATCCTCTGGGTAAGAAAGATCTGCTGAAAGCAACCATGACCATATGCCGTAAGCCTTCCAGTCACAAGAAACTGGCTCAACATCTCATACTTGACCCACTGAGATCAGCAGACCATGTTGCAAGTGTCACTGGCTCTGTGGTTTGGTATTCACCTGCCCACAGGGCTTTGTCGTCTTTTCTAATGCATGCACAGAACTCTTCCCTCCACACCTGATAAGAGGTGTCTCCTTCCTCCCTCTTCCTCATTTCAGATGTGTGATCCTAAAGGTTATGGTTTATAAGCAAGCTCAGGTCAGGTCCTCCATTAGGTGTTGTAGGGACAAGGATCCCTAGTCTCAAAACCAGCTGAGACTACTAATATCAGCCTTGCTTGATCAACCACCTTTGGATTTTCAATGGTGATCTCTCCTGGCCTCTCTGACTTTTGTCTTGAGACCACGTCAGTTTGATCTAAAAAGATGGCCTGGACAGAACAGACTGGGATCGCTGTGGAGAACTGAAAGAAGGGACTTTTCCCTCCCCAGAATCACTGCAAAATTAGCTGGTACACAAGTGGCTTTGAAGGATTTCTTGCTACAAGCCCTTCATGACTTCAGATATACAGAAATGTTAGAGATTAAGTCAAGCTTTGTCTGAAGACGAGATCTTAACTTGAAAGGGAGCACTGAAAAGCTGGATGGGGTAATTACCCAGACAGAAAAGTGTATTTCCTAAGGAATGCAGACACCCACGGTTTCCACTCTTGTCCTCTCCATCGTGCATGGTCTTTAGGTCATCTAACATGTATGGTTACAGCTGCCGCTCATGGGTTAGGTGGCACTGTGGCAGGGCTATTACTCCTCCTCTAAATACACAAGACACTATTTCAGTGACTTGCCTCTTGAAACACTTGGCCAAATTGCAATTAACTTAAGTTTCCTTCTACTAAGGTTTCTCTCATTTCTTCATAACTCACCACACCTCCAGTCAATGCTCTACTTCCTCCTGGTAACTTTGGGTCTGAGTTTCACACTGTGACTTTCTGTTTTCATCCACAGGATGAGCAACCCCTTCTTCCAGGTCAGCTACTTCTTTAGACTCTTCAGGAAATACTAAGGAACAGGTTGCTTCTTTGCACCCCACTTTTTCACCAAACCACAGGCTTTTTCTTAAATATCCACTCTGGCAACTTCAACACCACGGGAGTTTTCTCCTTCCTAGCCCGACCCCAGCTCCTTTGGGCAGATCATCGCATCGTCCTCTATTATAACCCGCCGAATGCATGGACCTACTCAGCATTTTAACTCGTGCTGTAATTTCTTGTGTATAGTGTGAGTCAACAGGACACACGCAGCCCTGAGAAAGACCAAAGAACCTGCCACGTTTACACACTCAAAAAAGTTTCTGAACAGATCTTCTTCCAGCTGGACCACATGTTTGATGATCTTCACAAGATAAGCCAAGATATTTCTGGCTAAGGTTTCCAAGTGATACCCGCACATAAAATTTCTCATCAAGCCCTCTTCAACACAACAGAAAGGATAAGCTGTGTCTGCTCTGCTCAAACTTCACAGAGGAGAATTTCCTTTTGCCAAGAGAGACCAGCACTGAGCATTTTGCTCAAAAAAACAGATGGGCAGAGCTAGGAACATATGGGGAGAAAGGGGTACGACTGGAAATTAAACCTCAAGCTTAATTATGTCCTCCAGTAACTATACTCACAGTCATTTGGACTTTTGTCTATCATAGATTTGTTAAAATATCAACCACTTCATTATGAAGACAATAAAAATGTCTGTTCAAAAGTAAACCTCTGTTTTTCCATTGAAGGGAGCATTTCTTTCTACAGCTCACTGTCCCCACAACCCCTGAGAATGAAACCTGGAAGGAAAGGGAAGAATCTAACAAAAATGTGACAGGTAGAAAAAGAGGGGAGAAAAATAAAGAGTTCTTCAGCTGATAAATCTATCATAAGACATAGTAACCTTCACCAAAAAAAAATCATAGTTTTACTCTGATCAATCATTATGCATAGGCAGCTGTTGGAGACTGACCCAGGACAAAACCAGACTGTAACTTAATCACTTCACAGAGAAAAGCGGTAGATAAGGACTATTTTTTAAAGACACTGTTTTTGAGGTGATCAGCATAAGAAGCTTTAACAAAGTCACTCTCCGAAAGCAAAAAGGTGATTAGAAGTTGCCAAAAATCAGGAGCTCTTCTAGAGTCTCAAACACAGTATCATTTAAAATGAGTACATGGGTTTATTGAGGCCATTGTGACAGGCAAAGTTTTAGTCAACAGCTTGTTCTTTCTCTGTGTCATCTTCTTCCTTCACTGTCATTTTTTTAAACACAAGCCCACACATTGATTTTGTCCAAAATACTACCAATAGCACATAAATATTGTTTACATTTCTATAAATGGAACAGTTTATTACAGCAATTTCTGCATGATTGTTGCTCTGCACAAGAATGTTTTCAATGTCAAAGCAAGAAGGCTGCTGAAGTCCTGCTTGAAAGCATTTTCTATTGTCCATGGAGTATAAAAAGAAAAAGCCCACGTTTCTTAGCACTTTAATGATTTGATAAAGTACTGAAGCTTAGGTCTGAACGCACAGCAAAGTACGGTGACTCTGCCCATCTGAAGCCATGCGAAAGGGTGGGGTTGTTACAGAAAGAGATCCCGAAACCTCCGCATGAAAGAGATTAACAAGGTCATGAAAGGGTCCAGCTGCCTGTGCCAGGTCACTCCACTGGCCTGGAGGCTCTGCATTGTACAAAGCACCCATCCGGGGACGGCATTCACTCACCTGACATTTCATCTTGGATTAATTTCGGATGGCTGTAACACACTCCTCTGCAACCTCCAGCAGTCTCCAAACTGCAGTGTCAAAACGCAACTGGACAAGCGCTTGTGCAATCTGGCTTTGCAGTTACCCATGCTGGGATGTGGGGACAGGGCTAGAGGTCTCCAGAGGTCCCTTTCAAGCCAAATATTTCCACTATTCCATGAAAACATCGCTTTTTTTTCTATTTAACCAATTAATATTTGACCCTTATTCAAAGCGAGCTTCCATTATGCTCAAATCTTTTTTTTTTTTTTTTTCCAGATCAACCCTAGAAAATTGTCTCTTGGTCCTACCTGTAAAAAGGAGGAATACAACACTTGACAATTACTTACTTTAACCGAATGCCTGCTGCCTTATTATAATGGAGAGAGAAGTACTGTGAATTACATGTAACTCTAAAAATAGAAAGGGACTAAAGAAAACCCATAAGAAATCCTCTGTGTACAATTTCTGAGAAAAACACTCATTATCCGGCTGGAAACGTTAGCTGTCAACTAAATGCGCCTTGGGTACATACAGGAAAAAACAACTCAGAACATATTCCTCTGAGTATCTAAAGATGAAATTTCCACACCTTTGAGAGCTGAATCATATTGTGCTTCCTTTACAAAGCTTCTATTCACTTCAGTAGTCAAGTATGCTCGGGAAGTTCGTATTTAAAAGAAAGGAACTTTTACTAGACAGGCAAACAGCAGGATAAAACGCTATCGTTTTGCAACTCGCCAGCACAGCAGAGTGAGGTGGACTAGAGACCACGATGAACACAGAATCAAATGGTAAAGGAAGAGAGAATTTGAATCTTCTTGCCACCATCTTCTGCTTTGGTGTTTTGGTTTTGTGGTTTGGGGTTTTGTTTTTTTTAAGAGCCCCTGCAACAGAAATACATTCAGAGATACGTTATTTTGACTACCCTTGGTGAATTAAGCGCATTATGCTCGTAGTAAATTGGTAAATTAAACACACTGTACTCACTTGGACATTACAGCAGACTATGGGCTGGTTTCCACCTGTCCATAATCTGCTCAATATTAAATCAAATTCACCTCATACATACAAAAGCAAAGAACTAAATCTCTCCCACAAGGTGTTAAATGTGGGTAAGCTGTTTTTGGTTTTAGCACAACTAATCTCACCGCTTCCTCACTGTTCGCATTCAGATTGCCTCTGAAGCGCTACTAAAAGCACCTCTTCCCAGCAGACACTGCCTTCCGCTTTGCCCTGGCCTGGAAAGGTGGCAGAACAGGAATCCTGTTTCTGGGGTTTGTTTCATAACTACAGATACTGCAGCAACAGGCTGCAAAAGGCTTCAGGCGTAAATGCCGTGGGACAGGTCAGGCACGTGGTAGAATATAAGCAAGGGGAAAGGATCTCGTGCCTGGAAAGCCTCTGGGCTTTTCTCCTATTATCCCTTTTCCTAATCAAAGGTATTACTTCTCCTTACCAGCATCCCCGTGCCATGCCTGTGGCACTGTTCGGATGACAAGATCATTTGCCATGTTGCTGTCAAGGCCGGGGGTGCAGGCGCAGAGCGGCTCGCAGAGTGGGGGCTCAGCACTGCGCCCGCTCCGAGGCTGTGCCCCGAGGACGCCCGCCCGGACCCCTGCGCCCCCTCTTCCTCGCTGGAAAGAGGGAGCAGAGCTTGGGTTTCCTCTGCAAAATGCTTGCAGGTCTCCAGACGGAGAATGCTTTCAGTCGCCCTGAGCAGCAGCTGCTTAGCAGTCAGGTTTGAAATACGGTATTTGCAAGATTCGAGCAAACCTGGTTTTGTAACGCGCGCAGGGAGCAGGAATGACATACACAGTGTCACCTGCTGCAAAGACCTTCCTCAGCAGATTAAACCAACAGAGCAGATAAATGTATATATTATTCAATGCAGTTATTTATCTACAACACAAGAAAATTAATTAGTTTACTAAACAGTAGTTTACATCCCTTACAATTTTTAAAATGGGGGTGGTGGGGGGAGAAAATCTGCCTCTGTTTATGAGACTCCCTTGTCATTGTGTTACTGCCACCTAGCACTAAAACAGAAAGAAAAATCCCTTTTTACTGAACGGCAGCACAGCAAAGGGGAATCCCACAGCTCGCCACGGGTTCAAAGGCAGTCAGCAAACTGCCAGCTCAAGGCTAGGAACCGAATCAGGTGACGTCCCACGTTTGCCTCCACCCACTCGCCCACAGCAGGAGCGGGCTCAGCAGAGCAGGACACAGTGCCACGCCACCGCGGGAGAGCCGACCGTGTGTGACCGCCCTCCACTGCTACCGTCACCCTGGGAGAAATGGGAGAACTGATGCCCCCAGAGCTGCCGCCATGGCCAGACCAAAACAGGACGGCCGAAGCTCCTTGATTCCCAGTCCAAGCCTGCTGCTCCGTCACCCCTTAAATACCCATCACGTCTCAATCTTCCCTCACCCCACCATTAAGCGGCCAACCCTCTGCCAGGATCCACACTGCGCTTCTGAAAGCAGCTGCAAAGACATCAGGTTTCTGCCGTCTTTTACAGATAAATACTGTCTGGGCACCGTGTGCTGCGCTTACACACGCTCCGCTCAAACTGAAACACTAAAGTGAAGCGGGCGGTTTAAATCAGCCGGCCCATAAGCAGAAAAGAAGATCAGAGGGCACTGCAAAAAGACGACCTGGCTTACACAGCCCAGCTCTTCCCTCTTTCTCTGAAAGAAACGCTGTGATCCCAGAGAACTGCGATGTCTCAGGTATTGAGCCTCTCAAACAACACTCATCAAGCACTTGAATCAATTTTCTTCCATGTTACAAGTGGGAGGAAAAGTGGAGATGTTGCGGTTTTTTTCTCTCAAATCACAAACCAACCTTTTAAAAACAGGCAGAAATATTTTCATACTTCTCTTAATTTTTCAGCATTCTTTACCACCTTAAAAAAAAATATCTACATGAATTCTGCTAATCTGCACAAAAAAGGAACCCACCCTTTCCAGGTTCCTGCAACGGACTAGTTACCCATTTTAAACCCAAACGCACCCTTCTGGAGGTACCTGCTGCCTCTGTTTTCAGGAAGAATGATCAACAAAGCCAGTAATTTAGATTTTGTTACTTATTCCACAAACATGGGACCAGATTCCCTCGAGGAGACAAATAATCTTTCCATTGTATGTCCCACTGAGCAAACTACAATCTTGACATAAAACAGGAAGACATAAAAACATCTCATAGAGGGAATGAGATCTTTCTGGTCCCACAGTTGTGGGATAAAGCAATCAATCTGTCTCATCTCATGTAAGCTGGAGATCTTGACAGCAGAGCCTTCAATGGAGGGAGATAAACAAATCATGGCGGATGAACCATCCCATCCTGAAGTCAGCGTCTAAAATAGCTGGGATTCATCACCCTCTGGAAGTTCCTGTCTCTCTCCATTGACCAGAGAGGGGGTTTCGTGTGAGGCATCATCGTAAACAACAGCCTTTTGTTGTGACAGCACAGTCCCATTCAAGACGCTACCAAAACACCCATATACTGCAGGGACCGGAGGGTTTCACCCAGTGTTGCCAGGGAAACCCTGTTTTTTTTGTCACAGCCAGTCCTGAAGGAGGGTGGGAGGGCTGCACTTCTGCAGAAACTCCTGCAGGGCTCCAGCTGAGTCAAAGAGTTGCTCATTAAGCAGTTTCCCCACAATCCGATGGCCAAAGAGGCACTTTCCTCATCCTTTTATGGGTATAATCTGTACTTCCCATCCCGCTCTCCCCAGGCTTTCCTTTCTAGGCAGGCTGTGTGGTGCCTGCACCACCCACGGGCTCAGCAGCAGCGTGGTCTTTCAGCGTGCAGGGAAGAGAGAGAAATGGCAACCAGAAGAGTTCCTCCACTGTTGGGTAGAGATGCTGATGGAAGAAAAGCAAGAGCACTACAAGAAACGCTTACTCCATTCACACAGCCTGCACTTGCTGCCTTTTTCAGGTGCAGGCATATACGGATAGGGTTGTAGTTAATCAGAAGATCTGTGCAGGAATTCTTATTTCTTCTGGAGAGCAGAAACCTCTCTCTGGTAAGGCAGTAGGAAAATTGCAGCAGGAGTAGGGTCACAGGTGGGATATTCCAGGTGCCTGAGCTCAGACGGCACTCTCAGCCACTTTACAGAAGCTTATGCTTTCTATTCAGCGGAAAAAAAATGCAGAAAAACAGCATATTCAAACAGAAACACCTGTTTCCAGCAGGACTACAAAATCCCCAGGGCCGTACTCCTCATAGAAGCTGTAGCTCATTAGCAGGGACAGCCAGCCTTGCAAAGAGCATTCAAAAACACATTAGCAGATGTAACAGCAAGCTGTTAGGATATTTAAAAAACACATCCAGAAAGGTGCTGGTTATTTGAGATTGTTCATAGACAAATAAATAACTCTGCTCCAGAAGGCAGTGAGCTGCACCCAACATGGCAAACACCATCCTCTGCCTCCTCCAGGTGCACCACACCACACTCTGCAGGGATAACCAAAACACGCAGCACCCCGCAGTGCGCCGGGAAGCCCAAACCCTTGCCTTCAGCGGCAGAGTATGTGTGCAGAGACACTACAGAGAAGAGACAGAAAAAACATCTCCCAATTCAACCAGAAAGCAACAGGTAGCAGCACCTGTCCTGGACTTTCTCTTTTTTTTTTTTTTTTTCTTGTTTGTTTGCTTTGCTTTTTAATTAACAGTGTCATGGGCATGTCGGCAGAGCTTGGACTGCATCACAACCAAAGCAGTGGCACCTTGGAGGGATTTCACCAGGGCAATCGTCAAACCTGGTGGGGAAGAGCCCCTCCCCAGCGCCAGCATTGAGGGACCCATTTCCCCGCCTTGCCTCAGGCAGTTTAGTCCCTCACACACTGTCAGGTACATGGGGCTTCTGGCAGGCTGGTGGGGAAGGTGACCCACCTCTGTATCCTCCGGCAATCCTGCTCACACTGACCTCTCCCCAGCCCACAGCACACACCCCCAGTGCAGGGTCCCCATAGGCAGCCCTTATCCCTCCTCAGCCTAAACTCCCAAAGCTCCTCAACCCGACGTCACGGTGGGGTTTCCCACTGCCTTGCCCCCAAGGTAACTGGGTTTCCACCAGCACACCTCCAGCTGGCTCTGCTGCCATCTCTCCACCACCCAGGTCTCCTCCCTGGTGAGCCTGCGCAGCCTGTCCAGCCCCCTCGCTGGGGCTGTAATGCCTGGGGCTTCTGCAAAGCCTCATTAAGGAAATCACAAAGTAGCACAGACCCTTTCCTGGGGTGCCCCAGCATCAGTCCCCCCTTGCTGGGACACAGCACCTGCCTTGGATGCTGAAAGCTCCTGTGGTTCAACACCCCGTGGAGGCACTGACCTGCAAACCAGCAGTGCCAGTCGCTCACCTTGCAGAGGAAAACCCTGAAAACGCCACCACTCAGGGCGGCAACCGAAGCAGTGAACAAAATATTCAGGGAAATTTTTTTTTTTAAATACTAAGATTTTTGAGGAATGACACTACTGTATAATCCTGGTCCCACTTCCTTGCCAGCTATGTTTCCACCTTGAAATCTTATTATCCTTTGGGAGATTACTCACTCCCAGGAAGATTGTCCTTAAAAGAGAGAAATGTGCAGTGAGAGAGACCAAACCCAGACTCACCCTTAGAGAAACAGCATAAAGCAGCATTTTATCAGCCTTTAAAAGCAACACATTTGAGAGAAACAAAAAATAATTTTTTTTTAAGAGATAGAAGAATTGAGCAACAATTAAGTCAGTCTGACTAATACCAATGCAGAAAGCATCTGAAAAGATATAAAAACAAAACACAAATAGACGACCCTCCTTCTAAACCTGCAAACACTTGCACATCAGGAACTTGATTTGGCACAAGTCTCACTCAAAGTTTCCAGCAAATGCAAAATATTACGTGCGTAAATTATCCAGTGTAGAACAAGTATACTATTAGATATCACACAGTGAAACACAACACTTGTAACGCGAAACACTACCTCAGAGAGCATCCCAGCACCATCCCCACTGACAGATGAGCTCTCACGATGGCTGTATTCTCTGAGAGACATGGGAATTGTTTTCTGCTTCCCGTTATTGTGAAAAATACCTTCCCTGTTTATGAAAGAAAGTTGCTAAGGCAAAACAGAAGAATGGAAGAAAGGAAGAAATCCTCAGCTACACAATGAGCGACAGATACCAAAAGCACCGCTGGCTTCGGGAGGTCCACGCAAAGCCCGCTCCCATCACACCAGTAACTGACAGTGCCCGGGACAGACCCTCAAAGCGCTGGGCTGTCAGGTCAGACACACACGGGGAGGTCTGCAGCCCGTGTGGGACAGGCTTGCGCTCCCTTCGGCATGTGTACGGTACAGCACACGCAGGGCATCCCATTCCCAGGCCACACGGTGAGCCCAGACCCAAGGAGAGCACGGAATTTGGCTAGTAAGAAGCTGAAAGAAGAAGAAGGAAAAAACAAAAGAGACAAGGAAAAATCAAATATGCATACAAGATAAGGTAGGCTTTAAGTAAAAAGGGATATAATTGAATAATAATTCTATTCTAAGTCCTGTTCAAATTATGGGAATGACATGAAATTTTGCTATTTGCATAAATAAAGAGAGTGCTAGAAGAAATAGCTTCTCAAGAAAGGGAAGCATAGACTGATTTTGCAGAAGATATGAGTTTATCTCTCAGCTGTAGCTTGACGATAAAGAAAGTAGATGTAGTGGAAAGAGCTGAGCATCACATTGATTTGCGTCTCTCCCTTCATACCTGCTCACTGGCAAATAAAGAAAATACTACAACCTAGCTCAACACAGGCACTTCAGTTTAGACATACGGTGGTAATCTATGAAGCAAAGGGCGAGTGACGTGTGTGCTCGTGAACTGCAGAAGAAGGAGCCGTCCAGCGAGACACAGGAGAAGCAGCCGCGTTACACGCCAGCATCGGATACTGACTCCGTCACCAGACCGGGGAGCGTGGAGCAAGAAAACACACCTGAGCCCTTACACTTCCACCAACAGCCAGAGGCTGTGCTCCTCCAGTTAGTGTTGTGTCCTGCACAATGCCCCGTGCAAAAAAGAAAAAATGTATTTGTTTTTCCTAAAGTTTGTCCAGCTGTGTACAGCACACATCTTTCCAGGAAGACATTTGGTACAGAGGAATACTGTAGCTTCATTCACTTCATGTAAGGCCTCTGTTGCTTTCCCGTCCAAATAATACGTGTACAACTTTTAAATTGGTTAAAAGGAGTTCAATGGAAAAAAAAATAAAGGAAGGAAAAAACCCTCACCCCCAAAACCCTGGGTGAAACTTTAGCAACCCAACTAAGACGAAGGCACGCACATCTTTGTTTCAAGTCTTTTAAACCTGGGTCCATTGGGTTCTACGGAATACTGTAGCACCCAAATTTTTCCGAAAATGTCAGACAAGTTTACCACAGCAATTAAGCTGTCTACCATCTGTAAAAGATTTGCCCAAGAGTTTTCCTAACATTTTTTCCCCCCCTGAAATAAATTTAACTTAATTCTTTCAACATTTTGCCTATCATTCAAGTCCATATACATTAAGTATTGCAGAGTTGGCTAGATTTTTGAGGGCAACTTTTCCTTCTAAGGATTAGTTGTGCGCTGGCGCACTGAAATTTTATATATAGAGTAACACTCTGAATATGAATTATTTCTCGAGGAACACTGCGCCTATTCTTGGGAATGAGAAGTAAAAACTTTACTAGGAATTTCAGCCAAGGAGCTGAGATTAACACCCTTTATTCTCCTCCCAAATGGTGAGTTATTTGCAGAATACTAGACCACGCTCAAGCTTAATGTCTCCATCACACTGTATTAAAAGTGCCCTACAAGTAAATATGTGCATTCAGCCAGTGACAATGAAAGACGTGGACCTGAATTCTTGAGCACATTGGAGGAAGCTTTAAGTTTTCTCAGCAGCATTTAGTGTACCTTCCAGTCCAAGTAAAACAGCGGTTAGGAAAGCTGAAGTGTATTCTTTATGTTTCTCCTCCATCCAGCTTGCATATAAACTGGTTGTTCCCAACTGCCTAACATTGGTGGGTGTTCTCACTTTTCACTATGGAAACTGTATTTTTTATGTAACTCTCTAAATACAGATTGCTTATGTGACAAATAATCAACCAGTCTACAACATGTTATTTTCTCTCCCTGAGCATTTATACTTTGTGACTTTTGTTCTCCCATCATATACCCAAATACTGAGTCTCCTAAAATAACCTCTGAAAGAGTAATCCATTAACAATTAAAAGGCAGAGGGTTGGGGGCACAACCTTGTTCTTGTTGCATAGATGTGGTGTCCCCTTTGGAGCCTAACTTTGACAGAGTTGGGAACAATTTTATGCTGCTTCTGCAACTATATATAGATATATAGACTATATAGATAGATAGATAAGGTTGGGCCTTAGAATTAAGAATAAGGATCAGAGTTTTAACAATGCCCAATAAATGCCTACGTAACTGAGAAGAGTGGCAATTACAAAAAGAAATAGCTTAATCCCCCACCTGGGTTCGGTGTAGGACCTTTGAAATCCTTCAGTGACAAGATCTATCTGTAAAATATAAAATGCTCCTTTGCTGTCAAAAGCACATGCTGAATTTTGGGATGGTGATTCTGCATGGTTAAAAACCATCCATCAGCCTCAGCAATTTTATAGCTGACGCTTCACGTTTGTAAAACAACATAACAACATAACATTCCTGGTTTCTTCTTTCAGTTTCTTATCACATTCTGTTTCTGAATTTCATCTGAACGACGAAGCCCTTTGGACACATCATCCATTTCCCAGGAAAGCACCCGAAAGCACAGAAAGGGCTGATCACAGATGAGCAGCGGTCCTCGTGACTGGTCCCATCACACTCGCTGGGAACACCGAGGCGGCAAAACGCCGTGCACAGTCCTTGAGCGGGGGCTAAAACCCCAAGCGCCACGCAGCAGCACTCGCAAACCCTCCCAGCCGCAGGGCTCCTCACCCCTCCTTCCTTGTGTCCCCCCGTCAGTCCACACCTCGCTGCGAAGCACGTCCAGTCCTCCTCCTGCTCCAGGGCGGCCACCTCTGTTGTCCTCTGCAGCTGCAAGGTGGCGGTCCCCCCGCCATCCTCCTGTGCCAGCCGGAGGAAATTGGCTTCAGGCTGGCCGGGCTTGGCTGCCGTGGGCTGGCATGGCCGTGGCCCTGCTAGCCAAGCCTGCCAGCTGCCAGCGTTGGGGCAGCCAGGTTGCTCTCCCTTCGGAGCCATCACTCATCACGTCTCCGGCAGATTTACTGCCCCTGACCCATGTACCATGAGGTAGCGTCTCTGACTCGCAGGTCGTGTGTCACAGCCGTACAGGATGGCAAATGTCGGGGATTTTTTTCTTTCTTCCCTTTTTTTTTTTTTTTTTTTTTTACAGACTGCGTTTCAATGCAGCAAAGAGAGATGCACGACTGATGTTTATTTTCAGCTGGGATGTTGAAAACCACCCAAACAATACATGGAGCGCTATTCCGCTAAGCCTCAGTACTTGCTGTGTCAAATACACGCGCTTCATACTGCACCTGTCCTCTGCTGCTGTATTTACTCCTAGCGTACAAATTCTGGTGGAAGAAGAGTTGACACAGATGACAAAAAGTTGCACTGATTTAAACCAGTGAAGGGTTTTGCTGTTTGTTGTTCTCTCTATACAGAAAGGAAAATTTACAGCACTAAAATGAGGTGCCTCTCTGCCCCACTTTACACACACTTTCAAAAATATTGCTGCTATTCAAAATACTGTACGTTAGACACTAAAAAATAATAATAATCAACAGTGTGGAACACATTCTTTCCACTAATTTTTTTTTTTTTTTTTTTTTTTTACATCCCATGGGCCCAGTGCTTCTCACACCAAATAGGATGCACACAAAAACACAGCAAAACCATCACAGAGGCGGTAAGCTCCTGCAGGGGAGCCCGGGCTCTGGAGGGGAGACCCCCCCATTCCCCAGGCTTTGCAGCAGGGCAGGAAAAGACAAGACAAAAAGGGCAGCTGTAAGGATTTGGAATAGCACAGGGAACCAAGGAAGGGGTTGGGGGGAAGAAGGTGGCCGGGAGTGTCACCCCAGGGCAGGCAGTGCCACACACCTTCCTGCCCCCAGAGCCACCTCATTCCCCACCACGTCTCTCCACCCTTGAAAGGCGCAAGGGGCACAAGCCGACGCCAGCACTGCTGGCCTTCCCCTTTCTGGGGTGAGGGTGGAGGGCTGACAATGATGGTGTAACCTTTTCTGGGGCGGGGAGCCCACCCTCTTGCTTGCATGCCTACCCCTCACCCAGCAGCGTCCTCAAAACTGGCGGCTGCTCACAAAGCTGCGGGGACAAAAGCATCCCTCTGCTGCGTGCGCCCTCTTGGCTCTGCCCTCTCCTCCCTAAACCACAGGGGTGAGGACTACAAAAGCCCAAGCAATTCCTTAGCAAGCCTCTCTCACACCTAAAAACATCAGGGATAGTATTTCTGAGATAGTTTGGCCATAGCTTTCCACCAGGTCACTGCTAAAGCATTCAGTCCCGGCAGCAGGGACTGGATCAATTTTCACAGATCAGGCTAAGACACCCGTGGCTGCAGCCCCTACGTACCCTTTCATTCATTCATTTGTTCAGTGAACACGGGGTTTCCTTTCCTTTGTCACTTTACACAAGTTACTTCTTAAAATTATCCCACAGCTCCCCAGGGGCCTCTCGATGACAAACGCACCGCTGGCAGCCTCCCCAGCGAGCCCAGCCGTGCATTGCCGGAGGCCGCCGGCTCTGACGGTCACCACAGCCGCATCCACGAGCCCCCAGCTGCCTCCTCTGCAGCCCCACGAGGGTTTAGGACAGTGGCTGCCCGCCCCCGACTCAATTCCAGTGGCGCCGTGGATGCCCAGTCTCCCCTGCTCGCTTGGCACTGGCGTAAATGGCTGCACGGGAAACAGTACATAACGATACTTGGTGGGACACGAGTCTTGTAGGATCCCTTGGTGCTGTTTGTCCATCTGTCCTAACAGCTGAAAATCCTTCCGAAAAAAAAAAAAAGATCCTTAACAGCACTTTTATTAAAGCGGCTTTGGCTTACACATCACTTTAACCTGTGTAAAGAGGTGCTGCGACCAGAAGCCACAGAAACACAACCAGGAACAAAACAAAAGTTTGAAAAAATACGTTCAGAACAGTTTTCTCCTTATGATTTCTCCTCTGTCAGACAAGGAAGGTGCTAAACACCAAGCCCCTCTGTGAGTTCGGCTCTTCTTCCCCGTCAGGACAGGCTACCAAACACATCCTCTCTGCTGAGCTATCTACAGCCGCCTTCCTCACGGTTTCTGAAAATAGTTTGTGTTCTTAAGGATCCCCTTCAAATGCTTCCACTGAGGAGCCACAATAAGTACGATTCCAGGATCAGGTTTACCTTCTCCCGGGGCTGCCGATCCCCTTAAACACTTTCTGCAGATGCCCAAAAGACAAGAGCGAGCCCTCCCCACTTTTCCAAACCTTTTCACTCACTTGCAAATGTTAGAAGGAACAATTCAACAACTGTGCCACTGACTCACCCATTTCTTACAGTCTGGGTTCACTAACAGTAAGTTCAACCACTACATCCTTACATCCAAGGACACACGACCCCTGAGTCACTTTCCTTCCCTTGCCCTTGTTCGTGCTCACATTATTTGGTTGTTGGCTAGGCCCTCCTGGGAAGGAGACACACAACTTGTGCTTTACTCCAGTACTTTACTGCAGAGTAAGGAAGGGCTACACAAACGCAGACTGCCATCTGCCATACCTCAAACCAGCCCCTTTCTTGCAAGAGTTGCTCCTTCAGCTCTGTGGAGCCACCCTCATCTCCACCACGGCAAGGTCCCAGCTCAGCAAAGCATTTGGACTGTGCTTATACCAAACAGTAGCCAGGACAGATGGAGGGAGATGGAGGGACCCTAGGGGAGCAAGGAACCGTGGGGTTACCATGAAGAACCTCTGTTCTTAAGAACAGAGGGACACCAATCAGGGGAAAATTAAGATAAACCATCTTGTCTAAGGGTCTGTAGGGAAAGGCATGCAGCCCAACTTCCCAGTCAACAAAGGCTGAAGCTCAGCTGTTGATCCTGCCTTTGCCATTAGACCTTCTTCTGGCTTGAAATGTCCTGGCCAGAAAGCCCAACTGCTATGGCTGGCTCTCCCCCTCTCTCCTCCGCTCTGTCTGCACCCTGTCATTTTAATGGACTTCTGGTCTCTGTATATATCCTGCGTATAAATTTCTCAATTCCCCAGACAGCTACATTCTGCCACAGCCGTCAGTGGTCTCTGCTAACAGCCCCTGGCCGCCAGGCTACTCACTCCAAAGTTCTCACCACACCTGGAAAAGCAACAACCAGAAGTCCTCAACTCAGGCAACCTCTGGAGGTGCCAACACCCCCGCCAAGCCCAGAAGGACAGCACCCACAGGGGGAACAGATGGTGCTGAAAATTACCTTTTGCCACCTCAACTCAGAGTTCATTCTTCGTGCTCACCACAAAATTTGCTCACCAGGTGCAGGACGGGTTTGCCTGTGTGGTGTGAGGGCAGCGGTTACATCCTCAAGCATCAAGACACATCCTATCACAGGGCCGGGCCCCAAGCAGGTTTGCTTGTTAGTTTTCTATTTCTACTCAGTGTGCACCTTACACACTTGGAAGACACTAAATAAGCCAGAAGCGTTTCCCAGGTTTTACTGTTACCGCATTTGCATGTGGATTTTGCTCTGCATCTGAATTTGTGGGACATTCATGTTAAATATCAAATATATCACGGACCCATTTGAAAAAGGAAAATATAGCTACAGTCAATGCGACCTTGAGTGCCCAACCCTAGATCATTTGGTCAAACGCAAAGTTCTTACTGATTTCACTGATACTGAAAGGAATTTCAAGCAGGAAGACAGCACCAACAATTTCAAATATTGGCTTCCTGTTTCTCTAGGATGTGAGTCATTGTAAAATTGACACTTTGCAGCAGGCAAAAAATAACAAAATAATTCTATAAGTCAGCCTAATATGCCTTATCATAATAGGTATGCACAAGCGTGCTTAGGTATATGCTTGTGCACAGGCTGGAAGCGGCTATTTGAATTCATATATTATTTATAGAGCGAGTTAAAATTCTCCCACTGAACAGCAGGTTATTTATTTTTACCCCCCAAATTAAACATCTGGCAAAAGCATATAAATTAATTAGGTCCTGTTTAATTTTCTTCTCTATTTTAAATGTATTTTCTGCAGGAACATCCCAAATTCATTTGGGCCACGATTAGAAATAATGCATTTATGCTAACTGCAGCGTGGTTCAAAAGCATAATGTGTAAAACCAAAAATGCAAGGTGAACAAAATTGTTGGTAAAAATATCATTCTGTACTATAGACGAAAACAAAATATGGCTCCGTTCTCAAACGCTGCCAGAAAGAAAAACTTTGACCCGCGGATGTGTGCCATAAACCATGATTGTATTTCACAAAGACAACGTCCCGGCAAGGACCCAAAGCTGAACTTCCAGCAGAGGAGCAGGGAGCAAACGCCGGGGCTTCTCTCCGCAGCGCGGCTTCCTCGACATGGGGCTCCATTGCACGAAGTATCACCACTTACAGAGACGTAGGGGTTTGAAGTAAAGCAGCAAGTACCAGAGCGCTTAAAAAGAATTCGTACGATGTGGCAACACTGCCCTCCTGCTTCCTAGCGATTCCTGCCCTTTCCTCACTTTCAACGTACCTTGGGCCAAGAGATGTCCCGGGCAGTTTCTCCCACCACAAAAGCGTTGAGGGATTTATTCCACTTTTCCTCCAGTCTATTCAAATCTCCTTGTGCAGGCAGCAAAGACACATCTCGCCAGGGAAAAGAGGATAATAAAAGCCCAAAACTTTAATTTGATGGTTTTCTCAAGGGGAATACATGCAGATATGAAAATCATCTCAAAATCCACTGCTTGATTTCTGGGTTCAGCTTCGGGCTTTATAACTCATAGTAACACTTTGTAACTGAATTAACAACAAATAAAAAAAAAATACAAGTCATTCATCTTAGAACTGAAAATGGTTTATATCTAGTTTTTCATTAGGTTAAACACAATGGAAAAGGTTAAAAAAATGGGGGAAATAGATTGTTGGATTGGATTGCTCTTTCTGCATTCAGTGTTTGGGGGATATGGTATGGAGGTAAAGACACAATCCTCTAACCCTGGCCAGATTAAAATTAAAAAAAATAATTAAATTAAAATGCAATTTAAACTATTAAACCCTATGACCTGTTCCTATCTGCTCCTGTTGAAACAGCCGTCCTCTATAAGCCAACGAGGCAAACATTCTACTGAGGAAGGCGAGAAAAAGGAAGAAAAGACACATCCCGCTCCCCGCGTGGCCGGAGGAAAGGCCGTGCAGCCCCTAATGCCGCTCCAGGAAATGGGTGAAGGCTGAGCACATCAACAGGACCACTCGGAGGGTTAATTTAAGCGTCTAGTGAAGAGGCTAACTACTGTAAAAGAAAACAATGATGGAAACCGTACCTTTTATTTTGTGTAATACTTCACATGAGCCTCTGCATTTTTTCCTTCCAGAAAGAAAAACAAGCCGGGATGTGCAAATAAACCAAGAAGACTGGAGGGAAGGAAGGAACAGCTTGCAAGGCAATTGTGAAAAACAAATAACAGCGGTAACGAGGAAGGAACAGAAAATGCTTCACAAAGAGAGGACGTGGGTCAGGATTTAGAAAAGATTGGAAAGACTCAAAAGGTGCAGGAAAAAAAAAGCTTGAAAAGGCGTATTGAACACAGGAGGTGAACAAGACTAAGTAACAAAAAGAGAAAAAGGAAATTTACGAAGAGAAAGAACCCCTCTGTTTGATTTCCAAGTGCTTGTAGAACTGGGTACTGCTGCTGATAAATCCGAGACCCTCATCTTTAGTGTCCCAAACTCCCCCAGGGTTCTGCCCTCCTTCGAGAGTGCAAAGCTGGCTTCGCCCTCCCCTCAGCTGTCACATAAACCTTCACACTTAAAACGTAAAGGTTTACCCAGTACAAATTGTCTGTGTGCTGTACCCCTTAGGAAGGACGTTTCTGCTTCCAAAGGAAAAAAAAATTAGAAAAAGCAGATGTAGACACTAGTCTTGCCTACTTTGGCACCCCAAAGCCCTTACAGTTTTCTGATTTGAACCCAAACCATTACCAATTTGTGGATACCCAAACTATCCCATCAAGCGCTCTCTCCTATATCTCCTTCACCCGCCCTGGTCATTGACCTCACCAAAGCTTTTTTTTTTTTAGGTCGTGAGCACACTCAGGAATCAACACGGGCTCTCTGCTCGTGCAGCCCCCGGCCCCCGCCAAGCACAGGCCCTCCAGGAGCGCCGTGCAGGCATCACCGACACTTCTCACCCCCGTGTCGGTCCCCCCTCTCCCGACGGCAGCGCTGCGTGTGCAGCACCGTGTGTTCCTTCCAGAGAGCCTGGGGAAGAGGAGCAGGGTCCGGGAGTTTCGCTTGTGCGTTGCTTCCCCCACGCTCACCAGCATTTTGCGTCGTCCAGCACCACAGCTGAGTGGTCCGACAGCTATTTTCAGTCGAACATTACTACTCACTTAATTAGCATTGATCTGCACATTTGCCTCATGCTGGCTATCACCTTCTAGGCTTTCCATACGTGTCGGGTTTTCCTGACATGTGGCATTACTTTGATGCCTGGGAGCCTGACTTTGTTCTGCACTCGAAGGTCACGCAGAGTGCTTTTTCAAAGCATCCTTCAAGCCAGCTCCCTGACAATGACAAATCTTGGTTTATTGCCTTTCCTAAGGCCTCACAGTGTTTCCTAACAGACATCCTAGCGGTATTCTCAAATCCATCACTCTTGAAGCCAGATGTAAAGTAACCACGGAAAGCTGTATACAGCCATCAAACCATATGAATGGTTTTATAACTACTGGCAACCCACTGAACATTAAATATTGGATTAACATTCAACAGCTCTGCTGGTGCTTCCTGCACTTTGGCAGCGAGCTCTCCCCACTGTCGTACGCTCGCGGAATGGGCTACAACTCTCTTTCAGGAAAAATCTCAAAATGGAGGGCTTCGCTCGCGCTACGCCAGACTCGCAGCATGCACCCAGAGCGAAATGGAGCAATGCAGCAGGACCACAGGCTGGGAGAGGAGACTGCTGCTGCTGATTTCCGTGAAATCTCTGCAACTCTTTACAGGAAGAAACATGTGCTCGAGTTGCTACCAACCCCAACCTACACTCTCACATTAGTTTTAGTTCACTCTCCTACTTGCATTCCCCTAAGCGAGAACTCTGATCCCTCTGGGATCGGGAATGGTTTTTCTGTGTGCAAGGTGAGAGTCTGCCTTGACTTTTTTCCCCTTTACGCACCATAATGTAAGCGCTTCTCTGAGCAGGAATAATTTGCTCTGAGAGCTGGTTCCTGGTGTCTGCCCTCCAGAGATGCAAGCACAAGTCCCAACACCGCCTCATACCTCCCTGGCTGCTTTTAAGCTTCTTCAGCTCTGCGTCCCTCATCGCTGCCTGCCGCTGGGTCAGGCACCTTACGTAGGACCAAACCCGCCTCTGGTGTGAGCCGCTGCAAGACAGCAGGCACTAACCTGACCCTGTGACGTCCAGCTTCCACCTCCACAAACCACGGGCAGGGGAGCTGCCGTGGACGCAGGCGATCCTGCCAACACAGGTCAGGCACTGCAGTCGCCACCTGCCAACTATTAGCACAGACCAGGGCAAAATAAACAGACGCAGCTCAAACTTGTTGGGGGAAGCCTGATCCCGCGGGATGCCAGGCAACTCTGCTGGAGAAACTGCTGCTGCCTGTGCACATGCATTCCTCCTGACATGCTGTTTTACATCCAGAGACAGACTGCACCGTTTTTAGAGGCAGGAGGAGACTGACTGATGGACTTCAGCGCGCAGCCCAACCGAACATGCCAACAGACCCGTGACAGGGGTAATCACTGCATTTAAAACACCATTTAAAGAAAGGTAACCTGTCAAGCTTGCTTATGTTGTAAGGCTCGGCCCCAGAGGACTCCGGCGTATTTCCAACACATCGAACTAATTGTAGTTTACATTCGCTTCACTCTCTATTAGAGGTGCTCCACTTTCCAGGAAAACTAATTTGATCTGCGGCACTTGGCCGGCCACAGCTTTCTGCACGAAACCCGAGCGCCGCTCTCCACTGAACGGGGCTTCGGGTTAACAGTCAGCGGAAAACGTGCCGCGCGATCTGTGGCATGTCACCCTAAACATTGCTACACGCCGAAAATAGTTTCAGCTTCCTCCGCCTCGCGTAGTCGGGAAATAAAACATATGGAGTTAGCACGGCCGCTGATTGGATTTTGATTGTTCTGAAACGCTGCCAAGTTTAAAGTGGAGAGTGCGGCCTGAAAGGAAATACAGTAGACACTAGACAATTTATTTGTTTCTGAGCGGGGACCTGGCTGACGGGCCGCTTCGAAGGTGGCTAACAAGAGCAGCATGTTCCCATATGGAAACCATATGGGGGAACCGGCCAGGATCTAAAAACACGGCGCAATATATGTTATCACGGCAACAGAAGACGCAGAGGGCTGTAAAATCGGTGCCAATCACAACAGCAAACTGCTGATGGATGGCGCTGGTAAATAACCGAAATAGTTGGCGCGCCAGCAGGTTTCGGATCAAACCCTGCAGGAGCGGGAGAGGGGCACGGCGCGCGGGGGCTGCGCGGGGGCAGGCGGCGGGGCCACGGCCGCCACCACGGCTCAGCCCCATCGCCACGGCTGCCCCGGCCCAGCGCTGCAGTGGGGCCCACAAAACCCCGAAACGGGGGCGAATAAATAAATAAAAAAAAATAATAAAAAAAAAAATCCCCAAACGGCTGCGACCTTATTCAAGAAACCCGCGACCGTTTTGCCTTCTGAGAGCAGCCGCACGCGCCAACGTTTGCATTCGGGGGATGCAATTCCGCGCTCCCGCACCGCCCGCGGGCCCTACGCGGCGGCTCAACCGCGCCCGGGCCCACCGTCCCGCGGGGGAAACGGGGGCGCTGCGCTGCTGCCGGAGCCCGGCACGCAGCCTTCGGCGGGGGCCGGCCAAGCCTCGCCACCGCCCCCAGCGGCGGGGCCGGCGGCCACAGGCCCGGGGCCGCCCCCAGCCCCCGCCCGCCCCGAGGCGGCCTTCCGCTGGGCCGCAGCGCCCCCTGCCGGCCGCGCCCCGCCCCGGCAGCGTCCCCACCCGGGAGCCAAGCCACGCCCCCTCGGGAGCCAAGCCACGCCCCCTCGGGAGCCAAGCCACGCCCCCTCGGGAGCCAAGCCACGCCCCCCTCGGGAGCCAAGCCACGCCCCCTCGGGAGCCAAGCCACGCCCCCTCGGGAGCCAAGCCACGCCCCCTCGGGAGCCAAGCCACGCCCCCTCGGGAGCCAAGCCACGCCCCCTCGGGAGCCAAGCCACGCCCCCTCGGGAGCCAAGCCACGCCCCCTCGGGAGCCAAGCCACGCCCCCTCGGGAGCCAAGCCACGCCCCCTCGGGAGCCAAGCCACGCCCACCCCGGCGCCAAGCCACGCCCCCTCGGGAGCCAAGCCACGCCCCCTCCCCCGCACGGAGCGCTGGGGGGGGGTGGGTGGAGGGGCAGCAAAATCATACGGGAATGAAACCGACAGGATTCCCCGAATTTGGGGTTGATTTAATCATCATCTTGACAGGAGGATGAGGAGAAAATAACCCTCTCCCCTCCCCATTTGGGACATGTGAGCCTGGACTGCTTTCATACCTTTAATTAAAAAAAAAAAAAAAAAAAAGGCCAAAGTTGCCCAGATTTAGAGAATAAAATTAAAAAAATACCACTGAAAACTAATAATTAATCTCTGAAATTAAACTTTTCAATTAAAAAGCCTTCAGCTTTAAATTCCTTTTCTCTTTTTTAAGAAAGCAGAATTTTTTCATACCTTTTACAAACCCCGAATAGTCACTTTTCCAAGGCTATTTTGCTCGAGTCAGTACAGCAGAAAAGAAGAAAGATTCACAGGTTCAACTCAGAGGGCAGAAGAGAAGGAAATAATTGAACACGCCGAAGCACGGTCCATCCGGCAACCTGACAGTCACCAAGGCCACATGTCGCACCGCTGATCAGCCCCTGAAACGATTCCAGGACAGAAGCATTTTGTGCAGAAGCAGTATCTAGAGAGCTAAAACACGTGATTATATATAGGTTACGCTACTGTAGTCTTTTAGGAATAAGATCGCTTGTTTCCTCATCTCATGAGCTGATTTTTCATTTCTTAATTTTATGATTTTTAAGACATAGGGAACAGACTCTTTTAAACCCTTGTCTGTGGAAAAGGCATTAGCTTTTCCACATTAACTCTTCAAGATTTATAGCTTTCCATTTTGCCGGTGACAGTTCAGGAACTGTTTCACCGGTTCTGTGTATTTCTACGTATTCAGCTCATGTCTGCAGTAATATTAAGACCAAAGCAATGATTTTGTGTTTATTAAATTCACATATGATTTATGCACAAGGAAGCCTTTTCCAAAGCACACAGAAGTCAATGGCATTTACGCTGGCTCTGAGAAAAAACCCTCTCGGGGAAAACAATATGTTCCATTACAGCTTTGACTAGCCCAAACACTCCTTTCTCCTCTCCTGGAAGACCTGTGTAGGAAGAATCATAGAATCACAGAATGGTTTAGGTTGGAAGAGACCTTGAAGATCATCGAGTTCCAACCCCCCTGCCATGGGCAGGGACACCTCCCACCAGACCAGGTTGCCCAAGGCCCCATCCAGCCTGGCCTTGGACACCTCCAGGGATGGGGCATCCACAACTTCTCTGGGCAACATGTTCCAGTGCCTCACCAGCCTCAGAGTGAAGAATTTCTTCCTAATATCTATTCTAAATATTCCCTCCTCCACTTTGAAGCCATTCCCCCTTGTCCTATCACTACATGCCCTTGTAAGAAGTCCCTCCCCAGCTCTCCCATAGGACCCCTTTAAGGACTGGAAGGCCGCTATAAGGTCTCCCCGGAGCCTTCTCTTCTCCAGGCTGAACAACCCCAACTCTCTCAGTCTGACTCCCGCCTGCTCCCACCCTGCGTACCTCCCTGCTGCCGACACCAGGAGCTGGCACTACTTGAAATGCAAAGCCCCTAACAGCACCGTCCTCACCCACACGTGTGCGGTTGGCGAACTTTGGCCCTGTCCTTTGGGGCCCACGATTGTCTGGATACAGGTGCCTGTGCGTGTCCTGCTCAGAGGGTCTGGGCACGAGCGCCAAATCCAAAATGTTTGAGAACCATCAAAGGTAGTGTCGTGGTTTGGGCTAAACCGGCCACTGGGTGAGTGACAGATGCTCCCCCCTACCCCTCTTCAAAGAGAGAGGCAGAGGAGAGAGAGAGACTTATGAGTTTAGAAGGAACTAAACTATTGTAATGAAGTAATAATAAAATAAAAAGGAAATAATGAAATATATACAAAACCGTATCAAGCTCCCAGGATGACAATCACAACACCGCTGGCACTGGGGCAGTCCCAGACTGGACTCAGTGACGGACGGGAACTGGATTCCGGATCTGGATTCAGGATTGGGACCAAAGGCAGACGAACAGACAGAGTCCTCCTCAGACGTCGGCCATTGAAGAAAGAGTGCTGAGACCCTTTGATCCCTCAGCTTTTATACTGAGCATGAGGCAGATGGGATGGAATACCCCGTTGGTCAGTTTTGGGTCACCTGTCCTGTCCGCTCCTCCCCACAGGTGGGACCCCACTGCGCTTTTCCAATTCTGACTCTCCAATGGGGCGAATTAACAAAGTTATCTGGCCCTGGGTGTTATAGCAACAAGTGTAAGCCAGAGCCTCTCTGCATACCATGCCCGGGCATCAGCTATAAACACAGGTCTCATCGCTCTGAGAGCGAACAGTGTCTGCACAATATGCTGTTAATTTCAGTAGGTAGAGGAGGCCCAGCTAAGAAGTAAAGTTCCTCAACAAAATTGCTCCTGTTTTACCTCAAACCAGGACAAGTAGAGAGGATAAGACAGTTGTCCAGAGAAACCTGAACATGCCACACATCCATCAGAGATGGAGTAACTCCTGAATCCTGACTGAACTGGGCAGAAGCCAGGAGGCTCTCAGTCGGGACAGGAATTGATGCTTGAATCATCCAGTTTTCTTTTATTGGTCTTTCATTTTAAATGAATAATAGTCCCGCTCACTTACTGGCCTTGTCTGCACCCCATTTTCTTGGACCTTTGCTTCCCCCCCTGCCTTTACATTTGCCATTTGGGTTGCTTAGCTAGTGCTCTGGAGCTGAGGGGAGTGGGTTATGCGGAGTAGTGACTTGAAGACAGCAGTTGCATACACACTCAAGTAAGTTGCGCCAGTGCAGCTCCCATTTATTAAGTCCTAACAGGCATCTTTAATGCTAAACTATATAGCCAAGAAAACAAAATAGGGATTAGGGATCTCAGTCGTTGCTTGTGATGATCTACCTGGTTAAATAAACCAGCCCTCAAAAGAAAAATAACACTTATTTGATGCAAAAGATCAGAAGCTGTAAGTGTCCAAAGGCCTCTCACTACA
This sequence comes from Pluvialis apricaria, assembly GCA_017639485.1. NCBI lineage: Eukaryota > Metazoa > Chordata > Aves > Charadriiformes > Charadriidae > Pluvialis > Pluvialis apricaria. The sequence goes on along the minus strand of CM030007.1, from coordinate 101,861,106 downwards.
ATCTCACCAACCATAAATTAACATTTACGTGCCAAAAGTCTGAAAGTGATTATGTAAGTCCATATATATATACACGTGTGTTTACAATCACTATAATTTGGAACAAGAAAAAGGCTTTGGGGTGAGTTTTAGCTTATTTCAGGATAAAGCAGAAGTTATCACGTATTTCAACATTACCTCACGTACCACAAAGCTGCAGGACAACGTATCTTTATTCTAATAACAAAAAAAGCTTTGCACTGATCTATGATAAAAGAGGAAAAGTTTGCCCTACCCCTGTCTCCAGCTGCAAATATCTTTTGCCTGTGTAACACCCATGAAACACTCCTCCAGAACCAGAATGTGGACGCTCCTCCAGAAACAGAAAGGTCGCATCCAGGCTGACACTACACCTGCTGCAGGAAAAGCCAGCCAGACGTATCCTTATGAGATCCAGCAGCAGTGGCACTCATACTTTTCACTCCCTAAACCAGATTTTCAGTGGCAGCCCCTAAACACACCACTCAGCACAGTTCACTGACTGATGCTCCGATTTCCTTTGTGAACTCAGAAAATGTCACAAAACTTCTAGTTTTAATTAGTCAACAGCCTCTAGAGCATTCCACTCTGCTCTTTAAGCAAAACACCAACTCTGGCCCGAGGATGAGCGCCTGCCTTTTCATTCCTCACCCTGGATTAGTTCCTTGAGGTTGAAGCAGGTGAGACAACCCAGTTAGACCCACGCACGCTCTGCTCTTCCACAAGTTTATGGCTAAATTGTCTTTGGACAAATATATACAAAACTGAAGCCCCTCCAACCAGTGGTCTCTCTCTACAATTTGATTCTTTTTCCTAACCCGGTTAGGATCCCAAGCTGACAGCCACGACATCGTTTCTGTGACTGGAACGCGCTTTCCTGCTGTGGGAAATACTAGTAACAGGCTGCAGCAGGGACGGACGGCACTGCTCAGCTCCCAGCTCAGAGGTGGTGCCCGGCACTTGCTCCTCCAGCTCTGCATCATTGGGAACGCCAAAGGAGCCGACGCTGGTCCAAGCGAGGTCCCAGTCAGCACCCTGTCTCACAGCAGCTGGCGATGAGGGAAAGAAAGAGCAGATCACAGAATCACAGAACGGTCAGGGTTGGAAGAGACCTCTGGAGATCATCTAGTCCAACCCCCCTGCCACAGCAGGGACACCTACAGCAGGTTGCACAGGACGGCGTCCAGGCGGGTTTTGAATGTCGCCAGTGTGGGGGACTCCACAACCTCTCTGGGCAGCCTGTGCCAGTGCTCTGCCACCCTCAGAGTAAAGAAGTTCCTCCTCATGTTAAAATGGAACTTCCTGTGCTCAAGTTTGTGCCCGTTACCTCTTGTCCTATCACTGGGCACAACTGAAAAAAGACTGTTCCCATCCTCCTGGCACCCTCCCTTTAAGTACTTATAAGCATTGATAAGATCCCCCCTCAGTCTTCTTTTCTCCAGACTAAAAAGACCCAAGTCCCTCAGCTTTTCCTTATAAGAAAGATGCTCCAGTCCCCTCATCATCTTTGATGCTCAAAGAAAGTACGCAGCAACACCCCCCAGGTCCGCCCTACCAGTTGCTGGCAACCCAGCATTCAATATTTGCATTTAACAGCCCTCCATCAACTTTTTCTTTCCAGAATTTGCACTTACTGCCATTGCTGCCAGCACAAATAAACTCAGCTGCACCAAGGGAAAGCCTGGGAGTCTCCCCACAGAACAACGTAGTCTAGAGGTTGGCCCTACGCCTGAGGGTGGAAAACGTCCGAAATGCCAGGATGGGAGGGGGGGCAGGAGGGTACCAGCACAGAGCAGGCAGGGTGGGAGGTGGACAAGAGAGACAACTGGAGAAGGGGAAGTGGGAGAGCGGCGCAAGTGTAGAAAGTGATATTTATTCCAAATTGAAGCAGCCAGAGGTGGTGTTTCCCACAGAGATAGAGGCAGTAGTTGAGGGAGCGGGTAGGGGTTTGCCATCCTTTTATCGCTGGGTTAGACACATTACTGATAGACAAATTACCGATTTTCCGAAAGTCCTAGCTCCTGCAAACATGCAACTTCGTGATGAAAGTTAAGGTTCTGGCAAAGAAAGAAAGGAAAAGAAAAAGTCCAGCCCTTATAGTTATAGGGTAAAGTCAAAACCTCAGGAGGCAGATAAAAACAACCCAAAACGTACTCAGATTTTAAAAGTGGCATGGTTTCGGAAGCCGTTTGCGAGTCTGCACACTTGGTGCTAGCTACATCAACGGAGACTCTATACATGCGTTTGCTTGTCAACAATGTCTTTATCTTTAAAAGCAACACTTCACTTTGCTGCTAAAGAGACTTGTTACCCAGTCACGTCAGACTATAACGTTTGCCTCTTGCCAGCAAGTTGTTCATTTCTGGTTCTCAAGTTCTGACCAAAAGGGTAATTTTTCAATCATCAGAGAATGCGTTTGACACTTAGGATTTAGTGCCCCATAACTACGTCTTTAAGGTCAGAGGGTTGACATGTACTAAAAAAAAAATAATAAAAAAAGAAAGCTGGGCTAGAAAAAGAACAGCTGAGAAAGTTGCTGGAATAAAATTTAAAAAAATAGGCTTTTTATCTTTTAAACAGTCAAATAATTTTGTCCAACTGCAGTAACAACTGAAACTTTTTTTTCCATCTCATTTTGAGCACACCTTTAAAACAAACCACAACAATGGACGAAGCTTCCTGCATCCACTTCCTGCTATGAACCATTCTAATTCTTTGAAATAAATATGTTTTGGGTTATTTTTGTAAGGGTAATGTTTAATATCTGTCCCCCAGCGTGTAAATGTGTAGAATACACCAAAGATTTAACATCTGTTACAAATAATTTTACAGAGGATCTCAAGTTCTCTATTTTAAGATTATTAGGATATTGTACAGGTGGCCAAATTATTAAAATATGGTTTAAATTCAACACTCATGCATTTTCATAACATGTATTGGATTTTAAAGTCTGGAAGCCACATGTCAACACTAGAAAACACAAGGCTGGCTTGCTGGAAGTTCAAACGTTAAAAGGCCACTTTCAAAACATTACAGACTTGCTCGGCAGCGTCCCAGCTGTGGCGGCAGGCTGCTCTGCAGAAACACTTAGCAGTACCCCTTCGGTAGTGGGGATGTAAAAAGTTACGGCAAGCTCCTTTCCTTTCAGACAAGCGACCATTTCTGAGCATGTTACGGCATTACTTTCTCTGCCCCATACCGATGAAGTCGAGACCTTTACCAACTGATCTCAATTTTAACATCCAACTCGAAGTGCAGGCTGCAAGCCTAACGCAGAGTGAAAGCCGCGGCACACAAAGTCAAACAACTGCTTCTGATCCTGTTTCTTGGTTCATAAAGTACCATGAAAGCTAAATAAATGTGATATTAAAGAGCCCTAACTTACTCTTACTGAGTAAGACTCAGTATTTCTTCCTATTTTGAGGGAGTTGCTTCTTAATGAATGAACAGAAACCTCATGCCCCATGCGCTGACGTGGTGCAGAGCTCTGGGGACGCGGCCGGGGAGTTTGGGTCCCGGCTGGAAGGACGTACATGATTCACACCAGCATGTGCAACGTGAAAACCCACGTCTGCAGCCTGTGGTCTCCCTGGGCTGCTCTGAAGCCCACAGAAAGCGGTTTTTAGCGCAGGAACTTTTCCACCCTCTTCGGGGGAAGCACTAGCTGTACTGCTGCGAGGGAGAAGAGTTGCCGTACTCGATTCCCTCTGTCCCATGGTGTAGAAGTGGATGCCATTACCTCAAGAAGCACCATACAGCACCACCCGAGCTCCTTGGGTCTGAGATCTCAGCTAGCACATCTGCTGTTTTACCTCCTAAGAGCCAGCATACATCTCTGCCTCCAGGTGATCCCTGCGAAGGCACGGTCCCCAGTCGGGAATGGGAATAGCAGATGTGCGAAGGGGAGCTGGGATGATACTCGGTGAAGGGGGAGCCTCGTGCTGTGGGCCCACCTGCTGAGAGCCATCCTGTTCAGAAATGTTTTATTTTCCAACACACGTAATTTTGAGCACATTCAGGGTAACCACATCAAGTATGGGGCTCTTTAACTGCTTTAAGTAGAATAACATCAGACACAGCTGAGCCTTAATCAGAACAGAGTCAAAAACCACCTCAGAACTGAGCCGATACGAAACTTGATCTCCAGCATTGACTTGGGGAAGTATGTCCATCTAGATTATTTTTAAAGACGATTGTTAAATTAATTGAAAAAGTTAGTGAAAAACTAGAACTTATACAAGCCTTAGAAAGCAGCGTCGCCACAGAACAAACCAGCCCCCAGTTTTGATTACACGACCTCTCAGTCACCTCCATATTGGGATGCTCAGAAAAGCAAATAATAGCATCATTGTCCAGTAGGACACGAAACAGACCGTTCACAGTTAAAACCAACAAAATCTTCAGTGAAAACTATGCAAGGCAAAACTGCACCATCCAGAATGTCTTTACTTGCCAGGCACGGTGTCAGCTGGGAACTGTGGCGATTCATACTCGGTTTCTACTCATAAGGTCTCTGCAACAAGCCTTGTAGGAGACGAAGTTCACATTCATAAAGACAGAAAATGTGCTTACCACAACACCTAGGTATAAGTCTATTTATAAAAAGCCCACAGATTGAATTATTTTGTGTTAACAAAACCTACTAAATGTCAATAGTTGTTAAATGTAAATATTCCTCACATACGCTCTCATACAGCTCACAGAGAAGTGAAAGAATATAAAAAAAGTAGAAACTCTAAGGGCAGGTGCTGAATCTTCTTTTCTGCTGCATCCACTATCGCAGAGCATCTCCTCACACATGGCACTACAAGGTTCTCTCAAATGTGCCTGCTTCCTGCCACTTGGAAAAAAAACCCAAAACAACCTGACAGAGCTACGCTGGGCACTCTCAATTCTGGTTTCAGTTTGAAGAGTTTTGCACCAGCATGTTCTACGTAATGAACAAAAGAACTGCTTGTTTCTGACAGCGTCCGCAGGGTTTCTTGCAAGCATTCTCCAGGCTTTAAGGGTGGAAATAGCCAGGCACAGTATTTCGTACTTGCTCACTGTGCTTACTCTGCACAAAAAATAGCTTTTTCAATCCAATTTGGAAGCAAGTTAAGCGGAGCAGCACAAAGGCATTCTTTCTGACCTGCAAGAATGTTATTTGGAGCCAGCAGGGAACAGCAAACCCACCTTACACTCTACTTTTATTTCACAACCACCATCTCAAACCCTGATTTTATAGGATAATCGGCACTAAGGTTTTTTTCTACTGTGCCCTCACCTTTTCCATACTGGCTGCCTCTGTTCTTACACAACCTTCCAGCTACAACCTTTCTACCCACAGGTTTACTCTTGTACATTCACCATTCATCTGTTCAGCAATCAAACTGCGGACTTTAACGATTGTGACTCTTATGTCTGTTCCCCCTTCTGTTAATTCCCTATGAAGCAGTAGGTTGGCTTTAAAGTCTAGAGCGCTGATGGAAAAAAGACACCTTTCACTTTCCTTCATGAAAAGGGATCCAAGTCCAAATCGGACCTAACAGAAGAATTCAAATGTCAGTCCTGAACACAAGCAACATAGTGGGTTTAGCATATGAAAGCACACTGTAATCCTCTGATTAAAACACAGGGGAAGATCCCATGGCCTTTTCACCAAATGCTTATGGTAAGAAACTGCCCTGTGAGGGTACGTCACCATCCTTACAAAACATTTTCGACTTCAAAGCAATTAGCCAGGCAAGTACCTAACATCCCATACAAAGAACATTTCAAAATTTGGTTATACAATTATTTGAAAGTGAAGAACTCAAGATTGTAGCCTGCCATTCAACCTTTAAGTTTCTTCCACATGCGCACTGTTGGGGGCCTGTGGTGTTCTTCCCCCACCGAGGACATCTCAGGATACCTCGCTAGCAAAGCAAAACAAGTGCTTTGCATTTTTATCAATGCGAGTTAATGGTTTCCCACAGTAATTATTGTGTGGAATTCTCAAGTACTTTTCCTCATAAACTATTCAAGGATATAGCATCTCAATGTTTCCTATTAAGTAAGAAAGTTTTACCTCAAAGCTCTGCTCTCACTCGGCTAGACAGAGGTGCCCATTAACGCTGGTTGCTGTTATGTGCAGCAGCTGTCAAAACTTCTGGTCTAAAATATTTAAAGGAAAAAAAAAATGCAGATCTGATTGCACTAAAAAAAAAATCATGAATCTCTCCTACCTCCATTCTTAGCTCATTTAGATTTTTCAATGTTTTAGGCACAAACCAGAACATTTAAAAAAAATCAGAATCATCTGAAGTTGAACAAAATGCTTGCCTTCTTAAAAAAATCTTTTTTATTACTTGTGTTTCAAACATTTTTAAGTTTCACTCCACTAATCCAACTTTGCTCTCGCAGCTCATCTTGTGAGCGCTAAACACACCAGCAAGTCAGGTCCCAGACCCCTCAGCTTCTTCACCCACAAAATACACAGACACCAGCTGCACGTCAAATTGTCATTTACAGGGCGTAACTAGAGAAACTCTTGCCTGAAGCTGAGGCAGAAACAAATTTCTCCTCTTTGCTCCTTTACTGACTTGCCTCAGTTATCACACTCTCCAACACGGAAAGGAAATGAAAGCAGCAATCTCCTCCTGAGCTTCTTCCTCTCCAGGCTGTCGTAACTGAGCACAGCTTTATCTGGGAGTAAGCACCTAACACTGTAATTGAAGATGCAAATGTCTTTAGGCATTGGGTGGGGACTGAGTTGAAGTCTGCAGGGCAAACTTCCAGGATTTTCCTAAATTTTGCCTATTTGACTTCCCAAATGTTTTAATACAGTTTTTGCCATAGAAATTGTAAAATTACATTTAATAAGTGAGGTTCTTCCTCCGAGGCTTTGGCATCAAAGCACAGTTTGTAGGGTGGAGCTTGAGATATTGGCTGCCAGTGTGAGAAGGCTGGAGTCTGGGAAGACTTAAGATCGCTTGCTTCCTTCACATAGGAAGGGGGAAGAGACGTGCATCACGCGTTGGCTTCACGGATGGACTGAAGAAAGAATAAAGCTCTTTTCTACCTCATCTCTGTCATGTGGTGGAAACACAGAGGTGCACAAACAAGATTCAGGCAGCACGTTACTGGGTAAGGAGGCAGGCAGTCACTGAGAGCAACCTTCGCGACGCGAGCCCCAACATCCACCGCTTTAGTGCTACAAAAGGCTTGGGCTCCAACTGGAACATTCGGGCTCATGCTTCTGTGCACAGTACCATCGTTTCTGCTGATGGCACGCAGGAAGGAGAAATCGTACAGGAAGGAGAACCGGCACATGATGTCAAATACAGAAGGAACATACTGGGATAGAGAAGTGCTCGGGAAGCAGAGCAGGGCATAACGTTTTCATGCTGGATTTTCAAAAGACTGCAAGAATTTTGTAACTGGAGAGTCATTGCGCTGTATGCGACCATAACCACCACAGGGAAAATGAAAGCACAATAGCAGGTATACTGCTGGTTTGGGCATTCAAATGTGGAGGTTTTGTAACAAATTCAAACGAAATCCACATTTCTGGCTTGGACATTACCTTCTAACTATGTCTGTACAGTTCTGCACTCATACACCTGCGACCTGAACTGCACAGGCACCAACACAGAATTGAATCATAGGATGGTTAGAGTTGAAGGGACCTTAAAGATCACCTAATTCCAACCCCGCTGCCATGGGCAGGGACACCTCCCACCAGACCAGGTTGCTCAAAGCCCCATCCAACCCAGCCTTGAACACCTCCAGGGATGGGACGTCCACAACTTCTCTGGGCAACCTGTTCCAGTGCCTCACCTCCCACAAAGAATCTCTTCTTAATATCTAATCTAAATCGACCCTCTTTCAGTTTAAAACCGTTACCCCTCATCCTATCACCACACTCCCTGATAAAAAGTCCCTCTTCACCTTTTCTGTAGGTCCCCTTTAGGTACCGAAAGACTACTATAAGGTCTCCCCGGAGGCTACAAGCTAAGGAGCCTTATTAAAGAGCACCGTGATTCCAGACTTAAGAATTAGGTCAGGCACATCACCTTTGAGTCAGAGACTTCGAGGAAAGAGAGAACACGTCTGCCTACCAAATATATCCTGCAGTACGATAAAGCAGATTAGACTTGAGAGGAGGCTGTGTCCTTGGTTTGGAAGACAACATTCTTCTGCAGAAGACAGCTCGGTGTTATCTGAAAAAAATACAAGTAGCAAGGGGCTTAGATGATGTGAAAACGGGAAAAATAAAACTCTTCCAGCCTAATAGTTTACTCTATCTGGTTTCATTATTTGCGTTCAGCCCAACACCTTAAGAAAACAAGTCTTATACAATCACATTTCAGACACGCAGGCAAGAATGTACTTCCTCCCCCAAAGCTCTTGAAGCCATCTGCCACATTTGACAAGTTTTAAGTTTATACACTCCTACAAGTATTACAAAAACCAGCAGCTGTTAGAAACAAAGAAAATCTTATTGCAGACTCTTGCTAGATACTGGAGAGCACAGAAACAAACCCAACAACTTAGCAATGTTCAAATATGAAAAAACTCTTCAGCCAATGCTCACATCTTATGAGATACTCAGGCATCGTTAGTTCTGATGGTTCCTAAGCTACTTGTTTTAAGGGGGGAATATGAGCTACTTCATACACCAAATCATGGAGAAAGATAGGAAGAATTTTAAATTAATAGATCTTCTTTCACTGCCCTATAGTACTTACTGTGTACTGGAAAATGTTGACATTTCGTATTTATACAGCACAATCCAGTTGAGACTGACGAGGTCTTACAGTCTTACTGACCATACGGTGTGCCCATGCCCTGACCGATACAGTTTCACGCCAGAGAGAAAACACTACTGCACAAAGCTTCACCTCATCTGTAATGTGGATCACAGAAATATACCTGGATACGCAGGGTGGAACCAATAGCTCAATAGCATCCAACAGAAGAAGCACCGCATCCTACGTAAAGACTCCAGCTACGGAGAGCTATCACACCCTTTGCAGCAAGAATAATTAGCCTTCGGAGCGTTCTGCCAATACACCCATTTTCAGTCTTTCTAATTTCATCTTCCAAGTTGCTAGAGTGTTTTGTTTGCCACTTTTGTTCAAGGTGTTTAAGAGTATTCTCACACGTCAGCATAAACCCAGATAGTAAAAACTGAATTATACTTCAATGGGTAACTGTTTTGAAACATTGTAAACTGCATGGGTGATAAAACCAATACTAGAAGTATATTTACAGTCCCTATAAGAGCCTGCATATTTATTATTAAAGATGTTTCTTGTTATGTACTTTATTTGGTATCAACCACATTCAGTAAGCAAGTAAGAAAATGGTGCAGCCAACGTGCAACTCTTTCAGAGCAACAGAATTCTCAGCTCAGATCACACGTACAAACAGGTTTTAATTAAAATGCTGCGCAGAAATAGCAAGAAAAAAAAACCAAAAAGAACCATGTCCTGCACTTCACGCTTCAGTTTGTTCCAAAATACAGTACCAGTTAAAGCAACAGTTGCTTGTAACAGTTGCTTGCTTATCTGTAATCATATTAACAGAAATTTAAATCAGTGTCTTAACTGATACACAACTTGGTATCCACATCAAGAATATTCTACTACCATTGAAACTGCAATACAGCTTGCAGTTAAGAATTTCCAAAACCAGAAGCTGTAGCGGCCCTGCTGAAGCCAGGGGTCACTTGCTTCAGTGGATGTTGACGAAGCCGACCACTTTCAAATCTGAAGGGATGACAGTTCTGCTAAAGGAATACACTGCTCAAAAATGCCCACTGGGCACCCACTGTAAGTCAAAGTTCAACTTAGTAGAGAACTCTGAAGCTGTTAGCCCTTTGTTCCAAAAGGATAAGCTTCGTGCAATTTAAAGATCTCTGCGCAGTGACACCACCAGCAAATTACCTGGTAGCAACAGAAATGCTATCTTTAACACCATTTTTTTTAAACAAAATGTTAAATTAAACAGAGGATATATACACAAGTCAGAATTGCATGCCAATCCTAATAAATATTTTAAATACACTGCTGAAATTGTTAGGAACTTTCACAGAATTTTTTGAGACGCATTAAAACTTGAACTTTTACCTTCTTCTAAAAATGACATACTCTGCATAAGAGACATTGTACTATCCCTATCATCAATTCAGATTTTTAAAGCGATTAAGAGATTAAAAGATTAAATCTGTTTGCCCTGGCAAATGCAGCTGAAGCAGCTTGCGAGCCAACCACCCTGTTTCACCGGGAGAGGTTCCCACCACTGTCAGAGATCTGACAACACGGAACGCTCCTGTGCCGCCACGGAGCTGAAACTGCCAGCAAAGACGAGCTCTCAGCAAGGCACCGCACGCAGGAGCTGCGGCACCTGAGTGTGGGCACATCTCTCCTCCTGCCAGATCTGCAGGCAGCAGCGCCCTAAACGCCTGTGACAATCTACTCAGTGAATCCAAGTCGCAGCCCGTCCACGCAGCTCAAAACAGCTCCATGTTCCTGCCTCCTACTAATTTGTAAAGAAAGCTTATTCTCCAGTATTAAGTCTTTTAAAGGTATTGACCGTACTTTACTGTATTTTGTATCACCATATATATAAAAAAAAAAATGTGCACACATAGGTATATGTATCTTTCATACATACAGACACACAAAATTATAAATAGATTTATGTATGTAAAAAGACGCAGAGCATATTTTCTCCATCACAGACAAGCGTTTAAAGAGGACTGAATATTAGGAAAACTTTTGTTTCTCAAAATAAAGTAAAAAATAGGCGTTCTCATTAGATACAGACAGAATTCCTTAACTGCATTTCCTCTTTTACATATAAAAGGTATGCATTTAGATAAGACAATCCCTTCAGGAGTGGAAAAAGAAGTTGCTTTTCATATTCAAGATATCTTTCCTAAATTGCTCCAGAAGAAAGTCTCCCAAGCCATGCAGAAGAAATATACGTGCTTGTAGTGATGAATTTGAAAGTAACAAAAATGAGTGCAGAAGTACAAATCTACTGGAATTTATTCCACTTTTAAGGAAACAACTACAATTCCAAAATGTCCTTTACAGAAGAAACCGGAGTTTACAAAAGTGCAGTCTGCATCATAAATGTCCTCTTTAGATATAGATATTATTGTGAGTTTCACTGGTTGTCAGTAATTTCTTCAAAATCTTTGTGCTTTCAGATACATCCTAGGAAAAGGAAGAGATGATCAGCATTAGCTACATTACTGGCAACAAAACAAAACAAAAGAGTCTCACTGTCCTCTATTCTAGTTTTTATTACTCTGAATATCAGTTTAATTAAAATGTTAACTGTGAGCAAAACTCAGGTCTTCCAAATGAAAGTATCCAGAGACCTGCTAAAGGCTCCAAATGAATGTGCAGTTCAACCACAGAATAGGATTTGTTAATTTGCATGCCTGTATACGAGAGGAAGAGCCTGCATATTTGCTGCTGTTTTCCTTCAGAGTTTAAACATTTATGTACTAGTCTGATAGACTTATTTACCAGACCAGAATAAGCTGTAATGAAAACTAACTGAAAATTCCCACATTTAAAGATGAAATAAGTACTTCAGTACACACAAACAACTTCTGTCATTTAAATGTAAGTTCAATTGGCAAAACCGAGTGTTTTGAACCAAGTATACTTCAATTAAAAACATTTCAGAAAGAAGCAAAACATTCACTTTAGTAGCTATACTGCCATGATTTCAGAGCTGCTTCATTAATGCGAAACTGTTAAGAATCATCTTTAGAAACTCAGTCTTTTAATTCCAGAAAGAAGTTACAGGTAAAAATAAATTTCTTAAGAAGCTTTCCGTATTGCACAAGACAAGTAGATACAGAGCTAGAACTGAGCCATCTTGCACATGAATGTAGAATGTTATTAAAAAAAGAAAATACTTAAAGGTATTAACCCAAGACATCTCCAAAGCAAACTGCAGCTTGACCAATCACAAGAAATTACTCCCTGATATACTAATAGCACTATAAGAGCCTGAAGTCAAAATGAAGTTTTGAAGGAAGCTGTAGATTCGTTATTTCTAAGCAACTTATAAACAGATGTAAATAGTTACAGCAAGTACTATACCAGAAATCATTGTCCTCTGCCAATAAAGTCTGTACATTTTTATACATGACATAAATCAGTCTTTTCAGGTGCAATCCTCATAGGGGAACATCAACAGCAGAACAGAAGAGATGAAAGACAGACCAGAATAGATCAAACCTCCATTAATTTTTAAATATGAAATTTTACCTTGACTAAACTCTTTAGGATTTTAGAAGAAAGCAGAGGCTTGAATGCTTCAATTGTAACCGTGTCCAGTTTGATGACATCAGTGTAGCACTGATACAACACTGCAGGAATCTGCCATACTTGACAATAACTCAAAACTAAATACAAGTCAAAAGAAAATGTGTGTTACATTCAGCAGAGAAGGAATCTCAATTCTGCGTATAAAATCACATTTGTTCTGGCGAGAATTTCAAAAGCATGAAAGTTTATAGATTAACCACTCGGGATCCTGACTGCTATACTAGCCATCCCACATTCCTGAGGTACACAAGAAAATAAACTACCAAACATTAGTAAAATGCAGTTGGTATTTCTTCCTGGCAAACACCTTAACTGGAAACTGTATGTTATTGGTAAACAAAAATAATATGAGCTTCTGAAAAAACAAAACCAAAACCAAACCCCCCAAAACCATCAAACATAAAAACTCAAAACAAAGTGCAAGCAAAATAAACCCCATGTAGAAAAAGCATGCACTTTTAGCTCCTGCTAGACAAGTTTTCCTCATGATGCTACCACTAATTTGGTACTCTATAATGAAAAGCCTTGGGTTTTTGCTATATTACATAATAAAACTGAATCTAACTTTTGTATGAGGTCAATCAGTAGCACCATGAAAACCTACATTACCTGTAATATGCAGAAAGGACTTTACGAGTTTGGATGCTCAGATGGAAGTTAACTCTTAGTAAAACATATTCGTAAGTTCATAAGTAAAATGCCCCAAAGCCCCAATATACAATATCCTTTGTGAGGCTATACTGAAGAATTTGCTAGCAGTTATGCCCCGCACATAACAGGTAAAAGGATTTCTGGGTGGTTTTGAAATTTGCCTCTATTTTACAAGGCAACGTGTAATACGTAAAACTTTTAGGAAATAATTTTCAAAAAGCTAACTTGTAAGCCAGTTCACATAATTAAGTAAAAATTCCAATTGCAATGGAATGCTCTTCAAAGTGAATTTTGTGTTGCCACCAGCAGCCTTGTAAATAATTGGAATTGCAAAATACCAGCAGCAGGAAGATCTCGCACAATGTTAGGTTGTTCCAGCAGTGGGCAGCAGACCTGCTCTTTGAATTCTTTTGTCTTCAAGGCTTTCAGAAATGGAGATGGAAGTGTTAAAGTCGATTCCTGAGTTTTATAATCAGCTACAGGACACGTTGAAAGAATGGTTACTTGCAAGCCCTCCTTTTGCATACAGCCAAAAACCTGAAATAAAAATGTTAATACATAAGCAAAATTTATCTTCTCACAATAACAGCATAAAAACACAAAGATTCATTTCAATTCCAGTGCAGATGGCAAACAGCACTTTAATTCAGGTTTGCAGGACTAACTAAAGTTTGAATCACAACCTTCAGGTAGAAATTTCACATGCCTTGCTCTTAGAATGGACATAAAAAACCCAAAAGAACAGCTAATACATTTATCAAGCCTACTGATTTTCTTGAGAGGCTTTAGGTTTTCAGCACTTTCTATTCACCTGCAAATACATTAAGACTTACTATTTTTACTAATGGTGATTGTAGAAAAAAAAAAAAAGGACTCCAAATAAAACCAGGCTGCTTATGACAGGAAGGCAGCTTGCTAAGCTGCAAGACATTTGAAATTGAAATTGTGCTCCTCAAATGTTCTACAGTAATTTAAAAGAGTCTTCGTTTTAAATACTCAGATTTTATTCAATTATATTCAAGTTGAATTGAGAAAGAGAACCTTAATTTTTCCAGTTTTCCTCAAATTCAAAGAAACAAGTTTCAAAAACATTGTTCAAAACATACTTCTGGATTCATTGCATGCTGTCACAAAACACCAACATGCCGCACAGCTTTCCACTGTTTTTAAAGAAAACATGTCAAAATGAAGTGAAGCACAATAAACCTGCACCCTCCCTTTACACCGTCGTCTTCAGATTTATGATCAATAAGGAAACAGGGAATTTGGCAAACATTACAGAAATGCGCCTGTTTCTGTGTATGGTACCAATCACAGAAGGGAAGCTGACTGTTCCCTCACATCAGCATGTTATCACTGTAATATAAAACTGACATAACTTTTCAGAAGCACAGACATTTTCAATATACAGTATATTTACTTTGTTGAAAACATTGGCTGGTGTGCATTACTGCGAAACTTCAGTGTTCTCATTTTGTCAGTGATCACTTACTGAGAAAACACACACAGAAGTAAAAATCTGAGTCACGGAGACTGTGAAGATGCTCAGTGAAATCAGAATTTACAGAGCATATAGAACAGTCTGTAACTCACACTAAAAGCAGAAGATTACCAGCACAACACATCTGCTGTACATGTAAAAATACCAATAACAATGAAGTCTAAAAATACTCAAGAACATTGACTTGCTAAGACTGTACCCTCCTACTGTTCATAAACACTCACATTTGAAACAACACATAAGCGCAAACAGCTGGAAAAACACAAACAGAGAAGACAGCAAAACCACAACCATTCTTCTTTTGTAATCCCCGTTTAAATGAATTGCAAAAATGGGTGGAGTACAGCAAACCCAAAACGTTTTAGGTCTTCGGATTTCTAAACTTTGAAGTGAACCATTACTCCCCACCAAAGTGAATTAAACAAGCCGTGGAACTACAAAAGGCCAGTTTTCCACAAACTTGGGTCTGAAATCGCTGTACCACCCAGTGAAGTTACCTCGGTTTTCCATCCTCTTTGCCTTCCCATAACCCCTCTGGCTCCTTCACACCGAGATGCTCGTATGGTTCTCCCTCACAACCAAGTAATCCTCCTCATGCGCTGGCTGGGCCAGCTGGCAGGCTAAACTGAGCAGGTATCATTCAGCTCACGCGAGGACGTGCCCTCAGCAGACACACCGCTTTTTATCTCGCCCTTTGTATCTCTAGCCACAGCCTTACGCAACTTCAGCGTAATGCAATGGCTTTAGAATCGCTGCTTGTTCATCAGATCAGCAGAGATTTAAAGGAAGGTAGGTTAGCAGACAGACAGCAAGACAAGGTAAGCTGTACTTCTTGAGGCCAAGCAGTGACCCAAATGCACAAAGAAAATCAACAGCCAGAACATTTTCCCTGTGGCTTTATCTTATTAAAATCAACATGATGATACTTGGAGGGACCTGAATGACCCAGCAGCATTCATGTACCTGAATGATGCCGGGGTAAGGCACTTAGCATACTATGTCTACGAAAAAACAGGACAGATACCACTTTGGAGGCACCTTCGTTTAGAGTTCCTCCTAGTGAAAGGAACAGAACACACCCATTTGTAAAGATACCATCCATCATGAGTTTCATAACAGGTTTGTCTGGTGATCCTTTGGCAGCCATACAAATGCTGTTATGCTGTTATTTCTAAGGAAGGATTCTTCCAGAGTTGAAATACAGCTGAAATAAGCCACAGAAAATTTAAGTGAAAGAGGAAAATGGTTTGGAAAGTAGTTAAGTGGAACAAAATTGAAAACGTCCAAAAGAAGTAATTGCACAAAGTTGGTAACTTACAGCGGATACAACTGGCAGCATCTAGAAAAGAATTTCACAGAATCTGCAGACAGTGTATTTGTTTGTTTGTTGAATGCTTAAGAAAAGAAAGCCACAGGGAAAGCAGTTATTTACAATGCTGTCATGTTTAGAGTATGAGAGAGGAAGAGGCACTTGAACCAAGCTGAAGATCCCCACCCCTAGGATTTCATTGCTGTCCTGGTTTCAGCGGGGACAGAGTTAATTTTCTTCCTAGTAGCTGCTGTGTTTTGGATTTAATATGAAGACGCCATGCTCAGTATATAAATGAGGGTCGGCCGGGGGTAGGGATCCACAATCGCTGCTCAGGATGCGCTGGGCAATCAATCACCGGGTGGTGAGAGCGACTTGTGTTACATCACTTTATTTTGTATATTCTTTTGCCATTACTATTATTATTGTTATTTTCCCCTTCTGTTACTGTTCTATTAAACTTTCTTTATCTCAACTGACCAGGGTTTTTTTTCCCCCGTGCTTTTCTCCCTCTTCTCCCTGCCCTACCGGGGGGTGTGTGGGGTGGAGTAAGCGAGCAGATGCGTGGTCCTCATTGCTGGCTGGAATTAAACCACAACAATTGCTCAATTTGTTGTCTTGCCAGTTTTACCTTTTCAAGCCACTGGAACTGTTGATCCTCAGCAACATAGCAACTACACTGGCACAACAAAACCTTAAAAAAAAAAAAAAAGGTTGCGTAAGTAGTGGTTTAAAGAGCACAACAACAGCTCATAATCACGTGTAAAGATGATGTGACTACAGCCAACAACTTTTTCAGTTTTCTTGGGCTGCTTCAACTCTATTTTGAGAATTTTGCATTCACAACTGATATGAAATAATCAGGCTGTCATGCATCATCTTTGTACTGAACTTCACACACCAGAACTTCAAATAGTTTTAGTCAGCATAATGGCCCTTCAGATTTTTGATGAAATTAACCCAGAATACTGCAGCCTTAACGTTTCGTTTGCTCTGGGCTGAGTAGGGGGTGGATGAAGGTCGCTCTTGTTTTCAGAAAGCTAAAATATAGCCAAATTCATGCATCAGTCACTTACTGTTGGATCTGATATTAATCGGTAGAACAAACAGAAAGAATCTGTCGGGAGGACATTTGTTGTGCTGGATGTTCGACACCACTCATTCCACAGCTTCACAACTCCAACTACTTCCCAACATACAGAATCCAGAATAAAAGATGACAGGAAAGCTGGAAAAAACAATAAATACTGATAATTTATAAAGCATGAAGTCTCTGTTCTACAAATAAATACCTGAATTAGATTATTTCTTTGCAATCTCAAGTTAAAAAAAGTAATAACTTATTTTTATCAACATACGTTTATTGATCTCATCCAGCAAAGATCAATGTGAGTAACCTCACCTTATCAAGACTTAAAGTACAGTTCTACATACAAAGATCCCTAACATCAAAACCATGTATTATTAGGAATTACATCACTCACACTACATTACAGTCAACTTTGATTCTTTAGCATACACTAAGGATGCAAATATTAAGTCTCTAATACTTCTTTACATACCAGATATAACAGACTTCTAAAAAAAGAAAAAAAATAAAAATCTCCGAACCAGCAAGGCAGATCTATTACACTGACTCTAGGAAGTGGAGACAAGAGTATGCATGACTTAGTGGCAAAAAGAGATACTAAATCAAATGTTCATAAATCAAATTCTTGTCAAAAGTTACTGTTAAAGAGAAGACAGATCTAAAATATCTCTAACTATTCTTCAAGGAAAAACCTGAACAAAGAAGAAACAAGTTAGCAAAGTTAACTTACATATCATGTAAATATCATCTAGATGTGACCTAAATGTAAGGAAGACTTAAAACTTCTTTATATCCACAGAGAAGGAGCTATTAAAAAACTCAAGACCTTTGTGTGTGTAGGAAGGGGAGAGGGTGTTTCAGGACTCAAGGTCTAATGAGTAAATAGCAACCTCAAAAGAGAGCATTTTGAACAAGCGGGGAATCAGAATGCAAAAGTGACTGACTGATCAAGAAAAAATAAAAAAAAAACAACTGTTGATTAGAAAGTAAAGAAATTACAGCTTACTGACCCATAGTTTTATGTCTTTGACAGATGCCTATTTCAAAACACTAGGCTACACTGACCAATTTGCTACTATTAAAAGGACACTTTTGCCAATTAACAAACAATCTAGGGGAGTCGACCAAACAAAAGTCAGATAAAGGGGGGTTGTCACAACTAAAATCCAAAACCAAGACATAGTATGCTTCGGCCCTTCAACTCAGAATAGATCATTTTACCATCACCTGACTGCAGGAATAAGCAGTCAGTAAGCATAAGTAAGAAAAACTGTGTTTCACAAGTGCAGACTAACTTCGACTTTCTCTGAACAGCTCAGCTGCCTCGGGGTTGAAACTCCACTCCCTAAACGAAGGGCCGGACACCCTTACGGACCGTTCCCGCAGCACAGACCAGCGCTGAAACAGACTATGGCAAAAGGAGCGTCCTGGCACACTTACACTTCCTCCCAGCCTTCTCTACCTTCCCAAATTTAGCCAACAGCAAAAGAACAACGGCACTACGGAGCCTCGCACGGTTTGTCTTTGCAGTTTGCATCACCCACCTGCAGCGTTACGTCCAATCGCCACTATAAATTTAGAGCACACCAACGACTCCGCGGCACAGCTTTCCGCCGACGCGCCCGACTTCAAGGTCCAGAGGATGTCGATCTCCCTGGCAAAAGAGGCGGAGGGAAGTGGAGCAGCGCTTCCCTACCCTACCCTACCCTACCCTACCCTACCCTACCCTACCCTTCCCTTCCCGGCCCCGGGTCCCAGCCCCAGCCGCCCCTGGGGTTCGGTGGCGGGGGGACGTGGGGGAGGCCGCACCACAGCGGCGAGGAGAGCGGCCGGGGCGCCCCGTGGGGCTGCTACCTTTTCTTCTCCAGCTCCCTCCGAATCTCCCGGTCCTCAGGCGTCTCCTCCCGGGTCTCTTCCTCGTCGTCCACGCCGGCGCGGGACGGCGCCACCACCACCTCACCGAAGAAGGTCGCCATGGCCGCCGCCCCTCCGCTCACCCCGCCGGGCAGCGCGCCTGCGCGCGCCGAGACGCTCTGCGCTTCGCCTGCACCACCGAGTTCCATCGCGCCTGCGGACGCTCTGGCCCCGCAGACCATAGAGTCGGTCCTCCGGGAGACCTCCGCGCTGGCTGCTCCCGCCCCCGGGCCGCCCGAAACGGCCCCTTCCACCGCCGGGACCCCGGAGAAGGCCCGGCTGAGCCCCCCTACCCTGTCCCGCTGCACGGCTTCTCCCGGCCTCGCACCGCCCGCCCGCACTCGGCCTCCAGCGGCGGCGAAGTGCGGGACCCCCCCTCCCCGGGGTGGCACAGCGTCCCTGAGGGGCCCAGAGCCGCCCCCCCACTTCTACCCGTACATCACAACAGTCTTTGGTATTAAGTAATTTGATTTTCCTACACTTCTTCGTATTTTCCTCTGTTCGTGCTACCCCTGAGCCGGTGCAGAGCCCGCTTTAAAACAAACCGACCCACCAGCCCGCAAAGGCATCGCATTAAGCGGCTTTAAATAAAGATACCACTTTTACAGGTCTGCTGCATCCCTTCACTTCCCCGAGTACCAAATAAAGAACGCTGACTGATTAAAATTACCAGGAAGGTGAGAGAACTGCTTTCTGCAAGGCTTAAAATTTAAGAGCCAGTTCTGATAACAGGAAGCATGCTCATTTAAATAAATTAAAAAAAATAAATAATCAAACTCTTAGAGGGGGAAAGAGTAAAAGCTCCTTTCCAGTTTAATCCTTTCTCCTCCTACTGGCTCTTTGGAGCCTGTCTGTATGTATAAAATTAGGAAGTGTGCAAGAGCATTTGCTTTTCCCAGAAAATGAAGCGCTGGGGTCCCTCCAGGACGCACACACAGAGCCCGCTGCCAGCGATCACCGTGAAGGTGTCGTGCACGACTGCGGTGCGGCACAGGGCACACAGCAGCTGACAAAAGGGCAAGAAAGAAAACCGTCCTTTTAAATCTAAGCTTGAATTAGAAACGCAAACCTCCCAGCCCAATCTTAACTGTTTAAAATTAAGGTTAATAAAAACTCTGGCATTCACTGAAGAGCTGTTAGACCAGTATTTATTCCTACACTGGAGGTGGTGCTCCACAGAACACTGATCACGAGCAGCTGCTGAACAATGCATTCAGTTTATAGATAATATAAAAATACTGGTTGACTTACTCTCTTTTAACAAAGTTGCCCCTAAAAGGTAAGATACACAAAGCCACCTCGAAGTTTCATCACTAAACACAACTGTGTTCCTATTTCAGAAACCAACTTAACTCAAATAAACATGTACCTTGAATTTACGAAATTCTACTGTATCATATTAAGGACTATGCTCCAAATAAAGAAAATTCATGGGGCAAGAATGATATAAACTAGGTTTATTTTTGGACTTCATATAGAAATTTGGGGGGGGGGGTATTTCTCTCTACTGAGATAACATTCTAGATACCAAAGTGATGTGATGGCAAATACACCTTTTGGCACAAAATGTCAGTGACGTTGCTGGAGAAGCGGTTCCCACCGGCCGCTGGCAGGCAGCGTGTGGGACTCCCTTCTCCATCACTTCACTTCCACCCGCACCAGCAGTTCTGCCATTAGCCGCAGCCGTGATGCAGCTGCACTAACACCCCCCTCTCCCCCAACCCTTCCAGATCCTACTACCAGTCCAATCTGCTGGAAAACTAACTCACAAACTCGCTAATCAGTTAAAATGAGCTGGGTTGGATATTCTAACGTATCTCCTACGGACCAATGAGATCAGGAATCACTAAGTCTTACTAAGCGTGAGAAAGGGACCCAGCAGAGCAGAGGGAGGACCCCGGGAGCGGGGAAGGAGGGGAGATCACCAAGCGCCTGGTGCTGGTGGGACTCAAGGCAGCGATGGTGTGGCTTCCCCCAGCACAGCTCCAGGGAAAAGCAAGTGAAGAGCTGAGAGGTGCTACGCGTTCTCGTAGTCGATACATGGCCAACCAAGAATTTACATGTTTTTCCTGGAGAAAATTTTCTCCTGTCTTCTAAGCAAGAATTGTTTCTTGTCGACAACAGCCACCTCAAACATTTCGAAAATAGGAGATGTACTGCAATAATCAGAAACTGATAAGGTTTAATCAATGAGAGGTCTAACATAAAAGCACTTAAAAGTTTAAATATGGAAGAACAACAGAAATGTAGCAAAAAGGTCTGGAATGTAAGAATCCTGCACCTCAAGCTTTTCACACACAAAGAAAACAGAACAAGTGTTTTGTTTGTTTTTCTATTTTATAAAGAAAACACACAAAACCCCTTAGGCCCAAGAGTTCACCTGCATTTCATATTCTTAAGTTTACAGTATAGAAGTCACATTAATGATGATAGTACTACCTGTCAGCATAAACCCTCTCTTCACCAGCACCAATACGCCTTTTTAATTGGCAAATACGCTTTTTCACTGGTAACTGGTTCTAGTTGCATGTTATCAATAATGGAAGTACAGAACATTTAACATCTGTACTAATACAAGTTGTAAAGTTATTAGCCTAGCGACCATTCATTACTCTTTTGATGCAATGCTAGCATCCGCCAGATTTTATAGTGTATAATATTATTTATAAGCCTGTTACTATTGTATCTGATTTCATACAGCATTAGAGATGTTTGAAATCTGTTCTTGAATGTTGTATGACCTAGGTAGTATTCCATTGCAGCACCCATAACAATAATACTCAACATACTGCTATTAAATTGTTGCGCAGTGTTTTAACTTTTCTTTTTTTAACTCTTGTTATATGTAATAAAATACCAGTAAAGACAAAAAATTGCCCCTATAATGAGGCACATTTTGGCATCTGTGCTAAATGCTGCTACATGGGCAGGCAAGTGCAAGTCAAAATATGAAAAGGAGAAAGTCATCATCTAATCACATTCATAACTTTTTCATAGAAAAATATAAATATATTCCCTGAAATGTAGGACAAAGAAGAGCCAGCATCCATCATGAGTTCTAGTGCTATTACCATAAAAAAAAAAAAGTGGGCTGGCTTTTCCTTTTAAGGTTACGTTTTGCAATCTACATCATCTAAACCTCTGTCATCGTCGTCCTCATCACAATCGTCGTATCTCACAGTCCGTCTACCGCCGTTCCGAGTTCTTATCTTAGAACGCCGATTAGCTCTTCTGTATT
The DNA here is from genome assembly GCA_017639485.1 of Pluvialis apricaria. Taxonomy (NCBI): domain Eukaryota; kingdom Metazoa; phylum Chordata; class Aves; order Charadriiformes; family Charadriidae; genus Pluvialis; species Pluvialis apricaria. The sequence continues at coordinate 101,839,065 of CM030007.1, read as the reverse complement.
TGGTGTAATCCAAATCTTCAGAGTCATTTTCTTGGTTTGGTTTCCAACGTTTCCTTCGCTGGGGTCTTCTGGAAGGCTTAGGTGAGCTGGAATTGGTAATTTCTTTTCTAACAATTTCCGATTTCCTTTTTCTCTTTCTTGTTTCTGTGGCATCACTATAGATACTGTTATCAGTTCCAGAGTCCGAATCAGAAGAACAATTGAAACTGGCTTTTGAACTTCCTGCAGTTCCAGGTGCTTCCACATTCTCTGATACTGAGCTTTTTTCATCTGTCTTTCCCCCTGTTTCAGATTCTGCTGTTTCTTTGAAGTCATCTGATAATTTTGCTCTTTTGCAAGGAGCTCTAGATTTTTTATTTACAACTTCTCTGATATTTTTAGTTTTGTGTTTAGCTAAGTCAGAATCTACCTCCTCTTCAGAGTTGCTCATACGATGATGATTGGCGGCTGAAGTTGACTGACTAGAACTTCCCCAGTTTCTCCCATTTTCCATCTTGTGGTTTGTAGAATTCTCCTCTGAAGAGTCATATTTGAGATTTTTCAGAGCTACAGCACAGACTGTTTTGTGCGCCTGCTTGTGGTTATCATCATTCTGCTTTTGAGTCACTTTCATCTCTGCCTCAGACTCTGTTTTTTCATTCTCAGACTCACTAATGTATTTTCTTTTAGGAGCAGATGATTCAGGGCAGGAAAGTTTTTTCCTGCCAGAAAGATGTTCCTTCTCATTTTCAGACTTTAAGCAAGCATCTATCTCTGAGCTGCCGATCAGTTTCTTCCTGGATGCTGCCGACACATTGCCATGAAGCTGCCTTCTGTTCTTTTTTACTGTGTAAATGCTTTCTGAGCTTGATAATTCTTCTTTTGTATCACTCATTATCTTAATCTTATTAGCTGCCAAAGTGGCACATCTGCGTGGGTTTTTCTTCTCAGTCATGTTAGACAGCTTTATGTGTTTCTTGTAATTAATGATGCATGTCCTGCTCCTGAGCACTTTTGCACTTTGTCCAGCCTCCTCAGATGTTGATTCTACAAAATAAAGATTTAAAAGTTCTTTTTAATAACTTACATTCCTGAAATAATTAGTTTATTAAGCACAGATACCACCACCTTTAATAAAATACAGAAAAACTTTTTTTTTTTTTTAATTTCAACTGTTATGTGCAATTTACCCTAAGCCTTTACTAAAAATACAGTCAGACAGTCCCAGGCATACTTCTAACTCCCAGGATTCCTCTTTTGGTTTGAGATAATGAAAGGATTTGAAAGTAACATTCTTTAACATTACTCTAGTAATTAGCTTTGAAATTATAAGTTACCTAACTTAGCAAACAAATGCTTTCATATTACTAATACTTCTATCATTAGAAGCTATCATTTTCTTACTAGAAAGAACTTTCAAAATGCATGATTACACATTTTAGACCTTTTTGTTGTAAAAAAAAAAAAAAAGATTAGTGGTTTATGTAGACCCAAGCCCCAGATGGATTTCACAGTTTCACAATTCACGTACATAGAGGACATTTAACTGTTCAGTTCCTTAGCGACTTAAACAGCAAAATTGCTTCTAACAGCAAATACTCCATTCAGATTTTTATTTTTAATATAGCACTTGCTTCTTATGTTGTGTTTTAAAGCAAACACTCAATCTGTAAATAATGTGAACAATACTACAATGTTCAATGGTTTAAACTTTTACCTTCTAAATAAAACAAAATTACTCATAGGTATTGATAAAAATTAAAAACAGTTGTTCTTGAAGTAAATTTACTTGCTTGATAAAAAACCCCAAAATTTTGCTATTTTAGCAGAACTGTGTTTTGCAAAGTTAGTTTTCCCAAGATTGTTGTCCATCTTGTATTTCTTTGTAGCTGTTACTAATTTTATGCACCAAATGGATAGAAATGTGCTCCAACAAAGCCCCTACATTATATTAGCCTATTATCTCCTGGTAACAGTCAGTTTTGTTCTAGCTTAAACTCATTACTTGTGATGATTCTCTACCTGTACTCAGCAAACAGAGGGAAAAAATCACGGCAGCTGCTGTATGTTTGCAGAACACGAGGCAACTCAATATTTTTTCAAGTAAAAGTTTAGGGGAACAAGAGGAGTTTATAGAAGGCGTGCTCACTCGTCTTCCTTTACAGATGGATGAAACAAGCTTGTCTTGCTAACTTTATTTTAACCTGTCTCAACTGCTCATGGCCAAATGCCTTCTGAGAATGACAGCCACCCAGACACAGGAACACTAGCCTGAGAGTTAAAACTGAGTAAAGTTCAGTTCCTTACTCCTTCTGGCCAGCTTAAGCAGAAGTGTTAACACTGCAAAGTCATTTGTACTCTCTTGTTCCCCAATTCCTCACCTGTTAGGTAAGTACAGGGCAACATTTCCCCTAAATTCTGACAAGAATAAATGCAATGAAGATTTATTATAGAAAGTAAAAAAAAAAAGAGTTTAGCTGGACATTTGAATTTGCGTCCTATGAGTACCAATATTAAAAATCTCTTCAGATACCAAACTTGTACATTGCTTCAATGTAAATCCTTTTATGTACGACTCAACTATATTCCTATTTTGACATTTCCAAAGGATAACTAATTTACTGTCTTTTCTAACAGTTTCCAGAAATTATACATCAACACTACTGCTGTTACTGTTTGTACTGGGTGATTTCATGGACAAAGCATAACACAATTCTGCTGAATACTGCACAATGCTGTATAAAAGGTGAACTAATTCACAGACTAAAAAAAATTAGGAGCTAAAGCTTAAATTATACACTGTCCTCTAATACTTTTAAGTAGACACATACACAACATATAGCTGCTGATCACAGCTGTTACGAGGTAAGCCTGAACAGGCAGGAGCAAAGAGCTTTAACATGATAAATCACACTTTAAACACGAAAATATTGTAAGTAAATGTAACAATCCATCATAACATACTAGTGGTGGCAAACAATAGCACACAAGTTACTGGTAAAAAGAGACATTTTGACCAGTTAGTAAATATGGAAATATATAACCCAACCTAAGGATTAAGATTTCTCTAGAAGGGCAGTTTGGAAAGGTGGAAAAGACTGCCCGGCCTTAATGCTGAATGCTAACTTAATCCCCTTTGGCCATCTGAAGACACAAATGTTTAAAACTCAAAGACATCACCTGGAACTATTCCAAAAAAGGCAGGTTAAAAAAAAGGAAAAAAGAACACACACAATGATTTTAGCCAGATTTTCACAGAGGTGCTTAGGTGTTTATAGATGCACGTTTTGAGAAAAAAAGCTTTTATCATAATAAACAGATTATGCATATTTTCAAAGTTTCAGCAGGTAATTCATAAGATGGAATACAAGACTAAAGGATAAAGGAGTCCATCCTTTCTGCAACACACTACCAGAATATTAAATCTATACTTTGTATACAAAAATCTTAAATTGGAAGCAAAATTGTATAAAGCTCATCTTATTTTTTAATTAAAGCTTAATGAAACTCCACAATGAACATCCTGAATTAAATGCTGCAAAGGTACCAACAGGTTGCACAGGCAGGAAGAGGGAGGATTAAACAAACTCCACTACCCACAAAAACTGGGAGAGCATTTAAAAGAAGAGCACCAACATACAAAGGCCTTGTCCATCAAGTTTACCACTGTGACAAGCTGCCCTGGAGTTCATGCCATCAAACTCTAAACCTGGAAGTCCAGGCTGCAATACTGGGTAGGAATATCCAGCTGTATCTCCACAGTCAGCTAATCTGCAGGGTGTGCAACAGGCCGCAAAGTATTTCCCAACCCCTCCTGGCTAGCTAAGCAATTTATGGGAAAACTTTGCTTTAGTTTGTCGGTTTTTTTTTTTTTAACATCTAACAAAACATGCTATATACTATATAGCTATAACATATAGTATATAAAATATACATTTCAGCACTTTATATATGCTATGTTTTATATATTAAAATATGCTATATTTTATATGTAGCATATATGTATTTTACATCTATTAAAAAAGTAACCAAAGCAAAGTTTTCATATCAATTGCTTAGCTGGTTAATTGCATAGTGTATACATGGTTATATACAGAGAGAATATATATTTATTTGAAAATAGATATTATATAAATACATATGTGCCTATATGTATGTATTTAAATAAAACTACGCACATACTCCAGCAGTACCTTACAATAACGTTTACAAGTACAAACAGGTTTAGCTTACTATTTACAGTTAACTATCAGCCTCTTTAGAAAAAAGCAATACATGCGTCAGTTTTGCAAACCACAGTAAACTAGGCTGTGCTAATAGCACATCTGTCATGACATCTATTGACTGCTGAGGAGAAAAATAAGCTAGAAGGGGCATCCAGCTAATTTAAAAATAACTATGTGACTACCTGTGGTAATATCCCAAATTAGATCCAATAAAGATTAGATAAATTGAAATGGAAAATAAGTATTGTGTTTTACAGTAAGCATTGTCCAAAGCTAGCTATAAGTTCATATACAGAACAACTAATGTTTCAACAAAACAACAAGAGGAATAACTCACAATGTAAAGAAAACTAAACGTCTGAAAGTTACTTGCCTGTAAGGAACATTGTATAGAATAATGATATATTCCTCTTTCACATGAAAGAAGTCTCAAACTTGGCCCTATGTCTTCAACCATCCTGGTTCTGTATATACTGGAAACGTAACACTAAGTTTTTTACTAAGTTAACAGTATACTGAGCCCTCTTGGCAGATGCCTGTGCAAGGAGACCCAAACGATACAAGTATTCATTACTGTATTTTATCCTTGTTGACTTTTAAAGAACATATTCCATGGCCTTGTAGAAATTTAGTGATACTCGTTCTTACCCCATACCTACCTTAAGGATTTCCTTTAGCTGGGGTCTCTTCATTTAAGAATTTTAAAAGGGCATCAGCTTAAAAATTTTGGTAAAACAAAAAAATGACATTCTGCTCTCACCCTCAACATTTGAGTGGTTATACAGAGCAAAGGATCTTAAACATTTTGTACAAAATAAGACTCTTCCATAATAAAAGAGCACCCCTTAAAGCAAAAAGGTGGCTATTACAGTAAAAAATGCACTGTTTATTTTCTTACTGATTATCATTAAAATCTTTGGTAATGTTATTACGATCATTAAACAAATGCAGCCCTTGGCAACTAACTGAGAATATGTATTGATACCTGCCAATGTTTGGCACCAACTGCACACAGAAAGCAATGCTGAATTTGCTTTTATGATTGGCAGTTTGACCTACTGGATGAACACTGATTATTAAAGAAGCTATGGCAAAAGTAAAAGGATGAGAATTAACAAAAAGAAAAAAAGAACTAATCCAAAAAGTTTAAGTGACAAAATGTGAGTCAGAAGAGTTTTGTTCCAAGTTAGACCTGGAAGACAAATTAATATTTCACACCCATAGGCATAAAAGGTATACAATACATCAGAAGCTACAGTTTAACCAGAGTGTAAAAGATTGGCAAGAAGAGAAACCAGATTTTCATCAAGCTTTAAAACACTACAATATAAACAATTAAAACATCCATGTTACATTCAAAGGAAAAGATAAAAGAGACCAAAAGCTCAGTGTTGGCTACCTAGTGTGACAGCTTATACATGTTTCACAGGAAATGTTTCCACAAAAAGTGTAAGCAAAGTTTTTAGAAGTAACCAGTCTTGTTTTCCCCTTAAAAATTAGGTGTTAGACAAGCCTGATAAAGGGTATGTTACCAACTGTATACTCCAAAAGCTACAAATTTGCACTAGATGAAATATTTGTACAAATGCCTTCCTTTTTTGCCATATTAAAAGTCTCTTCAAATCTTCTCAAAGTAATGGTACAAGTCTCCAAAATAACCCGAAAAAGTTTTATATTTGACTCAGGAGTTTTGACATATGAAGCACACTCAAGTAAGATTTTCAATTCTATAAAGCTATTAAAAGACATGTCGTCGTCCATCCGTCCCGTCCCCCCCCAAATTTTCTTAAGTTTTAGAAAAGGACTATGGCAACATAGTTCCATGTGACTACAGAGTTCAATAGCCAATTACACAACTCAGCAGTTCTTTATTACTCCTCCTCAGGTCCATCTGGCATCCTTTCACATTGCTAACATTAAAACATTAAGAAACACTGTCAGTATGTTTAGCAGCTAGCATTTAATACTAAGATCTTCCAGTACAAAAGAAGTAAGTATTCCCTGGGGAAAACTGTCAAGACGGATTCATCTTAAGAGACTATCATTTTCTTCTCAAGATCCTTAAACTGCTGTTTCACAAGTATGTATCAAAGCCACTACCTAAGAGGGCACAAAAATGTGAAACAATCACACTTATAAGGCTGTTAACAATTTACTCAGTCTGGAAGAAAAAAAGAAAAAATGCTGTCAATAATAATCCTTTCCCCCACCTTATTTTTTGGCAAGGCAGCATTCAGTTGACACTGAACACTGGAAAAGCAGCTTGGACACAGAAAGATTTTACTTTACTCTTTTATAATCCAGTACCGAAGATGGCTCTTTACTTCATTTGGCAATTGAGAAAAGAATGTAGGAAGCAACTGAACACAACTGATAGGAATTTTTGCTCCAAAACATGACAGTCTTCAACTCTGATCGAATATTATATGAGTCAGAAAAGTTTAATTTTGTTTTGTATGCTTGGTATGGAAAACAACCAACCACCCCACTGAGCTTGAGTACCTTTTTTTCTTTAATTCCCTTAAAGCCTTTTGATAACTATTTCTGGGGCACTAAATTCCTGTAAACCCACGTGTTAAGGCTAAACAATGCAGACTGCTTTGTTTGAGGGAGGTGGGCGAGGAAGACGACTGGGAAAGATTAGTCGTTGCATCATAACAATAAAACAAAAGCTATATAATGAAGTCTTGAAAATAAAAATGCTACATAAAAGTGTGTGTGCTACAGTTCACACAATACAATCCTGTATATTAAACATACTCATTTTCCTTTTTGGGATAACTGCAAGTCATGAGAGCTCTCAAAGCCTGAAAGATTTGCTTTACTCACTGTAAAGCATACTGACAACTTGCACTTGAAGATATTTTAGAAAAAGCTAATGATCCAACTGCATCTATTGCCACTTATGGTTATTCTTAAAAGACTTGACTTGAGAGAATGTTTAAGATCTTTCACGATTTTTTTGGGGGACACACACCCCAAAACCCCAACCACAATTAAAATTCCTAAGGAGTTTTTAGAGGTTCAGAATCTGGTGTCTGTGATTCAGTGACAGGTTTGGAAGGATTAGTCCAAACACCAACCTCTGAACAGTCGTTCAAATTTGAAGTCAGGACCAATCCCCTAACAATATGAAGATACATAATGTACGGAAACTGTTTTAATAAATCTTAGCATCATTCTGATAAGCTTAAAGAAAAATCCCCAAAACCAAATCTCCAAATCATAACATATCAGCCAGCACACACAAGCATTTGAGTGACAGACAAAATTACAGAAAAAAAACAAAAAGCAAAGAACTAAACCTTTTGAAACAAGGGGAATGGTAAATCTTGCTTTGGCAACTATCTGGAATTTTTGCCCTTCAGTTGGCTGCTGTTAACTGCCTTACAGAGATGATCTCATGCAAGAACTTATCAGTATTATACCGTAGCTAGAGCAGTGACATTACGCTTCAATGAGATACAACACTGCTTAGACACCCATGAACCTATGAAAACTAAAGCAAGCAAGGAATAGGAGGGTCACCACTTTATCAGCAACAGCACCCCCATACACACAACCTCCCCACCAAAAAACACCCAAACCCCTGTGTGTTAAACCTGGGAAAAGCCAGACATGCATCAGAACACTACCAATGCAGCAAAGTGCCTTTCTGTCTTAAGGACACTACACATCACTGACAGAATAAAATCCAAAAATCAAATCAAGATACAGGTTCTAGTGTACACCACAAAAGCAAGAATAATTAAAACACCTTTCAATCAAATTCATTTTGAAAGACTATAAATAAAAATAAAGCTAGTTCAACTGAAAATAATGGTTGTAAGTCTACTTTAGTGCAGAAAATTTCAACAGAAAATTAAGATAACAAAGTAATAACTATTCTTTTACCCACAAACTCAAGGTAACAGGAACGCAAACCAGAAGGGTTTTGTTACTGAAATACTCAAAACAAGGAGCAGGCCAGAGGCAGAGAATGTACCATTCCTTTTGAGATTTTCTGCTACCTTGAGCTGCATACCATAGAACTCATTCTCAGCACCCTTCAGAATATTCCTTAGTTTTGTGCTAACAACCTGAAAGCCAACGTTTCTCAAATTTAACTGTCACAAGGTGCACACACAGCAATATTACTTCAGAGTAGGTATTTTCGCAGTAGTTACTACATACTGCTACATAGATAAGCAAGTACAAGTTAAATTTGGAAAGAATAATCATGATGTAACTACAATTTTTTTTATAGAGAAATGTGTTGCCCAAAATGCACAAGAACGGCCAGCGTTCAATCTTAATGTAGTTCGAAATACCATAGAACCACATAAAACTGTAAGAGTTTTCTCTCTACTGAGAGAACTGTGTCTGGTAACTGTGTTTGGCAACCTCCCAATTCCAAACCTCTCTAGACTTCTAGACACTGTTGTCAATCATCATCATACCTTGTAGTTCTCCTTCCCCCATTTATAGTTATTTTACAACAACAAGGATCATTATTATACTTTGTACAGTCCAAATCCTCCCAGTTATTATCCAGTCATTAATCTTATGTTGTCTCCTTCATCTAGTCAATATCAAGGGTTACACACATTAGCTTGAAAAATTTTACCTTTTCTAACGATTTTTGGTTTTCCTTTTCTCTTCCTCTTTTTTGTTTTTGAAGAAGTTTCACAATAATTACTGTTATTGGAATCTGTCCCAGATTCTGTATCAGAAGAGTGATTGAAGCTGGCACTGGGTCCAGATGTTGAAATCCTTGTGATTCTAGTTGGCACCAAGGTCTCCAATAAAAAACATCTCCCATCTTCTCTGTCTTCTGTTTCAGATTCTGCTGTGTCCTCTAAATCACTCAAGACTTTTGCTTTTTTCAAGGGAGGAACAAGCTGCAGAGCAGTTCCTTTTCTGTCATTCCACCTATCTGATTCAGAATCCACTTCATCCTCAGAGTTGCTCACTGCAGGCTTATTCTGTGCAGATGTTGACTGGTCAGAAACTTTTTGACTACTCCCATCTTCTGAATTATGGCTTTTGGAGTCCTCCTCTGAAAAGTCTAGGGTGGGACTTCTCACTTTGGGAGATACAGAATGGACTGTCCCACGTAACTGGTTATGACCATTGCTTTGCCAGTTTTTCTGTGAGTGCGTCTCAGAATCCGAAGTTTCATTTTCGGATTCACTAACAAATTTTCTTCGCACAGCAGATGAACCAGGTTGAGAAAGAACTTTCTTCTTGGTAAGCTGCTCTTCTATTTCTTTTTCACTTTCAGACTTTAAGCCTACATCATCCTCAGACCCCTCCAGTAACATTCGCCTGGCTGCAGCAGAGGCATTTCGGTGAGGCAGTTTTCTATTCTTGCATCCAATGCCAATACTTTCTGAGCTTGAAACCTCTTCCTCCACATCACTCATTTGCCTTAACTTATTAGCAGCCACAGCAGCACTTCTGCGTAGAGTTTTTCTATGTCTACCAGTACTATTACCGAGTGACTCAGATGTCACCACTGAAGTATTTTCAGAGTCACTTCCATATAACTTTTTCCTGACAGTTTTTCTTGTATTCCCATTCTCCTGAAGAAGTGTTCCTGTAAAGGAAAGGAGAGATTAAAATCTGAAATATAAAAATAGCAGCTTCTTAAGTCTTGTAAAATCTGGAACAGGTTCAACCCACAGACACAACAAATGAAATATACTCCTAGTTATAGTTACGTGCTTTTGTTGTCTGCCAAGAGAAATTATTTAGCTATGTCATAAATTTCGGATTCATTCTAGTTTTGTGAAAATTAGAACTTCTCTATGAATTCTTGCTTTTACTTTCATGAAGATATGTTACACGACATTCCTTCTCACTAGGCCCTTGGTTTCTCCCCTCCTCCCCTACATACTGAAAAAAAATCTTTTAAAAAGTTGAGTGTAGTATTTTGAGAGCTTCAGAACTACCACCAATGAAAAAGTTAGTACCTTATACATACAACAATTTAAAAACACTAATTACTTTTAGTTACATATACACACACACTTGTGTTATTTGCCATTCACAAGAAAACTACTCAAATCTTACCTGTTTGTTTTCTCTGAGCAGCTCGATTTCTAGTTATCCTACGATTGCTATTCTTTCTTCTACATACACCATTGTGTAGTGGAGGTGACACAAGAGCCACAGAGCTTTCTTTGCTGTCTTCTGAGCTACTTGTAGAGGATGAAGATGAAGAGGAAGTAGATGAAGAAACCAAAGAACCTTCCATTTCACTGTCTGGAAAAAAAAAAAAAAAAGATTGTCAATTAGAATTCTAAACATTGTTAGCTTCCACTTAAGAGCTACATTTTGCTGATCCAATAAATCTTCAAAATTTCCTCATATCTTACAATACACTATCATGCCTTAACGTCTCACATGTATGAAATTGATAGCTCTACAAAATGTACCTCTCCATAGTTATACAGTGTTCCATGACAGAAAGCTTCTGTAACCTGCATTTAAGTTTCAAGTAAAATAACACAGCTGTTTCCAAGTAACAATTAAGAGTTGAATGTTAGAAAACAACACAAAACATATTGCATTCTTATTCTTTGAAAAGGTGAGATGTAGGGAAAGAAGGAAAAGACAGGAAGGTTTTTATGTCTTGGGGAACTTCTGTCATTTGCTAATTTTGGGTGACAATTTTTAGGTAACATACATGGGTATATAACCTGTATTTTATATAGTACAATTTATCAAATACACCACAATTACCTCTCAAATAAGAGACATCCATTCACTACAACCACTTTCCTAGAACAGCTGCTTGAAATCAAGAAATTCTACTATTGTATTTGGTAAGACTTAAGAGCATCAAGTAACCATGTACTTATTAGCAGGTCAGCTTTCTCTTATTATCAATCTTTCTCAATTCAGCTTTAATGTGAATCCCCATTTAAAAGCTGCAAAAAAAACCCCATCCACTTGACTATAAAATGGATATACAACCAAGACAGCTCTGCCTCTAAGAAGCAAATTATCCTAGGTGCAAGCTTTTTCATTAATATAAGTTAACTTACTGCATTCTATGGGATTTTAAAGCAGAAATTTGTGTTTAATACACAGATCTTTTTATAACATTCAGTAATGTAGTAAATGTCCAAAAGTCATTAAAATACACAAAATACTGTATTACACAAAACCCAACTGCATATAAATCTGGTCTAAAAAAATTCACATTAAAAATACAAACCTTGTTTAACAATTCAGAATGCGATTGCAAACTGTGGCAATTATAAAGGAAAGGAAACATCAGTGGATAATTCATACAAGACCAAGATGAAAATCCTGACCTGAAACTGATTCAATTTCTCACCTGATGATAATGCAGAACAATTTGTTAGTGTTGTGGATCGAGCTTTCCCATTCCTTTCAAATGATGCCAGGCATGCAGAATCGGAGGATTCACCAGAGGAACTATGGTGGTAATTGCTAGCATTCGTTTTATGGCTTGCAACACAGGCTCTGCTTGAGGTAGGTTGAGTAAAAGAATCTTCCTGCTCAGATTCAATTTTTGCCTGAGACTTTAATGGTTTCTGCTTCAAATTTCTAGTGAAAGGGGAAAGAAGTAAAAGCAACACAGGTTGTAAAACTATGAGAAATAATGGCAATTATGTATTTTAATAATACTTCTCTCAAAGCTTAACTAACTGTATGCCATACCATTTTAGATTTATGGAAGGGTGGTTAGATTTGTGAGCTAACATGGTGTGGAACAATTTTAACTTTGACAAGGATAAGCATTAAGTACTTTCATTAAAATAATAGTCTACAATCCTAGTGAAGTTACACAAGAGGAGACATTCCTTCTCCGCTCTGAGAAGCAAGTAAGTTAATACTGAATGCCTTCTAGACAGCAATGTCCTCTTATTGTTTAGCAGGAAATTGCAACAGCAGCCTCAATTTCTGTTGAATTCCCAGTCTGTTAACTGCACATAGGCCTCAAACTAAGTGCTATGTGTACTAGCATTATTCCACAATAAACTGAGTTCCAAAGACAGAATGAAAGTGTATTTTTAGAGAAAGTTCACTGTCTAAAATAAAATGAGTGTTTGTAGAGAAACTCACTGATTTGATTCTTCCTTACTATACGTGCAAGAGTGCTACATGCAGTCCTGATAACTCACTTATTTTCACATTTAGAACTACTATTTTGTCAGTTGCTTCCTTACAGTCACAGATTTTCAGATATTTGTCTAGGTGGGTGCACAAGATGGATACACTCTTTTTGCTATCCAAACACTCTCCCCAATAGTCCCAAACCTCAGTCCTGCTGAGCACCACTGACTTGTAAACAAGTCACATACAATTCTTCAGATACAAGCAGGAGTGTTATTTCAAAGGAACATTTCTGCCTGTCCTGGTATTTCTTTATTTCTCTGGGAAGAAATAAGAATCCAAGGAACACTCCCAGTAAAGCTTAAAGCTCACTGCCAAGTATGCCTGTAGCATAATCCAACACATATGCGTAACAGAATTTGAAAAGGTAGAATTAATCCACTGAAATTTTAAGGTAAGAAAGCCAAACATGGTTTTTGGTTTTTTGATTTTTTTTTTTTCCTTAAAACTCTTATTCCTATACTTTTACTGCCAGAGAAGAAAGGCTGGACAGTAGCAAAAGGGTTACAAGATCAGTTTCAATGATTTACCATGAATACATGAGTTAATCATGTCAACCAGCAGTTGTATCCAAAACTTATTTTCCTTCAAAAGAGAAAAGGCATATCTAGCTAACAACAGAATGCTACAATAAGTGAAAATTTCTATAAATTCCATAGGACTGACTGACTGCTGTATGTGATAAAACATGCAATATATATGCAGCTTTGTAATCTTTGTAATATATACACCAAGTAAATCTTTGTTTCATTCCTCATGATTTCAGTCAGATTAAATACCGATTTCCTGACTAAAATATTAAAAAAAACCCACCACAACAAAAGCAAAAACGCCAACCTCTTGTACTCTTCAGTCCCTGCACTATTTCACAGCCTGTTTCATACTACAAAGAAATGTGCTTTTTTTTGTCTTTCCTACTACAAGAGAAGCAATTACAAAATCTCACTGAAGTTAGCTAACCACTTAATAAACCAATTGTTCTCTTCTTCATAGACTAAATATGATAGTCAGTATGCATTTAGTCAGTTATGATATATCTCTACGTCTTCATTATTTGATTACCTGAGCATTTTGGTAGGATGCTGCACTGAGCTTTGATTATGAAATCTTCTAGTATACCTCTGGTTTCTTCGTAGTTTTTCATTCTGTTTCTGACCATTTTTGAAATCTGAAACAATCCTTCTTATTTTCTCTTCAAATAGTGCAGACAATCTCAAGGTCATACTATAAATCTAGGTAAGGAAGTGGCTTAGATTAAAAACAGAACGTTTCATCCAACAATAACATCTCTAAAATTAAAAACTGTACAGAAAAGAAACAGAAAAAGCATGGCACACAATGCTACATAACACTAGATAAACAAGAAAGGAATATATTAAATATTTTTGTCATACTTCTCCCCACTATCTATCCAACCAACAGCTTTATCAAAAGTACTGATAAACAAAGTAATTCCAAAATAATACCTCATTTCATTAAGACAAGTATAAACCCCCCAATATTAACAGCTACCTTTGACTTTTTGTTTGGAGTATAAGATTTTGCATTACTAAATATTAGTCTTATATCTTTGCACAGTTCCATTGGAGTGTCATAATTTCCAGCTTCCAGAGTTTCTTTCACTGTACCAAAGTCCATTGGAGTGTCTATAATATGTCTGTAATCCTATATAAAACAAAAAAAAAAGACAGATTCAAGAAGGTATAAAGGAAACACAACACTTCTGAATTTTATTTCTATAATCTAAGGGTAGCTAAAATGACCACAGATTATCTTAACCATCAGCCGAAAACAGAACCACCTACCACAGCAGACAGCAATGCTTTTGCTGAGACTAGTTGATTTAAAGTCTCCACTACATTATCCCATACAAACTCCTGCTCATTTTTAAGGTGTTCTTCAGAATTCCTGAAGGATCACAAAATGCCACATGCTTGCACATGCAGATTTCCAGTTTCAATTCTCCTGAGTTTCCCCGATAAAAACTAACCAGTAACAATAACATCCAAGTCAACGTTTTTATTGTTAATCAAAATGAGAAATGAGACTGCTGTAAATCCTTCGGTAGTCCTTTCCCTGATGCATTTTACTATGAGAAACAAACTGGTCTGGTTTAAAAAAAAAAACAAAAACAAACACAAACACAAATCAGAACATCTCTATCTTTCTCAATGAAGTTTAGAGAACCTCAAGAGGTTTTTAAAACCTGAAGTGAGACCCAAACTCAAGATGTGAAGTCCAGAGGAAAACAGTTGCATGCTAGTTAAGAAGATTTTTTTCTTGAAAGTTTGTTGGATTTTTAGAAAAAGAGATCGAAGCGTTAGCAAGAATACCATGAACAGCTAGGAAAAAGAGAAGGGGAAAAAGAAAATCAAGATTACAGGTCAGCCTCAGTAAAAAGGTTTTGTAGATTGTTCCTCAAGAAACTGGTTTTAATTAAGAACTTACAGATCTATCTAAAATTATTTCCCTATAAGGGACAGAAAGAAAGTGAAAAAAAACCTGAGTGGTTTCAAACCATATTTAAGATACCGGGATATTTGTAGACACCACCACTACTCTACTATTGTTTTGTGATTTTTGTTTTTGATGGATGTTATCTTGATGCAGTATAGCATTCAGCTCATAGTTCTAAGCACAGAGCAAAGCAAATTTCTTTGAGCAGTCTGGGACTAAAGCCATAAAGAGAACAAATAGCTCCAAGAGTAATGGGGAGATCTTATGGTACCAAATGCTAAGAGAAAAAAACCAAGTAATATTTACATCTTGCAAGGTTAATAAGAACAACTTACAGGATATTGATCCAAATCAACCGGCTGCCTGAAAGGTTCAGAATCTTCACACTGGAAAATTAAATTCACCAGTTCCATACACTGCTTCTTCCAACAATTTTCATCATAGCCAGTTTTCATGCTTCTTCCTTTTTTTAAGCCCCGTCCCTTGGGAAAAAAAAAAAATATAAAAAAAGCATTAATGAAATATAGCAAGAAAAACTAAACATGGTAATCTGTCTGGAATTATTTCTTTACAAAAGAAATGCACTTCCAAACATATTGCTTTATAACAAAAAGGGCACCATACTACTAGCAGAGTTTTTCCTGATCTTTATTAATACGCTGACAAATTATACACTTGAAAGATAGTAAAAGAAAATTGGGGGTTTTTTTATACTACATATCTAAGGCACACAAAAATATACCTTCTGATACAAATTAGTCTCAAAAGATTCAAATAATATCCATCACTCAAAATATTTTTTCCCAAGCATCTCAGCTGAATAATGCTTTTATTTCAGTATCATACAGATAACTGAAAACTGTTGCACTGAACAGCACTGGTATCAAGCTTGTAAGATTCTCCTAGACAACTAAACAGAACAAGTACAGAAGCATTAAAACAGCAAACACCTATTTAAGCAAAGCTTTTACTTCCTTAATACCATGGGAAAAATTCTGTTCAGTGATTGTTACAAAACCAAGCATCACTCCCACAAAATTTCAATATAGTCTGTTAACTAATTCTTCCTGCCAGACCTGATTCAGGTATATATGGTAAAGATTAGCCAACTCACTTTTCTTCTTCTATATGATGTTCTCGGAAGACATTTTTCATCATCCTGCACAAAAGAAAAATCAATCATCTTAAAAACTATGCATGAAAAAATAGGTAACGGGTGCTCAAAGTGTCATTAGATTTGATACTGTGGTAAAAAATAGTTTTTTTATTCTAATTTCTCTCAGCAAGACAGAAGATGAGTATATAACAAAAATACAACACAGCATTTGAGAGACTTGGAAAGCAAGATCCTAGATACCATCACTGAAAATTCCTGACTCCAGCTCTTGTCCTTAATACAAAGGAAAAATCACCACCATAAATCGCAATGGGAAGATAGCCATAACCTTTGAACCTCAATGACTAAAGATTATCTGGAATTCAATTCATTGATAATAAATGTCATAGAAGTTTCTGATTTTTGCTCGTCCTGAGTTTAGGAAAAGACATCTTGAGATCAAGTTACTTTTGGTAAAAAGAAACACCTTACAATGTGGAAGTACTGAGGTGATGCTGAAGTAGCAAGATAAAAAAATAGAATTTCCTCCCTACATATTAATTTGCAAAGGAGAGCAGCTACTTTGCAACTTTATGAACTCTTGTTAGTAAATGCCAAATTAGAAATCAAAATGTGAAAAAGATATTGGTTTGGGCAGTTTTGGGTACACTGTAATTACACTACACAGCACTGCAGGTAGCATTCACTACGTAACAACAGTGCATATTTACCTCTATCAGATTTAAGATAAATGCATTTTATTAAATTCTCAGTAATGCATGCAAACATGACGCATGATTCATATTGTGATATGCAGGGAAATTGAGTGCCAAAGTATCACTGTAATAGTTACACAACTTGTCAACTTTTAGCATTTATGACTATATGAATGACAACTTTGGCCTTAGAAATAACCAGATGCATATAATTAGAAACACAATGAAAGATAGCTATTCACGCACTCATGAAATATTTATATTACATTACTGCAGATTAACATGCTTAAGAAATACACTGACACTTACAAAACACAGAATTGTTGTAGTTGATGGCACACATAGAACAAAATGCATATTTGTTATACTTTTTAACAAATATTGACAACTCAGTTGTTTTAATAAAGCATCTCCTCACATCATTACCCACATTCACTATATATTCCTTGTTTATATTAGCTATTTAAATGTATAAATACAAAAAACATCTCTAGAAAAGTAATTGAGCAATTTTACAAAAATATTTGACAGCTAGTGGTATTTTCTTACCACCATACATTATTGGAATTATCTACAAAAAAGCTTACCAGATCAGTATCAAGACAATCTTGTTCATCGTCTGTTGTGCTACATAACTCAAAAATGTTTGTACAGTCCTGATCACTGTAATACAATTAAATCTCTGTTACTGGGATAGCAAAAACATAGCTACCATTTCCAAGATTAAACCCGGCCACAACCAAAAGCTACACATAAAGTGGAAGACAGTAACTAAGAATTAAATGAAATATAAAAATCACAAGATTATTACAATACTAACAAAGTAATGTTACATCTGAAAAACTGCTATACTGGGTATTTCAGAAGCGAGGGGAGAAGGGTGAAATTAGCATTAGGGATATGAAAGGGGCCTTCATGCCTGAGGTACCTGCAGGAAGACTGCCTACGCTAACTTCTTTCAAGAATACACCTCTCAACTGAACTAAGTCAGACAAGCTGAAACTTCTACACATGCTAGACAGCACAGAACTTACTTTATAGGTTGAGCTACTTTCACATCAAGTGACATTTTGATACTATAAATACTAGTGAATGCTACTAAGGGAAAAAGTTAAAAAGTCTCTATGTTGAACACTTAAGTATTTCCTCAGTTAAGATAATAGGCAAAAAGAATTATCCAACTGTCCTGCACGCATTGAAAAATACTAAGAAATCAAAAGAAGCAGGATTCACAACAAAGAGATATTAAAATGGTGGAAGAGTATAAGCATCTAAGAGCACGAGTATTCAAGCACTTTATAGATTAAAACACCACTTACTTGATAAATTTTAAGAGCTGGGTAGTGATCTTTTTTGCAGCTCTAGCAATAGCACTTCCAGGTTCATTGAAGGTCCTAGCATTACTTTCAATATATCTTACTTCCCAAACCAATGCAGAAATTCTCCTTAAAATTAAAAAACATAGCACCTTTATTACCAAGATAAAAAGCTTAAAAACTGCAAGAATTGTATCTTAGTAATCTCCTGTCCACATTACATTAGACAGATGTTCTTTGCTTTAAGTTTCATTAGACCAGTCTCAAAATTTTCATTCACATGGGAACCTGAAGTATGTGTGCATATATGTATACATGCAAACAAGACACACACTCACTCAAGGAAGCAAAACCAACATCTTTACTCACTCATTTTCCAACTCATTATTGATAATTAATCTTCAGAAAGTTTGTGGACTTCTAGCATGTTTTGTTTTCATTCTTAAAATTCAATTGATACAATTAGCCAATTAAGTACTAGCATTTGTTATCACTAAATTATAAAGTATCACTGAAATAATACTGAGGATTTTGGATTCCCTGCATTCTTTAAAAATGCATGCATTTTTTAAAAAGCTTACATTTGACCTTATTCAAAAAGCAGGGGAAAAATACTATTTAACTATCACTGTAAATTATAACATTTATTCTGGAAACATCAGAAGTTGCTTGTTACAAAGCCCTGTTAAATGGAACACAAATTGTGTAGTATCTTAGTAATTCTTAACTAATAAACAAAAGGCATAAGCAGTTAAAAAAGAGTGACAAGAAGCTTAGACTAATTACACTTTTAAAGACATCTCAGCTATGTT
The DNA here is from genome assembly GCA_017639485.1 of Pluvialis apricaria. Lineage (NCBI taxonomy): Eukaryota > Metazoa > Chordata > Aves > Charadriiformes > Charadriidae > Pluvialis > Pluvialis apricaria. The sequence continues at coordinate 101,820,333 of CM030007.1, read as the reverse complement.
CTTTTCTGTCTTCCCTCAAATACCTTGCTTTGAGGCCAACTGACCTGTGTAAGATGACAGATTTGTAGAAACTGCTACATATTAAAATTGTAACTTGATAGAAATGAGCTAGCACAACTATGCAATTTCACTTTTATCATTCATTTTTCCAATTCCTTATAATTATAACTGTGAAGCAGAGACACCCCAAGTTTGCAGCATTTCACCTACAGAATTTCAAACTATTTCCCAAGACATTATTTCAGTCTTACATAGAAGGAAACAATTATTAATGTATCTTCACTGTATTTACAGACACACTGAACACAAGTCCAGATGAAGAACACCCTTAAATTTCTTTTAGAGCTAAGGATGCCCAGTACATGCAGCAAATCAGAACTTTATCACCACTACACTTCAGTTTCTTCCCTCTTTCTGTACCGTAAGTTTTTATAATTTAAAACGCTGGTAGTAATATTTAACGTTTCACCTCTGTATTTAAGCCCATTTCTGAAAGTAACAAGCACTTAAGAGCTCAACCCTTGTCAAGTCCAAAGTAACTGAAGTACAGCACTTCAAGATCTGAATTGTCTCCAGCACTGAAGTAACTTAATTTTTAATATTTACAAATTCCAAACAGCACATTTCTCAAAGAAAAAATGCCAGCGTTTATTGTAACTCTGAAAACAGTACCAATATAGGCTGAAATCAATTTCCTTAAGAACTAAGAAACTTAATAAAAATGACTATAACATTGCAGTTACCAAGCATCAGAGCCCTGCTACAAAACACTAATAATGCTGAATTCAGGCACTGCACTATTGTTTTTCAGAATGTTTGTAAAAAGAATAATTGCTCTTCTTACTAAAAAAGTTTAGATCTTCTCACAACAGACAAACTCAAGGCCACTTTCTCCCTTGTTTCTACTGCCAGTACTAACCTGTAAAATCGGTTAGCCAGTCTTGTCCGAATTGTGTTCAAGTCCGTTGGATAAGCAATCACGGTACAATACTTGGGATACGTACACAGGTCAACTGGACCAGCAAAAGCTGCTGAAATGTCTGTGAAGAAACAGCAGGATTAATTAAACTATTTCAAGGCTTGTATGCATATGACAATTATGCGAGGTGCTCAATTACTATGTACAATTATTCTTGGTAAAACCAACAATGTATAAAAAACAAAAATTTCAGTACAGACAAACAGAAAGAACTGCACATAAGAATGTATGAACATTTACAGTACTTTATCATAGGGAATTTTTAAAGGATGCCACAGACATTCCAGGGACTTGTTTATAAATGTAACGTTAGGAGAAAGCTACCTAAAGCTTAGGTCACATGCTCACCAAGAGTCAGAAGCTGATCAATACCACTGATAATCCGTTCACATGCTTCATCACGAGATCTCATCCCCCACTCCCCTTCTTGGGGTTTGTATAGCAGTTTCTCCACCTCTTCAAAAGTCACGGAAACACTAGCTCCTAATTCTTCAGGCTGATCAACTGAAGAATGATAGCAAATAGGGAAGGGTAAATGAGAACACAAACCAACAAGATAAATTAAATACTCATGCTTATTAAACACTCATAATTGACAAAAAAAAAATCTTGTCTTAAAGTGGAATTTGATGCTAAGACTACGGGGAAAAGAAGTACACAAAATGCATACAACAGCAAAGATATCCTTTAGTTGTGTTTTCTGCAGCTCTGAATTTCCAGAAGACTCTTTCCTCTCTTCATCTAAGCACTAGACTTAAGAGGACTTGAACTCAAAAGAGTTGTTTATATGCTTTCGTTTTAAATGCATGCCCTAAACTCCACAGGATCCTAACTTAGTTTAATGAGCGAATTTGTGTCCCTAACCTTTAAACATGTGCAAGATAGGTAATATACTTTGTGACATCCCTCCCGGTATTAACCGATCTTTCAGACATTTTCAAAAATATTTCTTTTGAACATGGCAGATCGATTGTTTCAAAGCAATAAGAACTGGTAGAAATATAAAGCTCTGATGTATGGCTCCGTAGAAAGAGTTACACTTCCAAAGACTAACACAATGTGGCCAATGCAGAATGATTGAGTAGGTATTGTATTCTGCCTAGATATCTTCCCCCCTTAACTCCAACAGATTGCTTTTAGCACATTTTCAGTTTTTGCACTTTTGTTGTTTTTGAAAAGCTAAGTTTCTCATTTTGCTTGAGCACTTGAAAAGGAACAAGCATGTGAAGGTTCCTGATCAGACTCCGTGGGTAGGCAAGATCACTTCTATGTAGTGATTAGGAAAACTGGAATTAACAGATAATTTTTTTTTTTTATTAGCAGATAAATTTAACAGTATAAAGTGTGTAGGCTTAGAGCTAGAAACTAACAGTAAGAACTTCCATTAGCATACGAGAGTCTGTCCATTAAAAAATGAAAGCAAGAAAAAGGATAGAGTCTTTGTCAGTGTTAAGATGACTGTAATCCATGAATATGTTGCATACAAACTCTAAAATACATGTCAGTTACAACCACTGTAGAGAAAAAGACAAGCTTTAGTGGGGGATCTTCCAAGTTTATGGAAAGGACTATTTTTTCCTTCAGCTGAACAGGGTTAGTCTTAATAACCCAAAGTAATTTCTAGTTCTCTGTTCATTATTGCATTGACAGAGCCCTAACAGTATTTATTATCCACGGAAATCATACTAAAGATAAAGCAGTTCTTCAAGAAACAAATGGGTAAAATACAAAATGGTGCTAGGAGAAGCTGAAGGGGCAGAGGTGACTCACTTACATGATCTTTCTGACTCATCTTGGAGCCCAAACAAATTCTGCAACCAAACTTTGTGATGACAACGCTAAGAGAAAGCAGCAAGTAATGCTTCTACACTTACATAGGGTTGTGTCAAGAAGAACTCACATGGTATCTGGTACTCCATTGCATAACCGCTCAAGAGGGATTTTCTCCTGCAGGAGTAACAACTAAAGCAGAATGACAGACTAAAACAAACAAAACTCTGTCCTTCCCAACAAGCACGTAAAGATCTCTGCTTTGCGTCTTTTGCAGCACCCTGGTACATGTGACAAAGAAGACCTGACATAACAGCCAGTCCACACCAATAGTGGCTTAGTAAGCAGGCTGCTGAAAACTGAACTTTCAGGTCCATATGCACCAGCTTTTCCTGGTCTTGACAGCATTGTCCCTGACAAGACAAGAGTTTGACATCCAATACTGTATCTTGATAATCATGAGACAAAACTTAGGCTTGCAGGATACGAAAGGTAACAAATTAAAGTTGTGACCTGCTAGTTAGTCCAACTTCAGTGCTGTTCTTCTACCATACATTTATGTTAGTAAACTGAATGAAGAAGAAATATTTTGAGAGAAGAGTGGCAAACACGAGGTACAATTTCAATTTGATCTGAAAGTCATTCAATTGAAGAAAGGAAGAGAAAGCAAAGAAGGGATTTAACCCTGTTTTATACTATATTAACACAATAATGCCTTCTAGAAATGCACAACACCTTTCTCTAAGAGTTTTACTTCCCTACAGAATGCTACTTTCTGGCTGGAAAAAAAGGTAGAAAATAAGGAGTTCCAGATTGTCTTCAAACAATTTTCGTTCTTTGTCTAGTCTAGTGGTTCCTGTGGTACTTATCATTGACCTGTTCAAAGGACATTCTCAATTCTTCGACCTTATCCACAAAAGAAACACTAGCTTTTAGCCTTTTTTTCTTTTTTTTGTGTGTGTCCTTTCCCAGTTTTCCTATGGTAAAGTCATACCTCCTCAGATCAATCAAACCTTAAGCTCTTAACATGGCAAAGTAACAACTTATTAGATCAAAAAAGAAATTACAGTTTGCCTCTGATAAAGGCAGTAAATGATGACTTACATATGTAACACTATCCAGATTTAAATTAGCATCTGTAGTATGTCTCTGTCATTACACTGCCAGTGTAGCAATTTCAAGAATCCTAGGTTCCTTTATGCTATCAAACTTAAGCAGTTGAGAACGCTACTCTTCATATTTCAGTCCAAAGGAGGAAGAACTGATAATTAATACACTGATATAAACAGCAACTTAAACCATAGTATACAGCATTCAGAAGACATTGATACAATTTGCCCTGTTAACAAAATAAATCCTGACTTAAGTTCACATGTAAGGCTTGTGAGCCTCTAACAATAATATGACTGTACCTCAGTGACATATATGGGGAGCATTAACCAGTTCACGATGAGTAAGAAAAGCTTCTGTATGTTAGAATGAGACAGATGCTGGTGATAAGAAAACGGAATGTTTCACTCCAATCTGTGTGTGTGTGTGTAAAACCAAAGTCCTGCTGATTACTTGCTTTCTACAAACTAAAATGTGTAAATATTTCAATTTCACATTTTGATTTCAGACTGTTTTGCAGAATTTGTCATCACAAAATATGACTGAAGCAGCCAGCTAACACTTCCAAGATTAGACAGTCAGGTGGCTACTGAGAACATCTGCACGTATACAATATCCTCATCTAAGAAAAAAAAATACAGCATAGGCCTTTCTGGTGTCTGGGAAACAAGCTAAACTCCTAGCAAAGATTATCAAGAAAATTAATACCTTTTTGACAGCTTATTCAGTAACTACTCTCAGTACTTCACAAACTTTCCTCTCTGCACCCAGCTGGTACTGACAGGCACTGGAAAACTGAATTGCATAAGACAAACCAGGAATCCAACTGTTCATTCACAGTTAATTTGGATTTGACCAGCAAACTTTATAAATTGCTGGCTTTAAAATATATGCAGTAAGGACTTGCTGACTGGAAATTATTCTGCATGTATTCTTCCCCTACCCTCTTATACTATAATGTATTACAACAAACAAGTTTTTGAAACCTGGTATGTTTTTGAAACTTGACATTTGGAAGTAGCAGGTTTTATTGCGTAAGCCAGAACTACACATTTAAAGTATTTCCTTCAAAATTTCTCTGGAAGATGCAAAGGCAAAAAATACAGGTATATTCAAGGTATACGAAGCAAGACTGTCTTTAAGAACTTTCTTGCCTAAATGCACAAAACCACGCTGCTGACATTCTCTGTAATTTAAAGGATAACTATTACCATATCAGTTCCACTTGTTAAGTAGATATGTACGAGGGATACTGTACTCAGATGACTTAGTGGCAAGAGTTGCAAAAAAGATAGGAATCATCTAAGGTCCACTACCTGCATGAAGCAAAGGAACTGGAAAGAAGCAGCACATTAAACTGTTTTATTAAATTAATTTCTACCTACCATTATCAGGAACTGGTTCCATGTCCCACGGGCTAAGCTTTTCAATTTCACCATTGTCCCATCTGATTCACCAAGTGAAAAAAAAAAAAAAATTAAAGTTATCTTGACTCAGAAGTATTCCCTCCAAGCACATTTAAATCACAGCTATTTTTAGGTATTAATAATATATACTGTACAAACATGCATATAAACAAAAGCATTAGCTAGCAATCAGCTGTCACAAGTGCAAAAAGGAAACATGCTTCATAATAAATTCCAAATTAAAATTGTACTTGTGATTTTGGCTATCTGCAACTTACCCAATATAAAAATCAATTTTACAAAGCCTGTATCAAGAACTTGCAGAAGAAAAATAAACCATACACTTGGAAAAAAATGAGATAAAAACATGAAAGGAAAGATAAGAGAAAATATACATATAAGAGGGGATTTTTTAGCTAAACACAACAGTAGTTGTGCAAGCCTGTGGAATGTTTCAGAGAAAGGAAGAACAATAAGTGAGGTATTTGTTATATTAACATTTCATTTTATAAGGCATACCACATTAAGACAAAGAAAAGAGAAAGTGTAAAATGAAGAAAGTAAAGCTAAGTAAGGACTAAGAGGAAGCAAAGGCAAACACAGTTGATAATATTACTCTATCTGTATATTCACTCTGATACTTAACTATTAGGTATGAATATCATTTTGAGATCTCTCCAAATCCTACCCCATTTGGGCATGATTTTTACATGTTTTTAACAACACAAAAAAATACCAATGAATTTTGGTATTTCACAGATAAGAAATGCCCTACTGATCCATCTAGACCATTAATTTGTGTCTTTAAAACTATTATTGGGAGAGGCTATTTACAGACAGTATGATCCTGGTACAGGATATTTAACTGTTCGCGCCCTACAAGAGACTTAGAATGACACTGAGTAAAGCTGATGCCACCCAGCATAAATTCCTGGGGGAGCCTACTCCAGTCTGAAATATGACTGTCAGGAACCACTCTTTTGCACCCCATCCTTTAACCAACTTTCAACACATACAAGTATTTGCTCCAATCCTATGTCATCTTAGTTTCTTTAACATCTCTTCAAGAGAAATCCTGTCAATGGCTTCTTAAAAAAAAATAATCTAAATATATGCTGTCTGCTGTCCACTTTATTCATAAACTTACTAACAAAGACACAAAACTTCAAAACGGGTAGAGAGGCAGAACTTCCCTGTACAGATGCAGTGCTGGCCCTTTCCTACAGCTGGGTTTATCCTTACGCTCAATAGTATTATTCTTTATTATAGGCACATACCAGAAACTGAAGTCAAATGTATCAGTCTACTGTTCACAGATTTCCCTCCAGAGCCTTTTCTGTGGGCAGCAGCAATCTGCCAGTCCTCTAGGACAGTACTCCTCTTGCCAGGAGTTTCATATCAGAGTTCTTCAAATGCCTGGGTGAATGCCATCTACTTCTTATGACTTAGATATTTGGTCTAATACCTCCTGCATATTTATTTCAAACAAACTGAAAATCAAGATGATCATCCTCAATATTTTATAACTAAAACTCTGTGCAGGTAAGAGCACCTCTCCATTATTTTGGATTACCCATCAACTTAGGAAAACTTGGATCCATCCACATTCAGCCTGTTTGATGTTTATGAACTAACAGAGTTCTGAAGGCTCTGAAGGTTCATCTATTCAGTTCTCCTCCCCAGTTAACGTACAACAATTCAGAAATTGTTGGTATCCATAAATGTATATACTACTTCATAATATTGCATGACAGGGTTTTATCAATACAATTTAGCAGAGCTTAAGCCCCATTTAGTTCTGCTTAAGCTCCATTCATCCAGGTAATGCCACTTAATAATATATAAAGCTGCTTCTACACAAATTGCTATTTTTGTCTGGCCAATAAAATAACAAAACAGTCAATTTACACATCTTCTATTTATTTATTAACTATAAAACAGTGATGGTGATAATTTGAGATGATTCCTAAGTGTGTGATAACGTGGTTACTGATAAGACTTTCAGTTAAGTTACATGGCAATTACTCCCCTTCACCTCATTCAAATGTGGTTTCCCACACTCTCCATCACTGACTGTTTTGAAGCCAACTTTCAAAGGTTGTTTCTGGTATAAAATACAAAGCACTTCTTCGCCACTGCTGAGATAAAGAGCTTTATTTTAATAAAACAACTGCAGATGTTCACTCAGCTGGATAAGCAAAATTCTACCGTCTAAAAAAGCACCGTAAACCAAATCCTGAGTAAAGCAGAGAGACAGCATATCGCAGTTTTTCCAAGACAGAGCCACAATAATTTGTTTTTTCCCATTTAAAAATATGTAAAGTGAAGGGTATTTTAAAATCTTTTTGCATCCAATGTATAAAGCATATGAATGCAAATTAGGAAGCTACCGCTGCTGAACCACATGCAGATTCTTGGGTAGACAAGACTTAAGATTCCCAAACAAAGGACAGTATTTACAAAAAGAGCTAAGGACCCAGCCAAGTCACAAAACCTAATTACACCTGCAAAGCACTCCAGACATTTTCATATACGTATCTTAGGAATCTTCTCTAGAAGAGTTGTTTGTGAGTCAAGGTAGAACAGAGTCACATTCTCTACGAAAGCAGCACAAATCTTTAAAGATCTCTCTTTTGAAAGTGCTCTTTAAAGAGCACTGCATTCCTTACCTATTCAATTATTACGCTAACTTCAAAGCAGCTCTAGACTTTCCTCTGTTAAAGTCTGGTACATTAAAATATTGAAATATCCTTCAGCGTTCACAGAAGAAAGGAGTCTAGGAAATTGGCTACAGGCTCTTTTTTGTAACTGAAAACTTGATTTTGAATTGGCCAAGAAAACAACCAAAAACCCCATCTAAACTTACTCTTAACAAACTGTGGTAACGTAACAAAACATATGAAAGGTGTAAAACATGGAAGGTAACATATATTCCGCATGGTAGCATATCAAAGGGTTTGAGCTATCTAACAGATAAAATTTAGTACTTTGAAATAAGATTTAGTTGTATTTTAATACCGGTATCTGACCTCAGTGGATTTTTTCTCTGTACATCATGTTACAAAATAAGTGAAAAATATACTAGCCAGTAACGTGAGTAATTTTACCCTTACATGACCTGCAGTAGATATGCTTCAAGTATACCATCCCTCATGCCTGGGACATTAGTAAGACATCAGTAAGCATCCAGCACCATTTAGTTTGTCAAGATCCTCTTTTTAGGTAAGAGAAGAGTCCGAAGGACAATGAAATGAGGGCAAGAAATCAATACACAGATAGTCTGGATTTCATTTTTACATCTGTATGTATTCTCTCGTTACAGGTGATTAAGTAACTGTCAGAAAGAAAAAACAGGTATTCACACATACTGACAGATGTGCAAGATGTGGAACAGTCTTAGCTTTATCACTGCCCAGAACACAAAGAAGTCCTTTGTGGTCAGATGATCTGTTGTAGAGACTTAATGTTGATGCCACTTTTATTTATGGCAGATCAAAAGTGTCAGTCTGCTAATTGTAGCTGTGGAAGCCAAAGTGAAAATTCACTTGCCAAAAGCATACAGGCAAGGACTTCAATCTGGAAGTTACTTACACCTTCCCACTAAGGAAAATCAACAGGATAGATGACAAGTAAAGTAGATGAGACAAGGAACCAAAATATGTAACACAATCTTGGCAGTCTCACAAATTGTCTATTAGCTACAAGTACTTCCTCTGTTTGGGATGAGTATCAGATCTACTGTAAGAGGCACAGGAAGAAGCTCTGGTCATGATAGAAATATTACGTATTTGCTGATTATTCTCCTTACAGTCCTCTCTTGCTTTGTTTGAAGGACATCTTTGTTGACATGAAAGAAGGTGCACAGGAACACCACTATTGTCAAACTGTCATGAGGGGATATTAGGGAGTCATTTTTCAGAACATGCCTTGGTAAAGAAGGTCTGTGCCCAACTATCTTGTTACCAGTTTGACTCAGATGTTCCTGGCCTTTTCTGTTTAAGCAGGGTTTTTTTTTCTACTCTACTACCCTTGATTTACTCAATTTGCCATGTTTTGAACAATGTACTTGATAATACTGCCTAGATGAAGGCATATGGTATCTCCTGACAAGTAGACCGATCAAAGGGATTTGTCTGTTACAGGTAAGACAAGGTTATATTATCGGCCAGTTATCTAGCTAAAGATCACCCAAAGAGGAAATCAAATGGTAAAATGGCAAGTGGGACCTATACAATATGGAATATGCCAGAATACCACTAGGCAGTGAAGAGATTCACGTTTTGTCTTCACATTCATGTGTCAAGCATAAAGAGAGAGCAATGTCTGGAAACATCCTCTACAGGAGTCTCAAGTGATAGCATGAGATCATCTTATATGTATACTTGTTCCTGTAGACTATAATGTAAGAGGCAGAAGTGTGAACTTGAAGCATAAAGATCATGATGTCAACAACAACAGAAGAGATTCAGCATGCCCCATCCAATAACAATTATCAATGAAGAATAATAATCAACCTACACCAGAAATTGCATTGCTTGCTTTGTGGAAGAGATTCAGCACCAGTCATTACAGAAAGTGATTCGCAAATGCAAAAGAAGTCAGTAACTCCTTTTACCATATGTACTATTCACTAAAAAGTTGCCGCAAGTTATTACATATTCACATTGTGCTAGATTAGCAACTTGAAACCATCAAGAAGTGATAATACAAACAGTAAAATCATTTGAACAATTTATATATTCTCATACCAAATAAGCCAACTATGTAAGAAGCAACCCACATTACTAACATTACAAGTTTAAAATCTTTTTATACTTACTTAACACTGTAACACTGAAAGTGACTATCCGGATATTGAGGCTGATATGGTTCTTGACCCAACACTGTTCCAAACCACCAAGCATCATCAATAATGGACCGGAACCTATCAGCTAGAAGGAAAAACGTTTGCTCAGATATTCTACCACGAAAAGCTATTTAACCATACCTCTTCTACATGGAATTCAAAAAGCTTTTGATCAATGTATTTCAGTTTAAAGTTCTAAATCCGCTGATACTCAATAAAAGATGAGATAACTTATTACGCACAAAAAATACAAGTGCTAAAATCTAAGTAAGTTTGCTACTTAGCTACAAAATAAGAAAAGGGAGCACTAGAGCCTCAATTTATGTTTTGAGGACTGTATCTTAGATCTATGGTAATCCCTCTAAAATGCTTAGTACAGCAGTTAGTAGGCTCAAATTTCTAACAGGCAAAGGGACCTTACCTACCAGAGAGCCCTCTGAAGTTACAAGAAAGTAGCACCTAGTATATTCAGCAATTAGCCAAGGAAAAATTTTTGCTTTCAAAATCATTCAGTCAAATATTTAGAAAGCACACTTACAAGCTTGCCAGTTCCTTTGCCGTGCTTCATCATAGAACTGACGTAATATAAGGAAGTCGATAACATCTGGCATATCATGGTATCTAGATAAAAAAAAAAAATCCCTTTCATGTATGCGCCTTAAGGGCTTTAGGAAGAAGCTTAAACAGAAATGTACTAATATTCTAAGAAAAATAAAGATGCACATACCTGATGGAAAATGATTTGTCTGTATGTTTTCCAGTGGCGTGATCTATAAAGGCAAGCTTGAGGCAACACAATGTGGGAGGACCAACTTCGTATCTAATTCCAACAATTTTTACCAATTCCTGATCCTACAGGCAAGAACAAAATTTCAGCAAGTATTACTTTCTGGACTATGCACAGAACGATTAATTTAACATTAGGTAAACCAGCACATGAATTGTACCCACATCCAAAAAGCCAAAAATATTGAAATTATATATGAGATTTCAATGGAAGACAGTTTGTTAGACTTGGCAATTTTAACACAGCTATTTATATTCGGGCTTCCCACAGGTAACTCTGAAGATACTCTGATAATTGAAGACACTTTCCCCTATTGTTTCCATAGAGAAACATTATGGGAAACAGCATAACCTCACAAATCAATGTTTTGCAAACAGTGTAATACAACTCTTCATTCACAGACTACTAGTAATGAACTCTCAGTATCTTCAATGCAGACCTACCCTAAGGACTACTTTTCTCCATGGCTCCTTGTGTGGATTCAGTTCATAAATATTATTTCTTCTAACTGCTTCAATGTAAGCTTCATGGCCTTGTCGGAAATATATTACCTAAAAAAAACAAACATGAAAACCAAAGAGTAAATGTGATCCTATATGTAGTAACTATAATAATGTTAGTTAACACAAGCATTTCAAGATTTTAATCAATATTCCTACCTCATCGCCCATCTGAGGAACAAAAGGGGATCTTCGAAGAGCTGTGTCTGTTATCCAAACGGGAGGATGCCAATCATATGACAATTCCAAGTTTACTGGTTGTGTTGGAGCATTAGCCTATGTATTAGCATAATAAGAGAGCAAAATTAGATATAATGGACATACTGCTGACATGACATGAAAACAACTCATTCCATTTTAATTTGGCAGACAAAAACTTAGCTTATGAAAGACTAATGTACATTTCTAAAACATATGAGCAAAATTCCTCCAAGGCTTTGCTCGAGTTGTAACTGTAATTGTAGCACTAATACTAAGCATTCCTTTCCTATATGAAGATTTAAGTGAGCAAGATTGCCATTATGCAAGTCTTAAGAGGAACAAAGTTTTATAACTTAGATGGCAGTCCCGGTGCCCAATTAAAAAAAATAAAAAATCTATCAAGCTGCAAGAAAATATTTGAAGATGAAAAATTATGAGAGATATTGCACAGTAAATATTCATATTAAAACAGTTCCAAATATATCATTTTGAGAATACTTGGAAGAAAGTGAAAGGATAGAAAGACATACCAAAACTACCCCAAGCATTTAAAAAAAAAAATCTGCTGTTTTCTACCATAAAAGGCAAACAAATAATAGCTATTGTAACTTAAAAGGACAATTATTTAAACGTGTAAAAAATTAAAAATTCAACCCAAGTATAAATGGCCACCACAAATACAGTGGCTATATCCCCTAATTTTTCAAAAAGTTATGTTACTTAAAAACAGACAGTTTAACAGGGTTTTAGTCTAATATTCTGTACAGTTATTTAATAATTACATTTCCCCTTTGATACCAGCAACCTTGCAAATCCTTTTTATTTGAAAAGTGAAAATGACTTCACTTGGAATGCAGATTCTTCTATACAAATCAGCAGATACCCTGCATTTGGAATGGTCTGAAATTAATTGAGATACACTGTATGTACTGATACCAATATCCTTATCCAATGGCAATAACAATTACTTTAGCAGTTTCCCGTGAAGAGGTCCAAAAACCTAAGAAAGAAATTTATTAAAGAGTGAGTAGAAGTTGTTAACTGTATACCTCCTCCCGTTTTTTTGGTTTGGGCTTTTTTCTCCTTTTTCTTCTTCTTCTCTTTGGAGGAGATGATTTCTCTGCTGATACTTCATCTTCTGAAGTACTGCAATATCTGATAGCTTTCCGTCGAGAAGTCCGTACGGGAGGTTGTAGGTTAATCCCTGCGTCAGCAATCCAGTCAGAGTATCTACTTGAAGAATCACTGTTCATAGTGGATGGCGTCAGGGAAAATGCAAAACACAGAACCAAGTTGTCAATATTTCAGAAAGCTAAATTATCTTAGACAAATATCTGCAGATATAGATCGCTGTTGAAAGCACTATCAAAAGAACTAGAATTAGTCTGATCTGTTGTAACAATTACTTCACTTAACGTTTAACATAATTTTTTGGGTACAGAGTAATTCAAAGCATGTTTTTTTTAAAAAAACTCAAGTCTGATGAATTCTAAAATCAGTAATTTTATTCAAGAAAGTTATGCAATGAAATTCTGGACTAGTTAAGAGCTCTCCCTAAAGATGACACCAGCCAAACACAACTTAAATTCTTTACAGTTATACAAATCTCACAGGTACACATTTGCTTTTTTTATCTCTCTCTCAGTATTTTTTACTTCTACTACTATAGAGTTCTAGAAAGAATATCTAAAAAAGCCATAGTAAAGTGATTAAAATCTGTAACTTCAGTTCTAAATAGAATTATAACCTTATCAAATTTAAACTTTTTCCAACCAAACATTTTTCTAAGAGCAAGCAACTGACTGTTGCTGATTAAAAAGGCAAAACAAAACAGCAAAAAACCCCCCACCTCTCAAAAACCCTACAGAACAAAGCACACTATAAAAAACATTCCAGACTATCTTCTTTCTCCTTGCCACCTAGCAAAAAAGCAAAAGGATTTGAGACTACACTAAAGACACAAATGTTTTGGTGAAATAGAACACTAAATAACGATGTAATGTGTCAGTACAGTACCCTAGAAAGCATTACTACATATGAAGCACAACAGAACTTCCATACAAATTTTAACTTGCCAAAATTCAAGTAAAACTCAGGATTTGTTTGTTCATTTTTACCTAGAACTATTACTGTTGCTTTTCTTGTCACTTCTCCATTCTTCCTCTTCATCAGATGAGCCAGAGCCCTCACTTTCTTCAGCTTCCTGAATTTAAAAATATAGAGTCAATCAAAAACTTTCTCACAGCACGTGTTTCAAGGGTTTGAAACAAAAAACACATTCTCCATTCATGTCTGCATATTATCAAGTTAGGAAGAAATTTGGTAAAAAGAGTTGTTAAAATGGAAGTTACGGTAGTTCTTTTTTTGTATCTGATTTCAACTCACCTTTTAACCTCAGGAGTACACTATTAATCATTAACTTCTGTATATTCACTCACATTTTATTAGCTACATGTGGATCCACCTGCTGTAGCCACTCTTCACAAAGCAACACTTCTATCCCCTTACCATATGACAGTTCTGTTTTTTTCTAGTCTAAGGATAAGTTCACATTGTTTATCAGAACAAAGTTGCAGTTGATTTCGATTGCTTCAAATTCCAGACTCATGATGCTGTAATTAGGTCATGTACACAAAATCTAGCTCACTATAATGCAAAGGAAGAATTTAAAGATTGCAAAAGGAACAAACCAAGGAAAACTATCACATCTCCCACCTGTACACAACATGGGTATATTCTGTTACCGGAGTAGCACTTCTATGATTTTTTTTTCATTAGTTATGCAATTTAGAATCAGGTGATTTTTTCTGATTTTAGTATCAACTGATTGACCAAATACTAATTGGGTGTATTCATGCATATATTTAAATGCAAAACTAAATAGTCAAGATCCATCAAAATATATTACAACTTAAGTAATTTCCTGATTGTTGTTCAATAATTTATTTACTTTAATTTCATGTTTTAAATGTGTTTTACATAACTGAAATGACTAAGTATAATGTATTGCTCATGTCTCAAGTTACATGTTGTCAAGCAAAAAATAGTGAGAAAAGAAGATTTCACTTGCAACTTCAAGTTTGATACTGCTTGGATTAGTCCAACTGACTATTTCTTTGTCATTTTCAGAGTAACAAAGTTAACAGGCTTCCCCCTAAGACCCGTTCATACAGTGTACAGGATGGACAATACGCACTAAGTCAGTTCTTCTCTTTTATCCTACCATTTGTAGAATTAAAACAGAAAAACCCTATTTACATCAAAGCTTGACTTATGGTATTATTAGTTTTAGTATTATTAGCATCTAACATCACTTCTTCAAAAATATTTAAGTATAGGTAGTATTTACAGCACAATGCACATAGCTCTCCTATTTGCACTTTACGTGCTTTGAATTTGCCAGGTGCCAGAAGTCTCCTGTCAACTCTCCTTCCACCCAAATTCCCAAAATAAGGAAAACCTAAACTTTTCATTAAATTTAAGTGATTTATTGTTTTTAAACACATAGGAATGTTTTGTTAAGAGGCTAGAAGAAGAGAGTGTTTCCAAAGTATATAATTCTTCATCCTAGTTACAAAATTATCTCATCACCTGAATGTGCTCCATTCTGTTCACCATTCTTCCTTAACAAAGTGACTAGCCCAACAAGTCCGACCTTCTCTACTCCTTCCATTTCTTCCCCCTTTTCCCATTTGAGACTATTTCCTTGTATGCAAAGCAAGACAACTGTAGCCCAAGCAGTCCTACCACTGATTTACAGCATCTGATAACACAACAGTCAAAAACTCCTCCTACCCACAGCAAAGTCCTGTTTCACCCCAAGCCAGGACTCGGCCAGGATAAACATACTCTGTGGAAGAACCACATTACCAGGCCGTAACAATGCTTTATCAAGAACCTTCAAAATTTCCAGTTTTAGGTGCGTGCACAAATTTGGAAGGTTTACACAGAGAAACAGCAAAACACATCTAAGATCCAAACGTCACTTTAAGCCAACCTCAGCATTGTACATCAGTTTTTGCCTTGGGCTGTGGATTTAGCTTAGAAGATTCTCAGAAAAAATAGTTCAACCATTTTTAAAATGACAGGAAAGACTGCCATTATTAAAATAACAGATAACTAGGTTTGAGATGTACTAACAATAACTCTGCTTACAGAAATACTTTCCCTGGTAAAAGAGGGTGGGGTTTTTTGTTTGCTTCTTTGTTTTAAGAGAGAAGGCACATTTAGATGAAGCTTCACTTACTGATGAACTCAAGTTCAAAATACAGAACTCTGAACAGAACTTACCTGCTCTATCAAGCCAAAGCAGTTATCTCTTTCCTCATCAGAAGACTCCAGTTGTTCAATGTTATGCCGTGTTCGGTAATTGCGATATTTCCGTCTATGCAGTCTACGCTTAGACTGTATTAATGAGGACTCAGAGTCACTCTAATTTTTATAGGAAGTAAAAAAAAGAAGTTACACAAAAGCATGTAGCAAACTTTTACAGGGGTGAAAGAGCGGCTAAAAGCACCACTGAAGGCAAAAACTGAAACATCACATCACAGCCTGATCATGTCAAAACTCCTTTTCACAAGAAATGATTTTCCCGCAAGCCAATAGTTTTAAATTTGCTGATCCAAATTTAAGATTTATTAGTTGTTCTAAGAAATTGCTCTTTATAAACTACTGTGACAGGTCCATTCATATTACCTGATAAATATATTTACAGAATCAAGACATTAACTGTCACAATGTGCAATTCTGAGAGGACCAAAAATCCTCAACTCTCTCCAGTTAAGGGGATCATGCGGTAGAATTCTTGCATCAAATTGTTTTGTACTGCAAGACAGTGAATCAGGCCACTATCTTACAAAAACATGACAATAATCAGTTTTTCGTTCTTACTGATCTCTTGCAAAAAACAGATAATGAAAAAAATCATTCAAAATGGGACAAGTCTGAAAAAGTTGGCCCATACACAAAACATTGTCGCTTAAAGTAAAACAATAAGGAAATAGCAATATAGCCTACAATTCTTCAAATATAGGACCTTGAATATTCTCATTTGCACCTCAATGCTTTAGCACGGACCTGCAACAACTGTCTTTGAAACTTCAACTGCAGTAAAACCATAACAGCCTGAAATCAAGCCTACCTTTAAAGATTACTACCAAATACCTTCAATAGAAGGAGGCAAGACTGAAAGAAAAAAAGAATTCTAGGTATTCATAAAAATAAATCAAGCCTTGTCCTGCAATAAGTGGAAGCTGAATCAGCAGAAACCTTTAAAGATCATACCTTTGGAAATGTGTGCTTTTATTTTTTTAAACCATGACTTATACCTTGGCACTGAATGCCCATTTGCCTAGAAGCTGCTGCATACCTTTTCTAATGACTCGAATGACTTTTTCTTCTCTGTTGCATAAAGCTCTCTCTCTTCTTCCCCTTTTGCAATTCGATATTCTTCCTGCTTCCTACAAAAAAGTAATGAAAAACTACTTCTGCATCTGTTTTGACAACAGATGAGTTGTATGATCCATTCTCTTTAAAGGATCTAGCTAAAAATCCCTAACACCTAATTCCATTACATTATTAATTACAGACATTATTATTACTCAAACATCTATAACGTATGTCCTCTCATTTCCAGATAGAGAAGATCGATATTAAGAAAGTCTTCCTAGCAAATAACAATATAATAAACCTTTTTAGCCCCATTTTTAAGCCATATTTTTCCCTTTGCAATAATTCTATCTCCTAACACCGGGAAAGCTTTTTAAAAATTTCAAAGATGTAGCGGCACATATGGCTGCACCATCAAAAAGAAATATTTAGCTATTGATATTAATTATCCTTTTCACAGATGCATACTGACAGTACTTTCGAAAGCACCTAACTGTTTTAGTATTTCGAGTGCTCAGTGCTGCTTCTGGTCATAACACATCATCCCCTGAAAGTCTCACAAAAGCACAGTGTCTTTGAACTCTTTCACGTAAATTTAACCTGTGTCCCATTATTTTGGAAAAACAAAGAATCTAGGTAATCTAGTTGTCCTTTAAGATGACTTAAAATATTGAAATATGGAAGAATCATTTTCTACAAAACTAGAGCAACTCCCACTTATTTTTATTGAATGCACTTTACAATTAAGAGTTTTTAAGCACAGCTGACCATAACACTGAGCTGTTTCAATTTGTACCATGTATGTATTTTAGCTTAGGTCTAATAGCACTGGATTTAGAAAAAAACCAACACGATACATTCTCTCTAGTCATATCTGCAGCCCAGTAAGCTGTCTACAGACCTGAGTAAGCTTGGGGGAATTTCTGGTACAACAACTCTTCGTCTCCAAGCCTGAAGGTCTCGCTCAGTAGCCATCTGACTTCGTGGAGCATTCTGGTGCATCTGACGCACACCTTCAACTTGCCCACTACGTCGCAGACCAATATTGGGAGGAGACTGGATGTCAAAACTTGGTCTTCTAAAAGCTAAAATATACAAAAAAATTTTTCCAGACTACACAGAACTGGAACCTTGTTTCTTCTTACTACAGGATAAAAAAAAATAATACTTTACACATTTTTATCTCCACAATTGTAAGTATATGAATAGATGACCAGTTACCACCTTCAGGAAATTATCTGTCTTGTTGAAAGTACAGTGAGATTACACATATACTTTTAAAATGGTTATTTCTGCTACTATTTTAATACAGTGAAAGGAAGTATAATCTGACAGAGGTGTCCTTCTGAATTATTCCAGGCAGCCCTAAGGCTAGTGAGGTTCTAAAAAACACTTTTCCTGAAGCTGAGCTTACATAATTAAAACTACTAGGACAAAGATCAGAAGAGTGTCTGGTTTAAATCTGTATAGAAGGGAGAAAGGTACCCAGTTTGAATAATGGTAAAATTAAGTATTTTGCAAACTTTAGAGGAGAATAAATGTAGCTCCTATAAATGCTATTTGAGTGCTCTACAAATATTTTTAAATATGCAGGGCTCTACAAGAAATACAATTAATGTTCTTTAAAAGGAAAAGCGAAAGGCTTTGTTTGTAATTTAATCACAGGAGTAGCAGTGTTTTAATGAATAAGAAGATCTTAACCAGATATCATTATATTAAGGGAATCTCAGCCCCCAAAATAACATTAAAGTTCAAACCTGTTTGAAATATTTCATACAGTGTAATAAAAATTGAGACAGAACAATTACCTAAGAATTTATCAGCAAGTACTAACCTCTTCTAGGTGTTCCTTCCCCATTTTGTGGACCACTTGAAGCAGATTCTTGATCAGCTCCAGTTCTTTGATCTTGTTGCAGTTGTAATTGTCTAATCATGCCATCGAGAATACTGGGCTCCAAGCCTTGTTCATCCTGATCAACTGTCTGTTGGCCTATAACTTGTTCAACCACTTCTCCATCACCTTGCAAGTGTAATAAAAATAAAACAAAGGGGTTCAGTGAACTAACCGACTATAGCGAATCAATCTCATTGCTCACATCACAGTGAGACACGTTCTACAGCTAAACACAATGAAAACTATTCTTGAAATTATTCCAATTGCTTATTCCAAATGAGACATTTATGGAGTCTACAGCTCAAACACAAGTTTGTGCATACCAGTGCCCACAGAAAATAATTAGACATCCATTTGAACAACCAATGTTTTGGGGGTTTTTTTTGCTTGTTTAAAGTCATATTAACTGTGGGACCTTTCAGCATCTTTAGTGAACATAAATACGTGATAGTTAGCACCTGAGAAAATGATGGCATTTTTAAATCACCTACGTCACATCTACTCTGTTCCCATTCAGAATTACTACAGTAACCCTAACTTTTGAATGTAGGTCTTTAGTGATACTGATCTTACTTGTTGCTACATATCCGAGTTGAGGAATCAAATGTTCATCTGCACAATTCTCTCTTCCTGGCACCAATCTTTGATATTTTGTAGGATGAGGGTTTCCATCCACATCTACTAAGAAGGGAGGGGGCATAAGATGAGGAGCCTGTTGAGTCTGCTCATCTAGGACATAATTGTTAGAGTCTCGAATAAGCGGCCGATAGTCAGTGTGGAAGAACATCTGATCAGGAATCTAGAAAGAAATGAAGTTTTTATGTTATCAATTTGAAAAAAAAGAATATGCGAAAGAACAGAGAAGAACAAGTGACACTAAACTATCTTAAAGGTAAAAGAAAGGGCAAGTTGCCAATAAAAAGAGTTATGCATAGCTACAATTAACCTATATGAGTGTCGCAGTATTCATTTTTGATAGTGCTTTTGCAGGCAACAAAATGCTTTTAGAAAACAATAAACTGAGGTAACTTAAAGCAAAAGCATCGCTTTCCACTTTAAAATATTTTACATCTCCCCCCCCACCCCACCCCCCACCCCCCAGTTAATAAAAGTTTCCTTGGTTTCCGTGCAAGGAAATCATTGTCTATGGTTGAACGTAAGCTCTCAAAGTAAAGTTATTTCTTAATCATGCAATGTCCACCAGAAATTTTTTCTGCAACTGAAACAGCCTGTTAAATCCATGCAGCTGAAGGGAATTGGTTACACAAGTATTAGATCACAGTCAGAATTTTGCTCCTGGCAATGATGAGCAAGATGAAGACAGTAAGTTTCAATTTCAGCTAAGAATGTAGAGGAAGAAAAAAATTTTTTAAAATGACAAACATGGAACTACCATTGCAACTTTAAAAAAAACTGAGGGGGAAGTGAAGTAAAGCATAGGCCAAAACTGCACTTTTGAGAGCTATTTCAAAGAAATGGAAACACATGTATTTATCAAAACAAGAAGGGAAGAGGCAGATAGATTCAAAAAAGTAAAACATTCATGCCATGCACATTTTTCTAACATTTCAAAATCCAGTGTTGGATAAATATTTACTTTTGCTCATTTTAATAAGCTTGAATAAGGAAAGGTCAAAAGAACTACAAGTTCTAATAACTGAAATAAACCAGCAAATTAATCTTAACATACAGACAATCTGCCTTTTTGTTAATTAGGCAGTAGTGCAATAAACTTTGTGCTACATTCCAATCTTTAAACGTTAAGCTATTTTCAGAAATTAGAAATAAAAGTAATTTTGAGGTTGAAAAATTAACATGCAAATTAGCTGGCTGGAAGATGAAAATGTATTCCAGAAAAGTTCTTGGGAGCTACTCTCAAGGGAACGTTAAGACACTGGTTGTTTCTGCTGTGCCAGGACCATACATACAAGAGAACTCTCAGACATCAAGGAACACATTATGTTTAGATCCCGTACCCATACAAAACTCTTTTACATATGATGTTTTAGAGGAATGAATATAACTAATTTCAGTTAGAAGCTTGAATAAACAGTTCTAATTAGAAGCTGAACTTACCTTCTCATAAGGCCTGCTACAGCCAAAACCAAATATCAATAGGTGCCCGTGAGAATCTGTACATGCAAAATGCTGCCCATCTGGTGAAAATTTACAGTCAAAAACAGCACCGTGTCCTTGGCCTTCGATCTAGATTGAAGGAAAGAAACTCGAGATTATTTGACCAATTTAATTTTTTTTTGTGCAAACAACAATGCAGCATCAAAAATTAATTACTCTATCAAAAGCAGCCATTCACCTCCCAAATACCTCCATTAAAGCACAAATAATGTTGTTACATCAGTTTATTTCTTTTACCCTTGATAGATGAATTTAAGTCCCGAATCATACAGTTTTAAAAGATGCACTAAAGGGTATGGAAACTTTAGGAAAAAAACACCAACAAAACAAACCACCAAAACTTTTTGAGGTTTTTTAGCTGTTAGTATACTGCTTAAAAGCAATCTGCAGCTAATATATGCTGATTTTGTTAAATCACTTTCAAGAAAAGCACAGGGAATCTTAAAGAAAAAAAACAATCACTTTGCTATTGACTGTGACGAGGAAAAAAAAATATGATCCAGTGTTCATGTTAATTTTTTAATAACTTAAGTCTCAGAGAAAATAACTTATTTTAAAGTGTTAATCATGAGCTGTCAAATGGAGTTAATGTCTTGGAAGCTCTTGAGAACTGCACCAATCCACTACTGTTTACGGTAATAATACTATCATTTTTAAGACAGTTGAGAATACAAATATTTGTCCATAAGATTCTTGAAATGATGGTCCTCTCAGTGTTTTAGATGGCACCTCATCTCAGTTAGGGAAAACTGTTACTATGAATGAGGTGCAGGATGATCTTTAGCAACAAAGAGTGGAAAAGCCCTGGCATCAACTATTCACAACACCTCACAGACCAAGAAGTCCTGATCAACAGGTGAAGCCTGTACAGCTCAGACATTGACTATGATGAAAGTGAAGTCCTGCTCTGCTCTCCCATACCTCACACCCAACTGCATGTTCTTACAACTCATCCTCCCTGTCTCAGAATCTTATCAAGACCTCCCTGACCAAACTCAACTCGGAAGCCCTACAGGAAAGTAGCAGTGGAAGGAAGTGGGGAATACTTTTGCAGATTAGTGAACGGACTCAGATTAGTAAAAGGTTCAGTGAGAGGCACCTGATTAAAGGTAGAGAATGGAAGCGGTCAGCTGGGAGCAGATGAGGGAGGCAATCCCAGCCTTCCTTTTCTGCCACATTAAACTGTTAAAACTGGCTCCTGCTGTTCTCTAGAGGTTTTATTCAAAGGTAAAAGTTCTAGAGAAAAACAAACTCAAATTTTGCTGGTTTGGGGTTTTTTTTTTGGTGGGTTTTGGTTGCTTGTTTTTTTGGTGTTTTTTTTTTTTCATCCAAAAGGGGCAGGAGGTGTGCGTGTTGGTTAAACTAGTATGTCAACATGCTGCTGTGTGTCAAATAAAAAAGGAGTTTAGAAAAGGTCTTACCATGTTAAAATAATGCTTTGTTTTCGTGCCTTTGGTAATGTCCCAGATAAAGATGTTGCCATCATGACCCGCAGACAGCATTATCCTGGAATCAAAAGGATGGGTCTCCAAGACAAATACTTCATCTGCATGCCCCTAGAATTTAAAATTGCACATCACGTGCAAACAAGAGGACATAAATCCACATCAATAGGATACTTACAGTAGAGCTGCCTCCAAAAATATACAGACTTCTACAAATTCCACAATATAGCTATCTGGACTGCTACTTGTGGCACATAAGTAGAGCAAAACTCCAGGCAGACAAAGACTATCATTCTAGATTTAATAATTTTCTAGATTCAAGCAAGAACTCTAGAAATATGGAGCTTTTGCCAAAGGACAGTGAAATATTCAAAATGCAAGCATGTTACTGCACAAAACCTTTTATTTATCCCACCAGAGAGGCAAGTTCAACACAGCAGCTGGGAAAAGGACTGTTCAAATGCAGGAGGAAGCTGCTAGTTTTAGTAAAAAAAAAAAATAAATCCAAGAAACACTACACTTGCTTTATCATTCATATAGAGCTTTCAAGACAAATCAAATCTAATTATGAACAACATGCGCATGTCATTGCAATTCTAGGAAGACCATCTACTTCAAAAAGCAAGTAAAATTACATACCACCAAGTCATGAAGCAATTGCCCTGTACAGGAATTCCACACTTTGAGCAGATGATTATTCACAGCCGTAACAACATAGTTATCATTTTGGTTCCAAGCTATCATGGTCACTTTAGGCTTCATAAATTTGTCTTCTTCTGAACATGGGTCACTATTTTAAGGAGTTGAACAGGCATGAGATATTTTTAGTTAGCCCATTTCGATCTCAAAATACAAACAAATAACCTGTTTTCCCATGTTAATAATGAGACAAGAGAAGGCAAGTTAAGAATTTGTTTTGAAACTTTTGTCCATAAACTTCATTCTTTTTGGAGCAATCAACTACAAAGCAAATCTGGATTTCTAGCATACTTATTTCATAGGACACGATAAACTCTTTCCCGTTTGAGGTGCAAAGCAAAAAGGCTCTCCTTTCTCATGTAGTCTTGTCTCTTCTACAATTAGAGACCTAACATAATTCCTTTAAAAAACTGGACTTCTTACAGTCAAGAGCTCTCCAATTACCTCTGTTTCAGAAGCCAACCTCTATGTTAAGTAAGCACTTTTTCTGATTCCCAACATAAATATATTAAAGAGAGTATTTTGTATTAATCTCAGTCTACTTCCTTGCTTTTCTCCCCAAAATACATTTATAGGATACTGTAAAACTCCCTCTCAGCATCTTAGTCAACTGAAGGCACAAGCCGTCTTTGAAACATACCTTCACACACTTATCTATATTCCACGTCAACTAGTAGCCTCTCTTACAAAGACTGTCTCTCAATTATACACAACTACAATTGTACGTACTAACCCAGAAAGATACCACAGTCAAATCTCAGATATTAACACCTCCTCCTTTCTTAGTAGAACTACTTCCCCCCCCCCCCCCATGGCTGCATCATAAGAAGAGCTTGCAATCACCCTCAAATCAACCAGTATACCCAAGGTTTGTTTTTTGTGTTCATTCCCCCTCATTTAATCACCTACAAATTCTTTTCTGCTTAGTGTCTACAAAAGTTGACTGAGCATTTTGTACTACTTTAAATCATCCACCTTCAGGTTTATCAAGTACCATGTAATATCCTCATCTTCATCTGTAATAACACTATTCAAACTGTGTGCCACTAGCATATTTCATTAATACACTTTTTAAAAGTACAAAAGAATCAAAGAAAATAGGCAGCAAGATCAGTCCTTGAGAAAACCCACCTATTACCTGGCATTACCTCTCCTGGAAAGAGGTTATCATCTACCTTATTTTTACTAATCTAAAAAATGTTTGTTCTGTTACATATCAGGTGTCTGGCTGAAATCCAGATAGACCCCTATTTCACTCTCTGTTAACTTTTTTCCTTAACAAAGGAAATGTAACTAGTTTGGCACAGTGCACATTTGAAAGCTATATAATTATTTATGCATTTATTCAATCATAGAATAAAATTTAGCAAGTCATTACATCACCAGAACACTTATTTCACTCCGCCAAAGACCACATCACTTGATCATAATATCACTAAGGCTTGCTCTAGTTTGACTGTAAGTTAAGTGCGGTTAATGAATTTTTTAAGCTTTCTGACTTCACACAACTGATTAAAAAAAAAGACAACAATTCACCTACCCTGGTAATCGATCGGACATATCCAACAAAATACTCCTCCATTCTGCTTGCTCAAAACGCCAGATTCGAGCTGTTCCATCTCTACTGCCACTTATGAACCTGGAAGAAATTTTAAAAGATAGTTAATTCATGTTTGATAGATTTTGCTTTAAAGTATATTCAGAGTTAGACACCACCACAATTTAAAACACTACAACGAAAGACTGATAGAAGTAGAAACTTCAATTTGTGTGCAAGAGAATTCTTTGCAGTTACCTGTACTTTAACTTTCTTTCCAGAAGCCCAGGAAAGAGAGTTTTTCTGAACTGAAAAACTGAATAAATTTGTCAAAACACATCAAGCAGAGAAGCAAGTTCCACACTTACAACTCAATTCACAACTTCATCCTCAACTCCTTCTCAATTACAATACTTTATTGAGGTATTTTAAGTAAACCATACTGAAATTGTAGAGTATCAGATACTGAAGTAGAGGCAAGAATATATCAGCACAGCAAAACCTGAGATGTTCCCATCCATAACTGTGCATAAAAGATGACCACCAATGGTTTACTTTAAGATACCAAGGTGTAAACCATGGCAGTCTAGGCTTCCATTTCATGAACTGCTGAATTATCAATGCAGCAGAATGGAAATTCCTGGAGAGAGGAACTGAAATAAACATTGTAAAACACTCAAAGATAATCTCCCTAGTCCATGAAACACAACCCTGAGAAAGACAGTTGACATACCTCCCACAGAAAAAGTCTGCATGCTAGGTATATCATGATTGTGCTCTAATTTGCTGTGATTCTTTTTAATAATAATTATAAATCTTCAACATCTTCCATAGAAAATGTCACCAAGCAAGAGAGCAGTTTTGCCTTTTTTTTTTTTTTTTGGCACTGCCTTGAAAAGTAATCCATGCAAGCAACATGGATGGACCGCTGCAGTATGATAGCCCCGAAAACAAGTATAACTGCAGAAAAACACTTTTAAAAGCAAGAAAACTACAACTTCCAAACCAAAAGTAGATCATTACTGTTCTTAGTCACAGTTACCTGGCTTTCAAGAAGAGAAAGAAAACCAATAAAAATAAAGCTGCAACTTATGGTTGTAGATGTAGGTCTACCCTGAAGGCTAAAATCTGTATCTTTACTAAGGATAGGCCAAATCAGAGATCAATTTTGACTCCATTCTGTACTCGAAGTATGGGTGAAGTTTAACAAACGGAATTTACACAATGTGTCCCCCACCCGCAAATCAGCCATAAAATTCCATTAAAGCCATTTCCTTAAAAAAATAAATAGTAGGCTAGAAAAAAAATGAAAATTTTTAAAGCTTATTTTAGACCATTTGTATTGCATTTTCCCATTTCCTATTTTGATCCAATACTACCTGAAACCGAAAGGAAAAGAGGGAAGAGGAGGTTTATGAAATCATGAATACATTAGATATGTTAAAATGTGGTAACATTCCTCCATGTAAATAAAAACCCAGCCAGTCTGAAGACATTGTCTAACAAAGATTAATAGAAAGCTGAGACAGGCAACTGAAACTTAAATATGATCTTCTGGATTAGTCCAAATTTCTCCTTTGAGTTCTAAATAAGTAAAATTTTCTCACTGGAAACCTCCAGGTGGGAAGAATAATAAATTTTTAATTCCAAAATAATGTACTGTTTGTTCACGTTTGAGCATTTTTCAACCTACCTATCACCACTGTTGGAAAACTGAATGCTGTCAACTTTGTCCTGTAAGAAAAAGTACAGTTTGTTAGAAATAACTCTTTTCAAACAGAAAATACAGTTTTGACAAATCTGAGCTTAGTAAAATCTGAAACAATGAAAAAATTGCATATTGTAACGAAACATACAATTAGTTACTCATTTTTATCACAATAAAAACTACAGGAAAAGTAGCTAGCACACTCAGATTATCTTCAGAACTGAAAGTCTTCTCTACATACAAAATACATGTTGATCAAGCTTTATCACTACAACATAAATGCTTAAAGTCAGATTCCATATTAGCGAAAACATACTAAGGCAAACGAAATGAAGATGATGAGTATTTTAAGACCTACCCTTGAATGAGCTTTAAGGGTTGAACTAAACCTAAACTCTCTATTGTAAAACTACAGATTCTTTGTGCATCAAGTGATGAAAAGAAATGACTCAACCTTCAACACATGAATGTAAGCCAAGTTTCCCTTAGATTCCTTAGAGTCTGCTAGACTAAGGTACATAAACAAAAAATGAGAGTATTTTATCTAAGAAGTTCTTTTCCTAACAGGTACCAGTTATACCAAGAAGACAAGTGAAGACAGACAGCACATGTTACATAAAGCACATGGGGAAACAACGCTAAACCAGCAAGCTGACTTATGACTTAGGAAGTATAAAGTAGCTTGCACAGCCACTGAAGACGTGAATAAAGGTCAAGATGAACAGAAGTAAAATTCTGGAAACTCAATCCCATTTAAAGATTTAACAGAAAAGGTGTCAAATGGTAAATAACTTGAGTAATGAAATCCACATTCGCAGCCTATCTACCTCCTGTATACAACATATAATATGTGGGTGGCTAGGCACACTTGCATCAGAGGCAAGCAACTGAGCAAACCACACACTTTAAAATTAGAGAGATGTATGACATCCAGTTGAAAAGACAGAATTCTAAATACCATCTTGATACATTCCAGCCTTTAAAATTGTTAAGTCACATTGAGATGACTGGCTGAAATTCTGCATAAATTCTAAAAATATTCAATAAAAGAACATTGCTACAAACCCACTAGCAACATTAACTTGCAACTTCAATACTGCTTGAAGTGACTAATTATTAGATTTAACAATCTTACTTACAGCATGACTTTCCAATTCAGCTATTTTCTCAGGTGTTTCAGAGCCAAAAAAATACATCCTGATGACATGGTCAGTGCTGCCAGTTGCTAAAAACATACCACCTGTAAAAATCAAGCAATAATTAAGCTACTGTACAAGAAATTAAAACAGATTGCCAACACTTCTCAGATGCTTAGTTTAAAAGAAAAAATAATCTGAAGACTGCCACATTTTTTATGCTCTTCCACTGCAATACGGACATGGAAGGAAATCCCCCTCTTGCCTCATAAAACTCTCTCAGCCACAGTAAAAATAAATAGTCATACTCAGTGTTACAAAGATTTTAAAATATATAACTATGGGAATGATGAAACCCCTAACATTACTAATTGCGCACAGAAGCCTTCGATTATGGGGAATATGGCTAGTCGTCATCAGAATAATCTAGGTGACTCTCTCACTGTAGCATGTCTCATTTGTGGCATGTGAATTGCTTCAAGACTGGGCAGAAGTGTTAAGTAAACCAATATAAGTACACCAGTATGTATGTCGCTGTGGTGGCAGCAATACTAGGATCTGCCTCTTGGCAACTGAAAGCGCTGTCAAGAAAACCCCAAACACAACCCAATGCTATATCCTGACAACGTTAACAAGCTACACTTTGATTTGTATTTTATTTCTGAAATTCCCCAAGTTTCTTTTAACGTTCATGCTGCTTGGTATCAGTAAGCCTTCCCACAAGTCACCCACGATTAGAATGAAAGAAGACTACAAGCCAGGAGTGAAGCACATTTATAGATTCATTTACGGACTCTTAAGAAAGAAGGGATCTTTATGACTATCCCCTGCATACAACTGGCACAGAATCAGGAGCTCCTACTACTGGCAGTAACCACTTCCACTGCTGTTAACCATGGTATCTTAGAGAATTAATTTTGCAAATCCCTGACATTATACTAAGGGATTAAACAAAAATAAAAAGCCAGTAAAGATGGATAGAAAGTAAACAAGTACCAGGTGACTTTTTCTTCTGTAAATCACCAATGGCAAAAGGAAAACAGTATCACTCAGTTCAACAGTCTTTCACTGTTAGCTAAGGCAAGTCACATTATTTAATTATATCATAGGCCAACAATACACATACGTACAATTACTTACTACACAGCTGCTGGTTTTGTGTATTTTAAAGCCATCACAACCAGAGTATTATAATAACCACTAATGAGGAAAGAAGAGAAATCACAATGCTAACCTCAATCTGTACATGACTTACCTACGCTGAATGAAGAACAAAGCATCTGAACCCCTGGTCTCGGTTTCTCTGTGAATTTCACTGGCCGATTGCTTAAAAAGAAGAGATACTTGAAACAGGACGCCACACAAAACTTGGCTTTTATCAACATTTCAAACCATAAAGGTATGTTCTTCAAACATCTACATAACAGGTACTTCTTAAATACATACAGTAACATCTGTAAATCTTGCACAGAAGAATGAGCAAAAAGGTTTAGATTTAAAAATTACTGTACACATATACACAAATGATATTTGAAGCCCACACACCTTATGACTTTTCTATTACCTAGCAAGGATAACACGACACACCAAAGAACATTTATTCTCTCTCATCATTAAATAAGTATGATTTACCCCCTCCATAACATATCCACAAAGTACTGAACTCTTGCTCTTACATTACAAACCACCAACAGTACATGAAACCATAAAATTTTACAGAAGTTTGGCACAACTGTGCACATGGTGATTGAAAAGACTGGTTTCCTGTTCTGCAAGTCATGTACACACTGTTCCAGTTGACCTGCCCATAATCTCACAGAAAGTAGCTACTAAGAACTACATTAAGGATAAATTCAGCAAACTGTGCCGCTGACAAGCATTATAGGTTTCTACTCATTATCCTACTGCTTTTCGTTCAAGAGTCTTCTGTTTATCAAAGGAAATGTTGAGACCATTAGCGTATTTCTCATGTTTGTATGATACACAGTACAGAGATTCAAATCCTGAGAATGCTCCTTTGAGACCTACCAATGCTTAAATCAATTTAAATCCATGCTTAAACTAATTTAAACAATGTTTACATCTTTTACAGTCCTCTAAATTAATTTTAGAAGAGTAATTAAAGATCCAGTTCAAACACTCCCCTCTTATATGTTACAGCCCTGAAAGATTCTTCAGATGAAACTATGACTTTGATAGTTTTTGCTGCAATTCTACCACCTTAAGAACACAAGTTTGAATTAAAAAGCAAAATAATCTTCTGCTTTCTACAGTACTGATTTTATTTTTTTTAAATAGCTGCTCTAATGTAAAATGGATCATTTTATACCAACTACCACTATACGGCACAACACTAGATACCGACTAACCATCCCAAATCTCTTCTTTCCGGTAATCTTTTTTTTTTTTTTTTTTTTTTTTTACAAATAAACAGCAATCGCATACAGAACATTTCAAAACTACCCTGAACATACTCTGCATGCAAGTTCTGTAAGAGACATCCTAAACTACAGGACCATTGAAAACTCAAAAAGTTTGATTACACTGTTCCAACACATTTACATTTGCAGCAATTCCAGTTGTCCTACATCTATACTTTTAGTGCAGTAAGTAGTCAATAGTCCCAACTAATCTTCCAGGTCAACGGAATAACATAACTTTGTAAAGGATATAGTTAGTGATGGTGCTTTAAAATAATTATATAATAGATTTCCCCAACATTTTTATTGTCACAAAACCCCAAGTTTTTTTTAGCTAGTTAAAAGCACTTGACATTTTAATCAAGCATAGTATGGCACACAGTGAACCAGCAACTCATTTACATACTTGAATTTCATGGAATCTGTATCCCATTGCCAAAAGCAAACAGTTCCATCTGCACCAGTAGAGACCATGTATCGCATGGAGCCTTTCACCATTGGACTAAACTAAAGAGAAGAAAGTAAAATCAGACACATACAAAACCAGATATTTAAAAAGTGTTTATTAACTTCTAAACACATTAACATAAAACCTTTATTTACTTTGGATTTTTCAACTAAAACTGCTAAAGCAGTTGTTGATAACTGTCGTTTTTAATGTTTACAAAATAGCATCTCCTATAGTTTAAACTAAGTTCATGGTCTATATTTCAATCATTGCATTACATAAAACCAGTTCGTTCACTGCATTTTTTTTTTTTTGAAGTCTTAACTAACCAAAATCATTCACTAAAAATTTTATCAGTGACTGAAGCAATGAGCAGAGCAGACTGAATAAAAAAGAGAGGAAGTAACTTTCACCAGACAGGCTTACTTTTTAAATTCTATAATTAAGCAAAGCATCAGTTATGAGATAGTTGAGTATGTGCAACCCAGCATCATGTATAAATTTATAAGAAGTCCTCACATGTACTTCTTTAAGAAAGGGATTTATTGGTATGCACAGAGCTACCCTTCAGAAAACTTTACAGACCACAAGTTATACAAGTTGATGAAACTGTTCAATCACTACTACTACTGTTCAAAACAGCCATATAAATTGTACATATTGCAATTGCAGTGTTATT
Source organism: Pluvialis apricaria (assembly GCA_017639485.1). Classification (NCBI taxonomy): domain Eukaryota; kingdom Metazoa; phylum Chordata; class Aves; order Charadriiformes; family Charadriidae; genus Pluvialis; species Pluvialis apricaria. Next base: position 101,789,244 of record CM030007.1, on the reverse strand, counting down.
AAGAATGCCTAAACAAAACAAAACAAAAAAATCCACAATACTATAGTAAAAGAAACACCACAAATAAGTGCTTTGCCATTAAAAAAATAAAATTGAAGTGTAGTGAATGCCACAGAAACTCTGCAAATATGAAGATTACTCTTGGAGGAAGCATTTTGAGAAAACTGCAAAATTATTTTTTGTACTGAACTTCACAAACTGCCAGGTAGCCATACTTCACCCCTCAACGTAAGCCTGTTTGTCTCACTGGAAGACACAGCATATCTAGATAATGAGCTACTAGTTTGTCTATTAAATAAGGAATTACAAAGGCCAAAATGAGACTTAATCCAAAGGACTACCAACAGCACTTGAAGTATCACAACACCTTCAAATTTAAACAGACAACATATTACACTGAATATCTTTTCACTTTTGAAATAACTTCTATTTTTGAGATTAGGACAAATACCCATATCACAGAAGTTGTAAGAATCACGTAGTGGATCAGAACACTCACCTAATATAAACCAGCATATCGTATCTCCAGTGACAGACAGTAGGAGGACATGAGGTTTCCCAGATATTCTCTGGGAATATCTGGGAGCTGGTTCCAACAGCTCAAACATTACAGGCAATGATTTTTTTTTTTTTAAGTGAAGAAGGATTCCTGTCATTATCTTCAGTTAAATACTCAGGAATTTCAGGGAGGCAAGGAACTTTTTTTTTTAGGTTTTTTTTTTTTAAAAACTGTGGTTAAAAAACCACAGTTTCTCCTGTAGTTTTGACTATTTTTTGTCATCAATATTTAGATGTTCAGATTTTAGTACTCCCACAGACAGTCACACAGAAATAATTTCTGTCATATGAAAACCACAATGACAGTAACAGTGAAAGTTATTTGTCATTCATGTGCCAGCCCTTCATGGGAAACAGAACATCAGTTCCTTGCATTTGGACATGGAAAAGTAAAACGTACACTTGGCAAGCTACTTCTTAACCTAGTAACAGCAACCACAAACTACTTTTCTCGACAAACAGAAAATGAAGAACTAATCTTCCTTTTCAAAAAGTTATAACACAAAGATAGAAGGCTCTATTGGTGTAGAGCATTCATATAAGTGCGTTTCTCAATATCAATAAGCAACCAAGGAAACTGGCTATTTCTTACCAATATGATAGCTAGCTAATCTTCGGGTATCCCATCAATCTCAATCCTACTACTAAAGCAGACTCTTAATTTTTCAAATCAGGTGCAACAGCATCTTTTTTTTCCCCAAATTATTTCTTGTTTTCTACTGTTTGATTAAAATACCTTCAACCTTTCCATACCACGCTGTCAAGTGAAACTTGAGTTTCACAGACTGGCTGCTTCTTACAATCCATCTACATTATTTGTGCTTCAGTATGTAGAAACACTTAGCAAAACATACCTGTAATGAGGTAATGGACCCTGTGTGTCCATGGAGGACCGCAACCGGTGCACAAGTTCTCAGACACCACACTCTGATCATCTTATCACAGCTTCCAGCTGCAATCATAGTGTTCTCATAATTGACAGCCATATCAGAAATCTCTGCTGAATGTCCTCGTAACGTGGCAAATAACCTGCCATTATGAGTTGACCATATCTTTACCAAACAGTCATCTGAGCCCTAGAAAGAAATATTTATTACGCTCAGCAAGGATTTTCAAAGACATTCAGGAAAAAACTTTTAGGTTTCCTTTAAAGAACCTAACTAAACTTTTCCACAGCTTGGTAAATTACACTTCTATTATAACAATGCCTGCTGAAAGAAAGAGAGTCATACAACCAACATTAAAAAAGTCAAAACATTCACTTATAGTTCAGGATTACACTGCAATCACCACAGATCTATACCATATAATGTATACCATACAATGCAAAAAGGCTGGGATAAGTTTGAGGGGATTCCTCACAGTAATGGCAAGGGCCAATTAAAGTACTGTTCTGTAAATGCAATCTCTCCTGTGCCACTTCATAAATACGAAACATGCTTAACATCAAACTGCAGCACTGCATAAAGCTCCTACATCAATGTCAACATGTGACCAGATATTGAGTACAACAATTTCTTATATGCTTCAGACCTTTAATTACAACAAATTGTTCTACTTAAGGATGGCGATGGAGCTAATCAGTTATGTTTTAACACTACCGATATCAACCTCCAGAAGTTTTAGCGTAACATTTATTCCAAAGTTCTTTTCCTTGCGTCCATCTAGGACTATTTTCAGATTCCGATTTATTTCATCAACTTACAGTAAATATTCTATGTCCAGTCCTATCGAATGCAACACAATATACAGAAGAAAGATGGCCAAGAATCCGTCTGTGCATCTTGACATGCTGATACATACTTCCTGGAAATGAAGTACTGAACTTTGCATATCCAGTTAATTGTTTTGCTCGATGTACTTCCACTAGAATACAAAGAATTCAAAGAATGAACGCGTTGATGTTTAAAACAGGTCTATTCTGAAACATGATTTTATTTAACTTCCATTAATGTATTACTTAAGGACTTACTCAAAGTGACTTTCTGGTATCATAAAGTCAGGGGGGGTTGTATTTGTAATTTTTTCTATGTGTAAAACCAAAACAGTATTTTAAACTTGCTCCAATCAAAACTTCAATCTCTAAATAAGACATGCTAAATGTTATCTTTATTTTCCTATGGCTTTCTATACCTTAAATCATACAAGATTTTTTCTTGTCCTTCTATCCAAACCAGAATGACTTGTATTTTCTGTAGGTTAATCTACTTAATACAGGGTCTTTATAAAAGAAAAAGATGCCATCTACAGGCTCCTGTCTCACTCGTGCTGTGAGCAGACCTTTGTGCCCAAGACATAACTCCAGTGAAGTCATATGAAGTTCTCCAGATAAACCTCCAGATCCAGTTCTGAGGTGCAATTTTCAGCATCATAGCAAGGTCAGCATCAAGATACACATCGTATACTCACAGTAGCAGAGCTGTGTTGAAAAGAGCTTACCAAGATTTGGTGGTGTGCCATAGTTCACAGGAATTTCAGGAGGTCTTCCTCTATGAAGAGCAGCAAATGCAGAGCCCTTCCAAACAGTGTTCCTGCAATCTTGAAAACCAATTGATTGAAGTTTGTCATAAGTACATGTTAAAAATGCCAAGAGAGCTGCAGTTCCAAAACCCGGTAAAAAAAACCCCATACCTATAGGTGGTCTCAAACACAGTATTGAAACAACTGAAAAAAAATGGAACACCAAATGCCCCAAAACTTTTCATGAACAGCGTTAACTTCAGAGGACAGAAAAATCCGTTTAATATAGTAACAGAAGGAGGAAAAAAATCCCAACACAAGCAACCACCAAACTCTGAAATTACTCCTAAACGGTGATGCCCGTGTGATGGTGATGGTCATGTAACACAAAACTAACTTCTCAACTGAGTTTTTCTTACTCGTTCTCAGTGCAAAGCATTTAAGATTAACATTTTCATGAATATTTATTCATAAATATTTTAAGTATTTGTTGCATATTGAATAATATGAAATTATTTAACTAGATGATCTCAAGAAGTCCCTTCCAACCTGATAATTCTGCAATTCTTAAAAAAAATTCCCCACACTGAGAGTTATTTCGACACACTCATGCTGTAATAATTGCAATCCTGATTTCCAGGATAGCACACTGTCATTCACTGTGCATCCTTTAAACCAGCTAGGACAGCTAACTGAAAACACAATGGTATCCCCAAAAACAGTTCCACATCATAATATCTAACTACCCAACAGAATTTCACACAAACACATGAACATCCCCCCTCCCAGAAACATTCAAAGAGATGAGTCTCAAGCTAAAATACACTCTATCAAATAAAGTATGTGCTTATGCACTGTCAACCATTCCCTTTAAGTTATGGACAAGGACTTTCTTCCTGCGTATGTACAGAACTCACAAGTACTAACTTTGAGGCCATCTGCATTAACCAAGGAAACTTTCAGAAAACTGGTGTTATTCTCTCACATTTGCACGGAACAGAGTACAACAGCTACCACATTCAAAACCAGCATAGGCCAGTATACTACTGTGAGTGTCAGATGTTAGAGAAGTAGCACCTGTGTCCCGATGATTCATTATATTGCAGTAACACTGAAAACCGACCGTGTTTAGCAGCCTGAGCACTCAGAGTAAAAATAATTCTTGTGATGTAACTTCAAACATAGTTACACCATTAATATACAAATCACTGGCTTTTTGGTTGATTAGACACAATACAGAAGAAGTGGGGGCCAATTTTGGTGAAAGCTCACCACTTTTAAGTATTCCAACAGTGTGCACCATAGATTTATGAAAATGTTTCAAATAACAAAGAAACCATACCTTTTGCTGTACGCAACAATGACTGTCTCCCTGCACCAAGTAAGGAATTCACTCTCGAAATGCTGGGTGGTATCTCCTTATCCAGTATAGGGCCAATACGCTTGCAAATTTGTAACAAATGGTCTGGAGCGACATGTTTGTTGGACAGCACCTGACAGAAATTTAAGTTTTAAAAATATATATAGTACATGCAGAACAGTCCAATCTAAAAGCATCGATATCCACAGGTATATTAAACATTGTTTAAATATTTTTAAGTTCAACTTACAAAACAAAATAATTTCTGTTAAGCTCTGATCTAGTAAATTCAGCAAGTATTTTCCAAGTATGGGAGAGCTGTAGTAAAAACTGCAGTAAAATTACTTATTGCACATCAGTATTTTACCACTGAAAGCCTGCAATATTCACATGTATGGTACCCATTTGTCCAGCACCCTACAGTGAGTGTCTTTTCCCAATTCACACAATTTATTTAATTAAAAATAAAAAATAAAATTCAAACCCTCGTAACAAGATCATGGAGAGTTTTGTTGTAATCAAGCACAAGATTTTATCCAACTAGTACTTCAGCTACTCAGTGATTGTTCAATAAACTGCAAACTAGTAGGTTTGAGTACAATCTCTGGAAATAGTTTCCTTGAAGAACCAGTACTACATAGCATAAGACTGCCCTACTTCCTTAAACCAAAAGGATCAAACCAGTCATCTGTCCATTCAGGAAGGATCCCATACTATCTACATCTAACAATCTAAAAAAATACACCCCCACACACACAGATGTCTCAGTCAAGAACAGATGTGTGTGGTTTTTGAGTATTTTTCTCCCTCTTCTTTTTGGGAGTTCAATGAAAAAAATGCTTATCTAACTATAAAGTCAGTCACAATAATGCAGAAGCTAAATATGCAAAGTAGAGCTTACACAGACTCGAGTAAACCAAACCATCAGAATCATCAATTCAAACTATTGGGGAGGTCTGAATCAGCAGGCACAAACAGCCCCATGCTTACTCCACTCTGATCTGGCCACGCAAAAACCAGTTAGACCCAGAAGCCACACTGCTACTTCAGCAGCCAGACTATTCCCAGCCAATACACCCAGGAGAGGCAGAGGGCCACACCAACACAGGTATGTGGCCTCTGGCCCACGTAGCTCAGAACACAGGTGGAACTAGCTCCTGCTTACGATGCTATTCCCTTAGCCTACTGACTGAATTTAGATGAAGGAAGTCCTGACACGGCTGATCTCGTCATCAGAACTGTGGGAATAAAAATACCACATGCTGTCACGTAAGATCTGTTCACCAAGAAGTTGCCCAAATGCACACTGAGTACTGAGAACACGCGATTTAAGCCACAACCTAGTACTTGGTTTAATAATAAAAATCCAAGTAATGTATAAAGCTTGCGGGGGTAATAGGTCATATTCCTGGGGGGTGGGGAGGTGGTAGTATCAGTAAAATAGTTAACATTACCACACATCCAAATATATCCAAGCAAATCAGCTCATCAGATGTGTAAGGTTGATTATGACAAGTGAATTTGGTAGTCCAAAGATTACAAAATGCACTTTTTATCATTTCTTCATAAATTTTGCCTCTTGAATTGATATAGAGCAATACCAGCCATAACATTCAGGAGAGAAAGCTCAGCATACTTTATGCCAAGCATTATAAACCATTTTGCTTGCATGCCATCATCAGGAAGTACATATTCCAAATGAAATCCCTGATAGAAGCATGCATACAAGATCTTGCAATTAATTTCCTTTTTAAGTATTTTGACTCAGATTTTGGAAGGAACAGTTATTTTTAAGTCTTGCTCCAATTCCATGATGAACAAAGAGGAAAAGAAATAATTGCACCACATGATTGCATTTGTCTGTGGTCTCTGCAAATTCAGAGTGAGACCAGTGGGACAAGAGGTTCCCAAAGCCCCTCAAAAGTAGAAACCAAAACCTTCAGAAGATTAATCCGGGTATTCTGAAATACTATTACCCTGTGTAGAGATTCCTTTTAAGTTGTGTAGGAAAAAGCTGTAGAAGCAGTACATATTAAAGAATTAATCTGACAACCATATATGCATAATAAACACAATTTAAAAAAACCCTATACTGAATTCAGAAGAATCCGCACATGACATCTCCCAATACCATGACTTTTTGCCAGAACTGGGGTCAAGAAAACCAACCAACAAACCCCAGACAATCCTTTTTGAACTTAATACTACTTTCATGTTTGCTAAATTCAAGTCAGAGCTTGAAAGTAATCTTGTTTAGCAAGACTAGGCTTTTTAGTGACTTAAAGCATTAATTTAAAACCTCATTTGCTCAACTGACCACACTGACAAGTAGAAGAAATGGAATCCAGTTTATCATTTTAAGCAGCACTTAAATAATTAAGAAAATGTTTTAAACAAAATTTCATTCCTTCTCTACACAAATATGATTTTGAGATCTTCAAGCGTTACACAAGAGGGACAAAGGCATTTAACTAAAACAAGACACAAACTGACGGCTAAGGGAGAAGCCAATTAACCTGGAATGACTGAATCTTAAGGGGGGGGGGAGAAGCGAGAATAAACATCTGTTTAGAGAAAACAAAATCAACTACAATGAAGCAGGATAAAACCACACTGGGCAGGCACTGCCAGACCATCACTTCACAAGGTTCAACTACCAAATATATTTTGCCATTTAAGAAGCAGTAAAATAAAACACCAAGAGAAAGACAGCTTTCCATTATGAAACGGATATAAGTCAAAACATTTAGAGCAAACATCAGCCACAGAAGGTATAAAGTACATGCTGTTGAGACACCACTCATATCTTTCTAGTATTTAGAAACAAAGCTATGACCAGCTAGTAGTCAGAGATAAAAGAGCATACTCATAGGCACCAGAACTGCCAACCCTTGATTTCTGAACAGCGATTTCATTTCCTAATCTGTTGAAAGGGACAGATGAAGGAAGCCAACCAGAAAATAAATACCGTCAAATCAAAACGCGCCTAACAAACTTGCTCATGAAACTCCGAAATGAAACCTTGCTTCAGATTGGTTCTTCCCTATATGTAGGCAGTGGCATGTACCAATGCACAACGCCAAGCTCCACCTCTGCTATGTAAACAATATCCTCAATTTAAAACACCACTTGTGTTTTTGTTAGTCTAATGTAAAGAAATTAAAGGCCTTTTCCAAAATAACTCCAATGTCTTAACAGAGCCGGAATGAAACTGGAAGGTAAAGCTTTGGGCCTATTTTTAAAGGTAAAATATCTAGCATCAATGTTATCATCCTAATGAAAAGTTTTAAAGAAAAAAAGTGTCTCACCAATTCTTCATAACTTCTGTAATGCTCATTTCCTTGCCAATCCAACCTTTTAGGGAGCAACTAAACGGAAGTGGGAAAAAAAAGAAAACTGAGTGGTTAAAGGGGAAGGAGGGATAGATCACATTCAAAACAACGTGTGTTGAGGGGAAAAAGTTGAGACAGTACAGTGGAAGAAACTTGAATGACTTGTAAAGTAAAGGAAACTTTTGACTACAACAAGAGAGATGGTTTCATGGGAGCCCACACAGACCTGGTGCTGCTCCAGCTCCTGTACCAGCACCTGCAGAGAAAAGCGAAAAAATACAGAGTTAGGGGACGAGCAAGCCTGCGGCTTCTCAAGCGGCTGCTGCCGCAAAAGGGCTCAGGCGGGGGAGGAGGAGCGGGGGGGGGGGGGGGACACCGGCTGTTCACACCTCCCCTTCAATCCTCTTTGCGGCAGCCAACGGCCAAGGGGTGCGAGCCCAGGTGAGCGTGCGGCGCCCCGGTACTCACCTTCAGCGCTCTCCTGCAGGGCCCGGTGGTCAGGAACCGAGCTATGAGGAAGTAGAGCTCTGCAAGAGACACAGGGAGAGACGGGGGATGAGTCCGGGGCTGGCTGGGGCGGGGGGGGGGAGCCCCCGGGGTGACTGTAATTCATCACCACGGTCAGGAAGATGGCGGCAGGGAGCGGCGGCGGCACCGGCAGAAGCTCTCGCCCTGGCCCGCGGCCGCTCGCGCCCCGCCGGTTTTACCTGATTCAATGAGCGACAGGGACACGCCGCCGCCGCCGCCGCCGCCGGAGTTGGAAGAGGCCGGGGGCTCAGCCATGGCGGCCCGGGCCCGGCGGCTGCCGCTCGCTCCCTCGCAACCTCCCTCGCTCGCTCTGTCGGCACAATCGCTGCTGGCGGCGGCCGTTGCTGCCCGGGCAGGGATTAGGGCTCAGGCAGCGGCTGGGGCGGGCAGGGCCCGGCTCGGCATAGCCCTGTCAGCGCCGCCCCTCCCCCACCGCCGCCGCCAACCGCCAGCCAACCGCCCCCCCTCTCCTCTCCCTCCCCTCCCCTCCCCTCCCTCCGCGCGCGGGAGCGAGCCGCCCCCGCCCCCCGCCGGGCTCGCGCTCGCGCTCGCGCTCCGGCTCCCCTCCCCCGCGCTGGCGCGAGCGCAGCCTCAGCGCCACCACCGCCGCCGCCGCGCGACTGGGCGCAGCACCGCCGCTGCCACCTGCGCCGGGCACGCCCCGGGGAGGGGGAAAGTAGTCCCTGTCCTGGCGGCGCGCGGGGACCGGCGGCCGGCGGGGGAGAGGGGGGAGGGTGCGCGTGTGGCCGCGGATGATACGGGGGGAGAGCGGCGGGGCGGGCAGAGGAGGGGGCCGCCGCCGGCGGGGGAACGAAGTGCCGCGGCGCGGAAGGATTGCGTGAGGAAGGCGGTGGGTGACGGGGCGCTGGTGGGCGGGGCCGTTCTCTGAGGTGGGGGAGGTGTCACAGAGCGCGTGCGGCGCGGCCGTTGGTTTGCCGTTGAGGGCCGGGAGCGCGCGGGCAGCGCAACTGCCGCCGGTCGCCCCGGAGCCCGGCGGTGCGGCCTCCCCGCCCCGCTCCGCCCCGGCCGGCCCGGCGCCGTCAGGCCGGGACCGGCGGGGACCGCCCGCAGCCAGGCGCCGAGAGCCGGCCGCGGGGCCGGCGGTCCCCCGGGGCGATGCGGGGGATGAGGGCGAGTTGGGCGCCGGGTGCTGCGCGGCCCAGACCTTCGTCTCGGAGCACTTTGCCTGACACGTTCCGCGGCGTGCCCGGGGCCGGCAAAGGGCTGGGCCCGGCGGGGCGCTTCCCGAGCTGGCGGAGCTCGGGAACGGCTCGGGCAGCAGCTCCTCAAGTATGGTTGTAACCACCGTATCACCTAATAACAGCGTTTTTAGAGACGACCCGCTGTCTTTTGACTCCGGTTGTCACTTGAGGCGGATCTCCTAACCCCGCAGACGTATCGGTCTCCCCCTGTACCACCGAGGCTCCTTGGGTGTGATGCTCGGGGCACCTCGGCCACCCTAAACCTCGGTTTAGGGAGTAGTGTTTCCCCACCCCTGTGGAGGAAGGCATCACTTCACTGGCATCGCCTTTCCAAAAGCAGCAGCTTTGCCCCAGTGTCCCACACAGGGTCTGCAAACAGGGGCCAGCACCACCTCCACCCCACCCCACCCCTGGGAGCCTCTTTATGGAGGATTTTGGTTTGGGGTTGGGTTTTTTTTTTCTGTCTTCCAGTTGTGCTTCACCTCTGCCCAGCGTGAATTCTAATGTGAATGTAGAAATAGCTATAATCGTGCTGTATTTATTTTAAATTTGAGCTGTTCCTTTCTTTTTCCGTTCCCCACCTGGGGTGGCTTGGTATGCATCTTTAGAACCTTTGAAGATATTTTTACATATCATTGTAGAAATACGCGTGTACTTTATTGATCTCACTACCTCCGATGTGCTTTCAGCTTCTGACAAAGGTTTTTTTGTACACGTGAGGTGCAGGCCCAGCAGCAGGCAGCTTCCTCAGACTGCTGGCCATGGTTTGGGGAAGCCTCTGCTTCCCGCTCCTCGCTACCTCCTGCCTAACCTGGTTAGTGCTCCCACATCACAGTTCAGATACAAGAAAAAAAAAAGGTAACATGTCCATTAAAAATCTCTCTTTAAGAGAGATGCACGGGTTTCTGCTTCCTGCATTGTCGCTTCAGCCACATCATTCTTAAAGGCCACCTGCATTCCTCCAGATTTCACTGCCAAACAAATCAGCACTCATTAGCTAAACGTGGATGCACTTGAGCATCCTGGCTGTGTCTGTTTTAGAGAGCTGTGATCTAGTTGACACTAGAAAATGAATTCCAGAACGGTGCAGCATCAATACGTAGGCAACAGCGCTCCCTTAACTAGAACAACTAGTAGCAGCATAGTAATACGATTGAGTAATTTCAAAGAAACATGTTTTGTTCTCTTCGTGATGTATTTTGAAATGGATGGTTCTCTGTTATGTGTTCCATGGCACTGTATGCAAATCCGCATTAGCTGTCACTCTATTCCTTAGTGGCAGAGACCAAACGCATCTGGTATCATACAGAAAAGAATGCTTTTTCTGAAGCATGCCCATGGAAATTCTTGTCAGACAAATTTAAATACCTTCCACTCCAATTCTCCACAGGCAGAATGGACAGCTAGTGCCAATATATACAATTCTTCGTTTTCCCAGTAGCAAAGTGGTGTTTTTTTCCACGTTGGCATTTCATGCTATGTGGAGAAGGGCAATAGTATCCATCTACTGCAAAATCAATCAAAATTCATAACTGATTCACCTATACGTATTTACTAGGCATACTTTATGTAACTAGGAAAGCCTATTTCATTCTTTACCGCATCGTGGGCTGTGCTGCTCAATACAGATCTAGAGCTCCTGCACTCCCGGTGCAACTGTCTGCCCTTTCCTTCTGCCAGCATAAAAATTCTTCTCCTGCGAGAGACAAGCTGTCACCAGTTTACCCTTCCTGAGTCCTTTCACTTCCATAATAAAGAAAGAAATAACTTTTTGTCCAAGAGTAAATGCTAGGGAGCACTTACAATAAATTAAAACAGTGGATAACAGATGTTAGAAGATGCTGAAAGTCAACCAGATCTCAACATCAGAGATTCAAAACACACAAGAAGCAGGCATTCAGTAAAAGGAGGTAAGAGAGGTTACTTTGGGGTATTTACCTGCAAGTTTATTATTTAACTGGTGATTTGGACTTGCTAAGAACAGAAGGAATGTCATGTAGCTATGTCACGCTCCTACTAAATTAAACCCAACAAATAAGGTAACTGGAGGGAGGGTGAGGGGGGAAGGCAGGGGGGTTAGAAGTGCCATACATATCTACAGTTTTGGAATATCCAAGAACTTGAAGCCAAAGCCACTGCCCACGTCAGGTGCGCTCTGCTAGGAACACAGCTGTGGTGGAAACAGGCCAGAAGCATGTTGTGGTCCAGTGCTGGAGGGCATCCTGTATACATGCTAAAGAAAAGGTAAACGTTGCTGAAATAGTGAAGAGGTAAAAATGATAAAATGCTTTCTCAAATGAAAGCATTGTTTAAGAAAAGAAGTTAGAGGTGAAACTAAAGTGTTTTTTTAGAAATAGCTGTATGACAATTTGAAAAAGGCACCAACAATGCACAGGAAGGAGATACTGTGCTTGCAGGTGTTACTTAAGAGCATAAACAAATTCTTTGTCAAGGATGGGGGAAGAAACAAAGAACAAGCCTTACTTTTTGATCTTGACTCCTCCCAAGACAAGGTTAACAGTTGTCTGACTGGCATCAAATGGACTGGTAAAATAAAACCATGCTACTACCTGCTGCAATTCAGTAAAATAGCCTGAAATGGGGGGAAAAAACCCACATAACAACCCCACACTCCATGGGAGAACTGAAGTAATGTTGTACTAGATTTGACTTTTTATTTTAAGGTAAAGTAATATATACTTAATATGCCCCCTTCTGATGAAAGGCTGTTAAATCTTCAACAAGATGGTTTAATTTTCTCAAATACAGCAAGGAAGAATCAGGACAGTTTTGTACTACGTGAACTAGCTCTCAGCACAGGTTGTTTTAATTTGAAACAACGCTCTGTCAACCTGCAAGCTTGCGCAGCGGGTACACTTGATCACAGCACGGTAAGCTCACCTAACAGCTCATCAGCACCAAAAGGCAAGTTTTTTCTTGTGCTTCCCTCCCTGCTCCTGCCCAGGCTGCTCCACAGCTCATCCTCTGCGATGGGTTCCATTACAGACACTCTCATACCTGGGGAAGTTCACAGCCGAGGTTCATTTTCCCCCAGACATCTGAAGCTTTACGGATTTTAAGGTAGGATTTGGGGAAAATCCAATAGAGTTCCAACGCAACAGCAATACCATCTGATCAGTTAACGTCCAAGAGGATTGCTTTGTGTATCTTCCTTAAAGCAGTTATTTACACACGAGTGCATATGCAAACTCTCAGATGCCAAACAGATGAAAATATCTGACGCTTACTAATTATTGACTTTTTTTTTTTTTAAGGTCACAGAAGCAGCACTAGGCTATCAGTTTTCAAACTGGAAGTCCAGATTAAGACCACAACTACAGTTTTCTACCTGCTACTCCCTCCCTGCATTACCCCCTCTCTCTTGAACAGTATCTTTATAACAATATTAGGAACATGGTTAAGAATCAAAAACTATGCCACTTAGATTGTGAGTTGTCATAGTCAATGCAGGAGCTACAGAAACATCCTTTCATAACCAAGATTTATTTGGCTTTTGTTTGGTGATCACAGACACTATGAACAAGTTTACAATTGTTTTTATTCACACATTTTTTTTAAATCTAAAAACTATAATTCTGGTTTTTTTCTAAGACCATTTCAAATATTTTTCGTTTGATCTTTGTAGACAATCTGTCCTTTAAAACTGGATGTGAAGTTCCAGTATCTCGAATACTGACATAACAAGTTACATCTGCCAAGCAGAAACTGTTACTTAGTCAGTATTTAAAGATATAATAAAAGCTTCCAATCTTTCGCATCACAACTAGCAAAGTTGTTGGAAAAAATAAAGCTGCAACTACCAAAAATAACTTTGTCACAGATATACATCACTCAGCAAGAAATCCAACACTAGGGAGCAGTTTTATTAGATAAGCAATTCTACTGATGGTACAACCATAGATAAAGATAAATAACTAAAAATGTTAAGACATTCTCAACATATCATTATGAATTCCAAAGTCTGATCTGTGTTATGCTTCATTTAATAGGATAGAAAAACTGTCCCTCACAGTCTATGGAACGTGAAGCCTAATCAAGGCTTCGAAGCCCTCTCCTTAATGTAACATGCCATTAATTTCTGGTTTCATAGAAAACAGACAACCAGTACATGATTTTACCACTTAAAAAAAGCATTTACACTTATCTAAATATGTAAAAAAATGGGTTGAGTTGGGATTCTCTCCTTTTTAAAAATGTGTTTTCTAGAACTACTAAAAAACTTGCATTTACAAAATAGTTGATAAAAATATTCCTCTGAATTGTACAAGAAGAAAGGTATAAGGACCACCAATTAAAGACTTGGTACCAGACGTTACTCAGACTTAGCTTCTTTCTCTACTGCTGCATCAGATGCTGGGGTCTGAAAGGGAGAGAAAAGAAAACAGAACACTTCAGCGCAGAAAGTTTCTAAGTGACTCAGCCTCTTAATTTGTAGTATTTTTAATGCACAAGTTAGCTAACTTGACATACAGAACAACCATGACTTGTTTCTACATACCGTGCTTTCCAGTCTTAATAAATTGGTGTCATGATCTGCATATTTCTCTTGGATAATGACCTACTAAAACCCAACTGTCTTGAAAAAGCTTCTATCTATCTCCTCAGATGCATCCGTATGAATTTCAGGATGTTGCTGTTGTTACTACTCAATATACACTGCAAAGGACTTTTTTTTTTTTTTTTTTTTTTTTTTTAAGAACAATGCCCATTGCAATAATTACTACCTTTATGACAGGAAAAGAGAGCTTTTTAACCTACTAAGCTGAAATCCCTGCATATAGGGTGTTTAGGAAAGACACTATAGATACACTTCGTGCATTTAAATTTCAGTGCAGCACTGTTAACATATTCTCAAATCTTAGCATATTTTAAAGTAACTAAGACTTAGAAACACAGCACTGCATTAAATTAAACCTAATTTTGTAAAAATACATTCAGTGAAACTGAACTGTAGCAGCAGAGCTATATGGTTTCCAAGCCAGTCTCTATATGCTGTACCTCAACTTCAGAACTAGTTCATACAAACTGCATTGATTAAAAAATCACAAACTCCATTTAGATCTGAAAACTCACTGCATCTGCAGTGTAGGTTAAAACAAGGAATGTAACGTATGTATTAACATAAACATTATACTTGATTATTCCAAAGCTTTGCAGCAGCACCAGCAGAATAGGTTGTTTAATCTCAGCAGTACCCAAACAGGAACCCTAACACCCGTTCAGACTTTACTGCCACCTGGGGGAAGCTTTTGAAGGATGAAGGTAGGAAGCCATTTCCACTCACAGGCATGAAGTCTCTGCGAGTGTCACCAGAGGCCGTCACTGGCCTTTCACCAGATCGTGGATTAACAATAGCATCACTGACACCATCATCCTGATTGAAAACGGTAACGTCCGACAGGACAGACTATACCTCAGCCTCTTCTAGCCTTAGGTATGATATTAAACCCACAATTTTGGCTGGTGTGACCAACGTGAGAGCAGCACGAAGATCTGCCCCAGAAGTCATCATCCATTTCTCGTAAATTTACATCATCTCCGCACTAGTGTACTAAATAGACCCCAGTTGAGAAATATTGCCAAACTTCACTTTCGCTGGTATTGCTGAAATACTACATGCACAAAATTAAAAGACCAAATTATGCGATAAAAAGAAACCAATAGAAAGTTAAGGCAACTAAAGAATTCTAGTTATAGCGCAACTTTCTCACAAAGATCACACTAGAGGCTTGCAAATGAAAAACTTACGCCAAAGTAAGTTGTCTTGTACACTCAAGTATCATCCTGTACCTTCCTCACCCACCAAAACCCATCACCTACCTAAAACCCAAATACTCTCTTCCTCTACTTGAAGATCTATCTGCACACTGATAGATCAGTGTGATAGAACTCAGATCGGCTTTTTTTCTACCTTAAAAAAAATAGTTTTCCATGCAACAACCAGACAGAAAGCATGAATCACAAATTTAAATTAAAAAATCACCTGACTATCTGATCAGCATACTCCACTGAACTAATTAAAATGAGTGATGCATTCAATATTGCAGAAACCCGAGTCTAATTCTGGGCCTGTTACCACATGAAAACTTGTGTTTCATCCAGTTGTTAACAGCTGCCCTAGTAAGAGGCACTGCTTCTCCCTACCGATCTTGTCCCAAATTTAGAACTAAATTATGTCCACACTCCAGAAAAAGAATACAGCGTGGAAAATGTTTTACATTAAATGGTCAGTGACTCCAAAAACTTCAGCAATATGGCCATTTTAGCACAGTATTACAGTCAAGACTGATTTGGCACGTTCATTTCTTCAGCAACAACTATTAGTAGTTCTTGCACTTTCTCTTCCATCTCCCTGCACCAGCCTGTCCCTTCCACCAGCAGTGTCTGTATCAATGACTCCTATAACTGTTATCTCAACTTTGGTTAAACCATTTCAACTTTGGGTTTTCAGTGAAAACTGTTTCCAGTCCCACGAAAATTAGTATTGCATTGGTAAAAAAAACTTTTGTAGCAAGAAGAAACCTCTCTTCCAGTAACAGCAAAAGCAGATGAAAACCCAACTCAAACCCTCCAAAGACAGGCACGCGTCCCCTGCCCCCAGCAGTATCCCCTCTGTACACCCTGTGTGTATTATTTTGCCAAGACCTACCCACAGGGAAAACAGCCTCTCTCTGAAGGACATTATCCTGTATCGGAACTTTGGTAAAATTCTCACCTTCTCCGTTAATTTCAGGGACTGTTACTGCATCACTGCAACTCTTTTTGGGGCAACTAGAATATTCCAGGTATATCTCCTAATGTTTCGATAGCCTACAGCTTTTTTTTGGCAGAAATAGATCCTACTCTAAGAACTGCTCATGTTTCTGATAGATGTTTGGATAATCCAGTACAGTAAGCTATCCAGCTGCTTTGCCCCGAAGAATACAGACAACTTTACCTCCTCACTTTTAGCTTCCCCATTTTCTGCAGGCACGTTGTCCTTTGTCTGTTCTTGGTTTGTCTCTTCTGTCTGCTTTCCTTTAGGCCCCTTCTTCCCCTTTGATTGAGTTTTCTTGTCCTCAGATTTACCCTACAATGAAATAAATTTCTAGTAAGTAAATTCCTATGACCTAACTAGGTAAACTTTGAAAATAATCTAAAACACACAAAACCAAGATGGACTTGCTAAACAGCAAAAGCTAGTACCAACAACCAATGAGCTAACACATAGTTCACCTGCCAAAAAAGTTTTCCAAACTATACAAACAATCACAGTTTCAGATATTCAGCAAAATGAGAGAATCAAACTGGGATGAGAAGATAACTAGATTCTAGTAGCTAGACAGAGCCATTTGTAATATACGATTTAACCTTGTGGCGCATATAAAAAATGGCAATGCGGTTCTTCCACTTTGTAAATACAAAACACTTCAAACTCTCTTTTTCCTCTTACACTGATAGGTGGGAATTTCAGCAACTTTAACCTAGAGTAAATGCATCGCCTGAAGTATCATTTTCGGTGCTCCTTTGCTAGTATCTCAGTCACATCCTCTGTACCTACACGACTGCTGATAAATGGGTAGGGAAGAAGTATTTGTTCAAGAGCTACTTTCACATAAATATGTACCACATACTGCCAGGCATTTCTTACAGCAACCAAACGCTACAAAGTTTGCCTGTCCTCCAGCTGATCCCCCTACTTACAAACTATTTCTTTCAAATCAGAATTACATAAATACAGTGGTTTTGACACCATCTGTCAAGAACTACTTAATAATACTCCGAAAAACATTCAGTAAGTGACAAACTGTAACACTTTTTCTGGGTAGGTACAATGTGAATAAGAGACAAGAGAACGTAAAGCATTTATACCTCTAAGCAGAAGAGCACTACACTGATATGCCTTAAAATGTGTTTAATCTCATTAAAAATATTGTGTGCATTTCGTAAGTATGTTCTTCAAGTTATGTCCTAATTTGTCGTCTCTGACCTAAAATTCACTCTAAGAAATAGAAAGTTCTCATTTTTGCATATTTTAAGTACTGTAGAAATGTGTACCTCATATTACTATTAGAAACCATTTGGTCAGAAGTATTCCATACTGTCTTCACTCCAACCATTGCTCCTTACAAAACACCATGCAACTTTCTTACTTCACACATGCAACTTTTTAATAGCTACCTGAATACATTTTCTATTTTACATGAATGTTCATGTAAAATACTGTCTCCATGAAAATACAATTTTGTCAACCAATTGCAACTACTGCGCAGAAGTTCTAAGTGTTTTACACCACCAGATACAAACATGCATTAAGTTACATTAAATATACGAGAGATGCAAGATAAAAAAAAAAAAAAAGAAGCAATCCTGAAGCATCTTATGTCAGGTAACTAAGTCTTCAATGCCTACAAAACTTTAGAAATGTTTTGCTCCCATTTTTAGAAAAGGTAATTTTTTAAATCCTCAAGAGCACAGAGAAAACAGTTGAAACACGCTAATGGAAAAAAGAAAATCCATGTAAAAAGTTATAAAGTCCAAACTTAGTAATACAAATTCAGGTAACAGACAACTTCAGAACATGTAGACTTCTGTGTTTTGATTGTCGAAATATATTTTTCTTCATTAATATTAAAAAAAAAGCACCAAGTAACTCCATAATGAGCAAACTTCTCCCAACCAGAAAAAATACTGTCAGAGAAGTTTTTAAAAGTTACAAAGTTGATGCAAAGAAGCATCTTTTGATGGATCAAATACAGAAAAAAAGGTAACAATTTAAAAAAAAAAGTATCTACCATTCAACTGGTATGTAACAGTGAAGTATTTCTGCAACCCATTTAAAGTCCAGAGATAGCTAAAATGAGAAAGTACTGAAGCTGGAGAAGTAAAACACAATCAGAACAAAAGAGATTTTTACATTAACAATGAAAAAGTTTCCATATGACAAAGGATTTTAGTGACAGCATGAATTTTAGAACAAAGAGGATCAAATGTAAAACAAGTTATACATCTATTTGAATTGCCAATGGTAATAGTGATTAAAAAAAAAAAGATTGTTCACGTATTCACATTACAGCAGCATTCCATGGGGGCCTCGTGCAAGGTGTTCTTAATATTTTAAGACAACAACTGTTTGTGATGTACTTGGTTTACACAAATATGTTCCAACCTATTAACTGTGGAAATGTTTCTTCCTAGAAGTAAAGTAGTTATGGGCAGCAAGTCCGTACTACCATGCATATCAGCCAGCATCAACTAGCAGCATTAAGAATTGGATGCACCACACAAAAACACTGGAAAAAATAGAATCAGAACTGAACTAAAACTGGAAAGCTTCCCCAAATTCTTTAGGCTTACAACTATGAGAATGAATGCACTGATATTCAAACCATCGGAATGAAGTGCATTACTGACAAGTAACTGTTCCGTAGGATTAATAAAATGAAAACATCAAAAAGACTGCAAAGCAGAGTTCTATATTAGTGTATTTGAAATGCTCTTAATCCATACATTAAAAAGAAAAGTTTATAATCACAAAGGAACGCTTAAAAACACATATACCAACAAGCCAACAGATAAGCAGACTCTTTTACTTCTCCCAAGAAACAAGTAATCTTGCATCTCAGTTACTGGCCCAGTGAGGCTATACTGAAAAACTGAAAGATCATACTAAACCGTGCTTCCTTACACATACACACAAAGAGCTGAAAGCCAGACTACACGAATGGAAACTCAGACCTTTTTCAGTGGCTGCTTAAGTAATTAATATTTTTTTTTTCCTGTCCTAACACACTGCTTTAAATTGTGAGCGTATTTTATCCCCTTTTGTTACGGTGATGAAACACAACCCTACATGCAGTTGCTTCGACATTCAAGTAGTTCTGCTCAGTACCAAACTACCACCTAACGCCCACGAGCCAGTGCCCACGTTTCCAGGCAATGCTTCCAGTGCTTAACGAGGATCTACCCAAACGCTGGTGGAACGCGCCTGGAGGTACTGTCAGATGCACCTGAAAATGATACTTTGGCTAAATGAGCATTCCCAGGAGGAACACGTAGAGATGATTAAAAACGTCCAGACACCCCGCACCCACGACGGGTCGCGGGATGCCACCAGCCACCTCCGCCACCTCCTCTCCCTCCCCCCCAATGACTCTCACCTTTGCCGCTAACTTTTTTGGTTTCGGCTCCGCTTTGGCAGGAGCAGGTTTCTGAGGGGAAAGAACAAGTAAGGGAGAGAGATTCAGCCCTCGGTTAACCCCATTTTCGCTACTGGAACCCCCTCACACACACACACACACCCCCGCCCAGCCCGGCAGGGACACCCTCCACCCCCCCCCTCCAACCCCCCCTTCCCGCTCCCCCTACTTACAGCCGACAGCCGCGCCGATCGCCTCTTCGGCTACAGACGGGGGAAAAGAGAAAGAGAGAGAGACAAACGGCGTGAGGGGGGCGGGGCGGGGCGGTCCGGGCCGGGCCGGGCCAAAACACCCCCCTCAAATACCCCCCCCCCCCCGGCCCGGTCACCTACCTCCTGGGGGGCCTCCCCGTCCGCCACCGCCACCTGCAACACAAACCGGCCGCGTCAGGCGGCGCAGGCGCCTCGGGGAGAGGGGAAGGGGGGGCGGGGGGCGTCGGCGGGGCGGGCGGGCACGTAACGCCGCCGTTCGCCCGCCCACCCCCCACCCCGCCCGCCCCTTCCCGCCGCCGTCGCTGCTTTCGGATTTCGAGCCCCGGAGAGGCGAGAGGCGCCCGGAGAGCCCCCGCCGAACCTTCCAGACACCGCCCCCCCCCCCCCCCCCCGCCCGCCTCCCCCACAGCGGGGTCCCCGTCAGGGGGCACGGGGCGGGCGGGCTGGCAAGGGGAAGGCGCCGGCCCCCCGTCAGCCCAGCCAGCGCTGGCGGCCGCCGCACCGGTGCCCGCGGAGCGGCCGCTCAGCCTCCGAGCGCCCCCGTCCCCGCGGCGCTCAGACCGCACGTCCGCCGCCGCGGCGGTGGCAGCGCCGGGCCGCTCCCCCCCACCCCCCCTCCCGCTCCGGGCAGCGCGGTTCACCCGTCGGCGTCTCCGCTGAGCTGCCCGAGCTCCGCTTCACCTTTCTCTTCGGCATGGCGAGGCTGCGCGGCGGCGGCTCCCGGCCGCGACCCCCGGAGCTGCTGCAGCAGCGGCTTCTCCCGCCCGGCTGCTGGGCGCGCTGGGTGCCTCACGGCCAGCCGCTGCGGCTGCCTGCCAGCCAGCCTCGCTGCGCAGGGAAACCGCCCCCCCCCATCCATCCCAGCAGCGCCAGCGGCAGCGCAACAGGATCCAGCCGGATTGGCGGGGGGGGTGTGAGGGGGGGGGGGGGGGGAGCGCTCCCCGCCCGCCCCAGGGGCCCCTCTGCGGGGCGGGCCCGGCTGCCGCCCACCGCCCCGCCCCGCGCGCAGGCGGGGCCTGCTGATTGGCCAGCCCTCCCCGTCACGTGGCCGCACCTGTCCCCGTTTCCCCTCACACGGCCGCGCGCCGCCCCACGTGCGCGGGGGGGGGGGGGAAGGGGGCGCTGTCCTGAGGCGACGCCGCCCGCCCGGGAGGGCCCCTACTGCCGGGGGGGGGGACGGGGGTGGTGTGAGGGACGGGGGGGGGCGTGCCGTGCCCGCCCCTCCGCCCGCCCGCCCGCCCGCCCGCGGAGCCGTGCGGCATGGCGGAGAGCGGCGGCGCCTGGCTGCTGGTGCTGAGCTCCGTCTTCCTCTGCAACGCGCTCAAGATCCTCCTGCCCTCCTGCTCCTCCATCGTAAGTGACGTCACCGCCCCGCCTTACCCCCCACCCCCGGCCGTTACTACATGGAGGCGGCGGCGGCCGGCACCCCCCCCCCCCCTCATCCCCCCCCACCCC
This sequence comes from Pluvialis apricaria, assembly GCA_017639485.1. Lineage (NCBI taxonomy): Eukaryota > Metazoa > Chordata > Aves > Charadriiformes > Charadriidae > Pluvialis > Pluvialis apricaria. The sequence goes on along the minus strand of CM030007.1, from coordinate 101,767,938 downwards.
GACCCCCGCCGCCGCCTGCCCTCGTCCGTCCCCTGGCAGCGGGGCTGCGGGCAGGGCCTCGCCTCCGCCCGCCCGGGCTCCGCCGCGACAGAGCGGGGGCGGGCGGCGGGGCCCCGGGTGTCTGAGGCGGGGTGAGGCCGCGGGGCAGGGCCTGGCGGGGGTGTTACGGCGCCACCCCCGCCGGAGGGGCGAGGGGTGAGGTGAAGGGCTGCCGGTGCCCGGACGCGGCCGTAACGCACCCCCCGGGCTGTGGCCGGCGGGGCCTTCGGAGGGACCGTGGGGCTGATAGTGGGAAGAACGGGAGGCGGTGGAAGCGGAGGCCGTGACGGTGTGATGGTGACGGGGTGACGCTGTGACTGCAGCGGCCTCGGTTCAGCAGGTGTCGGAGGCGACGTTCTGGGGAATGAGTTATGTCGGGGGCTGCGGCCCTGGTGGCGTCGCAGGGGGTGAGGGCGAAGGGCGGCTGTGCTCAGCCTTCCGTGTTTTCCACAGAGGGACATCTCGGCTGCCGAGACGGGAGACGGGCGGCCACGGAGATCAAGGCGTTAGGCATCGTAGGAGGAAACCTTTAAGTCGCAATTGCTGATCGGGATGCCCCCCGGCCTGATCTTAAGCGTTTCTGTGGAAGTCTGGATAACGGAATTATGGACCAAGACAGTAGATTTAGAATAGATATTAGAAAGAAATTCTTCACTGTGAGGGAGGTGAGGCACTGGAACAGGTTGCCCAGAGAAGTTGTGGGTGCCCCATCCCTGGAGGTGTCCAAGGCCAGGCTGGATGGAGCTTTGAGCAACCTGGTCTGGTGGGAGGTGTCCCTGCCCAGGGCAGGGGGGTTGGAACTCGATGCTCTTTGAGGTCCCTTCCAACTCTAACTGTTCTATGACCAATAAACTCTGTGGCTGCCAAATAAGCTTACATGTGAGCAAGCATGCTAAAACACCTGCCGTTCTGCTAGTTCATGTAAATAACTTCACATTGGCACAGATCGGTGCATACTGTTTGATGATGTAGAAAAACCCTTTAAAACGTAAATTGCTCTTAGTAATTTGGGAAGCTGAACTCGGTGTTACCATAGATGACTAATGAAAATCTCTGCTCAACTTTCTGCTTTCATGACAGAAAGTAGTATAATGTTCTGATTGACTGCAGTACTGAGAAATCACTTGTGGGAAAAAAATTATGTGTGTTTTGAGGAAGCTACAAAGATCTGCTAAGGAACAGCAAGAAAAAGATTTTGTGTTCTTTGCATCTTCATTTCTGAGGTAAAAGGAGTTCATGAACCAACAAAGCAGGTGGTGCCTCATGAAAAGAAAGTGGAAAGTAAAAGAAGGGGAGAAAATGTTTGCTAACACGACATGTGATTGACCTTTTACACTTCTGTCAGTGAGAAGTAATTTTAGCCAAGAAACCAATAAGGTGTTACAAGAAGACCGCATTTAAACGCATGGATAAGATGTAAGAAAAATAACTAATGCAAATATGTGTTTCTGGTTTTGAGGCAGTGGTAAGATACCGCACTGAATGGATCACAGCTTTTGGCCAGTATGGCAATTTGCATGTTTCTAACAGCCTGGACCAGGCAATCTGTAATCTAGAGGAGTGATTCCCAATTGGTGAGCCACGCGTTATTGGTGAGGTCTAAAATTTGGCTTCAGTGAGTAAAGTTTCCACATTAATTAGTTTAGACCCTTGCTGAGGCTGCTGGAGCTGGAAATGGGAATGATGAATGAGTAAGGGGCATTGCTGGAGCTGGAAAGAGTGGTGATCGAACAGGAGTGCTTCCCAGGTCCTTGCTCTCCTGCACGTTATCAGATGCATCATCCAAGCAGCGGTGATGAGAATTGCAAGGAGGGAGGACAGCAGTTCGGCTCAGGATGCAGTGGCAGGCAGGTTTGGAAGGTCTCAGAAGGCAGCCTCGTCAAGAGTGGGAAGATGGGGAGATCAGGAGATAAAGGCAGAAATAAAGAAGGAAAAGGCAGTTAACCATAGTAGAAAAGTTGAAAATCACTGCTCTGCAGGAACAATTTTCTTCAAGCCTTTTTGGTTTACTTCTCAGTTGGAACAAGAAAGTAAAAAATCTTTGGCTTTTAGAACATTGCAGATGTTAAGCCAAGGTTTTCCCGTGTCTTGATAAAAACGCCTTTTTTTTAATCGGAGGCTTTTAGGTATGTAAACAGGAGATCATACTTTATACATATTAAAGAAAATCAGTGGAATTCTGGATAAATAACTGATACTATTTCTTTACTTCTTAGATATCCAGATTGTTACAAAAGGATGCAGAGCAGGAGTCCCAAATGAGAGCTGAAATTCAGAACATGAAGCAAGAACTCTCAACCATTAGTATGATGGATGAATTTGCTAGATATGCCCGTCTGGAAAGAAAGATTAACAAAATGACCGACAAGCTTAAAACTCATGGTAGAGTGCAATGTTTATTCCCTTTTCTAGTTTCTGAAAAACATTTTTCCAAGAATGCTTTCAATTTTAAGTATATTTCTCCTTCAACTTTTTTCCTTCCCCTCTTTATCTGTTTCCAGTGTTCCCTTCTTTTTTTCTTCCTTTTTTTTTTCCTTTAAATTTTTTTTTTAGAGAGCTTGCTTTTGTCTTTCAGTCGTGCATCATTCTGCATACACTGATAAGGGAGTGATTTAGAGACAAATTTTTTCTTACAAGGAATTTCCTGGGCTTCATTGTGTAATTATTTACTCTTTCTCAGTGATGCTCATCACTGAATCATGTTTTGAGTAAGTCAAGGAAGTCCATTGCCATTAACAACAGAAGTAACACAGTAAGGCTGCGCATCTTCACTGCAAAAAAGTACGCGTCGCTTGGTTGGGGCTATTTGGTTGGTATGCTACAAAATGCTAGAGAGAAAACTTGATCTATAATATAACCAGATGAGACCTTTCCTGTCCTTGTGCAATCCCGTTTGACCTTATGCAGCAGCTTTTTTCGATAAAGCTGTAGTGCTTTGTCTCAATTAGGATTTTATAGTAGTATAATCCATCATCTCGTGGTAGAAAGTATACGTAGACCTTTGGCACCAGAGCTTTTGCTCTTGTCTTTGCCGAAACTCACTAACTGATCCTACAACAGGGTGGGAGAATACTTGCTTTGTCTGCCGCCTCCGTGCAGAATTAATGGATGTTTATAGGCTCCATGCTTGGAGAAAGGACAATATTTACAACTGGCAGTTTTTGATTGCTTTCAGTAGTCCTATTCTTAACCCAATAATTTCAGTTAAACTAGACTTGAGTAGTTCACTTAGCAACCAACAATATTGTTTTAGAGAACTTCAGACCACGATTATGTTTGAAGGTGTGCTGTCTTCACTGGGCTTCGTTATATTGGTCTGAAGTACAGTAACAGCAGAAAAATAGGCATGAGAAGTTTTAATACTGAACCTGACCAGGATTCACTCAGTGGAGGAATAGTCTTAACTGTGTTCCTGAATGAAATAGGGCAAAAAGTGCATCTGCTAAAGCCCCTTTTAGGAAAGGGAAATACTTACTTTATGCTTCATCTGAAGCAGGTTCTTAAATTTGTAACCACAGCGACTGTTCTCATTTGGGAATAGTGTTTCTGATTACATGTGACATTTCTTTGTCTAGGATATCAGTGTTTTGCAACTTTTCATGGTAGTGCGATTAAGAAACTACAGTGCAATACAGACACAAACTACAGAAGGGTAGTTTGAATGAGTCATCTGAAAAGTGATTTTTAAACAGTGTAATGTCCTGATCTCAAGTGTGAAATATTAATAAGTTACTAGTTTTATGTAAGTACAATTCACTATTATAAATAATGCAAAGTAATACTTTTTTTCTTTTAACAGTGAAAGCACGAACTGCCCAATTAGCCAAAATAAAGTGGGTTATAAATATTGTATTCTACATCTTACAAGTAAGTAAATATTTTATTATGAATACAAATTACTAAACCAAATCCTCACTAGTGTTACAGTTCTCTCCTGCGTCTGTTGGCTGATGATTAGTCTCAGAGGCGTTTGACATTCCAGTGACACAGTGCATGCCAAACTGAAAGAGTTTCTTGAAAAAGCAGGGAGAGAGATGTTGCTGATAAAGTCTGGTAGTTATTGATGGAAGGAGTTTTGAGTTTCATTTCAGCTCTGTTTCTGGTTTTGAGATGACAAGATGGGAGTTTGTCTTAGCTCTGTCATCACTAGTTTTTTTTTAATTTACATATGACCCTGGACCCAGGAAAGTTCTGATACCTGTAAATATATTTTGCTTATGTTTTTGAAAACAAAATATGCTTTTGATGAGGATGCAAATCTCCACTTAGAGCTGCCACGCATTTCACCACAGTGCCTCATCAGATTGTCTCTGTAGTTCAGACTTGATGCCAAAGAATTGTCTGCTCATAAGGATGACAGTGGTCAACCTGAAGATACCTTTAGGGTAAGGTTAAAGCTAGTTGGATTCCTAGCGGGCAAGGATTATGGCTAAAAACAGTCATCAGAATTTAACAGTTACTGTTAATACGTTTGTCTATGCTAGACTTGAGCCAGGGTCTCAAAAGAAAGCAGTGTTTTCCAACGTCTCACTGCTACCTCTTAATACTGTGTATAAAGTTAAGGTTATACTAAGTTTAAAAATACTGTGAACTTGCTTAAGAACAATGTAAAATAACAAAGAAACTATTTTCTCTAATTGGAATTTATGATTTACTCCTTCAAAATAGCAGCGGAACTGTACTTTGGTGTGTATCCAAGCTAATAAAAATTTCAATTCTAGGCTGCCTTGATGATCTCTCTGATTTGGAAGTACTATTCTGAGCCAGTTACAGTGCTTCCAAGCAAATGGCTTGCTCCGCTGGAGCGCCTGGTAGCCTTTCCTACAGGGGTGGCAGGTAAGCACTGTACAGTGGAAAAAATACATTTCCCAAGCCCGTGCGGGTGCTAACAATGTCGTGACAAAGAGCATACATGGATTAAAAGCACTGCTTCTGTACGTTTCTTCTAACTTCTTTAACACAGGGAGGAGTTTCAAACATTTGATTAGCTGTTTCCTATGTATTCAATGGAACGGGCTATTTGTCATTTTTATGTCTTCTCAAACAGGGCAGCTTTATCTTAATACAGAATAGAGCCTGGAGAGGATTTCAAATCAGAAATATTTTTATTTATATTAAGGTGTCCACTGAAACAGTGGCATTGGGTTTAAAAATGGGTGAATACTTTATAGGGCTGTATTGCTTACATCTGTTTCTTATAAACTGCTGGGGTTTCATAGTAGTGTAATTCCAGAGTGATTCGTCTATGCTCTCTCTTGGCATTTTGCCTTGTCTGTTCCCACCCTTTTTTTCCATCGCACTTCTGTTGCATTTTTACCTACTTAAATCCTTTTCTTTTTAGGCAGTTTAGCGAATCAGTGATCAGAAGGATATCACAGGTTTGTAGATACCTGTTTCTGAGTGAAAAGTGTGCTGGCTCTATGCTAATGGGATAAGTAGGCAGGCAGAATGACAGGATCATGTGTGGAAATCTACCATCAAGCTAAAATGCTGCGGGTGAATCTTCATGTTAGGCTTGTAAGTCCTAACTGTCTTAGAAGGAATTCCAAAATATGTTGTTGGAATTGTATGTTGTTGTATCTTTAATCACTGTCTAGAGAATTATTTGTATCCAGCATGCTTACTGGACAAGAGAAGACTCTGCTTCTATGCAAGGTGGGGGAATAGTCCTTGGAAGACATTTATTTAAACATCAGTTGAAGGGATTTAAAAAGCTTCACATCCACGTCTGCCTTCAAATCACCTTCTTTGTCTTGGCTGATAATGACTTTACTGTGGGTATCTTCTTTGAATTCTAGGTGATAAACACAAAAATGTCTAAAAATTACCAAAAAGGTAGTTTCTTCACGTGTGTGCTATGAAACAGCTATGTATTCCATGATACTATGTAGTATGGTTCTATGTAGGCTGCAATATGGATGTGCTGTGTATTACAGTCGGGGCATGCCCTCTATTCCGTCATACCAATACAAATTTCTGTGCTGCTAGCTGGAATGGCAGGACCCTTTAAAAGAGCAGTGCAAGGCATCTGGGTCAGTAGTGAAGGTCTCAGTAGCGTTTTTCTGTATAGCTGTATGGGGAGCACAGAATCACAGAATGGTCAGGGCTGGAAGGGGACCTCTGGAGATCATCTAGTCCAACCCTCCTGCCACAGCAGGGACACCTACAGCAGGTTGCACAGGACGGCGTCCAGGCGGGTTTTGAACGTCTCCAGTGTGGGAGACTCCACCACCTCTCCGGGCAGCCTGTGCCAGTGCTCTGCCACCCTCAAAGGAAAGAAGTTCCTCCTCATGTTAAGGTGGAACTTCCTATGCTCAAGTTTGTGCCCGTTACCTCTTGTCCTATCACTGGGCACCACTGAAAAAAGACTCTTCTCATCTACCTGGCACCCTCCCTTCAAGTATTTATAAGCATTGATAAGATCCCTCCTCAGTCTTCTTTTCTCCAGACTAAAAAGACCCAAGTGCCTCAGCCTTTCCTCATAAGAGAGATGTTCCAGTCCCCTGATCATCTTTGTAGCCCTTTGCTGGACCCTCTCCAGCAGTTCCCCGTCCTTCTTGAACCGGGGAGCCCAGAACTGGTCACAGTACTCCAGATGCGGCCTCACCAGGGCAGAGTAGAGGGGGAGGATGACCTCCCTCGACCTGCTGGCCACACTCTTCTCGATGCACCCCAGGATGCCATTGGCCTTCTTGGCCACCAGGGCACATTGCTGGCTCATGGGCATCCTGTTGTCCACCAGGACTCCCAGGTCCCTTTCCACAGAGCTGCTCTCCAGGAGGTCACCCCCAACCTGTACTGATGCATGGGGTTATTCCTCGGCAGAAGCAGGGGGAGAGAAGTATGAATTTAATACTTTTAAAAAGACTGATTTAAATTTCAGAGGAAATTTACTTTTTATGTCTCTCAAATCTTAAATTTAGGTTCTAGCAATGTATCCTGTTACTTGTCAAGCCTTTAACTTCAGCACCTTAGACATTTTTTTTGTTAGGCACGTAGCCAGTGTTTTTAGCTGTGGGTTATATATACCACACTTTGGCTCATATTTGTGTTATTTGGTACTCTTTTTCCCCAGACAGTCTTCAGCTTTTCTCAGGAGCAGCATGGAGTTAGCTGCCATCCCTTGAAGGGAAGGTGTTTTGTTGCTGTTCACCTCATAACTCCTGTTTCATTTTTTACGCTTCCAAAGTTGTTTTCAGATGCTTGTGTGCTTCAGGGTTATTGATGCAATGACTTAAATCGTGTTTTATATCTCTTTCAGGTGGTGTTGGAATTACATGTTGGCTTGTGGTTTGTAATAAAGTTGTAGCTATCATGCTACACCCTTTCAGCTGAAGGAATCCCAGTAATCCATGGAGTCTTCAACTACATTTTCACCATTTTAAATGAATAAAACCAAAAAAAGGAACAGATGTCTTTCATGAGACTAGGTCTGAGATAATCTTTGTTACTCCATTTGGATATCAGTCGAAATTCCTTTTGATTTATTTTCTTTCCTTAGTCTGTTTTTCAGTTTGGTGGTCAGCTTTCAAAGAATAGCATTGCTGTTTGCAGAACCTCATTTTGTGTCTGTTTCGACAAGTACGAACACTGATTCACGGCAGAACCATAAGACTTTGTCATGGCATAGTCACCAAAATTTAGCAGTGTTGGATTTATATTTTTAAGTTGGAAATGCACTGGCATTAGGAATTAATTTGTGACCTTTGCTGTTTCTTTGCTGTATAATATGGCAATTTCACCCAAAGGTGGGATTATATTTGGTGACAAGTGGTACTAGAGGATAGAGGTAGGTGTTTTGGTTGGCTTAGGGTAAACCAAAATTAGGTTCTTCCTTGTTATTTTTTACACTGGAATTGGTGTATTCTTGGGCTGGTTTAGAAAATGCATTATTGATATATAATCAGAATAAATCTTTTATCTCTTAAGAGACTCACTCAGTTGCCAAATACAGGACAACTGGATACTTTTTCCTCCCTGACTTTTAAAATTCATTGGACACATGATTTTTTTCCTGCTTTTATTGATAACTGACCTTTCCTTCCTTGACGTTTTTTCTGCTTTCCAAACTGAGTGAGGATCACTGAAACGATTTCCTTCCATGTTTTGTGAGGGGAGGTCTGTCCGTCCTTCTCAAGCTCCGTGTTAAGAAAAAGCAAGTAGAAGACAGTGCTGTTCCTTCAGAGAACTACATTCCTAGGGCTTTAGTAAGGAAAGGCTTAGTAAGTAAGTAAGGGCTTTTCAGTAACGACAGTCCAGGATAGCCCGAAACAGCTATGTAAATGTAAACAGGCAAATTAGTGATTTAAATGTCTAAAGTAGTAACGGAATGGTAGTAAGCAGGAGTAGGAGACAAAACAATTTTCTGTTTTGGAGTAAATCCTTCTTGCTGTATTTCAGTACAGGAAACAGCCACAATATTTTGAATTTAAAGGTGGACAGAATTCTTCCTAGTACTGTGCCTGTGCAACAGTGGCAAAGTTGTATTATCTTCCGTGCTACAGTGGATCTGCAACCCTGTCCTTGTTACCCCATCAGGCAAGTGGGTGGGCTTATAAAGTTCTTGTTCCACACCTTTTTTTTTTTTTTTTTTTTTTTTTTTTTAACATGAGCCTGAACAAACCTCTAAGGGATACCTTTCCCTCTTCTGCTGGGCTTTGGCGATTCTGGTTCCGTTTCCCACTCTGCACAGTGGAATGCATTTGTTGGGTTATTTCAGGTCCTTTGCCTTCCTGCAGGAACGAAGGAAGGGGCTAGGGCCCCTCCGTAATTAGCACTGCCTTTAGAAATTAATTCAAAAGGTCGTGATACATTGTGTGTATATATGCATGAAATGTTGGGTTTTTTTTAATGTTAATTTAAAAAAAATGGTTTTATATTAAGCATTACATTTAGCCAACATGAAAATGGATGCATTAAGTATCATCAAGAAAAAAATGTTGTGTTGAATGTTATGTATAATTGTGTTTTTATTAATGAAATAAAGCTTTTCAACCCATGTCAGGTTTTCTAATCCATTTTTCAATGTTAAAAAAAACCACCAACAAACAACAACCAAAACCCAAACCAACACCACCCCCTACCATGTTCTTGCATAAGGAGATACTGTTGGATTCAACAGGCCTAATTTTTTTTTATTATTATTTTTTTAAAGCATTTGGGGCAGATTATTTAACTATGATATTGACAGATTTCTGAATCTAAAGATGTGGCTAATGATATTTCTACTTAGCTTGTTACAGAGTTTAACACAGGGAAGTCAAGAAAAGCAGCATCGTTTAAAATCTTCACAGTGGCATTTGCGGCTTAACCGCACTTAGCATGGGGTCATCAAATAGGCAGCTTGTTTGCTGCTCTAGTCAAACATTTGATGAGTAAGGGCAGAAAGGCTTTTGGTCACCTAGTAAGTACAAAGAGGAGAGTTGGATCACATATGCTTGTTTGCTCTTGACTTGGGGACAGCAGTAAAGGCATTGTAGAAGTATTAACAGTTGACAGAGGAGAAACGCCTGCTCTTCTGACCGCACAAAGTCATTCTTAAGCACTACTTCAAGAAAAACCTTGGACATTTTGAAAAGAAATATGCTGCAAGTAGGTTCAGATCTAAAAATCACCTTTAAAAGGTTTTGCGGTATAATTTTTTTTAAATGCTACTGCCTTTTAAATTTAGTATAATACACATAATTTTCCCTAACTTCACATTTTAGCAAACGTTTCATGAATTACTATGAGGAACAAAACATAATCCTCCTGCCCTTGCTTACATAACCTTAAACACAGGATTTTTAAAGGCTTTTTGAGAACTGGATATGCCTGACTTCTCCAAAACAATAGTTTACTCTTGCGCATTCATCTTTGGATGTCAGCTGTGGAAGTTACCAGGCAAACTGCTTTGATAAGTTCTAACAGTGGAAAAGAATGAAGCTTTAGAGCTTTATAATGCTAGTGAAAACAATGTAATAGCAAATTATTTTTATTATGTGTGAATTCTGGAAGCTATTTCAGGAGTGAAGAAAATAAAAAACTATTTTCTTTTATGGCATTGTTGGTACTAACCCAATAATGAACCTTTTGAAAGCAGATTGCTCACTTCTGCTAGCTAACAAATAATCAGCTTCAAAATTCAAAATGCAGAGAGAAAGCAGAAAACGGGAAATGACAAAACAAAGACTAACTCGGACACCCGATAACAGGTGAAAATGGCGTAATTGTTAAGGCACTCTTGCTAAGATGCGTATACGTGCACATGCATGCACACGGACCAAGAACAAAAGAATGATCTTTTGTGACAACTGATTTGACTCTCATTTTGGAAAAATCATTGAAAGAAATTCACAGCATTTGTAAGATTTAATATGCATTTAATGAAGGTAAAACCATTGTTTTTTAAAAAACATGTTTTAAATGATCCGTATTTCTAAAGAGAAGCTGATGTACCTAACTAAATATCAAATAAAATAACTAGTTTGTGTATTCTCATGAGGTTATTCATAACGATTTCATTAGGGTTAGATGCTTTACATTACGAACCAGTAGTGGTGGTTAGAAATTTGGCTTGTGTAATCCTGCATCCTTTCACTTCTCTTTCTTCATTCCTCTCATGTTAGAACTTGAATCTCTGTCTCTTCAAACACAGCCTGGTCCAAAGAGTTCTTTCATAAGACTGTTTTTCCTTTCAGCGAATGTCATATGAGCGCAGCATTCCGCTTCAGTGGAACTGTCCTTCTGCCTTGTTTTGGTAACTTTACCAAAAGATGGTTCATATAGCCCAAAGGAATTTTCCACTTTTGATTCGGCTGTTTCACTGCAGTCCTCACCTGCGTGTCTATGGTTGCAAAGACTGCCTTTTTTGGATTTTGTACCTGATGTAGGAAGCCCATGATGCAAATTCTCAGTGACTTCTGAGAATATATATTTTTTTTTCAGCCTAATCGGTGTTAGGTTTCCTGGACCTGGAGTTATACATTTACTCTTTGCCTTCTCACTGTTATTTAGCTGTTCATCTGGTGATTTTTCTTCTTTTTCATATTCTTCCACTGTATCTTCCTCCTGATTGTTCTCTTTTACACTGTCACTTACAGGAGTTTGTTCAGTTTTCATCAATTTTTTCAGCTCCCATTTAAGCAAATCTGTCTCTTCTTCTTTTGTAAATGCCAAACAAGTGTGTTCTTCCATCAGTAGTCTGCCTTCCCTTAAATACTCTAAAATGAAATATTGTGTTTTTTAGGAATGTTCTTAAATTGCCTAGGAACATAAAGAGTCATGAAGCATTAATGAGAGCAAGATTTACTTCCTTATCTCATTGCTTAAGTTGTTCTTATTGATGGTATTTCAGTCTTGAGGGTTACGATAATGCTATGTACTAATAAATATAACAGGATTGGTCAAGATTTAAACAAGATCATTGTGTCATTGGATCCAGGTAAAAATCTTTATTTTTACCTTTTTCATTATATTTAATTTTATTAAATGAATTAGCACGCAAATATAATCAGTAATGGCTAAATATAGGGCCAGAAAAGTCATGTAAAATGCAACAGGGAAACCACATGAGATCTAAACTCTAATTGTAATTTTCTCACTTTTAAATGGAACTTAAATATATGTAGGATTTTCTCTCCCTTAATTGACAGCACAGTTGCTTGTTGCGTGGAGCAGAATACACTGCAACTCTCTAACCTATAAATGAGTTGGCTCCACTTTTTAGTAGAAAAAGATATGGGTATACTGAATGCCTACGGTAAATACATTTGTCTGCTGCAGGGGACAAAGTATAACAGGTTCTGGGCTTTGGGGAGACTCAGAGTACCTCCAAAATGAGACAGAGCTGATGCTTAAAGGAGAAGTATGAAGTTGCAATAATTAAAATAGCTAAATAAGACTTCAATAAATAAGTCTAGTATCAGCAGTGGGAGAAATCATAGAATCATAGAATTGCTGAGGTTGGAAGGGACCTTTAAGATCATCAAGTCCATCCATTAAGAAAGCCAGAAGAGAATCTGGCAAACAGTGAGAAGAGAGATTCGCAGGCAGAATCAGCAGACCTGTGCTTTCTGTCAAAAGGGGGTTTCAAAGACAAATGGTGACTTCAGCGATCTGGTGGGGCCTGGAAGGGCTGTAGGCCAAAAAGGCGGAGTACAAAACACAGGGGTTAGCGCTTTCCAGATTACTAGCTCTGCTACTGATCTAGTAAGTGACCTCAACAACCTGTTTCACCTCTGTAAATACATGCCCTTTAGGTCACGTAATGTCTCCTACCATTTGTGAAGTATTTGGCATGATGGCATTCAGATCTTGGTTCTTTCTACAAGCCTCACTATAATGAAAATAACATGAATATTTTTAGAAAGAAAAACTCAGATAAAGGAATAGATGCATTGGTTTCCTCTGTTCTCTAGAATCTCTTCAAAAGAAAGGTGTTTATAGATGAGTCCTTTGCATATAACCGTTGTATGAGAACACGCTCAATGGTTAAGATTTACATAAAACCTATTTACAGCGATCAATTGTAATGCGGACATACTCCCAGCCCTTGAAGAAGTCCTTTTCCTTTCTCAGCAACAGATCCTGAGGCAGAAATATATGTTGACATCAGCTATGATGAAGATTCATAACCAAAAATCTGAGATCAGTATTTGGTTATGTGGTGTTAACAAACTGTTAACTGAAGTGCACTTTGACAGACAAAGCACTGACTTTTTACGAACGTGAAGCAGGAGCTCCCTTTAGAAGTAGAGCAGTATGAAGGTGCCTTATACTGTGGAGCCGCTCTGCTGTCAGTGCAGCGCTGCCAGCAGGTGGATTTCAGTGACGCTGAATACAGTACTCGGTTGAGCTAGTTACTGTCATTCAGGTGCCAGCTAATGGCTGGCAGAACCGTGTAAATTACCAATACCATCCGATCAACTTTTGAAAACATCAAATGAGTTTCTGAGAAAAATGTTAAAATATACCTCTATGTGTTCTATTAAAAGTTTCTGATGTTGGTATTTTCTTGGTTGATTGCTTTTCTGTTCTACATTGGGCATCTGTGTATGCTTCATTTGCTTTAGCTTTTTGATTTTCATCTTCTGAAGACTTTTTCTCCTATAATTGGCAATTAAAGATAAAAATAATGAAGGAATACTTGTTTAGTGACTTTTAAAAGTATACAGTCAGTGCAATACTTATAAAAGGAATAGTAATTTCTATTACTATTATATTCTCATTTTGTATCACAACATTTGTCCTACATATTTTCTGTAATATAACTACATTCACACAAAATCCACACCCTAGAAAGTTAAGACAATGGATCAGGCTACTCGGGCATATTACTGAAACTTACGGAATAACATAGAGCTTAGTTGAGAGTTTAAACAAGGGATTGGATCCAGATCTTTCATACCTTTGTTAGCTGAATTGGACTTCTTTCTGTTTCCTGAGTTTCGTCCTGTGACAGCAGCAGTGACCTAAAACTCTGTTTATCTACTTGTACCGATCTGTTTATACTAAGACCTATTGAAAAAGGACAATCGTTAGCAATACAGTAGTTTCTAGAATGACATTGTTGGTATAAACAAAAGATATCTTTGGTGGTTGATAATACTGGTACATGGCCTAGGATTTAAACATTTTTTTTCTGCATGTCTTAATGCCATTTAGTAAAGAAATTCTTTGTTCTGCTTGATCTGTAAATGCTGAAACTGGAACACAAACCTGGACTTTGGAGCATCTGTACGTCAGTACATCATACATATACTTAAGTTTTAGATCTACAAAGTCCTGTTCAGATAGAACACGCAAAGTCACACAAATGTGTCTATACCTTTGAGCCCATGTGGGCTTCATTTGCGTGGTAACATTCTAATGTAAATGTAAGAGGTCTGGTATGAGGCCTCAGCTTTCAGGTTCCTAAATTCAGCCCATAGAAAGTATAATAAACACACTTGCTTTTATGCCTTCTGACTTGCTTACTCATCTTCCTCAAAGTTAAGCACTTATGTGAGGCTTTATGGAACCAAACTCTTCAGAGGAAATGGTTAACACTGTTTGAAATATCTATGATCTTTGAAAAGAGATTCCAAGGGAGTGACTGAACGAGACATTTAAAGAAGTAGCTGAATGGGCATGGGATGGGATGGGGAAGGTGAGTATATTGTTCTTTCATTCTATTTCTAGAATAATTTTGACATGAGTACAGTAACTGAGGAAGTTGCTAGCACAGCAGCAAAAACATGATCTTACATCAACACTCGGCCTTATTCCCAGCTTTGATCTCTGAAATCAGAGGAAGACTCTCCATAAAAATGGTGATTTACAAATGTTTGCAGTTTGGTGGTAAAAAGGATGTTGATAATCAACTTGAGGATGACTCTTGAAGGAATGGTTCTGACAATGTGGAGGGAATTAGTTTTCCCTTTCAAAAGACAACCAGCAAGTAGTTACTTCAGCAGGTTTTTCAACAGAAATCAGCGGAGTGTTCCTCAGATTCAGAACTAGGGGGAGCTGTACCTCTAGATGAGCTGGGGTGACCTTCCCACAACTGAACAAACTTTGCTCTCATGGGGAGCTTGTGAAATTAATGGCTTAATTCAATAAATCAATTTTATTTATGTACATAGAGCTTTCTGATAACCTAAGCGAGCTTACCTTCAGCTATTTATCAACATTGTTAAAAAATGCAGCCCCACTTCTCTTTTTTTCTCTCCTGCTGGGTAAAAATTTTTTTAAACACAGAATAGAAAATAACTACTTGAAGAAGTAGCTCTTTCTAAGTCTGTTATAGGAAAATTCAAGTCAGTAGTGAAAAGCAAAAAAAAAATTGTCTGTAATTCCATTTCTAGATTTCTAAATCATCTGTTTCCATTAACTGGCAGAGAATGAAGCCTTTATTGTCCAAAAATACCAAAAGATCAGACAACTTTGTTTGGAACCTTTTCATTACAAAATATCAGGTAAACAATGATTTAAGTACTGTAATTTAAATAAAAATATTGTACAAGTCCATATGTGAGTCAAATTTAAAAACCCTACAGCTGGTTATGTGACGTAAATAAAACTGGAATTCAGAGCTTCATAAAAAAATGTGTCTGACTTGGAATGAGAAGTAGGAATTTGTGTTTCTTAATTTTACAACTTGAATTACCAACCTTTTCCCCGTAGTTCACTTGTAGTTAAGGCAGAGTAATGGATTTGCAAAGGCAACAGAGAGGAAAGAAATAAGCAACTGACTACAATAAGTCTTTGCACTGATACCATAATTTGAAGAATTCTGTGGGCGTGTTCAATATTTCCAGAAGATATGTTTGCTACCATGTAGATTTTAAGTGCTTTTTTGTACCCACATGAAGAAAGTTCCAATTTGTCATTCAGTTTAGGAGCAGGAATATCTGACTAATACTTTAAAGAGATGCTTAACCCAGGAAAGTCAATGTTCAGATCATTATCCAAAATTCAGGGTGTAAGTTTGTGCAGAAAACTCTCCTTTAGGAGATTGACATAATATTTATTTATGATCCTGAGTAGAAGGAAAAAACATTACTTTCAATGTGGGGAAAGTATTTGAAATTTGTTTATTAGTTTCTCTATAAACCACATTTATTAGTAAATTCAAGATACTACATCTAAAGCATATGACAAATAGAAATTTTTAAGTGCTTCAAGAAAACTATCTTCTTCAACGTTTTTGTCTATGATGAATATAGTGAGCACACGGGCAATATAACCGTTCTTGGCTTGTATGATTTGTAATTGTTTTTAGCTGTTGCTCACTCAGTTCAAGGGATGGGATCCACTTGTCAGAACACAGGCGCCTCACGCTATCTGAGATACCCTCAAGTATTCAAGGTATCCACATAAGTCTGGCCGATATTACACAGGACCGATGGGACACCCGCGTCCTTCTGGAACAACAACTACAGGGCCAAGCAGAATGTGCTAGGACATCTCAAATGGCACTGGATACCTATAATTAGGCAGTTGAATCTCACACAAGGTAGTTGCTCTTGGAATGTTTGGTAGACAAGATTGCATATAATAGATATTTTTCTCCAAAACCTGTCTGAGCATCCATGTGAAAGAAATACTCTTTGCTACAGAGCTCTTTCTTGCTTGACGGAATTAACTTTCTACTGTTCTTTTCTATCATTCTACTGTCTTATTATAAATAATATCCGTTCTATGGATAGAATTAATTGAGAGGATATACTGTAACTGGGTTATTACGATTTCTGCTTGCCCATTTAAATTTACTTACGCTAAAAACCAAAGGGCTACTTAACTAAGGATAAACATTCTTTTCTCTCAGATAAGCTGACAGTATGATCATCAGACTGGCTTTTAAACTTCCTAAACCTTGTATCTGAAAACTCCTCCTCTCCTTTCACCCCGACAAAGTGCAAGTTGCAGGAGCTTCAAGAATGGACATTGAAGCATCTCTGCTATTTTTAAGTTACAGGGTCTGTATAAATATGAGAAAACAGTTTTTAAAGATCCAATTAAATTAATTATTTTTGCTCATATAAAAGCACTTTAAAAGTCTGTACTAAAACTAGGAGCTTGTTACAGGAGGGTTGCTTGTGAGGTGCTTTGAGTTAGTGAGCCGTTTTGTGGGAATTCTAGGTCTAGGGTGGCCACTTCTGCAGGCCAAGTCAAAGGGAACATCCTGAACAAAAATTAGTCTTCAAAAGCTTTGTGGAGTGATAGCTTCACCATGTTAAAAAACAAATAGACAAACAGTTCTTGATGCAAATAGACACATAAAATAACAGCACGAACAGTGTCACTGTTAGTATACTAAAACTATGTATACTAAACGCTATTCAAGATGAAAATTGAGTTAAATATTAGGTCACATATTTGTATTCATAAAATAAATGAGCAAAAAACCAAGCACTTCTCTCTAAATTACATGTAACGGAATATTTTTAGCCCATATAAAAGTACTATATTAGCTTTTATTTTGGAATATATGGCCTAGTTATAAAACAATGTAGTAAGTTTCACTTAACTAAACAAAAAAGGAAAATGAATACACACGTAGTTTTTTCATGAGGTACTGAATCACTTTTGTCTTCTGGGATTTTAGATACCCAATTTGCATAGATATTTTTTACGTGAAGTTGCCGATCCTTTTCCTAAGAAGAAATAAACAGTATTAAACCTCTAATATGCACCAGGAGTTACTTTTTGCCAACTTAATTTTCCCATGTTGGGAGAAAACTGTCAGTGATTTTGCTTTGTGCCAGGCCATGTGGTGACTTTGTCATTTACATAAATAGGAATCTGTCATTTTCTTTCATGCACCAAATCAAAATTCTCTGTTTCTAAGGCTAAGAACACATCTGTACACCTACATGATCTTTTTCATAACACCGTGTTCAGAAGATGAAGTCTTCTCTTATGATTTTTTCATCTGTTGTTCTGAGTTATTTTTTTCAGACTGGGTAATTTTTGGCTTTACTTCCTTTACTTACTCAGCGCCCTTGGTTACAATGTGCTCAGTTGTGTTTTACAACCTATGAGATGACATAAACTCCAGAGGCACACTTTTAAAATTTATTTAGCAAGAGTCCTCTTTCCTTACTGAGCTCTATCTTAAACACAGAAGAGATTTCAGTAACACTCTCACCATATCAGTTTTTAGTGTGAAAAATTGGAGGTGCGTTTACTTTGGGAGATACACATTGTCCTGGAAGCGTGTCTGAATACCTTGAATGGTCTGAATAAGCCGGGTGCCCAAAACTATGAACGTGTAACAATAAACTCTGTTCTGGCACAAAAATAAGGTTAATAAGCATGTCTGGTCTTCTTTGTGGTAGAACAATAGAAGGTTTTGTGAATCTAAATATAACGTGAAGAGGACTGGACACACACAGAAAACCGTGTGGAAAATGTGCGATACAAATATTTTAGAGAAGTATTAAGGTGAGAACTGTACTTTAGAATAATTTGCATTTTGGAACAGTTTTACATTAGTGTTCCTGGGACTACAATTATTGCCACCTCCCAGACCTGCACATATAGAAGATCAGACTCTGGCAGGGAAATAGCACTGGAAGGGCTCTTTGGGGGACTTTGATACAGGGCCCGTGAAGGGCTTTGTACTCTTTTCCTTTCCCAACAGCTCACTGGGCTTCTGCAGCCGGGCAGCCTGGCTGCTGCCAAGTATCAGGAGGAAAGTTTCTGCAGCTGATACATAGGTAAGAGGCACAATGCCCCTATACAGAAATGCAAATCTCTGTGAATCCTTGGGAGTTGCCTGTTCTGCCCTTCACAATGTTTGGAAAAACTCCCCATAACAACATCTTTCGCAGACATTTGATTCCATTTAGAAAGAGAAAGCTCCCTAGCTGCATCAACAGATGGATCAGTCACTTCATACGGAAATTAAAAGAAAGTATATTTTTACTGTGTTACAAAAACAGTTTAAATTGTTAAAAAGCCACAAGGGTTTCCATGTTTTCTGGAATATGTACTGTCTTTCTTGTTTACAACTCATATGACATACCATTCATGGCAGCTTTGTTTCTATTTCTATTTAGTGTCACTTTTAGGCTTTCCTGTATGTTTGGTTTACAAGCATTACAGTAAGTGTTGAACCGGACATATTTGTCCCCAAAATATTTGTCTAAAAACAAAGCTGGAATTTAAACAAACTATTGAAACATTTATGTAAGTCTTTTTGTTAAACTCTAATTTTGAAGATTGTAATATTTGGCTCATTTTGATTTGAAAGTGTTTCTGTAAGTGACCTCATTTAAATTTAGTAGATGAATATATTGACCTAGATCTATCAAACTGGCAACACGTTGGTGTGGATTATTTGTTGAAATTATGATCAGTAATCTCTGTTTCAATTAGTTATCGAACTACTTTGAACTTCTGACAAATAGATCCTACAATAATTTAATCATTTGATATTTTGACTTTTTTTGGTAGACTATAGACTCAACTAGGAAAAAGAAATTCCATTAATAAATAATATAAAAGAGGCAAAAGGTAACATTAAATACTTGAATTTTCTTGTAGGAACAGAAACCTGTTTAAAATCTTGAATACCTTAATTTTTTGGTGAAGAGAGTTAATTTCCATTTGCAAGTTCTTTGTAATTATCCCAGCTTCCACAGCTTTTTTGTTCTCATTTGCCAGCTGACGACTAAAGGTGCTATTGTTCAACTTCAGCTGCTTTTCTAGGCTCTTAAAAAAATTATATATTTTACCATATGGATGTACTCAGTATGAATGTTGAAAAATTTCAGTTCTTACTAGATTTAAAAAATATGCATGCTAATATAATGAAAACTAAGCTTCTAATAATTATATTCTATTGTAAACAATGCATGAAATAATGATGAAGTATCTGAAAAATTACTTTTAAATGAGCAAAAACTGGTTTAAAGCCTAATTTTACTAAACAAAAAATAGTGTATTTTTGGCATTCAAACATAAAAAATAAGGCTGTACATTACCTTTCTGATGGATTAATGAACACAACCATCTTTGAGAAATGTTAAGATGACGTTTCTGTTCACACTGAGATCTATTAACTGCAGCAGCATAAGGAGGCTTAATGTAAATGAAAATTAGGTAATTTATTGAGTACTTTATCATCAGAACCCAGTGCCTTGCACTGAAATCATAGTTACTAAAACTGTAAGGTGGACACCCAAACCTGCATGCTTTTTATAGCTTCTCACTAGGACTTCCATAAATAGAAAGTTTTCAAAAAAGAGTTTGAATTCAGCTGTTTATATTTTCATTTTCTTTTTTGTAATAAATTCACTTCAGACCTAGCTGTTCAGATGGTGAAATGACTCTAAGAATACCTGGCTCTTTATTTAATTCTATCTGTAATACACCCCATAGAAAATAGAAAATAATTCCTGGAGGACAATGGAAATTTCACTCTTCCAGTTTTGTATTAAAAACTCTATTCCTGTCTTTTTGTGAAAGGTTCAATAACAGTAAAGAAGCATGAAATATTAAAAGGAGATGAATTACCTCCTCTTAAACTCCCACAACGCTTTTACTACAGTCGCATAATAAACCAACAGTAGAACTAACCCTGATCTAGGGCATCTGACTACTGCTTAATTCAGCCGCTGCCCTACAGCTGACTACAGTGAGAGACAGTAATTAGTGAATAGGAGATGTAGGTATGTCCATACTGCCCATCAGCACCACGTAAAAATAACAGTCCTAGTTACAGATAAACTAGCTTTAGTTGTTCAAGGAAGTAGTTCAGCAGCAGCCTGGTGGTCTCCGTGTATCCTGTGCTTTGCCAAGGTAAATTCGGGCCCGTGCTATTGTGGCTAGACAGCCCAAGCAAGCCTGGGTACCCCATGCTGCTGCCAGGGAGCAGAGTAGACACTCTGCTGAAGATTGCTCTCCAGCTATAATGCTACGCACTGACCTAGCAGCGTTAAGGCTTATAACTTAATTCCGAGATGATCTCTATTGCCAAACTTAATCTACTCATACATTTCTGCCAGATTTTAACATACTGAAAGGGGGTACTACTGCCATTTTTAGTACCTTACACTCAGGACAGCACTGGATTAAAAAGAATGTTCAACGTTACAGGACTGTATCAGAATCAGCAATAGAATAATGCAACAAGAACCAGCTAAAAACTTTCCACTATTCTTGCACGGAAACCTCTCCTTTTATTGTTCCACAAATACAATGATATGCGCATATTACCTGTATTGTCTTATCATTCAGTTCCATTTTTTCTGTAAGGATTGATAATCTATGATCGAGTTCCTCTCTCTCTGCAAGAGCTGTGTCTTCTGAAAGCATATACAAGGTCTGCAAAGCATCTTTAGCTTTTAGCAGCTCTGTTTCAACTTTTCTGAGCTTCCTGGATGTATTTCTTTCGTCCTCCTGAGACATCCTCAGGAGTTTCCTTAAAGTTCTTACCTCATCATAATGACTTGCTAAAAGATCCGGCAAGTTACTTTCTGAATTTTTGTATCTACCTATTGCTTTTGAGTGTCGACATTGAAGCTGTTTCAAAATGTGGTTTTCTAAGCTTGATGCTTCTAATTTGTGTTGTAAATAAAATATTTCATTCTTCAGCTCTTTAATTTTGTGAAGTCTTGCTGATGATATTCGCTGAGCCACTGCATTTTTTTTCTTGGAAGTCATACTACTCTGCAGGCTTAAAAATGAAGAATTCTGATGTGGTATCTTCTCAGCTGGCAATTTTTTTTCCTCCTGCATTCAGACCAAAGTAAACTGGCATTGATATATAGCAATGATTTGAGACAGCAAAATCAGTGCATGGCTTTACAGCTTCACATAAGCTCATATACTGCCCATCCAAGCTACTTAACTGTGGTATATTTGAGAAAATGCCCAAGATCTATACTAAGACCCAATGTTGAAGTATTTCACAGGTAAATCCATTAAAGATTTTATATGTCTGTGTGCATTTATGTGGCTGCACTGGGCGACAGCTACCTAGGTTTACAGGAGGCCAAAATTCCCTCCTTTCATTCTCTGAAGCCATTTTCATTCGAAAAAGCCATCATGCTCACTCCCCATTAATAAGGGTACCTACACAGGTGGTGCCTCCTGAGGCAAACAGCAATAATACTCTGGGAATAACTTAGTAAAGTATGTTTATGTTAACACATTACTCCAGTATCGACGGAAATAAATTTTCGCTCTGTAAATCATGCAGTTCACTAATGTGGGCACAATCTGGGGACTGATGAACCAAATTCCACCCATCTAGAAAGATTTCCAGGAGGGAGGGCCTACATCTCGAATAGGGGCATGACAGAAAAAAAACCAACATAGTAATCTACAGGTCTGCAAGAACTCAAAAACCAAGGTGATCACGATAGCACATGGTTACATGTCTCTGTAGCTAGGATTTCTAACCAGCTTTCTAGAATTTTCAAGTCAGCTTTGAATTGAACTACATTTTTAAACCTTACATGCTTATTAGTATAGAACAGTTGTGCAGTTGTGTACACTGTTTCTTTACAGCAATTGAAAAAAATCTTTACAGGCTAGCATTCTGAGTGTATTACTGCCATTTGCCTTTCTTTATGGCCAGCATTCTGAGCGAATTACTCTCATTTTCCTTTCCTGAAACATAATTAGAATTCAAAAATAGTCAAGACTGCAGATCTGAGCGTGTTTCCCCTTTTCAGGCATATATTCAATTTCACTACAGCTCTCAAGAGTATTTTGCTAGAAGTTATAATAATTTATAGATCACATAACATTTTATGGATAAAATAGGCAAGGTCCTAACCTAAAAAACACCAAAGGACAGATCTTTTCAGGCAGGGCAGTTCTGTTGAATTCAATGAGTGTTCTGCACACAAACTCTTTACACGAGCTGGCCCCAACCAGAACACCCCCTTGCAGATGCGAAGCAACATCAAATCAGTGGTAGGAAAAGCACAGACGGACACTGCTTAGGGCACCACCACGCCATGGCCTCGCTGCTTCCATGACCTAAGCCAGAAGAGTGGAAAGCTACAGAAACTGTGTTGTCTAGGAAGACAGAGACGCGTGGGGCAGTGGGTTCAGCGGGGAAAGGGCTCTTCCCTGCAGCAGCAGCACCTACTGCTCTCTCTCTCTCTCTCCTTCCCCGCTGGCAGCAGCCGCCCCAGCCTTCCTGTTCTCCACAGCTTCAGCCCAGCTCTGCTCCTCCCCTGCCCGCGACAGGGCCTGGAGCCAGGTCAGGGCCTGACACCCGTGTGCCTGCTGTGTGAGGCAGAGAGGTCAGGGAAAGGATGAAGGGGGTCAGTTATACAATTCTGGCTGTCCTTTGCTCTTATTCCTGAAATACCTGATCCACTTCGCTCTTTCAGGATACAAACCGCATGGTCTTTGTTCTGATGGCCCTGCTGATAGAGGAGAGAAAGCGGGGTCAAGCTGGCAGGACCTCGCTCATACAGAGCCACGTGGGGAGAACAGACTATCAGTGTGATCGCAAGAGGAAAGGCTAGAAAGAATCTGAGATTACGAATCAAAAGGAGGAGAGACTGTGATTTGGGCAGGGCAGTTGTTTTGGGTTTTTTTTTGCATATGTATTAAATGGATTAAGGACTATCACGGAGGTTCAAGTAAACAGAGAAGAAATTGTAGCAGTCAGTTGAGGTCAGACACATTCAAGATCTTCCGCAGAGAGCAAAATTAACAGGTGCTGTGAGAAAAACTCACCAGAGGTCAAAACCAAAGCAAATGGAAGGTACGCAAGCGTCACGCCTGCATGTTCTCTGTAATAGGATTCCACTGCAGGAAGACTGCAATATGACCACAAATGTTGTCACACAAATATTTCCAAAAGGAGAACAACCATTACATTACTACTTTATTTTGCAAGAATGAGACGAGAGGATGTAAAAGAAATGGGAAAATACTTTCCTGCAAAAGATGACAAAAAAAAAACCCTGTAAAATCTATACAGGGTGAAAATGTAGGTTGTAATTGTGTTCCTGGGAAATTAATCATTTAAAGTAGCCATGAACAAGCAAAAATAACCACTTAAAATATCCAATGCAGCTACTAGCCAATAATCATTCTTCTGCTAAAATAGATCTTTAAAATGTGGTTATTCTTTCTGGTCTGCTAGTTTCATGCCAGTACGACTTCTTGACAGCAGCATATAACTTATATAATAGAAGAGATAATCAGTGATTCCTCTCTCTTTTTTTTGGTTGATTTGCATCTTGTAGATTTGGTAGATCTAGATGAAATTTTGAAGCTCAGGAGGAAAAGGGTCATTGTTTTTACACTCATTTTTTGACATGGCATGGTGAGATTTAAGTAAGTATGGGTCTAGATATGGAAACACGCAGACATGAAAAGATTCTTCACTGTTAACATTTATGTGAAGGGAATATATTTGTGCTATATGGTCACTCCATTGAAGCACAAACTTAATTTTACATGATACACCATAACTAAGCTGGACAAAACATGGCTTTTTTTTTCAAAACTGATACTTTTGTGCAGACATTTAATTTTTGAGCATTTTTCCTCAGAAAAGGCTTTTTCAGACTCATCATGTGATCCATGGTCAAAACCAGAAATTGCAGTATATGTGAGACAGCCATTTTCAAGTCCTCAGGTTAAAACTGAAGGAATAACGATTGAAAAGGTGCTTCCACATCTCACGTGATTATTCTGCCTCTTGAATTGCCAGGTATTGTGGGATAACACAACAGGAAACCTCTATCTCTCTTCCCTCCCCTTCCTAGTGTTTGAAACATGATTTATTATCTTTCTTCACTGAAAAACTGTTTCCTCTGTCTTCCTAATTACTGAGAAATTGCCAAAGAAAGGGTACAGCTACATTTCTCAAGAGAGTCTCATTTTACTACTACCAGAAAACAAAGTACCTTTTTTATCATCTTGGGGGAAGATACACTGTCCTTTTTTCTTCTTTTCCTTTTCCTGTGTTTTCTTCTCTTCAGTTCCTGATATTTCTAAACGTTTGCTGCTTCCAGCTGTTTTGGAGCAAGTCACTGACAAAGCCCTCAGAAGTGTTAGCATAAGAATTTTCACTTCTGTAATTCTCTACTGTGTCGCCTACAATCATTATCTCTGCTACAGCTGCTGCTTCCGATACTTCTGTGCTTTGGGGAATCTTTAGTATCCCTGCTTTTTGTGCCACGTTCTGAGTTATTATCTTCTGTCACTAAAATATGGAGGAAACAATCATCTGAGTTCACTACTGTGTTATTGTAGAAGACTTAAAAGTTGACCTCCATAACCTATCAGGAATCAGAATGTTATTGAGTTGTTTGCAGTTAACGTAAACAATACTAAACTGTGTTCAACTATATTAAGCGATGCCAAGAATTACTAAGTTATCTTTAAAAAACCCCTGTAATTACTCTTCAACCCATTAAAATAATTGTGTGGTCTGTAGTAAGTGGGTAAGTTTGTTCCCAGAATGAACTGCAATATGAAATATCCTAGTTTTTGTCTCAGAATTTACTATGATACTCGGATGTCTTTTCTAAAGATTTACAAGGTACTACAATTTAAATGTAAATAGATACCATAGTTTGTTTCCTGTAATGTATACGTTTTCTCCATGATTAATGTAATTTAAAAGAAGTGTAATTGTGTTTATGCTCAACACCTACAAAGTGCTTTACAGTATTAAAAAAACAATTGTTCAAGTCTCTAGAAACGGGATATTTCTAACTGTGTTTTTATAGTATTTGTAGCTTTCCACTCATGTCATAAAAATATGATTTAGTCATATTTTTCAATAATTAGATCACAAATCAGATAAAAAAAATTAACTTATGCATTACAATAGGAAAAAAAAATCTTAGCTGCCATATTAAGGATATAGCAGCACCTAAACTGCACAACAGAGTATCTGACTTAGAGACCGAAATAAAGGTTTTCTTAAACTTTTTGGATCTTGTTTATCTTATTTACCTTCAAATCAGCATTGTTTGTAAAACAAAGCTTGCTAAATAAAACCTCACAATGTAATAAAAGTATCTCTGCCCAATTTCAGAAAAAAAACATTAGGGAAAATTTCAGCATTTTTTTAATGAAAACAATTTCTTCACAGCCAAACTGTACTTAACACATTTGTTTGCTTTTGACAATGCTGCAAGACACTTATCTCCATGTCTACGCACCCATATAGCTTTGAAAATTTCACCTGTAATGCACTGTTGTTGTCAGAGATGTGGTTCTCTGATGAGACAATGATCTTCTTTTGTTTGATCGGGTTCTAAGTAACATTGCTGCTTCCTCTGGAATTGTCTTTTCTCAATAGTCCAATTTTCAAACAAAACAAACTCTCCCAATTGTTTGGCTTTTTATAAAACATATATTTAGCATAAAATAGAGAATGCTGACTAATTTTCTATGTCTTTGTGAATATCTGTCACACCTCAATTTTTTTCCCTACCGAGGCTACAAGAGAGTAGACCAGATTACTTCATACTGCTGGCAGCATTATTTAAACAGCATGGTTCCAGTAAAAATTATTTCTTGGGATATGGTTCATTCAGTTTCATTTTCTTAATACCACATGAAGACTACTCAGACCATAGTTTTATAGATGCAGAAATCTACCCAGTAGTAAAATAAGTTGTATATTTGGGAGGGTCTAAAAGGGGCATAGCAATTATGTAAAAGAAATTTGATGGGAGTTAAAATGGTATTTTAGTTTAGATGGATTTTAACAAGTAGCTTTCACAAAAAAAAAAAAAAGAGAAGATATTTTTACAACCTTCAAACTCCTTTTTGGCATTTTTGCTTCATGGTGGCATTTTATTTTAAATGAAATTGAATTTCTTAAAAGGGAGAGGGGAATCACATAACTGCCAAGGAAAATTAAAAAGTGTAATTTAGGATTGCACAAAACGTTCTAGGTTGAATCAAACCAGTTTCATTACCCTTCATTCCCTTACCTGAACAACTCTTCCTTGTGAGAGACTGGGGAATGCCCAGGGTCCTACTAAATTTGAGCCAGTGCAATAATCCCTAAAAGATGACAACTTGTATTTTAAGATGAGGATTAGGCAAACACCTGCTTGGTGTAGACTTGTACATGTAGACTTGTATTTCTGTTTAAATTTGATTTGGCACTGTCAGCACTTTCTGGCCAAATGATCTTTAAACCAAATTAGCTTAAATTAAATTTAAAGCTACTGCTTTAATATGTTTTGACAAGAAGTGTGGGCTGAACCTCACCATCCAGCTTCAAGAGCTGATGTTGAAAAGGAAATAAAATGGCAAAGGAGAAGACAGAAAAACAAAAGGTGAAGGACAAGAAACAGAGAAATGAAATTATATTACTATAGAAATGTAGCAAAAAAACAGCAGTAGATGAAGGGGGACTGAAATGGACAAACCCTAGGAGAACGTCTGTTGAAGGAGGAGATGCGGGAACAAAAATAATTAGGGCCAACTCTATCTGTCAAAGATGAAAATGCCATTTCAAGCATCCAGAACCTGCAAAACTGTCACGGGGAAGAATTGTAGTCTGTATGCAAAAACAGAGTAGGTAAATGAAGGGGGAGTCCTGGTGGGAGAACACTGCCTGACCTCCCAGACCAGCACGGTCCAGCAGTCCCTCGGCCTCACTAGGGAGCCCGGAGCCCCAGGGGAACCAAGCCGGGTGCCAGGGCCCACCTGCTCACAGGAAGGGCGAGGGCTTATCCAGGGCCCTCAGGCCGGCCTCCGTGCTCCTCCAAGGGCCCCCAACAGCTCCCTGCTGTGGTCACCACAAGGCAGAGCTCCCCCACAGCCCTCAGGAGCGCAGGGTTCCCCAGGGTGCTGGTGGGGCCCAGCTCCCACCCGGCTCTCCCCAGCCGCCTCAGAGGCCTCGAAGCCCTGCAGCCCCAAAACGCCCCGACAGCCAGCGCCCGCCCCGACAGCCGACTCAGCACCTCAACACCTCAGCCCCAGGCCCTGACAGCCAGCCTCGAGTCCCGGCGCTCAGCCCCAGGCCCTGCCACCGCCCTGCTCTGCTCTCCCTGTCCAGAGCGGGAGAGCAGCCCGCCCGCCACCGGGCACCCCGAGGCAGGGGACCCCACCTTCCCCTCTGCCTTCTCAAGATACCTCCTCCACCCCTCACCACCTCCGCCCTGCCCCGGCCCCACTGCCCACCCCGGCCTGCCCCGTCCCCTCCCGATCGCCTCCCGCCGCCGCCATTACCGGCCTCCTCGGCCGACGGGCGCGTCGCCGTTGCCATGGGGACGGGCGGCGGCCGCGGGGCCTCCTGGGAGCTGTAGTCGGCAGCCGCCGCCCGCCTCACCCCTTCGCCTCGCCCCTTTCCCTCGCCCCGCAGCCTGCAGGGGTGGCTGCCTACAGATCTCCACCCCCGTGTTTCGGTACCCCGCCGGGGTCTTAACGGGAATTTGGCAGTGCGGCGTGCAGGCAGCGGACCCCCCCCCGGCGCCGTGAGCTACAGGGCCGCGGAGCCTCACGGTGGCCATGGAGGCCGCTCATGTGGTGTGTTGCCCTGTGCTGTGGAGTGGAGTGCGCCCTGAGAGCGCACAGGCCGAGCCCGCCAGGCTCCAAACTCAGCGTTTGGGTTTACACGAAACATTTTTGGGCTGAAAAAGGGGGGGAAATGCCATAGGAGTGAAAGCAGCTGGAGCAGTATTTTTGGTCGAGGCTTGGACACAATGGGAATCGTGGCCCAGAGCCCTCACCCGCCACGGCCCAGGGGGGCAGAGGCTTTGGGACGCCTCCCGGTTTTTCCATGTGTAGTTCAGTGGGCATTCCGGGTGCGAAGTAGAGTAGGAGAGAGCATTAATGGGCAATTTTGTCCCAGTCCTGACTGTGGACGTTTGATGGTGCAAATATTTACTGCTTTGAGTATTAATTATCAGTATCGCTACGCTTGCAAGGCTTATCAGTATGCTTTGAAGCCAATGACCGCTGTGTGAGAAACACGCTCACGGTATTGAATTTTAGTAAGCGGCAAATTCGTTGGAGCAAAGGATATTTATTACAGCGCTGGGAGCTACACAGGGGATTTCTCCTCCCGTGACTCAGTTTCCCTTTTACAAACGCGGGTTTTTCTTTCATATTCCTTATTCCTAGTCATGTTTTTTCTTCGAAAACAATTTGCATAATCAATGAGTTTTCGGAACACAACCTGCCCCTAACAACTGCATCCTTTGTTCGTACTTCTTCAGAGCACAAGTAACCAAATAAATTAATTTGGAACCGGTATGTTCCAAATGGCTGGTCATTTCCGTTGAATTTACTAGGCTAGACTTACATACAAGATCTCCTGAGAAACAAGCATGTGTAATAGCTTCTGGCAATAATTTATGTTTTTGCATTAAGGTGGGTTTTTTTTTTGTTTTACAGGAAAATACTCTGAAAATACCTGATTCTTACAGGCTTTTCTTTTTGCTGGAACTCCTATTGCCTCTCAAAAGAAGAAAGAAATGACAGATGGCGAGCCACAGTAAACAGTGCAAACTATCCATACTGTTATTTTTAGTTTTCAGTGAGGTTTTTCAGGATCCCTGTTCCATACATATAATACTGTATTTCCAGCTTCACATAATGGTTTGCACAGACAAAAAACTTACTTTCAAGAGCATCTTTACTATTGTGCATTCGGTCCTACCTAATCGATCCTGGAAAGAAAGTATTATATTCCATTTTAAGTATTTTCAGTGTTGGACACTGATATATTCAATATTAACATTTGAAATGTGTGCAAGCGCTTTCTAAAACCTAGGCCAGTTTCACCTCTCACATAGTGTCAGCTTTACTGAGCTCAGTGGCATGTTGCTCACTTACAGCAGAAACAAACTTAGTCCTTAAAATTTGAAAGTGATCTGTTACCATTTAACATTCTTAAAATACCTCTCATGCCCAGACACCTCCATAAGCAAATATGCGCAGGCAGCCACTGAATTGTGACCATCTCTGGGGTAGACGGTGACAACCAGATGGAAAAAGAGCATCCTGGGTAACACAGTAGAATGTGACATTTTTTTACCAAGTATTCTGGACCTCCTCTTAACACCTTGTGCCCTGGCAATTTTCACTGGTGATGCAAAAAAGAGGAGAAATTACAGCAATAGGTTCTGGATACATAGCATCAGCCAAATCGCCCTCCTCAGTATTACGAAGTGTACTGACACATATTTATTTCAAAGAAGTCCCTGAGCCCTGCAGTGTGGATGATGATCTGAATTCTTTAAAGCTGAAAGCGTTTGTAACCGAGGCTTATTTCAGTATGATCTCTGCTATAATTACTGCTGCATCTCTGCCCCCCTTGCCCTCCCCTTCTTCGTTCCCCTTTTATAATGTAAAATTTGCAGCTACAACTCTGAAGCCTCCTGGTTGTGGTCAGGGAGAGGGCGCAAGCCCTTTTATGCAGGAGGTAGCTGTGACAGTGCCCATGTAACATTAAACGTTACCCGACAGCTTTGTGATCGCCCCCAGCACTAAGTTGCCCGCTCCCTGTCCCTTCTCCCTTCTCACTTGTCCCTTCCCCCTCTCCCAAATATTTCTCCAGCCCTGTCTCATTGGTGCACTACTCTCCTTTGCCTTTTTTGGACTGCCACCCTGTCAATCTAATGCAATAAGGCCAGGGGCAGGTGCAAACCCCTTGCTATGGCTCCTTTTACTAACCAATCCTCTAGTGGCCCCTTGTCCCAAAATACCTAAGAGCCAATGGTGTGGGAAAACCCGGGACTCTGGGGAGAGGCCAAAGCTGCTGGATTGCTTGGGGGGGACATCCATTAAGGACCAGAGTTAGCCCGGGAGCTGCCGAACGCTTGGATTCCTCTTGGGACTGTGGTGACTTGTGGATAGCAGGCGTGCTCTGCTGATTCCTTTTCATCACTGTCAACATGGTGATCAAAGTCTTTGTAGCCACATCTTCGGGGTCTACGGCGGTAGGTGTCTCATTTAACGTACTTCTCTTTCTGCTGGGATCAGGTTGGTAAATCAGCCTAGAAGATCCCAGGACAACCTGAATTTGCATGGAGAAAAACCCACTGGATTTCTTCTAGTCTGCATTGCTCACCTTATTCTTGAAAGCTACTCAAGATGTAGAGAATTCCTATTAATACAGGCTTGCTTGCATGCGAGGTTTTACTACAGGTATAACATTTACGTATAAATTATCTATCTTAATAGATTTACTTCTGTGTGAAAAAGTATATGCAATATATATTCATTGAAGAAGGGAAAAGCGGATATTGTATTTGCATAAAAACTAAGGTAAATTGTTTACAGTAGAAATTAATGTATTTGTTTTTAAAAGATACTTTAGGACACTGCTCCTGAAAAAGGGGAACTCTGTCTAAGAAAGAGCTTGGAGCCAAAATAAGCTGAATAAAGTTATGCAGAAAAGAATTCTTCCCCACCCCCCTTCCTTTCCCTAGGTTTTTATGGGGGTTCTGTTTTTGTTTTTGTTTTCTTTCTTTGGGCTTTTTTTTTTGTTTGTTTGTTTGGAGGTTTTTTGTGTGTGTCTCTTGAAATGCTATACTGATGATTTTTGGTATTGAGACCTACTGCTGTAGCTGTCAGCATAGTGTATCAGCTGAAGGGAAGGGCATGTGAATAGTAGGGAGCTTGGAAGTCCGTGGGAGGTGGGAACCGGGAAAGGACTCTTTCCTTTTATATCCAGTTCCCAGATCAGCTCAGATTGCAGCTTTCCTTTGGCAGTCACTCACTCCCAGTGACATGGCTAAACAAGCTGCCTGGTGCTTGCACATAGCTGTAACTACATCTCTGTCTCTCTGACACCAGCTTCGTGTCTTTAAGAAGCTTCCAGAGTTGAAAAGCTCTGGAAAACACCCCCCGTTCACAGGGCCATCATCTCCAGAAAATGAACCAGGGGTCATTCACTAAAATTCAAATTGGAATACGTCTGAGGAAGTTTGTAGTTCTCTCATCAGCTTGTCTCGCCAGCCTATTGCTAAGCCTGACAGTCTAAATTTACTATTGACATTTTAGCATTCCTTTTTTTTTTTTAATAAGAAACCTGAGGTGCAAGGGAAAAAAAGACGAGGGGGTTGGAGACTGCGGGTTTGGTAATTTTTAGTCTAACAGCTACTGCCCAAGTAGCTTTACAAATTGCCATAGGCTGTGCTTTGGCAGTCTTTTTGCTTCTGTTTGGTCTCCTTTGGTTGACCAAAGAAGAGCCATCTATACCTCCTTTGCCACTCATCCATTTTCTGGGGAAAGTTGTGACCGCGACTGAAATCCCGGTGCAGACACTCAGTGTGTGTGTGTGTTGGGGCCATCATCATCCTGCGTGCCTCAGGCACGAACTGTGCCCACTCCCGCTGTGGGACTGGGGCTGTAGTTCGGCAAGGCAGTTGTATGACTGCTTTGGTTAAACACTGGCATTCAGAGATCACTTACGCAATTAAAACTAAGCATATCATATATTTAGCACTCGCTGAACCAAGATCTTTCCTCTGCTATACACATTCCTTGTATCTCCTCCCAGCTAGCAGCTATAACTAACTCCTTTCCTCTTGGACTGCAGTGAAGGGATGGATGTGCGTGCTACACTGAGCACTGAGCAACACGCAAGCTGTATCCAGCCTTTTTGAGCTGTTGAGCATTGCTACTGTGGTTTATTGCTGCTGAGAAAGATAGCTAATGCCAGTGAACTGTAATAGATTTTAAGCTTATTAATGCCAATCTCTACTGTATGTTAGCAGCCCACAAAAGCTGTTAGTGAGATCCCAGACGTATCCTGGAAGGAAGGGTATGGCGTCTTTACACCGCCTCTGTATTTCCTCCTTTCTGGTGTGTTGGGTGTATGTATAGCTGTGGCAATCTCAGAAGGCAGCATGTGTTCAGATTACTGATATATAATTGCAATGCCAAGTAAACACAATGTTCAGCTGGAGTAGTTTTCCACATTTACTGATTAAAATGGATGGAAGGTATCCCTTCAATGAACCTTTAATGAGTTTTGGTCTATATAAAATAAAACTCACTCATGCAAGGAGCCAGCACAAACCCCAATATATCACTAAAATCCTATTAAAAACAAATTTTATATCAGCCTCGTACAGCTTTTAGTGAGAAGAATTAATTTAATCCATGAAGAGCTTAAATTGGAAGTCTAAATTTTCCTGGTAGCACTGGTGCTGTCTTCAATGTGGCTGATCTCCATCAAACGTGGTGTTCATTTTGAATTTTAAAATAAGATGGGCCCGGCGTCCTCTGGTGTAAATCAGCAGAGGATCATTGGTAAAGAATGAAAACTGTTCCTATTCTATGTACTACACGGTCACACTACTAAATGCAACTGCCTATCATGTTAATAAATATGTTTTAAAAGTGAATGCAGTGAACCCAGTAACATTCTGGTGCTCTGGATCAGATGCTTGAATGATATAATTCACTGTGGCTCTAGAGCAAATCTGCAGTCTGTTTTTCCCCTCAATGATTCAGAAATTTATTTTTTAACTTCAGCTTTATTATCTTTCTGCTCCAAACTTAGCTGATACTGAACTATTCATTAAGGCAAGCAGAAGTGGAGATGCTTATTTATAGCACTAAAAAGTACTAAATGCTTGGCTTGCAGCAAGCAGGAAAAAAAAAATAATTTTGTTACTTAGCCACAGAAATGTTTAGAAATGGGTAATATCCTGCAAAGTTCTAAGGTACCATGAACCATGGGAGAAAGGGGGTTCATGTCTTACACAGAGAAAATCTTCCAAACTCTTGCTTACTGGTGCTCATGGTTAGAGCACCTCTAAAATCCTTTTATTCCCAGTGGTTTTGGTGACATTTTATGAACTTGCCCACCTTCAAATCTGTAGGTCTCAGAAAGACTGAGGAAAATGTAGACTATTTGAATTATGTCCTCTAAAATACAGGGTAGGGGTTTGTCATCCGTGAATCTAGCCATATATAAATCTGAGCTCAAATTTCAAATCAATTTCAAGACAAATCAGAGGTTAGAGTGTGATAAAAAAAGAATAATTATTAGGAATAGGTTGCCCGTGCAGTGTTAGAACCAGAAGCTGCAGCAACCCTGCCTACCAACATTAATGTTCCTCTTGCTGTGAGTTGGTGGCTATGTACCGTTTGCGTCTGCCATAGGCAGTTGGTAAACACGAATGCTCTGGATTGTGAGGGTATAGATAATAATATTTAATTATGCATCAGGTGAAGAGAATATTATTTGTAGCTCTTACACTCTAGCTAGATAATATTTATTTAAACAATTTTTTTCTTATTTTAAGGGACTAGCAGCTAGGGATGGTGGAACTTAAGCTTTGTTGAAAAGGAAAATGACATTGATGAAATAATACCCTGCTCACCACCACTTTCCAGGGAATCTATGCCCAAGTAGTCTGAGTTCTTCCCATGCCATCAGACACAAGTGAAGGCACAAACAAGCTCCTGCAATCATCTCATCCATTCTGGGAAAACCTTTGCATGTCCTCTGTGTTGTTACGTCCTGTAATATTTACCTCTATGAGTGCTGTTTGCTGGAGAGATTCTTTTGGTTGCCCAGCTGCCTAGTGCCAGCCACAGCAGAGGCTTGCTTTATGGTTTCATAATTAGCGTGTGTCCCAAGTCTTTTGCTCTGCCTAAACCCTAGTACTTGTAAGCCTTAAGACATAGGACATCTTCTGCATAGTCTGTTGTTGTTGTCATAATGAGAAACATCTTGCCTTTTCCTCATGCAGGCATAATTGCATGTAACTTTATATTTTTCCTCAGCATTCATTTTTCATACAACCCTCTCCTAATTTTTACTTCCAGTGCTGTTTGAGCCTCCTGTGTATTATGAACCTCAAGCTGAGGAAAAAATTGATTATCCAGGTTTAATTCTAAAAGTTATAGTTACTGCCATAAGCAAGGGAGCACAGAATCTAAAGCGCAGTTTGCATTATCTCCTCGGAGGCACTATCCGTTTGGGGCACTAGCTATTCTAGGAGCCATATCTACTTCAGTGCCTGTGTCCAAAGAGACAAGCTGAGGCTGAAATTGCAGCTGACAGCACTTGAGTACACTGGGCTTTCAGAGCATGTGGTGAAACTCTTAGTACTGGCTCATGCAGATTTTATTAACCATTTATACAAACATTATCCTGCCACTTCCTCCAATGAAGTGTCCCTCAAGCAAACCTTTCTGCCGCCTGAATGTGTTCTGCAAATAACTGTGCAGCTAAATAGCCATTAAGAAAATTACCTCTGCTTAAAAAGTAAAAATAAGAATATAAATAAGCACCTTTGAGATCTGTCAGCTGCATGGCTTTTGAACGCTTTGAATTAGTGTTTCCATTCAAAGGGATGTACTTTTTCTAACTTAACATAAACCTCTGTTGTTGTCATAAAAACGTACACCATTTTATGTTTGTTATTTTTTATAAGCAAGCATAGTTGTATAGATAGATTCTCCCTTATTTAAGCAAGAAAAAGACATTTTGTCCTTAATCGTGAAAATTCCTTCTTCCAGTATAATAGGCTATCACTCTATTTCAGCTTTTCAGGTTTATTAGATTATAGAAATACATAATCCATGAATTATTTCTCATCTCATTGTCTGTCTCAGACTGATTTATACTGGCTTGGTGTCACTTTAAATTCAGTTGTTCAGATGTCTGACTTGTGGGAGACATGGTTTCAAATCATATCATGGCTCGTATGTAAAAATTACCTTGATACATCATTCTAGCTACCGTCTATATAGGACACTAACTTACTGCATGGAGCAGCATAACTGGGAGGAGAAGAGAGTCACGTCTGGAACGGGATTGTGCTAGACAGTAATTTAGTTGTGTGTGACTGAAGAGCAGCCTTAGAGAATTTGTACAGATGAGCCCAAACAGTGCTTGCTTCAAATGCTGCGGTACTTGTAGGGCTAAAGTTTGGCCTTGCAGCTCTTAGACAAGTTAGACACATACAAAATGGGGAAGTTCTTTAAATGTTGCTTAGGAGTAGCATTCCTTTAGTAGAGAAGTATAGTGAGTATCTTCAAAGTAAAGGGATAGGTTATAAGCTTGATGCCTGCATCCTTCATCTATACAGAATGAGCATCAAAGGGAGTAAGGGCCATGACTGAATTTTAGGTGGCACAGAAGCTGTGTGTAACGTGCTTTATTTGTATGTAATATGTTCTTCATGGTCCAACTGGAACATCCTTCTGTAATGTGGGAAATATTCAAGCACAGGAGTTAAGCTGTACTGGATTTTCATTGAGCTTTCACTCATATTTCATTATGCCTAGCATTAAAGAACATGGACAGAGAGAAATGCGTGGCTTATGGAAAGCTAAATGCCACATGTAATGAGTAGGAAAAAGGAGACTGTTACATGTTGACAAGAATATGTACATTCTCAGACCTGTGCTGACTTTAGGCAGGATTAGCTTAGGTATCTGTACACCACGCTCACAGATCTGGGAACAGAGTAAGAGGCTTCCCTCTAAGCGTTGTTTTTTAGATGGAGGTATCACTGCTTCCAGGGACGAAAGAAAGAAGCTGCGGGGGGAGGGTAAGTAATGGCAGCGCTCTGGGTGCTGAGCAGCAGTGTTGAATCTCAGCTTCAAAACGTTTGGGGGCTGCTGGAGTAGTGGATCCAATGTGACATACTTGCATTAGTTCGCCTGTAATAGCATTTGCTTTTAGAAAACAATATTCTTTTTAAAAAAGGAGTTTTGTTGTTCCTCTTTCCTAACTAGATCAAAAAGAAACAGCAAGAAGTAGTGGGCTTTTTAGAGGCCAACAAGATTGACTTTCAGCAAATGGACATAGCAGGTGATGAAGACAACAGGAAATGGATGAGAGAAAATGTCCCAGGTGAAAAAAAGCCTCAAAATGGAATTCCCCTCCCTCCACAGATCTTCAATGAGGAGCGGTACTGTGGGGTAAGAAGCTGTTTGGAAATGTAAATACCTTCAGAGAGTCTTCTTTCACAGAAAGTGACTCTTTTCCATGAGTAGGAAGTGTCAAACTCCTTAAGACAATTTGAGATTCACTTTGAAAGAACAATTCTTAGAAAGCATTTTTTAGGCACAGAAAAACAATGAAAAAAAGATTATTCCTTTTTAAGAGAAAAATACACACAGAGGGAAAACTGACTAGGGCAACTCTGCCTAACAGACTGTATGGATTATTCCCTGCAGACCCAGAGCCTATGCAGGACCCAGAGCTCACTACAAGGTGTGGAGTTTGCCACCCGTGAGGAGCTCTGTGTTTTGCTCTTATATTCTCCTGCCTCCTGCTGTGTAGCTCTCTCACAAGTTGTCCTGCTGTTGGCTCGCTGCCTGCACTCTCACTTCAGCTCCTGAAGACCAAAGGCAGTACTGTCTAGGTGATACTATGGCTTCCTCACGCAGTATCTCAGGATAACCAAATGTAGACTATGAGGACAGCTCAGCTTCACTTGGAGTAGTAAATACTCAATTATGTGGTTTGACAATACCAAGCTACTCAAGACTGGTGGGGTTCATAGCAAAGCTGATTTGCTGTCTCTAGCTGTATTGTACTTTGCTCCTTGGAACTCTCAGTTTATTTTGCATGGTGGGTGTTGATATTTTGTTTGTTTGACACAGACTCATCTGGGCTACTAGGAAGTCAAGCAGATGTCTGAGGCACCAGGGGCTGTGAACAGGAATCTTTCTTTTCCATTATATTATACAAATAAATAGGAATTGTGGCTGACTGGAATAGTTCCAGTATGTGGTTTGAATTATTGAAATTATATTGCTTATTCAATAAATATCCAGCTCTTTACAACAGAAACTGTAATGCTCATCAGATGCTTTTATATTTTCATATATGCTTGTAACAGGTTACTTCTCTTGAGACAGTTTGTTCAAATCAGTGATAGATAATACTGTACCAGCATGAATATTAGGAATGTGAATCAAAAGACATCTCTAAGAGAGTTTTTTCTCATAGTCTGGATGGAAATACATAGTCTGGAAAGTACTCTGATATGATCGCTGAAATGAACTTGCAAAGTACTCTGAAACGCAGATCACATAGTGAGCCCAGTTTTAAGTTACTCCACAAATCCAGTGTGAACTACTGCAAAGGTTGTTTTGAGAGAGAAGGGATTTACATGCCACTAAGTTTTCAGAATTAACTTCAGTGCTCTCAGAGCAAAAGTTGCTAGTTTGAATAACAGAGTGCAATTGCTTCTTCATTTTCTCATAGGAATCTTAAAAGAGAACTTGGTAAGTTAGAGTTCATGTGCATTTCAACAGACAGTCTGCACCAATAAAAAGTATAATTTGATATATCTTACCCTGGATTTTGTGGCAGCTGATGTTGCAATAAATATTTCTGATATTCCCTGGAGAGGTTATATAGTGAATTAAAGAGTAATTGCCTTACAAAGTGTTGCAGCTGGTCAGCCTTGCCAGTCAATGATAAATGTACAGTTTTTACTCCGTGTCTGAAGCTATTTCAGGAAGCCAAATAATCTACATCTTGATATAAAATTAAGTTAAGAAAGAGTCCTTTGCAAAGACACTTCCATGTGGAAAGCGGTCCAGAAAGCAGTTGCAGCTACTGATTTAAAAACTAAATCAAGTTTACAGTTAGTCCGAAACTATCCAGAATTCTAATGTACACAGCTCTCAAAGCTCATAGCTAATGATCCCAATGGGTGCATAATAAAGATTAATTTATAGCATCATTATTTCCAAATAAATAAGGTAAGGAGATCCATATCAGTGGGGGAAGGTGCCTTAAGGGAGCTGCACAGTAAGCGTGAAGGGGGATTATGTGGGCGGGTTGAGAACATGGCCAGGGGCTGGCAGACTTTTGCAAAATTACTCCAAGTGACACGATGTTTTCTGCAACATGTCTACAATATAAAGCTGGGGGTTTGCATTCTACTTCCCTGCATAACTTGTGCGGGTCCAACAGACCCATCGTTCTGAAATCCAGAACTGTTTTATGCTGTTTAAAGTTTACATGATGTATCTTAACTATTCCCCTGTGTCCCACTTCCTTTGTCCTCAGCCACTTTATTAAAAACAGGGCTGAGAATTGCAAAGATCTGTCATGGACTCCAGTCCCATATCCTGAATTCATGAAAGTCCCTTTAAAATATGCTGCTCTTGTTAGTACAGTCTTCAAGGACCTCAGTTTTGTGGCATCTAGAAACCTTCAAATTTGTAGCCTGGATATATGCAGCCAGTTTATACCCATTTTCTGGTATGGTAAAATCACCCTTTTAGCTTAAGCAGCTCAAGTCCAATGTATTTGTAAATGGGAATCGTATCCTCTCTTAATCTTCATTTTGCCGTGTTAAACAAGTCAAGCTCTTTACCCCTCTTTTTTTGTAAGACATTTTCTTTTTCTCTTTCTCCTTCCTTCTAATTTTTTTCTTTCCTCATTCCCAGGTAATCCTTTGGTTTTAGGTCAAACTTGTTGCATTTGATTTCTGCTCATTCTCCTTTTTGAGATCACTCTTTTCCTTCACTTCCCTTCCTATTGGTTGTCCGGTATGTTTGGTTCCCATTCACACACGTGTGTGTATACACATTAGCAGCGCGCTGGCCTGGGAGCACTGGCCTTGGGAGATGAAAATTCAAGCTAAAAGATTTCCTTTCTCAGCCTGAGAAAGAGGGATTTGGAGAGAGACATGACAACCTTCAAATATTTTAAAGGCTGCAGCAAAAAGGAATTCATTATTGGTCTGAATTCAGTATTGACCCTGCTTTGAGCAGGAAGTTGGACTACATGGTGTCCTGAGGTCTCTTCCCGCCTGAATTATCCTGTGGTTCTAGGATTTTGTAAAATACATTCTGCTTCACGCCTACTGAAGGTGGGACAAGATGTAATGAGCAAAAAATGCAAGAAATAAAGCTTAAGTGAGACATCAGAAAAAAATTATGTCATTTTCAGGAGGTTGTCTCATTATCTCAATGAAGGTCATTACCAATGGATTGGAGAAACACCTATCAGGAATAGCATAGTGGTTCCTGCCTTGGAGAAATGATCCTTTGAGATCTTCTCTAATCCCATTGTCTGCAGTTCAGTGAAATCTTGGGTGTGGGGGCAAGGAAAGAGGGGATACTGGGGACAGGTGAGGAGGTTTTCTTTTTGTGCTGGAATAGACTGACATAATGAGCAAGTAAATGCAGTCCTGTTGCTAATCTCCTTTTCAGTTGATACGTAAAAGTATCTGCATCTTCTGACTTACCCTGAAGAGCTGCTTCACTTTTTAACTTGTACGGTAAAATGGAGGTTTCTTACGGATGTATTTATGAAAATACAGCAACTGTGAGCAGCTTTTCCGCGAGGTCAGAGACGCTTAAGGCTGTCTTATAAATAGCTTGAATCTTATTTTTCTTTCAGATATTTAGTATTGCCACTTGAAGAAACAGATTAGAAATGGATTCATTTTGTATGGCTGGCTATAGCACCAATTTCAAGTATCCATTCTAATCCATCAGTGTTGGCAATTATGTTCTTATTTGATCTTTTTCTTAAGCTACTTCTTTGCTCATGTCTAGACAGACGTCTGCATCTGTGTCACTTTCTAAATATATTGAGCACTCTGTTGCTCTTGTCTTTGCTTTTGCTTAACAAAAAACCCTAGAAAACTAGGAAGGAAATGGAATGAAAACTTCTGGTTTTCTCTGTAAGCTGAAATCTATGCTTTTCTCTGTAAATTGAAATCCATAGAATAAAATACCCATGTACATCTTTTTTTAAAAGAATCTCTGAATTATTAGGGAAGACTTTTATTTGATGCTTTGTATAACTGCTGAAGTCAAATATATGGAAATCATAGGGACCTCTGGAGGTCTGTACTCCAGCCTGCTGCTCAAAGCAGGGATGGCTTTAAAGTTAGCTTATGTTGCTTGGGGCTTTGGCCATCTGGGTTTCAAAAGTCTCCAAGGATGGCATTCCCATGCCCTCTCTGTGTGCTCTGACCTGGTGCCGTATTACTCATGTGGGGAAGAACTTTCTGCTGATGTCCAGTTGGAGTTTGCTGTTTTGCTGTCTGGCATTTCCACAGTGGTCACCCAAAGGATGATAGCGTAGAGTGTATATGTGCATATGCACTCATATCATAAAGAAAACCTCATGGAGTATTTTTTTAAAATATGTTTCACTGTATTTTTCAAAGACCAGTTTCAAAGACAAATGACACTGCTACCCTCTGCCTACACCATTCATGTCTTCTCATACAGATGTAATATTATTGCCGACCTGAAATAAATTGTTACTGCTCATTTTTCTTACTACCTGCTTTGGGAAGGGTTATCTTTGGTCATTCAGTGAATGGAGATGAACAAGTCACCATTAGGAAAGTAAAAGTGCAAATATACAATACAAAAAATATTCCATGATCACTGTAGTCATGCTTTCACCCCGTGCTAAATGCATAATACCTTGCTTCTCAGTGTAAGCAAGGTCAAGTGACCTTCCGTTTACTGTGAGATACCACGTTTACTGTGAAACATCATTGTGCACTACCAGTTGCGAAGGAGTACTTGATATGATAGAAGGTTGTATCCCCTTCTGATAGGGAGTTCATCTGGTCATTCACACGTCTTGCTTGTGCCCTCTGGTTTGGTTATCTACGAGGCTTTGTGTCTCTGGAAATTTTTAGTACACTTGCCATCTGCTGCTTTTCCTTGGGAAAGCAACTAACAAGACATATAAAGTATCAAGTCCACTTCATGACCCTTCCTTGTTACAGTCTTCTCTTTGTTTCCCAGCTATTGACACGTTGTGCCATAGTTTGCTTAGGCTGTTTTATGAGTACGTGGTATGCAGGAGGATAGAAGTTTCCTGTGTTTCTATGGCCTGTCAAAGGGCCATGTCGAATTCCAGCGCTTTGAATCGCAGAAAATCCTTGTGTTCTTGTTTGCTGTATTGCTCCTAAGTTTGTGGGTAGACTTCAGACGCTGGCTTTCTTAAATACTTAGGGCAGACTTGGGTTAGATAAGGAGGAGAACCCCACAACAACGTGAAAACAGCAAAGAGATGGTTTGAGAAATGGGTGGTCTGGAGCAGCAGTAGGTAATCTGCCTGGTCAGGGCAAAATGTGCTCTGGGGCTTCTCCCAGACCGGGCAGTTCCCACTGCCTGTAGCTAGGTCTGTGTGAAAGCTCGTCTGTCCCTTAGATAAATCAGTGAAAAGGACTGTCATTTATCCTGTCTGTTAAGCTGTGTTGCCTTTTCCAAACTGGACTGAAATGTCATTGATTCCAGTCTTGTTGACATTAAGGTGACTTCTAAACCATCC
Source organism: Pluvialis apricaria (assembly GCA_017639485.1). Classification (NCBI taxonomy): domain Eukaryota; kingdom Metazoa; phylum Chordata; class Aves; order Charadriiformes; family Charadriidae; genus Pluvialis; species Pluvialis apricaria. Next base: position 101,726,237 of record CM030007.1, on the reverse strand, counting down.
ACTCCAGCCTTTCCCTAGGATTAGCCTTGGCCAATAATTTATTCTCTGGAAACACTAAAACAGCCCAGTAAAAAAACTCAGGTCCTAACCCAGCTTTACAAACAAGTCTCAAGGATGAGTCAGCACCTTATTATTTACAGGCTTCTATTTTTGGAGTTATTTGGGATGAGAAGGAGGATGCCATGGTCAAGGCAATAGTGTAGGACTCAGCAGACATGCCTTCAGTCCCCTGACCTACACAGAGCTGCTGTGTGATTGTGGGCCAGTCACTTATGACCAGAGTTTCTGTTGAGATCTTAAATACATGTTGATTTTTACCTGTGTAAGATTAGAATCATAGAATCATAGAATTGCTGAGGTTGGAAAGGACCTTTAAGATCATCAAGTCCAACCATTAACCATTGGCATAGTTTGCATGAACCATTAACAACCATTAAGATGCGAGTTGTTAACTTCAAAGTAACAAACTACTGATAGCAGGGCTTCCTTAATTGGTGGGAAAGTTGTACAAGTGAATACAGTAAAGACCATGCAAGTTCTAGATGGTGCGATAGGAGCCATCCCTTACGTCTTTTCAGTTATATTAGCACTGAAGAGAAATCGGGCCTTTAACATAATGATTTATAACTTCAGTTCACATGTGGACAGGACATTTTGGCTGGTACATATATGTCAGAGGGAACAACACGGTCCTTTGCTAACATTTGTCTGAAAAGTAACTGCATTTTCTAACCAGAGTTAGTCTCTAACCAAACTAGTGCCTTTCTTTAAAATAAATAGTTTCCTCATTATCGTTTCACTCATGCTATTATGTTGACTGTTGTCTTTTATTTGCCGTAAAGCCGTCCAGGGTTTTGAGGGCCTATTTTGTGTTCTTACTCACAGCGAGTTTTATTTTAACATTTAAATGGGAGTAGCTTTGCTTTGGTGCGTACAGCTGAGGCACATTAAAATGAGACGCTTAATTTTATCTGATTCTGACATAGATGTGATATAATTAAAGTGTAAGTCTCTGGAGAGAGTTGCCCATTTGTTCATTTTGCCAGCCAGTGTGAAACTGCCTTTATCTGAGTTTTCTTCCTGGGGCTTAGATAATGCAGGCTCTTGTACAAATGCATAGTCATTCTCATCAATATAAGAAAGATTTGCCTGCTCTAGTCTCTTCCTCCTGTGCTTTTTGCTTGATTTTTGTTACCAATTCTCTGTTGTTTGTTTGTTCCTTTTTCAGGATTTTGAATCCTTTTTCTCTGCTAAAGAAGAAAATATTATTTATTCATTCCTGGGTCTTGCTCCTCCTCCAGGCACAAAGGTATGCACTGCTGTCCTTCCACAGAGGCCATTTATTTGATTTTAATAAAAGATGAAGATAGGCAGTGACTCAGCATGTCAAATAAGGGACAGTGACAAGCATTACATTAGATGCTGGTACAGCAAAGTGTTCTTAAGGCAGAAAAAAAAAGGCTGCTTCAGTAAATATCAGAAAATGCTTATCTTCCCTTCTTTCACTGCAGGCTTGTTACCATGCTTCCAGCTGATGATTTTGTATGTTGCTGTGGACACAAAGCAGTATTTTATTATCTTCAGCTTTTATGATGCAGAATTCCCTAATGCAGTGTTATGCTTGTGTTAATTACAAGACACCTTAACTTGCCCGTGACTGCATCAAACCTTGAGCAAACAGAGTTTGTACTGGCCGCCGACAGAGGGACTGGGGTGTGGACCTATTCCATCCTCTGTGCCTACACACAGGCTGGCACCGTAGGGTTCGCTCCCTCTGCCTTGAGGAAATAACTTGAAGTCTCACCCAGGACTTTGAGTAATCCCTTTGGCAAGTCTACCCGTTGTTCTCCATCCACTGTATTTTTACAATGTTCTAACATATTTCTGGCAAAAGAAAAAGATGTTTCTTTGTTTTTTTTTTCTTTTTTCTTTTTCTTCTTTTTACAGAAAGCAATGTGTTTTATCTTTAACAGAGTCTTCTTCTAATTAGAAGTTTTACAACTGAGAGCATTACAGCTCTCTTATCCTAAGATCATATTAGACGATAATCAAATGTTGCCATCTTTAACGTGGCTAATTCAACAAAAGAAATGAATCAAGAGAGCGATGAGCCAGAGTGATAGCAGAGAACTCTGCTGCATTGTGGTGACCTGGCTGAAGAACTGCTGTGGAGCACGAGATCTGCTTTCTGGTCCAACTCTGCTGCCAACTGCGTAGCAACTTTGAGTGAAACACTGTTGTAAATGTGTCTGGTTTTCCTCTTCTGTAAAAGCAGAGGGAAAAATGAGCCTTTGCTAAGTGCTTTGAAAGCTACAGATGAAGAGATACCCAGGGGAGAGACACAGTTGCTATAAATGTCTTTGACACTGAGTCCCTGTGTGATAAGGAGCAAGTGATTTAAACTTTCTGCTTTAGCTGTGCCATCTCCCACCAAGGGAAATAAAAAATACTTGCCTACCTCACAAGGGTCTTGTGAGAATTCATTTAATTAACATCCACAAAGCCACGAAAGGCTTAAAGGACTGCAGGTATTACATATTATAATCATTATAAAAGATACGTGGAGAATCACTGAGATAAAGAAAATTGCATTTTTCCATCTTGCCACTTCATATATTATCTGCTCCTTCATGCAAGGTTCTGTTAGATAGCGTGTCTATGAAGCAAAGTAACAATTTTTTTAGAATTCATTCATTCACTGCTGTCGGCAGAGGCTATTATGGTTTCTGCTTTGTGACAACTTTGTAAATGTTGAAAATAATATGTTCGGTATGTTCTGCTGGGCAGATAAGTGTTAGTGCTATTGATTGCAAGCACGTATGGTTTACACTGATTAACTGCTGCATTGGTGGTGGTGGTGGTTATTGTTTCAGTCTAGAGAGTGGAAATAAGTGAGAGTGTTTTTAAAAAATCCATGTAAAAAGTGGAAGTATATTTACATTGTCTCCCTTTTAGAATCTGTTCCTGAATTTGAGAGAGACGTATACAAGCATTTTAGCATTTATTGCAGAGGTGTTTCTCAGTATCTCCACTGCATGACGGTATGGCTGTGCTTTGTCATACAAATAACCTTGCTGCACTGCTTCTGCTTTCCTTTCATTAGGCTGTCAGTTCAGCCTTAGCATGAAGTACAATGGATGGCTCGTGACATTGATTTCCAGCAGCATGAATCTGGAATAATAAGTCAGGTGTGGAAGAGATGATGATGATGACACATGTGACAGGGTTTCCTACTAATCCCTTCTTAAATAATTGTGGTTTTTTTTCTGGAATATGATGATAATTTATAAAAGAAGCAATCTGTGAAGCATGGAAACACACAAAACAGTCAGTAAGCATTTGCTTTCTATGGGTTTTTACCTCGCTGAGACAGTACAAAGACTAATATGAAGCCGATACACATTTTATACTCTTGCTTCAGAAGATTCTCTTTCCTTTTCCATCCATCTTTTGTCTCACATTGCACCAGCAGTAGAGAAGCTCTTTAATGACCGTGATGCTGTTTCACAGCATAGTCTGTTAGGATACTGACCCAGGACTGTTTTGAGGCTATTTTCTAGAGCAAGCAGAGGAAATTTTTGTTAATGCCTCAATAAATTATAACTTCCCAACAAAATATTTGTAGTTAAATTCATTGCCACATCAGCCTACTGAGTGCAAAATACATGTTTCAGTTCTGCAGATTCTCATTTTTGTAGCCCTGACTTCTCTCTGGCTTAGGTGGCTATAACTTGCCACCAGACCTACTTGTCCACTGTTTAGATGGAACTGTTAACTGCTAGGTATTGGAGCTGTGATGGTGCCAGAGCCTAATGTGCAAGCTGATCTACACTTACAGGGTGAGTCTGATATGTCTGGGACACATCAAAGTTGTCACCAAGGTGCAGATTGACTCTAAGACACACGTGTCCTGGTTTGAGGGAGAAGGTCTGAATACACACAGATATAAAGGACATCCTTCTCAGATCTGCAGCACACGTGCAAAGTAGTCCTTATTTATTTATTTAAGTACCTTCTTACTTACAAAAAACGCTGTAATTGTTTCAGTAGGAAATAGCAAATCAACATCAAAGTTAACCAGGCTGGCTGGAAAACAGGCTGGGGAACAGGTCCCTGGGTAGGCGCCTACCCCACCCTGCAGCCAGCCATGTTCGTACCTCTGCTAAGGGTTCTGGTCAGGTACCACTGTACAAACGGCCAGTTGCTGTGTCCATCACCGTGTTTCTGGGTCCAATACAATGAAGCATTTAGGTATCTGGATGACATATGGAAACTTCTGCAGACCTTGATGGAAAGGCCGAAGCACTAAATGCTAACTATTTGTTTAGGTCACAGTGAGAGTCAGGCAAAGATCTCCACACCTTTTTCCTATGTACCAAGTACATTTTTATCCTTAAAGGGTGCTATGTGGCCATAGAATTCAGTGACATTACAGGAAATCAACACACATTTTTGGTACTTCGGAAAGGGTCAATTAGCTCACCTCACCCTCTCTCTCCTGTTGCCTCCGCATCACACTGGTTATTGTGTTTTCTAAAGTGTCATTTAGCAAGGATGACTAGCACAGTTTTACGTGACTAAGAGAAGAAGCAGGCATAGTGTTTGTGTTAATAAGTTATTTAGTCTATTAATATGAAATACCTTCTCACCTGAAGGAATACCTGGTCTAGAATACTTCTAACTTCTAAACACATTTCATGGCAGGCTGGGATTTGGAGGACAGCTGTGCTTTATGCCTGACCCAAAGATCACTCAAGTTAGTGGCAGATCTCTCAATGATCCCATTTAATCTTGGATTAGTGGCATGAACAGTGATCTGCTGATTGTATATGTGTGTACATTTGAGCTATAATCAATGTAGTTTGTACGTCTGGGGTCAGATGTGTTAGTCTCAGCTGCCCCCAAAGTTGGGTATGTTTCTTTTTAAAGCCCCCATCACTTTTATGCTTAGTCTGAGACTTCTCGATATTATTGAAAACGCTCTGAAATATTGGTAATGTGTGAACAACCCATTAAAAACTCCAGCTGCACCACTTGTTTTCTAAAATGGCACAGGTGAATTCTTTTGTCCATGAGATGCCTATTACTTAAACTAAGATGACAAACAGTATGCTGTATTACTACACCTTCTGAGTATCATAGCAATGTTTGAATACAGGTAATTAATTGCTTTTTATTTTTCAGGACAATCGGGTTTTTTTGAGAACTTTATTAACTGACTTGGAATACTGCTTCAGTTTCCCAGAAGTCCAGAGAGCTGGCAGCTTGTAGCAATATCATTTAGGTTTGCAATTACCCTGTGAACTCAGTGAATCTGATTTACTTGAGCTGAGGGTCTGTTTTCAAATCTTGTATTTACTTAAATCCTTAATCTTAGTATTCTTGGTCTTAATATCCATAATCTTGATATCCCAAAATCCATAGATACTTGAGCTGTAGTCTTTTCGTTGAAGAAGACTTCTACTAAGACTGATTTGAATTACAAATTTACAATATGTGCATTTTATTTAAAGAGAAAATGACCTGTCAGCCAATCTTTATAAATGGTACTTCATTTTAAATTACTTAAAAATTAAATGTTGTGTTTCTATGGAGAGCTAGTGTAATGAAGATATTCTAAACATCACAGTTCCCCATATAATTAACAAGAACTCTGTATGTGTGTGTGTGTGCGCATGTGTTCTGGCTGATAACATGCTGCTTCTACAGTTTAATTCTTTCAGCTACAACCTTTTTTTTGCCTTGTGCTCTGAGTAAGTATATGATTCATCTGAGATAGTTTTACACAATAGGTTCATTTTAATTAGATGGCATCTTCAGTCTTATGTATTTTATGTGTCTGCCAAAAATATTGAGTACATAGATTTTAAAATGAAATGTTAATATACAAGCTGAAAATAAATATCTAACCAATTTAATTTTCATTAACACTATCCTTTTCATGTTAGGAGCTGCTACAAAGAAAGTATCTGTAAGGAAGTTATCGTTTGCTTAAGAAAAAAATGTATTAACACAATGTTGCACAAGAAAATTTAAATCTATGTCTGTGCTACTACATATTTTAATCTTTAAATATTGTTTTAGCTTGTGGGGGAAAAATAAAAGATAAATTAAGCCAAACAAATGTCACTGTAGATCTGTTTTTAATAACAATGCCACCAGCATCAGAGTGCAGTGAGCCCAGAGTTTTATGTGTACTTCCAATGAGACAATATTGCCAGAAAAAGTAGTCTTTTCTTCTTCCTCCTTCCTCTGACTCCTTCTGCTTACTCCCAGCTGCTCATTCCTCTCCCCAAGCATCCCCCACGTGCTGGCAGAAACATTCATGCAGCTGTGTAACGGACTGTGCAAATTGTACGAGATAGAAATGTTTTTCTTTTTAAAGCCTTAATCTTGATCAGCCTCCTGCTCCAGTTCATCGTGCAGCCCTGGAAAGGCTATTTTTGCTGCCAGGAGGGCAACGGCAGTGCAGAGCTGGGAAGGGCTGCAGGGAGGGCGATGCTTGCTGCTGCTGATAGGTTTTTTTCCTGTTGTTGTTTTCCTGGGCAGAGAAAAAGAGGAACTTATGAGCCTATGTGCCTACTCTCTTTTCATTGCAAGCTCCTTACATATAAAACATATTTTCCATGATTCAGGAGAAAATTGCCAAAAGGGCACCAAATCTTATGGACAGTGATTTTTCAGGAAAAAAGATAAAACCGCAGAAGTATTTTGTCCATCTTCACTCTGTTATGATAATCTGCTTCCAAACGTTCCTAACCTCCTTTCTATCATTTTTGTCCCCATCCAGCAGAGCACCTCAGCAGGAGGGCATGTCTTATATTGCACACCACATCATGGGACAAAGATCCCCAAGTCAGCACTTTCCCAAGTCTGCTGTGGGGCTAAAAGCCAGATAACTGTGCTAGTGTCACACTTCTACATGCTAAGTACACTGGCTGAAGAAATCATATATGATGAGGACACTGGAGGAGGACTTGTGAAGCTTAAAAAACAGGGCAACATGACGCGGGGCTTTTGTTTGACTGTAGAGACAAATGAAATTATGGAAAAGCAGAAAAACCCCAAACGACCAGGTGGATGTGTTGTAAGGGCTTGGTCACAGGCATGAGAAAGGAGCTTGTCTTCTACCAGGGACGTGCTGCTCTGCCTGAAGTGTGTGGGACTTAGGATGACACAGGACAGGACCTCCCCTGAGCCCAGTTCTTTGTTGCTGGAGACAACCAGACCAGATACACCTCTCAGAAGTGGTCAAATTCCCTTTTAATGAATTAAGTCCTTTGCCTCCACTTTTCTACTAGAAAGCTCTTCCAAAATTTCACACTGCTACTAATTAGAATTTTTATTTACAGCCGCTTTGTACTCATTTTGCACCTACCTCAGTGCTCTTCCTTATCCTATCCCTCCCTGATGTTTACTCTGATCTATTTTTAGAGAGCCATCATATCCCCTCACAGCATTACTTTCAATAGATTAAAGTAATGAAGCTTTTTTTGTCACCCTTTCATAAGACAGGCTCTCCACTCCCTCAAATATTCCTGTAGCCCCCCTCTGCACCTGTTCCAGTCTGAATCTCTCTTTCTTGAGCTTGAGTGCCTGGAACGGTACAGAGCGATCCAGAGGAGGTTTCGCCTTGGCCTCGTACAATGACATTAATATTCACTCTCAGCTGCACCAGCTATACCTCACCTCATACATCTGAGGATCACATTTATTAACTCGTTCACTATCGCATCACGTTTGTGGCTCAGTTATTCTGTGGTTGTTTAAATACCTCCCACTTTTTCTTCTTTGATGATCATCAACTAACAAGCTCCCAGAGTGCTGTAGAAACATCTGTTTCTAATCTCTGTCCCAGAACTGCCTGTCCCAAATAATGTGACTTTGCACTTCATGCTATTGCATTTTATCTTATTTCTGTTGCTCCACTCAAGGCCGTACAGGTCTCCTTTTGTCTGACACAGTGTGTGATCCAGTGTGACCTTTCACAGCTACCTAGCTGAAAGTACAACAGGACTTAAAATAAAGAGCCTTCTAGGAGGTGCTTGTTCACGGTGCTGGAATAAATAGATTTGATAGATTGGTGTGTGAATGGAAGAACAGTTTCCTGACGATTTTAAACAAGAAAGTTAAGAGACTATATATGAAATCCTTTATTACTTCTGTTTTTTTCTGTGGCTCCTTGATAAAGTTTAATTGGAATGCATGCTGGTGAAAAAGGCTTTTTTTCTGAAGCTACAATGTGTCATCAGGGTGAGCATCGGTTTCTATGAAAGTTTCCACAGAAAAGTTAAAGAATCTATTATGCGCTGAAGAGGAAGTAGTGCTTGAATTCATGTTTTCCCCACACAAACCCCATGCCTTTACCAACAGAACAATGTGCCAACAAGTGTTCCTTTCACAGGAAAATGTCCAGAAGGGTATATTTTCATTTGAGTCCCGAAGCACAATTAGAAAAACACCTCCCAAAACTGTAAAGTCAAGAGTTTTATAGAAATGAATTTATGGTTATGTGCCCTGATGCTAACAGTGACTTCCCCTTTGCTGCCAGGAGACTGAAAAGTCTGATGCTACGGGTGAAACTGAGGCACACACAGAAGATAAGGCAGATGAAGGGGCTCATGAAGAGGCTCAGTCTGCTCAGTCACCATCAGAAGATCAGCAGGTAATTTTGCCTTTTCCCCTTTGTGGTGTGAGGGTTTTACCTGTCCTAAGCACATGAAACATAAACCCACAGGCCCTCCTAGTGTGCTTCAGGGTGGAAGACTGATTGCAGAGTGGTCCAGCTTGTCTTTTGGATGCATTTTCTTTGACATCATGATGATATGAAACCTAGATCGAACTCCAGGGAACTTTGCTTTTGAATAACAGCAGTTGTCTTTATTTATCAGTTTCCTTTGCCTCTTGTTACCATAAGCGTTTTTTTTTTTTTTTTTAATGCTCATTTGGAACCAGACTCTAGTTATGGAGAATAATTTAGGGCTAGACATCTGAGTCCTATCTGTGTGGAAAAATTTGCTGCTATCAATGGCCAGCATCTGCAGTGCTCGTAAATCTAGTTGTTAATGTTTGTTGTCATGTACCATCACTGACTGCTGTTGCAGCAAGCCAGATCTGACAATGTCTTCTCCAGGCTGTGCAGAAACTCCTGGGCAGTGCAGAATTGGAGACTGTTGTTATCGTTTCTGCCTGCATCGTGGTCTGATATTACAGTCACATGGAGGCATTTGAGTTCCTTCAATTCCCTGGTATAATATCCTGCAGTTAGCTAACATCAGTAAAGTACTTGTGGCTCAAAGGCAGATGAATCCCGCAAAAAGGGACCATTCTGTTGTGTGCCAGTGTCTTCCTCAGTGGCGTGTTTATGTTACTGGCCAGGTTCTAGACCCAGTAGAGACTAAGCAGAAGTGGGTCCTGTGTCTGGAGATAGGGATCCAGCTGCTTTATTTCTCCTGCTGCTCTGACAGTTTGGCATTTAAGAATCGGTTTATTTTGATGTTGCAGTGTCAGGTGACTGCCCAGAGAGGCAGGCCTAGTGCTGGATCAAGCACTTACACTTGATGGGTTTTTTTGTGGTTTGGAGATCAGACAGTCCCCGTGGAATATCTGTCACAAATGCATCGTCTCTTTCACTAAAGACCAAAACGAATGTGTTTTGTGGTTGGGGTTGGGGTTTTTTTTCCATCTAACTGCAATGTTTTTTCAGAGGAAGCACCTCTCTGTAAGCCTTTCCCCATTACCCTTTTTAACAATGACTACCAGTCATTGTTAGGCTGGAAAAGCACCCGTTTACACAGCCTCAAGTCTCAGGTACTGGGAAGTCCCATTTAAAATTTCAAAATGGTGATGAGGAGAGACAGTCCTCAGTGGGAACTGAAATTTCTCCTTAAATTATATCCAAGCACTTTTCATGTCTCTATGAATTTCAGCTGGCACGCAAGTGTCATCAAATACCTTTTTCCTTGGCTCTTAAGAGAAGCACAGCATAAAACTGCAGTACATCCCCTGGCTGGGTTAGGTTACTTGCCATTCTGGCTGGCAATCTACTCTAATGTTTTTCAAATGAGAACAGAATGCTGGAACACGTCTGCAAATGTGTCAAGCAGCTGTGTATGAGAGGTTTTGTAATGACATAATGCAATACCACTTCTATACAACAAGCACCTTGCTCCATTTCTCACAGAATGGATTGGAGCTGTAAGTGGAAAATATATTCTCCTTTAGTTTTACAAGGAGGGGAGGGGCAGAGGAGAGAGCACCAGGCAAGACAGTGTGTTTGAACAGACCTTTCTGTGGTCACGAGGGCATAAAATGTGGTTAGTCTTACAAATCTTCCCCTTTCACCTCCACAGTCTTGGCAGTGTCGAAATGTTCTTACATAAGAGGAGGAAAAGTTTCCTGAAATTGTCCAACTCTGATACCCACCTTCATCATGCCAGGTGTATATTAGCTCCTAGAGGAATTAAAAAAACACTGTTTCTGTTATTGTCTCGCTCATTTTTAGAGAGGGTACTCACCCCTGCAGGCAGCAAGGTAGCAGGAGCTCCTGCCAGGGACACACAAAACCCATTTTTCATCCTGTTCCACCACCCACTTACCATGTCATCTAGGACAAATCACTTCAGTGACGTGGCATCTGTCCGCCTTGCCACAGTTCATCCCAATTATTGCTTCTGTTGGGATGGCATGAACCATCTGTAGAAATTCTGGTATTCTCTTTCACTACAGACAGCACACAGAGGATGAGTTTAGATGAGAAGAATAACTTTGAGGCAGCTACAGTGAGATGAATTCTGCCTTTTGTCTCTGTATCTCATTTTATCCTTATAAAAGAAAGCTAGAATAACATTCCTTACCTGGCTAGGGTTTTATTAAGTTAAATACATTTAAAGACTGTCAGACTGCCATTGAAGTATCTCCACTGGATGTTAGGTCCTAAAGGATACATGTAGTAGCAACACAGTATTTTCAGTATTTCCCTCTCTTCCTCTCATTCTGCTGTCCAGCACATCTTTTTTGACTGCTTGACCACGCTGAACAGATGTTTTCCATGTGCTCTCCCCACCCATGTATTTTTTTCTTCTAGCTTATTATAAGAGCTGGTGTCTGTATGCTGACTTCTGAAAGGGTGACCTTTTTATCAGCAGCCCACTGTGTTTTGCAGCCAAACAGTTGCATCTTTTGAACAGTAGTCAGGTCCCTTTTGGAGTGACAACTTACTCTTTTGACGAATCCTCAAATCAAAACGCCATAATTTCAACATCGCAGTTTTATGTTCTGCTTCTGAATTAATATACCACTGGGAATCTAGTATTGGCATTTTGGCCTTATTTAGCACTCGGTTTCAAACAAGCTTAAAAACGACTCTCTCATGCAGGGTGTAACCCAGCTGGCTGTTCTCCAGTGACTTTGCAGGAGAAATGCCAGTGCTATGGAAAAATTCTAGAAGGCTCTTGGTGAAGTAAAGATATCTCAGTCTTTGCCAATAAGTATAAGATAGATAACAAAATGAGCTGCGATTCTCTCAATTGTAGAGCTGCACAGAGGGTCCCAGATTTCAGAAGGCTCCTCCAATGCCTCAGTAGCAGGAATGGCCACTGATGGTCAATGTGGGTACGTGTGGGGGCTGCAGCCCTCCCCTACTACTTCTGCTGCCCTTGCTGGGAGATGCAGGAGTCCGGAAGATCCAGTTTTTTATCTCAGGCTGGTATGATCCTGAGGAAACCGGCAAGAGACCCCAACACTCTGAAAAACCGAACTCTTGAGTCAGCAGCTTCCCCTTGAAAGTGGCAGGGATAAGTGCACGGTGCGACAGGTTGTTCTTCACACACCTCACCTTAGACTGCTTAGGCTTCAGCAGCTCCAGCCCCTCATTCACATAAGCATCCAGGAAAGTCCGGAGCAGATGTCAAAATAGAAACTCTCCTACAAAGAACCAGTAGTAAGTAACAGGAACAGCTTGCAGCTTGGGTCACCAAGGGACAGCTGCACTAGGATTTCTTTAGATTATTAATTTTTTTTTAACCTTAAACCTGTTGCATAGTTTCCTTCCCTAATCACTTCATCACGCTTATCCTTCACTTCTTTCTAATCTTTTTTTTTCATACCTAATCCCCATCCTCTGATGGAGAAGGCTGAGGAATCATTTTGTTAGGATATAGTTTCCCTTTTTCTTGTGTTGTCTGTCCCTTGGTTTTTGAGATTTTTGAGGAAAAGACTGTGACCTCCTATGCACGTGGCACAGCAAGGGCTCTGCTGGTCACTGGATGTGATGGTAATAATTTTTCTTTATTCTTGCTATCTGATTTTAACCTTAGATTTTAGCCTGGGGGTTAGAATATTTTTTAGATGGTGTCCCAGTTAAATCAGTTTGCAGTACAGATTAGGCTCACTTCAGGGCAGAATTATTTTAGAAACATGTTCAAAAATCATATTATAATGCAAGTCTGTATTCTGTCTCAACAATCCCCCAGGTCATATATAAACCCTGGCACTGCAGCTCACTTCCTTATCTCAGCTCATTCTATGCAAACTCATATCAACCGCTCATGCCTTCTGCATGGTACTATTCCATTTGCCCTTTCTCTTTGGGATTTTGTGTAAGATTAGCTCTTCTCTCCAATAACCAGCTTGGTATCTAAAATTAAATTCTATTCAACTGTACATTTATATTTTTTTCTCTTTTATCTCTCTTCTCTTCATCACTTTTTCTCTATCTACAGTCTAAATCCAACTTGTATTATTTCTTATTCCCCAGTACTGTTGAGCCAAGGCATCTGTTCCAGCCTGCAACACTTAACAGAATTGCAAGCCAGATTCTGAGTGATGATATATAACATAGATAAGACTCTGTATAATTATGATTTAACTTTCATTTTGCAGACCAGCTGATTACCAAAAAAACCAAAACCAAACCCACCTGAAAAAGCAAAGAAAACCCCAGCTCTACTGCTTTGCTTGTCAATGAAGCAGATTTGATTGGAAGTAACTGAGAAAAAGGAAGCTGAATTTAATGATTTTATATCCCTTTTTCAAAGTAAAAGCTTAGCTTAAATGTGCTTTGTGAGTTAATCTGGATGACATTATCTCAAAATAAAACCACTGAATTCCACATAATTTTCCTAAATTCAGTGTTTAATTTCTGCTGTGTTTTGCCAGTATGACCTCTGATATTCTTTCTGTGATCAGTCTTTTAAACATTTTTGTTTGTATCTCTTATCTAGGAAAGCAAGGAAGAACATGCAGCATCAGGGGTATAGTATATTTGGACGTTTTGCTTTCATCTTTTGTTTGTGTGTATTTAATTCCTTTTCAGTCTCAATTGCTTCACTCAAAAGTTAGTAAATTCTCATTCATGAAACTAAATATACTAGTATTATATTCTGCTGGAGATAATTATTGGCCATATCATAGTCTTATTGTTTGGGAACAAAGATAGGCCTTTAATCATTAAAAACTGTAAATGGAAGAGAAATTGTCTTTCACAGATTCTTTAATAAAATTTGCCAAGGACTCTCAAGGCAACTATACCTTTGACAATCGCTAACTGATACCATGCTGATTACATGTTCAGTGCTGTGAGCGTGAAAGAGTCATTCTGACAGTTTAGGCGGTTCTGCCCATAAAGGAAATATTTTGCTTGCCAGAATTTGTAAGACCCAGGTGCAAATCTTTATACACTTTTCTGCTTTGCCCAGCATTGCAAGTTTATGCCTTGAATATTTCTTCAGTGTTCCCAGAAAACTAATGATTACTTTAGGCTATTTTCCACCACAAACCTGCAATTAATAAGAGGACAAGTTCACATCTTCCCACTTCCAAACTGCAATACGTGCATGTATACATGTGTGTTCTTACTTACACGTGCCCGCTGTCAGTTATGCCTTGTGGATCTGGCAGCCGAAATGGAGCTCCTGAGCCCACGGTGGTGGCTCCTGGTGGGGCTGGCGAGGGCCATTAAGGCTGGTCAGTGCACCCTGGCACCACTAACTAATGCTTCAAGCAAGAAAAATATCCATTTTTTTTCTGTAAAAGGTAATTGACTCAGATTTTGAACAGAAATTGCTAGTATCTGAAAGACGCTGCTTGTCTGCAGACTTGCCTGGCCCTATTTCAGAGAGTGCTAATGAAAGGCACCTTTCCTGGGGGAAGATGCCAAAAGAAGCAATATTCCTTTGGCACAAGAAGTTCTAATCCAGCTGACCTGTGCAGGCATTTGTATTAAGTTTCCGGTTTTGCAGGAATGATCCCTTCGTGCAATGGTTTTCCCTGAAAAACAATGGTTCAAACCAGAAATCTGATTACAGTAGGTCCATTCCCAAGCACGTATTTAAATAGGATTTTACTTCATCGACTCAAATGTGACTTTCATGCAGCGAGTATGTGTCTGAGACAAAAACCTAAGGTCTGTGCTGCCCATATACTACCTGCAGTCCTGACTGAAAACTAATTATGTATTCTTTGATTAGTTGATTACCCCACAAGGAAATTCCCATAATTTTTGTAGTCGAAGTAGTATATAAAGGTATGACATTTGGAGGTAAAGCTTGTTTATGCACACAGGAGTGCCTTTGAAGAAGAGTTTGCTGGAAGATAAGGAGCAGAGAAGCCTACAATGCAATTTTCAGTTGTTTTTCAGAGTGGGACTACGTTTTAAAGCTTCATTTACTAGCTCTTAAAAGACGATAAAAACAGGTTTTTGTCTGTGTCACATAAATGCTAGCTTTCAGATAACTTCATTTAGTTGACTGAAGCAAAGGGCTATTGCCTTTAAATTGTGCTATTTCTCCTATATAAAAGTGAAAAATAAGAACTTTTGAAACAGAAACAAGGCTGTATTATCTGACTCCGAATGATTTTTAGATTATTTAGGAGTCTAGCTCCTGTGCTACGAATTTTGACTTGTTTACTTCTCCAAGAAAGCTTATAATTAAAAATACTAAACTTTTTGTCTTATGTACATGTATTTCATATTCTCATTTTCGTCTTGAACATCTGTTTACAGCTTTGCCATGTACTGTGTTCTAACCTCTCTGAGAAGAGGGTTCTTATATTCCAGCAGTTGCCTATTAACTCCACAAAGATAGAGCCCTGGCACGTTAAGATTAAAAGCTCTATACATTACATTGCTGTTCTATTTTTGTAAGGTCAAATAATATTACATGTACTAGAAACAGAACAGTTGCAAAAGCAGAGGTCCGCATTTCAAGACTGTTTATTTTTCCTGCAATTCCTACATGATAACTACCACTACTTTCTATAAAAAAGGAAGAAGAAGAAAAGCAGGAAGAGGGAGAAGAAAAGGAAGAGGTGGAGGAGCAAGAAGAGTCTTAGTACACTTCCCTATGGCACATTCTTTCTTGAACAGGTTTTCAGGTAACTATTAAGATATCCAGCACAGTTTCTAAATGTTCTTTAACATAAACTTGAAAATTTTGTACATGTTGTTATATGCAATGATAAGAATGGAAAGAATGTACCAAAATCAAGAAAGGTATTACACATTTGACACATAATGGTTAGTCAGAACTATTGCCCTTAAGGAGTCTGTTAGTTTTCCCCATTTCTGTGGCACCAACGAATCAGACTTTTCTACACAGCTGTCTCTGTGGTCCCTAATATTCACCAAATACTGCCAGGCCCTTCGGTCCGTTCCCCATCACTCATACAACCTTCATCTCCCTGCCAGGCTTCTGAGATCGGCTTTGGGCATGTTCCTTAGCATCTTCCTGTGGCACCCCCTAGCTCTCTGCGGTGTCCCCTGAATATGAGCAATGCAAAGAGCAGCATGCTAGGTGCCTACTGCTGGAGTGGTCAGTATATATGCATGCTAAGCCGAAAGCACACTTAACTGTTAGACTCATTGCAGCTTCTCTTTCATCTGGGATAAGAATTCGCTCCTCTCCTCTCTTACTGAGCTACTGATTTCACTGAAACTTTCAGGAGCTTCATGTCTCAAATGAAGCCCTCTCTCAAAATTAGTTGAAATGTTAAAAAAAACCCCATTTTTAGGGAAGGGAGAGGAGCCTGACCAGAAATACGACACACTATAAAATTACTCTGATTGCCTTAGAAACTAGAGCAAATGTGACCTTAAAACCTCAAAACAGGAAGTGTCTGGTAGGCAGAATTTGTGCCTGTATGTATGTACGAGCATCCAGCATTGCTCAAGTTTTGTCAGCACGTGGCTTCAAATTTAATTTTCACTTTTTCTTCTTCCTCCTACTGTCTCTTCTCCTCTGCACAGAAATAAAGATCAGACAATCACTTAATAGGGAAAAACTGTTAACCTACAAGAAATTTGGAATTTCCAGCAGATTTTCCCTTAGGTGACGGGACTCCTTCCTGATTGCAGACACAGAGTGTGATAAGCTCTTTCTAGAACTAGTGGGGATTCCTAGCTAACTCTGCCTCTGAGGTAGTTGCTGTAGGTTTCACTGACCGTACGCTGATGTGGAGACCCAGTGCCTCAACAAGACAAAAGATCCATCACTTCTTTCATGCTACCTCTCCCAAGTCCAGGTTCCTCTGTCGCACGGGAATTAATTCATCCCAATGGTGTCCAGTGTTCAGACATGTAAAATCACAGAAGTACTGCTAAGTTCTAATCTAATTTTCCTTGTTTTTGTTCAGGAAGCACAAGCTGGAGCAGCCCTACCAAAGAGCATAAAATCACTCTCTCAAGCAAGCCATCACTACCTTTCATGCCTGTAGACTTATGAACATATGAATACATAACAGAACAAAGACACCACTCTGTCCTACCTGTGGCCTTTATATATATATTTGGTATTCCAATTGCTTGTTAAAATGGGTCTTCTTATAGCTGACTGATGACATTTCAGTTGATTGTTCTGTGTTGGGGTAGTATTGTCCATGTCACATTTTAGATTGTAAGCTCCTCAGGGCAGGAACCACGTCTTTCTCCATGTTTATATACTGCCAAACACATTGCTGCCACTCAGCAGGTAACTGCGCTCACACAAGTGACGTATTCAGAGAAAAAGAAGTTCAGCACTGAAAACTGCAAAGAGGCTTCCTGTATGCAAGCTATGTGAGTCACTTCTCCCTCAGCTGGCTTTTGAAAATGATTGAGATTTCCATTGTACAGCAGTTTAAATAAATGCGTTTTCTGTCACATCTGTTCTTTGTCTGCAAAAGCGTTAATTTAACCCTAGCAAGCTGCGCTAAGATCTGTAAAGTTAAGTTTTCTCCATCGTTACGGTTGTAGGCTATGCAAAGTCCACCTTGCCTTACGTTCCTGCTGTTCTTTCTGATGTTGTGTATACGACCCCAACCACGAGGATACACAGTCTTCGTTGAAGGAAGAAGGTGTCCCAGTCACTTCTACTGAAGCCTCTGTCAGTCTTCATGGATACATCTGTGTTCACTGGGCCAGGGAGGCAGCGAAAATTAATCCATGCTCACGCTATAACTGTTGGTTAGAAGTTCACTGAGGAGGAAGGACCTTGGATTTCAGTCCCTTGTCCAATTACTTCTTGTGAGATTTATAAAAACTGCTGATAGAGGAAGGGAGGGGATGAGAAATGTTTATTACCAAAGAAGCCCATAGCTTCAAAACAATCTCCAATGGAACCCCGAGTTTGTTTATCTCCAATCAAGAAGAGGCTGGGTTTCAGGCTGAAATCTCCTATACTGTGAGTGCTCGAACAATGACTGAACACATAAAGCGGATGAAAAATTTGTGGAGGTTTCCTGAAAATCCTGAGTGGGTACATTTTTGTGTTCAGGATACATCTAAAGTTGCAGTTGTTGGGAGGTGATGGATGGGGAAGCAGTGTTCTCTGCGCTGTTCTTACACTTGTAGGTGATGCTGAGCTCAGAGCTGGCAGGTCCCGCTGGGGGAAGGACCTCGGAGTTCTCACTTACAGCTCACCAAAATCATCGGCTCAACATGCAGCAGCAGCCAAGACCCAGGAAAATGCTGGGTACTGTCAGGAGGACGGCATGACTTTGCTGCCATATAAAGCCTCGGTGAGTTGACTTCTTGAGCACTTTGTGCAGTCTGGTCTCTGCATCTCAGGGAAGATGTAGTGGCGTAAGAAGAGGTGCAGAGAAAACAACAATTAGAGAGGATGAAACAGCTGCTCCATGAGCAGACTGAAAAGACTCTTCAATTTGCAGAGGAAGCCAAGGCATTTACCAAAATCATAAAGGCAGTGAGTAAGATGAATGCAGAACTGTTAGTCAGAAAATCCTGCAATACTATAACGAAAATTAGTATATGCAGTTCATATACACAATGAAATTAGTAGATCAGCTTAAAAGAGATAAAAGAGAATACTTTTTTATATGGTGGGTCGGGAACTTCTGGAATTTGCTGTCACAGGATGTTATGGAGACTGACAATGTCTACAGGCCCAAGAAGGTATTGGGCAACGTCAGGAACAGGAGGCTCGTAAGTGGATACTGCAGCCGGGGATGTGTCCACCAATATCCCTAATCCGATGAGCTGTGGATGCTGGGGACTGAGGGCAGAAGAAATTGAGTACAGCGGGCTTGCTGTCCCTCGATAGCATTGCCCGGTTCCACTTTCAAAGACTGAGTATCAGGTTAGGTCAGTGTCGTGTAACCCCAGCTGGCAACTAGGACCACGCAGATGCTCGCTCACTTTTCCTTCTCTCCAGTGGTATGGGGAGAAGAATTGGAAAAAATAAGAAAAACTTATGGGTTGAGATAAAGACGGTTTAATAGGTAAAGCAAAAGCCCCTCATGCAAGCAAAGCAAAACAAGGCATTCATTCCCTGCTTCCCATGGGCAGGCAGGTGTTCAGCCATCTCTGGGAGAGCAGGGCTCCATCACGCGCAATGGCTACTTGGGAAGACAAATGCCATCTCTCTGAACATCCCCCCCTTTCTTCTTCTTCCCCCAGCTTTACATGCTGAGCATGACGTCACATGGTATGGGATACCCCTTGGTCAGGTGAGGTCAGCCGTCCCGGCGATGTCTTCTCCCAACTTCTTGTGCACTGCCAGCCCACTCACTGGTGGGGCGGTGTGAGAAGCAGAAAAGACCTTGCCTGCCTAGCAACAACTGAAAACATTTGTGCCTTATCAACATTATTCTCAACCCAAACCCAAAACACAGCACCGCACCAGCTATGAGCAGGAAAGTCAACTCCATCCCAGCCGAGACCATGGCAGTGAGCACATCTGACTGTTTCTTATGTTCCTGCTGGTCATTACTCTTCCCGGGAAAAACGTTCCTCATCTCACCAGCAACCGAATCGGGGTGCCAGTCATCACTGCCGTATTTTTGAACAAAAGGCTGGACTTTTGGGGGTGCTGCAGACAAAATGAAAACAGAACTGTTAATCACTCTGGAAACATGGTAAATCCAAGGCGAGTGCGTGTTGTGCAGCAGCCGGCGTGTTCCTGGGAGCCTTGACACATCCCCGGGCTGCCTGAACTTTGCACGGCTGAGGGACCACGGGCTCCACTTTTCCCGCCTGCTGATGTGCAGAGCAAAGAGCCTGCGCGTATTCGGTACTTCGGGCAGGGCCACAGGCTTTGAAACAAAACCACCGCACCTTGCGTATTCAGGTATTACTTGTTAAGGCAGAAGTATGGCAACCATCTTCTCGAGAGGGTATAATCAGGAAAGCCGGTGAGGGAATGTGAGGAATGTTAAGCCTCCCGTACAGGAGTGACGCACTCCCCTTGGTCTTCAGCTGGTGGCTGAGGTTACGCTCAGCATGTGGTGAAAAAGCAAACGGGATAGCGGACGGTCGTACTCACAACACAGCTCTCTGGTGCGTTCCTTGGGATAGTGCTCTTTATCATGTGCCGATCGTCTTTTCTGCCAGACGAAAAGGAGGTTGTGAGTATGCAAAGGATAAACTGAAAGCTGACTGCTGCTGGGTGATTTTAGCCATAACGCTAATTCTGCTTACATAAGCTTAATGCTTTCTGCAGTAATTTGGTGCGACTAGGCAAAGAATTAAGTCTTTTTCTAACTGCAGCTGAATGAAAAATCTGTAGCACAAATATGTGAGCTATTGACTTAAATGCATTTGGAAAACATACTGTCTGCATTTTTATATTGTTTATATTTTACTGGGAGAAAGCAACTGCAGTTGGTTAACAAGGCGCACCCAGTACATGGCGTTTCACGTGCTTCAGGAAACTGTGGATGCAGAATCATTCCGGTCCCCCCCAGTTAAACACAAACCAGCATGCTGCTTTTTGGCATGTAAAGTATTTTCCTTGGATGACTGATGCTAGAAACTTCCGGTTTACTGAAACAAGCTAAAATTAGAAAGGCTTCAAGCTATGCTTCCTGCAGATCCATATATGTCATAGGATGGCAGCTGCTTGCGCTTTAAAACGGTTGATTGTCAAGTTTAACAGACCACTGAAGTGTAAAAGAAGCAAATACAAATATCATTGCAAAGCAACTAAGTAGATAGGGCTAGTTAATGGTCTGGTTTCCGGGAAAATAAATATTGGGAGCTTCATTCTGTTGCTAGTAATGAAGGGATTTGAATAACAGGTCCTGAAGGCAACCTGGGCCATGCAGTCTCTTGCACGAGAGCACTTCTGAGCCAACAGATTTTGTAAGAGTTTTTCTTCTAAGAAAACTCTAAAGGAAATTCATTGAAGAGAAATTAAACTGTTCAGTAGTTTTGCCAGTACAGCACTAGCCCCCAGTCAGTGTTTCTGGTCACCTTTCCAGCCACCACATCTGTTCACATCTCCCAAATAGTAAGACTTCCTAATAGTCTTCTGTTTACTGTGAGACTATCAGTGTTAAAGAAGGTAAGACTGTTTATCTGCATCCTTTTACAACTTCAGAAGGTTGGGAATATACTTGACAAACAATCTGGGAAGCTGAAAATTCAAGATAGCAATTTCTTCAGAAGGTGGGCTGGAAGTTCAGGGTTTGGTGTCAAATATCTTGAAGAATTCTTGCTTTTCCTCCAGTTACAAAGTCATTTCCATGCATAAAATAAACAGAGGAAACAACAATTCTCAGCTGAGACTCATTCTTAATCAGTTACTGTCTCCATTTTGCTCCTGGGGAAGTAAGGTACAGAGGTGGGATGACACGCTTAATACCATAAATCAAGGGCACCACAGTCCAGATTAAATGTGGGCTACCTGCTGTGCATTCCCCTGCTTCAGAACATACCAACCATGGTTTTGCAGTGGTGATGTCTTTCTGTCACCAAATATTTTGAATCATATAAGTTGGAAAAGACCCTTAAGATCATTGAGTCCAGCTGTGAACCTAACACTGCAAACTCCATCACTAAACCATGTCTCTAAACGCCACACCTATACGTCTTTTAAACACCTCCAAGGATAAAAGTAGGAAGGAACCATGTAGTCCTTATCTCAGAGGGACAAAAGGTGAATCTCTGAGAACACCTGGAACTGCTTTATGGTGATAACAGTGTTTTTGAGGAGCAGTACATTTCTCTTTCAGGATGTTTGATTTGTGAGGAATAGAGTTGTCACCAGGTTTAAGAGAAGTTGAGTTTTGATACCAGCTTGTCCAAAACCATTTTTGACCACAGACTGTTCAGTTAACTTCCTTGCACCTTACTTTCCTTATGAAAGTAAGAAAATACTTCTAGAAAATTTATGGGACTAAAATCAAAGTATCAATGCACTGATCAATACATGAAAGTAAACTGTATCTTCTTCTTTTGATAAAATTACTTGCTTCTGAGTTGTCCATTCCACATTAAAAATGTTAATTACTATTGTTTTTCCATCATATTGGTGTCTGACAGCTATCAAAACTACCTTGTCCTTTACATTATATCTTCACTGCTTTCTCACCTAACTCAACTATTAAGCAGCCTTCAGAAGAATTAGCTGAAAAAAATGGTCACCTTTCCCTCTTTGTTGCTCGCTGGCCTAGATCAGAATGGCACTTGCAGAAAGGGTCTTCGGGGATTCCTCTTGGAAAATATCAACTGTCTCAGTGTCTCCATTCACTCATAATTTAACAAGCATGTATCTACACATACCTATGTCATAAGCTGTCCTCCAAAATATGTGTATGTTTACAGTTTGCATCTAGTCAGGTTCATATGGCTTACGCTTTTACTAAGCAATATATTTTGAAGCAAAACAGAACTTCCTGTGAAGTCTCCTACATCACTGAAAAAGTTTAGAGCATATTTCTGAAACTGTGGAAGCTATTTCTTTATGTATGTAGAAAAGGATGTCACACAGAGTGCCTTCCTGCTCACTAACTGTGGTTTTGCTGACAGATGTGGAAAAAAGCCGTTAGCTTCTCTACTTTTTCAGCAGTGTAATCCTTCAGGAAAATGTAACCCCAGAAAAGGAAGTTTTCTTGCGGGAAACAATGCAAAAACCTAGAACTTCTTCTTTTTTTTTTTTTTTTTTCTCTTAACTGCATACCACCCAAGTGAGGCTCAGCAGATCAAAGATCAAAGAGAAACCCAGCGTCAACCCACCTCACTCTGACGTACGCCCCGTGCAGAAGCCCCGTAGCTGCGTGCTGCCGCGGGTGCTTTCCCCTCTCCCGAGTCACTGGCGCAGCGCCCAGCTGACGAGATGGAGGAGGCCCCCATGCACCCACCAGTTCTGCTGTCCCCACCTTGGCACAGCAGAAGGGGACCCCTGGGGAGGGTCAAGTTTTAGGACAAGAGGTAACGGGCATAAACTTGAGCATAGGAAGTTTCATCTTAACATGAGGAGGAACTTCTTTCCTTTGAGGGTGGCAGAGCACTGGCACAGGCTGCCCAGAGAGGTGGTGGAGTCTCCCACACTGGAGACATTCAAAACCCGCCTGAATGCCGTCCTGTACAACGTGCTGTAGGTGTCCCTGCTGTGGCAGGGGGGTTGGACTTAGATGATCTCCAGAGGTCCCTTCCAACCCTGACCATTCTGTGATTCTGTGGTTCTATCGACCTCCTGGGTCCCGTCAGACATCTGGGAGGTACCCACGGCTGGAGGGGAGCCTGAGGAAACCTTCCTCCCATCACAGGCACTACGTACCGGCAGCCGGTAAGCAGCTCTGGACAGCAAATGCTCGATAGTTTAAGCTGACTTGATGGTGGCCCAAGCTGGGCGCTCAAGGCCCATTCTTCACTTTGAGCTGGGAGGACTTCATCTCTCCCGCTGCAATCACGTGCTGCCTGTCCTGCAAAAGCGGCCACGGAGGGCTCCTTGCGATGGCGGAGTCCCGGTGGGTGAGCACAGGAGATGACTTCAGGATAGATACCGGGACACAGCGGACCCTGGAATGCCCAAAAGTAGGGGTGAGGGTGGCTGTCAAAGCTAGAGCACCCGACTCCCAGCTGACGGCCCACGCGGAGCGATGGCTGCAGAGCTGGCAGCAAAGCACGGCGGTTTCTGCTCCGCTGACTTCAAGGACGGGATCTTGGATGGGTGCCATTTTTCTGTCAGTTCCAATTTCCAGTTTTCTGGGGAAATTTTACTTTATTTTATTTTTTCACCTTCAAGCTTTACGATGTTTGCGCGGTAAGGCTCGAAGAGAGTTTATATAGTTTTTCTTAATACTGTGCCAGAGGGACATTTGTGCACGAGTGTGACAAAACCCACTCCCCCCCCCCGGCCCCTCCCAGCACCCACCGGCTCCTGGTGGGGCAGAGCAGAGGCTGCGGGTGAGCGCAGAGCCAGAGCAGCACGCTGAGCAATGGCGAAGCCTGCTGTTGCCGGCCTTAGCCTTCAAAATCGCATTACCCTGATAAAGTTAGCAGTCCCAGGGCTTGCCAGGCAGCACAAAGCACGCGAGCTGCCTTCTTTCTTGCTGCCCTTCCCTCTCTGCCCACCCCCCCACCCCCCCATGGGGATTTTTCTTTCTTTCTTTTTCTTTTAACAATAGCGAATCGCCTCCATAATAAGCTCCAAAGAAATAAATCAAGCAGGTGCATCCTCTTCCAGCATCCCTCTGGCTGGGGAGACGATAATCCCCGCAGCGGCAGCCCCGGCTGCTGTGCTGGGCACGGCAAGTAGCAGGTAGCAGAGCTGCGCGCGGGGCTGCGGGGTGGCAGCTGGAAAGGGCCGGGCCGGTGGCGGGAGCTTCTCCTGGGCTCCCAAAAAAAGGAGTGCTTCTCCAGCCCTTACAGCTAACTTAGCAGCAGCATCGCAGGTGTGAAAGCTTGCCACTAACTCAGTGATGTTTCTCACCCGGCCTGGGGTGGAGGGGAGGAAAAGCAAGGAAAGTGAGCAAGAAAATGGGGGCAAAAATCCACTTTGGGCGAGGAAGTATCTTTTGGTAGTTGCGCATGAGCCATTCCCGGCAGTCAGCAAAGGAGCGCGGTGTGTTGGAGGAGTTTTGGCTTTCTGTTTTCTCCGGTACTTTTCCATAAGGATTATAGCATTGCTGGATTTTAATGATGTGGCGTGCTGCATTAATATTGGCTCCATCCAACTTAAATGGGTCTGATGCTGGCGTCCATGTGCTCCTAATCAGATTTTTATGAAAGCTAGAGGCAGTAAAAGAAAATTATATTCAGCTTCTGGCCAGCCTTGGGATGGTTTCAGGGCAGCTGCCGGTGTGGCCCATTGTGGACAAATGCAGAAGATGGAGGAAGAGGGTCTGACAGGACTTCAGGGGCCCAGGTGGCCAAAACCTGGATGGGGAGTCACCCACCTGTGCCGACCATGGTGGAGTGGGTGATGTATCACCCGGCTGTTGCTGGAGGTGGTGAGGATGCCTCCACCTGACAGCCAGCACTGGGAGAGGAGGAGGCGGTGGGGAAGGGGAGGCAGGGCAGCCAACCGGGTGCCGGGAGGGACATGCCCAAAGTACCAAAGACCTCCAAGGATGGGTTCCGGGGACCATGCTTGACCAGTGGCCCCAGCACAGGGCACATGTACTGGTGAAGTTTGGCGCTGGTGAGGGGTTGGGGAACATTGCCAGTAGGATGGTGGCCCAGAAAGAAGCGAAAGACCCTGAAGTACAGGAGTGAGGTAAAAACTGGCGGTATGGAGCACCAGCACCATGTGCTTTGGGGGCAAATAAGAATTTCTGCTACAAGCTGGGAGCCCATCCCCCTAGGACTGGCACAGGAGGAGAAAGGCTTGTGTGGACAGGTTCGTCTCCAAGCCACAGGGAGCTGTAATGTGATGCAGCGGTGACAAAGAGAAATGTGATGAGTAGATGCGGTAAGGAACTATTTTCAGAAGCGAAAGGAATACTGAGTAACATTGCAAAGGACTGCCGTGGCACCTCCTTTGGGGCAGGTAGCGTGTAATATTTGAATCCCTAGCCAAAAAGGATAAATTCACACCACGAGATCGGGGAAAACCTGTTTCAGGTGTCAAGGTCTTGCACTGGCCAATTTACAAGGGGAGGCAACAGGACCTTGGTCGGTGTGGCCCAGCAAAATTTCCAAATTTGGAATTCCCCAAAATGGTGGATATTGAAGTTGTTTTGTACTTAGGAATAGAGATAGCATAAAGCTGGAGAAGGAACTTACTCCAGAGGAAGGGGAAATAATGTCTCTTCAACCGATGCACACTGCACATCGCACATTACATATCATGATGAACTGCATGAAAAGTAAAGCGAGGAGAGAGTATGGCTGTAGGCAGCATATACTGAGCGTACAGGACAGGCTGCCCGGCATGCTGAGGACCAGGACTGTAGTGGGAATATTTTCAGGATCTGGAAACGTCTCTCACCTGAAGAGAGGAAGCAGCTGGTGAGCCAGGGAAGGACAGGTCCCCTTCACCACTGCTGCCTGGCTTTTCCCCGTGGTGACACGGCCGAGACTTTGCAGGACTTTGCAAGTACGCTGGGAACTTGCCTTGAGAAACTGGCTGCTGTTAGCAAGCAGGGTTTCACTGGTGGAAGTCTGCTACCTCGGGATGCCTGTAGGATGTTAGAAGTAGCTGAAGAGAGTGAAAAGTGCTATGTATCCTTAGCAAAGTAGTCTGCACTCCCGTTCATAGCAGTACATTTTTAATCTGCAGTGATCCCTGCCTGACTGTTACTATTCCTAATGTCAGCATCAACATCTTTTCTCAAGCACCACATGCTAAAAACACAGGCATTTTGGTGCATGGTGTCTTAAGGGTGCATGTTGAAGTCTTGTCCGCTGCTCTTCAAACATCACGAGAGCCTGGCAGACACTTGATCCCCGTCGGCGTCAGCAAGCAGGACTCAGAAATGTGCGCTGAGATAATCCCCTGGGAGGTGATGAAGCCTCTTTGGGTTACAGACAGGCCCACCCGATAGTCACCCCTGGGGTGCGTCCGAGTCCCAAAAGCTGGCATCAGGGTTTATCGACATGCCGTGGAGGAAGGGCAGAGACTTCTAAAGGGTGGCCTGTCAGACTGTATTTCTCATTTCCAAATTAGATGCGAAGCCAACAGCAGAAACTCAGCAAGTGCTTCTTCCTTGCTTGGTGCCATCACCCAGTGGGGTGGCACCCGGGCAGCAGGTCCTGCCCCAGAAGGGGCAGAAGCAGCTCCGGGGGCGATAGCTGCCCTGTCCCTTTCTCAGCCTCCTGCGCCGAAACAGCGAGTGCCCCTGGGAGTGTAAAGCCGTCTTCTGCTCACTAGCAAGACGTCAACAGTAACTGCTATAAACTGAGGTTTTATGCTTATTTGTCTGTGTTTCACCCAGTGAGGGGTCATGGGGTGTAATGGGAAGGAAGCCGGCTCGCTCGTCACCTGTTGAGATTAGGCGCCGTTGCAGATGTGTGCATGGAAGGATGCAGCCTTGGAAATGTTGGCGCACCCTGGCATTACGAGGTGACTCGTCAGGCAGATGGCTTCATGCTTGAACACGACGCTGCCTGAGCTCGAAGGCAGCAGGGGAGGGTTACGCTCACCAGGCCCTTATCAGACACCACCATTGAGGGTGGTCAGTTGCTAATGCCTCACGTTGGGCCAGTGGAAAGTGACTCATGAACCGTGTGTTGCCCCGTAAACTCTCCCTAACCTCAGTGAGACTTGTAAAGATAAAAGTTCAGTACGATGCTGTACTTGTGGACATAATAAAACACCCCACCCCACTGGCGTGCCAGTTAGACTGCAGTGGAAGATGGCAGGGCGCCGGAGGGCAAGAGCTTGGCGGGAGAAGTTATCTGCAAATGTCATGCCCAAGGGAGCACGGGGAGGCTTTTATCTCTTGGTGACATGGCTTGCTCGCAGGAAAAAAACCCACCAAACCCAACAGCTGCCCTTTGGGCAAAAATGATGACTCCAGCAATTCTTTTCCATGAGTCGAATGAATTTTTTTGTACAAGTCATTTCCTTTAAAAAAGTTTGATTGAAAAAAAGAAAAGTTTCACAAAAACAAAGGTCCATTACCTCCTTGAATCTCGCCTGAAATTTCGTTAAAGGGAACCGTTTCCTCTCTTTCCTTTGTGTGCAGGGGCCCAGAGGCACCCTCTGCAGCAGGACACTGCCAAAAAGGGAACTTCCAGCCCCAAAAGAGGTGTGGGGCGGGTTTTGCCTTGTGGGGTATTTTGGGCCCCTGGGACAGCCAGGACAGCGGAGCTGGGGCATGAGAGCTGCCAAACGCCACCTGATAGCGCTGCTGCAGCTCAGCGCTGGAAGAGGACCGTCCGACGGGGAATTCGGGATTCCCTGAGCCCATCGGCTGCTCCGAGCCACCCGTCCGGAGGAGCTGCCCTGCCCTACCTGCTGCCTGCCCACTGCCTGCCCGCTGCTCCCACGTAAGTCCTTGTGCTCCCGGACAAAAAGTTCAGCCCAGCGTTGATGAATTAACTGTGCTTGCTGTCCTTTTGGCCTGGGTGATGGCGCTACTGATCTGTATTTGCCACCAATTATTTAGAGGTAAATAATCTCTGAGGCTGTCGTTCTGGTGCCCATTGCGGTACCCTGACCCCATAACTTGCTGGGGTTGCCCCGAGCCCTTGTTCTCTCTGTCTTGATTTTGCGGCCGGCCATAAGGCTATGAAAGCTTGCTGCCTGACCTGTGAAATTTTGCGGGGGACACGGGGAATAAGAAAGTAGATGGATGGTTGTATAGGGTGGGCATGGATGGCGAAACGGCTGACTTGCAGGGTGGGGCGGAAAGCGATAGATGGTCCTAAAAAGTCCCTTCATATTAGTGTGCTGTGTACTAAGTACATTGCAGAGGGTATGGGCTAGCTTTCAGAATACAGCAGAAAAGTGCAAGCTGTACCTGTTTGAAGCTGCTGAGCTATACATTTTTGAAACCTTTGGTCATTAAAAATCTTCTTAGACATCTAAGAAAGTGCATCAGCTTTTTTTTTTTCTTTTTTTTCTTTTTTTTTTATCCCAGGTGTCTTTTTCTATATTAACAGGTAGCATGGCTTCATGGTTACCTCCAGGAGCATAAGAAGTGCAACTCTATGTACTTAGAAATTTGGGGGAGGGTGAAAATGCAGGCATCTTGGTTCAAAGCTTCAAGTGGAAACCTTACGCTAACTGAGCTGGAGATACTGCAGTCTCCAATTGCTTAAAGATTTGACGGTTTAATACTTGAAGCCCAATACTGACAATTCGGATGTACCCATTTGTCTCAGGCATCTGTCATGCACTGTTATTCCACCCTACGTTTTTGTTGCGTTTTATTAGTTTTTCACTTCCCTGCGATGACTGCTGTCGTGGTTTGATTCTTTTCCACCTCAAACCAGAACAACTGCACAGACCCCGGGGCGTGGAGGCAGCGAGGCTGCTGTGGGTACCCCACAGCAGAAGTGTGGGTTCATCTGTCCGACCACAGCTTTTCCGTGCTCAAGTGGGTGCCAGAAAGGAGGCTGGTGGTGGCAACCCGAGGGCTGGCACGTTTTTAATCCGGGGTACCAGAAGAGGAAAGCATGGGTTTGACATACTTAATTATGCTGAGACTTTTAAATAGTACCCACAGAAGGGGTCTGCGTCTTCGGCGGCTGTGGGGAGGCGAATGCCCTTGTTGGGCAGAGCAGCGCTTCGTGGAGCTGTGGGTGGAACCAACTGGACAACACTCATTTGCTCAGTAAAATGCTATGGGATATGTTTTGCAGTGGTTAGCGCAAGGAGTGCTTCCAGATAGAAAGCATTTTCCCTTTCTTAATTACAATGCCATTTCCTGAATCCCCAAAAGCAGGGAGTTGATTTAATGGGCAAGAGGAAACAAGGACAGGTACTTTTATTGCTCGTCTATGTTTTACTGCACTGTATGAAAGATTAATAAGCTTTGAACTTGCGGGCAGCCAGTTTTCCTGGCCTGACTCATGCGAAAGAGGAGCTTGTGGGGGTGCTGACACCCCCATGTCTGGGTGCGCACAACACGTCCTGATCCGGGGCAGATCACGGTTTCGTTCTCTCAGGAAAAGGAGGGTTGAGAGGGGGAATACAAACTAAAGATAAGATGAAATGCCTATAAGCAGAGCAAGTTGGAAATATCTGCAAAGTTTTTTCAAAAATATCCCTTTCCCGATTAAAAAATGCCGTTCATAAAAAGTCGCCTGGCAAGCAAGCAATCAGAAATAAATATGTAAATACTCAGCTGGACACTGTGTACACTCCCACGATGTCCGCGTCTTCAAGCTCATCTTTCATGGGGCAGAGTGGAGGAGGGCTAAAGCTAAACACGCAAGTCGTGACAAACCTGGCTGCGGAGAGACCCGAGCTCCGTGGCTGCCATCGGGCAGATCCGAGCCACGGCTGCCGAGGGGGCAGAGGGCAAAGATCGGGGCTTTCCAGCTTGCCGCTTGAGCAGGGTCTTTCCCTGTCCCACCGACTACTTATTTTATATAGCGATTTTTAAATATACTCAGGGTGCCCCTTATTAAAGGTGGGTGCCGTGGGTGCCAGCCTAGCAGACAAAAATGAGGGAGATCACCACCCCAGCCGGGCACGCCTTCAGAGAAAGGAGTGTTTCAGTGGCAGGTGAAGGACAGACCGAGGGCACCCGTTGGCACGGGGGGCTTCAGCGCTGTGGCTGCCGACGGTCCCGGGGGAGCTGCCTCCCATCGGCCGGGAGCAGGGGGTCGCACCCCCTGTTCCACAGGCTGCGTCCTCATCCGTGAGTTGCCCAACTCAACATGCCGGACAAGCCCTCAAGCAACAAAGAAAAAAAAAAAAAAAGTTGGAAGCTGTCCATGTAGGGGGTGTCAAGTGTGAATTGGCTACCTGGGAAATCACGAGGAAGATGGACATCTGGCTGCCGATATTTACTGTCGTTCACCTTAAAGAAAAACCCACCTAAAAACCAAACATGGGAAAAAACCCGTAGGTCCTTTAATATATAAATATTTAAAAGGCATTGATAAATATTTGTGGAACCAGTGGTTTTGCTCAATTTACCAAATCGCTGCAAATAATACTCTTAGGTAACAGGAAGTAGTGTAGTAGAGTAGGGTTGCAGGCAGGTGGATGGAGGACTGTACTGATAGACCAGGTTTCCTTGAAAAAAAGGTAAAATAGTTATCATTTTATTTCAGATGCTGACATGGCAATGCATTATAGATCAGTGTCAGGTTTTTAAAGAAATAAATGTTCACTGAATGGCCTTTTTCTCTTTTGTGAAAAACATGTTTCGCTTCTTGGAATTCATCTTGAAACCAAGCGGAAACATTTCAAAGAGGAATAATGTAAAAATTTATTTAATTTCTGTTGAGCTTTTAGGAGAACTTTTTTGAATTTTCAATCTCTTTGAAAGTAATATTGCATCAGATTTCCCTTGCGTCCCATTTTATACCAACGCCGTGCCCGACAGGAGATTGGCTTGTTGTGTTCAGCTGGATTCAGAACCTTCTGCTCCGGGAAAAAATGGTGTAGGAACTTGTCCTGGTTTGAGGTAAAACAGGACCAATTTTGTTCAGTAACTTCGCTTCTTAGCTGGGCCTCTTCTAACTACTGAAATTAACAGCATATTGTGCAGACAATGTTCACTCTCTCAGAGTGATAAGACCGATGTTTATAGCTGATGTCCAGACATGGTATGCAGGGAGGCTCTTGCTTATACTTATTGATATAACTCCCAAGGCCAAACAACTGTGTTATTTGCCACGTTGGAGGGTCAGAAGCGGAAAAGCGTAATGGGGTCCCACCTGCGGGGAGGAGCAGACAGGGCAGGTGACCCAAAACTGACCAACAGCGTATTCCATCCCATCTGCCTCATGCTCAGTATAAAAGCTGCCGGAGCAAAGGGTCAGCCCCTTCTTTTTCCCTCTTCTTTTTCCCTTCTTCCTTCAATGGCTGACGTCTGAGGAGGACTCTGTCTGTTTGTCTGCCTTTGGACCCGATCCTGAATTCAGAGCCAGAATCCAGTTCCCGTCCGTCACCGAGTCCAGCCTGGGACTGCCCCAGTGCCAGCTGGTGTCGTGATTGTCATCCTGGGAGCTTGATACGGTTTTGTATATTTATCATTATTTCCTTTTATTTTATTATTAATATTTCATTAAAGTAGTTTAGATCCTTCTAAACTCGTCTCTTTTCCCTCCTCTACCTCTCTCTTTGAAGAGGGGTAGAGGGGAGCATCTGTTGGTCCCATCTGGGGTCCCCTATGTCCCCAGTGGCCGATTTGGCCTAGACCACGACAGAACTGCACCCACTGGTGTTGTTGTGCCCCAAGTGCTTCTTTAAAAATCACAGGTACGGGCCAGCGCCACAGCCTGTGTCAGCCATGATACACTTGCACTGATGCACCTCTGCTGCCTCCAGCGCCAGCTGAAAAACAGGTGAGAAGAACTCTGAAGACTTAAACTGGTCTTGATTTTAATTTCTACTGCATTTGCACAGTTCTGCTGGCAGGTGCGGTCTCACATGGGCTGGTGGAATCAGGCGATCCATCGTAACCGCAATGAGCAACCCAAGGCTTGAGTCAAAGCCGCCTGCTAAGGCATAATTTATCCATCAGGGCAAGCGTTTAACAACGCACCTGGTGTATCAGTGAACTTGAAAATTGTCTAACAACATTATACTCCTTTGCCGTCTCTATATGGGACTCAGCAGGACATTTGCAGGGCGGGGTGCGCAATTGCCCGGGAGATAGGTTCATCTCGCCTCCCAGGCTGTCGCTGACAGCTGTGTTTGTGAGCCAGACCTCCCATTGCTCCTGGTGGTGCATCTGCCAGCCCGAGCCCTGCTGAGGTGGGGTGCAGCCCTGCTGCGGGCTCGTGCTGCCAGGCAGGGTGGCACGTCGCCGTCCCTTGCCCTGGTCCTCACTGGCCATGCAGAGGTGGCACCCTGGCTGAGCGCTCACTGGCAAATTCAGGTCAGTGGCTCTGGCTCTCTCCTTTGCTGGTGCTTTGGAGAAAAGCGACCTGCAAGCTTTCTAGAAATGTGCTGGAATTGTTTTGGTAACTATTTTCCCTCTGAAAAATACTGGTGTTTCTTTAAAATGCAGAGAAGAGACAAAAAAAGGAGAATGTAGTACTTTATTTTCTAAATTTGGAAGCTTTGGTGTGCTTGGTTTTAACCCAAATGACCTGGAACTTCCCTGTTGACAGCCCTTGTTTTGAGCCAGATCAAAAATATACTATTTGGATACCTTCTCCTTGGCATTTGCTCTCTCACCGTCCCAGAACAGGAACACGTTGATAATAAATAAAAAATACCCAACACATTAAACTCAACAACTCAGAGGGATCCATTTGTCAGAGCCATAACTGAGCGAACAGTTTTCTGGCACTCCAGTCAAGCTCCATCAAAACTTTCGTCTCAAGCTATGTACCAGATAAAGGCACTCAGATCAGCCAGTGCTGAGACAATATTTGCAGGCAGATAAGGCTGGAAGGGAAGGAGTGGGAGTTATACTAAAACTGCTTTTCAATCGTTATTTCCTGGAGATTGCATCCGTGTCTGGGTGGTGGCATTCCTTCAGGAAGCATGGAGAACTGAGCTCTGCCCTGCCTCACCTTGTCCGTAGCACGTCCCCATGGGAAGGCTGCAGATGCTGTCCATCCAACGAGGGCTTCCAGGCACCGGCTGCCCCATGCTGAGCCTACAACCAGCATCCCAACAGCTGGGCTCCATCCCCTGGACCTGCACAGCTCCATGGTGACTCCTGTCCATCTCCTGGGCTTTTCATGACTGCCTCACTACTGACAGGTAGAAGACAACACGGTGCTACGCAGGGAGAAGAAGAAAGATTGACGTTAGGCATCCAGCCTGTGTGCATGCCTTTTTGCGAGGCTCCGCATTTTCCTGCAGAGTGGATGTGCCCTGCAAGCCGTCATTTGGTTTCTCATGCAAGGGGAGAATAATGAGGTGCTCAGGATGGGACCACCGAGGACAGGGCCAGAAGGCAGTTGGTGGTCAGGCAGAAGGTCAGGTGGCCGAGCCATAACCCCTGGTGCAGGATTAAAAGCAAACCCTTTGTGTCTGCCCCATCCATTCCTTGCCCCCAGGTCAGGCCGTGGGTTTGGGGGGCAGAAACCCCCTCCTGAAGGGAAATCTGGGCAGACGAGCAGGGCACATGCTTTATAGCTTTGCAGCCATCATGGCCCAGGGTCCTGCACCCCAATTGCAAGTGGTTTTCTTTTTCTTTTCTTTTTTTTTTTTTCTTCAAAACAGGGAACAAGGCAAAGAGACACAAACAAACGGAAAGCCTCCCTGTACTTCCAGTTAACTGTGCAGTAGGCAGGGGGCAAAAAAGTCTGCTTTCCTTATTCCTGCAGGCCGAAGCCCTGGAGCACATGATTTGATTATCATCGCTGTCGTAAGGCAGTGCTCGGTGCCTGCTGCGAGAAAGGACATTTCTCGGGGGCTCAGTGGGTCACTGGTTCCCAGGGCAGATGTGGTGACCCCTGGTAGCGTCCAGCCCCCGCCCC
Organism: Pluvialis apricaria; assembly: GCA_017639485.1. Taxonomy (NCBI): domain Eukaryota; kingdom Metazoa; phylum Chordata; class Aves; order Charadriiformes; family Charadriidae; genus Pluvialis; species Pluvialis apricaria. The sequence goes on along the minus strand of CM030007.1, from coordinate 101,692,513 downwards.
TCCAGACTCCTCCTCACAGAGGTGTGCTGAAGGCTCCTTCCAGGTGAGACCTGAAATGCTGCAGGCAGCAAGGGGGAGGCTGTGCTGTACCTTTCGTATGGATCTGGCATTTCCTAACCTGCTCTATTCATTTAAATAAGCCACATGTCTTAGTTAAAGCCTAAATGGCTCGAAGCTCAACCTCCAGATGCTGTACCAGAAGGGATGTGGGAAGGTCTGGTGGCACTTGAGAGCCCCGGTGGTACCCATCTGTCCAGGGTACTCCGTCAGACCCTGGTCTCATGCTCGAGGAGGGACGAGGAAATGATGGGAAGAGTTAATGGGACCCAGATGCTGCAAAAGAGCCCAACAAATGGGCATGTAATCAGCTCAGATCGCTCAGCCTAGCAAGGGGGGGGGACCAAGGACTGAGCTGGCAGCTCTATGTAGGTCACCTTTGTAGGCCAAACCTTTAAGCCCTGGCCAGCCGTGAGGCCGGCGGGGATGCAGACGACTGGTGGCCGAATCCTGCAGTGCTGTGGACAGCAGCGCCGTGTCCATCCTCGGAGGGTGGGAGGGCTGAGAGCTGTGCAGAGCTGGGGTTCACCTGGTGCTCGTGGTGGCGAGACGGCTTCAGCATCTTCACGAAGAAATCTGGGAGGGCTGGAAAGAGCCTGGGAGAGAAATGCAGCACTGTGTTAACGGAGGTTATGGCTAACGAGTCCTCGCAGCAACAGCAAGGAAACCTCCAGTGCTCAACGGCCCCACACTATGGTCAGCATCAGGCAGCTTTGTTGGCTGTGCCAACACTGAAAATGTGGCAGCCTTGTCTTCACCTGCTCACAGTTTAAGATGACTGCAGGGAAATTTTTGGCCAGGTTATTTGGAAGAAACTCAAAAGGCAGCTCGATAGCAGTCTGTGTCTGCTGACAGAAGGACAAGGCAAATCCCCTGGGCAGGACATCAAAAGCACAGCAAGAAATAAGGCAAAACACCCTACAGTTTGAATGGTTAGCTATTTGGGCAGCTTATCAGTAGAAGCAAAAGTTTTTTGTGTCACTCGCAGGCCCTAAGTCAAGCTGGGATTCCTCTCTGAAAGCCAAACTGCCGTTCAGCCAAACCCCACTGAGCGCAGGCGAGATCTGCGGGATGGTGCCCACAGGCACGTGCCGGCCGGGAGGTGGGTGCCGGCTGTGGGTCTGTGTTCCCCCAGTGAAACACGCGCTGCGGAGGAGTGCCCCTAACCCGCGCACAGCGGGGTTGCTTGCCACAGGTGGCAACCACGACTGGGGCCATGGTTTTGTACCAGCTCTGCCCTCCACCGGGCACAGCCAGCATCCACCCGGCCCACAGTGTCAGCCCGCTGGGGAGGAAGCAAACCAGGAGCCTGTTGCTATGAATGAGCGCGTTTCCGCTTCCCATCCTTAGGAATCCACGCTGTAAGGTGCAGTGTCGGCTCTTCTCGGCAGATGGATGACTCCAAGTCCACTAGTAATTAGCACTGGACACAACAACGACCAGAATGGCAAACGGATGAGGATAGATTGGAGGTTTTATACGGGATGAAATGAAAAGTCACAGTCCGTACGTCTCAGGTCTTGCATTGAGTCAGTGCTGCTGTAACTGGTTAAGGAATAAATTCCCAGCTTCAGAAGGAGGTAGAGACACTCCTGGACTCACTGAAGTTCTTCTTCACACTTTGCAAGGCCTCTTCATAGTCCCATACAGAAATAATTAGACTGTAAGAGTTTGGCGTAGCTAGCAAAAAATCGTTAGCAATGTACATTAAAGGAAATCAGAACACTTTACTTCGCACCTCTGAATGCAGATGAACCTGCTTTGGCAGGCGGGGGTGGATTAGATGATCTCTGAAGGTCACTTCCAACTCCTACAATTCTGTCATTCTGTGAATAAATTTTTATTCATTTATTACTAGCATGCCTTCTTACAAATAAAGGGTAGAAGCTGGTATTAGCCATGCACAAACAAAACTAATATTAAGAACTCCATATCCTTTGTGAAGATCAATTAAAGAAGCTTTTAAAGCCCGATTGGTGTATTTAAGCAGTTCCATTAACTGACTTTTTTATGTCCTTTTACTGATTAGCTTTATTCATGTATGCAAAGTTAGGGTGTGAAGAGCTATGAGCAGCTCAAGATTTTCCCCTCCAAATGGGAAACTATTTGCCAAAGGGTTTTGTGTGTGTTTGGTCTCCAGCATTTTCGTACATGGCTTCTTGTTGGGATGTAGCATGCTACAACTGAGGTTCACCAACCAAGTGCAATCATCTGCTGTACAAAAGAATACGAAGATGAGTAAGTCTAACATTTAGACTCATATTAACAGTGTGCATGCATTTTTTCTTTTGAATGGGAGCCTTGTTTTCCGCAAACTTCCTTTAAAATGCACTTAATACTTTTTGTTTTCGCTGGCGCGCAGTAGACCAGTAGTGCCGTTGTTGCTATAGTGCTGAACCCAGCCCTGCCAAAGGAGGGAACAGTCTCCTCTCTCCCTGGCTCCATCCCTGTCCCTGTCCCAACCCTCTCCATGTGCTCCCCACACAACTGCGCCCAGGAGCAACTATACCCATCAGTGCACTGCAGAAGTAGGTGGAAATAGGCTAGGAAAACAGACAAATTCAGCTTCATTTGCTCTTTAGGCAGTGGTTAGATGAGCATATCTAGATTAAAAAACGTTTATAAGTTTACCTGCAAACAGCCTAAAAGCCCACCTGCTGGTTCATTTAAGCACGACAGAGCAGTGGGTAGGGTAAGGTAGGGTAGTGAGGGGAAGGGGAAGAGGAAACACGGGGTGGATGCAGGTCAGCAGGAGAAACCCCTCTGTGCTCTGAGGGATTAGGGGGAGATGCAGCCCCAGGAGCATTGACCGGTACAGGAGTCCGCTGTGGGGAACAGTACACAACACTGGCTACCCACTTATTTTGTTAGCCGCTGATGTTGACAGGTATTTAATTCTTGTTTGCACAAGTTATTGTAGAACTCTAAATATTTTAATATAATTATCACTGTTCCCACCTTCCCCCTAGCAGGGGTGCTGTTACGTAGATAAAGCTTCATGCGTAGGGAAGTGTCTGGTGTGCCTAGTTTACCAACAGAGCTTGCACTGTCTGCCCAAGATATGGTTTTGCATCAGTACAACAATAACACTAGAAATCTGAGGGTAGAAACCATTTTGCTACTATACAAGTAGGTTTTATTGGTAGCGATTTTCCTTGTATTAGATTAATCTGCACTGCTATTAGTGCCTTTGTAGCATAAACCGTGCCCATTGAAGGGATGATGCTGTTTCAACAAAAGTCCTCCTCCTGACTGCAATAAATCTGTGTAGATTCAGCGCAGAAATATCTTGAAAGCTTCTGTATGAAAACTGGATTTAATTTTGCATTAAAGTGAATAGCCTTGAAACTTCCGGTGCAGTCAGGTAATAAAGCTGTTAAAACATCCCATACCTAACACCAAGTTTACAGCCTGTAAATCACTTACCCTCTTCAGCTGCAAGTGCTTCTCTGCCTCCCCCACAGCTGTCTTATCAGCACATGCATTCAGAAAAACCCAAGGACAGAGCCTCCTATTCACATTTTTCTCACTGCTACAAAACAAAGCGCAGCAAACCTCAACCCAAATCAAACAATGGCATCATTTGAAGGGTGTTCACAGTCTGACCTTATCTCTGCCTGCCTTGTGCTTGAACAAGCTCGTATATGGAAATATTAACTGTCACTTAGCGAGGCCACGTCCAACCAACATTACTTGTCAGGGGAGATGACAATATAGAGCCACCAACGCAATCCCTGTTTCAAGCTGCCAGTTTCCTGCTTGAAGGAGAAAGGAGCGACATGGATGGGGGTGCTGGGGGAGCTGAGTTTGGGGGTGACTCCGGTTTGGAAGGCAGAAATACCTTGTCCTGGTTTGAGGGCCCAAACCATGACATACCCCTTGGTTCCAGCTGAATATCCTGCTCCATGAGCCCCACCTCCTCTTCAGCCAGCTGAGCAGTATCCGTGCTCTCTTTTTTTTTAATTTGATCTAGCCTCTTTTCATGACTAAGGGAACAGGAAGATTATAGTTTAAGTATATAATTTTCATTTGATGTGACAGGTTAAAGCTATGCGCTTTTAGAGAAGGCTTAGATTATTTTAGTTCAATTACAACACCGATTTAGGCCCTGACTCACTCTCTGAGGCCTGACTTCACGTAGACATATGTCGACTTAATGAAATACAGGCATATGTTTACATTACTCTGCTTAAATGCTTTGCTGGTGTAGGGGTGGACTTACACAGCCAGCGCAATCCTGAATCAGAGGTATAGAAAAGTGGATCTTGCTTCTTGTTTTTGGTGGGGCTTTTTTCCCAGCACAAAGACTAGATATTTCAGAGTTTAATTTTCTTCCTCTTCTGCCCCTCCCAGACATTAGCCCGTGCAATCTCCGAGCGCAATGTGTGCTTTTCAGTGCGCAGTCCTGCCGGAGACCGAACGCCCTCCAGTCTCCCTGGCTTTAACGACAGCTGGGCAGGCTAAAAGCTGCGGAGAAGCAAACTGCTAAGCTCAGGCAGCAAGCTGGGAGCAGCAACTTTCCCTGGCGTAGCTGAAGGGAGCGGAAACAGACTCGCTACGAAACAGCAGCGCATTCCCACTTCAGTGAGCTCTGTGGACGGGGCTGCCCCGCGGGCAGGCGGTGAGCGATGTGATGTGCAGGAGCTGCGCGGGCAGAGGTGTGAGCCCCAGCCCTCCGCTGGATTCCTGTTTTCCATGGGAAAATATCCCGTGTCCAGGTGGAGGGCAGGAAATTTGCTCGCAGAAGCTTTTGTGTGTCCCGTATCTCTTGGACTTCGTAGGTTAGACTGTGACAACGAAAGCGTTAACAGTTTCTGAAAACTAAAGGAAAATGTTTTTTTAGGAATTAGGAGCACAAAAGAGATAGGCAGGCATGCAGAGGGAGGCACAGGCATTCTAGGTGCCTTAGCTAATGCTTCCTTGTTAGAGGAAACTAAAGCTACCTGGGTTTGTTTTTTCTGCCTTAGAAAAAAAAAAAAAAGGCTTTTTGGAGCAGTCCTCTCTGCAGCAAATCTGGAAGTGGATCTGAACCTCTCTTCTTACTTGTATTTCTCCTGCAAACTAGAATAAGCAAACAGCGTATTGTATGTCTCCTTCACTACATCTATCCATCTCTAGCCTTGGAGCGGAGTGGGAGGAGAAAGGGAGCTGCCAGCAGCCCATAGTGATTGATTCGTCTCTTGTTTTTTATGCTGTGCTAGAGCAACCTGTTTCAAAAATGACAATGACAAATCAAAGCAAATATTTCTTGCAAGAAATTCAAACTCCTGAAATTGTTAGTGGGTATGTTGCTATTAAATGGGCTGCTTTATCTATAACATTTATTTGGAAGTATTCTTTTCTGCTTGAGATTGCAGCCCTTAGGAGAGAAATGTATTTCCCCGAAGCCATTTTCTCCAATAACTGCTGTCATGCAAAACTTTCTGTCATTGACTACTGTCACCAGGGGGACATTTTGCCTATATACAAAGGTAAAAAAGCTGCGCTTCTCCACTTGCACCGAGATGTATTGAAAGCGGCCCTGGACGGGGATCAGATGTCTTGCCTGGATGTGGACCAGCCCTAAAGCAAAGGCTTGGCTCTGCCCGGGGCCGAGTGCTCTCCTGAACCCGAGCTGGTGCCCAAACAGCAAAGTGTCAGGGGTCAAGCAAACACGGGGATCCGAAGAGAGGGGGCGAGGAAGTGACCGAGCAGAGAGCGGAGACTGAAGACCGTGAGATGGGATGCTGGCACCCCACCGATGCTGCTGCCCGGGGGTGCGCGCAGGGTGGTCTTTGCTCCCCTTTGCCCTTTTCACCGGTTGTCGTTCCTCATCAGGGAAAATCCCGTGACCCCGAGGGTGCCTCGGTGCAGCCTTTTTAGCAGAGGGAGATTTCTCTCCCACTGTGCAAATCAAGGCAGTATCGCTCGTAACTGGGAGCGCGGGGCTGAACTTTCCCAGTGCTGCCAAGGGCTGGCTCTGCTCTGACACGATTTCCAGCTCCGTGACCGCCGCTCCCGCCCCTGGGAGGCCATCGCCTCCCCCCTCCCCTCCAAAATATGCAAAATGAAAACATTTGCAGACAGTTCCTAACTTTCCCTTCCCTGCCGATGGAGCTGCAGCGGTACAGTCGGGCTGTTACCTACGGGAGAGAGGGAGGGAGGAAAGGAGGGAGGGAGGGAGGGAGGGAGAGAGGGAGGGAAGGAGGGAGGAGGGAGAGAGGGAAGGGACGGGCAGGGAGCTCGGGTTACCGCTGCCGCATCGCTGCCTTCTGGCTCCGGAGACACCGGCGATCCTGCACCGCTCGGCTCGGGATGGCTGAGCTGCGGGGGGATCGGGGGAGACTTCACAAACTGTAGCCGGCGCCTCCCGGTAGGAAGCTGCTCCTCGCTCGCTGCAGCAACATGGCCAGAGCCGCCGGAGGATGCGCTGCAGGCGTCTGAGGTGAGGAGCTGCCCGTTTCTTTCCCTAACTCCCAACCGCAGGTACGACGGCGGGCGGGAGAGTCCGTTCGCCTACGGATGCGTCCTTGGGCCCGCGTCACCGACTTTCCGAAACTCGCCGGCCACCGCAGCTGGGTTAGGAGAGCAAGATAAGAGGGGGCGGCAGGTGTAACCCAGGTTCGAAGACTGCAATCAAATTCCAGATCTCCCTACCCAAGGAAGTCAATCGCCCGAGCTGAGCGGCGTATGGCCCCACGGCGTCCCGGAGTTCGGCCGAGGGTTCCCAACTGCAATGCCCATCCTCTGGTAAAACTTGCATCACACTAATCGGCATGAGGGGTAGACTGATTTGATGGTAAGAAGGTAGTAATAAATAATCTCATTTGCCAGAGGGTTTAGTGTGTGTTTTAAGACGGGGAAATATGTTGGCAGCCTGTGAGCCTGTGCCCAGGTACAGACGGGGATCGGTTAGGACAGACGCAGGGCAATGTTTTCCTTGCTGTCGTGTGTGTTTGATAAGACCTTGGATAAAATGCTTAAAAAGAAGAAGATCCATGAGGTACAGGTAAATAATGAAAAAAGCAGCCATTGGGCCTGATCCCGAAAACATTACTGTGTGTAATCAGCACTTTTAAAGCCAAGTAGTTATTTACAGAGTATTTGCCGGCGTGAGGGCGCCGCATTGGGATTTCTGTGCCTCTGCTTTTTGCCTTAGCCCTGCTAACCAAAAGAGGAGCTGGACGCCGTCCCTCCTGGTGAGCATTTGGCACAGAGCTGGGGCAGTGAGGGCAACCTGAGCAGCTGTCCCTGGGCTGTCTCAGCCCTGGGTGGAAACTAAAGGATGCCCAGGATCCTTCAAAAGTACCAGATTGCCTCTTTAATAGACATGTAAATGTAAAGACTTATTTCAACTGATGTGTTGATAGGGGAAGAGTAAAGCACCAAAGACTAAAAAACAACTGTGCCAAGAGGCAGCATGAAATGAAAGGGTGCAGACTGGCACGAGCACCGGGCTCACCTACTTTGTGCAAGTGATGCCCCAGCTTTAGGGGAAAAAAAAAATAAATCTGAAAGATAGCATCCTGACAAGTCCTCATCCTACTGTGATATTGGCAGGGCTGAGCAGCACTGTGTTTGTGAAAGATTAAAATAAAGACATCCGAATGTCTTTATTGGTAATTTTTTCTGTTTTGAACTTTTTTTGGTGCAAACTCCTTAGCTATCTCTTCTCTGCAGTGCTCTTTTCCTTCTTCCTTCATGTATCTTGAGACTGCTTCCAAGAGAGATCAAGATCCTCATCCTGTCTGAAATACCATTTTCAAGTTTATTTTTCTTTTTAATTAAGATGAAAAATCCAACTTGTAGGACTACTTGTAAATGAGGGTGCAATAAAAAATTTGTTTTGGGGGACAAAACCACTAGACATACAATTTTTTGAAGCACAATGCTCCTATAGCTTGGAGAACCAGGCTTTTGGAGTCAGAGCATTGGCAGCAAGAGCTTAAAGAACAATTTTTCTCATTGCTTTATTTGTTTGTGAAGACAAGAGAGTGGCTGTGAGTTGGATTTTGTTCCTGTACAGCACAATGAACCACATGGGTTTATACTGGTTAAGGCTGCTCTGATTCATCCTGGCGTGGACAATTGCTTAGCTTCGGTGAGATCTGGAGTTTGGAATATAGAAAGTGAAATAGTAATTGTAGTAAAATTGCTGATTCATGAGGCTATACTCGAAAAAGTTGAATATGCTTATTAGCATCAGTGATAAATGGAAGATGGGGGTATTGCAGGAATAGAGGGAGCATTAGAAGAAGCGAGTCTCTTTTAGCATTGAAGAGAAACATGGAAAGGGACATTTGGTACACAGGGGGTGAAGGGAAGACAGAGACAGAAAGAGAAGACTTTGCAGCTGAATGCTTGGAAAAAATTTCTACCAAGACGAGAAAAGGTCCTTCTGGGAGAACAAGGAGGGAGCGCCCCAGAGGCACTGCTGTTTTCGCTGCCTGCGAGAGAGGATGGCTCTTTGCTGGTTGCCTGCCAGCTGTGTTTGGATCGCCTTTGGAAGTGGGTCAAGTCAAAACTGCCCAAATATGCTCCTAAAAATGACAAAAAGCACCTGCACCAGGGCCTGGACTGTAATGGCTGTCCTGTACAGTTTCTCTGCATTAATAGTCTGAGCTTTGCAACAGGTTGCCTAACAGCCCATATTGCAATCTCCACTGCAACATCTTTCTCCTTCTGGAAAAGGGATCTGGCCTCACTAAACACCCAAGCTGACATTTTGGTGGGCTTTTTAGGGCTAGGATTCATCAAGAGAATTTTGCAGGCAGCTTGGAAAAGCAAAAATGATATTTTAAAATAGAAGTAAGCTTTCTTGACTTGGCTAAAGTCCCTGGAAATACATTTCTTTTTGACTCTTCAGATGCAGCACTTCGTTCCTGTGACATGACGGGAACAGCTCCACATCCTGCCAAACTTTTTGCTGGTTTTGAGAGCAAAACTGCATTTTGGTCTGAGGATGCTCTTTGGCTTTTTCAAACGAATGTCATGAGCAAGTGGTCGTGGTTGGGTGGATGACATCAAGGAGCATCAGGAGCTAACGGCTCTTGATGATTTTTTTTAATAAAGAGGAATATGCAGCCTCTGACTCAGAAGATCCCTGTGCCGCAAATGCCTTCCCTCTGCGAGAATACGCTCGCCACGATTTATCCTCCTTTAGGTATTAGCTGCCTGGGTAGTCTCAGAGGCAGAACCCAGAGGCCGCGCAACCATTGCAACCATTTTAGTAATGGAAATCTCCATACCCGAGGTGACACTTCCATATCTGAACTGGAAAGACTGTGTTTTCAAGTGGATGGGACCTGTGAATATTTATTCTTTGCCTTGTAACAATAAAGGCACACCTTTTTTCATGGGTGAATGTTGTGTGCCAAATTCCTTTTATGCCTGTGTGTTGCCTCTGAGAGAGCTGCCGTGTTAAGGTTATGTTTATACGCGTGTTCTGGAGCTGTAGTTAACCACCAGTACATTACCCCCTGTAGTACAGAAAACATGATTTGGAGGAGGAAATGGTGGAAATTTTTCTTTGAAGAGTTAAGGTTAAGGAGTTACAGTGGGTCATGTGGCTCTTCTGAAGCCGTCTGTGTCATAGCACAATGGGACAAGATCTGGAGCAAGGAGGCAAATCTTTCAGGAACTCTTATTCTGTTACTGTATTTTAACTAATTTTATATTTTAAAGTCTCTTTTTTTGGTCTTCATTTTTCTTTGGTTGCTGGGGAAAAAAGTTTCTTTGCTTATTATAACTATACCAGTGTTTAGGCTGTGTTGGTCATGCTGCTAAAAACAATAGTTATATGCATCTATCTGTATACATCTGTGTTATGTATATATGAGTTGCATTTCATTAGGATTAGTATTAATCTAGAATTTAACATATCACTCTCATATGTTTTTTTCCCCTAGAACTAATAAATTCAAAACTTGACTTGTTTCTACTCAATCTTTTTTGTTTTAAATTATTTTCTTTTCTTCTCTTATTAAAATCCAAAGTGGTAAATAAAACCAGCCCAACCTTCTACAAAGAAGATTCAATCTGCTGTTAAACTTACAGGGTCAATCAGATGAATGGGTATTAGTACCATAATGACAGAGCAGCATAGCAGGATTTGAAAATCAGTAACAATAATGGTTCTTTTCTATCTGTTGTCTAATTGATCACTAAGGGTTTGGAGATGGGGACTCCTGCTGTGGGTCTGTGACCGTGGGTCACGGCCCACCCGCTCCCCAGACTCAGCTCCCTGGCCGTAAAACATCAAGGCCTTTCTGGAGAGCCAGATGCTTATTTTAAGCATCAAAAGCACCCACTCCTCAGAGCCCCTCTCCCCATCATGGCAAGGCTGGGGGTAAGGCAGAGGTGCCTGGGGAGGAGCTGGGAAAGCTAATTATGCCAGCAGCATTGCAAAAAAAATGACAAAAAAAAAATCCCAAAGAGACAAAAAATGACCAAAAAAAAAAAAAAAAGGGGAAAAAAAGGAAAGAAAGAAAGGAGAGGATTTGGCTGTAAATAAAGTGCCTAGCAACTCAGTGCTTAAATGGTAGAAACTGGCATGTATGAAGCAGATGAACAATGTCTTGCTGTGACTTGCTGACAGACTGACAAGGAGGGACGATCTGATAGCAGAGGCTGGTGAGAGGTAGCAGAGGGAAAAAGGTTTTCCGTGGTCTGACAGTAAGGACAGCAGAAAAAGTTTTTCCCTTGTCCTGTGCCTTTTTCAGGTTTCCTTCCTTCTTGCCTGCCAGTCTTGACATTTGGTTTGGGCGAGGACACTGTTAATACACGTTGCTGTGAAAACCTCCCTCTGAAAAGTATTTTTTTAAGGTGCCAGGGAAGAGACATTTGGCCTCATCACCTGAGTGGCTGTTCACATGCAGTTCTTTCGGTTGGACATGGCACCACCGGCTCGAGGGGCTCCACAGGATGCTGCCGCTGAGCGCACGGGGCAGGAGGAGCCAGGCAGTGCTCCCATGAGATGAGGCAGGGTGGTCTGTACCTGTGTGACCCTTTATTTCAAGTAGAAGTTCACCACCACTGTTTTTGGTAGTCCTCTGTGGGACCTTGAGTGGGCTCTGCTGTTCCTGACAAGGTCTGGTAGGCACCGGGCAGCGTCCTGCTCCGGGAGTAGGGGGACAGCTGAAAGCCGCTGGGCCAGAGGCACCTGGTCATCCCTCCCTGAATTCTGAGCTTGGGCTAGGGGGGAAACCTGGCCACCCATGTGTCTCCCTGTAAAAGCGGTGGCCCGGCCACTGCTGAACCCACTGCCTCGCTAGAGACATCATCTTTGAAAGTGCCAAGCTGGCCCCTGCTCCTCTGAAATGCTTGCGTTTAGGAAAAAAATACAGGTTTCCTGCTGTACTTGACATTTTCTTATTATCTATGCGTGTTTAATCCCTCTTCATGTCCTGCTGAGCTTCTGAGAAAGCAATTTAGAGGCTTTATTCTGAGGAAAATCAAAAGTTAGCAGGCATTATTAGTACTTATACCAGGGCACATGCTACTTTCGATTATTAGGAAAAGAAAATGGGAATACCACTGCCAACTTTAACTGTGCAGTATTTGAGGCGGTAACTCCTGTTTATGCACTGAAATCATGCCTCTGCTTTTGGGTCTGCCTTGTCGCAGCTGCTTGTGTCTCTGTTTACAAAGCTCCTGCGGATGCTCGGAAGCACTTTGGTCATTTGCGCTTTGGGTCGTTCCCTGGCTGACGTGTGTGACCTCAATGCAGAGCCAACGCTGATCATTCACTGAACTCCGTGCCATGACTGTAGCTTTGCCCCAGAAAAATTAAGAAAAGTATTTCTTTAAATTGATATTTTGAATTCGTTTCTCAGGGGGACTCTAGACCTACTTACCTCTCTCTGCCTTGGGCCAGATTGCTTTTCTTGATCTATATGGCATATAGTCTCGATCTCTTGGTGCCGTTTAGATAATTATACTCATTAACAGACCTAAAGGAGGTGTCAGATTAATTTTGGTGGAATAACTAGGCTTCATCACAGGAGCTACCGTGGTCCTGTCACTGTGCAGCATGAAGGAGTTACAGGAGGGTCAGTGGTGTGACTAGAGAAACCCTGTAGCCAATCTGCCTACCACGGCAGAACGCAGGAGGAAGGTCATGCCACTGGTGGAAACAGGGACTTGCAAAGTAGAGGGCTCCGTTTCTGCTGGTTTGGATCACAGACCTTGACTACCTTCTTTTCTTCATGTGTTCGTTTCAGGCGTGGGCTAGAGGAGCACCGGGCTGCAGGCTCCCATAGCTCAGGTCGCTTGGGTCCCAGGCTCTACTTCAAACCTCGTTTGGATCTGCGCAGAGCCATGAAACACCGCGCCAGTCAGTTTAAACAAACCGCTCTCTAGGACACAAAGCAGGTAATTTTTTGGCAATACCCTACATAAAATATTTTGCAGTTGGAACAATAGGAGACAGGAGAAGCTTTGAGATAATTACAAACTGCAGATTCTGACTCAAATCAGGGAGAAAACTCAAGTATAACTTAATGCAAAAGGATTTTCTACAAAACCATAAAGATTCGTTTTGATGCTAAAATACTGGATGCTGTTCTAAATGACCTCTAGAAAAGAGATTGGTTGCTAGTAAGTCTCTGTTGCTTTCTGGACCACCTCCTGTAGATAGATTTAATGTTCACTTCATATTAACATCTCCAGGACTGTTCCATGGAGATATGTGCAAGCAGGCTGGAAATCTTGAATCACAGACTGTACTGTTTGTCAGGTGCAGGCAAAGGAGGAAAAATACAGTGAAAGATAATTTAGAAACCACTGGCCTTGTCACACGCAACCTATTCTCACATCTCTGCTGTACAGCAAGATACTGTAGGTTGGATGGTGATGGTTTTGCTAAATGCAGTCACAGCCGTGTTGACCTGTTGAAACATAACAGAAGTCATTGTTTTCCGTATGTTCTTCATATATAGCAGTTCTCCGAGGCAGCGGGGAAGACAGGGTGCTTCATTTGGGAAGCCAAACCTGCTGTGTTCAGGTGGGGTGAGGGATGGGACTGGGGCTCAGCGTCCCAGGGGGATGAAGCCAATACCAGGGTGATTTAATTCCCTGATATGCCAACTTTAGCAGTCAAAGGAACCAACCTGCCTGTGTTAAAATAAAGTGGTTTTTAGCTTTTGAAATTTTCACTATTCACCTGAAAACAAGAAGGAAAGAGAAAAATGGCCTCAGCGAGAGGAAGCTGGTTGTCTCTCTGTCACTTGGTGTTCTTTCAGTAAATGCCATCCCTCTAGCCTATTGCCAAGCTTGGGTTCTTGGGACACCAAGGCTGTACTTGTGCAAATGCATCTTTTCCAACAGCCTCTCCCATCGCACCGTGGGCTTCCACTGGCCTTGGGGCATCTAGGGCAACTCTTCTGTTCTTGAACTCCAAGGGGGAAAAGTTAAAGGCAGGGCTGTCAGATGAGGCACCTGTGTGCGCTCCCACATTTGCTGAGTTTGCCTAGAGAGGGGAGTTTGGGGAACTGGTGCTATACTGGGGAAAGACTATCGAGAGAGTGAAATAGGAAAGAAATGGGATTGCAACAGAAGATGGGGCGCAGTCCCGTAATGGACAGGGAGGCTGACTCCTCCGCTGCGCCGAGTCCAGGGGCTCGCATGGGTCTGCAGGGCTGGGGCGTCACGGCGAGGAGCTGCAGCCAGGGCGAGTCCCCAGAGTGGGGTGCAGTGTGTTATCTGGACGGCTCACTTCTACACGCGGCTGGGGAGGCAGAGATGGCTGAGACACTGAACCGGGAAAGCCCAAGGTGCTACTGGTGCAACCCGAGTCCTTGCAAGCCCTCCCTCCAGTCACCTCCACAAACACCTCTGTGGGTAATTGCAAATGTTTCACCTGAGAAAAAAAGAACACCATTCCTACCAGCTCCAGATAAGCCAGAATTTGCTTTTGCTGATTAAACTGATGACAAAAGCTAGTGCTTTCCCACTTTCACACAGTGAGCACCAAAGGAGACTTTGCTCCAGGAAGCGTGTGTTTCTTACCAAGGCCACTGCCTGCCTGTTGGCGGTAGGCAGGGAGCTGCTGTGAAATGATACATGTAGGTTTGTGAGATTTGCAAAATTTATAAAATATATTTTACAATTTACATAAGTTTACAAACGTTTGTAGTGTGTGTTTATATATCTCTGTAAGATATGCTGCAAAAGGTAAACCACCCAAATAACCTGACCCACTGTTGTTTTTTTCTGAGCAGCTGACTCAACCTCAAATACGTGACTCATGGCCTCTCCAACAAAAAGATCAGGAGCAGTTTCTGCGTCCCACAGGACGCAAAGAAGATGAAGATGGGAGGAACCTGGCTGGGTCTGCCAGTTGGACAGCACTTGCTGGCTCTGGGACACGGGCACTTTTCAGACAAGTGGAGAAACATGGTATTTAAAAAAAACCACCCTATTGCTGTTATTCTCTCTCATCTGGCATGGGTACATATCTGCTGCTTCTCCACTCTCTGTCTCGTGAGAGGTGGTCTAAGTCATGGTTTGTAAGATGCTGAAAATGGGAAGGAGGTCTGAAGCATCAGCCAGGGTAACCTGGTATCAGGGGACGTGCTTGTGTGGATTTCTGAGGATATGCTGGCTTGGGGGGCAGATTCAAGTAAGCATGAGCATGAATTTGATTGCCAGCAGAACATCTTGTGGGAATGAGACTAAGAGAAACATGTGTGGGCGAGCACCCTGAAATAGGTAGCTTTCAATTGACATGACCTGGCTTTAAATCCCTATGCAGGGGGTTTGGTATATAGCACTGAAAGGAACTGGATATTATCTTTTTTTGATGTGCTGTTCCTTCTTGTTTCTTTCAGATGGATTTCAGAAAATTCAGGCTGTTTATTTGCCTTGTGGGACTCAGCTGTGCTACCTTCTGGTTTTTTTACAACAATTTGACCGAATTCTGTGTATTCTGTGAAAACAGCCAAAATTACGTACTCCCCATGGGGACTTTCAGGAGAATCAGAGGGAACTTCTTGCAGCTCCCGGATATAGATTGCCGTAAGAACCCGCCTTTCCTCGTCCTGCTTGTGACATCCTCGTACCACCACATTGATGCCAGGATGGCCATCCGGCAAACCTGGGGGAAGGAGAGAACCGTCGCCGGCAAGCGCCTGGTGACATATTTCCTCCTGGGGAGCACTGTGAATGTCAGCCAGCAGGCTGATATCGCTGCTGAAAGCCAAAAGTACAAAGACATTATTCAAAAGAATTTTATAGACACGTATTACAACTTGACTTTGAAGACCATGGTGGGAATGGAATGGATTCACAGATTTTGTTACCAGTCCAGCTTTGTGATGAAAACTGACACAGATGTGTTTGTCAATGTTTTTTACCTCACTGAGCTTCTTCTAAGGAAAAAGAGGACCACTAGATTATTCACAGGCTTTTTAAAACTGCACGAGTACCCCATACGGAAAAGAAGGAGTAAGTGGTTCGTGAGTGAAGAAGAGTATCCAGGAAAGAGCTACCCACCGTTTTGTTCCGGAACTGGCTATATTTTATCCACCGACGTTGCTAGTCAGATCTACAAAGTTTCAGAGAGCGTGTCGTTCATTAAATTGGAAGATGTATTCATAGGACTGTGCCTCGCCAAGTTAAAAATTCCACCGGAGGAGCTTCATTCAGAGCAGACGTTTTTTCCAGAAAAGATTACGTTCTCTGTTTCTGTCTTTAAGAAAATCGTGATGTGCCATGAAATAGAACCATCTGAGCAGCTGAGTTACTGGAATCGCTTAGTGACAGAATATCATGGAGGAGTGCCCTAGCACCTTCCCTGCTCGAATTAACAAACTGAAATGCTCTGTATTTACAGGGCTGCTCTTCACTCCAGCAAAACTCCCAACTAACTCAAGATCCATCACGTTAAAGACTTTTTTAATGGTTATTTTAATCTCTGTTTCTGCCCAAACCTCTTTCTCTCCCATTCACTCCCATCTTTTTGCATCCCTTCTCTACACAAGTTACAATTATTATTTTTTTTCTGAAAGAGACAGGCCTGCAAACTTGCCCTCCAGACCTTGCTGCAGGACTGGGAATGTTTCTGCAGTGCCAAACTAAAGGTCAAAGTACTTTTGTTCACAGAAGAAAGTCCGCGCCCTCTTCCTGGTGCCCCTTGACAGGTTACTGCATTTGTACCCATCTGTGCCAGCATTTAAGAAAAGGTGTTTGTAGCTGCCAGGATGTTCCCCTCCTGGCACAGGCAACTGCAGCCCTGCCCTTGCAGCCAGCTCTGTGTGGGCAGAACTGTGTACTGGCACAGATTCCTCCTTCACTCTACACGTATTCTTTGCAGAGATGGAAGGATTTGCCCATGCAGTGCTGTTGGGACAACCTCAGGTACCGCAGGTCACCTGGTGAATGTGTAAGGCTTCTGCATCTGTTTCCTTATTCATGCTGAAAATGATACGTGGTAGAGCCGGATCCATGCTCAGTGGAGAGTGTCCCATTCTTTCTATTAAAATAGACCCTGAAGACATCTTTTACATTTGTGTCTCACTTTGGTTGCTTCAAAACTACTGTTAATGGTTTGTCAAGGCTAAAATAGAGTCACTTACAGTGAGCTGAACAGTACATCTGATTTAGACACTTTTCCCTGAGGAACTGGGTGTGTAAGGCACAGAAGACAGGAGGATTTTTCTCAAGACCTAGTGGGAAAATGTGCCCAAGTAATCATTCAGGCTGGGAGACTCATTTCTTGTTTCATTACTAAGAAAAGACTCATGAAATCACTAAGGTGTTTGTAGGTTTCAGAGATAAGGAACTGAGTCTTTACAGTAGACCCTGTGAAAAATACATTTGGGCTATGGGAAGGGAGGAGAGAGTTGATAAAATCATGCCTTATGCAATACTCTTATTTGATTTACTTTCAAAGATTTACTTTCTTTGCTTTACAAGCAACGGTCAGTTTTACCAGCAAAGAAGTATCGAATGGCTATACTAAGTGTGAAAAGTTTTTTTCAGAGAGCAGTAAAAGTGGGACGTACACTGAATGTGGTAAAAAGCATGGAGGAAAGACAGGGAAGGGTATTTTATTATGTTGAGGTAATTTGTTTTTATTGTTTCTTTTCTTTTTATTGAAGTTTGTGAGGACTGTCCAAGTGTCTCTTTTTACTTGCCTGTGTCTGAAGAGCAGGACAAATATTTTCAGCAGGTATATGTCCCATCCTGAAAAGTGTTTAATAATGGTAATAATACATTATTTATTTTCTTCTGATGTAGAGTGACCTGAGCTCATGCACTTATTTTTGATGACTGATGATGAAAGAAATAATGTTTATTTGTTTGGTAGAAGAATAATCTTTTGTGGTTTAAGTTTCCCATGCAGAAAATAGCTGCGCATATGGTGGTTGCAGGGATACGGCTATCCGGGTGGTCGGCTGGGTGACCAAGGAGGTGTTTGCCTTTCCCTAGCGTGTACCCTGTGCCAGGGGGTGAGCAGCCCAGCTCCGTGTTGAACAGCATCTCTCTGCCTCCCATCTCCACTTTGCAGGCGTATCTGCCCTTGGACTCAAAGCCCTGCTGTAGCACATCTACTTTTGCTGCTGCCTTCAGTAAGTGCAATGGGTCAGACTGATAAGGCCTGGCAACAGCATTTTTTTAATCACTATTTTTCCCACGTAACCTGCAGAAATGTCTTTTTGCCATCCATTGCTATTGTACCCAAGGTGCAAGCTGGCTATTGCTTTAATTTATGGCAAAAATGTTGAGCATAAAGGAATGCTTCCTGGCCTCTCCTACTTCCCTGTCTTGTGGGGCAGGGGGGCTGTGAGATGGGACAGCATAGTGCAGCCTGATGTTCATCCTGGCCTCTTCTTGTTCTCAGAGAAATAATCCTGCAGTCCTTTGTGGGTCTCGCTTCCACCTCTGTGCCTGGTGCCAACCTTATCCCTGCCGGCAGGACCAGACCAACCATGCAGTCCCAGGGAGCCCGTATCGCGGCAGAATAGCTTGTTCATTTACGTACGGATTTGTTGACTTGTTCGCCTCCACTAGGTGTTGAGATCCAAGAAGTATGGTGGCACCTGGCTCCTGGGATGGTGCAGCTGCTGGTCTTCTGTCAGGCTGAGTTTGTGGCCAAAGGGTAAAGTCTCCCATTAGAAGACAGTGTTTTGGATTGCTTCCCTGAATGATGGCTGCTTGTGAGTGGCATTAAAATATGTCATAGAATCATAGAAACATAGGATTGTCTAGGTTGGAAAGGACCTTTAAGATCATTGAGTCCAGCCATCAACCTAACATGGCCAAAAACCACCACTAAACCATATCCCTAAGCACCACATCTACCCATCTTCTAAATAGCTCCAGGGGTGGCAACTCAGCCCCTTCCCTGGGCAGCCTGTTCCAATGCTTGACAACCCTTTTTGTGAAGAAATTTTTCCCAATATCCAATCTAAACCTCCCCTGGCGTAACTTGAGGCCGTTTCCTCTTGTCCTATCACTTGTTACCTGGGAGAAGAGACTGACCTCCACCTCGCTACAGCCTCCTTTCAGGTAGTTATAGAGAGTGATAAGGTCTCCCCTGAGCCTCCTTTTCTCCAGGCTAAACAACCCCAGTTCCCTCAGCCGCTCCTCATAAGACATGTCCTCCAGACCCCTCAACCAGCTTCGTTGCCCTTCCCTGGACTTGTTCCAGTACCTCAATGTCTTTCTTGTAGTGAGGGGCCCAAAACTGAACACAGTATTCAAGATGGGGTCCTACCAGTGCTGAGTACAGTACACTTCCCTAGTCCTGCTCACCACACTATTCCTGACACAGGCCAGGATGCTGTTGGCCTTCTTGGCTGCCTGGGCACACTGCTGGCTCACACTCAGCCGGCTGTCGACCAATGCTCCCAGGTCCTTTTCCTCCAGGCAGGTTTCCAGCCACTCTTCCCCAGGCCTGTAGTGCTGCATGGGGTTGTTGTGACCCAAGTGCAGGACCCGGCTATTGGCCTTGTTGAATCTCATACCATTGGAGCAGTTTGTGGCGTTGTGTCATCATAAAAAAAGCGACCCTTGAGGGCCAGGTTCTGCTAGACTTCTTGACTGTGGCTTTTATTTCAGCTGAGTATTCCTAATTACTTGAATACAGCTCCTAAGTGGGAAGATGGTGCTATTCTCTGTTAATCACATTTGTAAATGCTACCACTATATTTTTCGGGCTAAATTCATTGCTAATGTGCCGTTGGGAATAAAGTCCTCAGGCATGTTTTAAGAAACCATCCCATTCCGGATACTGTTTCCAGGGAGCCTATTTGTAATTTCAAGTGACCTGTGCAAGATTCTTCTCTTTTTTACTGCATTCGAAATATTTTGTCCTCGCTGAATATATGTTGTTAAGCATCTAATGGCCTGCTTATCTGAAGCGTTTGGCTCATCACTGCTAAATCTCTGATGAGGAGCCAATAAGTACAGGTTGAAATGTTACGGATTCAGACAGCCTGTTCCTCTCCTTTTTGCAAATTAGCTTCCCAAGTGAATGCTTTTGGTTGCTGCACATTATTTTCCTCAACATATTTTCTTTGTGCTCACATAAATTAGAAATTGATTTCATAATTCTCTCCATTCAGTAGGTTGCTTTGAATAAGAATATAGTAAATGAATAATTAATTACTTAAGGTTATCCTGCTGGAAAAGGTGATTTAAGAAAAGCAGATGATTGCATGTAAGAAAAAGCCACTGCGCTAGTCAGTCTATATATATCAGCTAAGTGAAATTAGCTTTTTCAGCTTAGGCCTCAGATCATGACTTTTAACACAATCAAAATAGTATTAGTTGCCCTTTTGCCAAATTATGTGTATTTTCCTATGAAAGACCATTACAAAAAGATTGGAAATATAACTAGAACTATAAGCACAATACTGCAGTGTACATATACTAATTTTAAAAATTTTGTATAGGATAATAAAAGAATTTAGGCAATTTTGGAGCATTTTATCTGTAAAAGTAGTGCGGTATCCTAATATTTTTATGTTTTCTGGGTCAGATGATAATTAAATCATTTTTTATGAATATCTTTGAAAAATTACTCTGAAAAGTTACTCCATTGCTTCTCATTTAGTAGGAGGAAATGTAAAAATCAACAGAGCTGATAGCGTTTTAGAGTTGGTTAGAGTTGTGCATTTCTTCCAACACAAGATCAGTTTTTGAATACAGAAAAATGAATATATTTTTCACAACTCTAACTCATCAACTAACATATTCTTAGTTTAGAGTAGGATTTTCAAAAA
The DNA here is from genome assembly GCA_017639485.1 of Pluvialis apricaria. Taxonomy (NCBI): domain Eukaryota; kingdom Metazoa; phylum Chordata; class Aves; order Charadriiformes; family Charadriidae; genus Pluvialis; species Pluvialis apricaria. Next base: position 101,672,249 of record CM030007.1, on the reverse strand, counting down.
TGTCCCTGAAGGATTTGGTCACACATCTCATCTTATCCCATCCAGTATTATTGAGGAGGTATAACCCTCCTAGGCACTTTTGAGAATACAAAGCAGATTTTTGTAACGAAACATTTGCCTTATGTAAAAGCTGAATGGAACACTAGAACTAACCATCTGTAATGGACCTGACAGCAATGCTGCTCTTTCTGAATTTGTGCAAATTACTGTATAATGTTAATATAAAATGCGTGACAATGCATTATTTGCATAGAACATGAGAATGTTGAGATAACTATTCAATGTATGATATTTTAGTAAAGTATTTTGTTACCACAGTTTTGTGTGTTCACTTATCTTTTCGGTTGTGAGTGTATTAACGTTTTGGGTTGTAGTCAAGTTAGGAGGCTTGCTCTTTTTCCAGTTAAAATAAATAGAATCAGAGAATCATAGAATCGTTTAGGTTGGAAAAGACTTTTATGATCATTGAATCCAGCCATAAACCTAACACTGCAAAGTCCACCACAAAACCACGTCCCTCAGCACTACATTTACCTGTCTTTTAAATACCTCCAGGGATGGAGTCAAAGGCACCTTAAACCAAAGCCTTATAAATAGGCTGTGATCTGAATTCAGAATATTTTTTGCAAATTATGAGTGTCAAATGCAAGATTGTTAAAACCATAGCAAGGGAATGGATGAAAGACAATTTTAACCACAGTTGATGATACCTTTTGGAAGATCAAGATCCAACCTGAAATGGTTTTGCCTGTGTCACCATAGCCAGCACGGTTCAACTGTGGCTGACTGCTATGCTCCTTGGGACCTGGAAGCACAGCACTGTTCCCCTATCACTTAAACGGGAAATGTCAAATAACTGAAGACTGTCAGATTGTTTGCCAAACACAAGCAATTATGAACTGAAAACCGTAACCAGAAAAGGTCTCCCTTACTACCTTTATCCTTTGTTTTATCTTTTTTCCGCACTTACCTATCTGGTGCATTTTGCTTGTTTGTTTGCAGCTGAACTTAAATTCATTGGTTCATTCCACCAATATATTTCCAGAAGTATCTACAAATATTATCACACTGGATAGAGGAAAGCATCTGAGTCATAAGACTTAGGTATATGCAGTACATAAGAGATCCAGTCTGAAAAAACAGACTTGAATTTGCACATGTTCTGGCTGAGCAAATAGAGATATTGCCAGAGCCTAGTAATCAGTAGGTTGAAGGCTATCCTTCTAAAAAGTTCACTCAAGTACATTTTCACTGAAAAAAATGTAATAATTGGACAATTTCAGTGGTTGAAAAATAACATTGTTGTTGCCTTACGTTTCACAAATTCAAAAATATATTATTTTTGTGGGGAAAAAAAAATCCAAGTCCCTTCTTAGAATCTCTGCAACCGAACTATATACACAAGATCCCTTGTGTTCAGCTACTGCCCTAACCTGACCTCATTTAATTTATGACATTGGGTGCAGGGATAGAGGCCTGTGTAATCAGCTTCCTATTCTTCCATCACTAAAAGCACTTAGAAATCACAGCCGCCCATACTCTTACAAACCGTCAGCGTACAGCTGTAGGCACAGAATGTCATAAATTAGTTATGTGGTGTGATTTACACCTCCAGCTTGTAGAACTTCCAGGCAGCTCTATTCCCTTCATGTTTAATTTAATTGTTATTGCTGGAACAGCAGTTGTAAGTAAATGTTTGACTCCAGTACATAAAGGGACCCGAAGCTTTTACATGTGCTTCTGCTAGTAAAGGTTCAACGAGGGAATTAAAAAGAAGAGTGAGCTGAGCTGTGAGGCAGGAGTGGGAGTGAGCCATGGTGTGCCTGAGTAATGCAGTTTGCTCCTGCCGCGGGGGTAAGGAGGCGGCAGAATAGCAGCGCTTGCTGCTGGCTGCTGTCTCTATGTGCACCCCCCCTTCCCCCCAGCCCATTTTGGGGAACCCATCCCCTTACGCTGAGGTCAGACCCACCACGCCTTGCAGGTATAAGTGAAGTGGCAAGAGGTTTACTGCCGGAGGCCACAGTAACTGAGCAGTACTGCCTTCTACAGCTTTGCTGAGGGAAGTGCTGCATGGAATAAGGGAGAAGAGGGGACTGGAAACTTTAGCCTATAAACATATCGGTCTTTACTATATTCTTGAGATCTTTCAGTACTCACCAGTTCTCAAAGCTTTTAGGGAATCTTATTTTGCATACAAGTGTTGCAAAGGAAATGTCGGAATGTTATTTAAGTTTACTGTTCCCCTATAAGAGAAAGCCAAATTCAGCAGTGATCATGAGTGCTTCTGTTACTCTGCTACATAAAGAAAAATCGAATATCTGAAACCATCTCTGCCAGGCACTTATGTTCTTCTGCTGCAAAAGGGCAGCTTTCAGTCACAGACTCCATATCACAGATACCGTGCATAGGAGACATTTATTTCTAAGAAAAAAACCCTGCCATTTCTACTTGGTGATCTTAACTGAATGCCCTAAGGGAGCAGTAAGATGTCAGTCATAAGGATGTATTTCATGAAAATGCAAAAAAGACACAGCTCTTCCAATATAAAGCCTACTTTTATAGTGATAATCTGCTCTCTCATCATTGCAGTGTCAGTTTGGATCACACCTGAAGGTCACTTAGGGAATATTCATTAATATTCTGTTTTCAAAGGTGTAGGTATTAACGTCCTCATAACTGGCAACCTTGCAAAATCACCAGGAAAGAAAGAAAAGGGGTATAATTTCATAGTCACATGGTAGTTTTCCTGGCTTTATCAAGGAACTCCTGATAATGGAGGGGGATTTGTGGGTTCTAGGCAATGTGGGATTTGGAGTTCTGGGCATAGTGCTTGTGTGTGCATATCACTGACAAGGCTTGTGCGCTGTTCATCTGACATGTCCAGAGCTGGACTTACTGTGCACTGGCTGATAGGTGTTGAGCACACCAGTTTTAAAGGAGCTCTGGATAGATTTGCACTTTGCCTGAACTCCTTGAAGAATCTGGCTGTGCATATAAAGCTCAGGAGGGAGTCTAAAATCATGACCCTAAGCAATAATGAAAAATGTAATAGTGATTATAATGAGTGTAGAGAATGATGTTTACATTTTCTTGGCATGCTATCACACATTGAAAAGTTCCTTAGAATAAACTGAATGATAACCAGAGCAATTAAGCTAACTGTTTGGACCAGAGACAAAAAAATTCTAAAGCTAAAGAAAATGTTGCCAAGGGAACTGATGTATTAGAAAGCATTAAAAATTTCCTTCCTAGATTTACACTCCTAACAGCACCGAAGCTGCATCTTCTTTCATTCTGTGATAAACTTTCTTACTTACTTATTGTTGCCTGGACTCCATGATGCATGTGTTCATCTATGTTCCCTGAATTGTGACATTTTCATTTTACCAGCTACAACTCGTCACTGATTTCAGTGCTGGAGAGGAGGAATGCACCTGCCAAAGAGGAAACATGGAATGCAGTTCAGAAGGAGCGCTGGCAGGAAAGTACTGGAGAACTACATTCCAGTTGTGCAGATTTATTAAGGCCAAATAAAACCTGCAAGGATATCCATGCAAATAAAGTGTTTAATCCTGTGGCCTCCTGTGTGTGAAAGTCTGGAAAATTATGTCCAAAGCTTTCCTCATTAAGGGCCCACAACAATTCTGCACAGAGCTATGGCTTTATAATCATCAGCAAGAAAAAAAAGAAAAAGAACAAAAAAATCAGATGAGCTGTATTGGTGTTACGAAGGTTTTGAGGATTTACCAAGGCCTAGATTCAAGGTAGCATCGCTTCATGAATCTTTAGGTCAAGACAAAGATGAGTGGCCTTCCTAGGAAAGAGATAAAACAGGATTCTTCAGATCAACCGGAAGCATCATCTGTTGGTGGGATTTGTCTCAGCTACATTTGCAGCCTAAACCAGGATGTCCAGTCTAACCCAGTCTTTCAGACCACTCTGTAGACAAAATAATGAGGCAAGCCTCACCAAAGGGTGGCATACCTTGCCTGCCTTAGCCTCCTGTATCAGGATAGGTGAAGCATCATCTGGTAGTGCTTTTATACCTTTAATGACTACAGAAAAAATCCCTGATAAATAGTTTAGGATTGATGCCGGTGTCTTAGCTGGCTAGCGGTAGCAGAGGAGGGGGTCCTGCATGCGTGTGTAGTTACTGGTATTCATAAGGATTGTAGCTCCTCTGGAAGAGCCCCCACAGCCCCACTTTGTATCACATCAACTATTCAATGGGGATGTCACAGGGAACAGCCAATGTCTTTCAAATAGCTAACATATCTGCCCAGTAATTCTTGTTTGTTCACTCAGCAAACCATCTTTTACAAACTGAGGTTTCATTAAATGGATACAAACGTTAGGACATTGTTGGTTAGGAACATTTGAAGTATCCTAATTTTTCGCATAAATGTATATGTAGTAGACAGCAAGAACCCCAGCTTGCATGGAGTCTTTGCTGTGCTTGATGTTGAAAGCCGAAAGGGGTCTCCAGAGCTCTCATACCCTACAAAGTGGAAACAAGGTGAGGAAAAATGTGTCTCAGCTTTCACATAGGTAATACAAACAGGAAATGGCACAGCCCTGTTATTTCTGGAGCTTTTCCTCTGGGGTTCTGATTAAGGAAAACTGTGAATCAAAGCTTAAAACTGTGATGAGTCTTCAATATATTAACAGACTAATTAAAAGATTTTAAAAAATAAAGCTTGTGAGAGAAGAAAGGGGGTCTATGTGTCTCACTTAGACTTCCATAGCTAACACTAATAAAATCTGTTTTGAGTGAGAAACAGGCCTTTCAGAGTACCAAATATTTTGGCAAACAGTAGAGGAAAGGAGCAAGAGCATAGAAAGAAGAAAAAAAAAAGGAGGCAGAGCTGGAAAAGTTATGGCTTAGCATCTCTTTGGCCTGACTGGCTACTAGAGAGAAGTGTCCTGTAGGCATCAAGATAGAGACAGCTAATTTAGTCACTAGGTCAGCTTGTCTCCTACCTTAGTCTTTTCTAGATATTTCAATTCTGCCATTCTTCACTAGAAAAAAGAACATTTATTTTTTAATAGGGAGCCATTTCTCAAAATCTTTGCAATGTTCAAACCCATTTTCAAGCCAGTTTTCATGGGGAAATGAAGAATTTTACTCCTGTTTCTAGTACTGACTTCAAATCAGCTTTAATGTTGTATTTGTAAGTTCCTCTTCTCTGCTATTTTAATGCTCACATTCTCTGATCATATTTTCTTTGACTCAGCTAAATAAGCTAATGTACTGCATGGACGTGTAGGGACTGGTGATGTTCCTTGCTGCACTCGTTAGAAGTAATTTACAAATGACGGTGTCTAAACGCTCTTCATTTTCCATCACGACAAATCGTCCAATTCTTCTGTGGGAAAAAAAAAATAAATTATGCTTACGGCCACAATGGCAATGACAGAAGGCTTCACTAAGTGACTCTCAGAAAGTCCATTTCACTAGGAGCTTCTTACGTGGGTTTGCACAGCAAGCTGCACAGGCATATGTTTCACACTAACACACCCCAGAACAAAAAATGTTGAGGGTTGCTCCAGCAGTTTACACAGTCTACACACCATACAGAAGAAATGATATGGTGTGAAAAAAAGAGTTTGGAAGGGATGCGGGGGGAGGAAATGGGCAAAAATCCTCCTACTCACAGGCGGAAGAAAAAGGGAGAATTGGATAGAAGTGTCTAGAGAAAGTGGAGTGGGAGGTAGGAATCTGCCTGCTATGCAGGCTGATGATTCACAAAATGATTTTCCGTTTGCATAAGACTGGCAAACTTAGGACCCAATCTTTTGAACAGTCATCAGCATGGGTAACCTTGTACATGCGTGTTGTTCTCAGCGGTTGGGGATTCAGACACTTTATTGTGCTGTGTAACGTCCTATCCCACGCACATACTAACGGATGCCAACAGTTGTATTCATCACAATATCACAGTTCATTAGGAAAGTCAAAGTAAGGAAAGAACTAACAAGGGCAGTAATAAATAATTAATAAAATATTAATACATGCGTTGGTTGCCTAAGCAGCCCCAGGGAAAACAAAGGACATTTGAATCCAGTAACTGTGCCCCAGATTCACCCAGGAGGATTTCAGCTGATGAAGCCAAGCCAGCAAGTGTGTGGGTGGAGGTGACAGGTGGTCTCCTGATGACTCCCACTGGGGTCAGATCCAGATCAGGACTTAAACGCAGTGGATGCTCTAGGCCGCAACGCACCCAGTTCCTGCTGTGGGCTTCAACCTGTCCTCTCTATGTTGAGGGGATGGGAATGGAATGCCTGCGATGGGGGCCAGCAGAGTGATGTATGCATCTTTATGTGCATACATGTTTAAGGATATGGCTAATCTACAGACCGTGACAGCCTGTGGTGTGGTAAAGTGATAGCTGATCAGCCTGTGATTAGCTAGGGTTATAAGAACAGCTGTAGCACAGGTGCAGCAACATGACATCCAAAGGGACCTTGATAAGCGTGAGGGCGGGGCCAACAGAAACATCATGAAATCCAGCGTGAAAGCGCACGAAGGTCTGCACATCAGCTGCAACAACCTCAAGTTATAGGCTGCAGTGGTACCACCTAAGAGACAGCGGGTAGGAATCTTGATGAAGAGACCTGGGTGAAATGAACACCAGGGTGAATACAAGCCAACAATTCCCTCTCATTGCAAATATGGCAAAGCGTGTACCAGGGAACATTCAGAGAATTGTTGCCACCAAATTCAGACAAACTATTATTCCCCTCTACTAGACACATCTGGAAATCTGTTTTGTGCCCCTCAGTTCAAGCAGGATGTAGAGAAGCCAGAGAGGGTCCAGTGGCAGGACATCAAGTGGACAAGGGTCTAGAGCACAGCACAGGTGAGGAGATTCTGAGGGAGCAAGGCTTTAGTCTGGCAGAGAAGGGGTTAAGGGATGATCTAATAGCAGCTTAAATCTACCTGAAGAGCAATTACAAAGATGACAGAGCCAATCTCTTCTCAGTAGTGCCAAATGATAGTTTTGTAAAAGTTTTAAAAGCAGCTATTATCCTTTCCAAAGCATTTTTACAAAGAGTTATCTTTATTAGTTCAAGATGAAAATCCAGTCAACCCATTTTAACCTTTTGCACTTTTCCTACTTGGGCAAATGGAGGTGGAATCTGCTTATTAGATGTTAGACATAACTATACAGAAGGTATTTCAAGAATACAGTTCTGAAAGTAGGGCTGTTGGTGGAACATGAGTGTGAGATTTTAGATTTAAAAAAAAAGAGATATTTGTAAAAGCAAGGAAGCAAAAAGAAAAAATTATAACTGGTCCAAAAAATTTCCTGCGGGTTTCATAGCTTTTAACAAGTTGAGGTGATATTTTTTCTAAAAAAGCAAAGTTTTTGAAATTTAATTTTGGAAATTGATCAAAATTCCCCGAACAGAATGTTTCATTTCCCTGCTGACCTGAACCTTTTCATTTCGAGTCAGCGTGGCATTAATTTCTACTTGCTAGAACTGGTATTGTGCCTAGTAAAAAATATAGTTCAGGAAAGTCATATGTCCCTTCTTTATGATTTAAGCTTCCCGGCAGATGGGCTCATCATAAAAAACTCCTGATGTGTCATATCAGTTCAAGTCACTGACCGACGATGGTGTAATGCGAAGGATGCCGTTCAGCTCTCAGAGGAAGATGAAGGCTGCAGCCATGGAAAGAGCATCTCTCATGAGGCAGCACGGCAGCTCCGGTGAACACGCAGTGGTGAAATTGGCAGGAAAAGGTGTGATTTAACTGAGCAAACAAACACAAGATATTACGGAATTAAGTGAAATGAGGGCACCAGCAGGCCCGATCCTCCCTTGGCAGACCCCTGGGGCTCCCCTACCCTGCCCACGGCCCAGGGCCCCACGTAAGTCCCCCAGGGCTGTCAGCCCCTGCCCCTGTGACGCCACAGCCTGCCCCATCACTTTGTCTGGCCCTGTTCCCTGGATGGGTCCCTTGGCGCCATGTTGTGGCCTTGTCTCCAGCCCTGTCCCTGTCCCCATCTCCTTCAGCTCCTGACTGGACAGCCAGGACGTCCCTGGCCCTGGCTTAGCCCCTCACCCTGTGGGGAGCTGCTGATGGACCCCAGCACTCCCAGCCATGGGTGACAGCCCCTGTTGGTGGGGAGGTCAGCTGGTGTGAAACCCACAGGCGGGCCCTCCTCTCCACCATGTTGCCGGCCGCGCTGTGACAGCGGGATGAGCTCCAGCCTTGGCACAGGGCACCGATGCGCTCACCTGCGCAGTTATAAACCGGGGAAAATAAACCCTGTGACTCCTGCCGTGCCCGGCCTCGTGTCCCAGCAAGGTGTCGCGGCCGTCCTCTGCCGAGACGTCAGGCGGCGGCACCCATCCAGCTTTCCGGGTTGGGAGGGCGGCGTGGAGTTTGCTCCCCGCGTGTGTGTCATCGGCTGTGCCTTACTTCCTCCTGCAGGACCGGTTAAATATTAACACAGCGACAGAGGTGTATTTGGGCGGGGGGAAGGGGAGAGGCAATCCGTACCTCAACCGTATCGCGGGGACAAATGTCAAGGCGGGCGCCTGCCCCGGGGCCCCGGCAGCTGAGAGGTGGCAGAGGTCAGCGTTCCTTCCCCCTCGATACCTGGGGCAGCCATCCTGCCGCCTGAGGGAGGTTTCCCCGGGGCGAGGAGGCGAGGGCTGGCCCGGGGCTCCTCGCTTTGAACGCCGCCGGGCTCCTCCTGCGTGCCTCCCCCCCCGGGCCGTCGTCTTGAAGGGAAAGCAGTCGGAGACACCCTCTCTGCGGCTTGGGGAAGCGATCCAGGTAACCCCTCTGGAGCTATTATTCGCCTGCCGGGCAGAAGGAGCTGGAGACTGAAAGATAATTTAACCCTCTGCCCTGCTCCTGCCACAGCGGGGAAGCCGTCCCTGGGCCGGCTGGCGGCAGTGGGGTGAGCAGGGGCGTTTGGCAACCCCCTCTCCCGCAGCGTGCCCCGGCTCTCAGGGCAGGTGTTCCCCGCAGTGCAGGGTGCCCAAAGCAATCCGAGCCCCGCTCTGTGCCGGGCCGGCTCTGGCTGCCGCTCCTTTAGTGGGGATATTATCAATATTATCCCCTTTCCTCCGGCGCGGAGGTGGGAGGGAGGGGGCTTATTGCCGGGCCCCAAGCTTGGGTGCAGTGCCTGCCAGCGCTGGCCAGGCCAGTCGCCCGTGCTCCCGTGGGGAGGGTAAAAAGCAGCTCAGACCGAAACCCAGGTATTTGATTCATCATCGGCCAAAATATCACGTTTCGTCTGGGGATCAGGTAATATTTCCCGTCCCTTTTGAAAGTCCATTTTGAAAGGAAGCAAAACAAAAAGGCATAGATGCCTTCCTGTCCCTTCTCGCTTTACTTCACCCCGAGCTATTTACTGATTTTTGGCCTGAATTTGGGCATAAGATTCCAGCAAGTTTATTCTTCTCTGTAAAAGTTCGCTCAGCTAAAGCTTGCTTTGGTGCGGCTGGATTTGTAAGGGGAGGTACGAGGGCTGCTGCCCGGGCTGGCGGGGTCCTCTCCAGGCCCGCAGATCCCGCCTGGGATGGCAGCTTCCTGGAAAAGAACACGGCCCTGACTTTTTGATTTGTTTCCTGGTGCTTTACTCGGGCTGTTTCGCTCCATATGACAGACAATACTAACTCTTAAAAACCACTGACTGGTTTGTCTACGTGCTGAGAGCTATCACAGTGACAGAGCAAGGAGAAATCCCTCCGAGCCGTGCATGGTGACCCTCCTGCCCCGGCTGCCTGCTGGGGACTCCTCCCCACACCAAACCTGGAAATGAAAAAAACCCAAAACCTTTCAAAACCCACTGAGCAAACCCAAACCAGCCTACAAACTAGCCCCCCTCCCAACACGCGGGTGAAGAAATCAGCCCACAGGTTCGGCTTAAAATGTTGATTAGTTGACAGGGCTGTCCCTTAAGTTCGCAAGGTAAACTGAAATCTTGCAAAACGGGAAAATGCAGAGCAAGCTGCCAGTGCAACTGCTGCAGTAAACTCAGCGAGACCCCTTGGTTAAAAACCGAGCAGTGAACAGAGCTCCGGTATAGCTTGATGCTGCAGCTGAACACATTAAGAAAGATGGCAAAAATATTTTTTGTTGGTTGCAGCGGGCAGGGAAGGTCTGTGTGCGGGACATTCCTCCTACATGGGCACTCCGTGAGAGGCACTGCCACCCACCCCTGTGCCATCCCACCACCGCTGCTTTCACAAATGCCTTGCTGGGAATTAATGCAAGGGCTTTGCACAAAACTGCAAAATGAACTGCTTGCTTAAGGGCAGCAAAACAGCTGGGCCGAGGCTTTTGTGTTTTGTGCCTTGGTGTGGTTTTGGTTTTAGCAAAAGGGCAGTTAAAAAGGTGTGGTTGTTACAGGAAGCTCAGGGTGTCTCTGTGATGATACTAATATTTATGCATTGTGCAGAGCTGCCTCAAAGAACACCCCTGAAATCAAACCCAATTTCTTGGTAAGAAATGTGTGCTGACCACAAAACTGCATCCTCTGGCCCATGTCCCTTTCATGCAGGCAAGCTTCAGTTTCCCAGCTGAGAAGTTTGTAAACCAAGCAGTGAAGTCAAAATCTCTCCCACATATTTTGAGGGGGAGGAGAATAATATCACACAAGTGAATCATAAACCCTGGAGAAGCAGAGTGCAGAAGTAAGGTGATGGCTCCCACTCAAGCTCTGTGTCTTATCTCTGACCATGGAGGAGATCTGGCGGTGTATATTCATCAATGACCTGGATGAAGGGATAGAGTGTACCCTCAGCAACTTTGCTGATGATACAAAACTGGGAGGAGTGGCTGGCACTCCAGAAGGCTGTGCCACCATACAGTGTGACCTGGACAGGCTGGAGAGTTGGGTGGAGAGAAACCTTATGAAATTCAACAAGGGCAAGTGTAGGGTACTGCATCTGGGGAGGAATAACCCTATGCATCAGTACAGGTTGGGGGTGACCTCCTGGAGAGCAGCTGTGTGGAAAGGGACCTGGGAGTCCTCATGGACAACAGGATGACCATGAGCCAGCAACGTGCCCTGGTGACCAAGGCCAATGGCATCCTGGGGTGCATCAAGAAGAGTGTGGCCAGCAGGTCGAGGGAGGTCATCTTCCCCCTCTACTCTGCCCTGGTGAGGCCGCATCTGGAGTACTGTGACCAGTTCTGGGCTCCCCGGTTCAAGAAGGACAGGGAACTGCTGGAGAGGGTCCAGCAAAGCGCTACTAAGATGGTTAGGGGTTTGGAACATCTCTCTTATGAGGAAAGGCTGAGGGACTTGGGTCGTTTTAGTCTAGAGAAAAGACTAAGGGAGGATCTTATTAATGATTATAAATACTTAAGGGGAGAGTGCCAGGCAGATGGGAACAGTCTTTTTTCAGTGGTGCCCAGTGATAGGACAAGAGGTAACGGGCACAAACTTGAGCACAGGAAGTTCCATCTTAACACAAGGAGGAAGTTCTTTCCTTTGAGGGTGGGAGAGCACTGGCACAGGCTGCCCAGAGAGGTTGCGGAGTCTCCCACACTGGAGACATTCAAAACCCGCCTGGACGCCGTCCTGTGCAACCTGCCGTAGGTGTCCCTGCTGTGGCAGGGGGGTTGGACTAGATGGTCTCCAGAGGTCTTTTCCAACCCTGACCATTCTGTGATTCTGTGTTTTACCATTCTGTGATTCTGTGTTTTATTTTGTGGTGTAAGAGGCACTCTCAGGTTCAGAGAAATAATTCTGGGGAGTCTCTTTGCACTAGCATCCTTTCTGAGTGCTCAGTCTGGGGAGCTGGGAGGAGATTTGGTGCTTCTCATCCTTGCCCCAGGGCAGGTGGAATGGAGAGCCCAGGATGGCAGGAGCCATTCCTCCCAGCCGGGGTGCCCCCTGTGCGCTGAGGACCTGACAGGACTGCCACAGCATTGATGCTACCAGCCTCTCCCTGGAAATGTATGAATAGGAATCCTAGTTTTGGAGTAAAGCACACAGAAAAACATCAAACCAAACTTTTTTGGGTGTAGCGTTGGGATATAATCCCACTTCCGCTCCCGAAGCCTGCCTGGTGCAGCAGGCATCAGCTTCCCGAGGCGGGGGTAACAACCCCTCTGAACAGAGGTCTGCACCCCTCCGATCCCAGGGTAGCGGCTGGCCCCCTGCGCAGTTGTCCTGCATGACAGTAAGTGATGGAGCACAGGGTTCATTAGTCTGCCAGGACGCCGCTGGCGGCACGGACAGCACACCCACAATGCACATGCAATTGCGGGCAGCTTAGAGAATTATTTTTCCCAGCTGCTCACGATTAACTTTGATGATGCAGATGGAGCTCCCCTGACACAGTCAATCCTGAAGCAGTAGTGTTGAAATAACCAGGAGGGACTAAGGGCAGGAGAGATGCAAGGTCTGTAGGGGAAGGTTTCTGTGCTGAAGAAAGCTTATCTACTTCTTTTGAAACAGTTGTTTTGAGAAAAGATACTGCTCTCCTTCCAAACACTCCCTCATTTAATCTTCTCCCCTTGTTGGTAACACAGGTCACATAAAGTCATATTTTATCACAGGACGCAAAGCAGCAGCTCGTTGCTGAGTTTCTCGATAAGTTCTGTCCTTCAGCTTCAAGTATGCAGTGACCGCTGGTGGCTTTCTGCCTTAGGGACCAGGAGAGAATGCTCCAATGGAGAGGTTCCAGAAATTCATTTTACTTCCTCTCATCTTAACCGCCTCGCTACCAGGTAGGACATATTCATAACCCCTGAAATGAGCCATTGTGGACAAAATGTGTGAACTAATTTTAAAGCCATGTAAATGGCAGTTACTGGTGATATCAGATTGAACAGTCAGTCCCTGAGGGGGATTATTTAAAATGTTTGAAATGGTTAAGTTTGCATTTCAAGCCTGAATGATCTCATGGCTTAGAGTGGGCTTCAGTATGCAGGAGTGAGCAGTGGATGGGGTGGGGAGGAGATGAGCAGGGAGCTTCCAGTGAGCAGGGGTGTCCCACTTATTCCTCCCTCTCCTCGCGCTCATCTTCCTCCTGTCTGTTTGGGACTGCTTTCGAGGGGGCATCTGTAGAGAACTCAATATTGGCAGCTGATTTTACTTCCAGAAATATATGCAAATTATCATTTTACTAGTTTGCCACCAATTTACATTTCATATGCCTGAGTTTCAAAGTGAATTCAGATAAAAGGTATCTTGGTGGCAGAGCTTTAAAGAAAATGTGAATATAAAGTTGGGTAACAGAGACAAGGCTGATTGTTTTATTATAGTCTATCCGGGGTTTTAACAGGCTCTGAAAGGAGGGAGCTGCAGTGGGATGGGAGGGAAGGTATTGTGATGGATTAATAATTGGTGAAAGGAAACACAATGCGGGAATAAACATTGTGTTTTCTGAGCAGACTGGTGTTCCAGTGGAGTTGCACAGGGATGTGTGGTACTCAACAAGCTCTTAAACAACCTAGTAAAGAGGAGTGAACTGTGAGGTGGCAGACTTTGCAGGTGGCGCAGAACTACGTAGGGCAGCCAAATCCAAAAGGAGACTAGGAAGATTTGCCAGAAAATGTCACGATGCCAAGTGAGTAAGTAATAAAGGAGCAGAAAACATTCAATGCAAAGCATCACTTAACTGAAGATGTCTCGTGGCGGAAAAGAGTAGATATCTTGGGAAGAGAGTAAATTGCTGAAAAAGAGAGAAATTTCACCACTTAGTGTCTTCAGCAAGGGAAATACAATGAAACCTGGCATTATATAAATCTGCAGAAAGCTTATGTCTTGAACACTGTATGTTTTGTTAGCCCTTCCATTTCAAAAAGGACATATTAGGTCTGAGAAAGGTGTGAAGTGTGATAGATGTGATCAAAGGTATGAGGAGGCCTTCATTAGACTGAGATATTTTTCTGCCTGTGAAAAAGAAGAAATAGTAAGCATTTATTAAAATGATTAATTATATGGAGGTTAATGGCAAAATGGGTATTCACAATTTCTCATAGCAAAAAGAACTAGTAGCAACCAGTAAAACTATCAGAAAGAAGATTTAAGGCAAACCAAAGAATGTACTTTTCCTCACACTTTTCCTCTAATTAAACAGTAAAACTCACAGTCACTGGATGTGGGGGATACCAAATTATAAATAGGCTGAAAAACACTAAAAAAAAATATCATGGATGTAGGTCCGTAGGGGCAGATGCAATCATCAGCTCAGGAAGTCCCTGGATCTCATTTTTGGACACTGAGAAGTTTTAACAAGGAAGCCTCAGTTTTTATTTGTTCTGTTTCTTGCACTGTCTTCCTAAGCCTCCAGAGCAGAGTACTATGTGTTTTAGAGGATTTCTGTTACCCTTCACTAACGCTTTTAGTCAAGCATGCCTGCAATGGGTGTTTTACTGCCCCACCTGCAAGCTGTACTGGAGTAGCAGGCATTGCCCACACTGTGTGGCCGCAGCCACAGGAGCACACCCTAATGCAGAGAGAAAAAGTGTGTGGCGGAGAGACAAGTGTTGCTCGTGAAAGAAGTATTGCCGCTCTCAGGGCGTCTCGGGGAGTGTGGCTAGGCTGCCGAGACGGCTGCATGGTGCAGCCGGTTTGAGCATCCCCCTGGGCGGGCACGGCGTGCCCTTCGGCAGCGATACCATTGCAGACCTCGGGGATGCCATGCAGTGCGTGGTCCCAGCCTGCTACCAGGGTATTGGTGGTGGTGCTGCCATGCTCCCAGCCTGGGGACCCTCACCACTGGAGACAAGAGACAGTGCAGGAGGAGAGGAGGAGTAGTCCAGCAGCAGAGGCAGGATACAGCTGTCAAACAGTGAGTAAGAGAAGAGATAGGAAGACACACTCGGGGGCTGTGGAGAGGTTTGTCTGCAGGTGGGTGGAAATATGTGTCGCTGAGTACCAGTAGACCAGTATTACTTTACAGAACCATCCTATAAGCATTTAAAAAGTCTTGTTAACATAAGCAAACAAGCTAGTCCTTCTCTGCAGGCTTTGACAAGCTCTAACCTATTTTGGCTTTCAAAAAGCTCAGCTGCAGGGCTCTTGGTTTTTGGGATAAACTTGAGATGTGCTGAAGAAAAATCTTACCAAAACCATTTATGGCAGAGCTGTTGCTGGCCAGCAATAAGGCAATGAAGGAGGAAGACAAGGTAGGATGAGCAAGAGACTAAAGAAAAAGTTAAAAGAAAAAGGAATTTGAAACCGACTGGAAGGAAAAAAATGTAGAAATTCAAACAGAAATAGCAGAGAAGGAAGGGAGGAAAACAAACCAGACACAAAAACAAGGATAAAAGGCAGGGTTTATGGAAGGGCGATATGGGTATAGAGGGGGAGATTATTTTGAAATACGATAATGAGGCTGGAGAAAAGGAATCATTATGGCAAAAGGGTAAGTCCATCCTGTCCTTCACTGCACTGCATCCAAATAGGTCACTTATAAAAGAGGAAAGATGGAGTCAGCAGAGGAGACGAGGGAAGTAAAAGAAGGTAGCCATGTCTCAATACGCTTGTTGCTGAAACCTTCAGCATGAAAAAGCTGTTCTTTAGAGACAGTTCAAACGGGGAAGAAAAAACATTGGTGATGAGAGGCAAGGGCGGTTCTTTGGCAAATGAAGCTCCCTCAGTGCAGGCGTCATCCAGGGAATGAGATGCATTTTTGTTTCTTCAAAACCCCCAGTGATGTGACAGTGAATTTGTGTGACAGAGGAGGGAATAAACAGCTCATAAAGTCGGTGTATACTCTGCATGCTATTGGGAAGGACTGAGTAACAGAAATACCGTAAATGCTTACCAGTTTAAGCAACCTTTCACCAATGGTGACTGCTTTATAACCGTCTGGTGATGTGCCTTAAAGAAGCTGTCCTAACTCAGCTTTGTTCTTCAGAAGTCAAAGGGTAATGCAATATCATGAAGACAGGCATTTGCCTGTTGCAAAGATGATATTTGCCTGGGTGGGATTTCTTATTGGTTTTGTGTGAGGAAGCAGATGTTAAACCAGCTGTTTAGAGCTGAACATGTAATTTCTGTAAAGTGCAACGGCAATCTAGCCTGAGGCCTTAATTTGTCTAAAAGCAACCATCTGCAAGGTATTTTTTAAGCAGTATGTAAATGAAACCAGCACTAAAATTTCTCCTTAGTGCAAGAAGCAAGGCCCAGCAAAAAAGGACTTACAGCACTGGTAACTGGGTTTAGATCCCGTTTCTGTCATTAATGTCCTCTTTGACCTTACACAAGTCACTTTATCAGTGTTTGTATGTGGGTTGGACAATAGAACACACTGTTAGTTCAGGACTCCACGTGCTATTGCAGGATAAAAAATAAAAGCAAAAAGATAAAAAGGCAAAGTTAAAACTACCAAAAAACCGTTTTGGCAGCAAGTGGAGAGGCTCATGAAACTCCTTTTTTGGTTGTGCTGGGGCCTTACTGAGATCTAAATGGAGGAAAGGTTGAGCTATGTCCCACTCCTCAGTCCTCTTGCCACCTATAGGATCCCCGTACAGGGCTTACGGACCTGTTGCCTAGCTCACAGAAGTCAGTGAAAGACTGCCTATTGCTCCAGCAGATATGGTTGGTGGAAGAAGATGTAGATCCTACCACACCCATAGACTGATAAAAAATATTATATTAAATAAATGAAGGAATAACTCATACCTACCTGCCTATACTGTCCTGACTGTCTGAAGAAAACAAAAACAATATTAGCCATGTATTTTTAGAGGCGATGATTACTGATTATTTATGTTTAGGGATAAATTTCAAGACTATAATGGAACTCACAGACATGATCTCACAGCAAATGATTAATTAACAGCTAGCAGTGTACTGAAAGTCACATCATTTATACAGAGCCATGGCAAACCACAGCTCCTAAAGGAACTAAAGTGTTTGCACAGGCGTAGAAGTAAGTTACAAATGCACAGAGATGGGTTTGCATTAAGAGGAGCAGTGGGGATAACTACTGCAGCTCCTGTTTCATGAGCAACTAAATGCACTTTGGTGTTAACTCTAAGGAAGTTTGTTCACGGCTGTGTCTGTCATCATGGTAGCTGTTTATGTCCACTTCAACCAGTCTGGAAGAATTAAAACAAAGGGTGAAAATAAAAAAATTCAGCACATGAACATGTTATAGACACCATAGAGGTACAGGGAGTAGTATTGCAAAGGCTGCTACAATATGAGTCAAGAAAAAACAGATAATTCAAAGGCCTATTTAAGCTTAGGATAGTGTCTCAACCCTGGTAATATAAGTTACAAATAGAAATCATGACAACTGGTTGTTGAATATCAGGGAAGAGGGCGTATTATGTGACAAATGGTCTCACTAGAATGCACTTCATCAGTGCATGTTCATTAGAAGACCCATAGCTCTGTAAATGATGCCATCCGCAGACATGTGGCCAATCCCTAACATTCAGAAAGTGACAAATAGAAAAAAGACAAAATGGCTTTTAGGCATTTTGTTGGGTTAACTGTTTATAAAGCAATGTATTAAGGTATGCACATAGATTTGGTTACTGAGTTCATCTTCTAGATGTTTCATGTTTTAAAGCATTTCAGTTCACCTTTACAAGTCTGAAGAGAGTTTTGAATAAACGCTACTGGAAAAGAATGAGCCATTTAAGGTGAACAGAAATATGCTTTACTGTATCTTATCTGGCTTTATTAACTATCAGTGGAAGTGAAGTTTGCTTTTCATTTAATGTTTTATTGTTCACACACAGATACACTCTGGAGAATGAGGTGCATGGCAGAGGTAACATAACCCACGAAGGTGGAAAATTTTTGTAAAGGTTTTTGTAAACATGAGAGAACTCAAAGTCAATCATACAAAGAACCAGGGAGACCTAGGTTTGTATAATCCCACAAAACAAAGAATGAAAAGGCTCTTGTCTGTAAACCCATGTGGTGGGTGGGAGGAAAAAGAGGAGCTATTTATATTAAAGAACAATTCTTGGCACAAACCTGGTTAGATATACACTGCCTAGGATTAAATGTGAGCTGGGAATTAGAAAATGCTGTTGACATTGGAGCAATGAGGTTACAGACCCTATGCCCTCAGTGCATTCACCCAGGCTCTGGTTGCAACACCATAACTGAAACTGGGGTCTGGTTCCATTTATACAACTATCAAACACCTCTTTTCTGTGAAACATTACAGCATATTCTCCCCTACTCACATCAGCTATTGACTGAATGAAAAATGAATTTTTCAATAATTTGTAATTCATCCATTCATGAATAAACTACCTAAAATGTACAAAACCTGGGTTGAATGAAACCTTTAAAAATTACCTAATTGTCCTGAATACTCTTAGCAAGGGAATAATGGCCATTTCAGACTTTCTTTCTCCTGGAAAATAATTGGACACTTATGCTCAGGCCAAATTTGCAGACTTGGTGTTTTAATTAGACTGCTATGGACTGTAGCATTTAATTGCTGTAATTATGCAGACTACAGCCTGAATCGTTAGGGGTAGCACTGGCAGTCCTGGTGCTTCCTTAGCACAAATGTTTCCCAGTAAGTGACGAAAAACTCACTGGTGAAGTAGATCTCACTGGCAGGACTGCTTGGTCTGCAGAGAGCTTGTGAAATCTCCGTGCTTGGAGATACTCAAAATATGACTTGACAAGGCCCTGTGCAAATGACCTAACTGTGAAGTTATCTCTGCTTGGAGCACAGGGTTGGGCTAGAGATTTCCTGAGGTCCCTTGTCACCAAAACCTTTCAGTGCCCCCATCAAAGAGCAACTCTGTCACAGTGAGGTGCAAGTCAACACTAGGCCAAAAGGGAGCAGACCTGAGCTTTGAGGCAGGTGAAGAGATGATACGAGCTGTGGGGGATAAGAGCGAGCCTGGTGGGATGTGTGCAGAGCACAGACAGTCCCCTGAGATGAACCTCGGTGACAGCAGAGCCTGCAATGACAGTCCTCTTCCTCCTCCTCCACTCCACCTGCATCCAGCAGGGCTGTGGGTGGCAGTGACTTAGTAAAGGGACTGGCTTATGAGAGCATACTATTTTGGGGTCCTCAATACAGGAAAGACATTGATAAACTAGACCAAGTAGAGGGCCACCAAGATGGTAATGAGCTGGTGCGGTTGCTCTGTGAGGAGCAGCTGATGGAGGAGGGCTTCTTCAGCCTGTAGGAGAGGTGGCAGCAGGGTCTCTAATGGCAGCCTGCCAGTACCTGCAAGGAGGTTGTCAAGAAAATGGAACCAGGCTCTTCGCAGTGGTGAATGGCAAGAGGACAAGAGACAACAGGCATATGTTGAAACAAGAGAGGTTCAGAGTGGTCAAAAGGAAAAGCTTTTTCCCCATGAGAACAATCAGGCAGTGGAGCAGGTTGCCCAGAGCAGCTGTGCAGTCTCCATCCTTGGAGGTTTTCAAGCCCTGACTGGATAAAGCCATGAGCAACCAGGTTCAACCTCAGAACTGATCCTACTTTATCAGGGGGTCTGGATTGGAGACCTCCTGAGGTGACTTCCAACCTGAATTACTCTATGGTCATTTGGTCACCTACTCCTCCTTGAAAGGCATTGATAGCACCTCTGCCTTTGCTCTACTGCATATGGAAACAGCATGCTCTGGGGAATTGACCCCAAATCCAAAGGGATCCACAAACAACAAAGACCCAGAGAAGCAGGTTTCTAATTTCACACAAGGCTGCTCTCTCAAGGCCTGTTCCCTGAGACATCAACCAAATGATCTGGGTTGTTCTTAGTTTGAAACTTTGTCTCTCATGAAGACGAGGCTATCTGATGCTTTGTCTCTGAGAAATACTTTAAGATTTGCCCACCTTCAAAATTGCACCCATTTCCCCTAGCTATTTCAGGGACTGAAGTCACAGCTGCTGCTTTGAAATAAAAGGTCTCTGCCTTCATCCTGCCTTCACTTTCTGCTTGGTAGAAGCAAATGCTTCTGCCTTCCCACGCGCAGGGGATCCACCATCTGCCTGGGCAACAGCTGCACATTCATTCCTCTGAGGGCCACGGGAGGCCCTGGGTCTGTTGAGGAGGAAAGGAAAACAGAATGCCTTCATTAGAATGAGCTTCACTTCTAACAAATAGTAGCCAAAATTCATGCTACCTTTTCAGGAGAATTCATGAATTACAGCAGCTCTGGCTAAGAGAAAGCCTGAGAAGGTGGAGAAGGATTTATGTAATGTATGCACGAGAAATATGGGAAGAGGCAGATGAATAGGGGAAAGAGCATGGAAGGATGTATGCTGGGGCTGCAAAAAATCAGTGGCAATCTGAGGTATGGAAAAGGGACCAGTTACATACTCCTTTATTTATTTAAAGTCTAGAGAACTCCTGTGTTTTCCTATTTAAAAGTGGAACTTTTTTCTTTCAGCAAAATGATGTCAGCTTTTTAGTGAATTGCTGAAAAGAGAAAGGTGATTCTGGAGTGGGAGGAGGAGAGATCAAAAATAAAATGCATCTTTAAAGAAAAACTTTTACTCTAAGATGGAGCTGAAAGGTTAGATTGTACATCTCCATCTCTGAACTGGTTAAGATCTTTTAATCTATATAAAGCCATACTTCTTGGATTTGTAATAATTGGTTTGGGAATCCATTATAACAATGCAGTAGTGTTTACTGCTGTGGGATTAACATTACTCAGTTGCAATTTCAATTCGCCATACATAACTTTAACTGACAGGCATTATAGAAAATGAGACAAGAATCTTTTCCTGAAAGTATCAGGTACTGATGACTGTCAGAGGTGAAGTGCCAGCTCAGCTGAATCAAGAACCTTTCCTGATACATGACTAAGTGCTTAATACCCCAGTGCTCCTAGTGAATAACGCTACTTGAACCAGGACGCCTGGCTTTTTAACCTTAAATTGTTGGCAGTAAAAATTAAGTCAAAGGCCTTTGGTGGTGGTGTTGTACATGTATTTGCAGACTGTGTTTTTTTCTTCATTCCAGGTCTTGGCTTTTGTTACTCTATTATAAATGGCCCTACTAATGCAACAGTCCTTGCTGGTTCAGAGGCCCGGTTTAATTGCACTGTGTCGGTAGGATGGGTAATTCTCATTTGGCTGTCCAATGGAAATCCTGTCCTCACTGTCATCAATTCTGAAGGAGCTTTTGAAACATCAGACCGCTTCACCTCTCAAAATTATACAAGTAGCAATGGGTTTACCTCGGAGCTGATCATCCACAACACCCAGCTGAGTGACTCTGGAAAAATTGAGTGCAGCATCCAGCAACCTAGCAAGAGCAGCTTTGCGTTTCTTTCTGTTCAAGGTGCGTATAGCCAGTGGTAGAAAGCTATTTTATTATACTGCACTTAAAGGAATCCTCTGATGAATTGCTCAAATTATCCTTGTGAAGGAGTACATGCTCTCATTTACCATCCTTTGCCTCCTGTCCTCCTTGTCTTAATTTTACTGTCAAAGCAGGTTTCAAAGTCACATTCAGAGTGCTATTGACAAAGGTTATAACTGCCCTTGTTTTTTCCTGTTATATCTCTTATTCTTTATTGGATTGCATTAAAGTGCCTGAAGGCTATATGAGGCCCACCAGCAGACAGCCAAAAATTATCTTTTGGTTAGAAACAGTATGGATTACCCCTATGCACACCTTTATACATGGACCTTCTGCTGTCTTTAGGGCAAATCTCTCTACTGCTCTCTGACTCGGGAATCAGTCTGTATCCAGCTTATTTGAGTTTGGTTTAATGGTGTGTAGAAGTAAAGCCCTTGAGACACCAGGTGATACTCTTCATATGATTGCTGCTGCAATCTACCATTTCCAAGGAACAAAATGTTCCTGCATATCAAGCCCCTGTATATGAGACCTCTTCCTCCTCTCTGACGCATCAGTAGTGACAGAGTGCAGCCAGTAAAGCAAGATGTAAGCACCAGACATTATCTATTTGTCAGAGGTGCTTCATGCAATGAGAACATCTCATCATCTACCCATAAACCTTTCCTGATAAAACCCGAACATACTTAAAACTTAGAGGGAAATGCTGTTATTTCATTATGTTGTCCTTCAGTGGAAATATATCAAGATAGCTAAAAAGTATAATTTCCTGCTTTTTATTGGAAAGGTACTGAAAGCTGAGACTAGTGCTTTAGGCATACTGGACAATGTGTCTGTGAAGTTGCAATATCTGCGTGTTTATATCATGCATATGGTATATCTGTGTTAAAAATTATTGGTTTTGACTTCATATCTCGAGGTATAGCTATTTCTGGTAGCAAGATAAGATTTAAAGCTATCAGCAGGAAAGCAATGCAGCCAAATATTCTGAAGGAACAAAACATCTTTTCCCTCCTACAGTTAATGGATCTTTATTCATCAAAAATAGCACCTTAACAGTAAAAGAGAACAAAACAGTTGAAATTGTTTGTGAAGCCTTGGGATGGGCTCCAGCTCCAGAAATTACCTGGATGTCAAATGACTCTTTCATTGATAAGTCGAGGTATGTTACCCAGCAAAGTCAAAGATCTGATGGCCTCCACGATGCCCTGAGCATCCTAACATTGACTCTGACGGACACTGAGATTTTGACTTGTTTAGCTGACATAGAAGCACTCCCTAACCCCCAGAATGCAACTCTAACTTGTATTTTTCTCAACTCTACTATAGGTAAGTGAATATCTTTATGTACTTTGCCTATACTGTAGTACCCGTACTGTACTAGCTATACTCACAACTGTGCTTTTTGTTTTGTTTTGCTTTGTTTTATTTTGAAAAGTCTTTTATTTTCAAATGAAATGCTATGAGATGTGCAAAGGTGATAGAATTAAGACCCAGTAGTCACAACCTGATTCATAGGTAAGGTTAAATTCACATCTGTGAGAGGACTGGTACAAGCCTAATGAACCATGAAGTCTAACTGAGGACTGAGCAAGACAAACAAAGCCGTACATCTGCCACTGACTCCTACTATGGATTCACTACTAAGAAAACTGGCCTTTTCTCCTTGGCCAAGTAAACATCTAGTGAATTTAGATCTTAAATATTCTTGACTAGGC
Organism: Pluvialis apricaria; assembly: GCA_017639485.1. Taxonomy (NCBI): domain Eukaryota; kingdom Metazoa; phylum Chordata; class Aves; order Charadriiformes; family Charadriidae; genus Pluvialis; species Pluvialis apricaria. The sequence continues at coordinate 101,649,299 of CM030007.1, read as the reverse complement.
CATGCCTGCCATGTTAACCTCATAACCATGTTAGACCTCATTTACTCAAAGCCAACCCCCCAGGTGAAATTGTTCTCCTCAATATTCAATGCCAGTTTTTTCACTGACTTGGAAGAAAACCCAGGATTTTATACTGAGTATCTGCACGCAACCCAGAATAGATTCTGTACTAGCACTTCACGTGCAAATAGAAAGTTCTCTGTATGAGCAGTGATGAGATGTGATGGAACTGCTGGAGAGGGTCCAGCAGAGGGCTACAAAGATGATTAGGGGACTGGAGCATCTTTCTTATGAGGAAAGGCTGAGGCACTTGGGGCTTTTTAGTCTAGAAAAAAGAAGACTGAGGGAGGATCTTATCAATACTTATAAATACTTAAGGGGAGGGTGCCAGGAGGATGGGAACAGTCTTTTTTCAGTGGTGCCCAGTGACAGGACAAGAGGTAACGGGCACAAACTTGAACATAGGAAGTTCCATCTTAACATGAGGAGGAACTTCTTTCCTCTGAGGGTGGCAGAGCACTGGCACAGGCTGCCCAGAGAGGTGGTGGAGTCTCCCACACTGGAGACATTCAAAACCCGCCTGGACGCCGTCCTGTGCAACCTGCTGTAGGTGTCCCTGCTGTGGCAGGGGGGTTGGACTAGGTGATCCCCAGAGTCCCTTCAAACCCTGACGATACTGTGATACTGTAACTGTTGTGGAATGGTGGGCTGCACTGAGGCTGGCACCTAATTGCAGGTGGTAGCATTTATATGTAGGAACTTCTATACTGTATACCTGTCACCAATCTGCTATAAGAAAATCTTCGTACGTGGTGTATTCACCCATTACAGAACAAAAATCAGGTCACCAAGAGAAGCTGAATATTTATGGGCCTTATCCCCCAGTCTACTTTGATAACAGAGCCACTAGGCCTGCTTCCCTCTTCCTGGCATGGTCTCTTTCACATCTTAGAGGAAGGTAAAAAGTGTCCTGCAGCAACATATGTGGAATTCTTTGGACAGTGCTTTGGTTGTTTTTTATTGCCTTTTATTTAAGTAAATTCAAGGTTGCTTTAATCCAAGCATGGATGTTGGGCAAATCTCTCAAGAACAGTAAGCAACACCTTTGATAATCCTAAATATTTTTGCTAAAGTTGTCTGCATTTTCTGTAACGCTGCTGATCTTTGGCCTTACTGACATCTTATGAAAATTAAATTCCATAATTTAGCACATCCACAGTACTAGAAGGTTCATCAGGAAAAGGACAATTTTATGTGGTCTGTGCTGCCAGCATGGAACAAAGCAAGTGGGACTATCACTACAGATCTGCCTCATAGTCCAACAGAATCCTATGAAAAATGTTTTCTTTTCCAAACCGTAACACAATAAGAGCAAGTAAAAGGAAGTATCTCCCTGTGGGTTAGCAGTGTTTAATGCAGATGAGGGAGACAATACCAAACTGTCCCTCTGTTGGGACTAGCCAAGTGTCTCAACTGTCAGGTAGAGCAGTCTCAAGACAAACTAAACTTGAAGGACTAATTGCATGGCAGGGAGCTGAGATTACTGGGTATAGGTACACTGTCTCCTGTGGTGACATAGTTCACCCTACAGTAACATCCATTTTATTAGCCTTATCCTGTGGTATGGGAAAGGCATAGATTATATGGAGTTTTTCACAGTGGCTCTATGCATCCCCAACTGTCTTCTATACAGAGTAGTGCCTTGAATCTATGTTTCTTTTTATGATGTGGTGAACATTGTGAACTTCCGTAATCATGCTGACAGCTTCTCTTGATGAACGGATTCTTCTTCTGTAATGGGTGAACACAGCACCTACAAAGATGTTCTTATAGTGGATTGATAAGGGGTTTGGTATAGAGGTTTCGACATACAAACAACTGAGGAGGTTGAGTAACCGTGCCTTTTATTTTAAGTATGAGTCATTATTAGCAAGCCTTTTTCAGAAATACTTGCTTTGTAATGTAGTTGAAAAAGGTCATTTCACCATTCTTAATAGGACTTTTTTGTAGTCACATTGATCCTAATTACTGACTAAGCAAAATAGAACTATCCTGAGGAAATTAATAAATTACCCTGCCTACTCATTTGTGAAGTATTGAGGTATCCACCCTCGGTTTCCATAGCTACTCATTGTAAATCAGAAGAGGAGAGAAACAGATGTCATGAAGCACAATTAGTGTATAATTAGTGATTGTATAGGACCATCATTCATTTCTCTGGAAAAATCATTGTGCAGCAGCAGACACTCAAAAATTGTCAGGATATGAGAATATGAAGTCTTTAAATTATTAGAATGAAATAAAGACGTGACATTTATGACAGACGAAGATATATAATGTATATATCACACTGGAAATCTCAGAGCTTGTCTGACTTTTCATATACAGACTCAGCCTTAGCTAGCTGTTGTCAGGAAAGAATATGACTAGCTTTAAACATCTAAGAAGTCCTTCCCAAAACTTCAGCCTTCGCTTAAAAGTTGGAGGAATCGAATTCCTCCATGTTCCTCACAAGCAATACCTGTCCATTCACAAGAACTGCAACCAAAAATCTGAGCCCTCTTCAGCCAGCCATCTCCTGGTCAACGAATGTCCTACCTTCCTGCATCTCTAGATCAGTCTTAATCTCACACCTTTCCATACAAGGTGATGCATTTTAATGTCAATCACTCCTCCTCCAGAGTTACATCACTCACAGTGGTGTTTGCCATGAGCCTGATCTTCCTTTGCTTTTTAAGTTAGCCAGAAAGATCCAAAGTGCCCAAGAAGTGATGTGCAGCTTTTCCTGGTCTCTCATTTCTCCTTTGTCACCAGGATGTGCCAGGGAAAATCCCCTTTTCTCCAGATACTTAGACCAAGTAAAATTTTGGGCAGCCTTGGGAGGAGCCAGAGGTCCGGATAGCGGCAGAGCATGGACCCTATAGAATGAGGAAGTGGCTTTGTCCACACTAACTTGTAACTCATGTAACTTGGTGTGGATTTGCTAACGAGCGGTTTAATGCCCTCGTGCCTTAGCGCCCCTCTCTTGCACCCCTACTTGTGTGTTGAGCTGGCAGCTCCTGCATTCATACCTGCTGGTCCCAGTTTCTTTCTGCGTCCTCCAAAACTGGGGAGAAACTGCAATGCTGAAGTGCCGGGAGTGTTTGTGTTGTATCCTGTCTTGCCTTCAACTCCGTAGATCCTCTTTTGGCATGTAACCTGAACCTGACAGGGAGCAAAATACCTTGGTGTGGCAGCCAGCCTGGAGGTATGGGCCAGTGCAGGTGTGTTTAGCTGCTCCCTTCACACTAAAGTTAAGCTTTCCCCTATAGCTAAATAGCTGTCTTTCGTATTTTAGGCATCTTGAAATCCCTGTGGCAAGCTTTATGGAACAAGATATGATAAAATGTAGATATTTGTTGCAGTACTTCCAGATAAAAAAATTATGAACAAATTTATCATCAATTGTCAGTGAATGCTTGTTTTCTCTAATGGTCAGAAGAAATTAAAAACATGTTGATTGAGCATTAGGATTACAGAAGACTGGAACAAATTGCTTAGTCATAATGACCTGAGCTTTGGAGAATGCAGACTCCTAACAGAGGTTCAAGCTTCGTAGGAGGCTCTGATCCTGTATCTTCACAGTCTGAAACCTCCAAACCCCAAATATATGCCCAGGCAAATTTGTAGATAAAAAGGATTTACTTTATTCCCTGCCATAGGTAACCAGCAGCTAGTCTGGTTCACACTTCAGGGGAATATTCCTGACACTGCACAGCTACCAGTCACCTACATTGCTGAGTTACCTTTTCCAGAGGCTGTCACCGAAATGTGGCCACGCAGTCATTAACTGGGACCTCTAATGAGGAAATAACAACCATAAATCCAGTGCGACAGAATGGGTTTTGTCAAGTTTGGATGGATCTCACACCTGTAATTTGGATTGGAAGCTTTTTTCTAAACAGCTGTCAAAATTATTTTGGGACTGTTTTTCAAAGGGTAGCCAAATTTGAGGTGCTTCTGTAATATTTGGTCAAAATCAAAGGGCAAGATGATGTGAAAGTCAGAACCAACATCTTCCTTGTGCATCCAGCTACATGAGAAATACGAGGTATTTTTAAAATTCTGTGCATGTGGGAGATCTGTAGGAAAACCATTTGGTCATAGCAACCGATTTCAGCAAGACAATGAATTATCTTTAAATCACCTAAGTTAACTCTGTAGATTACAGCAAAGATAAAGGAATTAGTTAATGTGAGAAAGTCAGTAGTGAAGATGGTTTAGTAGCTGTGTATTCCCAAATGGTGCTACTTTTGACAGGTTTTGCTCTTCACTGCTCTTTAAGTAGGTAACAGATGCCCTACCAAAACCAAACACCTGCTGAAATCAGTGAGAGAAATCTCAAAATGGGACTAATCAGAAAATAATATCTACAGGCTAGAGATCTCCGTCTGTACTAGGCACCTAAGACTATCGCTGTGGTCTGTGGGGAGAAATGGACACTTCTTCAGAGCTGTTCATCTTATCCAAAGAGACACACATTTGACCAAATGAATTGTAACCCAAAATAGCTATTTTCTCTCCACTGACAAGAGTAGCTAGGCAAGACACTTAATATCTGCTATATAGACATCTAAGTTGAATCTTAACCCCACTCCCCAACCCCAAATGTCTCCAAAGGATGTTGGGAGGCCCAGTATATCTACAAAATAAATTTTAGGTTGGAAGATTGCGACCCGGTGTTTTTCAAAAGAGAAGTAGCTGTGAGAAAAGTTACAATTGCAATAAAGAATTTGCATTTGGAAACACTTTAAATTCTTGGGTGCCATCCATAAATACAGAGTCTATCATTTGGAAAACACAGACTCCTTGTTAAATAGTCAACAAGCTGTTAATAGCTTCTCACAGAAAAGGTAAGTATTCTGAAAAGGATGTTTTGAGGTTCTGATAGTACAATGTTTCTCCATTTAATTTAACAGAAAATGATTACCAAGAAGACAGCGGAAGCACATGGGTTATTGTACTTGCGGTTGTGCTTTCTCTTGTTGGTATTATTCTTCTGATTATTATTATTGCGGTTGTCGTACGCTGCTGTTGTCTAAAGAAAAAAGGTAAGTGGACCTTCACAACTGGTTTATATGTTAAAAAGTATCCTCGATTACATACAAATCTCCTAATTGTGTCAGCTCTGGTGCTGTGCAAGGACCTATAGGCTGAAGTGTGAGCAGACAGATCCTGCTCTTAACCATGACCTGGTTAAGATGCTCCTTACTTTCACCTTGCTGTTTCTCTTATAAAGTGGTTCCAAAGTAATCAGTGTCAGCCGTTCACATTTACTACAAGGGGGTCGTGTTTTCCAGCAGTACGTTAACTTTCAACGATGTTTAGTTTCTATGCTGAGGTTCTTTGTTGATGCATACCTTCAGTGCGGTGTGCCTGATTTCCATTTTCTGTGTAAGCTGTTCTACAGGGGTGTCACGCAGTTTTGAAAACAGGGAGAAGAGCTGCCCCTGTGGTAGCTGGAATACAGTGCACGCTCTAAGAGGAGCTCTCTAGTATGTCACATTTTATCTTCCTGCATGTTAAACACATTTCTTTTTTTTTTTTTCCCCCAGGGTCTACATATCAAAATGAAATAAGGTAAGCTGGATGAAAATAATCAAAATCCTGGCTTGTATCAGAAATACTGTGGCCAGCAGGAGTAGGGAAGTGATTGTCCCACTGTACTCAGCACTGGTGAGGCCCCACCTTGAGTACTGTGTTCAGTTTTGGGCCCCTCACTACAAGAAAGACATTGAGATTCTGGAGCGAGTCCCGGGGAGGGTAACGAAGCTGGTGAGGGGTCTGGAGCACATGTCTTATGAGGAGCGGCCGAGCGAACTGGGGTTGTTTAGCCTGGAGAAAGGAGGCTGAGGGGAGACCTTATCAGTCTCTACAAGTACCTGAGAGGAGGCTGTAGTGAGGTGGGGGTCAGTCTCTTCTCCAAAGTAACAAGCGATAGGACAAGAGGAAATGGCCTCAAGTTACGCCAGGGGAGGTTTAGATTGGATATTGGGAAAAACTTCTTTACAGAAAGGGTTGTCAAGCACTGGAACAGGCTGCTCAGGGAAGGGGTTGAGTCGCCACCCCTGAAGGTATTTAAAAGACATGTAGACGTGGTGCTGAGGGACATGGTTTAGTGGTAACTTGGCAGTGCTAGGTTAACGCTTGGACTTGATCTTAAAGATCTCTTCCAGCCAAAACGATTCTGTGATTCTATGATTTTATGAAAATCCCGCAAACGTTACCTCTCTGATTCAGCAAGCGCAGAAATTGCAAACTGAAAATACTCTCCTACTGAAGCCGATGGGCAAAAGCAAACACTTACAAACTGGCCGTAGCCCGGGGAAGGCGGGGAAGGAGCCCTGCCTGCTCCAGGCTGGCTACCTGCAGCCTGCCGGGCGATTGCCCGCGCCGCCACAGGGGGTCACTGCGAGCCCAGCAGCTCTGATGGGGGCTGCCTGCCTCGGGGAGGGGGGGTGCGGGGGGATCCCCCGGCATTCCGGCCAAAAGCCCTGCCGCAAGCTAATTGGGATAGATTGGCAGGCAAATTAGACCGTTTCCCCGACTCTTTTAAGGTTCGTTAGAGTTAGCCCGGTAAAAAATTAAATATATAGATGAAGCCGCCCCGATGATGAATGTCATCAATCAAGTGATTATCAGACGCACTTGAGTACAAAGCTGTCGGTTGGTACATTATTGCATTGAGTTGGAAAACGTTAAAAATCATGAGCTGATGGTTATCAGCATTAAGATCCTATTTATTGGCGCCAGTGCAGCTATGACAGCAACGTCAGTGGGGTTATTTGGATTTATTTTTTCTAAGCTTCTAGAAAGTATCGTAAATTCATATTCTGCCTATACTTGTGGGGCTTTTAATTCCCCATCTCTGTAACAAAATGTCACACCACCTTGCCTTGCACTTCACTAATACCTAGCTTCATTAACAGCATCTTGTGGGGTAATTGTGTGTTGTTGTGTCTGTTGACAGATTTCCATTTATACAGCACTTTATCGATACAAAACAAAATAAGAAAATTAGGTAAACACTATTTTCTCCTGAGGAAATGGTGCTAATTATACCATGCCATACGAGTAAACTTCCACATGATTTCTGAGTTTGTAATGCTAAATTGATCATTTTACCAACGGCAACTATATAAATAGGGCAGGACTAAATGAGCAGGGAACAGGACGTACAAATTGCATATTGGTTTTGCTATGAGAAAAGTGCTACAAAGCCTTTTTGCTTGGATTCTGACTTGGTTCTGCCAAAAGTCCTCTTCAAGGGTCAACCCTGCTAAAGGCAAAATCAATTGGACATGCAGGGAAGCATCTGCCCAGCAGTGGGGACTGGTATGGCCGGGTCCATGTCCTTACCAGGACCTTGCCTTGCTGATATGGGCTTGCATACTGCTTTCTTTCAGACAACCTGAACAGGTCCAGAATAGGGCATAATATTATACTTTCCCCCTATGTCTTTGAATCTAGTCTGGGAAAATACAGTTATATCTTCATAACAGAATGTGTGGCTTTAGATCTCAGTACAGTAAAGTTCCTATTTTCCCATTAACTTCAAACATGAGTTGTTGTACTGACTTCATAAACGTTGCTTACACTTTGAAAGTTAAGCAAACACTGAAGCAAATACTTAAGCACTGGGATGAGTCCAGGCTCTATGGCTCAGCTTGGACTTAGAAACTCAGTGTTGACAGTTCTGCAGAGTTTTAGCATGTGTGAAAAATGACACCAAAATCACAACCATTGTTTACAAACACAGATTTTGTAGGTTTGGTGTTATTTTTTCGTGGGGGCAACCTACCTGCAGAAAAAAGAACGATTGTCCAGATTTTGGAAGCTGTGTTGTAGTAGTAGCAAAGAAGTGGTGAGACCAAAGATATATCATTTTACTTTCACATTTATTTTTGACTTGGCTGGTTATCTTTCTGTACCTCCCACACTTCTTTGTAGCTGCTTTTGATTTGGCTACTACACTGAGTTTGTTGAGATCTAAGGACCAGATAAAATAGACAGTACAGTATCATGTAACATATGGAGGTGGTATTACTAAACAATTGCTTTTGTCTTCTAGCAACCATGACAGGTTTCTTAGGGGTATCTAACACGTTTATCTCCTAAAAAACCCATGTAGTCATAGCTGTCTCATCAGATTTACGTGTGCATCTCAATGCTCATCTGAAGCTCTATGGACCTGCAAAGAAATTCCTACTAAACATAAAAAAGTAAATGCAACAGTTTCTACAAGTATTGCTAACTGAGAATACTTCCTCCTTCCCCTACAAATCCCTGGTTTGTCATAGTCCTGCCATCAATTTGTGCTTACCACACCAGAAACCTACGCAAAGATGGACCTGGGACTGTCCTGGAGAGGAGTCCATGGTAGGAACAGATGAATAGTAACATCTCTTCTATCATAAGAGTTTTGAGTAAAAAGGCACTCTTTTCTAGCTGTGCAGCTATGCAGGTCACCGTTCTGTAAATTCAGAGATGCGTAACTTTAACCAAGGAAGTTCTGTCAACTTCATTGTGGCTACGCTCACTTGTTAAGGAAATTTCAAAGTGAAAGATTAACTTTGGAATGTACAGATAAATCACTTGGGAGCTAACTGTGGTGATGTGAGATAATATGCGGTGTTCCAGTACCTAAAGATGGGGAGGGACTCTTTGTCAGGGAGTGTAGTGATAGGACGAGGGGTTATGGTTTAAAACTGAAAGAGGGTAGATTTAGATTAGATATTAGGAAGAAATTCTTTACTCTGAGGGTGATGAGACACTGGAACGGGTTGCCCAGGGAAGTTGTGGATGCCCCATCCCTGGAAGTGTTCAAGGCCAGGCTGGATGGGGCTTTGAGCAACCTGGTCTGGTGGAAGGTGTCCCTGCCCATGGCAGGGGGGTTGGAATTCGATGATCTTTAAGGTCCCTTATAACTCTAACCATTCTATGATTCTGGGATTCTACGAACATGCTTTGTTTTTGCAGTTTGGTGGGGGCTCAGATCACACAAATTATGGGCTGTCATAAGTGACCTACATGGTGTTCCATTGTTGGGCCACTGAATATCCTGTAATTCAGAATTATTATTATTCAGGTCAAAATTAATTTCCTACCAAACCTATGATTTGGAACAGAGTCTTCTCACTTTATTTTCCCGCTTTCTGATCATGCAGCTGATGGAAACTTTCTAAACAGAATTTCAGAGGTAATACTTATATGGGACAAGATTTGTGCTAGCTAATTACTTGGAAGGCCAAGTAATTTCCAAAGTAATTTTTCCAAAGTAAAACATATAATTTCTTCTCTGTAGCCTCCTACCCAGGAGTTCTCATATCATAATGAAGTTCTAATGACAGACCTTTTTGTTTCTAGAAAAGTTTCAGCTGAGAGGAAAAAAGATGGCGATTTGGAAAACAGGCAAAAGCATGGCAGTGAAAATCAGGGATACCTTCCAGAGGAACGGCAGAACACAGAACACGGCTCAAGTGAGTCTAAGCCAGTAAATCACATATTATCAAACTGCTTCTCAACATAGGCATTTTGGAGAACATGTCCAGCAATTACATTATAAGATTTCACAATACTTTGTGAAGGACTTGTGCTTGGCCTGAACCTTTTCAGAACATTTTGGATTTTCTAGAGAATGGTCCTTCAAAAGTATTGAGAAAACATCAAAGTTCTTTGCAGGTGAATTTAGTTTTAGTCCTGGGTTGTTTTTTTTTTTCTTTTTTTTTAAAATGCCTTTATTCTTCCAAATATCTTCTGGGACCACAGGTGGGAGTACTGGATTCCCATATGATAGTCAATTTAGGCAATATTTTGCAGTTGGTCTCTAAAAACAAAAAAATTCACCACCAACAACAAAAAGAAAAAAAAAAAAAAGATGGAAAGAAAAAAAAGGCAGTTCATGAACTATGATTTTACTGATAAATGACTAAGGCATTACAAATTCTAGTCCTTAGGCACAAATACTCTTCAAAAGCAAATGTAAATCTCCACCAAATCGTTACCCACCACTTGCATTTAAAACCACATTATTATCAAAACGTTTAATCAAACACTTAATGACATAAAATTATTGTGCAGTCTATAATCCAGGCATACATCATTTTCTCTCTAGCAAATAAATTGTGAATAAATATGTGCAGTGGAAAGATTTCAAGAACATGTGGTATTGTAAAATGTAGCAGTTATAAAAAATAAAGGCAAAATTAAGTAAACCTGGACAAATTGATTCTACTGGGTCCTAAATGGGCTCCTTTCATATTTGTTAGTGTGCTGGGTTGACCTTGGCTGGCCACCAAGTGCTCACCAAGTCGCTCCATCACTCCCCCTTTTCAACAGGACAGGGGAAGAAAATAAGATGGAAAAGCTTGTGAGTCAAGATAAGGAGGGGGAAATCACTCACCAATTATTGCCAGGGGCAAAGCAGACCTCACTTGGAGGAGATTAATTTAATTTATTGCTAACTAATAACAGAATAGGATAGTGACAAAGAAAAACAAAACTAGAAACACCTCCCCCACCCCCACTTCTTCCAAGGCTTAACATCCCTCCTAGCTCATCTACCTCCTCCCCACAAGCACCACAGAGGGACGGGGAATAGGGGCTGTGGTCAGTCCATAACACATCATCTCTGCTGCTTGTTCCTCCTCACACTCTTCCCCTGCTCCAGCATGGGTTCTTCCCACAGGATGCAGTCCTTCACCAACTTCCCAATGTGAGTCCTTCCCACGGGCTGCAGTTCTTCAAGACCTGCTCCAGCACGGGTGCAGTCCATGGTACAGTCCTTCACGAATGGAGTGCTCCAGTGTGGGTCCCCCATGGGGGCACACTTCCTGCCAGAAAACCTGCTCCTGCATGGGCTCCTCTCCATGGGGCCACAGCTCCTGCCAGGAGCCTGCTCCAGTGTGGGCTCTCCACAGACTGTAGCTTCCCTCAGGATGCATCCACCTGCTGTGGCATGGGGTCCTCCACGGGCTGCAGCGTGGGTGTCTGCTCCACCGTGGTCCTCCATGGGCTGCAGGGTGACAACTGGCATCATCATGGTCTTCTCCACAGGCTGCAGGGGAATCTCTGCTCTGGCACCTGGAGCACATCTTCACCTCCCTTCTTCACTTGGTGTCTGCAGGGCTGTTGCTCTCATGTTTTCTTACTCCTCTTTCCCAGCTCCTGTTGCACACCATTTTTTACCCTTTCTTAAATACATTATTATAGATGTGCCACCAGTGTCACTGATGGGCTCAGCTTGGCCAGCAGCAGGACCATCTTGGAGCCAGCTGGCTCTGTCCAACATGGGGGCAGGTCCTGGTGTCTTCTCATAGAAGTCACCCCTGCGAGCTCCCCCCCGCCACTAAAAAGACCTGGCCGCGTTAGCCCAACAAGTTAGCTAGAGTTTGGCTCACAATATTAAATCATATTTAGCTGTATTCCTGCATGGCTTGTGCCATATTCATGCCATAGTGGACACCAATAACAGTAATCTTGTATATTTTTATTACAGGAATTCCCTCTCATCCCTCAGTGCGTTCAAAGTTTGCCATCCTTGCTGCAGATTTACACACCAGCTCTGTACCAAAGGTAATTGTAATGCTGATATCGTGACCTTTTTTTTTTTTTCACTCGATGTGTATTGTACTATATTCAAACATAGATTTTGGGTGGAGGTAGAGATTTACAAGTCAATTGGAGCTGTAATTGGGTAAGTAGAATGTCCCTTCAGCATTCCTGAATGTTTGATTTGTAAGGATAAGTGCTCTGCGTGTTAGTCTTGGTCTTAGATTGATTTGGGGGGTGGAGGGAGGTGAGGGAGAAACAACATCCCCTGATGTTTCAAAGAAATGTCGAATAAAGCTTTTGTCACATCTGTTCCCCTCAGCGCCCTGCTACATCTTCCTCCTCACCTCCCAGGCTAAAGTTATGAAGTCACAAGCTTCCTCTCATGTATTCATACAATCATAGAATATCTTGGGTTGGAAGGGACCCATAAGGATCACGGAGTCCAACTCCCTGCTCCTCGAAGGACTACCTAAAACTAAACCATACAACTGAGAGCATCATCCAGATGCTCCTTGAACACTGAACTCAGTCAGTGTCTGCTCTTTCCTCTCCATTGCTTTTTGTCTCTTTCCTCCTCCAAATCTCAGCTAGGCCTTTCTGCTGGCCGGCATTATGGGTAGCCCTGGCTGGGACAGACTTCCCATAGGTAAAGCCAGTTGTCTTTTTATCATTCCTGGGATTAAAAAGTCTCCTCCTCTCTCTCCACAAGCCTACTTATTACCATTAATTAATTATTTCAGCTTTGCCAGCTGGAGTAACCCTGACTTGGCTTTTGAGAATTCACCTCTCTGTATATTATACACTAAACCATTATAATGGGGAGATTTGTTTTGCTCTGGGCATGTAATAACTCTGGACAGCTGTTATATGGGTGTCTTTGCCAAAGTGGAGGTCTGGAATGTTTTTGTTGTTCTCTCCAGTTGCCAGACTGGAGGAGATGTGGATATAAGATGGAGGCACTGTTGAAGGTGGGGGTCTGAGGTTCCTTTGCAAACAAAACCCAGTTCAGATACTATACATAAATGTGCATTTTACCTGGGTCATTTTTTGACTTTATTTTCCAATTACCCTTCCACATTGCAGAAGTTGCTTCAGTCAGGAATTTTACATTGATCTTAGAGACCTTTGGTATCTCAGCAGTAAATGATGAAAGGGGAAGCACTCAGCAAACACCCAGTCCACCCTAGAGCTTTGCCCCCTTTCCCATGGCTAACACATAAAGAAGTAGAGCTCAGTATTTATTACTCTACTTGTTTTGTTCTCAGCTACCTCTGTTCTGAAGGGCGATTCTGGGCTCTCTGAACTTCTAGCAGAACAGCAATGTGGATCTTAACTTATGCCATGTATTTGTAAAATACATTTAGCACCTCCATGATGGGTTTTGCCAATATTCTCTTGGGAAAGTGGCAGTGATGTGGTACTGAGTTCACTCCTTAACACAGTGATAACTCATTTATTTTTGAAGAGCTGTTTCAACATGTACAATGCAGAAATCTGTCTTGGGATGACATTGCATATAAATCATAGCAGAGTGTGTCTAGTTCTTTTGGCACACAATGAAATTTAGGATGTACTCAATCAGTGATTAAAACAGTGATCAAAATAATAACAGTAAAAATAATAGCAATGATACTGATGTATTTGTGGCTGGTAGTTATTACGTTTGACATTAATTACTTGTCAAACAAAATACTATCAAAGCAAAGCTGAAAAGCGCGCACAGTATGGATCTATAACCCTGAGCAACAGTTCCAGACAATGTTTGGTACGCTTATGAACAGGACTATAGGGCACTGGCTATGTTTACATGCACAAGGCATGTGGCACATTATGGTCTGCTCTGAGAAGCGAAAGAGATCGTGCTGAGGACCCCGTATCCTCCCTATACACGTTTCAGGGGAAGGTGATAACTTCAGTTAGCTGTAGCCATTTCCCGCTGACTGGGTGCTCGTTGGTGGTTGTTGTGCGCTGGTTGTGCACCGAGGGGGCATCAAGCTGTTTGGTGTCATCTGAAAGGGACCCACTTTGGCTGCTCTCAGACAGCTCCACAGTGAGAGTGACAGTGTTGTGAGTAAAAGACCATCAGGAGACTGGGTTCACAAGCGTTGGGTTCATGCTCCTGATTCAAACTGAAACATGAAAGTAGGTGCAGCCCTCCATGTCAAACGCTAGATTACATGGCCTAGGAGGTCCCTTGCAGCCCAGTGGCTAGGGAAACACTGAAATCCATTGGAGGCATACAGCACAAAGTGGAACCATTTCTGCTAAACCAGTTGTCCCTGGACAATATTTGATACAAGTCTGTTACGGTAGCTTCTAGCTGCATCAGCAAGTGCATGTATATTTTTGAAAAATATGAAGAGATAATCTAGAGGTGAAAATTATTTGTAACTCTTTTCAATAGTTTGGAGGAATCTAAAAATGGCTTGTGAAGACGAACTATTTCTTACTTTGAACAGGGCTTCTCAGTATATTGTGATGTCCCCATCTTGTATGTACAAGAGCTGATATTGGTTGATGAAGGATTACCTTAAATTGTGTATCTGCAGTTTGTGATTTAAGTTTATGGGATTATATACAAACATAGTAAACCATTTCCCAGATGAAAAAAAGTGGTTTTCTTTTACATTCATAACCTTCCATGTTCAGTGCATAATAGAGGTTTTCTGGCATGGATGCATTTTAATAAAGTTCAATCACCACTGTTGCCAGTATATTGCATAATAAACATTATGGTGCTCTTTCATTATAATGTATTTCTTGTCAAGTAGGAGAAATTAGATGGCAAGCTATTTAACTGTTTGCTGATTAGTGCTGAATCAAACAATTTCTTCAGAAGCCACCTGCCTTCCTACCCCTGCATTTTCTGAGCACAGAAAGTTGTGTTTGTCAGTTGGCTTTCTCCGCCTGGATACTGGAAACATTCCCAAAGGTTTTTGATCTTTATTCTTCAGAACTTTGTAATGAGATATAGAGGGTAAAAAAACAGGAGGAAGAGGAGTTATCCAGAGAATTTTTTCCACAGTGAAAGAGGTCATAAAAAGGTGGACTCTAGCAAATTGCCTCTCTCTCCCTGGATAATCAGGAAAAATGAGCAAACGTCCTTGCAGTGCTTCTATGGAGGTCAAGAAGAAGGAGTGAAGAACCAAGGTCCTCCCTCAGGAGCAGGGTGGGGAGGAAACGAGGAGCCCGTCTACTGATGGAAAGAGTCACAGAGACTGAAGACCTAAAGCCATGTCTCCACATCTGCAAGGTGAAAGAAGTTAGGATTTCTGTGGTTGGCTTCCTTGTCACCTTATGGGATCAGGATTAACCACAGCAACAAGGACAGAAAATAGGCCCATATGGCAAAGTCTGAATGGAGAGTTTTAAAATTAGAAGCAGCTCATGGATGTGGGGATGAGATATAAAGCAGGCCAATCTCAGCGAATGAAGATTTTTCAAGTTAGGATTTTGACTGGACAGAGGCAATCATACCTGCTCCACAGCCCACTCCTACCACTCTCAGGAGAAAACTGGATGGAAAGTTTCAGCACAGGTTACAGGCATTAGGGAGCCTCCCTGAGTCTCTCAGGGTATCAGCTTCAAATTGGATCCCTTCTGTTGCATATGTAAAACGTTACAATTTTAAATTATTTGAGAGATTAAGGGAAACTTTGTATCAAAGGTTTTGTTTCCTCAGAAGTCCTTGCCCATGGACCCAACCAGCCTGAAATTCCTGCTGGGTCTCATTGTAGAAAGTGACAACAGAAAATCACTTAGGTCAGCTATTGGCCATTCAGCCTCTTTGAATCAGAAACTAATGCAAAATGTTCACAGAAGATAAATGTTGCCCAGCAATTGCACTGATCAATTCACAACATGAACAAAAGATTTGGCAAATCATCTTAGGGAAAAGTAATACCTCAGCGAAGAAGAAGGGGGAAAAAAGGTGTGTGAGACAGTTAAAAAATGATGAATATCGAACTAAATTATTGAGCTGAGGAAAAAATTACCAGCCACTGGAAGAGGAGGCCAGAAGCATCAGTCAGGGGTGCTGGGAGGTCTTCATTCTGATTATATTAGCCAAGAAAAGGTCAAATGGAGAGTAGAGTTACAGGCTTCTATTTAATTGCATATTTTGTTACTGTCAGCGATGGGAGGAGAGTGATCCTTGCTCCTAGTCCCAGGGCTGAGCTGCAGGCCAAACAGCTGTTAGGGACAACAGTCCTACCTGGGGGGCTGTTTCTCATGCCCTGACCCATTTCACAGAGCTCCTTCCAAAACCCAGGTGCAGTGAGGTGAACCCTTTACCTTGGCTCTAGCAGATTTTGGGGCAGTCCCACAGACAATTTAGCCCCAACAGGGGCCAGTTCTGTCAGGTCCTGGGTGCCACCTCCAAGGAACCGCATCTTTGCAAATCCCACTGGTACAAAAGGAGCTCTGAGGACTAAGCATCTTGCAGGACTGGACGGTCTCCTACACAAGCTTCATAATTAGTCCATTTAATATGCAATAAGTATCTCTACGATAAATCAGAAGACCATTTCATAAGAGGGAGTGAGTGTTTGTTTATAGAGGGCCAGATTCATCCCTGGTGTAATTCAGCTGACTTCAGCACAGCTACATGAGGCTTGCACTTGCCACCACAGCCACACTCTTCCTCTCCAATCAGAGTGAGTCATGGCTCTGTTAATGGGGAAGGATCTATTTTTCTTCTTAACTACTCCAAATGACACTCTATAAACTGGAAATATTGTTTAGTTGTGGTTATGGTTTTATACTGGGAAGGAAATGAAGGATGAATTGTAGCTCCATTTATTGCACTGTATATAACTGCTCTGACTCTAAGGATTGTTCGAGAAGAAAAATTAAGCTATCAAAATCAAATTAAAAGGCCAATAAAATAGAAATATAAACCAATGACAGCAAATAATTTTACCCTTACTGATGAAATGTACTGCATAGTATGTCATATTATGATATTAATTGGTCAGCATATCTTGATTAAGAAAGTAATAAATATTGATGATACAGATATGGAAAAGGCAGGTGCAGTTTATAGTATAGTTTTTCGAAGTGTCTGTGGAAGAAGGGGAGGAGTGAAGTTACGTGGGTGGGATTAACCCGTGAAGAAATGAGAAAGAATTTCCAGGCTGTATGTCTGTTGATGGACAGGGAAATGTGCTGAGTTTATGGAAAGCTGACAGGATGGAACTGGTTTGCTATTTGAAGCAATGGTGTATCCAAATTATTTTGAGGGTATCCGGAACTTTTGGGCGGGTGTTTTCCTGTAAATGAAGTGAATTTGGAATGAGAATTAAAAACTGAGGGCAGGGGGAAAAAATAATCTTCAGAAACAGAGAGCTGTATCTCCCTGTTTTTTTGTTCTAACAGTTAGGCAAATGTGTGATGCATGCAGACACATTTGGAAGTACTCCTACAACATTAATTTCAGCAATTTGTTCTAATGCAGTTAGACTTGGATTTTTTTTGGCTGGCTAATAGCAGGCAAAGCCTTCAGTTTATCACACATTTCCACAGCATCAGTGTGTGAGGACCTGCCATCTGTCAAATCAATTTGAAGATGAGAGCCCTGTTTCATAATGCCAGATGTGTGTTCATCATTCATATCACTGATGTCATACGGGTTGCAGAAATGACTACAACATACTTGTAATAGCAGAAGTCCTTCTTTCATTGACTGAAGATCAGTATTCAAAACATCACTGAAGGATTCAACCATGAAATCAGCTGATACGCTCGTTTTACCTTCTAATTCATCCATGTATTGCTAGCTCTCTTTTTGTCTGGCTGAAGAGCTGGAAGAGATGGAAAGGTTTGGGCATCTGTTTCCCCAACCAAACCAACAAACTATGCAAATCTTTTCCCAGCATAATAGTCCCTTTATAGTAATCCCTATAAAAAGGCATCCAGGGCAGATGATAAGTCAGCAGGCAGGCTCTGAAACATGTGACTGTCAAATATCCATGGTTAACTAGATGCCAAGCTGACAGTACCAAGAGATTTAAAACTATGTAAAAGAAATGCTGACAATATTACATTCTTACTGATAGAGGGGACCACCTTAGAAACTTGCTCCTATAACGTTGGGCTGTGTAGAGAACAACTAGAGTTGTCTTTTGTCCCTTCAATGTGTAGGATGTATTGAAATGAAACCATTTTTTCTCAGACTAAGACTGACAGGACTAGTAGAGCACTGAACTAATCTGAAGAAGAAACAACTTTGAAATCAAAACCAAGCAGAGACTCTAGCAGCTGTTGCATATAAGAATTTAAATATGAAATGGTTGTCGTGGTCCTCCTCCTCTGCATTTTGCATTTGTAACGTGTTGTATGAGGTCTACAGCATCAGAAAATGAGTTTTATGTCACTGACCAGCAGCCAGCAGCCTCCATTTCTGTGAAGTTATATCCAGTGAACTACAACCTCAGTGAGGCTATGCTACTTCAGAGAAAACTCCACAGAAAATGGGCCAGTACACAGCATGAGTTGATTGAAATTCACAAAATTATTCATTAATTGATATCAGAGCAAAGTGAGAATAAAATATAAGTAACTCAGGGCATTTGCTCTAAAGCAAATAACTATGAAAGAGGCAGCAGGGCAGAGGCGAACCATCATGGTCACAGTCCCCACCCCAGGAGCAAACTTGCTGCTCGGTTCCTCCTTTGGTGGTGAGGAGAACTGGCATGACAAGGCAGGGGCTGGATGGCTCATTCTTGCAGATGAGATTTCTAAAGCAAAAGAAGCGAGCTTAGGTTACACTTTCCCCAGTGCTGCCAGGGAAGAATAGGGCAGTCCAGATCCAGCTGGTGCAAGTCCTCTGACTCCCTCCTATTCAAAATCACATGCAAACCAAAATCTTCAGTGGTATTGACAACTAATGACTATAAACACTGCACCTTTTGACAAGATTACTTGATGAACTTTCTGATTAATGTCTTTTTTTCCTGTGCAACAAGTTCTGGGAAATATTCCCATCCCAGTATTTTGCTAAACTTGGGATTCAAATAATGACCGATTTCAGGAAGTTTTAGAGGCAGTGTTCAATGAGGTGCTCTTGGACCCCCTCTGAAACTTTCTGGTTACTCAGTGTGCTAACTAGTTCAGTATACTTTATACTCAAAGGACAATCCACAGTATCTGGGAATATTTGCTTTTCACAAACATAATGCTTGCCTTCAGCTTTTTTCAGATGTTTTTTTCCATTCTACTTGTATATTTGTTATTTTGAGGGGGAGCAGTAGCAGACAGCTTCTCAAAACCTCTGTCCTAGTGAGAAAGCCTGCCATAGCAGACCTGTGATTGGACAGTCAGGAAATGCCAAGCAACTGCTGTGCCATAAATGGAGCAAATCTCATCATATATTAATCTCCAGGGTAACACAGACCAGAGGAAACCTGATGTGCTCTGGAAATGAATGAGTGATGTCTCTGGTGAGTACCAGGACAGTCTTTGGGCTGAACTGCAAGAAATTAAGCACGGCAGAGAGATCTTGGAAAAGGTCTCGAGCAAAGACAGGCAATCCTGTTACTTCCCAGAGCACCTCTCCTCTCTGCAGAAATAAACAGTAAAGAAGGGTAAATTTAGAAACCAGCAGCATGTTCTAGTAACAAAAAGGGGTGGCAAGGGGGGGGGGGATGGGGAAAAAAAGAGAGTTGTGTTTAAAACAGAAGGCAGCTGTCTTATGAAATGTTTCTAGGATAGTTATATTTATCCCATGGTTTTCCTTGAGGTGCTGGGACTCATTAAATACCAGAGACATGTTGTCCACATTTGTTATCTAACATTTTCCTCTATGGCTTATTCAATAATGTATATGTACCAAATGCATTATTTAATATGTTTAATACTGGAAGAATACCAACGCAATACAGACTGTACATGATTAATGCTCCAGAAACAAACCACAAGAAGATTGGTCAATAGTTAGGAACCAGCTTGGGCTTGATAAAAAATTTCCCTGGGAAGAACGGTGAAATTTGCAGTAATTTCCAAGGGCTTGAGACCAGGTGGGGATGTTGCAAGGAAGAGTAACCAGCAGCTAGCATGTACTTGGAGGCAGATAAAACCAACACTGGGGCTGGCTGCAGCAAAACATTTGACTGCAGTGTTTCATTTAGGAAGCTCTGTGAAGGTCCATGTTTATAACTTTGGAAGAAATTTTCATTCCTTAGAGCTACTTTGTAATTATCCATGTGAGGTCTCACTACGACATTTAAATACCCAAAGCGTATGTTTCTTGGATGCATTTGAAAATGAATTTTTCTTTGTCTTTTCCTCTGCAATGACAATTTGTAAAAGTGCATAAGTAATTAGGACTGGAAATCCACTGCGCTGATTTCAAATGAAGATAGAACTTTCAAAACTGCTGAGCATTTGACCTGCACTGATCCCACTGGGGTCAGTTTGAAAACAGGCTGCTGTCAGTGGAAGCGGAATCATGCCAGTCATGGGAATTTTAAAAAAAGCCTGCCTTGAATGAACACTGAGGGGTTGAGAGTGGTCTTTCAGATACATGAATTAGTGGCATGCTTATTGTTGCAATTTCTACCGTATTTGGAAAGCAATGTCAGATGTTAAGTTTTTCTTACAGCTTAATGGGTAGTTTCTTTAAGAGAACCGGAGCAGAAACGCCCAACATCATGTTTTGCTTAAAAGAATACAGACTGCAGAGTCCACAGGAAGCTCTCAGATAGCATAAGACAAATTAATGAATTCCCAGAACTGCCATCAGTGTGTTGCATGCGAAGCTTTTGTTTTGTTCTGCTCTTCATCCTTTCCTTTGTATTTAGATTTTGAGTGGGTTGCTGATGACAGATTTCACTTTGGTATAATTCTTTGGGGTGGGGGTTTGGCAGGTAACCTCCTGAGGACCCTTGCAGGACTGCTTTTCTAGGATTTCTTTTAGTTTTATAACTGCTTTTACTCTCCCATAGGTGCGACCTCAAAGACGTTCTGATTATCCGATCAGCCCAAAGAAAATCAGAAACGCGACACTTGTTTAGGATGTGCTTCTCCAGGAAATTTCTTTATCAGTTGCATTTTACATGTTTGGATGGCTTTGTGCAATAGAGAAAGGTTAACACTGGTTCCCTCAGTTTAAGCTATAAGTTATTTTTCTTTTTTTCTCATGTAATGAATTAAAATTGCAACCTTTATAATGTAGCATCTTGGCAAAATATTGGGTATAAATGACAGCCTTAACTTCAGAGACAATGAATTTGATGGGACTCTACAAGAACAAGAATCTGTGCTTTGGGTCCCAAGGAGATCAACAAAACTTGTATCAGACACAAATGTTGGGTTATCCACAGCAAGATCAAGGACTGGTGCTGCAAGAGATTTATTAGCTCAGAAGAACTGTTTAATAATAACACTGGTTAATACAACACCTACTGCTGGTTTTATGTACTTTATGTACAACTGATAATCTCGAGCTTATAGATCAACAACATTTTTCAATTTCTGTTCTGTAATAAAATCAAGGGAAGTTTTCACGACAGCTGTTTCAGAATTTCTAACAAAACTATCTTTGAATCAGAAATGAATTTTTCATTTCAATACATTCTTATGTTAAAGCTATTTGTCTTAAATCCAATGTTGCCATTTTAAATAAAAAACAATCACCCACACGCCAAAAAAAAAATCCTATTTTAATTGAAATGCAAAAATCTTAAGATGAAAAATGTGGATTTGAAACTGCTGGCTTTTAAGAGTTGTTGCTTGAATGCTTTATGTCTCTGTTCTACTTGTGGGCCGAGTTTGGCAGCCAAATGACTTGGGTCACAGCAAATGGTGGCTGCTGTATTCCTGCTGGACCCTGTTGTTTCAGCAGGGATAGAGTTGATAATGACCATGTGAAATGCACTTTAGCTGGGCAAACCTGTCAGTAAAGCACATCTGGCACGCGGACCCTATATGTGCCTTCCCAATCTAAAAATTATGATTTCTAGATGAAATGTTTTGTCTGAAATTTTGTATTTCATAATAAAAAGTTCAAGCTTATTAGTTTTTTACAAAAAGGCAAACTTCTTCCAGAAAAACAAGTTATTTTCAGTGTACTTGTCTTCCTACCCACTCAAAGCATTCTGAATTATTCAGCGTTTTTTGTATGAACCAATGCAGGTGCTCTTTGAGTGCTGAGAGAAGCTGCTACATAGAATTACTTTCAGTGATAATCTGTGCAACAAAAATAAGAAATTTGAAACCTGATCTCAGGAAACAGAAGTTGTTTTGCATGTTTAGCATTTGGCATCTCATTAAATTGTGCCAAATTTTGCACTGCTAGCCGCATTTTCAGTCAGTCTGTCAGAACAAGTGCTGAGACCAATTCATGGTCTGCCATATGCAATTGTATACAAAGCTGTTTCAAATTCTGGCCATCTACACTCTTTCTGTCTTTTTTGGTTAAGGAGGAGCTTTGAAATGCATTCCCATTGAATGCAATCGTACCGACAGCATGGTATGTAAATAGTTATAGTGTTATACAGAGAAAATATAAGCAATTTACACTGTGGAATATATGTGTTTTTTTCCTTGAAATAATCATGCACTCAGAGAAACACCTACCTTATTCTGACACAAGTATTGGTATTGCTGACATCTAGTCACTACTGCAGCTCAATGTAACCTAAACACAGACAAAAATCCACTTTGTTAGAGGAATATCCATGGCATGAGAAAGACGTGCCCACGGTTACACCAGCCTGTGGCTCGGAGATAAAAACCACGGACCTTTGGCTTTCTGTGCACGTGCATGGTTAGCAAGAATTTTGGTTGTCAGAAAAGTAACGCTGTGGTACAAAACCGGAAACTGCATGGAGGCAGTAGTTTCCCAGCAGAAAATGTTGATTCATTAGAACACATTTGGAAAAGGAATCGAACTATAGTGTTTATCTCAAAGCCCTTAGCTTCAGTGTCATTTTTTATCATATTAAGCAGCCAACCTAGAGCTGAAGAAAACCTTTTCTCCAATTGATCTATATCCTTCTACATTAATAATAATAATAAAAAATTATGTTAAGGACATGAGAAAGAGGGCACATGCTCTGAGCGAAAAGACAAACTCCTGTGTCACTAATACAGTGCCTTCCATGCTGGGCAGTCCCCACTGAGATTTCCACGCTGCGCTACCTGGTCCTTGAAGCTCTTCAGAGGATACCAGCAGTGCTTCACACATTGGTTTTCAGGTTGTGGTTGGGCAAAAACACCTCCCAGCACTGCTGCTGAATGAATGAGACCCCTAATCTGGGAACGGTGTGGGAGACCCCTTCCCCGCTGATAGCTCCAAGTCAGACATCAGGGGCACGCAGCCACGTCACCCTCCAGCTGTGCATCTTGCTTGGGAGCTGGAAAGTGCTCCAGCGTGCCACGCTTACCTCGGGGACCACTTGCCAGCAGATGATTGCCAGCGGACAACTCACAGCAGCAACAGGGATCACACTCCGCTGACTGCACATCTCACTGACTCAAACGAACAAAGGGGTTTTGCACAAATACGTACTACAACCATGGAAATGTGCACATTAACCAGAATCTGGAGCTATTTTCTGTCTTGCCAGCTACAAGAATGCATCCCACACAGCTATGGTATACTCTTAACAGCATTAGCATGAGGTTAAAAATTCTTATGGTGTCCCTGAAATTTATAGTTGGGGGCATTTGTATGCTACCAGATTTGTTTTCTTCAGGCATGTTATACATCCTGTATATCATCTCCAGTACTAGCTGTTACTTATGTTTGCAAATAGAGCTCCACAAATAACAATACATAAAATATAGAGACAATTTTTAGCACACAGGGAATATAAAATATGCAGGCACTTTCAGAAGACACAGTAGACTAAAAGTATTGAATTTCAGCCACTTTATGGAGACACCAATCTTTTGTACACATGCATATTGATTTATAATTATGACTTGAGGGACATTTTAGTAATCTAGAAGTGTCTAGTTTTTTACTGCTCACAAACTGTGCGCAGTTTGATAGTATAAAACCCTTTCACGTTTCCTTACAAAATGTTCTGATTTGAATTCCGTACATGTATATGTTGGAAAAAGTGCATTGGAGAGAAACAGTATTTCATTCTACAGTAAAGTTTCCTAAAGTTGTCTCGCCAGTTTTATATTTCACAGAACATTCAGGCTACATTTAATACAAAGCCACTCAAAAATAGCACTGGCTTCATGTGGAGGTTTCTTTTTACAATAAAAAAGCACCTCAGGTTTGTGTGGGCTGAGCAGAATCAACAGATGAACTCTTACTGAAGGGTACTCACAATATTGACTAAATACTTGGTTTCTTACTGATCTGATTGAACAGAGCTTCTATTTTCAATATCTATTCGGTAGAATGTATAATATGTGGTGCTGCTAACCTAAAATACACCATTCTTGAGTTTTTGGGCCTCCCTGCAACAGAGATGGGAACTCTTTGGTTACTGGCCTTGCTACCTCTTTCCTCAAAAGGATCCTGCATGAGGCAGGAAGGAAGGACACTGATCCCTATAAGCTTCCCCAGCAGAAGCTCCTGGAAAACCAGAGGATGGTCCCCTCAAAGTGTTGCAGATAACTCATCTTATTACCCTTTTGTCTCCACCCAAATACATCTTACCCATCTAAAATGGGGCTCACCCCAAACTGTCCTCCTCCCTGAATTTCTCTAAATCCCACACCCACATTCCCAGAAATACAATAAAATTCATCCAATAGCCTCATGGTAACTGTGTAAGTAAAAGTAAGCAATCAGTATAGACCAAAATGGTCTCATGGTCAAGCTATAATAAAATACCACCCCACCTGCCAACAGGAAAACACTGCTCCCAAAACGTGTTTGGCATCTTAGTACTCTTTTTCTGAACAGCCTCCAAACCCCCTTCTAAAGATGAGGTTGGGAATTGAAATTCATAAAGCCGCTTGATATGGAGGAGCACACTCTCAGTAGATGTGACTTTTATGATTAGACTCTCCTCCTACTCACCACGATCAACTCTTGTTCCCCAGGCTATAAACTACCTGTCTCTTCTTCCCCCTAGGTGACAAGCAGCTTCATTTACCTTTAACTTTCTCTGTCTCTCACTTTCCTCCCTCTTTACCATCCTCTCTTCTCCACAGCTACCAAGTATCTTTTCTTTAAACAAAGGCCTAATAGATACATACCTAATTAACATCTGAGCATTTGTTCTCAGCTTGTATTTAGCTCTGAAAATTGCTGCTTCTATTTCAGACCTGAATAAGGGCTTGCATACCTGAAAGTTTGCCTAATATTTTCAGCAATACCAGCTGATCCGATAAAACACACTACCTCTGCCTGCAAACTTTCTCCGGCCTATGCACACACGCCCATGGCTGCGTATTTCCATCATCCCACCCACCGGGAGGACAGGAGGACACTCTTGCAAATCTCTGCTGACCTTCCTGAACTGCTGTTGGGAAAGACTGGAGAAAGAAAAGAGAAGCCAAGTCGGGTCCGCACTAACATGTCTGCACCAAACCTCCTGGGCCAGTGGAAAAGTTGGCCGTGTCGTTGCGAAGGTGGGGTTTGATCGGAGTGCTCTGCATTGCTGCAGTCTGCAGCTCTGAGTGAGGTCCCTGCCCTTCTGCCCTGGGGAATTCAGTTTTCTCTTACCCGTTCCTCACCCTGCTCTCTGTTCGTTGGGAGGTTCAAGTTAGTAACAACTTATTTACATTATCCTAGAGATCGTGGATTATTTATGCTAGATTAGCACAGATAGTTATTTAAATGAATAGGGATATTTGCTGGCTCAGAGGAATATTGCAATAGGCTATTCCTTTTCAGCTTGGAGAATTAATGTCCGGGAGCTTCCAGTGTCATTAGGCATTAGCTCTCATAGCAGAATTCACGTCACACAGATGTTATTTATATTGTTTATTTTCTACTGAGGTATGATCACTCCCTCAAATGAGGCTTACACTAAGTGCTTTTTTTAAAAATCGTGTTGCAGCAAAACACTCTGTTTGTTTTTGTTTTGAGGAAAGAATGCCAAAATCCAGAGAAAACAATACTGAGACGATTTTATTAGCGAAGCCAACCAGCTCCATCTCAGCTCTGCCTCCAACCCATTAGCCTCCCATCACAAAAAGCCCAGGGGCTGCTCTGACCTTGGATCGGCTCGTCTGTGCTATTGATCCCCTTAGTCCCAGTGACTTTCCAGTCAGATACTGATGCTGTGGTCTCAGCTCCACTCTCTTGGACCGTGCGTTTGTTCATGCACCCTGGGTCTCTCTGCTGCAAACAGCAGTGTTGCTACCACCCATTTGAGACCGACTGTGAAGGGACGAAGGGAGACTCGTGGGTCAGGCCTCCTGCCCCACGGCTGACTGTCTTTCAGAGGTGGTGGCAGACTTTATTTTTCTTTCCCAGTGGAGTAAGGATTCACAAGGTGCTACAAGCTGCCAAATGCTGAGACTGTGCCATACCACTCTTCAGGGACACAGGGTTTCATTTAGATGTTACCCTACTGTCCTGCCAAAGGACAGGCAAAGAATCCTCCTTGATGAGGCGATACACATATTTGGTTTTACTACAGAGCCATACAATTTGTTAAAATGAACGTTATGACCTTTATGTTTGTCTCGGCACTTCTCCTGCATGTTGCAACACCTATGCAGAAGCCAGTAATCTTCATGATGATTGCTGGTCCACACCGGAAGAGTGGTGGGGCAGCAATTCCTGCTTGAAAATTACCCCTATGTACTCCGGATTGCATCATTTTTCGGTATAGAGCAGTCAGATACACTCAAACCATGCAAAACAGAGACTGTTCTGTTAAAATACAAGCAAATTTAGCAGCCATTTTTGTGGAGATCTGCATCTTGGAAATTTGCAAGGCTGCTCCCTGATCCTCTAAAGGCATCCTCATTAAGATCTACGTTATCAGCTAAGCCCTTCGATGCTGCCTGTGAGGAGGCGGTACCTCAGCCTGAGCTCTGAAAAGACTTTGAATTTGATCACCGCTTCACAGTCTCCATTTGCGAAACGAACAACTCAAAGAGGACAAAGAGAGATGCAGTGTCTCTGTTGAGCCACCAAAATTCACTGGGGAGGCATCCGAGCTGGCAGAGGAACAGTTACTTTCCCCTACTCCTTTTATCCATTGCCAGACGAGGGGATAAACACAGAGGAGTGATGAGGATAGAGCTGCTCATCACCAGGAGTCCTCACACCCGGCGGCGGGGCAGTGTGCCACTCTCCAAATGGAACAGAGCAATATACTCTGAAGAATAGCTGTAACTGCAAAACAAGTGAAAATAAAATTATCCCTTTTTTCCCTAAAATTATATATGATGGTCATCATGGATTCTGTCATACTGGGGCTATAGCTGATTTGTGCAATGCTTTGAAGCATGAGGCAAGGTTTTACTATGGCACTGTGCTCCTGTGGCAGTGTTACAGTGTTTTGGTGAAGAAACATCAATTGAGTATAATCTACTGAAATATCAGCAACGTGAACATAAGACCTAATTATTGACTACCTTTCACCTTAAGATCCTGAAAAGAATTGTATTCTATATTGTGTTGTGCAATCAAATTTGAGGAAATTTTATAGCTTTGTATCAAATCACAGGTCAAGATTCTGTTCCCTTTGTTCATGCAGAATCTCTGCTGATTTCAGTGGGGCAGTTCTATTTTAAAATTAAAAGACCTTCCTTATTTGGTAGGACTGTCCAGAGTTACAAATAAACATATCCCTTCCAAAGCTTCCATATTTTATATTTTTTTCCAATGTATAAAGATTAGCTGTGTGTATTAAATGTGTTTACAGGATGCACGTACTAAAGAGGACGGAACTTTGGGAGATGCAATGGCTGGAAAGTACAAGGTAAAGGAGGCAGCGGCTGTGGTAGCACACATATATTTCCACTGCTCTGAGCTCATACCTAATAGCTGAGGTCTTGGGAGATGTAACGAAATGTCTTGGCTTTCAGTGCAATTTTGACAGCATTCATAAGAAGCTTGTCAGAGCCCTGAGTATGTCAACAGACTGTAGCCATCTTGCTCAGTTGTCATCAAACTCCTCTGCAGCCTCTTCCACACCACACATCTGAGGGTTTGCCTGCCTGCGTTTGAGGTCTGCTCTAATATGGTGCTGCCGTGTGACCTGCCATCATGCTTCTGTGAAAACACCTGAGTTTTGGGAAAGGCCCGCGAGAAGCCTCGTCTGGGACCTCTGCTCGCGCACCCCATGTCCCCAGGCTTGGGAGCTCAGTCACCCGCCTGCAGGCAGGCACGCTGCCCAGCCCTTGCGCCTCGCTGGCCCCACCACGGCTTCGCTTGCTGGCTGGACCTGGAACCCGCCTGTCACTACGGACCTGTGGGGTCACCTGGGCTTTTGGCTGACCTGGTGACGGCCACTGGACCTGCTCTGCTCTTTTTCCCTGGGTCGCATGGGGCTGTGCCCCTCGTTGTGAGGACCCGGCCGCTGCCTGCCCTGCTGTCCCCGGCAGCTCGCAGCGTGCCTGCCTGCCTGGTGGAGCAGCCCCATGCTGCTGCTCCCGACACCATGTGCTGCTGCCGGGCCCTTTCGGAGCTGCGTAGAAGTCCTCAGTTTCCTGGAAAACAGCTGTAGGGATTCCTCAGGTTGCAAGAAAGACTATTTTCAGGGCAGATTTAAAAGTTGTTTTTACAGATGCCACAACCTAAGTGGGTAGGACGCCTTCTGCAGTTTGTCACTGGTTGGGCATTACAACAAGGAGCCATTTATGAAACCATTTAAGGTTCCATTTAGTCCACCCATTTAGGAACACAGTTACTTCCAGATTTAAGTGCAGTCCCACCACGTGGCAGTGAGGCACAGCATCACCCTTGGGTGGTCCTCACGCAGGGGCTCTTTCTGCAATGACCACAGCACTGCCGCTGCCCTACATCACTCCCAGGACACAGGCGGGAGCATCCTTTACCCAAACGGAGAAGCCAGGCAGCCACTCACTCCGTCCCATAACATGGGAGCACAAATAGTCTACCAAGTGGTCGTCCAGGGAAGAGGAAGACAAACCATTTATTTGTCTTTGTTAATCTGCACGTCAGTACAGGAAGGCCAGAGCCACTGACTCCTGGCGCACCGTGGTACCGCCCCTAAGCAGATGCCTAAAGTAAATTTCCTCTGTGTCCAGAAACCTTTTTGGTGCATGTGCTTTCCTGCTGAGCAGCTGCCACAAAGTCACATCTGAACTATGCATACCTAAGCTGCGCTACTGCAAATAATGTTTCATTTACCCTCCAGAAAAGTTTTCTTTTCCCCCTACTTTGCAGATGCTTCTTTTCTCCCCCTCTGCCCTCAGTTTGTTGTCACCTCTCACAGCTTCACTTGTTTAATCAGGAACCCAGATCCCTCAGAGCAGGGGCCTTGACTCCTCAGCCGGCTGTGAAGCTCCGCAAGCAGCCACATGGCACTGCAGAAATAGTAAGGAAGGAAATCTATATCCCTTTACCCTCGGTGGCCAGACCGTTGACAAATTTTGCCCTGCATTGCAGATGCGATTCAATTATTGCAATGAACCCAATCAGAAATAATTAATGAAGACTTTCTAATGCATATTGGGAAGATCATTGACCAAACCAGGGAGGGTTTCTTTCTTCTCATGCTATATTGCTACACTCAGCAGCTTCATAGCTAATAAGTTACAAAGCCTTATCTTCCTTAATTTCAACTGCTAATCCCTTTTGATAGGGCAGAGGTAGACACAATTAACGTCAGATGATTATGAAGTCACTGATGGTGCTCTGAAATGGAAACTGTAAGAAGAGCCACCAGCTATGGTTACCAATGTTACATTACTTAAGTCACTCCTTTGCTTGTATTTGTTAATTTTGCTGCTGGGTAAGATCTGCCTAGCAGACACTTATGTCCTCTGTGCCCTTTGTAGCTGCTTAATGATAAAAGTTCACAGCGGGCAAGTGAGTGACGGTGCAAGCCATCTCTCATTTTCTGTGTCTTTATCTTCCAGGGAAGCACCGCCTTCAGACACACTCGTGGGTCATTGACCAAGTTAATTCAAAACATCAACTAAATAGCCTGTAATTGCAACGAATTACATGTAAGTGCCAGGCTGTAACTATACTGTTTTTCCTACTGCAGGTGCACAGCGCAGAGTATTCAGCTCACGCTGCCTGAGTTGATGTTATGCTGGAGACTTCATAGGTAAGAGTTCATTGAACTCAGTTTGCTCCGTTTGCTGTGTTTTCTGCTTTGCAAACACAGTTATCAAATGAATATAATTGCTAGCATGGCGTTGTTGGGTTTTTTCCCATCATGGAGCAAGAGAACTTCACGAAGGCTTAAAGATCTAACTAAAAGGTCAATTGGCATAATCAACAATTTAAGTAATAAATCTATTATCATGCTTTCAATTTCATTACCCAATTAATGATTCCTTCCCCTGGGTTAGAATTGGCATTTCAATGCGCAGAGCATGGCGATTCTCAATACCCAGGTACATTTTTTTTAATGTACTTTATGGTCAAGATAATTTATAACACAAAAACTCCAAAGGACATAATGGTTACTTTGTTCTCTAGGCATCAGTCATGTCCTCCTTTAAATTATAAATTTGTGTAATGCAACAAGGGGAATAAACATCTAATATGGAAATGGACTTGAGCTGGGATGTTTATGTGCTTGCACATCTCTTTGCATGATATTAATTGAAACTAGCAAGAAACATATTTTGGCAATGGCCTTGGTCACAGTTCAAAATAGTTGCCCCTCTTTTGCAGCAGTGAGGGAGGAAGGAGAACAGGGACAGGGAGGGAAAGGCACGTTGCAGCAGCAGAAAGAAGCTGACTCATGTCTTTTCTGCTGTTGCAAACCACACCTCATTCATTTGAAATGATTTTGTTTAAAGGCACTACATTGAAGAGCCTCTGGAGTGACTGAGACAAGGTACTGGCCTGTTCTGCTAACAGTTCTCCCAAGCGTCAAATCCTGCATTACCTGTTTTCCAGTTTTATACTAATCATAATTGCCTTTTCCCACTGCACCCCATATATTGCTGATATATGGTGCATAGGTTAGCGATGGTATTTTGTCACTGCTTTTTAATACTGAATTTAAATGTGGTCTTAGCAGATAAGTAGCAAACTGTTTACAGATGCAGTACTGAGAGTGTAATTAACCACCCTGCTTAATGAGGTACTAGCGAGTATCACCCAAGAGCTTGAGGATATGTATACAATATGCTTTCACCTACTTCTCAGTCCTTGCCCTGATTAGTGCCTCACCAAATTGAGCTCTCAAGAACAAACAACAACAGAAAATCCCATCAGGAAGTAAAGCTTCAGAATTCATTAAAGATCCTGACTCACCCGTACAGGCTGGTGCAGGACTGGCAGGGTTTTCCTCCCGCACCAGGGTAAGAGAGATCCAACATTAGGCAGCTCTTGCCCTCAGGCCCTGCCTTCAAAGGTTTTCTGCCTCCCAGAAAATTTGGGCATACTTCAAAGTGGGAGAAGTGCTGTACCCTCTAGAGATGCACCACTAACTGGCACGGGCAGGGGGAGATAGGCAGAGCCGTCTTCTGATATAACTCCACCACCAAGTAACTACATAGGCTGGTTCTCCACCCAAGGAACAACTTGTGACCAGATGGCAGCGGGAACCCTGACAGTGTGCATTAGGCCTGCTGGGATATTCCTGCAAATGCAGAAAATGTGCTAGACCTAGGAACTACAGTGGGTTTATTGTACACACAGAAGCCCTCTTTACTTATCTGAAATTTGTATAAATATATTTTCACATATCTAATTCCCCACCACCTGGCAACATAACAACGCACTATTGACAAAGCTAATACACTCACAAACAAACAAAAAAATTCCACGCTCTAGCTCAGAATCCCTTGCACACAGTGTCCAGAAATGTCTATCAAATGGTTGCGCCACGTTTCCTTATGTGGGGTGTATTTCATAGCTGTTCCTGGGGCAACATAAGGATCCCCACCGAGCTGGGGAACCTGACAACCTCCAGAGATCCCTTTTGTCCAAAATTGTTCTTTGATTCTATGGATCTGTTTGAAACGTGAAACAAGGTAGATATACGCTCAACAAAATGGCAACGTGCTCTGTAAAAGAAGCTAGCAAGTTTTTGGCCTTTCCTGGATAAGAGGTATGTTATTTAATATCCTTCCCTTACTCGATATCAGGTGAACTCATCTGTTTATAGTTGCATAACATCATTAAAGTTTCAGCTTCTGAAACTTTAAATACAAAGAGATGATAAACTAAATATTTAAGAGAACCTCAGATTAGATTCCACTGACCTTCACAAACTCCTTCGAGTAATTTATATAAATGAACCTACTTATTATTCATAAAACCAAAATGCCTGCAAAAATGTAAATCCAGGACTACTACTGAATTTTGCAGCTGACATCAGAGCTAGTTAGTCCATTAGGGCCATAGCCAGTGCTCCATCACACTGCCAAGTCCACTGTAGTGCCTGAACTGCTTCTAATTGGCTCAAAATTATTTTCTTTCTGATCATTTGAGGGAGTACGTACTGAACTTTTGTTTCGGTCAAATCACAGTGTACCAGGGTAAATGCTGGACCCCTCCACGCTTCATTGCACTAGAGCTGCACAGGGACAAATCAACTACACAAGAATGCTTTAAATCTAACTATGCTTTTTTTTCTAGCCCTAAGTAACACAATGCAGCTATTTTTAATTTCTGTGCAGCAGCAAGTGTTAAACAAGCTACATACGACTTAGCCTGCATTTTAAAGAGGGAGGGTAAGAAGGAAAAATTGTAGAAGCTGCACAGTGCCAGACACACAGCCTGTGAGGTTGGAATTGGGGGATCCCTGGGCTTGGCCTTGTTCTCACCCTCCTCCATTGCCATCCATATAAGTCTTCCAACTTTTAGGGGAAGGGTTTCTGCGCCAGCCCTTAGGCGTATATCCTCAATGGCTAAAAAATAGCTTCGGGTGTTTTCCCTTCCCTCATCTAACTAGAAAGTTAAAGGAGAGGCAGCAGGGGAGAGAGAGATGTTCTGCTAGGACAAAAATCAGGGTGGTCAGTTATGTCCTGAAATTCCCTCAGAAATTCCCTCAGGGGAAACTTCTTGGTCCGTAAAGAGATCCCCGGGAGCCCAGCCCTTGCAAGCTCACCTTCCGACGGTGCTTTGGAAATACCACTAAGGAAAAGTCTGTGCTGAATAAAATGGCACTGCAGTGAGTCAGGACAGAAAACCATGTCTCTTTTGTGTTAATGAATCTATTTTAGAGTTATGTTGACCTTTACAAGAACCTTTACTTAATAACACCTGAGTTAAAGATACTGGGTCGGAGAGAGAGCACTTTCTAGCAAGGATAGAAGGTGGACGGGGCCCTCAGAAAAGTCATCAACCATTAAACTGAAATGTCACTGTTAGCCCATAGGACATAGCTAAACGAGGTGTTACTATTGGTAACACAGACATTGTAGAAGAAAGATGAAGGAAACAGAACTAAGCATTTCTTTCTGTTGAAAGTGAGGTGTTTTTAGTGAGTGGTCATCCATTCCCATCAGTCAGCTGGGAGTTGCTTTTATATCCATCTCCATTTTATCATTTCTCAACTTAAAAAATGCAAATAATTTCATTAGAAAAGATTCAGCCAAATTAGCCATGCCTATTCATCAGCTTAGTTTTTTAGCTGCTGAATACGCATAGCTGTTTTTGCCTTGCATACTTTATGTCTCCTTTCCGTTCCATGCCTCATACTCCTCTCGGCAAACTAACCGTTGCTAAAAGGAGAGATTTAACTCAGTGGCACAGAACGGGCTGTGTTAAAGTGCCTGGTTTTGGGCCTCTGAGCATGCCCGTTACTAAATGGGTATTTCTAGAAGCCAGCACAATCTGTCTCAGTCTGTTGTTGCGCTTCAGGCTCAGAAATTTAAAAGTGCTGATCTTACATTTTCCTTGACCAGCTCAATTTCTGAATGTTAAGAATATATCTTTACCTTGATAAGTGGAAGACATTCCATTCTGTGAATAAACCAAATGTAGGAAACAGGCGTAGCAGGGACCTCTTGAAGTATCAAGTCCATATCTCGCTTCCCATCTCCAGCCAACATTGTATGTAATGTTAATTCTAACCAAAAGCCAGGTATGTAAGGGTCAAAAGGCCCCAGAAGCTGAGGCTGAGAACTCCAAAGCTTCACATAACCAGCCACAAATATATTTTAAAGAAGGTATTTAGCAATAGAGACAAATCCTCCTTTTTATTGACCTTCCTATGCGTGAGTCGTAACATTGATGAAGTTTTCCCTCTCCAGCTAGCTGCTTGGTCTTGATCCATGCCCTGAGCTGGTCCACCCTGTGCAGCAGAGGCAGGGTCCTGCCCTCTGAGAAAATGAAGAACCCCAACATGTATTTGCATGAGAGAAGAGCAGAGATGAAGTATGTTTGCATTTTGGCAGCTGCTAATGAGGGATCACTTGACCTGGTGACTTTAACTTCCTTTTACTGGAATATGTTCTGTGTAATTACTATCAATACAACACTGAAAAGGTTTCCGGGGTAAGTGGAAAAAAAGGGTTTGAATGTCTTGACTTTTTATTCTTTCCTGTAAAACGTCTGACAAAATTTGGGAGTGCTATGACGCAAAGATCAGAGGTTGCTTTGAAGCCTCTGCTCTGTCTAAAGATGAAAAGCAAACGGGGCAGAAACCTTTCTGAACTTCAGCTTTATGCTGTTATAGAGACCAAGAAAAAAAGAATAAATCGAGCGGCTCCAGCAGCCACAGCAGCAGTGCTGGGTGGTGCACAGTGGAAGGGGTCTTCTAGCACTACCCTTCAGTTTTGGTCAAATCAGTTTTCTGCAGCCGGAGTAGGAAAGAAGACTGTGATCCCTGAGTTTCGCGCAGAGGTTAATACTGGCAGTGATGATACCTTTGCAGTACACTTCAGCCCTTTTGAAGCTGGAAGCCTTCTAAATCCGTGCTCGGAGCTGAATAAGGATATAGGGAGTACACAAAGGGGAAAAGGCTCCCTGAACCCTCATCCCTGTGCAATGGTCAAGAGCCAATGAGACTCTCCTGGAAGTCTTATTTCACCCTGACACACGCAGCATACATACATACATACATATATACATATATGCAGTACCTAATGCTCTCAGGTTGTACCGGAAAGAAATTTTTTATTTCTGTAAGATGCCACTGAGAATTTTGGGGGAAAGACTTCTCTTTTTCCCTCTGTTTATTTAATCCAAAGGGCACAGAAAGAGATGCTGAGCACAGAGAATTTGCCCTTAACCTTAATTTCCCCAAAGTCACTGAAGTAAAGTAAGGGAAGGAGTATACTTGAAACTTCTTTGTCTCTCCATACTGTAAGTTCTAATTGTTGTGGATCTTTTTAATCACATTAATTCCTTTGTCTGTACAGAGATTGAAAATTGTTAACTGATAATTATTATGTCTTTTTACCTTTTAATTAAAAAGTTAACTGCCATGGGTAAGTGCCAGGTAACATGGGAATGCTATACGTTTTCACATCCTCTGGCTTCTGCAAAACAGAGCCAATCAAAAAGTCAAAACCCACAGCGCTCTTCAGGCTTCAAAAGGTTTAGGGAATTTGGCTTAAACTGAGAATGGCTTTCTTTACACCAAAGTTAATGACAGATCTGTGAATGACATCCTTCAAAATTCTTTGGCCAGACTGAAGAATCGACGCTTATATTTGGGTGTTGTTTTTTTTTTTTTTAGGATAGAAGATGACTCACACAGTAAGTCATGTCATGCAACTCTCCCGAGAAAAGACTACATTTTTCCTAATTATATTTGATATTTTTGTGACACCGACAATGATAAGATTTTGTTGGAACCATTGACTCATTCCCCTTGCATGGGAACAAAGGTTAGACTGTAACAAAGGCCCTAAGGCCCAGACCTTCAAAGGCATTTTGTTGCTTAACTACCCACAGCTATTATCTTCCTAATTAAAAGGTAAAAAGGCATACTAACGGGAGTTGAGCCTGTGGAAATTGTCTTTTTTCTATATTTTAATTTTTTTACTTGGGCAAATTAGCTGATATGTATAATATGAGCAGTCATACATCATACAGTGTCTACAGCTATGCTTGTTAAACCTATTACTATCAAGGAGCAAACCAAAGCCTATAATTACAGCATATTCTCTCTAATTAAGGTCATGTTCCAGATCCCCTTCTATTATCCAGCATTCAAAGACACGTGTTTCTGAAATGAAAGCTTTCCGTTTGAAATCAACATCCTTGATTTCAGCTGCAACACAGACTTTTTTTTCAGAAAGTTTGTGTGAAATTGTTCCATCTCTTTAAAAATTCATAGAGTGTAAAACCAGCACGAGGCATAGGTTTCACTTCAGTGTACCAATCTCAAGCACTGGGAAACCTCAGTTTTTGCAGTCGCAGTCAAAATTCAAATATATTCTGCCAAAGAGAGTGGCTCTGCTCTGATGGAATATGGAACACCTTTCAAGGCACAGCTATATTTTAATTTTGGTTTTTTTGGGTTTGATTTGATTTGAATCAAATTTTGACTGAAAAATATAGCAGCCTAAGCAGTCATCTTCCTCTGCACTCTGTGTTACTGTCTATTCTGGAGCGATTCTGCAGCTAGCCATACTCCTCAGAGAAACGCTTTACTTAGCAGACACCTTCAATGGTGGGATCTAAAGAGAAGCAAGACCGTGCAGTTGTGTGTCATTGCCAGTTACAAAGACTGAGTGTACAAATTAGCTCTTTCGTTACACGTATGCAACACACGATTCTCCAATTACGGATTGCTCAGTCTTGCAGAGGAGAGCTGTCTTCAGTCCCCTTGCACAGGTGAAACTCCTTGGAAGCCTGTGAGCCTTTCTGTTTCAGGAACCAACTCAGATGCTCTCCTCTCTGCTGAGTCTTTCAGGTAAGTGGGAGTAAAAGGCAGTAAAATTGCAGTCATATGCCAGCAGACAAGATTGAACACATACTGAGTGCAGACATGATGAATAAGAAGGTGGTACTTTAATAGTCAATTTTCAGAATATAATGGCTCTTGAAAATAGATTAGCTTAGAACATTTTCTCTATTTAGAAGTGTCACTACTTAGCTGTGCACTTAAGTAAAAGCTGAGCTTTGGGGCACCTTTAAGTTAAAGGATTGCCATAGGTTAGAAAGGCTGCCAGGAAAGGCATACCTCAAAACGAAAACTTGATGCCATCAGACAGCATAAATGACAAATATAAATAAATAAAAAAAATATTAAGGTTATCTTCATTCTAGGAACTTTCTGAAAAATTCAGGTTGCTGGTGCATTTCGAGAACTCAAGATACGTCAAACTAAGCTGCCTCATAAATAAAAATGTCAGAGCTCAGGTTGTACCCAAGATTAGGATGTGTGTCTGTGTTTGTTCAAAAGCTATTAATGTCAGTAGGTCCACACTAAGAAGTAGGAGAGCCACATAACATTTCAGCCCACAGTTTGTATCTAGGTTGCTTTGGTTGGCTGTGGAAGTTTTCTCCAGCATACAAGATGCAAACCTGGGAGGCAGGGAACAAGATTTGTTCAGAGGGAGAGAGAGAACAGATGCATCTCTGCAGGTGAAGGTCTTTCATCAGGGAGAGGGGAGTCCTGTGCTCACTCAGGAACCTCTCTGAGGGCAGCTTATGCATCTTATACTGTGACTGTATGCTGCAGTATACGCAAGTTGTCCTCAGAGCAGAGAATCATCGCATGCAGGACACTGTCATCACCATCAGTGTCATTGCTGTAGAAGAACAGACCATGCCTGATGCTGTATTTGAAAAGAGTGGCACCTGGCTATGAACTCAAATTTAACACAGGAACCCGGGAAGAGAGGGGTTTCCACCCTCCTCCACTTTTCCCACTAGCTCATCTGGGCAGCTCATTCCTCAAAATGCCAGTTTACATCAATGCTGTGCACAGGTACTGAACTGGGACTGCGGGGTTGCCCTGCAGTGGGTGGGCGCTGCAGCGAAGGGACAGGGCTGCGTGCCATGGAACCTCTGGGCTTCCCCAGAGACAGCTCAGTGTGCTCTCCAGTGTGCCTCTCTTTGCGGCTGTGAACTCCTCAAAACAGGTCAAAAAATAAAACCAGTACCCGTTCCCCTGCTGAATCTAGTGCAAAGAGCCTTCTCTGCTAACACGCTTCTCTGTGCGCAGTGGAGTACAGCCTGAATTATCACCATGAGATTTCTTGGTTGAATATGACATGTTTATTTTGATGGTGAAGAGTGAGACCAATAGGACTCCTATGATTGTCTCAGTGGTCTGTATCACTTGCCATGTGATTGCGAGCCCTTCGGTTAGAAATACCCCTTTAATAATTTGTGTTAGCCTTGTGCCTTGAACCCATAAGCTGAGAGACCAACAGCACTCCTGTCAGAGTATGTATGCTAATGCAACATACACACAATTACTTTTCACTGGAAAACGTTGTCACATAATACAAAAGCTTCTTCAGGGGCTGAACCTAGTTTGGGTCCTTACACTGTACTGACATTCGTGAAGCTGCAGAACAATCTGCTACTCATGCAATGATCTCTTACCATGCTTATTGCCACTTGGTCCACTCACAAGAACTGGGACAATTAACGTAAATTTTAAAAAAATATCACATGCCAGTGGAGGTCCTGGGAGTATCACCATAATGAGAGAGGACCAAAGTTGATATTTTAAATGGGGACTTTCCCCTCTTTTTTGTTACTGGTAACCCGGAGAAGCCTAAATATCATACATTCATGCATTTGGTGAAGTGATTCTTCTCCGACCACCTTGTTCTGTGAACTGTTTTTTAAAGGAACTATGCATATCTGCAAACACAACACTGGCTCAGGTTGAAGACCAAATACCAGTCGAATAATGCCACAAACTGCAAATACACCACTGTGTTTAACAGGGCAAATGAAAGTCCTCCTCCTGCACCTGGATCAACACTGCATGGGTTCACATAACGCTGTCCACCCCTCTACTTCCCTGCAAGACTGAGATCTCAGATACCCTCACTGAAAATCAAGACTGTGAAAGTCCTAGTGGCTGGCTCAGACTAGTCATCATGTCAGTGACAGAGAACTGTGCTGGCTCTTACCTTGTCAGGAGCCAGCAATTTTCTGCAAAGCAAGGATAAATCACAATTTAGCATTTTATTCCCGCCCAGAAGTCAAGGCAGCAAGTGTCTGAGCTGATACAATAATGTGTTTATTAGTTCAAGTAAATGGATATGAAGGGATTCACAAAGGTAGGCAGGTTGGGTCTTGCCCAGCTGGGAAATCAAGTGAAATAAAAGGCAGCACTCTTTCTTCTTCAGAGACAATTTACCTCCTTCTCCAGCTCAGGACTCCAGTGCCCATCTTCAACCTATGCCCCCAACTTTCTCTGGACTCCTAGCACCCTGAAGGAAGCAGGAGGCAAACCACACGTCTACCACCCTCCTGCTATCAACTCTTGACCCAGCTTGTGTCACCCCCATATCCACAGCCCTGATAAAAAGTGTCTCTACACCTTTCTTATAAGCCCCCTTTAAGTATTAAAAGGCCATAATAAAGTCTCTGTGGAGCTTTCTCTTCTCCAGGCTGAACATCCCCAACTCTTTCAACCTGTCCTCATAGGAGAGGTGTTCCAGCCCTCTGACCATTTCTGTGGCCCTCCTCTGGACCCGATCCAACAGGTCCATGTCTTTCCTGTGCTGAGGGCTCCAGAGCTGGATGGAGTACTCCAGGTGGGATCTCACCAGAGCGGAGCAGAGGGGCAGAATCACCTCCCTTGACATGCTGGCCACACTTCTTTTGATGCAGCCCAGGCTGCGGTTGACTTTCTGGGCTGTGAGCGCACATTGTTGGCTCATGTCCAGCTTTTCATTCACCAGTACCCCAAAGTTCTTCTCGGCAGGGCTACTCTCAATCCCTTCATCCCTCAGCCTGTATTGGTACTGGGGGTTGTCCTGACCCAGGTGCAGGACCCTGCACTTGGCCTTGCTGAACTTAATGAAATTCACATGGGCTCACTTCTCGAGCCTGTCCAGGTCCCTCTGGATGGCATCCCTTTCCTCTAGTGAATCAACTGCACCACTCAGCTTGCAAACTTGTTAAGGGTGTCCTCAGTCCCACTGCCCGTGTCATTGGTGAAGATATAAATAGCACTGGTCACAGTACAGACCCTTGAGGGACACCACTCATTACTGGTTTCCCCTTGGACACTGAGCCATTGACTGTAACTCGTTGGATGTGGCCATTCAGGCAATTTCTTATCCATCTAACAGTCCACTTGTCAAACCCGTATTTCTCCAATTTAATAGCAAGAATGTTGTGGGGAACCATATCAAAGGCCTTACAGAAGTCTAGGTATATGACAGCCATAGCTCTTCCCTTGTCCACTGATGCAGCCACTCCATTGTAGAAGATCACTAGATTATTCAGGCGCAATTTGCCCTTAGTGAAGCCATGTTGCCTGTCATCACCTCCGCGTCTTACATATGCTTTGATGTCTTCCAGGAGGGTTTGTTCCATGATGTTACAGGGCATGGAGGTGAGGCTGACTGGTCAGCAGTTCCCAGGGTTCTTCTTTTCACCCTTTGTTAAAATAGGTGCGACATTTCCCTTTTTCCAGTCACCAGGGACTTTGTCTGACTGCCATGACCTTTCAAATATGATGGAGAGTGGCTCGGCAACTACATCAGCCAATTGCCTCAGGACCCTGGGATGCATCTTGTCAGGTCCCATGAACTTGTGTATGTTCAGTTTCTTCAGGTTGTCTCAAACCTGCTCTTCACTTTTGATGAGAGGGCCTTCATTCCCCCAGTCCCTGCCTTGAGATTCAGAGGCCTGACAGATGTGGGAAGAGAGATTAACATTGAAAATGGAGGCAAAAAATGTGTGGAGTACCTCAGCCTTCTCCATGCTGGTTGTCACCAGCTCTCCTCTTTTGTCAGTTGTCACCAGCTCTCCCATTTTGTTTACCAGGGGGGTACATTTTTTTCAATCTTCCTTTTCTGGCCAACACATGTGTAGAAGCTCTTATTCTTTGCATCCTTTGACAAATTCAGCTGCAACTGTACCTTAGCTTTCCTGACCCCATCCCTACACATCTGGGCAGCTTCCCTGTATTCTTCCCAGGATACATGCCCCTGGTTGCACTGTGTGTGGAGCCTCCTCAACCTCAGGTGGGGGAGCCCAGCGCACTCCTGTTGGGGAAGAGCCCTGGGAGGGGTGCATGGCCAGGCAAGGGCCAGGCAGGCATTCAGGCAGGCAGCAGACTGAAAGCCATGGCAGCAGTGACTGCAATGGGATGGCTTCATGTTCCCCTCTGTCACTGTGCATCTCCTGGTGGGTGGTACAAGAAGGTGAAGCTGCAGTGCCTGTGCTTCTGCAACTCAAAGGGGAAAGGCAGTTTCCAGAAAGGTTTCACAAAATTTATTTCACTGTCTCTATTAGCACTGGCCCTGAACATAGGCTTTGACGAAGAGAAGAGGCTGCTGGAAGGTAGTCCCTGGGAAGTGGAAGGGTTTGGCAAGTTTCTTTGGCTCTCCAAAATAGTGCGTTAACTTTTATATCGATTTGAGAAAAATTTGAGGGAGTTAAATGCATTCCCAGAGCAAATTGAATCTATATTTCTCCACAGATACATGAGTCAGAGCATCCGAATGTGTATTGCCAAATATAGTAATTGTGCTCCATCAAAAGATGGATGCTGGAGTGTAACTGCACACTTTCCAAAGTTCTGTTTTAATTACTTGTTTAGAGAAATTATCAGGAGGACTCTTTTCCATATACCTGCGAAAGCAGCGAGATGAATAAATGCTATATATTTCATCAGAAATGGCAGAGAGACTCGCATTATGACTTGATGAGCTCCTCGGTAACAAAGAACAAAACCAGGCGGTAAAGAGAGCGGCGAAACTTTGACGATTTAACCCGATCTGTAGGCGTTAATTCGCATTTTCAGGCTACCCCCAGCACACGCTATTTGCAGGGCCGCTCGCACCCTGAACTGGGCGTCGGACTCCATCCCCGGCTCCCAGGCTGAAGTGGCAGTTGCCTCCCTCGGTGTCTGTCCCTTCCCTCCGCAGGGATGCTCCGGGACCCCCCAAAGGGGAGGGCTGCTTGTGCCGGGCGTGTGAGGAAGGCAGCTTCTAACCGCTAATTGCCGAGGATGAGCGTGCAGCGGGGGCCCCGGCCCCAGCGGTTCCTGAGGCAGGCCCTGCCCCAGGACCTCCGCCCTGCCGAGGAGGAGGAGGAGGAGGCGGGGGCGGGTTCCCGCCTGTGGGGGGACATGGACACGGACCCCCCGCCTTCGGGGCCCGGCCCACCGCTGCCGCGCCTCAGCCGCCGCCGCCGCCAGGGGGCGCCGCGCCCTCTCGCATGGGGGCGCGAGGGGGCTCGGCGCGGGCGCGGCGCTGATTGGCTGGCGCGGGCCGGGCAGGGCGCGGGGCGCCGCTTCTTAACGGGCGGCGCGGGGCGGCGGCGGGAGCGCTGTGCCGGGCGGGTTGCTGCGAGCCGGGCTGCCGCTGCCGCGCGACATGAGCGAGGTGAGCCGCCGCTGGGCGCGCGGGGCGGCCGTTGGGGCGGCGGGAAGGGGGTCTGTGGGGGCAACCGCCGCAGCCCCGCGGAGAGCGGCCCGGGAGGTTGGAGGGCGGGCAGGCAGCGCTCGGCGTTGAACGTAACCGTCCCTTTCCGAAGGGCAGGTGGTGGGGAGGACCGGGTGCTTCCCGGGCTGGGAACCCGGTGAGGCTCTGCTGTGCTTCCCGGCAGGGCTGGTGGACCTGGGTGAGAGGTGACTCTTTGCTGGGTGGGGGAGTCTGAAATACATAGCCTGAAATTCAAACCCTGTCTTCTGATAAAGAGATCTCCACAGATGTGTGTACGCTCCTTCGAAGCATAAAACAAGGCAATGTTTTACCCTTTGAAGCACCATGTGCACCAGTGGAGAATCATTTACTTAAAAACCCTGATAATTTAAAGGTGTATTTAATGCTTTCCTATGCAGAAAGGAGTGTTTAGTAAGTTGTGTGAAAGTTATCTGCTAGAGCTCATGGAAAAAAATGCCCTGTTTGTAGTTGGATGCTGATGTAGGCTTTATAAATAGTGTCCTGGGAAGGATTACAATTAAGGAAAAAATGTAAATAGTGCCAAACATGTAAGGATCACTTGTACTGTTGTAAATAAATAAGTTGAAAATTTTAACTTGTGCTTTTTGCAGTGGAAAAGTTCTCTGGGGCAAACTAGTATTTTTGTTATGAAGAGTGTCACTGGGCCGGATGACTACTTGACAGTGTAGTCAGTCAAATGCCGGGCAGGTTCGGCTAGCAGATCGCACATTCTCTAGTGCAACTCTTTCTTTGGGAATCAGTAGTGATACCTGTAACTATACCTTACCCAGCACCTATTTTTGGAGGCTATTTCCCATTAGAAAAG
The DNA here is from genome assembly GCA_017639485.1 of Pluvialis apricaria. Taxonomy (NCBI): domain Eukaryota; kingdom Metazoa; phylum Chordata; class Aves; order Charadriiformes; family Charadriidae; genus Pluvialis; species Pluvialis apricaria. The sequence continues at coordinate 101,606,314 of CM030007.1, read as the reverse complement.
ACCTGCTACTTCATTAACAAATGAAGTTTCTTTCTTAACAGCAAGAGTAAAATTAAGAGGGACAAGTAAGTTCTGACTAGCTGTTGTGCAGGTGTTAACACTCTGCTGTGTCTTTACGTGAGCTGTAAACCTGAGATGGAGTAATGTAGTAGCATGGTCTCCAGTTCAGGGATTTAGGAGGAGAAGCTTGCATCTTGGCTTGCAGGTCAGGCTACATGGGGAAAGCAGAGGGAATCCTCATCGTGCTTTTCTGCTGTTTGCAGAGACTGGGCAGCACAGGCGTAATGCACCGGGTTCTTCATGACTTCTCGGCTGCTGCCTGTATTTGTATCAACTGGACAGAGTTCATGCAGTGTGGGTTTTTTTGCAGTCACTGTCCTTTTGTCACCTGGGCTAGCTGAAGTGTTCCGTGAGATGCAGCACTGCTATTCTGCTCCTTAAAGACAGTGTTCAGGGAAAAATCTGCTGGTGAGGAGTAATGATTGGGTGATACTGCTCTACTTACTGTAACTGTGCAAGGCGCACTCTCTTTTTTTTTGGTGATGGTCCTGTGCTGGGCTGTATTTGATTAGTAATTACCCTTTCATAGTTTAAATTAGATTGTGTGCATTGTGGATTTTAAAAGTCCCAATGAACATCAAGATCCTCCCTAATACCAGCATAGGGGTTCTCTATTCATAATACGTTTCCGTGTGCCTCAGAACAGTATTCCTAGCAAACCCTCAGAGGTGGAAGTGATGTCTCTTCCTCTGGTGCAGCACTAAGCCCTATGTATGACACTTAGCACTGTGCTCAATGTCTTTGGTGCTACTGTCACTGTCATTCAAGTGACAATATTGGTGAGTTTACCATGCACAGCTCCAATGAAGAAAAGCTTCATTGCTCTTACTTGCCTGTCACTATTACTCAAAAGATGATTCTTTTCCCAAAATGCAGATGAAAGCGACCGGACCACCCGAAACAACCTCAGTGCAAAAGGCTGTTAAAAAATGAAGCAAAAAAGATTAGCAGAAAGCAAGCTCCTTAGACATCTGTTTGCTGTATTTGGATGGGGGTCTTGGTGGATTTCACTTGTCATGCTGTAACTGAAAAATATTTTTATGTTCTTCATTTTAATCTGCTAGAAAATCTGAGGACAGGGTGATTGAAAAGAGGCTCATCTAGAGCCATCAAAAGATTATCCCAAATAGAATGGCGATGGGAGGGTGGGAAGGCTTTTTGCTTTATGTTAATAATCATCAGGATTTGAGCTGAGCTTGAAATGCACTTGCAGAAATCTCTGAAGAGAGCTTTCATATCGCTCAAGTTATTTGCTGAGACTTTGCATGGGTTCTTATTTTGCTCCTTCAAGCAAAATTAACTTAGTTCCTGTTTATGGGAAGTGATTACCAGCCTCCTGGTGGAGAAAGCTGAACAGGAAGCAGCCATTCATCTGACTCTAGTACTGTTCTATTTTCTACCAGCTAACTCTTTTTTTTTTTTTTTTTTTTCCGGAAGGATAAAGAACTTTTCTGCAGAAAATATCTACACTTCTTCCACAATATTTGTCAAAAACGTCTTTAAGATGCTTTGTCTGCTGGGCAGAAGTCTGGCACTGTAGTTACAGGGAACTTGAGGTGTAAGAGTTTACCTGGTAGCATTGCAAGACATGGTTAGTGCTTCCTGCTGCTTGGTTTTGGTGGCAGATAGATCACTTAACTGTATGGGGAACTCCTCAGAACATCATTATCCACTGAAATGCATTTTTTAGGTGTTGAAGTAGCTTTGAATATGTCCTCAAATAACTGAGGAGCCTTTTCTTTTGGTCTGTAGGTGTTCTGTTATTTTTAATGAGCCTAGCATAGCCCAGGCTATGCTGGAAAATATCAGCTGCTGTCACTGAGCACCGTGAGATGTAGCCCTTCTTCCATTAAAGATCTCTGGTCGCATAGGATGAAGTGGGGGAAGTAATCTTGGGTGATGGGCTTATAGACCAATGCCAAATTGCTGTTCACAGCCAGCAGTTCTACCAGTGAGCCTCTAGTAGACTCACAAACTGGCACAAACCTGATTCACCACAGGGAATCCTGTCATTTTATCAGTTGTTTAACTATCTGACATGTTGCAGCTGATGTCTGGTCATGGTGACAGTATTCCCCTGGCACGAAGGTTCACAAGAAGCATTTCATCACACAAACATTTTTTCAGTGGTCACTGCCACTCTTGCCTTCTGCGTTAAATGATTCTGGCTGTCATCAGGAATCAGGTCTGGACTTGGGAAGGAGCACAGTTAAACAGTATGGTGTTACAGCCCTGGATCCTGTTCCAGTGGTTCAGGGACAAAGTGCATGTGTAAGGAGTTGCAGTTTAAAATAACATTAGCAGAGATTGCCTTGTTGGATGTGTTTATTTCCTTGTGATATTAAAGGGTCACAGTGGTATTGCTGGCACAGGGGAGGAGTTCAGCTTCAATGTGTTATTTAGGTGACTGACTTTGGGAGAGACATTCAGGAAATCTACTTCATCAGCCCACATGCCTGAGACACCTGCGATTTAAGAACTTGCATTGGAAGAGCCTTACACAATGTGAGTGCAGTGCTGCACTGATTGCCAGGGTGCTGATGCATACCACCTAAGGCAGGGTTTGAGCCAGCAGCTTTATATATTTGAGGAGCAGCCTAGCTACCAGACAGTAGCATGAATACCCTAGCTTTCCTCTTGAAACAGCCATCAAACAACCAGACACATGAAATTCATAAGGCAGAAGAAGAGAGCTGTTAGGGGTTTGACTCTGTAGAGTGGTTAGGTCCTTAGTTGGGGACGCTAAGAGTTGTGGTCTTGATCTCTGCACAAATGTAGGGTTTTTTTGTCAGGCTTTGAATATAAAGAACACCAGGTCTTGTTTCTTCCTTGAGCTACAGCAAGCTCTTCTTTCCCTTTGCCTTATGTTGCCTCTGGGTTCTTGAATCCTACAGCAACTGCTATGTTGTGCCCACATTCAAAAGGATCATGAAGGGTGCTCCTGTGACCTGTGATAGAGGTGTGCAGGGCATTCATGCGGGATGAGCTACAGGCAGCTCTTCTCTGCAACCTGGAGTACTGAACCTTTATTTTGGAGCGCAGATCATCCTGAATCTTTGTTTTGGAGTTCAGATCACCTTCAGCGGGAGGTACTTAGGCAGCCAACTCAAAGATGGAGGCTTCACTGGAAAGGTGACATGGCCTAACAGTAGGGTCAAAGATTTTTTTCTGAAATTTGAGCTTCCCCAGTTGGTGTTGGGGAAGGTGACGCTAATCACCAAGGCAGTCTCTGCTATGGCTATTTTCCGAACTGGTAATACCACATGGCCTGGTGTTTTGGGCATCCCCCTAAGCTGGCAGAGTAACAGAGGGTATCTGCTGCTCTCCAGGTTGAGGGAGAACCTGGAACATCTCTATTGCTCTGGACAAGTGTGGTCACCAGGAGGCTGTCAGAAAAGGAGAGGGGCATGGCCAAGTGTGAAACATTAGGCATGTGTGGAGGCTTCTGCCTGAAACTGCAACTGCTACAGGTAGTTAAATGGGAAAACTGAGGTTCTTTCTTGGGTTGCTCTCCTGAATTCAGTTGAATCTGTTCCACTGAAATGGTATTTAGGGTCATAGAACCAGATGTATTTAAACACTGAGATGAGGATTGTACACCAATAATCATGATATCACTAAATCAAAGGGTTGCTGTTTGCAGGGGGAAAACATGACATGCTTGTTTAAAGGAGCTCCTTTGCTTTTGCGTGGTGCTTGTGGTCCTGCAGGTGTCTAAGCCAGGTGGTTGTCTTGGGGGGGGCCCTTCTTGGATGCATTTTTCAGATACTGCTGTGACCCCCAACTGTTAACTACTGACCTCACTGAGGTTATACCCACAATAGGTACAAAACTGTGTAGATCTAAAGAGTGCAGCAAGAATGTGGCAGGGTGGAGGAGGAAATTCTGCAGCTGGTATAGGATGGGGGTGGGACAGATAAGGCACATGAACATCAGTTTTTAATTTTAACTCACATCTATTTATTAGCTGAGTGGTAAATTGCAGCTCAAAAGAGGAGGAAGAAGGGAGAACAATAAGTTTTAGATCTGTCACTTTGCCTACTCCTTCCATCAGTGTGGTTTCAGTGGGATCAAGCATCTTCTAAAATAGCACTTAGATCAATTTCCAACATCACTTCTTAATTTGGTGAAACTGGCAGACATACTGTTTAGGAAGGAGCACACTGCTTTTCTTGCAATGTATAGAATGCTGGCGGATTCAAACAACACAATACTTTATTAAAGAACAGTTAGTTTTAATATGCTTCAGATAACGTGTTCCCTGTAAAACAGTAACTTAAAGCAAAAGCTTCTGCATTTGTAAAACAGGAAAACTCCAACCTTCATACTGCAGTACTTGATAACAGAACATAATTTCAGGTTGCAAAGACATATTAGTTTCTAGTTCAACGTCCCTAAATTTGTAATGCATTGGCAAGTTCGAGAGTCACCTTCCAGCAGTTTCTACATTAACTAGATGATACTTATGATGAAATGTGGTGTATAGTAGCATTTAACTACAGCAGGAACAGTGGTGGCCTTTTCATCAAATGTGTTGGGTGTTTATTGATTTGAATAAAATATTTGATTTCCAGGCTGCTATTTTTTTTTCCCCTTTTTTTAGGGATGACTTGGAAAATGTGTCTCAGTGTTTACATATTTTACCTCTTCTCTGTAACGTTGCTACAGAATAACTTGTAATAGAGTGGCTAGGCCTAGACACTGGGTATGTAAATCATGAGACACCCACTTCTGGCTGAAGAGGATTGGGAGAAAGCAGCTGCATGCATCAGACGAAAGCTATGCCTTTCTTCAGCTTGTCTGTTGCAACAGAGCCTTAAATTCACTGAGCCATGTAATGCTTTCTTCTCTGCAAGACATAGGATCTTCTAATGAAGATGAATAACATACATTCTCCCTCTTTCTAAGAAAAGGTGTTCTGTTTCTTTTTCTTCAGTTGTTTGGACATTGGATTTCTAAATAAAAAAGACATAGTAGATAAGTGGAAGCTAGGTCAAATAATAACTAACAAATCATTTTTTCCCCCTTCTACTTTTGATTAAGAAACCCAGTATTTATTTCTCTTATGAAAAAGATGGAAGAGACAGACTTTATAGGCTACCTTTCTCTTAATAGGAAAACGGATGGCAATCTTGATAGAATAAGCTCAGAGTAAGCAGCTGCAGAGGAGTTGCAATTGTGAAACTTATTATTAACAACAGGCTTTGAGGTCACAACTTATTCCTATTCTCCATGTCTGCTCCCTTAGAGACCAGACTAGTCTACTTATAGGTAAATTGGGCAAGTGTCACATAGGCAAGGTCTTTGGTTGGTGCTCTCATCTGATCAATTCATATGCAGTGGGATATAGCCTTATTTATGCACTAACATGGAATTTGGAGGAAGAAGCACAAGTTTAGTCAGAGAAGAAATGAAATTTTTCTGCCTACATGCCTTGAATATTAGTTATAGCTGAATGATCTTTCCTCTTAGAGAGAAGTATTATTTTACAGACACTGAATGTTATTACATTATCACCTTACTATATAGTGCATGAAACATGACTTGAAACAGTGCTGCAGCTGGTACTGTGACAGTAGACAGAATGATGTTAGAGATCTCTTTTGTTATAGCTGAAAGTAAGAAACAAAAGGGGGAAAAAAAAAACCCAAAACTGTAAAAGGCGGTGTCCTTCTTGTCTGATTTGGAGACTTCAAAGATTCCTGGACTGAGACAGCAAGTTGGTGAGAAGGGTGGCACCAGGTATGAGGGCTTCAGATTTTCTAATGTTTGGAGAAACATATAGCTCTGTTTCTCCAAACAGAGCTATAACTATGGCAAAATGTATGCAAGTGTATATTTAGTGGCTTTAACACAGAGTCTTGGTGTCCAAATGCCTAACAGAAAGCTCTGAGCTGTTCTGTCACCAGCCTTATTTGCTACTCCTTGGCTCGCAGGTTTGATTCTAGCTGTGCTGTGGAACCAGCTGCTGGGTAGTGCCAGCAGGACTAGAAAGCTGCAATAGTAGAACCAGAAAAACCTGAAATGAATTTTCAGGTTATAATGGCTTAAACTTGGAAGGGGTATGCACTGCTGTGTACTTGAGCAAGGGAAGGTTGTGTTGGATCACAGCACAACGAGGGTGTTCTAAAAGTGAACGAGACCTGTAGGGATCCTGGCTAGCTGTACATACTGGTGTAGATGTATTTGTAGGGATTTTAGGTGCATTTTTTCTGGGAATGATGGAGCACAGTTAGAAATGGCCAAGCTAGCACTGACTAGGGCTGTCCCTGGAAACAGGACAATTCCACGTTATGCTAAAGCTTGTTAATCTTAACAGGAGTTAGCAGGCTCCTCTAGAGTGAATCAGTGAGACAGCTGGAACAGTCCTGTTAAGTCAGCATCACTAGTAGGATTGCACATGAGAAGCAGCTTCTCACAGAAGGTGCCTTAGTTTTGTAGGGGGTGGAGGAGAACTTTCAAGGAAATTGGGGTTCTGCACAGTTTCAGAATCACTGGGTGGAGTGCTAGAAAGCACACAGTACCCACTGCTAATGCCTGCTTTGCATCTGTCCTCTGTGACCTACAAAATAAGCCTTGCTGCCCAGCAAGTACCACTGGTCAGGGCACCTGGCTGTCAATCTGCTTTGGTGATGCTTTGCTCTTTATGAATCTAACACTAGAGGGATTACCAGGCATTGAAATAGTCATTGGCAGCATTCTGACTACAGGAGAAGACACGTTTCAAGGAAAAGGCTATCAGGATCGTAACTAATTCATAAATTGATGCAAGTGGGTAACTAAGCAGATGAGGAAAAGCTAAATAGATCTGAAGACATCTTTGATTTCTTGAATTTTAATTATATTGAACCATTTCCTAATACTGCTTGGGATATGAAGGAAGACCAGTGATTTGAGGGGATGTTTCTATAGACATTGTAGCACTTTCCCACAAATAGTTTGGCTTTAGTAAATCAGTATTTCTAAGCTGTATGTATTCAACTGATCTGTCCTGACTGGTGCCGTTACCCATGTACTACTGTACCTTTGCCTGTCTACTAAGAAGCTGTGTGTGTTTCAGCAGAGCCCTCAATAGGCACTTGGGTAAGGTTGGGTTGATCAGAGGAAAGTGTGCCCTATTCTGTGAGGGGATGTGGGAGCTGGGCTTTGGATGTCCAAGGTGGACTTGTCTTCAAAAGAGACCAAACAATTCCAAACAAGGTGAGTGTGGACTTCATCAGACAGATGCAACACAATCTGGTGAAGGAGTGAAGCTGGCATGTGGTGAACCAGAGTGTAATGACTAGCTAAATGTGAAAATGCATTTGAAAATGCTGAAGTCCAGGTTTGGGTGGGGTGGTAGAGGAGAGGTACAGAGACAGAAAAATAATTATCATAAAAATCACTATCATGTCTTTCATTTGAATTCTAGGGATTTTCATTCCCTAACTTGAATGTTTCAAGTAATGGGATTCTTGCTGTCTCTCTCTTTCTCTTGTAGAAAATCTGTTTCTCTTTCAAACCCCCAAACTTAAATTATTTTGTTTTAAGATACAGAATAAATGTTGACTTTTTAAGCACATAATTTTAACACTGGTTCAAATACTCTGAAGAACGCCTTTTATTTGAACTTATGAGATACTATGTGGTGTTCAGGAAAAGAATCTGAATAATATTGAGATCTGGTTCCTTGAATTCCAAACATGTATTAGTAAAATGTGAGGTAAAAGGGAGACACAAGTTGGAAACTGCTACAAATCAGAACTATTAACTTGATAGGAATGAGGAGAAGAGCACACTAGGCAAGAGGGGATGGCTAGGCAGGCAGCTTTCTGCAGATGAGGTGGTAGAAAAATAAGACATGTGGCTTCATAGCTCCTTTGTACATATCACTACTCCACTCAGATCTGACAGATACACACTTACTACTGGAACAGAGAGCAAGCACATTGTTGGCTTGCACACTTTAAAATGCATGGGCCAGCACACATGTGCCACAGTCTAAGTGGGGCAGCCAAATACCTAAGGCAGGCCAGCTTTGTGCTGATCTTAGTTTGCCAGTTGGACTTGGCTAGCTGTCACATCTTTCCTGCAGCATATTTTGTAAGCTACTGGACAGCACTAACATCCAAGCCAAGCTGAATGAACATCTCAAGTAAGATTACAGAAGACCCTCTCCTTGTTTCACGGGGCTGTCTTGTATTCAGAGTGCTGCCTTGTATTCTTTGCTTGGAGTAAAAGCTTGGTGCATTTCCACTGGAACTGGACTTATGGGATGGATCTGCAGATACAGAAACATTGGTAGCAAAGGATTAATTAATGTAAAATTAATGCAATTGATTAATTGCATTAATGTAAACTGCAAAAAAATACTGAAGTTGCAAATTGTCTGAATTCTAGCAATATCTTTTGCGGTCATGCCATGTAAGCCTTTAATAGATGTTTTTGTATGACTGCAGTGTGTCAGGCAGGACACAGCTGGATCTAAGTGAATGTTATTATCTTATTTCTGCATGAAACTTCCATGGGACCTATTTTCTGCCTAGTCATGGGATTGGTGTGTTAGAATATTAACAAAATGAATGCATGACTTTTATGGAGGGGCACATTAAGATCCTTTATTAATGGCATTGAATGATGGGTCATATGTGAATAAGGTGAAAATGTTTAGTTGGGTAACACTTTTCTTTCACTTCATATGCAAGGCACAAAGTGCAGAATGGAGCTTGACACATAATGGGAGACAAGATGGAAAGAATAACTCATGACTACTTGGAGTGGACAAACGTGCAAGTTTTCATGGAATTTGAATTGGAAAACAGTTCTGTGGAGGGAAAGTGTTTGAAACTGGGGGGGGGGGGGGGGGGGCAGGCAGGCGGGGCTTTTGCTGAATCTGACCACGTATCCCCTGGACTTACTCCACAGCTAGGGCACTCACTGCAGGAACTGTAGAGCATTTAGTCTTAGGCCAGGTAACCCTGGTGGGTCTATCCTGGAGCCAGGAACCCTGGGAACTACTTACAGCTGCTCAGGGAAAATTGCTTTCTTTGCTACTATTAACAATGAAGCTGATAGCAGCATCAATTTCATGGAGCAGCTGCAGGGTCCTGGGAGCTTCTGATTTGTGGAAATCCCTATTTTGCGGCCAGCTCTTGGACACGGCTAGTGACCTGGCTATTCTGCTTGCTGTATGTGAGTGTATTTGGTTGCTGTCCCTGATTCCTGGCAATCAAGGTGACCTTGTGCATCACGCTATCCATTTTCCTTTTTAGTATGGCAGGGTCGTTTCTAATAGCTTGGCTGCTGTTCCATACCAAGACAGCTTTGCTCCCAACTGCATCACGCTTTGAACACAGCAGCTCCCCCAAAGTCTCAGCAGGTCAGTTCTGATACAGATTTGAACAATGTGGGACAAATCCTCTGTCAAGCAAGCCTCATTTCGAGGCAACTTCAGCATCCAATTCAGGGTTCCCCTTGCATGAATCACCTTGTGGCACAGAGCCAGAGATAACAGGTTTGCGTCATCTCTGTGCAGCCCCTGGGCAGGGTGCGTTGCCAAGGCTGCAGCATGCTCTCAGTCCAGTGATTCCCCTGCTACTGGAATAGCCCTAAAGAAGTTACTGTCATAACTGCAGATGGCTCTGGGGCTGCTCGGAGTTGCCCTCCGTGACCAGACTGGCTGCCTGGGGTTTGAGGAGTAGAGTAAGTGGCGCATAAACATCTTTGCAGCTTCATCTTGCTGTTTGGAAAATCAAAAGGCTTTGCCCTAGGGTAAAGGCAGAAAGTTCCTTTGCATGGCAACTTGAAACTGCCATAATTAATACCTTTTAGAAAGCTGGCTGGCCAGTTACTAGTGCAGTCTAACAGACTGTAATAATAGCTGTTTACCTCTGAAATATGTAGGGAAATAGGAAGAAACTGAGAACAATTTTTTTAATTGAACAACTGGAAATAAAAAAATGCCAAAAGGAAAAAAGCCAGAATTTTTGCAGTCTGGGAAGAAGCAGCCTGTTTTAATAATGATAGTCAATATGATCAGATATGAAGCAATTTGTCAGTGCAGACTTTTGCCATTAATAACCCAAACTGTCCCTTGAAGACAGCCTCTAACTCAATTACAGCTGGGTTTGTAGCTCAGCAAATTAAATTACTTCAAACTTCAGAAGGGTTTGGAAGAATGAAATATAAAGTAAATATTTGTTACAAAACCACCATCCATAATCAGTTATATTATGCCTAGGCAAGGACCCTGACCCTTTAATTGGCTTAGGGCACTCTTGCTGTCTGGGGATACTAATATTAAACGATACCCAAGATACTGTCTGAATCCAAATGCTTTTCCCAGATTCCCTAAGGTTCTGTTTGGCTCCTAATCAGATGCCACAGTCAGTTGCCACTAATTACCTGAATTGACTGCACAGGTGGCTGAGGCTTATAATTTAGGCTGCATGGATGTACCTGTGTTGCTCCATGTTTTGTTCTGTTACAGAGTAAAGATTGTTGGGAGGTAATGCAATAGCACAGGGAGGTACAGCATGCTATGTTTTGTGGTATGAAGCACTGACTGACTCTGATTTTCAGTTCCCAGAACAAAATTGCAAAGCCTCCTCCCCAAGGTATTGTTTGTTTGCCTGTTTTGTTGCCCTGGTACAACTGTTTGTGGATTGGAGACATCAACTACATTACTGAAGTGATCAACAGAAACAAACTATGTATTTTTTTTTTAGCTGGATCATTTCAATGATTGTTTTCAACACAGCTTTGCTGAAGGGTTATTTTTAACTTGAATAATTTTAGTGCTCCAATTTTCTGTATGACCATGCAAACAAATGAGGCTTTGGGGATGGGAAGGTGCAGCTGGATTGGGCTAGACTGGGAAACAGGAGTTCTTCGGGCAGGTTTCCTGCCCAAAAATGCCCTTTCTGGAACTGTAGTGTCAGGTCTTACGCTACCAATAGATAAGAAAGAATAGGAGAAAGGATGGGACCACCTTCAGAACCTCAGTCACTTTCCACTTGTGCCATCTAGCTTAATCAATTTTTACGCAATTGAAATATTCCTCTCGGGTCACCTTGATGTTTCCTCTTTATCAATTTCCAGTGTAATTAGGATACGGGCTGTATCACCCATGTCGAAATGAGAGCTGAGGTAATTTTTTGGCAAGTGGTGTGAGAAGGCTTGCTCTGTAGTTGACTTTACCCTCTTTGCCCTTCGCTAAACAAAACCTAACATGCAGTTTGGAGAAATTCCACAGTACCACACTGAGGTTTCAACTCATGTGAGTAATTCTGCTGAGTTGAAGACTACTTGTCCACATATGAGTTACCCCTGTAAATAAGCCTTGCAGGATCAAATCCTCCATTTCCTGCAGAAAAGAGGGATTACTTCTCATGGCTGGCATGGTAATTAACAGGATTTGGGAAATACATTCTTGCAGCTGCTTTCAAAATTAACTTCAAAGATTCCATTAATCCCTGCCTCAGAAAAAAAAAAGTGATTACAATGTCTTTGGAGAAATATCTGCTTAATAATGTTTTAATTCAAAATATGCTAACAACCTAAATATTAAGCAAGCTACTGTTTGTGCTAATTATGCTGATTACATTTGGTGTTGGTGTAAATATTCTGTTTAGAACGCTATATTGAATGTGAATACAAAATCAGCAGGTTCTCACTGTGCTGATTTATAAATTACAGCCCTGCATTGGCAAAAGTGGGGCACAGTGAAAGTTCTTCTCTGTGCTATTAGAATATTTAAAAACAGCACTGTAAGTGGATTCTTATATCCTAGACAGTGATTCTCTCTGCTCATTTTCATCAGGTGCCTCTTTATTTAACCTGGAAGTGTGCTGAAGCTCTGCCTGTGTACACTCAGAAGTGCCTGGTCTGAGGACTTACCTCAAGCCAAAAACTCTGTCTGGATGAAAGTGAAAAAATTACACCTCTTAAATTGAGACAAATGCTTTAAGTCTGTGAGCAGCCCTGTGATTAAGGCACTCTCTCTATTGGGTAGAGTATGCATTTTGTATAGACCTGTCAATAAAACGTGTGTTTTACATGGACAATGACCACATTAGAAACAAAATAGCTGAGGATCAGGGACTGCAACTGTCAACTACCCTGAGAAGTCCAAGCTTCAAGGTTACTCCTTCAGTTCCCATTGCTGTTTCTGTGCCTGGTTGTCCAGTGGATCAACAGGAGGGGGCCTTCCACCAGCATGCTTCCCTGTGCTGTCTCATGGGAGTTAGGGTTCACCCTGAGTAAACAGTACCTAAACCTGCATGTCCTCCTTCCTGGGGAAATGCAGCAACCAGTACATCAACAATCAACCTGGTAAATTGTCTGCTTTTCATACAGGCTTCAGCTTGTATGGACAGCTATACCTTGAACATAGTGGTTTCCTTTTGTGTTTGAAAGAAGTGTTTGAGGTTTAACTTGCACCAGTGTAAAAGACTGTCAAAGATGCAAGGATATGAATGGTGAGGTCCAGGTTCTGTCCTTCACAGAAAGACAAAGGGAAATTGTGAAGATCTTGCCTAGATCATTGCAATAGCAAGAGCTAGGCACTGGTCCACACTGTGTAGAAGGAAAATCTGTAGTTATCCACAGCCTTGTTAATTTCTGACAAATATTACTGTGGTTTCTAGGCTGACAATGTGCATGTGTGTGCATACTTATGTGGGTGACAGAGCACTGGAACAGGCTGCCCAGAGAGGCTGTGGAGTCTCCTTTTCCAGAGATACTCAAAACCTGCCTGGATGCATTCCTGTCCAACCTGCTCTAGGTAAACCTTCTTTGGCAATGAAGTTGGACTAGATGATCTCTGAAGGTCCCTTCCAACTCCTACCATTCTGTGATGTATCTTCAGTGACTGAAAAGTCATAGGAAACCAGTGCTGGTCACTGTGCCAACTTTTAGCCACTGCAGTTCGAGTCCCATCAGTTCATCTTAGCCCATCTGTGGAGTTTTAATTTATTAAAATAGAAGAGCCTTAATAAAATTAAGGACAATCAAGAGCTGGTCAAGTAGAACACCGCTGGACCCATGAAGATAATTACAGAAATCGTCAGGGTGCCAGGGATCGTTTAGTTTTGACAGCCAGTGTTGAAAGATGAATTCTGGCACTCTTGCTCTGGCAATATTATGCTGCCCTGGCAACACAAGACAGCCAGAAACCTGGCTGTAGAAAACTCCCTTTGCGTAAAGGAGAATGCAGAGAAGGTGCTACATAGATGAGAGTGGGGGCCATATCCTAAAGAACTGAGACCCTAGGGTGAGAGCAGCCAAGGAAAGTGGTAGTCTCCAGAAAGATAATTCTACTGGAAATGTGAGCTTGGTCATAACCAGGAGTGGGCTCCTTTGCACTGAAGTACATGTTGATAAATATTTTTCCTTTCTGTCAGGTGCCCAGAAAACGTGGTATTTATTTCTTACAATGGTGTGTAAGACAGAAGTAACAGATACATTATTAGATTTACCCACCATTCAGACAAAATATTGGCCAGATGTTCTGTACCTGATGCAGTTACCCTAGCTGTGGGCTTTGAAGGACACTTTGATCTCATAAATATTCAGTACCATGTCTATAAAAATGGAGGAAAAAGGTGGAGGAACTTGTAAAGGATGCACAAATAGACTAGTGAGAGAGTTTACTTGTGTAGCTTCTAATGCAATTTTCATTACTATATTCAAGTTTCTTTTTGGGATTCTTTAGTTCTGTCTGCAGATGTTATAGCTGTTACTGGTGTGAATGAACCTGTATGTCACAGAAGTTGGTTTGGGGTTTGCCATCTGGTTGTATTGCAGACCAGTTTTGAGAAGACTTGTAATAGGAGAGAATGAGGGAAATGGCAGAATTTGTCTGTGGCTCTTGAGCAGTACCCTCTATCTCTCCCATGTGTTCATTTCATGCTTTTTGATATATAATTCCAAAAAATAGTAGTGCTAAAATTTCAGTCAGAGGCCAGGTATCCCTTGCAGCTTCAGTAAACAGAAATCTTTGTCACAGCAGCATCATTTTTCAAGCTTTCAACTTTTTACCTTAAACATGGTAATATATTTTGTCCTTCTTATTACAAAATTATTTACTGTGTCGTGGTTAAGGGTAATGTTTTTCACACTTAAATGTGTGCAATGTTGAGTGCTATAGTTTCAAGTCAATACATGATGTTAGAAAGAGATTGTCAAACATAATGGAACAGAAGTCTCCAGTAAAGAGTTTAACCTAATTAATCACTTTGAAATCCTGAATTCTACAGAGTATATCCACGCATCCCAGGTCATAGCTGCTTGGTTCTTGCCCCTACTTAATTTTTGGATCTGCATTTAGTTTCTGACATACAGCTTGTGTTCTTTGCTACAGCATGAAAGAAAAGCAATTACAAAATTCCCATTGATTTCAGTCAGCTCAGGATATCCCCTCATCACATAATTATTTTCAAGTGGCATGTATGCATAATTTATTGATCTACTGGTAATAGCTAATGTTTCCATGTTTCCCTCAATACCCATGGATTGTTTTTAAAGTGAATATGTTGTCTTTCTGGATTGTTTTAGTAGCAAATTTATACCAGGTGTTAAAAAGCATGGAAAACTCTGGGCTTTCAGAACTAGAGGAGCTGAATATAATATGCCTGGACAAGAGCTACATTGAAAAGGAGTGAAATATGTGGGTCCCACATTTGATAGTCTTCTGTTCTGTGTTTTTAATCCAGATTTCTCTAGTTCATTCTTTAGTTTGTAGGAAGTGTGCATGCTAATGTAATGTCCTCAAAATTCCACCTAGGAGAAACTAAGAAAATGTACTATGAACCTTCAGGCAGTGATGCTAGCATACTAAGTATGATTTGGGATCTACCTATGCCTATAGTTTAATGAATTTCAACTTGGGCTTCCTTCAGTAATCTAAAATTCTCAGTATTTTCAAAGATCAACCAACAGTAAGTAAAGATCAGCGTGTAAGAACTCTGGTTTTTGCATTGTTCCTGGATAAAGTCAACCCTAATTGTCCTGATTTAAGGAACTGTACAGGAGGTATTTAGTCCTGAAAAACAGTAGATACAAATTGCTGTATCTCCTGATCATTCTGCTGTTGACTAGGAAAATTTCCCTACTTGGAAAACATGGAAAGTCCTTAAGCAGATATTTACAGTGGCATTTTAATTTGCAGAAAGGTTATAAACTCTGAAAAATGTATTTTTCAGCACTTTTTTCATTTTAAGGCTACTCTTTAATGAAAGCAAAAGGCTATAAAAAGGTGATTATGAAATAGTTTTGTTTGATTCAATTTATCTCTTACAGAGAAAATTGTCTAGAGAGCAGATGGTAGTGCAGAATAAGGGCTTGCTTGGCACACAGCTGGCTGACCCACAGCCACTTTTGTACTGCATTGTACCAACATGGGTTTCCTTCTGTCACACATGTCATGCTTTTTGTTAGGGATGGACCTGGTAGCAGAACAAGGCTTAAGAGGACCTTAAGCACAGACTTCACAGCTGTTCCTCTTGTCAATGAGTATAGAACATCCTAATAACACTTCGTATGTGTCAATGAAATTATTTTTTTGTCTACACTGGCTCTTTCTGCTATTCACTTTATGAACATTCTACTGTTTCTATTCTCTTAATTCTACCCTTGGATACTCTTTCATTTTTTGATGCAGAAACAATATACTTTTGAAAATCTGCAGCCACTGCTTTACTGGGACACAGCCTGCTGTACCGTGGTGGCTCTGCACTCAGAGGAAGCGGCAGAATAATGTTATTACTGTAAAGGCCCATTTGTCAGAACTTTCTGGCAGTTTCATCTCCCTGATATTGGCTTTCTGTGGCTCATCAAAAAACAAACAACCCCTCTGCCCCCCAAAATCCTGTAATCAACACCTGGTTACAATCCCCAACACTGAGGTGCTAATTGGAAGCATAACTGAAAAGGTCAGGCTATTTCAAGACAAGAACAGAATGTAAGATTAAAGGCAAAAATTAGGCTTGGGGGTGCAGGAGGGGCTAGAATAATGAGCAGAAAAGCTGCTGTAGTAATTTAACATTCTTCTTGAAAAGTCCTCCGGGCTGCAAATTCACTTTTGACCTTAGTTTGTACACCTAGGGGACTAATTTAATACCGTTTTTCATACAGCATTAACTAGCTGCTGTGTATAGCACTGAGATTTTAACAGGAAAGTAAACCTGTTCTTTTCTTATATGGATTTTGGGCATATGGCAGCAGTCCTTTTTCTTTCCTCTTCTGACAAATTGGGAGTGACTTTGATTTTGGAGACATTTTTAATGATGTGCCTTTGATGTTCTGTAAAACCACTGAGTTAAAAAATTAATATAGCCCCAAGCACTCAAAACTGTTTCCTCCTATGCAACACAGCAACAAAATTGTTTATCCTGTTTTACTGTATAATCATTATGGTTTTGCATTCATGTTCATTTCGGCCCTGATGTTTCTTCTTCGATGCCTAGTGGAAAGTTTATTCAATGCTTCTGTCCTAGTGCTTGCCTTAGAAAATTCTGGGGAATTTTAGAAGTAATCTTTGAATGGAGAAAGCTGGCTGCAAGTTCTAGGAAACAGCAAGCATTAGACTGCTTTTATCTTTGAAAATATGGTCAACAACTTGAGGATTTTCTTTTAAAAACAAAATCCAGAAATTAATACTGTTTTTCTTGTACTTCATGGATTTTAATTTGATCTGTTGCATCTGAGGACAAAAATCTGTTATACCAGCTTTTGGAAGGCTTTCATCCATTGCTTCTTGAAAATACCCCTAGTAACTCCTCCTCATGTTTAATCCTCGTGCTCTGAATGACACTTAAAAGCTAAGCTTTGTTCTGCAGTCTGTAGTAGCATCATGAAATGTGATGAAAAGAAGCAAGAAGCTCCAGCTGCTAATAATACCAGCATCTTGAAAATGTTTCAAAAAATAGGTCCACTGAATGTATTGAAATAAAAGGCTAAAGGCTTTGCAGGTGGATGATCACATTGTATGTGGCTTTTTCATAAGTTTCAATGGCATGTTAATGAGAAACCAATTTTCAAATCCATTGCACTCACTTGGAAGACAGCACAGTGCTTATAGATCAAAATATTTATACAACTGAAGGAAAAGCTATCACAAGCTTGTTTGGTAGACTTTCAGGCTTCAATCTGTGTATGTCCAGTGGTCACCAATGAAATAAATAGCTGTAGAATACTTAGGCTGATTTCAGACTTAAAGAAAAATCTTGACCTCATGAATAGAAAAACCTTCATTGACCAAAGCCAAATTTTTATTTGTTTTCTTTGACAACTTTCCCCTCTCCCTGAGGGAAATCCTGAGACATGAAATAAATGCGTGGATCCACATTCCAGTACTCCATCAATAGCAGACCAAACCTGACAGGTGTAGCCTAGGGAGGAGAGAGAAGCTTTCATAAAAGCTAAGTAGCACAGCCTGAAACCTGAAATAAGACAACTTGAAAAAGCATTTAAAAACAGGGAAGGAAAAAGCAATATAGCTGCCATATTATAGATAGGAAGAATCTACTATTTCAGTTTTTTGAGAGGTCCCAGTAAATTAATGCTAAAATCTAGTTTCAAATGTGGACCAAAATTGAAATATGGAAATATTAACCAAACTTTAAATAAAGCCATAAAGGTTTATCTTTAGCAAAACCAGTTGTTGGTTAGATTTATTGATTTCTGGCTGTTGGTAATTTATGTTTTTGCAGAAGATGTTTATCCCTTTAGAATCCTACTTTTTGATGTTATTGGCCAAGTTTTCTTTCCCTAGTTCTGAGGCTCCAGAGAGAAAAAAATCTGTCTTCATTGTATGGGGAGACTGTAGCTGTGGTTATAGACTTGCTTGTTTTCTCTAGGGATGCTCTGTCTCATTGCATGGAGTGAGAGATGAGGCAGAGCCAGTAGAGCAGAGATATATGCTCTGAAGTCTGCCACAGAGAAGACAACCCCACCACTGGCGTGTGGATGCACAATAGACCATATGTAGCTCTCTTGTATTCTCCTGAGGGGTTTGAAGAACTTTCTTTTGCCCTTTGGCTTTCATAATAAGAGCTAAGAGTACACATGAAAGTTTTGTATTTATGTTGTGATTAGCTCCATATACACAGAATACCCTAAAAATACCACTGCTGTGGGAGGTGAAAGACAGAAATCGGAGCAGTAGAGAAGGTTTTAACCAGATATTCTAGAGTAAATACCTTCAGATAAGTATGCCTGTATGAATTTTCATAAGAGAATTGATATGACTGTCCATATTTTGGTACAAACCATTTGGTTTGCAGTGCTACTGCATCTGTTAACTTCCTGATGCATGAGGATGTGCTGCCTCTGATGGCTGAATGTGGTTGGATTTATTTACTTAATTTAATACTAGTACTTTTTTTTACAAGTACAACCCTAGAGGATGAATTCTTTAGTCTATTTCAGTAATGCACAAAAGTATGAATAATTTTGTGTAAGAAATGAAAGTTTTGCCATATTTGCTAAAGTACTTCAATTCCACCTGTGAGATGCTTTCCCTGGGGGATGCAGCCTAATTTCCATAGAGTGACCACTCCTAAGCTAGAAAATTACCTAGTAGTGTAACCACACTAGTACAGCTCTGCCACTGTGAATATCTATTTGGACTGCAGTGGTGTTTGACATGTTACTTAGTAGAGTGACTTAAATGAGTTTCTTTCATGGAAAGTCATGAGGCTATTCCTTGGACAGAGTGGATTGAAGTGGGAAGTTCCATTTCCCCTTGTGGCCGAAGTGGAAAGACGAGTCTTCTGGCCAAAGTGAGGTCAGAAGAATCATGGAAATGGAGGCACAGCAGGCACCTGAAGAGATATCCTACTGTAGCTCATACCGTTGCACTGCCTGAAACTTGATTACACATATCCCATCACTAATGTGATAATTATATGCAGTTGCACACATAGTTATACAGCTGTACCTAAATCACGGTACTAAGTATTCTTGTTCTGACTGGTAGTGTTTCCAAGCAATATTGCTTGAGGGTGAATGACTACCAAAGGTATCATGGAGAAATCAGGCTGTAACTGCTAGTAATTCCAAGGGGAAAATGCACGTTCAAGTTTGTTCTGACCACTTGTTTTGTTTTTTCCCCCCCTTAACAGAGACAAGGAACCGGAGCTACAAATGGAAAAGATAAGACATCTGGCGAGAATGGTAAGGGCAGACTGTATTTCTTGATGGACAATATTGAGTCAAACTAAGCCAAAATATTTTTTCTGTAATGATAAATGTCAGGTAGCGACAGCCCTGTTTTCATAACTTTTGAATGCGTTTTAAAAACTGGAAGGGCTTCAGTGGGATTGTTTTCTTTATATTTGTATGTTCAAATCCTCTATAAAGTAGAGACCTGATTCTGAGCCTGTACTATGGTAAACCAAAGGACTCTGTAGAAGGCAGTGCAGATGCAAATGAGGCTAGAAAAAGACAGTGTCAGGTATGTGCAAAAAGGACACCAAGAGACTAGGTTACGTATTATGAGCAGCTGCTATGTGAATGGGGAAGGTGAACAAAAGTAAACTAATTCCAAAGGACTCGCTCATAAATGTAGTTTCTGTGGTCTGATTCATCCCACCTAATTTTAGGCCCATAAATAAGATACCAAAGTTAGAAGCCACTTGCACAGAGCTCATCCGAGTGTTGCTCCATATAGGATATGGATGGAGCTGTTCACGTGAAAGAACCATACGGCAAATAGGCTCCTAACTTTGGCACTCTACCTGAGTGAATCTGGACTCATGCTCCACTGCTCTAAGAGGCGAGTCGTTGCTTTTTCTGCCTTCACCAAAAGGGCTGGCAGGAACCAATTTCTGCCCCTTAAGTGGCACAAACAACTCTAATTGGAAAAAGTTGTTGTGTTTTTTAACTGAAGAAAGTAAACCTAAATTTTTAGTGAAAATAGCAATTGTTGTTTTTAACTGAAACCTCCTTTTATTTCCTATAAGAGGCAGAAATTCTGTACACACAAATGATCACGTGATCATCATTCTGACCATCAGAAACACTTTTCAAAGGAAAACATTTTGACCAACTTTAATTATATTCCCAGCTGAATGTGAGGCAGCATCAGTTTGTAGACATTCGTGAACGGGATGAGGATTGAACTATACAAATATGCTGTCTGCTTCTGTTTGATCATCCAGTTCTAATTAAAAGAATGTCTTCTGGTAGTCTGTCCTGTGTACTGAGAAACAGGAAGAATGTTAGTATCTTCTGTGAAAAGCCAAGGGTTTTCAGAGATGGGATATTTGAACAGTTATTTTGGATATACATTTTGGCCGTTACATACTGGTCTGAACAGAATTTTTGGGTCCTTTGAGGCAATGTATCCTAAAACATTAAGACTTCTTTATGCTTAGTTTTCCTATTACAGAGAGGTGACTTTCCCATAAGGGCTGTTTGCATAATGTTACAGTAAATGAAATCTGTAGATGATGTTCCCAATATGATAAAACACAAATTAGAGTGGAAAAAAGAAATAAATATTTTGGCTTGTTATAGTGTCTTGAATTAGTGGGAACAAATGTACCCTGACAGCAAAGCTATTTGCATTCTCAAGTTAACAGGAAAGGAAAGCAAGCAAAATTATGTCAGCCATTTGGGCAGCATGGGAAGCATGTTTTTCTCTTTGCTGTTTGAACACATTATGAACTGACCTCATTTGCCTTGAATTTCTTCACAAATAAAATTGTCCTGTTGTCAAGTTTAGCTTAGATTTACTGGTCCCGCAGCCTTTTAAAAGCCAATTCTTTTTTTCTCAAAGGGAATTTTGAGTGAGAAAGTGCTGCATCATTGATTAACAAATATATATGATTCTAGTTGTAGCATAGTTTTTACATAATATAAACAGGCTGATGTGCAGTTAATCTTAGACAAATAGATACCAATTACTTTTTGTAATGAAGTTATAACAAAAAAACCTGTCACCTACATAAAATAGAGGAGCAGCAGGGGAATGGAATAGAATCCTCTGTCCCCAATCCGCATGCTTGCATGAAAATAAAGAAGAATCCAAACTTTGAACCTGAGATTGAATTCTAAATCAAAGAAGCAGAAATGTATAGCGCGTTGTCCTTATTAGCTCTGTGTAGTTAGAACTCAAGCAGAAGTGATTTATTCCTCTGAAAATTGAGGTGTGCTGTAAACCTACACACAAGTCCTCTGTTACATTTTTTGGCCAGAAGTCTGCAATATGTCCATGTCTTAAACTTTCATTGTGGCTGTTATCAGCCTCTTCAGATGTTTGCTTCCCTGTCAAAAGGAAGCTTTCTCTCTTGTTGAAAATGGGGGGAGAAAGCAAAACCCCTTTCATCTTTAAAAAAAAAAAAAGTCATGCTATGAAACTGTTTGCAAAGGCAAACTTGTCTGGCCACTGTCCTTGCTTTTGATTACAAGATCAGGAAAAGCTGCTTGAAAACTAGCCCTAACAATAAATTAAGACAATCAGCTGTGTTCAGGGTTTTTGATTCACACAGTGGAGACCTGCTGTGGATCAAGTTTTGTTTGTGCATTGTCAAATGGTTAAAGGACTACTTTTAAAGAAGCACCACCCTAGTAATTAGCAGTAATATTATGCATAGAGAAGCACCTGTATAAAAGCAACTTGTACATAGCTATGTAACTGCAGCTGCCATAACCTCATTGGGTCTTGAAGGACCTTAGTCTATCTGAAAGCCAAGACATACTTGTGTATGGCATTACAAACTTAACTTGTAAGCTCCATTACATAATGCTGTTCCGTATGGTAGAAAACCCAAAGGGAAGAGAGCAGTGCTATCCCCATGCACTCCCTTCTATATGAATCTGACTTGGTCTAATAGAGTCAGTGTGGGATAAGAAGCTGCAATTTCCTTTTTCCTCACCTGGTTTGATTAATCTGGTCTGTCATATTTACAAACGCATCCTAAATGAAAATAGGATGTTCCTACCTTACTATTCCTACTACCTTGGCAATGTCACAAAGTTCCTTTGTAGGCTAACACTTGTCACATCTCATTCTGTTTCACATTACCCTGCGTGTTTTTGCTATGTAATTTGCAAGCTGGTGTACTATCTACTCTACAGCCTTGCACAACTGGCAGGGAAATAATTGCATCAGAACCAATTATTTCTCTCTTCAAATTTAGAATCACTCTTTTTCCTATTAATAGATCTCACCCTTCTAAAAGTACAAAAGGCCATGTGATTATTAATTGATATTTGTTAATAATTTTCTTGGAAAATCAGATTTATCATTCAGCAATATGAATTCTTATAATAACAAAATACATGCTTTCATATAATGAATTCTACAACTTCCTGAGTCTGAGTGAAATGGAAATGGATAGGTTTTGCATGAACTTACATGTCATGGTGGGTTAGGCATACACAATCATGGTAAGATGGTCAGTTGGACTGGAAAAAATGAAGCCTTTCTTTTCAGTCTCTACTCATTCTCAAGCATTTGTTTTGTCAGTGTATGATCTTTGCTTTGGGATGGTCAGAAAACTATAAATGGATAAATGTTCTGCATTTCCTCCTCTCTATACTGTACACCATGGGATGCCTCTATATAAGGATAAAGAAAAAGTAGACTTAAAGTAATTTCTTATCTTGTACATCTAAAATGGAGTTGCCTAAGCTCACTTAAATCAGAATGCTTCTAGAAAACACTAACAGTAACAAAGAATTGGAAAACAATCATGCATGGTAGAATAGAGATAGCTTTCTAGGAAGCTTTCCTGGTAGAGAGAGATGCATCTTGCAGCGTAATCAACAGGCCATTCACCCATTTCATCTACTCAAGGTATCTGGGAAACTTTGCACTCTCTGCACACTGCACTGAGGAATAAAGAATCTTGCTAGGTCTGACAGAGTGAATAATTATCTTCATAGTTATTTATGCAGAGTGCTTGGCTTAATAGAGCTTTAATTCCTGGCAAGAGGCCAGGATCATTATTGTAGTATGGTCTAACATAAATATCTGTTTAAGAACTTGAAATTAATTTTCCACTAATTCTCCAATGACTGTATAAAAATGTACTGGTTTTGGGAACAGCCCTACAAATAAACTTACTTGTGGAAAAAATTTTTTTGAAAAGGGAAGGAACACATGAGACTAATTTGTATAAATATTCAAAGGATCTCATGAAACATGATTTGCTGTATCTGCCCAGGTCTAGAGGTCATGTTCTTTAGGCACAGAGAAGGACAGTGACTGAGCTGTAGTATTGCAATGCCTTGTGCATTTTGTCTTTCCCACAAAACATTGCTTGTGTGCCAAAAGATGAAATAGGTCTTGCAAGTAACTGCTGAATCAATGTAAAAAAAAAACCTACCCTTTCAGGTGGCTTCTTTCTGATATTTCACTCCCACAGCACTAATCAGAAGTTAAATGGGGAGTATTGCATGAAACTAACTAATACTGTGTTTTCCTGGGTTGAGTGTTGGGAGGAAAATGACCTTGCTTGCTTGTCTCTTTTCACTATGGTGTTCTGCTAAAATTCTTTTGTCCATTGAAAGTCACACTTCAAGGAATATGATCTCCCAGTCTATAATGCAATTTCTCTTTTCCACTTCTTTCAGTATGTCCAGAACCAAATTCTGTCCTATCTCATACAACCTAGTTGGTACTAGTGGGTATTTAGGAAGTGAGATGAGTTATTTGCTGTACCTCATCCCCATCTCTTAAAATAGGAAGTCTATGTCTCGGCAACATTCCTAGGTGTATATGCAACCATCAAATAATGTAACACCTTCACAAAGCCTAAATACAGAAGTGTTTGAACCCTTAGTATAGTTACATAAGTTGTATTTGGTCATGTACAGATTGCCCAGGCTCAGAGGAAGGTGTAAAAATCCCATGTGAACTCATCACCATGATCTGTAGCTGAGAGTGTTTCAGATGAGTTGGATAAAAATTCAAAGTAAACAGTCCTAGATGAATTTCATCTCAAGGCATAGCTATGTATGGCAAAAATACTGCAGGCAACCTTATCTGCTGAGTTTCATTTCAGGCACTTTCTTGGGCACAGCTACACATAAAGTTTACCCAGAACCAACCCAAATATGTCTCGGGTCCTCTGGTGGCCTGTATCTCTTTCTTTGCCTAGACTGGTCTGTTCATCTCTTCAGGCAGCCAACATGTCTCAGCTAAAGACAGATCGAGCCTTTAATAACAAGGCTCTCAGATTGTTCACAGATCTTCCCTAGAGAGAATGCTGAAAGGAAGAGAGGGGAATTATATATGAACTTCATTTCCTCTCCTAGGTGAATTTCCGTTTCTTGAGGCCAGAGATAAGCCCTCTCCAGAGGAATACCGTGCACTTACTTATTTGGCACAATGATGGCAATGAAGGAATGTTCACAAAAATTCTTATATCTACAACTTTTGATGTTTACCTAGCAACAAAAACTTTAAACCAATAATTTTTATCTGTGTTTAAGATAAAGCAGACATCTCCTGTACTGAAACTTCACCCACCCTCACATGTGTCTGTACACGTGAAGTGGTCATCTGGTTTTATGGAGAGGATCTTCTGGTGGAGTTTAAAGTAATGAATATACTTAATTTAAACTTAAGTAATACTTGTAAGAGAGCAAATACTGTTCTTAATCTTCTGTTACCTGACAAGTCAGGTTTGACACTGTGCGTTACTGCTGCACTTCATCTTGTAATGAGAAGCTTTCATTTTAAAACGTTTAGGCAGAAACATCTTTAAAAAAAAGGCATTGTATTAAAAGTTTCATCAATTAGCAGAGCCAGCAGTGCTCATACAGTCTGGCCAATGTCCTGTCTTTGGAATTCCCTGCAAGTTTTCATTTTGTGTATCATTTATAACTACTCTCATGACTACCGAAGAAGTCCATCTGCTGACACAAAGAATATAGCATATGCACGTAAAGGATGTCTGTGTGTATGTTGATACATAATGTTAATTATGCAGCTTTTTCTTGCATGTTGTTTGGATTTTTTTTTCCTCCCTGGGACTGCACTAGAGAAGAAAAAAAAATGGTTTCCTATCTGATAAGAGTACCAGGAGAGCAAATTAAATGCAGAAGTCCCATAGGAAAAAAACCAAAGCAGAATAGCATATCCATAGAAGAATGGCTTAAGCTTTTTAAACTCAGTTTTTAAGTATTTAAAAATATGAAGTTACTTCAAAATATATTCCTCCTTCTTTTTTGCTTTAGAGGAAGAGGTCCCAGCTTGCTGGCACCTTTGAGATGGAAAAACCCTCACACTTAATGCTCCTGCTACAAATGAATCTGTCTAGGTACTTGCATTGTCCTCACCACCATAGTAACAGAGTGTCTTCCAAGTATTTAAAAATAGAGATAACAATAACAATTTTTGCCTCACTCCATCTCTTTCTTTCCAGCTTGCTACAAGAATAACTTGATTAATTTATGGGATCTTTGTTTTGCACACAGTGCCTGCATACAATTTGGGAAACTTGTGTGCCTGCTCACATGTGATACTCTCAAACTGAGAGCTCAGCTGCATTTCTAAAAATGTGAGAAATGAACATGTATATATAAGTATATATACTTTCATATGGTCACTCACACAGTCTGTTCCTTTCTACCTTTGCAGGAGGTAGAAATTAGTAGTGCTGCAGCATTCCTACAATATTGAGATTAGGAGCAGCCCAAGGGAATCATCATGAGTTATGCTCACTTTTAACTTTAGTTAATGAGGGTCATGAACCTGTTGTGTTAGATGGAGTGTACCTTCCCCATGTGCCTGCCCCCCTCCCCCCCAAAAAAAAACCCCCAAAACAAACAAATGCTTACTGTGTTGTCAGGCAAACCAGGTTCAGTGATAACATGGAGGAGCAGTGAAATTGCCTGAAAGAATGGAGTTTGTAAAACTAAAGGTAGAAAGGTTTAAGTCTGAGAACCACCCCTCTTCAGGATACCCATGAGGATCTTGACATGTCTTCCTTTGTCCTCAGGTTTTTTGATATTTGCATTGACTGTGACCTGTTACATTCTGGGTCTTGCCTTTCTGCTTCCTAGTTTCTGCCCTTAGCTGACAGCCACTACTTCCCTGTTCAGTGCGATTTTTGTCTCAGTTTCTTTGTTCTTTCAACAATGACAGTGTGACTTGGATCCAGCTTCCTGCAGCGTTGGGATCCTGGCACTTAAGAGGTGCCTAATTCAGTAGGAGTTTGAGCACCTGCAAGGTGGTAGAAGCCCTATGCCTCACTGAAAAGTTGGTCTGTAAAGATCAGGCTAGGTCATCAGGAAAAAAAAAACCAAACAACCAGCCAGTTGTAAATTAAGAAAAAGATAATAAAGCTTTGGTGACGCTGGTGGTTTTTGCCTTTTAGATGACTCATAAATATGCTGGAGTTCCCATCAGGTGCTAATGAGGAAAAGCAGAACTGAAATCGTCTTTGACAAGTGCCACATTTCTCTTGGAAATCAGTCTGTAATTATCAGTGTGCTGCCTGACTATGCACCAGGGAGAATGAGACTTCTTTCCGTGACTGGCATGTAGCTGACATGCACTGGCTTGCTTCCACAAATGTGCACTCACTTGGAACTATGCTGTCATCAATACTCTGCAGGAGGAACGTTTAGTTCTGCTTTCCTGCTGGTAGGAACTCAAATGAAGGACCTGGGTCAAGCCAGTCCCTAAATAACCCTAGCAAAACCAATAATGTTACTTCTGAAATGAATCTGTCTCTACGTCATCAAGGGTGGTTTGGGGCTGTATCAGGACTAGAGTCAATGGCATATGTAAACTGGAAGTCCATGGAGCTGGCCTGACTTGCATATCTACTTCTACGTGTTCCCAGACTCTAACAACAGATGATTAAAAGACTACAAGAGGTGGATGTTGCTCAGCATCATGTTTTTTAATTTAGTGGAAGTGAAAAATGAGAGAGGAACACAATGAATGCACAACAGTGGTTACCAAGATTTACTGTTGCAGAAACATCACTTTTTGACTGTACACACTATCTGCCTTACTTCATATGATAGGCTTTTGTTTTGTTCTGTTTCTTTTCCAGAAGACTTGGTTTTGTAAATTAAATGAAAATGCTTTTCCACTTATGAGTTCCTTGTCTGTTAGTAATTTGGTAAATGATTAATCATTTTTCTGAAGGATTTTAAGATTTTAATTTATAGCACACAGCTGTCTTAATGCACTTAACTAGCTGCTCCAAAATTAGCTTGTAATTTGGTGTTATCAGGCTCCCTTGTGTAAGCAGGCACCAGAATTTAGAACAGCAGGAGTGTTACAGACATGATTAAAATTTGGTTCTTAGCTGAACTAGTGACCAGAGCTAGTGACCAGAACAAAGACCATTTAAGACTGCAAAAAGGAATTAGATGCTACAACATGAACCAGCACAACACTGCACTTTCAGTCTTGGTGCTCAGAGTGAATTTTAGGACCTTATGTAAAGTGCCTTATGTGAGAGAAGGATGTCTCAAAGTGGGACTTCAGACCATGTGTATCTGGGATTCCTATGCTGAACAGGAGCTGTTAGGATTAATAATAGTTAACTTTGTCCCTCTCTATAGGTTAGGGGTGAAGTTCCTCTTGTCTGGCTGTATCGGTATACACGTGTGTGAGATACCTAAAGCTCCATTTATTGTCAACAGAGAAATGTATTCTTTTGTGATGTGATACTTATCAGAATGAGCTTCTCTGGAGAGCCTGGTGTTCATAGATCCTAATCTGATTTAGGTATAAAATGGCTTCTGATTTGCTCAGCTCTATCAAGGCTGAGGAATTTGTGGGTAATACTAAAATAAAAGTCCTATAGAGCCTGGATATCTCGGGAGTGAAATGGATGCTTAATGGTTTTTTCAGAATGTCAGTTTTGGACCTGGGCATTTAATTTCTCCTTAATCCCACCTCAAGCAACTCCATCCTTATTTAGGTCTGGCTGATCCTGACTGTCTCATGTCAGCTCTTCCAGCCATTTTCTCTATGGAAATCTGGATGTGAAAGCATCCAAATATTTCCTGGCTTGAGGTCTTCGTTAGTTAGTATACTGGATCTGGTGAAAGCATTTGCTTTGGTCAAGCATACTTGATATTGGTTCACTTTTTCCCTAGACCACAGTGGGTTTCGAATAGGAAGGACTGAGAAAAATATGTATTTTCCAAGGAGGAGTTCTCAAGAAAAGAAGCTTGGATAGCACTGCATATGGAAAAGGCATTTCAAGAGTCACAGTGGAAAGTAGGGCAGGGTGCTCTGGCAGCTCCTGAGATATTGTGGGTAGTCCAGAGACTGGAACTCAGCTCTCAGCACTTATCTAGGGTCTCACAGTAACATTATTTAATCGCGCCTGATGAATGAATACTCTAACTGTATTTTGAGTATCTCATCTTTCATTCTAATTTATACCTAAAAACCCCTGAGACTGCTGGTTGACTCTAGGTGGGGAAAGCATTAATTATTTGTTAGGTTTTAGTGAAACACTGGCACTCCACAGTGACCAATTTACTAGCTCATCTAAAAGCTGCCAATAAAAAAATGGACATGTACAAATGTATTCATTAGTAGAAACTAATTAAAATCCAGGCTAATAGCCAGAAAAACAATGAATTCCTAAATCCTATAATAATGTATTATGTGTCTGTACTAATCCAACAGTAACTGTCCTGGCTCTGGAGTTTCTAATCTAAGTTACAGATCTCGTATTGATAGCCAGCCAGCTAAGAGTTAGCTTTTTGGGTTGCTAATGTCCTTTTTACTCTAAGTAATTTCTACTTTCATAGGTTCTCCAGAAGTACTCCTTTTTAGGAGTGCTTTTTAGCATTGTTTTCTCCAGCTAAACAATGCCGAACTACTGTATGTAAATAATTTTTGCTAATAATTTTCTATTTCAGTGTTCATAAAATAATTTCGTTCTCATTAAAACTGGTAGCACCTGAAGAATTTGGGACTGAGGTTCCTATAGACCCTGTAGAGTGTTTCTGTCCCAAGTTTCTGTCAGGAAGCAACAATTAGCTATGGAGAAAATTCTGGGCTGGATTCTCTGGTTTGTGGCAGATGTGGTACAGCTAAACAGAAGGGTAGGAGGGGAGAGATTAATAAAGCTTGAAGATATGTTGATTCTTCTGGCCTTAACCTACATTCAACTCGGTGAAATCAGTCTATCTGTTGTGGTACCTTTGAGAAAGGATGTGGATGCACATGTAATACCAGACCTCCAGTTATGTTTGGGCCCTATCTTGGGGTATGACAGGAGTGTGCATGCCCCCATCCTGGCTTATATAGATGGCAGTTCATACAGCACAGATGAAAGTGAGATGCCCCTTTCTTTTCACCTCAGATAACCGGGGGCCAGAACCCACATAGGGAAGGATGTCTAGACAGAGCTGAGGCAGCTGGATTCAAGGCTGTTTGGCATCCTGAAGCATCTACCTCTTGGTGTAGCAGCCAGCAGACTAATTACTAGCAGACAGTGCAAAGCACAGGTGTATTATGATCTCATCTAATGATTTTGTTCATAAAGCAGACAGCTGTATTTTTCACTAGCAAAAATTTCTTGGTGACCTTTACAATGAATCTATTTGTAACTAAACTCTGGTATCTCTTGTGAGGTCTGCCTCTGGGAGGCAAGGTCATGTTGTGCTGCCTAGGAGAAGCTGGAAAAAAAAACATTCCTGTTTTCTTGTAGCCAAGAAAGTAAGAAGAAAAATGAATACATGTGGTTTTGGACCTTTTTATCAATGGGTGGTAGGTGCTGTCAGTGGAGGGCACAGATACAGGCTCCGCCAATCAGTTGTGAGTCATCATTCTGTGTATCAGTATCACTTTGTCTCATCTCAGACAAACTTAAGCCTTTGGCTTAAGTTCCTTTCTCTGTCAAATTAAAGAGAAAGAAGTAGTTCTGCTAGACACCAGTGGAAAGAAATCTGGAGATTAAGGATCCATAAACAATACTGTATATGCTCAGCACACTGGCAGATAGGCCTGTGTCACATGCCCGGTGGGAACGGGTGCAAGACTTGGAGCTCTTCTGCCCATGTTCAGGAGGTTTGATGGACCTAGACTGCACTGACTGTTGGACCACTTTGAAACTGTGGCCCTATGCCAGAGAAAACTGTCACAACTGTTGTTTAAGTATTTGAGTTTTGAATGAGGGACCACATAAATAAAAAGCAAGAGACTGAGTCATAAGATGGGAGTCTTCTGGAGGTCTCTCAGCTAAATGCCATTCCATTATGGAAGAACATCCAAAAGAAACTGTAATTTTTGGCTATTCTCTTCGTTCCGCTCATGCCACAGGCAGACCTTGTGAACAACACAGTCTAGAGGCTGTTCTCAGTTGCAGCTGAATTAGTGTAGATCTTTGGTCTTTATTCATGATCTTGAGAAGATTACTGCTGCTAACATCAGCATTTTCTCTATTACATGGTGGACTGGCTGAGGTCCAGAGTGAGTTGGAATTAGAATACCTATTTTCTTCTTTTTATTAGTTCTTTTTCTTCTTGCAGTAGATACTGCTGTACACATTACAAAAAAAAAATCAGTGAAGAAAGCTGCATCAAGGGATACTAGTGCTTCTTTGTAGTTTCTTCCCCGTATATCTGTTTGTATGAGCTTGTCACTCCCAGTCCGTTTGGTTCTAAGTTTCGAGTTTTAATGAACCTAAGTGTAAGCACATCTATAACTGCCATTATTTTTGGAGTGGGTACTATGCAAGATCACTAAGAAGTTATTGTTTTCCTCTCCAAAGTATAAATAGATCCAAATTTACTTGAAACTTGGCATGGAAAGATTTTATAACTACCATAAATCTGACCCTAGTTTCAAGCTTCATACAACTCTTAGGACATCGCAGTAATTTTCTCTGCCTGTAAGTACTTTTCTCTCGGATTATGTAGTACCATGAAGCATATTTAGGTGCAGATCTCTTGACTGTACTTGAATAGGAACCAGCGTCTAATTAACCTGAGCTGAGATAGAGAGCAGCTCCTTCTATTCTGCTGTGTGTTTGTGAGGTTTCTGGCCTAGCAGCAAGAGGCAGAGTACAGTTTCCAATTTTGCTCATCACAGCTTAACATTTCAGTGTGGTTGCTGATATAGTGAGTGATCCAGTCTAGAGCTGCCAGCTTCCTCTTCCAATGTCAGGGATACCTTTTGTTGTTGTAAGCGATTCTGCCTGGATGTGACAAAACACTTGATAAGCTTGACCAAGCGTGCCAGAAAACAAAACAAAAAGCAATGTATATTTTCAGTTCAGGCAGTTCAAAAAAAGGTGTTCTGCCCTGCAGTGTCTTGTTTCAGGAGAAAGTCTGATTGATTTGGTTAAAAAAAAATAAAAATTGTTCTGGTTATTGCTAGTCAGAAGAGGTTGCACAGATTGAGGTAAGCAACAGAGAACAGACTCAGCTTCTCAGTTGTTGCAAATTGCCATAGCTATGCTGGCAGTGATTTCTGCTGGTTCATGCAAGGCCCAAGAGGCATTCACTATACTGAAGCTTTTAACCCATCATTGTCTTGTATAAGGAGACAGTTTTCTCCCAGTGAGACCCCATATTCTCACAGGCGACAGGTGAGTGTGCTCATGAGAGTGGGATGAAGCGTGTGATGCAGTGGGACGTTCTGGGGTGATTCCAAGCTACTGGTCCTCTCTGCCAGGCAGGCCAGGCTGCTACGATGGATCAAGTTAGTTATTTCTTACTTTCTTCCCATCTTCATAAAAACTGAAGTTTTCCTTTTATCTCTTGCACAAGCAGTTTATTCTCCGGTTTGCTTTCTTACTGTCTCCCTCATGCTGTGTTTCTGTCGCATTCCTCATTCTTTCTCCTCCCCCAGAGAATTTCATGTCTCTTCAGGTCAAGTGCTGCTTCTCCCTCTAACTGCCTAGTTTTCTTCTGTCCCCTTATTTTCTCAGACAAAGTTCTGGTCTGGGTCTTTAGTAAAGAGCATATGTTCACCAAAAGGTTACTGACTAATGCTTTAATTTGGAGTCATGAGTGACCCTCCCCCAAAGTCTCTCCTTTTTCTCCAGTCTTACAAAACATTTACTGTTTCCCAGACTAGATTTAAGCAAGGGCCAGGTGAGTAGGCAGCTAAGAAACATCTGGAAGAAGAGCACCACATTTAAGAAAGAGACAAAGCAGTCTTTAAAATAGCAGGATTATCAACAAGAAGGCTTTTAATTGTTCTCTCTGTCTGCCTTATTAGCTTGGGAAGGAAGGAAGGAGTAAATATTGGGTTTCCTGAGCAAAACAGAAGAAAAAATATTTAATTGGTTCTGTTTACATTTAGGTCTAAAACTTAAGCAGTGAAGAAAATGAGGTGGGTTTTAGTGCAACAGGGACTAGTTTTGGGGTGTGCTGTATACTGTGCGTTCTGCATATGCCAACACTTGCTGTGTCAGGGGTTTAAGTCCTGACTTAAATCCTTCATTGCACTAACCCAGCTTCTATTTTCTGATGCGGAGGAAATACATGAAATTTCCAGTCCTCCTTCTACATGCTAACCTTGTGAGCTCATGGGGCTTCTAATCCTCAGAAATAAGGGAAGGAAAAATGAATCTATATAGGTTAGAACACATGGGCTGAACTAATGATCTGAGGTTGGTCAACCGTGTGTGTCAGCTAAGATGCTGTTTCTGATCAGCTTTATTGACAATCTGATGTGCCTGTAAATTAAAACAGAACTCAAAAAGTGCCTGTCAAAGCTTAAATTCACACAAGGGAAAATGTTTGCTAGAGAAGTTTTCAATGAGGAGCAGAGTTAAGTGCTAGAGAAATCTTCAAGCACAGAATGTATAAGGGAGAGCTTTGATTAATTTTTGTCTTCCGTGTAATCATTTTAAGTGACTCAACTATTTTCTGTTTTTTTTTTCTGAGGTTAAAACTTGAAGAAATCATTGGCAACTCTCAAAACCCCAGCACAGGAATATTCGCACTTCTTTTTTGACCCCTTTTAAAGATTTTCCAGCTACCCATAAATTTTATTTTTATATCGTTTCATTTACATTCTTTTACTCATATACGCTTATTTTGTTTATTGCAATTGGGACTGGTGGCAAGGCCGATTAACAGAACTGCTGAACTCTACTGGTTAAAAGCTCCCTTTTCGGTTGCACACAGCCTTGCCAAAATCCCATTGCTTAGGCTGAAATTTGTCATGTTGATTGCTTGCCTCAAGCAGAAGTATTTTGGAAGGGTTCAGCAAAGTCATTCCAGTTGTTTCCAAAAATGAGGCTTGAACAAAATGCTAGCATGTCTAGCAATTAAAAACACTTTCTGGTGGCCTTTTTTTGACTGTTCTGAGCCTTTGTCATTTTGAACAGAAATATAAGATTTACCATCTGGGATGTGACTTTTCTATCTTCAAAATTGGCCAAGTTATAAATGTTTAGAAGGACAAGTCTTATATTTGCATGTGTTCAGTGAAGCAGTTAATTATTTTTTAAAATGAAAACTCAACATCACTGAGCCAAATAGTAAGCACTAAAACAACTAAACCAACGCTGTCTTTGCAAGGCTTAAGGAAATTATAGTTTTCCTTAATTATAGCTACATGCTTCTGTAAGCTACACTTTGGCCAGGAACCGAAACTAAGAGCGAGGTGGTGCCCCTTGTGTGTTCCCAAGACACCACAGTTGCTTAGAAGGAAATGTACCTCCTTCCTTGGAACCAGATGGTCAGAGAAGCTGGAGCAGGAAGGTCAAAGGGTGGAATGGTGAAGGAGTTCAGTAAGTCTCATAAGGAAACTAGAACCCCAGAGTATTAGGGAGGGTTTGATACTTTTGAATGGAAACTGGGACAGAGGAATATGTGAGGATGTGAGAACTGGAGGAGGCCAAAAGCCAGTTAGTGCTGGAAGGAGCTGGGGTGGAGTTCTGAGATTAGGGGATAACCTGGTACGTGGCAGGGGGACTAGGGGACTAGCCAAATAAAGCAGCAGCATTGTTGAGGTCTACTGGGAACCATGAAGAGGATCTAGACTGGGGAAGAGATGAGGCTAGCCCTGAGTTCGTACAGATGAGGTAGAACAGAAATGGCCTTCACATCTGAAGGCATCAGTGAGCGATGAAGTCCCTGAGCCTGCAGCCTGTACCTTCCATTGTCTCATTGTTCCTTTCCTGTCAGCTGTATGAAACCCACCGGCAAAATACACAGCTCATCCCATTTCCTGCTGGTCTAAGTAGTGGACAACAGCCTACTACCACTGTCAGTTACTTCATTAAAACAAGAGGTCTGTGTGGTGGATCTAACAGTTCCAAGCAGTCGTGCTGAGAAAACATGTGGGTGTCTATATGTTGCAGCAGAATTTTTTCTTTAAATCTAGGAAACAGGACATGCTCCTAATACTATGAAGGTTGCGAAGTCAAGAATTTGAAACAGGATTTTCTGGAATTAAAGTTGTCTATGCAAAATTAACTGAATTTTGTGATGGTGTCGATGTAGCTTGTTGTTTACTAACTTTTTCATGCTCAACTTTGCAACCTTAATATTCCTTTAAGACAGCTTTATGTGTGCAACAAGCATACAACTTAAGCAGGAGGGAAACCTTTATTCCCTGGCCTCAGTTAGATTTTCATGTCAATTAGACTATCTGGCAGTGGGTTTAATGACTCTCTAATTGCAATTGCAGCACTTTGCTAAATCAATGCCCACCCTTCCTGATAAAATTGTTTTTAAATAGCAGTTTTTAAAAGGTGCCAGATGAAAACTTAGTGAGGTGAAAACAAAGATAGAATGAACAGGACATCATCTCTTCTTCCAGACGACCTCACGTCAATAAAGCTTGGGTTTTTGTTTTGTTTTAAAATGTTTTTATGATTTTTGTATTTAAAATGTTTTACACTTAAAAGCGGATGACTCTATCACTTTCGGAGTTTCAGGGAGACCTTGTGAATCTTCAAGGATACAAAGCATTTACCATATATATAGCAAAGAATTTATTTTTGAACCTTGTGAAAGTTTACTGTGCTAGCACTTCTCAATTTGTTGCCTGGAAGTTGTGTGGGTTTTTTTTTTTGTAATTGTGCTTGAGAGAAAGGTTCAACACTCACCCATAATTTTAGTTAAAAAACTGAAACAAATAAAAAAGCAACCCAGAAATGAATGAACATGTGCAGTGACCATCTGCCAAAATCCTTGCACAGCTTAATGACATTTCTCTCTGTTTCACTGTAATTCTTTTCAGCACAAGGTAAAGATCTACAGGGG
The DNA here is from genome assembly GCA_017639485.1 of Pluvialis apricaria. Classification (NCBI taxonomy): domain Eukaryota; kingdom Metazoa; phylum Chordata; class Aves; order Charadriiformes; family Charadriidae; genus Pluvialis; species Pluvialis apricaria. The sequence goes on along the minus strand of CM030007.1, from coordinate 101,571,109 downwards.
GGACAATGCCAGTCACAGGCGTATAGGGGAACATGTTGCATATGGATCCACCGTTGTGCTCTCACCCTTTTATTCCTCCATCTTGAAGCCATGTATGTTGTAAAGGTGAATGGGCTGCACTAAGGGGTGGTGATGCATGAACCCTGTTAGGTGAGATTGCCAAGCAAAAAGAGGTGCTGCTGGACCAGGGTGGGAGGGAGAAAAGGGAGGACAGTCCCTTCCGGAGAAGGAGGAGGCAAGGAACAATCCAGGTGACAAAAGTAATTTGTTATCTTTCTGAGGGCTGGAAGGCAGCTTGGGTGGTGGGCCAGTGTGGTGTTTTATAGCTACCATTTTCATTGGCAGCTCAGAAATGCACTGCGCTTCAAGCACATACAACCTTTCTTTGTGTCCTCAATATATTGTGTGGGTTTAAGTGCACCATCTGTCAGGATGAGACCATTTTCCCTTCCCTGCTCCATAACCTCCTGATATGTATAAAGAGCTAGGAATATGGGCTTACCTTCTCCTTTCACTAGGACTTTATTGGAAAACCATGCTTGCTTTTACCACCACTTAAAAAAAAATAACATAGGTAGGATTAATCAATACATAGGCTATAAAAAGGAGGATGCTCCTTCTCCTTGCTATACACCTGAGAATAAGCCTACTGTAACCCGGCCTTAATGATCTACATTTTAGTCAGATGCTTGTAAGAACATATAACTGCATTCTTATAGGAGAACAACCCCTTTACCCTTTATCTGAAATAGCATCAAGTTCAAAGAAGGATGTTGCTGACTCAGTGCTTGGGACCTAGAAGGTTTGGAATTTTCTTTTTTTATAAGATGGGGAAAAGGGAAAAAAAAAAAAGTAGAAGCAGGGTTTGGAGTACTGTCTTGTGCCTTTGGTGCATTAATCTCTGCTACTTTGAAAAGGCTTGGAAAATTATATTACCCTATACCATCAGCCCTCACTCAATAAATACAGACACTAAAGTCAGGGACGAGAAGTCCCACAGAGCTTTGGTATTGACTTGTTAGGATTCCAGTCTTTAGCCTCACAATACAGTAACTGTCTATAAGTAATGAACAAGCTGCTGAGAAGGACACCTTGCCCTTCTGGATTCATTCCCCACTCTTTTAGAGAATCTATTAATTCCCATTTTTTGTTCCCTTATGCCAAACGGTAAATTGTCCTATGTGACAATAAGGTCTTTTCTATTACACCGTGAGAGGAAATTTGTGGGAGACCTGAGCTATACTCACGTTCTGTCTTAGAGCCAATAGTCGTATTAACCTTAGCATCAGTTTGTACAGTAGGGGAAGGGAAATAAAAAAAGAAGACAAGGATGTATGGGCGGTTTGTATGTCTTCCATTAAGGAATGATGAGGCAGTAACTTGTGTGCTTTGGCATTTAAAGAATGCGTGTGTATACTTTTCCTGTAAAATCAGAATTCTCTATTGAGTGCACATCAGCTAAGATTTCAGTGCAGAAGCCATGTCTTCTCCTTACTCACAGGTGCTGCACAGGACCCAGGAAGGAAGGAGAGGGGATTCATGTTGGGGAACTGCAATAGGAGGTGGTCACTATGGTTTTCTGTGCACTTCATGCTGACTATAATCTCATGTCAGTGGGGGCCTTCCTTGGCTTGGATCAGTAATGAGAAGTACGGCTAGAAATACCTTTTAAAAGATAGTTGTCTTCTCCAGCACATCTAGTACATCTGACTCACCCATTTTACTTCTGCTCCTGTATGTAGGAGAGTCCTGCAGTCAAGTAATGGCTGCCTTTCACACATACCTAGTATGTGCAACAAGGTTTCTTTGAGCATCTCCACTCCAGCAGAATGGCAGCAGCCATCACCTGGCTCATTATTAGCTAAATAGCAGAGCAGAGATTTGGTGTTTGCAGTAGCTTGCAAATTCAATTATAGTTCTCACAGCAACTGTCATTTGGCTGTTTGTTCATATGAAGCGTTTGATATTGCTTGTCGTGGTGTTAACTGTAATCCCTTATTAGGGAAATATAAAAAGTCTTACTGATGTACACTTAAAAGTCTTTTGAGCATGCAGTAGTCTCTCTGTAGCATGCAGACACACATACATGCACAAAAATTTACTATCCTTGAAATAAATTGAAATAGCAAGATAGCAAGAGGTGCTGATACAGGTTTTCTGTCTGTTCAACTATATATCTATAAAAAGAGAAATGTACGTAGACTGTTCAGTCAGCTCCTGAGGGAACATGAGAGGATCCAGATCAGCTGCACAACTGGCAGCTTCACTGGCGATCTCAGCAGACGGAACAAACGTTCACTTTGACCCTCTATTGAAGGCGAGCTGTTCTCTCCTTGCTAGCAAAAGAATGGAAGCACACAGATGGAGTAGTGTGAGAAGGTATGCCTCTCTTTATTTTACTGTCTTCCTTCCTGAAGCAAGTAAGATTTCTTAGCTGCTACAGTTTCAGTGTAGTACCTTTCATAAGGGTTAAATAATTTATTTGATGAGAAAGAATTTCATGTGAAATAGCAGATAAGTGTGCTCATATGAAATTCTACAATGTGTAGTTCAGGCACCACTCAGGCTCAGGGAATGTTATTCATTTGATTGAGTATCAATAGCTACATCTGAACTAGTCACCCTGAGCTCCCTTTTTAGCTAATAGAGAACTAGCCAATATAGGAAGGAAATTCAAGGGTGAGATTCATCCTAAAATGTCTGCCTAAAGTAGGTCAGATAAATTGCACCCTCGAAGTGCCTATTTTACTCCCTTGGTTTCTTTCTTATGTGAGCTGCTGCTGAGGTCTGATGTAAACACCTGCAAGTTAGGTTAGGTGAATTTTTCTCAGGAACTGGACAGAGCTTTTCATTTAGAATCCAGTTTTCAAATGCTTGGCCTAATGAGCTTCTGCACAACATGTAACGTGGCTTTCCAAATGGCTGTTGGGCAAGACAGCCTGGAATACACTGACAACACCCTCCAGCATATCATTCCTTCTCATCCTCCTCCAGAACCATATTGCCACAGGATCTTCATTTGTCTCCCCCTTACTGCTGTTTCAGTGCTGTCATCCTGCACTCCTGAGGTGCCCGTCTCTCCCTAAGAAAGTTAAGCAAACCAGCCTGCAGGGGAAATAAACATATAATGTGGCTCTTTGTGTTCAATGGAGACATGGTAAACTCAAATTAATGATTCTGTTTGGATAACAGTCCAAGCGAAAGAAAACAGTGGAAATTTCCTAGAACCCTCCTGCAACAGAGTTTCTTTGCTTTATGCTGGAAAACTACAGCTGAGTAGCTGCTTTCAGGAGTCAGAGACATTAAATTTTTGTACCTTTTGTGAGAGAATTTCACTATACAGAACATTGAGTAAGACTACTGACCAGGCTGCATCAATCCAGCGCTACATCTGGTTGCGCGTGTGAATGCTGAAGCAGAAGTTACAAAGCCAATTGATGCAGGAAAATGTAAGATCTACTGGCAGGCCAAGTCTCATGGTAAATCGATGTCTGTCAGAGTATGCTGGTCTTTGCTTAGACTGTGGCTGAAGTACCTTGGAGCTGCCCCAAAAGCCTAGGGTTTACATCCATCACATCTCTGGGGCTCTACCGATGGGATGTGTTTGCATTTTTGGGTGGCAAACTTTCTTTTACTAAATACACCCCCAAAAGAATCTCTTAGAGCACAATTGTTAAACTCAGTCTGTGGGCTGGATCATGTACCCCGTGACAATTTTGTTGTCTCCAAAGGACTCCAGGTGCTTCCTTGGGGATTTTTAACCTTGCAAGCTCCTCTTCTATCTGCAAGACTTCGAGAATGGCCCAACTGCCTCCACAAGCACCCTCAAACTGACATATAGTGCAAGATGTTAAAAAATACCACTGTACATACCTGTATTAAAGCAGTGGTTTTTTTCATGGTGGGATTGTGCCAAAGTAATTCTCCTGTTACCAACACAGGACAGTGCCTATGTTCGTCCAAATAAAAGTTGCAGTGTTTAGACCTAACTTAAGATGTTTGTTTCTTGCATTTAATCTATGCAGTAAAGTAAATGCTTCTTATGGATAATCTTATTTACAAGGCATTTTTTGATACCATGCGATAAGGCGTAGGAGATACTGAAATGACTCCTTTGCTTAAGAGTGTAATGTTGAATGGCAAAGCTCCGTTCCTGTACCTTACACTGTCCACTGCTGAGTGTGTGGTTAAATACTTTGTAATTAAAACCCGGTGGTGGATTTTACAAGAGAAGAATATCTTCTCACTGTGACTTTCCAAGCTCTCATGTGACAGTTTTTATTAAAGTTACTGTGAAAACTTAAAATAGCTCTCTCATTAGTTGCTAACAGAGATCTGCCTGTGTACAGTGACGCCTAGGAACTGCCCTTACTTTCCACTTTGAAGATGAGCAGGACAAAATCTCGCTTTTCGTTTTCTTCATTTTGTGTGTGAAAAGAAACACCTTCTGACTCCATACCACAGTTCTTTTGATTGACTCCCCTCCTTTTTCTGATTGACAGGTTTTCCTCTATAACCTATGCCATCTTCCCCAGCTCATCTCACTTTGGCAGTGCATGAATTTGAGCACCCTTTTCTGCTACTTCTGCGTGGCATATTGTGATTGCTGACATTTCTCTGAGCTTATTCCCTAGCTACTCTTATAAACTGCAAAGAGGGGGGGGGAAGCATTCCTGGAAAGCAAGGCCATTATGCAACACAAGGGAGGCAGTACCACGTTGGAAGATTTCACATTTTCCTTGCAAGGGCTCTCAGGTACTGTTGTTGATCACACAATTAGTAGCAAGTGCCAACTCATTTTGAGTCAGTTCCCTGACAGTCTAGAGCTACAGAGTGTTTTGAAGTGCTGGAGGCTGCATCTCTATTAGAAAATAAAATGGGCTAACGCCTTTTCTCTGACTTTGATGCATAGTGGTGCAGCATGGCTTGCATCAATAGGGCTAAACTATCTTTCCCTCAAAACCCCAGGGTGTTCTCATCCACCCTGCCTGCAAGGTAGGGTCCTCGCCATGCTATGTGGCCACAGTGGCCAGGCAGGAAAAGTCGCAGCCATAGTGGCTGTGCGGAGTGTTACATGCTCTAGAGAAGCTGTGGATGGTGCCTAGCCATACCCTGGCCTTGGGTAGTGTGCTGGTGTAGCCTAGGAGGCAGCCTTGAGGAATTTCTCCTGTTGTTATTTTAAACTTTATTGCTGAAGACACTTTTGCAAAGGTCATAGTACTGAGGGGCGGCGGAGGGGGGAGAATTTATTGTTCTGCATTTGTAACCACATTAGGGTTCCCAGCTATGACTTGGAGCGCCTGAATGCTACCATAATAGGAAAGTAACTGATCATATATTAATCAAGCAGTTGACTAGCGAGGCAAGAGGGCGGCTTGCTTCAGGAACTGCTGAAATGCAGCTCTTTCCAAGTCGAAAAGCAAAACTCTTTAAAGGCACAGTGTTTAATGAGGAAGTGAGAACTGGAAATTGCACAGAAACTTAAAAGCACATCATAACGATTCCCATTTAAAACTTAGCTGGGACGTTGGGGGTCACATACATGCAGCTGCAGAAAGAGACTCTCGTAACTTTGGACTGAATTTGTGGGGAGGATCGTGGCACTCTCTCCTGGAGGAGAGGACTTAGGGCTAAGTGTATGATCCCTGCTGGTGGGACATTGTTCTGCAGTGACAGAGGGACCTGACTGTGGCATCACTTGATCCCCAGCACCACTTCGTTTTAGCTCCCAGAGGCTTCCATTGCATTTGCTAGTCAGTCTAGTGATCCTCAGATGCAGCTTTAGCTAGCAAGAGGTGAGATTATGCAGCTAAGATGGCCATTTTAATTTGCTATGTTCCATGTTAAACTTCCACAAAGTTTGGTCTCTGTGTGGGGATGTGAATTATGGCTTCTAGTTTCATGCCCAGAATACTTTGTAGATCCCCATTAACACCTACGTACCTATCTATGCATCAGTTGTATATTTGTAAGCCATTTTAGAAGTCTGTAAGTGATACATTAGTTATTTTGAAAATGAGGAATGATTGCTAAAATAATATTAGCATTTAAATAAAAACAATGTTTGTCTCTGTATTAATTGTTGAGCAAAATCAATTCATCTGTAGTTGGCTACGAATTAGTTGAAAATATAATTTTTATAAACTGAATTTTATTACTATTCCTTTCTGTTTCATTATGTTACCCCAATATACATAATTTTGTGCTACTTCGTTTATCTTATGTCAGAAATAGTATTACTGCTCTTCAACATTATTACAACTAGGAAAAAAACGATTAATCAGACACTTCAAAAGCCTCATGCTGAAATAACGTTTTTAAAATAATAAAAGAACAACCACTATTTTCTACAGCAAAACTAATTTTTCAAATTCGAGATAACAACACTGCCTTACAAAAGTAAAGGTCATTTTGAAGAAGAAAAGATTCTGGTTGCCTAATGAAGTTGTCTTCTTTATACCAAATTGTAATTTACAGTTGAATCGAATAATGTTAATTCTTTTCTGGCTTGCTTTGATTGATATTAAGGGGCCAGTTGGTGTGGTTCAGATAAAAATAGCTGTTACATTTAATCTGATCACTAATGATAACCTTTATTTCCCTTCACACTGTGCTTTTGAAGTCACAGGAGACTGCTGAGCTCCTGGGTTTGCTCTTCAGTTCAGAGATGGTTGCTGTGTGGACGTTACATTTCTCCAGCACCTACCACCTTCAAATAACTGACCATGGAAAATAAACACCCTTGTATAAACCTGCCTACCTGCTGACATTCAAACAGAACAGGCAGCCTTTGACTTTGGAAGGTGGCCCTTGAATGTCTAAGTTCATTATGGAGTGAAGAAACAAGAACAAATGTAGTGATGTAGTCCTTGTCACAAAATTAGTATCTCACCCTGCAGCATTTTTAATGAGTAGGAAGAAAAGTTATTGTGTTATTTTTAAGCTAATTAGAGAAAATCTGTCCTTAAAAATGAAGTAGCTGAACATTTGAGTTGGATTATCTGTGTAACAGTCAGATAGTGATACCTCATTGTGCATATATGGATAGGAAGGGGAAGAAGACAGAATTTGTCTTGCATAGTCCCATGGTTGCTGCTCAGAAGAGTGAAGGGATTGTGCCTCTTGTGGCTGAGGAGGTCATGGGGCAACAAGACTCACACTGAGGTAATTCCACAGAGGCCTGATACTGCGTTAGCATTATGCTAGTGTGTTGGTAAAGCAAGTAATAACAAGGTTCCCGTGGATGCAGGGCTTTTGCAAATGACTACCAAACTGGAGATTACCCAGGAATATCACAAGAACCAATGGCTTTAAATTACCGCATCAATCTAGGAAAGTTAGATCAAAATTTCATAGAGTTTTGTGTTGTCACATCAGGAACGTGCATGTGAAAAAAGTAATCTCCGAGAGGTTGGTGGTTAGATATTAACTCAGGAGGCAGTCAGAGCTAACAGAAAGGCCAATAATAACCTCATGCAGTAAGGTCACTCTAGACAATGGGAATATTGCATCACACCAGCAGTATCATGGAGCCTGTCCCTCAAAATGCATAAGTACTGTGCTAATGAGCTTTCATCAGCCTGCTGTGCTATAACAGGCTCCTCATATAAGTAAGTCTCTTTGGATCATCCTATCACTGGAGGGGTGCTGAGGCAAAGTCCTCACAGCAGCCTGTCTCTACAGACCACAGCTGCAAGGTTGCAAAACTAGTGCAATGGATACCACAGAGAGCAACAAACTGTAGTTTCTGAGCTGCTGATCTCAGAGAGGTCTCTGCTTGGCATTTCATTCAGTAAAAGAAAAGGCTAGGAAATAAATAAAAGGAGGCAAGGTCAGATTAAGGTGCTATTCTGCATGCCAGTACTACTTCCTTTCTTCTCTTGGGCTTGGGCAATGTCCACTGTCCCGACACTGCCATCTCTTCACCTGCCTTGTGACGTGAGAGCCTGCTGGGGAGCAGCAGGTGACCAAAACAAAGGCTCAGAGCCAGCTGGCTGGGTAATGTGGTCCTGGCAACTGACTGGAGAATTTTTATTGTTGAGAAGTAGGCTGTCTCCTTTCTTCAGCCATAAGGTCAGTTATGGTGTTATTTTTTCTCATCTTGCCCAGAAGGAAAAGCTTAGATTGACTGCCCTAGAAGAAGACGAAACCCTGTCTTTCACTTCCTCGCTTCTCAATTGAATACAGAGGGGGAAGAATGGTCACATCAATTCTTGGCCTTCAAAACTAGTACTTGCAAGGAGTTAAATCTGGTCTCCATACACCTAAGCACCCATATGTTTTCTGTAGCTGGCTGGTTGCTTTGTGGAGTCTAGTCAGATAAAATGACTCTTCCGATCACATAAAGATAAAGATAATGCTCCACATGAATGTCAACATCCGCGAGATTCCTGCCCATTTTGGTCCTCTCTAATTAGGGACTGTTCTGCCTCATTGGACAGACTGGTGTAATAGCTTGGAATCAGAGTAGCATAAAGATTGTCACAGCTTGAATGATCTTTTGAGCAGTGGGAGGTAATGATCCTGCCTGAGGCAAAATACAGTTTCTGGCATGTTATGGGACACTGTAATTCTGTCCCACACTTCATTTAGTCTTTTTCAAAATGCTGCAGTTTAGCCCCTGAAAAATGCTGTATTTTTATGAGTATAGTAATCTGTGAGTATAGTCATTTTATGAGTATACCATCTTCAGTATAGTCCCGTAATTCCTGTTGGATGTGGGCAGGGTGAGCAGGGGCGGAGGATAGTGCTTAAGACATGAAATGCCAGTTAGAGGCTCCAGCCCATGCAATGTTTCATGCTGAATGTTTTTCCAGAATGTGACAAGTAATCTCTATTTCATCTGGAGGATGGAGAAATTCTGAGAATAAGGAGTGAGTCCTCTTTTCCCCCAGATCCATCCCACTAGCTTTTGCCCTTCCATGAACACTTTTGGGAAAGACTAGTCTGTTTAGCCTGCGTTCAAAGATCACAAAAGACTGCTTTAGTCTTTTGGCTCATCTGGAGTATGCAGTCTTTTCTTTTTCCAGTGTTGTCGCAATTCATTTTACTTTATAGTTGAAAAGTAAATGAAAGAAATAGCTGAAGGCATTTTGGTGAATAATTACACTTGCACCACATTTCTTGAGAGTTTGCCGGGTAGATTTGTATGTAAGATTTGATTGTTTTCCTTGTTACAGGCAGCTTCATTATCCATCCAGTGTTTGCAATGGATTATGAGGCACTGTAGCAGATTACGGAGGCAGCATTCTAATGTTTCATCTGGAAACGGAATAAATAGAATCTTCTTCAATTGCAACAATGTGAAATGAGCTTTCAGGATGTTAGATTTGGAAAACAACTAATTAGATACTGTTTCAGGCTCTCCTGCTGGGATGACTATTGCATATACTGAAGTAAAACCTGCACCCTGCAAATTGTCTCAGTCTTAATCCTGCAAAGTAGACTGTAGCTCCAGGCTGGTGCTGGGGCATGGGGTGCTCGTTATGATGGTGGGACTCACCCAGCAGTTGATGTTGCGCTTCAAGGAGTTTGTTCCACCACAACTCAAATTTGCCTGATTTGACACATGGCCAGGGTGAGTCTACGTTAAACACACGATTTTGAAAAACTCATCAGATACTAGAATTTTGTTATGGCCAACCCATGACTGTTGGCGTGGGATTGTTCTGTTTGCCTCTCCTGCTGGAGGTGATCAGAACCCAGCAGGAACACGTACTGACTCCCCCAGCTTGTCATGGCATGTTCAGAAGAGTGAGAGTCACTATCTAGGAGAGGGAATTTGGACTAAGTGTGAAGAAATCTTTCAGGGAAAGCCTTCAAATAGCTGAGTCTAGTGAGAAAGGTCAGGGGTTTGATTTTTTTATGGTGCTAATGAACCCAAATCCCCTCAGAAAGCAGAAAGTACAGGCCAGTGCTTATCTTATATTTTTGATTTCTGAATCCCTCAAAATCTCAAGTAGCTGGTAAATTGAAGTCTACTGACAACAGTCTTGTTCCTCATAGTTTCCTCATGTGGGCCTGTGGTAGTCCAAGGATCCTCAGATATCCATGTAGAAGAGATCTGTGCATAGTCTAGCAAGTGTAGATATCAACAAAAGTGTGCACGTGTGACTGTGAATGGGGAGAGGGAATCCAGATGTACCTTTATTGCTACATAAAGGTAGCTTAGAAAAAGGTGGCTTGTTATCAGACAGAATCATTGGCCCCCACCAATACGAAAGAAAAAAGCAATTGCAAGAGTAAAGCCTGTGCAAGTGCTGATCTATGCTCTGGCCTGCTGACAGTGAAAATTTCCTAGGTTTTCAGATCGCTTCCAAGCTAGTGATCCCAAGCTAGTGTGAAAGGAAGGCTAGGAGTGGGAGACAATGAATGAAAGAGGGACATAAATATGGGCTTGCTTTCAGTTCTCTGCATAAATTGAATAATTTGAGCATTCAGACTTAATAGCCTGCATGTTTGAGATACATGAACAACCACTGACAAGAGAAAGCTAGTGTGGTGCACATATAGTAGGAAGGGTGCAAAAAGGCTTTCAGTTACTCATATCGGTGCAGTGAGGTCATCTCTAGCCTGTGCAGGTCCCGAGCACAAACTCGATTTTCACTGTAGTTAAGTGGGTCAATTCTTAATTCATAGAATCATAGAATGGTGTGAGTTGGAAGGGACCTTAAAGACCATCTAGTTTCAACGCCCCTGCCATGGGGGCTTGGAACTCATGCTCTTATCTCTAACTAATCAGTAAAACAAAAACAGTGTCATTAGCAGGGTGTGATATATTTTAAATCATTAGGCTACTTTTAGTAAAGCAAATCAAGGTAAAAGGTAAAATCTTTTCCCCTTAGCATAGACAAAGCCAAAGAAGGCACATCACTTAATTCTCTCTCCAGACTGACAATCCATCTGTTAAAGTATCTGTGTTGTGACAGTCATCAATAGAAAATGTTTTGGGGAGAACTCCAAGAAAATCCACTCCCAAAATTTAGGAAATACCCCATCCAGCTCTTTTCAGTTTAACACAGGACGTAAAACTCTTTAAGCAAATATGTCTGTGTATTTCTATCTATATTCATATAGCTTCTCTATATATTCAAATGTGTATATACCATACATGTATACAGAAAGAGAAAGAGAAAGATGGACATAGGGAGAAAGAAAACACAGGTGTGTCATATACCTTATATATAGATGATATGCATGTTGTTTTATGATGTACATTATGCATATATGTGTATTCATTATATATATTTCTATACCTTCTGTAAGATAACAATGAATTTCTTCATTACCATATGAATGTCTTGGCCCTTTTGAACACTTCTAATTTCTTAATCTGCAAGTCTAAATCATGGCTAAAAACTTCTCATCCTTCCATTTCTCCTTAGCGATAGGAAAAAGAGAAATACAGAAAGAGTTCATAAGGAATTTTGCTTTTCATTTCGACAGGAATGGGTCAAAAATAAAAGGAAGTCAGATAGATATTAAGATATGGTAAATTACTGTAGACCTTCAGGTATGGTAAATTATTGTAGTACCATTGATTTTAAGGCAGTGATGGTGATTCACATCAAGCAAAGATTAACTGGCCTGGAAATTCTAGAGAAAAGTTGTGCTAAATGCTGGGTTTTTAAAATCTATGCAATCTTAACGTAAGATTGCTGAGTCACTACTGCAAGTTAACATACTGCTAAGACTTGGCTGTAATAGGAAATGAGTTGTACAAGCCAGATTTCATCAAGAGGTATGAAACTAATTCTGTTGACTCATCCATCCATCTAGCTTTCCCTATTGACATTTCCAAGGGACAGGAATTTATATACTGAAAACCTAAAATTGGTGCATAAACTCCACTTTCGTTTTCTACTGTTACAACTGGCAACTGTGTCTAGCAAGTGGCTAGGGAGGAACCCAAAACTCAGAATGTTACAACAAAAATGAAAATCTTCAAGCAATAAGAATACATTAGTCTCATCAATTTCAAAGCTGATTAAATGCTTATTACATTACTAGTATAAACATTTTGATAAACTATTTCTCCATAAGAAATGGGTATTTCTGCATAAGTGATACTCTTCTCTTTAGAATAAGTTAATAAGACCCTATTAATAGAGGAGAGTTTCTGACATATGGACAAGTAAAGCAGTTTTTATTTTCTTATTACTGATACCACGGAGTGGTTACTTTTAGAGCTAGCTGAGCAGGCTATTGATTTTTTTTTTCACTCAATTTCAAATGAAAAGTCTATATTTACATGTTCTGACTAAAAATCCTTAGGTTTTTTGCAGGATGATTTAAAGTCCTTTTTTGGTTTGTTTCCATATAAAATCTTGAGATTTCTTGTCTTAGTACCCTTTAACCCATAAATACCAAATCAAAACCAACCCCCCAAAATACCAACAAAAGGTACTAAGTCATTGTATGATGAAATGATGAGAAAATGATAATTCTGTTTGAAATTTGATTAATAAAATAATCTCCATTTCCCTGCTGTGTATGCAGCAATGGGGAGGAGGTGGTTGCTGGCAATAGGAAAATTCCCACAAAGCGCTGCGTTATAATTATTAGTTTAGGAACTGGTACAGACATTTCTGTTTCTTTAGCAAGCCACTCTAACTTTCAGTATACAACATGGTTTAATGGGAGAGTTCGGTTTTCTCCTTGGCTGTGTCAACAGCTTGCAGGCATAAGGAAGTCACTTCTGACCTTCACCTCCCTTTCCCCATAAAAAATAAGGCAATAATTGTATTTCTGTACTTAACATGGCTGGGTTACTTGAATAGTTACACAAACCATGCAGATTCTTGGATTTAATAGCTATGGAAGTGTGATGTAATGTTGGTATGATTCATTTTCTTCCATAAAATCTTCATTTTGATAGCCTAACTTTTAGTTATACTGTATAATCAAAACTTTGGTAAGTTCTCAAGCTGTTCTTCCTCTCCAGACTTTCTCTTTCTTCTTACGTTTTCAGCTTTCTTCTTAAATGTAAAACAAAATAGTAAGTGAACGTTTCTTTTATGTTAACGTAGCTGCATTTATTTGGTTATTGTAGTTAAAATAAAGTCAGTACAGAATATGCCAAAACCTTCCCTTTAAATATTTGCCCAGTTTAGGGTGGATTCTGGTCATGGAAAGTGGACAGAAAAATTGAGTTCTGAATAAGAACAAGAAGTAAAAGCAAGAAATACTGCAAGACTCATGCTAAAGTCATGAAATGGTATCCCTGTTTTCTAGTGGGAAGGAGAGGGAGAGTGGGGACTAAGTTTCTTTTCATTTTAATAATGCGTTGAAAGTGTTTCCCTTGATTTGTATTAACAGTACTGCTGGATGAGCATCCTGGAGGTATTAATCTCACAAATAAAAAGCAAAGTGGTTCAAAATGGGTGAATTCCCCCAACTGTTTTAAGTAAAGCTGTCTGCAGAATCCTGGCATGACATTCACTGCAGGACTGCGATACAACAATTATATAAGTGAGTTTAACAAACAAGTTTGTGGAGACGAGAAACTCAGTGGTATGACGAGGTTAGTGGAGGGAATGTGTGTTCTCACTTTGTTTGTCCAGGCAGATTAGGGTTGTCTTTGCAATGAGGGCAGGAGTTTTCCCAGGGCTGCACTGTTAATACGTAGGTGGATGAAGCACAATTGAGCGAAGTCAGCTGGGTTGTCCATGTGGAGGACAAATGCAGTTGAACCAAAAGCTGAGGACTGGGAATAAAGGACGGCAAAGAGCCAAGGATCGAGGCTGAAAGGCATCAGCAGAGCCTGAAGAGAAGTGAGGGAAGCAGCACAGTGGCAGAGAGAACATAAATGATTCAAAGGGAAGAGCAGTACGCGTTGAAAAGAATGAGGCAGGAAACAAGTGAAAAAGATGGAAATTTGCCTTAGGAAGTATTATCTCTTCCTTTAATACAGGAGGTGTGATAGGAACAGGGTCTTAATCCCTACTTTAAAATATTTTAAGGTGCCTTTGTTTTAGAGTAAGCATGGGGATGTGAGTAACTTCTGCCTGCAAGGTGGCACAGGAGGGTCCCTCTGCCCCTCACTGTTGGCTTCCCAGGCAGGAGAGGACTTACTTGCTCAGACGCCAGGGTGATGCTTGGTGACTGCCAAGCACCATTTGGATGTCACTGCTCGGTGCCCAGCTACCAACAGGCTGTCACATACTCTGCTGTTGGGAGGGGCTGGGGAATTTGATCAGCTGTGTTTGCCAAAAGTGGTCCCAGGTTTTTTTCTGAATATGCTCCCCATCGTCACGCTGTGTCTTTGAAGGAGGCAGGAGCAGGTTTCTTCACCTATGCTGTCCAGTGCTTATCACTGTTTGAAACTGTTGATGTTTTGTTTTGTTTTCTTTGAGCAGATGGGCAGAAGAAGGTTCAAGAGGAGTTTGACATAGACATGGACGCGCCAGAAACAGAGCGGGCGGCCGTGGCGATACAGTCCCAGTTCAGAAAATTCCAGAAGAAAAAAGCGGGGTCCCAGTCTTAGTAGCTACCTCACAGCTTAAAACAAAGTAATACTGAAATGATTTATCAAGAAAATCAGAAATAACACAAAGATGCATGTACAGAAATTATCGATATTTAAAACCCCATTGGCAGATAACAAACCGTGAGCTTGTGTGTGACTTCATCCCAGATGTTTCACGCCCATTATCCTCTGTAACTCACCATTTTACTTGATGTTGTAATAAAAAGTTAGGGTGAAGTAATTAAAGTGTCTGCCTTCATCTGTCTTTTCATATTAATCCGGCAACCACAGCATTACAGATGAACCCAGCCCAGATGCCTGTTTTCCTCTTCACGTAAAGCTTGGAGACATAACAGCACCGTATGTTACAAGGTTTTTGCTGAGGGATGAGAGCACGCATCTCAGCCCTGCTTACCTCATTTGGAGAATTCCAGCTGCCAGCCGAATGTGACAATAAAATTACTTTCTTGTGATGAGCTGAGAGTAAAAAGTTGCAGACAGAAGCTGGCATGAGGGGAAGAGGTGTAGGAAGCAGCGAGCAGTTTATTTTTGTCTTGCAGTTATGCCAGTAAAGTGGCTTAAGTGGCGAAATTGTCCCTGTCCTTCCTCTTTGCATGATAACGTTCAGAATTACCCAGCTTGGACCACATTGACTGTTATGGAAAAAATAATAAATCAGACACAAAATACAAAACTCAATTCCAGAAACCTTTGGAAGGCGGGTTTTGTTTGTTTGTTTGTTTGTTTTATTTATTTGTAAAAATAGAAACTGATCCTTTAAAATCTCTTTTTGATGCAGCTTTTCACTCTCTACATAATCAATAACTATTTCTATGTCATCTCTCTCTTTTCATATTATTTTCAGTATTTGATGAGTAAATCATAAGACCCCCCGTCTCCATTTGCACTGTTCTGTATTCAACTTTTTGTGAGCCCCTGGCTTTATCACTGTATTAGCCCGGTTAGTGATTAACAAAAGCCAGCCCCAACGTCTGTCTTAAATTGGGAAGTATTTCTATTTTCTCCCTGTTGTAAAACAGTAACAGACCAGTTTCAGGCTGGATCTAAGTGAGGAACTTGCCTGGCTTCAGACCTCATCAGGAATTGGCTGCTCATATATTGCATAAAGAAAGTTCAGAAAAGGTTTAAACAAGTAGCTTGTACTCAGAAAAAGGAGCTATTTAGGTTGAGCAAGTGGGACATGCAGTACGCAGAGACGTGCAAAAAAAAATCTCATCCTCTTCATGGCTTCATCAGCAGATTTAGGGGTTCCAGTAGGCATCTTTGTCTCCAGGGAATTCAGAGACAGAAGCGTTTTCTGAAGGACTGGTGTTTGCAGGGGTTCTCCGAGAACGCAGCGCGAAGCCTCCCCTCCAGGCTGGCAGAGGCAGGCGTGCTGAGGGGTGACAGCCTGCTGCCTTCAGCTGAACAGCCTGGAGTTGGGACTGCTTCAGGCGTGAGAGATTCAGGTATAATGCCCGGCTCTGCCTAGAGAGATTCGTTTCTTCCTCTCCCACCTCCCACAGGAATATTCTGATCACCAGGGCAGAAGACGCATATATCATCAGGCCACTCATGTAAATGGCAAGCTACAACCAAGGGGTAGGAATTCAGGGAAAGAAAGGATCTCACACTGGTGGCAATCCTTTCCCATGAGGGCCCACGGCCGCAGCAATACTGAAGGGGTGCAGAGCTGTGCCTGAAAGGCGAGCTGTGGGACTGCAAAGAGAAGGCCCTCAGCCTTATGCAGGTTAAGGCGCTTATGGTGCTGGGTAACAATCTAGTGAGGAGCCCAAACCTGATGGTGGGTGGTAGGAGCTCCGATACCGTACTGGTTAGGAGGAGCCCTCAGAGACGTTGAGCAGAGGAAGCCTTATGGGTCCTGTGGGTGACATAGCAGGCACATGCAGAGATGATGTATGAGGTGCTTAATAAGCACAGCAAGACTGGGTGGGAATGGACATGGATTTTAGATCTTCGTTTGGGGATAAACATCTAAATGCTGCCCAGACCCTGTCTTAGGCACCCCTGTCTGTGTCAGGTCCTGGCTCTATGCATGACTTCCCACACATCACCTGCAAAGTCAGAGTGCTCCAAGCTGCAGCTCAGTGCTTTCTCTCTAGGAGCGTATTTTAGCAGCACTGTTTCTCTGCATTTAGGAATTTCACAAATAAACCTCAAATAACATGGCTGCTGTGCTCAAACTGTGGTTTGTGGAGGCCACGGATTCCCCACTTGTCTTTCACAGAGACTGCTCACCATATAATAATCGCCTTAGCATAATAATTTAAAAATTGTAATGGGTTTGGATTGTGTTGATGCCATTTTGTTTAGATGAACATATATCTGTAATAAAGCACTGCATTTGCATTCTGCATTATGTCATTTGAAATAGCATGAGCTCTGTAATGGCTACTTAATTGAATAAAAACTATGGGTAAGCACTAGGCTTTTATATTTGATCTGACATTCCTTGGACTTAAATTTCCTACACAACAGGGATAATCATATGGTTGGGACATGGAGAAAACGATTACATTATTGAAGCACAGCAACAAGGGCTGTTAGTAAATGAATTATGGCTCTTTTAGCAGCAGAGCTATTCTTTAATGTGAAGTTCAGAGTGCATCTTACAAATACAGTCTTAATATACAGTGAAACATAATGAGGAAAGAGTGAACTGACAGGAAATTTGGATTAATTGTGGCTGCCCCGTCAGACAATTTCCTTTTTATGAAAATGTGCTTGCATCGCAGATTCAGTTCATGTTCCCAGGAGAGGAGAGCTTTCTCACTCCTGAAACTCGCTTTTCATTGATCCTTTGTTCATATCATCCAAGGTGGCAGGTTTTAATTTCCTTTCTTACCACTAACTCATACTTTTCAAAGACCTATCTGGATATTGCTGAGGTGAGGAAAGCACTTTGATTCAACCAGGAACTTCACTAAGATGGGTGAAAGAGGACACATTCCAGGTATTATATGGGTCTTTTAAATTCCAGACACTTACTGAGCTCTCTAGTTAACTGGCACTGCCTGCTGGGAGTAACCAAGTCATGGAAAGCAAAATTTAAATTAGGTGGATATCTGTGCTGATAAACCAAAAGTTCCCGTAGGTAACACGAAAAATTATTCAAAGCGGTAGATGTTGCAGGAAACAAGGTTATCGCTCCCACCACATACACCCACACCCTCCCCAGACACATCCATACTGCTTCTGCTCCAAATTACTGTCAGATTGTCCCAAAAGGGAATAACCTACAGCTGAATGATCAGAACAATTGCCTGAGCCTTAGAAATCTTTTGTTCACATCGTTGCCTGGACCATAAAATAACCTGTAGAAGTAAACAGCAAAGAAGACTATTAGAAGTAAAGAAACGCCATCAGAAAACATGAGAATGGCCAAATGAGGAAAACAGCAAAGGATGTGAATTCTATCAAGCTGAACACAGAAAGGCAAGCCAAAGTCAAAGCCAACCTGTGGCTTGCTGAAGGTACAGAGTTATAAATGAAACTTTTTTTCAAGCACTCCTCAGACTAGTAGCCTACTGGAGAATGGTGGGGGTGTGGGGAAGCGGAGATCTTGCAGAAAGTAAAAATGAATCTTGCATTAATGCTCAGAGCAGGCTCCCACAACAGGGGTACAGGGGTCTATTTTTGTAATACATCAACCTGAGGAATTCATCATCAAACTGAAATGCCAGTAGAAGAGAGTTTGCAGTAACCTGGTAAAATTAGAAACAACAGATCGCCAGGGCTGAGTGAGGTTCAGTTATGTCTTGTAGAGGAGCTCAGATACATGGCGGCTGCCTTGTTCAACACGTTGCTCACACTGGCCTCAATTCCAGGGGAACAGGCGGTGGGGAATAGGTGATGGTGAATCAATAAAAGATTTTAGAAAGGGGTCTAGAAGGATTCAGACATTTACAAAGACTGTTTTCATCAGCTAGCTCAAGAGAAACTATGATATGACATAACACAACCATAATACGTCAACACCAACCTGACAGCAGCTGTGATTTATAAATCTGCTGGTGGAGTAAACAGGTGGGTAATGGTAACCCAGGTGCACCTGGATTTTCAAGAAGTTTTGACAGGACTCTGGCGAATGCCTCTTAGAGAAGTTAAGTGGTCTGGGAACAAACGAGGTCCTCTTGCAGAAAAACAACTGGTTAAGGGATAGGAGCCAAAAGGGTGGGATGGCATGTCGGGTTCTCACAGGAGCGGGGTGTCACCAGTGGGACTTCCAACAGCATCTATGTTGTGCAACGTTCTTAAAAATCACCTGAAAAGAGCAATGATGAAAAGTGAGGGGACAAATTGTTATATTGGTGCTTTCTACATGAAAAATCCCACTCTTTGCTCCTTAGTTTTACAGAAGGCTCCTTGAGACCCACAAGGAGAGGAAGGACATGTCAGGCCTATGAGGGCACAGACAGCCCTAACTGCCCCTGCCCACTTCTGGGGCTCCCCCGACCCTGACCGCGGCCAGGATACCATGGCAGCCCCCTGGGGCTCCACCACCCTGCCCAGGGCCCAGGACCCCATGTCAGCTCCCCAGGGCCGTCAGCCCCTGCCCCAGTGACACCGCAGCAGGGCCAGTCTCCCGGCTCCCCACATCTCTGCCCTGCGTGGCCATGGCCCCACCAAGCTGAGCCCATCCCTGGGCCCATGTCCTGGCCTTGGCCCATCCCAAGGGAGGTGTCTGATGCCTGGGGTGGGTCTGCACTGGTGCTCGGTGGCCAGCCCGCTCCTGGCTGGACCTCCCATGGTCCTGGCCCCAGGGAGCTTCCAGACACACTGTGCCCCGCATTTAGGGCTCTGTCCCTCCGCATATCCCAGTGTCCCTCCCAGGGAGGAGAGAGGGATGTAGATAGCTTTTGGCTGTGTGTATGAAGGTCAGAGGCCTCATGGAAAACAAGCATTATTTCCCTCCCCTGGCTTATTTGCCCTCAGTTGCCTGAGCTGCATATAAAACAGCTAAATGTCATCCTTTGAGCCCAAGAAATTGGGGGGATCCCCCTGGCAGGTCCAGGGCGGGTGCAGCAGGGATTCGTTGTGGCAGAGGATGCCCACCAAGCCACTCACTGAAACGGGTGCCAGCAGTGGCTCCACCATCTGCTCCAGCCCCAGCACAACCCCTCAGCTTGCAGCCTGCTTGAAATGGCTCCCAGGTACAAGCCCAGCAGCCCAAATATGTCAGTGAAAGTATCTGCCGGAGTACACAATGGAGGCATGGAAGGAAACCCTCTGAGCGAAAGAGGAGCACGGCTGGGAAGGGCAAGCGCTGCTAAAACTTACTGAGAGATCTGAAGGTGGTTTCTCAAGTAGTTGACGCCTCACATCTGGTCTGTTTCGGGGCTCACGCCTCGGAGGAGCACAGGCTCTCCGGTGGGAAGCTGGCCGCTGCCAGGAGGTGTCTGTGCAGCCTGGTGAATCCTGCATGCCACCTGGCGCTTCCCAAACAACAGTCCAAAGCCCACTGGATCACAGAGAACCGGGCAGCAGAGTGGGGGTGTTCCCATGCAGGATGGGGACCGTTGCCGACAACCATGGTCCCTGCTCCCCCCACCTCAGAAGACCAACTGGAGCGTGTCAGGGTTTCTCCTTCACGAAAACTAAAGCTTGAGGAGGGTGTGGAGGAGGGGAGACATGATACTCACCCAGGTGATATAACAGCCCATGTTTGCGACATAACTGTGGTGCACAGCTAGCCCTCGGTGGTGGGGCTCTCATGTAGATGTAACCAGAGGAGGTCTCTGCATCTGAGAAGCATCTTAGGTGCCCTCTGCTACCCTCAGTCATTACCTGCCAGCTCCCATTTTAGACCTGGCAGCTGACTGTGGAAACTTCCAAAATAAAGTCCCAGCGGTTCAGCTGAATCACCTCCGAAGGCTATTTGGGCTGGGTTGCTCAATGTTTCCTTAAGACCCACAAGCTAGCAGATGCCCTGCAGCAAAGGGAAGCTTCCTAAGGTGCCTCCTGACAGTCAGCAGTTTGTCGTGAGGCTGCAAGAGATGCTAAGACTCCGGTGTCATCTCAGTGCCATAATTCTAGGGCAATGCAGAAACGCTTTTATAGCCATTACTGATCATTTACCACTCACCTCATTTCTGACCTGATCTGAAATCTTTTTGAATGTGGTTATCACAAGCCCCAGATCACCGGGTAGGCCTGTGCTGGCCCATGATTTACTTGCAATACTGAGGGATATGACAAACCTCAGATTTTAATTATGGTTTTAACCTAAATTAAATATTGTTTTTTCAATATCAGCTCTATACACATGTTGAAAGCCTGATGGGAAAAAAAAGGAGAGTATAAGATGGGAAAAGATGGGGAAAAAAAGAGATGTGATTAAATTAGTATTTAGAGATCTATCTTCTGTAAATATTTAAATGCAGATATCCTTCCCAATCTGAAATCAGCAGAATTGACTTGCGATGGTTTACACGATCAAGACAGTCTTCACAGTGAAAAGATCTAGAAATTTACCCTAAAAAGAGAAGGCATGTCACTTCTAGTCCAGTAAAGTCTAGTCATGAATGGGTTATTTAGCTCAACTCTTAAATTGTGGCAGTGCTTTTTTTTTCTTTTTTTTTTAAATCCCTAAACTCTGCCTGACAGATGGTCTCCTGCCTTTTAGTATCTCTAGTGATGGTGAGGCTAAAACCTTCCTTGGCAGCTTGTTCCATGGCTGAATTTTTCTTAAAGCTATAAAGGTTGGTTTGTACTTAACCTAAATCCACCCTCCTTCCATTTAGATTAATTTGTTCCACACCAGCTATACCCAGTTTCCCCAACCTTATCTCATAGGTTTCCTTTTCCAACCCTTTTCATCATTTTTTGTTATTCTCCTTTGAACTCTGCCAACTTATCTGTGCATCTGAAATGAAATGCAGCCATCCAAATGAAACGTGACTAGTGCCAAGCACAGCAGCATAATTATCTTGACTATTTTACAAGTGACAATCCCCCTACCACAAATTTACATGGCTTTTGGCATTTTTTGTGACAGCATTATTTTGTTGGCTTGTAGTCAGAACATAATTTCCCATGAATGTGGAGCCTCTCTGCAGTCTCTCTAGTCAGGTTTTTCCTCTTCTTTTCTACAAAAGACTGTATTGGCTGTAAACCACCTTTCTTAATTTTATAGTCCCACTGCACCTCTGCAATACTGGGAAGATACAGAAATCCAGGTAAACGTCTTTATCTTCAGTTCTTTGGCCTGCAAATTGGGGAGGAACTGTAATTGGTTCAGACTTTTTTGTGCTTTCCTCTTTCCCATTACTAAATTATTACAGTCAGGTGCAGAAGCATCAGCGATCTCTAAATCAGCCTTTTTTGGAAGCTCAGAAAAGATTTAAATGACTTCCTATTTTATTCTCAAAAGTTATCTTGCCTTTACTTGTGATGACTAATTATTTGACAAGAAAAGTCTGAATATCCATACCTAAAAATAGCTCTTGAAATAAGCCTGAGGACTCTTGCCCCTTCTCAGTGCGTTGTGATTTAATGCTCTTTCACAAAGGCCAAACTGATACTATTACTCACATTCAGTAGTAGTTTCCACCATAAATATTCCCACTGAAGTCTTCAGGACTAATGTGACAGAGGGAGGGTGCATGAAGGGATGGTCTGTTGGCCTCATCAAGTACACAAAGTATAGTGACTTTCTGGACTTAGTTTCCAGCTTTTGGCAAAACAATGTCACTGTTTTTCCTCAACCATTGTCATTTCTTTTGGCAAAACGATGTCACTGTTTTTCTTTAACCATTGTCATTTCTTTGTGGGAGCCAAGTCCACATTTAATATGGTGAATAATATAAACAAATAACCACAAGATTGTGGCGATGATTAATAACAATGACAAACAACAACAATAACTACAGCAAGGGGAAAAATGACACACCTACAGAAGACCGGCATCTCTCCCAAGCACATTAAAATAGTTCAGATCACACACACAAGCCACAGTGACACATTTCTTTGTGTGGCATGGGCATACCTATAATCCTCCTCCTGGTGTGGCCAACGTCAGTTGTTGTGGTGGCAGAAAATTGGCTCCTCTCGGCAGCAGGGACGTTGCTGGTCATGTCTCTGCTTTGCTGTGCCCCTGCCCAGGGTTGGTGCAGTCCCACTTTCCCCACTTCTGCACAGGTGATACAGTGCTGCCCACAAGCCAGACGTGGGAAGTGTGGCTGGTCCCCACTTTAATGTCACATGGAGGTACACAGGTCCCCTTTGTAGGAGGACAAAAGGATGTTTTGTTTGTTTGTTTTAAATCTCTGGTTATCGGATATTTAGAGAAAACTCAGCCTGGTCCTGCTGGCAGGGTCATTCGTCAGCTGGTGGGAGCACACATCTGCCTGCCTGTCCGGGCAGCTGGCTGACCTGAACGGGCAAGCCTTGTTGCCAAAACACCAGGCAGGCCAAAAATAAGCACCAGAATTATACCTTCTAGTTGGTCAGCCACAGGGCTGTGGAGTCGACACACTCCCCGAAAGCCCGGAGTGGTCCCAGCATCGGGCACTGCCTGTCGGCCCCGGCAACCGGGGAGGAGGAGAAGGTGGACACACTGGTGGGAGATGGCAGCAAAGCGTGGGAGCCAGGGGTGAGTAAAGATGATTGCTGTAGTGGAGAGGGAAGGGTTATGGGAGGGGTGAAGGGGATGTATGTAATGACAGTGCATTCAGGAGGAGGCATAGAGTGTGGGTAGAGAATTACAGCAGGAAGGGTGGGTGGAGGGGGAACGGTGGTGGGGAAGGCAGGTGATTGCCTGATGTTGAAGAGCTGGAGCATTTCATTTCCCACTCACTCTTTTGCTGATATAATGAATTACTTAGATATTTCCTGTTCGGTTACGTAAAACTAAACAGTATAGCGTTGTCTTTAGGGGATACCTGGGCAACTTTGCAAGCGCTGAGGCATTGCAATGTGTTCAAGTTATGCAAGGCAATTGGCAGGCATTTAGGGATCACAGCTGTGCTGTGTAAATTTTGTCTTCAAGTTAAAAATAAAAATCTCAGTATTTGATCAGTCATCCTGTAGTTTGCCCTCTAGACTTTCCCCTGACATATGGTACCTACAGTCTCTGGAGAGTGCCCGAAACATCTCTTGCATTTTGGGCTTAAAAAGTGAATTGGGAGACGTCATGTTCAGAGAAATTAAGATCATTGTTCAGAGGGAAAGAAATTTTATTCCATTAGAATTCTTCTGCCATCAATATTCCCCTGATTGTAGAGCCTTTTTCTTTACAAAGGATAAGTTAAGGCAATCAATTGTTTTTATCTGGTAAATGAAAATGGATAAAATACAATTTGGAAGTAGGTAAACACAGAAGTCATTTTCCACTCAGCATTAGCTCACATCTCAATGGACATTAGACCTGCATTTATTGAAAGATAGGTTATTGCCTGGGACATTGGGATTTTAATAGAATGGAACACAAACTCCAGTTTATTGACATCTGCTGCATAGCAAGAAGATGGATGATTTGCTTCTCTATTTTTGCTCTTTTTCAATATTGCTGTGTGGATCCACACAAGAGAAAAGCATGCATTATGCATCATATTCTATATACTTTTATACAAGAGAAGTAAATGATCATTTCATAGTTAAAGAAGCACTTTCCATTAATGTAAGTTTTTCTTGGCATTAGAGAGCTACCTACATTTGCTCCATTTTTACATATGCATATGAGTTAGTGCCCATCATCTGAATTAAAAGTCCATTATCCTCATTCTGTGCTGCACATTGAAATCGTAATCCTGCAAGCTTCGTAGTCAATAAGACTAATCTAAATAAGTAATTTTCAATAGTATTTATAGCTTATAGCTGCCAAAGCTTCAAGGTTAGGACTAGCAACAAAGAAAAAAGTAAGAGAGTAAAAACACAAAGAGCAAAGGAAATCCTGAAAGTATACAGTGAGAAGGGGAATTCTCTTGATGACATTTTTTGTCTGCATAGAAGCAGACAATTCTCCTTTGAAGAAAGAAGCACAAAATGATAAACATCCCTTTTTCATCTGCACAGCGTTCCTTCAGTGCCAACGCACAGTCAGAGCTCTGGCTCAAACGTACACCAGCGATGTGCAGCTGCTACACAGGAAAGCGGGCGCTGGAGAGCAGCCCCGGGTGCACCAGCATGACTTACACTCCGTTTCTGCCCTTGAATTTTATTTGCATGGCGTGCCACCTCGCTGTGCAAGCAGCCCAGCAGCGTGGAGCAGGGGGCTGGGCTGCAGGACTGCGGCGCAAGTGAGGACGTGCTGCATAAAAGGTGAGATAACTCTTGGATTTGCTTCCCCGCTGCCGGTACTGAAAGTTATCACCTCCAAATTTATCACCCCGTTGTCTGTCTGAGAGTCTCCTAAAACTCAGCCTCCCCACCGCCCGCTCTTGCAGGTGGACGCAGCATGCCTGCAGGCACGGGTGGGCAGCCCATGGGCAGCTTTGGTGAGCGGTATTGTATTCCCACACAGCAAGACTTCAGGGATGACCAAACAGGTGGCAAAGTGTGCGTATGGGGGGAAGTGAGCGCTTCATGCACGAGGATATTCGTCAGAAATCCTTGAAGACATGACCCAGTGCCCTTTGCAATTCACAATGCAGCACCCTGCTTGCCAATTCTGGAGTGTCCTTCTAACTCCCTGCCTTGGAAATAACTGACAACACGTAGGTGATGGATCTGAGACTTGCAAAACGTCACTGAAAAATGTTTTGCGTCTCAGAAATACAAACTCGCATGGCCCAGAAAGACACGTTTGCACAGAAAGTTGGTTTCTCAGCTGCTGTGAGATGTTCAGGGAGCACCTTGGCTATTGTGGCATGAACAGATGCACACTTGTATTGCTTTTTCTTTGTCCTAGCAACCAAATATCACTCTCTCTTGATTTTCCTGCCGCTTCTTGCTAGACTAGTCTCAGATAAATAGCTTTTCTGTCGGTACACTACAGATAAGGCTTGATTGGTTTGCTGTAGTAAACATTATTTTTAGACAATAGGCTGAGGCCTCAGATGCAAATCAACTTTAAAAGGTTCCTTTTGTTTGCATGCTTTAGGCTATGTTATTCCCTCTTGTGAATCCATTTTCATGTGCTCTATCGGCAGCAGTATTCTTTAGGTGAGATGATTAGTCAAGGCCAGTTAATTCCCTTTGCTTGTCTCTTCTCTGACATAAAGTAACCTGTTGATTTCCACTGAAAAACTTCTTACCTGTTAGCATTTAGGAACACTTGTATTAATGAGCCTATCAAGTGAAGTAGTATTACAAAGTCTACTTTCCAGTATGATAATTTCTGAAAAAGCATATTTATTTTCACCGTACAGTATCAGTCAAATTAAAACAAAAGCGAGACTTGCCAAGCAGATGTAAAGCTGGATCGCACTTCAGACTGTATTTTTGTGCATTACGAGGTTTACTGAAGTCTCAGGGGATGAAATTTGCAAAAGCAAGTACCATTTAAAGTCATTGGCACTTATGCACTTTAATCTCCTGGGTGCTTTTGCAAATCTTTCACAGACTGTGTAAACGTGCTATATTCAACCGCAGCAATTCCGTGATGGATGAGGTTTCTGCCAAGCAGGGAGCTTTAGCAGCGTCTCTCTTCGTACTGCATTTCACTGTTATTAACAAGCTCTCACCTAAAGCAAAATAAATCTGACTTAATTTGCACCAGCTTCCAGTTATTAGCCATCCTTTTATAAACATAGCTGCAGTGACATCTGATTGTTTTTTTGACATGTCTGTTGCATCAAAAATAAAACGAAACAAATTCTGTCTTGTTATAGATCAGCATCTATTAGCAGTTGTGCAAGATTTGCCTGCAAGGACAGTTTTGAGGAAGAACTAGGGGTAAGGAACAGGTATTTTCCTCACTACTATTTGAATTAATCTCAGACGTGCTGCTTGTCTTGAAAGCTCAGAGCAGTGGTGTCTGTAATTCCTGGCAGGTGCAGTAGTATTGCCGAGGTACAGCTCCTACAGACATCTTTCTGGGACTGCAAATTGCAAGATGAATATCAGGTGTCTGCATTCACCAGGGGAAGAGTACAGCAGGCTGCTAATCTTCACACCTGTGAACACGCTCCTAAGAGCTCCTTGCTGCTGTCTCTGCCGCATTAGAAGTGGCTGAGCTCGATGGGGGAACTCATCCTTCTCAGCTTCTGCAGTTACATGGGATGTGCCTGCTCAGTTGAGTCCAGCTTTAAAGCTGTGCTCTGGGGGAACAGGACCTTTTCCTGGCGCTGAAATTCCCTTTTCTGGAGGGCAAACCAAGCTATCCCATTGCCTATTTAGGTCCTGCCACAGGCTTCAGCGGCTGCAGCACGCTGTCTTCCAACACAGCCTTGAAAATATCCAGCCTCATTCTCCAGCGAGAAGCACACCTCGGTTTGGTCCTATGGAAAGAGCTCCTGCCTGAGACAGAGAGGAGTTTATCCCATTTCCAGATGGAGTTGATCCAATCCATTACTCCTTCATTATTTATATAGCATGTGCATTCACTACAGCAGTGCTTATGTTAGAAATGCTTATGTGATACCAGATGTAAATAGTTAATAGACTGGAAAGTCACAGTTAATGGAGACTTGGAAACACATCTAATAAATCCCTCAACAACAGAGGCCAGGCGTTGGAGGTGGACTACTTGCAAACCAGTTTTCACCAAACTTGGAAAAAATGGGAAATTAGTAAACGATACTGAAGACATCACTTTTGATGAGGAGATGAGGCTGTTATTATGTGGCCTGGGATATTTATGACTTCATAGAAATTTAGGGATTTTCATTTTACAGTCAAAAATCAGTAGGGAATCATCAGTGAGAAATTGATAATTTTTACAAAATCTTTTTTCCTCTAACTTGAAAAGAAAGAAAGAAAAAGAGCTCATTGCTACAGCCTGACACTGTGCTTCTCTGATTAACCAGGACAAAATACTTTAAAGAAATCTGTTTCTCGCCTACATACAATCAA
This sequence comes from Pluvialis apricaria, assembly GCA_017639485.1. Taxonomy (NCBI): domain Eukaryota; kingdom Metazoa; phylum Chordata; class Aves; order Charadriiformes; family Charadriidae; genus Pluvialis; species Pluvialis apricaria. The sequence goes on along the minus strand of CM030007.1, from coordinate 101,543,667 downwards.
CCAAATTAATTGATCTAAGAGAGGTTTCTTTCTAAATACCCTTTTCAGCAGAATAACCATATTATTTTCCCACTTAGTGTAACAAGAGAGGCTTTGCATTCAACTGAAGTTTTAGAAAAGTACTGCTTCTCTGCTTCTTACCTTGGTAACAGCTGCATTGCTAAAATAAGAAGCAAGTCTCAGTCTCTGGGGTTAAGAGTTCTTTTTTTTTTTTTTTTTTTTTTTTTTTAGGGTAGTTTCCAGAGTCATGTAGAAAGCACTATTTCTCCTGGAAAAATTGAGGAGCCACCTTTTAAAACTTTGTTGACATGTTGATGGATGATTGTCTTTGTACTTCAGTAATGGAACAATTTAACTAGTGGGGATTTTTTCTGGGTGCTCAGCTATAGCCCTTGTCTATTTTCTTGGAACTGGTAACATCTAGCCAGTCAGAGCGAGGAGAAAAACAGGGGTAATACCTTTTCTTAGGCATGGTATGTAACTTCAGACTTTACAGGATTATCTAGCTAAGTTCATTAACTAAACTGTCAGTCAGAGAACAGGCTATTTTCAGCTCTCTTCTGTGGACAAACGATCAATTTAAAAAGATGCTACATGTAAGATATTTAGATATGAGGTGAGCATCCAACTGTCATGTTTAGCTATATGTATTGCCCATGTGGGTACAAACGTGTGCATTTTAAAAATTCTGGAAGACAAAAGCATTTAGATTCGATATTTTGATGCATACAAAATCTGCATTTCATGTAAGAGCTTGGACAATTCCTCATGCAAAAGTGTTCAGTTCTTTCAAAAGTGTATGCATGACCTTTAAAAGAAATTATTCTTTGGAGAACCCTCCTGAGTGGGATATTTCTGCTTTACAAATGAAGCTTAGTTCAAGGTCCAGGGGAAGCTAATGGCAAGTATATTCACCAAGCAGTCATTTTCTCTAATTGAATTCCTGGAGAGGAATAGCAAGAGGAACCGGTCGCTGATCTGTTTGCCTTGGCATCTGGCTCAGGAGAAATGAGTGACAGACATCTTTGGGAAGAGAGGTACTGCCTTTCTTGGGTGAAAATAAAGGACAACATGAATAGTAGGGGGACCTTTAGGGAAGCACGTTTCCCTTACAATCCCAGGATTTTTTTTCCCTGAATTTTCCTATGGCTGTGACATATAAGATTCAGTTCTAAACTTTACTTTCTTGTTTAAGATATTATGTAAGTTCAGTGTAACCGTAATGCATATTTGTATTTCATAATCATTTCTTGAAACTTCTTTGCATGTGTGAGCGAAGTCTAAGCCTTAAGGGATTTAATATTTAGCATATTTCTGCAATCTGGCAAGGTCGTCTTTCTGCTGATATATTTGAGTTAGGAATTTACACAGCAAATGCCATAACTATTAAGTGTGAGAGAAAGCTAGAATTACGAAAAATTAAGACATTTGAAAATAGAACCTGACCTTCTCTAATACAGGATTCCTGACACTCTCCCCAACATACATAAACCCTTTACTTAACATTTCAGTTCCCATCATACATGGTACAAACAAACATAAATCAATCAGAAGTTTCCCCCTTTTGCAAACATCTACAGTTTTCAAAGTCACCTTTGTCCTTTCTTCGAAAAATGTAGTTCAAACAGTGAATAAAAATTTTGCTCTGAGAAATCAGGATGTGAATTCAGCTATTTGAGAACAAATGTGTGGCAGTGAATTAAATAATTTTGCATATCTTTTTTAGAGAAGAGTTACTCTTATGAACAAGTAATCTGTCATCTGTTCTTTGTTGTAATTTAACCTTCAGCTAATGCATTATGTCAAACTTCAGCACATACAGGATGAGATTGTCCTAATTTTAAGAATGTCATAGTTTTTAGTATTTAAAAAGCAGCATTCACCCATCTACTTCTTCACCATCTTTAAGAGGCTTAAGAATTACAACTTAGCAATATAAAAATAATATAAAAAAAGTAATTTGTTATATCTGCAGAACATTTTAAGTTTCTTTGTGCTTTCCTGTGCAGAGCTGGAGTACTCTGTGCCTCAAAAATTCCTGGTTGTCAAGGCTGACACGAACAATCTGCTGGCAGAGAGGGAAATGTGACAGAAACCTCCTGTCCTGTAGGCTTTAAAGTTAAACTGATGTCTTAGAGAGAGCACGGTTGCTGTTTCTGCAGCGGATGAGCTAAATGAGCGTTCAGTAATTCCCTTTTCTATTACTTTGAAGGCAGAGTGATTTCTTCAAAAGTTAACTTCAGTGTTACCAGCTGCACATCATGATATGTTGTCCAGCTACAGACAGCTTTATGGTAGTATACTGTTCATATTTACAAACAGTGCTAACGATTCCCTTCAATATTTATGTAGACCTGTTCCCCTTTCAACTAATTGCATACCAAGAGACAAACTTTAGAAACGTTTTGATATCTCTTTAGCTTGAGTCATCAGTGGCCACAGAAAAACAAGCTCCACTCTTTTCAACAAATCTTTGCTTACTTCCTCAGCTGAAAAAGGAGCTGATATGTTGCTGATAAGGCATGAAATGCACGTGCTATCAAGGTCTGCCTTTTCAAGGTGTGGAAAGTCTTGGTAAACGTACTTTTGTCATTGTCTTATTACTGATGAGAGCAAGCATGGACTATACCATGCTGTATTTTTATGCTACAGCAGTCATATTGCCTTCTGTATTCACACATTTCTAAGCAGCAAAAATGGTTTTTAAATTGTTGTTCTCACAAGCTATGCTAGATCTATATTGATGAACTGCTCTGCAGGCTGCCGTGCAATTAGCCCCTATGGTTCAGTACCACGCCAAGGAACTGGAAATGGCTTCAGCTGAAGCTGTACTAAATCTCACGGCTATTCTCTCCTCTGCCATGCAAAATCGTCCACGTACTCATTGCAGGAAGTGCAATGCCTTTTCTTCTTTTCAGAGGTGCAATTTGCCTTATTGATGGACCATTACTACTGCAGTTACTTTTATAGTCACAGTGCATGAAAGGATGTAGTTCGACCAGCTGACATAAATAAATCCTAGCCTCAAAATTAGACCATGGTTGTGCTGACTATTCTGCTTCCCTTGTGTGTTGGACTAACAAATGCCTCCAGATGCTTTGCCACATACAGCTAGTATTTATTGCCTGAAAAAAAATTCATGGAATACACTGATCGTCAAACATTAAGCTACACTAAAATACCAGAGCAATCCTAGCCTAGCCTGCCAGGATAAAGCAAGCAGGTGCTTACGTAAACTGCAATCTTCTGGAACAAAATTAAAATTTTTGCTGTTTGGAGTTGCAGTTCTCGTGGTGGCTGAAGGCACGTTCGTATAAATAAGATGAAAACCTGAAGACCCTTTGGTGGTAAAGTGTAAACTTTTTGTCATAATGTCTTAGGATTTGCTCTCAAGCAATGAGGGATTTGGGGGAAATGAAGCAGCGTGTGCTAGCCAGCTCAGCCACTCAGAAGATGGTGGCAGGCAGGAGAAGCTCTCACCATCTGTCTCTGGGTAGTCCCAGGTGTCTGCCCCTCTCTGGTTGGTCTTCCAGTCTTCCATCAGCTACAGCCTCAGCAGTAGGGTAGGGAAAAGGCCGCAGCAGCTTGGGCTCTGCTCTTCAAGGTAGTGGAGCCTGGGTGGCATTCTGCAAAGCTCTGGACTGGACTTTTGCTGAGGAACCCACCAGAAGGATGACACCTTGGGTGAAAGCCCAGGCCTTGGCATACAGTATAGGCAAAGCACTTGCAGCGGGGAGTTCATTGTTGATTTGGCTCCTTGCCCCATGCTCGGATGGCATATGAATAACATAAAGGGTGGTCCTTTAAAGCAAGGTGGGTGTAGTCACTCCATACAGTGCTTCGGGAAAGGATTCAGGTTTTACGTGTCTTCCCCCCCCCCCCTTTTGGGGAACTTCAGTTGAGTAGAAGTGTTTTCCTGCCTTGGGCAATTTTTTTCTTTTATCAAATGTGCCACCCACACGTAACAGAGAGCCATAAACACCATGACCCTTATTATCTGCTCCCTTCTGCTAGAGGATTTCTTGTCAGAGGCAAACTTACTCCCTATTCATCTGAAACCAAATCCGAGGCAGGAAATCTGCTTCAACCGGGGCAGAAAGCAGCTCCCTTCCTTCGGTACCCCAGTGTGGGGCTCCAATACATGATTGCTGAGGGAGCATATAGTTATTTATTACTATTATTATTTATTTATTATTATTTAAATTTTTAAAATAATATTTAAATAACACCATTTTGAGCTCTTATCCTGCTACAATACTTCTTTAGTCCCAATACTTGAAACAATCCATGTTCCTCAAAGAGAAAAAAAAAGAAAAAAAAGACAATTTGGTACAAAATGACAGCAATTCAACACAGTTTGGACTTCCATAAAAGTGAGATTTTTCTTTTTTCCCCTCCACCCTCATCAGACCCCATCTCAGCTCAGCTTTTGGTACCATTTTTTCCTACCAGAGCAGCAACCCCATCACTTCAGTGCCTGCTGCCAGCTCTGCACTGTCCCTTTCCTTCCTGTGCAGTCACTCGATAAAGGCATGGCATTAATCACTGGGCAAAATCATGTTTCTCGCCATGATACATCATTTCTAGAAGAACCACTTTCAATCAGTACCAAATAATTTTCCATGTGAAGGGCTGCTGGGTGCTCAGCACTTCCTAAAGTGTAACCACTTAGGTCCCTGCCTGTCTGTGGCTCTAGGAAATTGGCTTGAGGCAGCAGTTAAAATCATACTTCAGCTGTATTTTATATATGCAGCTCCCGGTACATAAAAGGATTTTTGCTTCCAGTGGTGGTGGAAAGAGTAGGATGATATGAGAAAACAGAAGTGCCTCTTCTGAATTTGACCAGAAATCCTAACAGAGATTGTCTCACTCTCCCTACAGCCCCTTTTTCACATGAGCTGTTTGTTGAAGGACGACTGGAGGGAAAAACCTTTAATCACAATCCACGCCATCTGGTTTTCAATCAGCAAACTTCCATCACTTCAATCAGTAACCTAGGAGGGAGAGATGCTGCATCCCTGGCTGTGGAGCTACTCCTTCCATCAGCTTATTCAAAGCAAGTTGGGGTTTTTTTTATGCCCCTCCCCCATTTTACCTTCCTTTGTTCTACTTCCCACCTCTAACCCCCTCTTGGCGAGCAAGATACTTTATGACCGTGGTTAAGGTTCTCAAAACCCCATCAGAAAAGGCAAGTGATGGTGTCTGATGAGAAGCAGCAATCAGCCGTCAGCCATCAGATGCCCTTCTGTCCGCATAAGCAGGAAACTTTTCACAATTCAAGTTTGTTTACTGCCTGAGCTAGCTAAAGGCCATGAAATGCTAATGTTAATGCTACGAGCGCATTACTGCCTCTTTAATTTATTTCAGCTAACTTCTGTTGATGGCATTTGGGTAAGCTAAACTGCCAGTTGAACTGAATTTGTTGTGCAGTTCGACGTAAAAACCATGCTGGAAATAGATCTGTATTCAGAGGCATCTAATTAGGAAAACATCATGATAGTCAATGCAAATGTTTTCCAAGGCACTGCATCTGTGCACCATGCATCAATTGCATACTGAGATTGCAATATCCATTTTCCAAGTCATAAAAGCCATCTAACGAGAAAAACATGCACTTTCAGCCTGCCTGTGTGAAAGAAAGAGCACACCTCAGGTTTTGGTGCTTAAGCCTCTGTGTGTAAATTTCCTCAGTAAAAAAAAAAAAAAAAGAAGGAAAATAAGAAGGAAATGCGAAGGCAAATTTGTGGGGCAGGGTATAACAGAAATCTGTGCAACATTTATTTGCTAGAGCTGTGGTTTAGAAATGCTCGCTCTGGTAGCGTTTGGCTGCATGCAAACGCTGATACACAAGGTATCAACCCAAATGGATCATTTTTGCAAACCCACATACTATGAACTGCTCTGAGCATGCTGTCCTGTGTCCTCCTACTTCTTCTCTTGTTTAAACGTGTGTTTATGCATTAAAGTACGTGTACACATGTATATATAAACATATGTGTATATACAGATATATGTATATACCTGTATACACATACACCAAAAAGGTTCTGCTTCTCCCTAAGCAGTATGCAGGTATCAAGAGCTTGGGGTTCAATTTTTAGGAAGAGCAAAAATAAGGCTGAAAATGGATCAGATTATCCATCAGTTACATTAAGCACAGTCTTTCTCCCAAATCCATGGTTCACCCATTTTTTTTTTTTCCTTCTTTGACTTCACTATGGAGAAAAATGAAGGCATTTGCTTCACTGGCCATGCTTCCAGATGTGAGATCAGCTTCTCTGTGATCTGATCTTTTAGACCTGGTGCAAGTTACACATGGGGTAGGCTCAGCATGTTAGTAGTATGAGGGACAGTCTCTCCTATATAAAGTGACTTGGTCCATTATATACTTCTCCTTCATTGTTTTTCTGCATCTTGTTACTGAAGGGACTAAACTTTCTACGAACGATGAAAAAAACTACTAGGAACATAATTAGCTGTTAAAAGCCTTATTAGAAAAAAAAGAGAAAAAAAAATTACTGTTTTTTTCTTATATGTGCCAAAATTGATAGCTACTGACATTCAATAAAAATCAGCTAAACTGTTTTATAGTGTATTAAAGTGAAGCACCAGATTTTGTACAAAATAGCAAAAAAAATTATTTCAGTAACTCGGCTAAAATACAAGTGTTAGTACTCTTACACACTTAACATTGTTTCTTGGCAAGATTTTGTGGAGTTTTTCATTAAAGCATTTAGCATACTTTGAAAGCATTAGAAGTGCTGTAGAGTGTTTTTCCTGTGCTTCTAAAGTATTATAAAAATCCTCAAGGATCTGTGCAAATTTTCTCTAAAAAAAAAAAAAAAAAAGAACTTGCTTCTAGTGACTAAACCTGACTAAAAATAACTAGTCCATTAAACTGAAAAGAACAAGCAATTTTATTGAAGTTCATTTGGGGATTTGATTATTCTTTTGAAAATGGTAAAGAACAGCAATCCTGAAAATCCAGGCAGAAAAATAGATTGATCTCCTAGGTCTGTCTAGTTGCTCTCCTTCAAGACAACAGGTACTGCCCTTTTTCTTAGGGTAAGCGTGTAATTTCTGGCCTCTCACATCTGTAGAAAACTGCTTTTCAGGACAGACTTATTTGAAAAGTCACCACAGTTCTATTTGTAGAACAAATGGGTCTTTAATGGTTCATGGTCTTATTTGAATATTCATACTAATGTGCATTTTTTCCATCTAGGAATTAATCATGTGGTAACCAAGCACTCTGATTAGCTGCAAAATGCAGTTCTTTTAGGAAACTAGTTTTCACTGATTTGTGGCGAGATTGAGGAAACTACCATGTTCATTAGGGAAATTAAAAACACCGTATGTTTTCATCTACCTGTCCTAGCTCTAGTATATATAGCGTACCACTTACAGCCGTAGTGCATTCCAAGGATCTTCCTGCTTATAAATGTTAAAAAACCTGACAGCCATCATTCTTTAGAATTCTTTAGAAATGAACATACAAGCAAAGCAGTCACTGCAGATCCTACTACTTAAAGCTACACAAAATACTATTAAGGTATAAGGAAAAATGAGGAGGAAAAGAAATGAAAATGGAGAATTTAAGCTGGTATTCTCACTCATCTGGCGTGAAGTGTCATAATTCATACAAACTCAGCGCCTTTTTCGTGACTAGACTTACTAAAGTCAACAGTTCACGTTAAAGAAGGATGTCCTCATCCTTGGTCACAGACACGTGCACATGCCCAGGCCCACCAAACACCTCGATTTGCTCCCTCCTGAAGCTCTTCTAAAACAAAGTTACCAGTAATTTCATTTTCCCAAATTCTACAATTACAGAGGTGAGCCCAGTGCCAACACTGACTGTGACAGTTTTCCACAGACATTTTTAGGACTGTCCCACTGGAGATTAAAAGAAAAAAAAAAAGAAGTTTAACAAATGTTTATAGTAATAGTTTTTGACAGACCCTTTTAAATCTTTAGTCAGATTTGAACTGATTATGGTTCTTTGCATATTTTACTTATTTCCTAAATGTACCAGTAATGCAAAACATATTGGAACTGTCTCCAGGGACACTATTTTAAAATTTTGTCTATTAAATCGTTCAGTTATAAAGTGTATTTACAGATTTTTTTTTCTCCAATTAATTGTTTTAGAGGTAGCTGTTCTTTGCTGTCATATATTAAAGAACACAAGAAGGAAGGGAAAGAAAAGAGGAACCCTAAAGCATTTCTACATCATTATCCATTTATTAAAGCACTTAAAAGTGTGTGCTACCCATACATTTTTATGTGGGATCCATTACAAAAAGTACTGGCCATACTGAATTAATGAGAGTTTTGCCTTGGAGACTGAAATTCACAGCCTGGGCTTTAGGCATACCCTCATTTTGCCTGGTGATCTGGGACTTGTGGTTGGAAAAACTAGAAGTTAAAAGCCTCGCTGACAAAGCTAATAAGGCTGTGAGAAATTGAATTACACAGCATTGCACAGAGGAACAATTGGAGAAAATAAAAATTCTGCTTGAAGAACTGAGAAAAATTGGTGCAACATTTGCTGGACTGGTATGTTAACTTTTGTCTGTCTTTGCTGCCTTCTCATATTTTCATCTATTGTCTTTTTAACTTGATACATTCAGAAAACAATTGTAGGTAAGTGTTTCCCTTAGCCTTTAGTGCAACAACTGATGAATACTTAAAATCCCTGGGTTATTGAACTTATCCTGAAGCCTGTGAACAGTGTGCTTGATGCTTGATACTAGCCCAAGTGAGCGGTGCAGTTGACACGCCTGAGGGACGGGATGCCATCCAGAGGGACCTGGACAGGCTCAAGAGGTAGGCCCGTGTGAACATCATGAGGTTCAACAAGGCCAAGTGCAGGATCCTGCACCTGAGTCAGGGCAACCCCCGGTACCAATACAGGCTGGGGGATGAAGGGATTGGGAGCAGCCCTGCCGAGAAGGACTTTGGGGTACTGGTGAATGAAAAGCTGGACATGAGCCAACAATGTGCGCTCACAGCCCAGAAAGCCAACCGCAGCCTGGGCTACATTAAAAGAAGTGCGGCCAGCATGTCAAGGGAGGTGATTTTGCCCCTCTGCTCTGCTCTGGTGAGACACCACCCGGAAAACTGTGTCCAGCTCTGGAGCCCTCAGCACAGGAAAGACATGGACCTGTTGGATCGGGTCCAGAGGAGGGCCACAGAAATGGTCAGAGGGCTGGAACACCTCTCCTGTGAGCAGAGGCTGAGAGGGTTGGAATTGTTCAGCCTGGAGAAGAGAAGGCTCCAGGGAGATTTTATTGTGGCCTTTCAGTACTTAAAGGGGGTGTATAAGGGAGAAGGGGACACACTTTTTAGTAGAGTCTGTTGAATAGGACAATGGGTAATGGTTTTGAACTAAAAGAGGGTAGTTATGAACTAAATATAAGGAAGACATTTTTTACGAGTGTGGTGAAACACTGGCACAGGTTTCCCAAAGAGGTGGTAGATGCCCCATCCCTGGAAACATTCAAGGTCAGTTTGGACAGGGCTCTGAGCAACCTGATCTAGTTGATGATGTCCCTGCTAATTACAAGGGGATTGCACTAGGTGGCCTTTAAAGGTCCTTTCCAACCCAAATTATTCTGTGATTCTATGAACACCACCATGCATGTTATTGCAGACTCAACTTCTAAGGCAGATGGTGAAATTACTCATTGAAATACTGACCAGGGCAGAAGAGGGGCAAGGGAGAGGGTGAATCACCTCTCCTGACTCCGGAGCGCAGAGATGACCTATGGTGGTTGGCTATACACAAATACCTACGTTGTTACATACGTACATTTTTATGTTATGTATAGAACATGTACATGATCCTAGATGCAGACCCTTATGCCCCACAGACATTGCTATATTCCAGGGCTGTCAGAGCACATTTTTCTTTATTGACCTACTTAAACTTAAAGCATTGAGTTGTTTTGGTTTTTTTTTGCACCAGGAGCTCCCATTTAACTATTTTCTTTCTCCAAAGCTCATTTTGCTTTATGTTAGGTTTCCTCCAGCAGATATTTTTGCTGACAAACTCACGTTTTTGTCCTCTAACAGGACACTTAGGGAAGTCAGTAAGATTTGGGAAACCACTTTGCCCTGTCTGTACTCAAGCCAGAGCACAGTGATGTTAAATGAACTTCTTTTAATAATTCATTGCGGCAGAATCTGGTTTACTTTTAGCTAGCTCTTAGAGAAGAAAAAAGGCGTTTGGCTTCTGAGCTCCATCTTGCAGAGCTGATGAATTGCTCCCAGGCTACTGCCCAGATGGTCCTCCAAACCGAACTGCCAGAGAAAATTCGCCCACATCTTCCCTCCCATTTTCCTCATGACACCCAGAGTGCTATACCTCCATGCCTCGTGCCAGCAGCCCTGATACAAGAGGTGATAAATCGAAAAGGCAATTACCTGTGTATCTTCCCATTGTAAAAAAAAGGGAAGCCTTTCACCTACTGATGGACAGATTTAATTAAGCCTTCTCTCCTCAGTCACCACAGGCAGTAGCAGATCTCAAGCCCCCGTGCACTCACGGACCAGAGGAGATGTGTTATGCATTGCAGCGCTTGGGATCGTGATAGGACAAACAACCCAAACACAATCCAGAAAAATAACAGCAGTTTTCCACAGATAGGAAATGGGGGCTGTTTCAGGCCTGGGTGGTGATGTGTCTGGGAGAAAGCTTCGGGAAAGCAGCAGTTTGTGTTCAGCTAACGCTAGCCTGTCGTAGCTGTGGTGGGCTAAGAATACTAGGGGAAGCAAGGTTTGCAGGGTAGGATACAATTATTTGTTAGCATAGCTGGTATGAAAAAGGGAATAAAGATAAATTTGGGGTATATGAGTCCTGAAAATGACCTGAAAAACAACTCATTTGCCGGAAAGTATGTCTGTTTTTCCAGCCTTTGGTCTAACAAAAGTTATTCCCTGTACACCTTACCTCAATTATGTTTATGTATAAATTAGTATATTATCTAATATCTATATTTGAATTGAAGACATGGTGCTTATATTTCAAGCATACATTAATTTAAATGTGTGTGCATACATAGGTGCCTGTAACTTAAACAGCGTGTTACACATACAGATGCAAAACCATGTCTGTATCTGTAGGCAGACACCATGGTCCACCCCCCTCAAAAAAAAAAAAAAAAAAAGGAGACTAGTTTTGTTGGTAGTGTAAATCAATATGATGTAATCAGCTGGAAAAGGCGTGGTATTCAATTTTACTAGCTGGGGATGTGGCCCGTAGCACGAGTTCCCGGTATATGGGACCAGGGAAGGGAAGCGGGGACCTCTCTCTTCAGGAGCCGTTTGGTGCAAGAGCCTTCTTGCAGAAGTTGCAGCTTCTTTGGAGGTTAACTTTGGGACAGACAAGCTCTGAACAGCTCCACCCCCCCCCCCCCCCCCCCCCAAAGTGTAATGAAAATTAAAAAAGGTTTCATAAAACATGGAAATTAGTGTCAATTAGGATTAGTCTAATGGGATGTTCTCTCGTGGTATATGATCAAATAGCTTTAAAAGCTGTACTTATCTTTATTTTTCTAGTCATACTACCCTTCTATTTGTCAGTCAGGAGCTGTTTTTTGCCATCTGACAGATGCTGTCTGGGTTGACTGGAGTCAAATTCAGCATTCAGAAGCATTTATGAGCAGCCACACGAACACTGCCCAGGTCGCAGAGGTAGCCAAGAAGAGAAAACAGAGCACTTCAGTAAACAGTTATTTGGATTACACTTTGACTTCAATTTGTCAGCCGCATGACCACCAGCAAGAAAAGAGAAATGGAAATGTCACAAAAGATCGTAACCTTTAAAATGTATGTGCATTTAAAAAAAAAAAAAAAAAAGACCCCAAACCCAGCACAAAACCATGTGTGTGTACCAGCCTGCAGCAGTGTTTTCAGCCTTCAGTGACTTTACCATTGCAGCCCAAAGTCCTGCTGCTCTGCAGTGGTACCTGACCCTGGGAGCCCGCACGTGCAGGGTGGCTCCTGGAGTGTCCCCAGAAGGGACCAGCGGGTGCTACCAGGAGCAGGTTTGCACCACGGCCCTTGCCACCATCTCTGGAGCACAATACACAGGAGAACCCATCACAGCCCACCCCAGACCTGTCAACTAACAGCATGACCGGACCATCAATTTTTAATGATAAAAGTGCATCATAAATACAGTTTTGTCTTTGCAACTGGAAACTGCTTTGGCTCTACCCATCAAAGACATTTCTGTGTTTGTCCTTTGGTGCTTCTTTTCAGGGGATTGTTCAACTGTTTTAAGAATTAAAGTTATACCTGACATCTTCTGATGTGGCCAACAGTTAGTTTGTGAAAATCCTGGGATGTTTTCTGTATACGTGAAAATGGTATTTTGAGAATGAAGAGTGTTGGAATAAAGGTGTCTTGGAATAAAAAAACCTGCTGACATTCTGTACATATTCAAGCAGCATAAGAAGTTACCTGCATAAGGAAAATAATGTCTTTAGACATCATGTAGTAAATACTGTAGTAGAAAAAGAGGGATAAATAGCAAACTTTTGCTAAAAGTATAGGAAATATTTGCATTTTTTATGAATCAGTGAACTTTGCAAGTTTTTCTTCGGAGTAACGTACTTTGTTATAAGTATTGTCTTTTTAATTGTCTTTCTTTTTTTTAAACAAATGTGTATATGCAACCTGATCTAGTTGAAGATGTCCCTGTTCATTGCAGTGGGGTTTGGACTAGATGATCTTTAAAAGACCCTTCCAACCCAAACTATTCTATGATTCTATGATATATATGTATATTGATTCAGCACATATTTTCAAGCACTTTGGAGAATGTTGAGATATAATTGACATCCTTCATTGTAAACCTGTAAAGGATTATTTTTTTTTTAAATTGATACTTCTTCAGGCAGAATATATTTAGGTTTGGACTCAAGAGTATCTTTCTGATTGAAAACATCAGCTCTAAACGATATCTGAAAGTCATTAGGATACCATAGATGCTCTTTTGAAACAAGGTCATTGGTTAGCAAAACATCAGAAAGCTTCTGCACACGATATAGCACATCAAAAATAACTAGGTTGCGAAGTCAACCATCTGAAGTTGGAAATGCCAGAATTAGATGCCCCTGCAGTACTAATGGTACTTGCTCTTCCGTGATGAAATATGTTATGACACAGGTTTTGACTTCATAAGCCCGTATCCCCCCTTTCCTGAGCCCTCTCCTATTTCTATGAATGGGAAATTACGCCTTATTTTCTTTTATACTACCCGTATTTTATTTAGAATTAACTGTTCAGAGGCTGAAATGAACATAAAATCATTCATTGGCTCCCTGGAGATTTCATGATTCTAATCTCATTTCATGAACACTGTCACTGGTGTCCAAGTGCTGCACAAACATTTCTGAGTTTCTCTGCACGAGGTCACGATGAGATGAAGTAGCAATTACTGCACCCTTTAGCACAGGAAACTAAGGTAGAGGGAGGTGGAGGACAAACCTTCACCTGATTTTTGGGACCCCACATTATGACCGTATTTGGAAAATATTTATAGCATTATATATATGCAAAGCTGAGGTGAAACTTGGTAGGTGGCTGGCAAGTGTTAAAGCTAAAAAAAGCCCCATGACCCCCAGCAAGGTGTGCAAATGAAGAATTGGGGAAAAGAAATTTCTTTTTCAAATGTGGAAGCATTTGTCACCTTCCAAAGGGTCAGGTGAGAAAACTTCAGTATTTTGCTATTAACAACAAAGAGGAAAGTGGGTCCATGCAGCTGAGGCATTCCAGGTGCAATTCTGCTCCTACAGGAAATTCTGTTTTCAAATCACAGGATACTTTAACCTAGAGGAGACCTCAGGGATTATCCCTCCTCTGCTCAGAACAGGGCCAGGATAGCTCAGGCGACTCAGGGCTTGTCTGCTCAAATTTGGGGTATTTTCCAAATATTTTCCATCTTCCAAGGTTGGAAACCCCACAACTTCTCTGGGCAGCCTGCCACTGAGCTCAGCTGAGCAGAATCAAGGCCTGCATGAAAACCAGTGAAGGCTGAAGTCTTGTGCCTACAGAATGACCTTGGAGAAAGCATCTGATCCCTGCAGCCTTCCCTTCCTCATAGGTATGACAGGGGGCGGACAAAGCATTCAGGCTTCTGCGTTATTCGGTTACACTCCTGATATTCGCTGTCGAAGTGCCAATGAAAGAGTATACCAGCAGCTTTCCCCCCGTGAGATATAGAGCTCCTGAATCTTTAGTACTAGAAATGTTGCTGTACCGTGTAGAGAGGGGAGAGTCCTATCTTCTCAGTGTGAATAAGATTAAATGGAAAGCTCAGAGACATCTGACCTTTATATTCTGCCATCTTTGAGGCGACGTCGTGTCACTGTCAGAGCCACAATAGTATTTGACACTGCCACTGTTACTAAATGCTGAAGTTTTCAATTTTGATTAAAATTGCAAAAGGTGGAAACTGTGCTGTCAAGCATCATCTTGACGCAGACATCAACTGTGCATAACTTTGTCTACATAGCAAGACTTGGTGAATTTAAAGTTGTGAATTTTTCTTCCCTAAGTGGACCACTTACTTACTTTCTTTATTACATACCTACACACACCCGCTTCTCCTATCCTAAACCCCTACAAAAGTCTTTGGGACTACAGTGACTGTAAAAATATGAAAGATTTTGTCCTGTCAGACCTGAGTGTGTATTTTACTGGGACTATACAGACTTTGGAGATGAGTTTCTGTTATCGAACCATGTCACTATATCGAAACAAGTCACTATATTGCTAGGTAAATGGGTGAGATTTGCTCTTTTCTCATGTGTTCTCTATTGAACTCTAAAATTGCTTCAGAGCTCATGTGCTGGAAATTGTTTTATTCACGTACAAGTAACGTGCTATTTTCCTTCAGGAATTGTGCTTGTTCGTGTGTTTGGAAATTGCCCCAGGGGCTGGGACATACCCTGGTTTCCATGGACCTTGAGCTCTCTGATGAGTTCAAACATGTCAGCACCAGCTGATTGCTCTGCTGGTTCAGCTGCCTGGTCAGTTGAGCAATTGCTAATTTGCATGGCAAAACTTCAAGCCTCTTTCAGGCCCAGCACACACAGCTAAAGAAGTGCTGCCTGGGAACCCTCACTGAAGTGCTAGGTAAGTGGTTTTTATCCTGGGCTCATTATTGGCTAATTTCATCAAGCCTGCTGAGACCCAGCCCTTGTCCCGCCTTGTCCTGGCTGCTCCATTTTTCAGGCAACGCAGCACGGAGAAAACACGTCAACGTGATAATTGTTTGATGTGGCCAAAAATGCTTTCACTTCTTCAGATAATGGGAGTGTTGGAAAAGCTTTCATTTCCCTCCCAGGGCAGTCAAGGGAAATGTGTAGCCTCAGAATGGAAATTTTGAAAGTTGCCTTTCTTTATTTTATAAGGGAAAAAAAAAATCACAAAAGTTTCCTTTCTGTTTTCAGCCTGTTGTGGCTGTAGATGGTGGCCTGGGCTGCTTCCAGGCAATTGAGGGAAGCTGCCAAGGTCACCCAAAGGGTGGGAATCTGCCCTCGTGTCAGGAAGAGACTCCTGAAGCTCCGTCTAGAAGGTAAATCCCCACAAACCTCTGCTAGACCCTGCATCCAGGAGAAATAGGCTACCAACGTGCAGATGCCATGGGATGCACAGGCCTGATTTAGTAGATGTTTTTTTGGCCTCAGATTCAGGTAACTCTCATTTATCTAAGTCCAACTGATTGAATTGTCAGGAGACCAGGCTGTTTTTATGCTGGATGTTACTGAAAATGACAGACTGTCATGAAAATTTTGGGTCAACTGAGTGGTCTTGTCCAGTGAGAACCCTAATCATCAGGCTATGCTGAAACAAGCCTGTTGAGAATAATCATAATTAGTAGCAGCAGTCTTTTGAACAAACATGTTGTTCATGACGTTGTCAGCTTTGGCATAAAGCTTTCTGCATGTTCCTGAGGAGGCGAACACTGACCATCTCCATGTCTGCTCTGGGTGCCATCTATGGAAATGGATGGGCTTTTGCTGTGCTGTGTTGGAGGGGATGCGACAGCACTGAATACAGCTCCCAGGGACCTCCCGTGTGCATGACTGTCTGAAAAGCGGTTCACAGCTGTAAAGAGGGATCATGGGCTTGCTGTACTTTCAGGATTGATGCAGATCACTTTCTAGCGCTCGGACTTCAGCCAATTCTTTTTCTTTTCTTCTAGTCCTAGTCAATATAAATGGCACCCTTCACCTTGAGCTGAGCATTTGTCCCTAAAAGCCTCCGACTTGTATTCGTGTGCTGAATGGATTGAGAAGCTCAACCTCTTGCAGTGAGGAGTAAAGAATAAAACATGAGGTTATAAAAATAACCAGGAGACATTGTCTCCTGGATAGGACAACATTTGCTAAAGGGTGGGCCATAAATAGTTAAGATCTGCCTATGCACCCACAGACAGCTAAGACGAACACTTGAGAGTGATCTGACTGGAAGTGGCTGATTGCTGTCGTTTCATGGTGCTATAGCATCTTTCCCTGCTCCCTTCCACCAAGTGCAACGCAGTGGTAGTGAAATAGTGCTGATGATAGCTTTCACGTTCATCTTGACATTCTCTGTGCAGATGATGAAGAGTGTGTGTGTGTATGGGTATGCACGTGCATGTCTGCACACCGTAATCACAGATAATCTACTCACGGTGCAGGTGACAGCTGGCTCCGTAATGCCAGGTTGATCAGAAATAACCTGCAATCCCACCCATTCCCAGTGCACCAACTCCCTCTGTTTGGTCTGGCAAACCACGTTCAGCTGTGCAGCACTCCTGCCTCGGGCCAGTGGAGAGCAGCCTAAATCCCAGACATAGCCTGCACGTTGCGAGCCACCCATGGCAGCAAACGCACAATCAGTTGGTCACACCTACTCTTTTTTAGCTGCTAAATCCCAAGTCTTCCTCAAATGATGTCTGCCCTGAAACTAACTTCACCCTCTCTCTAGAGTTTTGTCTTGGCTCTCTTAGAAACGACAGCAAAACTGCAGAGTTATTTTTAACACCACCTCATCAATTCTGTGTTGCCTATTGCTTTGGTTCACAGCTCCTTCACCTGAAGTGTTTCTGCTTATAAATACTGTAAAGGGTTCACCTTCAAGGATGACGATTTAATTAGAAGCGCAAAGAGCTATGGCCCAACATGTCAGAGACTAATGAACGAGCTTTTGTGGTTGGGGGAGAGCAGCTTGCCAAGGTATCCATTCATTTCTGTACATGTAAGATGAGATGCAACTGAAGCTGTTGCCATTTTAAAAGGAAAATCTTATTAGAGTCGAGGCAAGGATAGCAGAATAAAATAAATGGCTTTTGGTGCTTAATCTGTTTGTATATAGGTTCAGGTGTGATTATGTAGTCTGCTATCAACTTTAATTAAGCTTTCCCTTTGCTCCTGACCTTGGGGCTTAAATATAATTTGTTCTTTAGGAGAGACAGGTGGTACGAGCTCAGTGTTTTAAAGTTCAAATTGATTTAAGTTACATTTAATTTAAATTTCCTCATGGAAGCATATAATTTTACTATTACTAATGTTGGAGCAATTACACAGAGGTGAAGAAGCTGGTACAGAGCAGAGCCTCACAACCCTCCAATGATTTTCGTCACGAACAAAAGTAGCCCCGATTTGTGCTTTTGGGATAATGTTATTTAAAACCAACAGAGTCCCGGTGAGCTCCCACTTTCCTGGGAATCTGTGGCTGCCCAGACAGACAGGAGGTGACAGGCGGACATCAGGCACCAGCATGCTGGTGTGCAAAGGCACGGATGGGCTCCAGCAGACCTGCCCCCACCTGGGAACAGAGATGAGGTCCTTAACGCTACCAACCTGTTTACCCTCTCCAGTATAACAGGAGCTCTTTTCTTGGCACGGGAACGACACGAGCCCCCTGGGAGGGCTGGGAGCTGCAGCCCCTGGTAAGGCAGGCATCCCAGGTGCCACAGGCAGGACGGCTGTTCGATTTCAAGCCTCTGGACTGAGCCTTATCTATCGGAGCTGAGCTCTCCGTCCTTGAGGCTCTGAGATGTTTGGGAATGGTATGCACTGGGACCTGCCTTGAACACAGGGGAGCCCCTAGTCCCACTTTTCTGGCTTTAGAGAAACAGGGTTGTGGTCACCCCAGGAAGGGGCACATCCCACAGGGGTGCAAGAGCTCAGTGTGGGGCAGCAGCGGTGGCCGGGGCAGCGTGGGAACCGCGGCATGAGAGGGGTTGGGAGATGCTTGAGATGCTGCCAGCGGAGATGAAGGGAAGGACAAGATGTTCCCTAGGATCCAGAGGCAGCTGCATTGA
Source organism: Pluvialis apricaria (assembly GCA_017639485.1). Taxonomy (NCBI): domain Eukaryota; kingdom Metazoa; phylum Chordata; class Aves; order Charadriiformes; family Charadriidae; genus Pluvialis; species Pluvialis apricaria. Next base: position 101,525,342 of record CM030007.1, on the reverse strand, counting down.
GTTTCTGCAACCCTGAAAGTCTCTGAAAATTAAGGGTAGGACAGGGCAGGAGGAAAGGATGAGGCCTGCGAGGGGATGGGAGGAGAGAGGATTTTCAAGCTCTCCATGAACCTGGTGTGCTTTCTTTAGGGAAAAGCTGCAGGATCATCCATCGCCAGGCTCTAGCTGGTGGAAGATCTATCACAATACATGTTTCAATGTGTGCTTGGTATTTCCAAACCCCCGGCTGCAATGCTCCCTTCCTTCCCCATGCTACCCAAGGCCTCCATTGCATGAAAAACAGCACTGAAACCACTGCTTTCTCTATTAAACTGTTGAATCTGGTTAATTTTGTTATCCCACCAGGACCGAAACTTTTAAAGAAAGCATACTGGAAAAACTTTAGGTGTAAAGATGTAGCTTAACTTAACTCGAGCAATATTCCAAAATCATATTACTGTATGTTACAGTTTTGATGACGAGTTTCCTTAGTGGCTGCATTTCTCAGGGTTTTTCACCTTGTTTTCCCATTGTGTTGTGGATTTCTCTATTATCTCATGATTACATGATGTCCTTTTATGCAACATCTTTTTCTTGCTTTCAATTGAATAAAATAGTCCAAAGGTTTGAACTGGAGTGGCATGGTGTTTATGCTTTCTGACAGACTCAGAGAATGAATACTTGGCAGTTTCAATGTAAAATCAGTAACTCAAAGCAAATTTTTTTTGTTTTGGTAATCTGAGAAATTGGTTTTGACATTACTCTTCGGTAGCAAGGTAGAGATCAGTTTCTTTCACGTTTGGTCCCAGAGATTTCAAAATCTTATATATGTATATCTTTCCCATTAAAAAAAAAAAGTCACTGGCTAGAAATTCTCTGTGTTTGTTTCTTGTCTAGCAGCATTAGAACAAATACCTGCAGCAGCCTTCCTCCTGGTGAGCTTACTGCAGAGAGACAAGTCTTCATTTTAAGCTCGAGTGATTGCTCCAACAGGCAGGAAAGCTGTCCCCTCTCGCCGTGCCTGTGTCCGGCCAGCTCCGCGCTCAGGGCCATCCCTGATGCTTGTCCCCTCGCCTACCGTCAGGCCTGAAAAGTACTGAACACCTTCAGTGGGTGCCTGCGAGTGGGAAAATCATTCCACTTGGAGGGCAGAGGTGCTTAAAGCAGAGCCAGGAGGAGGTCGCTGCAGGGTGCGGAGAGGGCGTACAGAATTCTCCCGTGCTGAAGGCCTGCTGGAAAGTTTACAGGGCCCTCGACAACCTTGAGAACAGTTAGAGATCCCTTTTGTGTCAGTTCTAGCACCTTCCTGCCCTCAAGTCCTGATACAAAGGAGTAACATTCATTGGAAAAAAAGGAGGAATTGTTTAGAAAGTACAAAAACCTCAGGGAAGTGCCCTGTATGACCCCCAGGAGTGTCAGCTGTGTGTGCTGGGCTGGTGCACTTCCTACAGAGGCATTTTCTTTCTGGGGAGGTGGTGAGGTTCCCCTTGGGAGGCTCTGGCAAGTCCAGAGAAAATTAATGGTGAAAAGCACTCTCTTTTCCCTGCTGGAATGCCTCATAGTCGACTGTGAGAGTCCATTAAGCAACTGCTGTAACCTAAAATAACCTAACACTAAAACTATGAACGGGCTGTCCAAACTGTATGCCTATTTTTCTTTTTTACCTTTCCTTTCTTTTTAAAGAGATCTCCCTTCTCTGGGAGAGCTTTTCAGCCTACTTAGGAAAATGGTGTGCTGGAAGAGTGTCCCTTTCCAGCTGCACCCTTTATCCCACCTCTTCGCTGTTCATGTCTTCAGAAAAAAGAAGACACCCCACCCACCAAAAAAAACCACCCCAAGCCCAACCAACCAAAGAAAAGGTCTTCACACATACCTGGCTGTGCAGGCAAAGGATGTTGGGCATGAAAGTCTGAAGACATTTACCTCAAATTACTTAATGCAAGGCATCATGGAGAGACCTATCGCCATTACAGTATCACAGTATCACAGTATCGTCAGGGTTGGAAGGGACCTCTGAAGATCATCTAAGTCCAACCCCCCTGCCACAGCAGGGACACCTACAGCACATTGCACAGGACGGCATCCAGGCAGGTTTTGAACGTCTCCAGTGTGGGAGACTCCACAACCTCCCTGGGCAGCCTGTGCCAGTGCTCCACCATCCTCAGAGTAAAGAAGTTCCTCCTCATGTTAAGATGGAACTTTCTGTGCTCCAGTTTGTGCCCGTTACCTCTAGTCCTATCACTGGGCACCACTGAAAAAAGGCTATTCTCGTCTACCTGGCACCCTCCCCTTAAGTACTTATAAGTATTGATAAGATCCCCCCTGAGTCTTCTTTTTTCTAGACTAAAAAGCCCCAAGTCCCTGAGCCTTTCCTCATAAGAAAGATGCTCCAGTCCCCTAATCATCTTTGTAGCTCTTTGCTGGACCCTCTCCAGCAGTTCCCTGTCCTTCTTGAACCGGGGAGCCCAGAACTGGACACAGTACTCCAGCTGCGGCCTCACCAGGGCAGAGTAGAGGGGGAGGATGACCTCCCTCGACCTGCTGGCCACACTCTTCTTGATGCACCCCAGGATGCCATTGGCCTTCTTGGCCACCAGGGCACATTGCTGGCTCATGGTCATCCTGTTGTCCACCAGGACTCCCAGGTCCCTTTCCACAGAGCTGCTCTCCAGGAGGTCAGCCCCTAACCTGTACTGATGCATGGGGTTATTCCTCCCCAGATGCAGTACTCTACACTTGCCTTTATTGAACCTCATCAGGTTTTTTTCTGCCCAACTCTCCAGCCTGTCCAGGTCACGCTGTATGGCAGCACAGCCTTCCAGCGTGTCAGTCACCCCTCCCAGTTTTGTGTCATCAGCAAACTTGCTGATGGTACACTCTATCCCTTCATCCAGGTCATTGATGAATATATTGAACAGGACTGGACCCAGTACTGACCCCTGAGGGACCCCACTAGTTACTGGCCTCCAACTAGACTCTGCACCACTAACCACAACCCTCTGAGCTCTATCTGTCAGCCACTGTTCAATCCATCCCACTGTCCATTCATCTAACCCATACTTCCTAAGCTTGTCTGCGAGGATGATGTGGGAGACAGTGTCAAAAGCCTTGCTGAAGTCAAGGTAGACAACATCCACTGCCCTCCCTTCATCCAGCCATCCAGTCACGCCATCATAGAAGGCTATCAGATGAGTCAGACATGACTTCCCTTTGGTGAATCCATGTTGACTACTTCCGATAACCTTCTTTTCCTCCAGATGCTTGGAGATGACGCCCAGAATGAGCTGTTCCATCATCTTTCCAGGGATGGAGGTGAGGCTGACCAGCCTGTAGTTTCCTGGGTCATCCTTCTTGCCCTTTTTAAAGACTGGAGTGACGTTGGCTTTCCTCCAGTCCTCAGGCACCTCCCCTGTTCTCCAGGACCTTTCAAATATGATGGAGAGTGGCCCAGCAATGACTTCTGCTAGCTCCCTCAGGACTCGCGGGTGCATCCCATCAGGCCCCATGGACTTGTGGGTGTCCAGTTTACTTAATTGTTCTTTAACTTGTTCCTCTTCAACCAAGGGAAAATTTTCCTTTCTCCAGACTTTCTCTGTTACTTGCAAAGTCTGGGACTCCTGAGAGCTGGCCCGAGCAGTGAAGACAGAAGCAAAGAAGGCATTCAGCAACTCCGCCTTCTCTGCATCATCCGTCACCACAGCACCCATCTCATTCAAGAGCGGGCCCACATTTTCCCTGGTTTTCCTTTTGTCTCCTATATACTTAAAGAAACCCTTCCTATTGGTCTTTACATCCCTTGCCAGGTTCAATTCCAAAGCTGCCTTGGCTTTTCTCGTTTCTTCCCTGCATACCCTGACAGCATTTTTGTACTCATCCCAAGTCATCAGCCCCCTTTTCCACATCCTGTAAACTCCCTTCTTCCACCTGAGTTTTTTCTGAAGATCCCTGCTCAGCCATGCAGGTCTCCTTCCCTTGCCTGATTTCTTGCTCTTTGGGATGCACCTATCCTGAGCTTGGAGGAGCTGGTGCTTGAATATCAGCCAGCTCTCTTGAACCCCTTTACCCTCTAGAGCCCTCTCCCATTTGATTTCTCCCATCAATTTCTTGAAGAGATCAAAGTTAGCCCTCCTGAAGTCTAAGGTTTCAACCCTACTTGTCATTTTGTGCATACTGCACTTAATGCTGAACTCTATCTTCTCGTGATCACTGCAGCCAAGTCTGCCCCCAACCTTAACATCCTCCACCAGTCCCTCTTTGTTTGTCAGTACTAGGTCCAGTAGTACACCTCTTCTTGTGGGCTCTTCCACCACCTGAGTCAAGAAGTTATCATCAATGCACTGGAGGAACCTCCTGGACTGTGCGTTCCTAGCTGTGTAGCCTTCCCAACAGATATCAGGGAAGTTGAAGTCCCCCATGAGAACCAAGGCCTGCGATTGTGAGGCGGTTCTCACCTGTCTGTAGAAGGCCTCATCAACTTCCCCATCCTGATCAGGTGGCCTGTAATAAACACCCACAACTGTATCTCTCATGTTACCCTGCCCTTTAATCCTTACCCACAAGCTCTCAACTTGCTCATCATCAGCCCCCAGGGAGAGCTCAATACATTCCAGTTGCTTTTTCACATAAAGAGCAACTCCCCCACCTCACCTCGCTGGCCTATCTTTCCTAAAGAGAACATAGCCCTCCATGACAGCATTCCAGTCATGCGAGCTATCCCACCATGTCTCGGTAATTGCAATGAGATCATGGCCCTGTGACTGCACGCAGATCTCTGACTCCTCTTGTTTGTTCCCCATGCTGCGTGCATTGGTGTATAGGCATTTCAGAGAGGCCAATGAGTGTGTAGCCCTAGAGAGGTGGTGGGCCTTCCGATCCTTAACAGCTCCAACATCCTGCCCCACAAGTGCTGAGCTACTACACTCAGGTGCCTCTCTGGTGAGCCCAGTTACATCCCCATCTCCCTTCCAATCTAGTTTAAAGCTTTCACCCACCTGCAAGCCAGGGATGGGTTTCATCCCCCCAGCTGCCTGGGAAAGGGGGAAAACTGGTTGCACAAACCTCCTCTGGACTCTCCGTTTGTCCCAAATGGTAGCCCAGGGTTGGTCTTTTTTGTTTTTCAGCTATGTTATTTGGTTATACCTCACCTTGCTTACAACGCCTAACTCCTCTTAGCTATGGTAACACTGCTATGGAGCTCACCTGGTTTTAAAAAATAATCCACCAAAAGACAAACTTTTAAACGGTCAAAATGTCTTTGGTTCTCAACAGAAAAGGCAAGATCCAACATAAAAAAAAGGAGAGGGAAAAACTGTACTAAGTTTAATGTAATTGTGATAATCAGCCAATTTAAGCGAAACAGTAATGGAATAAAGAAGGATAAAAGGGCTCTTATAAAAAGCAGGAGTGAGGGAGTTGCTCACTCGTTTGAGACAAAAACGAGGAGTTAATTACTATCTGAATCATTAAAGGGTTAGCTGAGGTTGGGGCATGGGGAAAAGTATAATGTGAAAAAGAATGAGTCTCTCTAAGGAGGTATGATTTTTAGTAGACAGAAGACAAGGAAGAATGTTAGCTCTTAAACTCATCTTTTGAAGTGAAGTCTCCTGTCACTCTCAAGATATGCTTGCATCGGTACCTTCACATTCCAGTACTTTAGGGCTTGTCTTTTGCGATCTCATGTTGACGCCAACTGTTGTTCCCACTTCCAAGAGGGCACTTGGTGCAATGGGGGAAGTGTGTCACATGCTGGGATGCAGACATATAGGATCCATGGATTTTGATGGTTTTCTTACAGGGAAGTGTTTAAAATGGTGCTGCTAGAGACACATCAGCATGTTTTCTCTCATCTTGGTCCTGCGAACCAATGCATCCTGCAGGGCCTTGACTGCTCCCAGATGTACTGATCAGAGAAAAGAGATTACTTCTGCCTCCAAACCTTGACTAGAAGAGAGTAGGACAGGCACTTCCTTAAAGCTTCTGTTACATGTTTAACTAGCTCTACTGCTGCAGCGCTGTTTGGAAAATTAAAAGCCAATAAAAGCCCCAAGCCAAGGGGACCGTACACGTGTTTACAGTTACGCGCACTGAAGAGCTGGCTGGATCCAGGGCATGGAGCCAGGCACCCTGCAGGTCTGAGCCTCCGTGTGTTAAGCACCAGCCCAGTTCCGCTCTGATTTTAACCAGCGGGAGACTTGCCGTGAATTTCTTTGAATATGGGGCCCCCAAAGGCGTCTTCACTTCATAAGGAGGATGGATATTACCAGGAATATTGAATACAGATGATGAGGAAGTCTCATTAAGTCAGGGATGGCTGGCACTTTCCAGATTGTCAGCCAAATGTAGATTTAGGGAGATATTGGAATATTTCCACTATCAGCAGTCACCAGGAGTTTAAAATGTGAATATTTCCTCCCTCCATCACATGCTCATTCTTGTCTGTAACTGAAGGCGAGTTTTGGTGGGGAACGCTGCCACAGGACCCACCATCCCTGTACTTGAGGACAGCCAAGAGTCATGGGAGTAAATGGATCAAGCCTTGGTTTTGCCCAAAAGCTCTTTACCTTTCTTCAGAGGACAAGAAGGAAGCTTGAATGGAAGATGAAAGTGGCCCGAGTCTCAAAAGTCCTAAATGCTACAGAGAAAATCAATTTTTATTTGTAAATGCAGTGTTAATGCCCCATCCAGCTCAAGCTGAGCACACCAGACAGACTCCTGTGGGAATCAAAAAGAAGTGAATTGCCCAAAAAAGAAATCTTCAATAAAAGTTTAGTTTTCTCTGGAGTTTTTCAATGGGAAATAGTAAAAGAAATTTATTTTTGTGTGTTTAAATTCGGTTCTTATTAACAAAGTATTTCTTTATGGAAAATAACCAACACAACAAATTTTTTAATGTGTTATCACCGTATTGGTCAAATAGGCAGACTAGATGGGAAATGCTTCCTTATGTGAGTGAAATCTCAGCGCTCCCCTGTATGTCTGTAAGAAGTACATACCTCAAGGATGTCTCCATTTGATTTCTTCTGTAGGACTTGCCAGAACTTTAGCACTTGGACTTGACAGAGCTAAGAATGCAAGTGCAACTTGATTAATTTCAAGACACTTAAGCACTTTGCTAATTTAGTGCCCTTTTAACAGCATAATTGCATTAGTAATAGTAATGAAACAATTACACATAACTGTATTTTTCTACATTAAAGCAACCGGAATTGAGCACGGTGCAGAAATGTTTGCATTAGCAGTGCCCACACTGTCACCAGCCGGGGAAATGGCAGGAGGTTCTCAGCCTGCTCAAGCTTACTGAGTTTTACTTCTTTCAGACCCCAGTTAATATTTCCAGTCGCTGCAGAAGAGCGTGTTTTTGTTAGCACTAATCTGGGATGCTCTGCACCATGTTCTCTTGGTCAGGGCACACAAAGGTAACCAGAACATACACAACGAGGCACTTAGCAAGGTGGCTCAAATGTTGTTGTGTTAAACCCAGCAACTGGAGTATTCAATCATTTATGCTTTGTATAAAACAAGCAATATTACTTCTCACGTAATCAAAAGATGCGACAAAGTAACATGAGCTGACAGCTCCCCCGTAAAAAGATTTTTTCCTCTAAAGAAAGCCACATTGATCTTAGACCTGGAATAACTTTTTTCTTCCCTTTCTCCTGTTACGGGAAAAACTGGTGGGTTTTTTTTCCCCAGTCCTTACGTAAGTGACTAATTTCTGAGAGTGCTGCTCCCAAATGGACTACAGATCCATTCCTGGGGAGTAAGTAAAGTAACATCAACACATTTCTTCTGATCCAAAAAATATTGAAGCTGAACGAAAGCCTCCCGGTGGCAGATGAAGCGAATGCAGAGTCCCGGGTAAGTTTGATTCAGAGCACTCAGCATTTGCGCTGTTCTGGCTCTCTGCTCCATGGTAGCAAAAGCTGTGGGTAAGTGAACCCCAGTTTTTTTCCAAAGGTATGACCCCTGCTTTCCTTTTCTGCCCATGGTACAAGAAGACATTGTTCAGAGCACGGTACTAACATGGGTATTACACTTAGGGATAACCAAGTATGGCAGAAGGCAACGGAAGCAGACGTCACAAATAAAGGCAGAAGACCCTTTTATTTCGCATAGACAAAATGCAAAGAGTGTCTCATTAAATTAATATTAAAAAAAAACCCAAATCAATCCCCTCCACTGACATCACTCATCCTAATTAACAACAAAAAGAGAACAATCAAGGACCCATTTTCTAATTTTAAAAAAAAGTGCAAACATGACAAAAGACTTTTTGTTTTTCCAAATCAATGTTCCTGTTGAATTCACAAATAGGGTGATTTTTTTTTGTGATTTTTTTTCCCTTTTAAATCTTGTCTGATGGAACTTCCAGTTAAAATGTTTTAGTTAAGTCTCCATGCACTTCGTAGAAAATCAGTAAAAACACAAACGCTTGTGAAGATCAGAAAACTGGACTCTTTTACCCAAAAATTCAGATGTCCAGTCAGATGAAGCTCACACTCAGACAGAAAAAAAGCAAGAGAGTCTTTGCACTGTCTGTCGTTCATATTATTTTTTTTTGTCAAATATTTTGGCAATCTTCTTCTTTAATTATAAATATTGGAATTCAATAAAAAAAAGGTAGCTTTCATTGGATTTTTTTTCAGTGTAAATATTTACAGCCACTGTCCAGCCATGCTCTTTTTGTTATACCAGGGTGTAAGATTTTGCGTAGGGATTGTTTCCTTTCAAGTGGCCCCGGGAGTCCAGCAGGGATTCTTGGGAGCTGCTCATTTTTGCTGCCTGTCCTAGCTCAGCTCCTTCTCGCTGAGGTAACGTTGCCACAGCACCAGGTTGCCATGACTGTACTTCTCTTGTGGAGGACGTCTCCATGGGTATCGGCTCCAGGACGGTGGGGCGCTTCAAGGTTCGGCTTTTCTGCGGCTCCAAGCAGGCTTGCCCCAAACCCAGGTCTCTGCTCGTGCCCTGCACGCCACGGTTCAATAAAAAGTCCATCCTAAGGTAGGGTGGCAAATGCATGAGATCACCTGGGGAGGCAAAAATGAAAAACAAGTCCTTACTTATGGTCATGCGCTGCGTTGCGCTCACCTACTGGCTGGGGGAGTCAAGCTGATGGATTTGGCCACCCAAGCGGAGTATCTGTAATCAATCCAGCTGCAGCATTCATAATTGATATACTGTTTGTCAGCCATTTACTATGTTATGATCTCACAGCAGCAATGGTCAACAAACTCCTTTTGGGCAGATCCATAACAATTTGCTATTAATACGTCTTTTCTTAATAAAACGACTATAATGAGAAGTGTGATGTGTCTTATGTGCACTCACAGCAAGAAGAAGATAAACTGAAAAGACCAGGAAGTTTTATGCAAAATCCTAAAAGAAAAGGTCCTGGTTTTCATTTGTCAAAACTTTAAAAATATGGAGGTTTGATAGATTTCCATTTCTTATTTTCCATTTTAAATGAAAACTTTCACAATTACAATTAATGACCCCCATCTAGAGTAGAATGACTGAATCATTTAGAATGGATGCATGAGTGTTAGGGCTATAGTTTTAAAGAGATTTCTGAATAAAGCAGAAAACCATTCTTGTTCTAATGTAAGAACATTTAACTGCCATCCATCATCACTGTGTTTAAACCACTAATGATTTTCTACTGCTATGGCATCAATATGCTGCTGTTTTGTGGTGACAAAATGCATTGGGGCTGGCACCTTAGCTCTTGCATCAACCTTCCTTTCTGTTCTGTATGGTCGAGGAAACCTCTTATTTATTATTTTCCCTGATTCCTGGGCATTTCTATGTGAACTTGGTGATGGCAGCCTGCTCAGTCCAGAGCATTTGCCTTTGCAAAGCTATTGGGTTCAAACAGGTGCCTTGGACCTGCTGTCTTACTTTCCACGTATCTGTGCACGTAGTAGCCCTGCTACAGAAGTCAGATTAGCTTATTTATTCTAGCCCTGCCTCTTAGGCATTCATAAAGTTGCTTCAAGGAAATGAGAGGCAATCAGGCACATACTAACATTCCCTTCTAAAAATATTTGATGGTGTAACCTCACGTATATATGAAAAAAAACCACTGTTACAGGTTCATTCAAGAACAGTGTTTCTCCCCCTCTTTACAGACCTCTGCAGGTATATGGCTTTCTTTTATGGCTGATACAAAAATCATAGTCTCATCTACAGGTGGGATGCATCCTGAGTGTTTAAAGTAGAAGACCTTTGGCACTACTACACCTGTTTCTACATGACCTATTTACAGCAGTAGAAATTAAGGCTGACCTGTGCCAGTGGCATAAACAGTACACCAGGAAAGCACTTCTTCATAATAAAGCAATGTATAACAATTTCATTTTTCCTAACCAAGCTAAAAGCCTCCCAGTGATCTAAAATAAACCAGGTCTTTTGCTTTCTCATATCAGTCAAGGCACTGCAAATCTTACCTAACAGACTAACAGCATCTGCTCTATCCATAATTTCGGGTCACAGACAGAGCATTGCCGAGAAGTTGTGTTTGGACAGAATCACTGTTTATTCCTATAGAAATCCTCCAGGCACTGTCTGACACCATATGTTTTGTTCTAGCTACATCTCCAACAGGGACGCATGGTACACGGCATTTAACCCCCATAGAGCAAGATGTGCGTATCTCAAGATGAGGCTGACATATGCACCACGGCAACATTTATGTAAGGTTGGAGAGAGAGGGGGAGGTTTGTGCTTATAATCATGCTGATTGCCACTTGAAAAATGAATCGTGGTAGCATTAATTGGTTTTACTCATTTACCTCATTTTCCCACAGTACCTTTCCTGCCAAACACATTCCACGTGTGAGACCTATTTCAGCTGAGACAGCAATGTACCTGCCGCTGGGGTAAAGTACATCAGGCTATGGACACACGAACCGGCAGGCGCCGGCAGGCACAGACTCACTCCAATTAAAGACAGGCATCAAACTGAGCTGCCTGCGGGTGGGTCTGTGCTGCCCAACAGCTTCGCTTGGCACCCAGACCCCGATCCCCCCGCCACCCAGGCTGCACCCCAGTCATTTTGCTTCTGGGTTCCCTTTTGGATCAAGTCCTTCCAAAACGCGGTTGTGGGGGCAGTTTGCTCCAAAGAACACTCCCTGTGGGCTGCGGGGAGGAGACAGCCTGGATGGGAAACGCTTGTATCGCTTAACTCCCTGTGGCTGTATCTTCTGCAGCGTCGCAGGATCCCAAGTAAGAAGCCCTATTGCTGCCCACTCCTCCCCAGTGGGGAGAGAGATGAGTGCCCACAGAGAGTGGGAGCGGGGGGCCCTGCGCCTGCGTACCCACCTCTGCTAATGAAGACCCACTAACGAAGGTGGTGAGGGCCTTTGTTTGGCTGCCGGGGGTGTGGGTTATCGCTGCACAGGGCCCCAGCGAAGGCGGGCAGAAAAGCACACCTCTGAGATGGCAGTAGTTTCAGTAGGCTGGAAAACTTTGTGACTAATTATAATACCAAGGTAGTATCTGCCCCTCTTGTCAGGGGTGTTTATGTCAGAAAGTGGGGTTTCTCTCACACTCCCACGGTTGTCTCCCACGCGACACAGCCGTCTCTTGGCCCTGGCAGAAGAGGACCAATTTTCTGTGCTGAAACCCCGTCCTCATTTCCCGCAACAACGGGCCTTTTCCCAAAGATGTCTGTCACCCTGACACCGGCTGTGACGGGCTGCTGCCGGGTGGCACAACGCCCGCTGCTTTATTTAGACCAGCCAGGTCATTTCCCTCTTACTGCTTCATTTTCTGTTTTACGGTCGGCTTTCCGCGAAGGAGCTGGTGTGGAGCGGAAGCCATAGCACGGCTCATTGGCAGTCCCCCGCGGTCGCCTTGGAGAGCCGCTTCTGGATCTTAACACATTGGTGCTTCTTGAGAGCGACGGATATGCATGGACTATAAAAAAGACAAGTCTTGAACCTTACAGAGATGAAGGCTGGTTTTCAAGCTGCTGTCTAGACATTTCTCATGTGTATTTAAGAGCTGCAGGCTATGTAAAAGAGACCTTTTTTTCCTCCCTAAATCTACATAAGAAAGGGTAGTCAATAATCTGTGTAAACAATATGCAGTCATTTTAGTGTAATTTTCTAAATGTCTGGGGGCGAAGTTCCAAGAGGATTGCAGTAATGAGAAACCAGAGAGTGTAACTTGTTCTCCAAAGCTGGATACACAACGCACAATCTCTGACATGGCTTACACAGAGCACTCATTATTTGATATGATGTACACATCTTCCTGTCATAAAAAGTGCCACTGCTCTTTCTTATCTGCAAGAAGCATCTTCCCCTGCTTATAAAACAAAACAGATTATTAAAATCACTGGAAAAGAAAAAAATTTGGGAATGTTACTTTTTCTTCAGGATTGAAAAGGATGAAAAAAAGTCTTTGATTTATGAGAACTAAAGTGTTTCTGACTTAAAAACACAGTCTTTGAAATATAACCACAGGGGTTCACTTTTGCCATTCGTACGACAATTCTGAAGGTATTTTTTAGAAGTTTAAAAGAAGCCTCTTGCCGTATCCATGGAGTTACTTGGAAAGACTTTGGTTCTCACCCTTCTGGACACAACAGTATAGACATTTTTTGGTTTCTTGCTATTCAGCTGAATGATAATTTTTTTCAGGCAAAGCTTTATGAAGTTTCAGGATGGTTCATTGCCTTTGATGCTCTAATTACCTCTTTTCAGCTGTGTGTGTGCCTTATTAGTAATGAAAGCAAACCTTTCAAGTGCATGAGTGCTGCAAATGAGCATGTTTAATAATTCATGCATTTTGGCTTAATTAGTACAAAAGACATTCTAAAACTATAGTTTTCTGATGCATTTTTAAAAAAAGGGAAATTTGCTGTATTTAGAAACACTGAGTTTGTACACAAATAATAAACATCCAGTCAAATCTGAATACGGCAATTTAAGTCAGAGCTACCTCAGTCTTTTTTTTCTGAGTGGCCAACCCTCTAATGAATTATTCAGTAAAGTACGTTTAAGAAAACATTAGCTTCAATAAATATTTGTAAACAAGTGCTGGAAGTCACTTACTGTGATATTTATCATAAGCAACACATTCTACCAGAAAGGGAGTATTTTCTGAGTTAATGCAGCACTGTGCAAAAATTATTTACCCTTATTTGAGTACAACTAAGCTGATATAAAATGTTCTGCAAAAACAATACATATTTTTATCCTTCTTCTGGAGGCCAGCTTCACGTATGGGAAGGGTTGGGGTGAATTTGACAGGCTACATGGAGGGAAAAATATCACTGCTCAAATTTTCTGGAATTTTGTTTGCAGAACTAAACCAAGCTGAGATGCAGTCCTTTCTCCCCAAAGATTTACCTCATATCTGCCAGAGTGCTTGCATGTATTTTTGCTTTCATCTGCTCCAGAAAAATCTAAGGATTTGTGCTGTATTCAATACAAAGATCATCACAGACTGCAAAAAAGATGTTCTTACCAAGTTGTCACATGATAGCTATATGCATTTTCTCATGAATCATAGCTTCCACTAAAGCAAAAGCAATTTGTCTTCACAACGCTCCAACACAGATACCTCCAGTGACGATGACTGCCTGACGATTTTCAAGTTTTGGTTGCTATGTGAAGGAAATTCCATGCTATTTGAAAGATCGTTTTAGAAAAGTTTATAAAGTAAGACTGGTGACTATGACAGGATATTTTATTTAACAAAGGTAAAAATAAGACTGGGTGAATTAGTGCATTCACACAGCTTACTTCAATAGGGGAACGTGTAAAAAAAGCTCTTAAGGATCTCTCTGGCATAATCATGATCATCAGAGATCATGACAGAATTGAATCCATACAGCTCTGTTAGCACAGGTAAAGGCACCGTGCTGACGCAGTTATGTTGATCTGGGACCCGCGTATACAGCTCTTCGTGACCTTGTGCAGTGATGGAGGCAAAGGGGGCAAGCGCTGGCAAAGGCGGAGTGCCACTGCTTTGGGCATCTCCTGGCTTGTCCTGAGTTTGGAAGGGGAAGCGCTGATGGGATATTGTGTTTTCCTTTGGAAAGAAGCAAGGGAGACATGCTGATTAAAAAGTTTAGTGGGGTTTTCCAGCTCACTAGCACAGTAAATAAATCAGTGAAGCCTTTGCTGATACCCACAGGCTGTTTTTCAGAAAAAAAGACTACCTATAGGAAAAGCTTAGAAATGAGGAAAGGGTGGAGGGCCTGCAAGGCCAAGGTGAGAGGTTTGATGAAAAAAAAGACCACAAGCAATATTCAGAGGTCTTTGTCACTTCAAAAACTGACACACCATTAATAGCTAGCAGGCAAAGCTTTCTTAGCTTGATCTGAAGCCAGACTGATAGCAGCAATAACATTTCTTACAACTGCTGCTGTCAGTGTCTGAAACCAGCTGGTGGTCCCTCACTGTCCATCTTCTGTCTGCGTATCCTGCAGATACACACAGACTGATCCCGCAGAATAGTCTGCACCACGTTGCGATCATTCTCATGCCAATAGGCTAAGAGTCAGACCCGCAAGGCTCCAGCACACTGCAACATCAGAAATAAATACACTTAATGAGCAATAAAGCCAACCCTTTGATCCTTTGTCCTGCTCAGCCAAGTGAGGGGGTAAACAGGACCAGTCCTGCACCTCCTTGCTTGGCTGATACTGGCCCCAGCCTGGTGGTGCCTCAGTGAAGAGTTCAGCACCGTCTCTGCCCTCCTGCCTCGTTAGCTGGGAACAGCTAACATGGCTGCAAAGGGAAGCAGGGGGATCCTTTCCAGATGCAGATCCTTTCCAGATCTTTTCTCCTGCCCCGAAGTGGGAAGGTGGACAGGTGCAGGGAGCAGTTGCTGCCAGCATCCAGCTGAGCTTCGTGGTGCCTCCCTTGACTCAGCACCCAGTGGAAGGGTTAGGCAGATACTTGCTGGAAACTTGAAGGATAGTGAAATTAAGAGAACCAAAGCAGTAGGCAGGCCTTACCTTATGCCTGTGTTTGTGTTTGCTTTCCCTTCCCCAGGTTCTCTTCAGCGTGGAACAGCCTTCCCAATGCTCTTTGTTTAATAATTACTATTTTCTTGTAAATGTTGCAGTAAAATGCCACAACTGAACAATAAAAAAATTCTGAACAATGCTTTGAATAACAGGGCTCCACCTTCTAGAGCCAGTATTGATCAGTAGTGGAAATGGAGGTGAAATTTCCCCATGCAAATTACTGACTGCTTGAATGAATGGGAACCGCAGCTCGCTCTCGGTGAATAGGAGCACACCATTAGCACGTTCAGGAGCTGACCGACTCCTTCTGAGCCCACTTTTTCAATACAAAAACTGGATTTAATAATTCTGCAGCCCTCTAAGGTGATCCAGAATAAAAGGCAAAGGGTCCAAGCACTCCATTAGACCGACAGGCTTCGTGAGCAGCCAAGCGGCAGCAGGGGAGAGGAGGGAGGGAGGCGGTAGGGCACAGCTTTCTCGTTAGCGAAGAAGCTGCTGTGAGAGCAAGCAGGCACTCTTTCCTTCTTCACAGTAGCTTCCACCTCTGCTCAGCTTCCCAAGAAAAGTGATCAATGTGCTAAGCATTTAGGGGACACTCTTAAACCCGACGTTGAGCGAGACCAACAAGGTGTCTGGGGGCATTTCGGCTGCTAGCCTGCAGCTGCCTGTCCAGTCCCCTTTGCGTACGGGCAATCGCCACAGCTCTGCCTTTTGTGCCCTTTGTCACTCATGCCCTTACATCTTTTGGGCTTATCACAGTGTATTGGCAGATGACATGAAATCATGTCTTTACCCTCTTCAAGTTTGTGATCACATAAGTAAGAAACAGCTAAAACACTTTCCAAAAATACGCCAAGTTTCCCATTTCTAGATGGAGAAATGAGAATTCCTTATCACCCCTGCAAGGCTATACCTTAAATTGGCAAGTGTCTTTTTTCTTTCTCCATGAAAACTGTACCCCAATAGATAATTTGACGATCTATAACACTTAGTTAAATGTTGCATGCTGCAGTCTGCTAAAACTGGCATTTTCATAAAAGGATTAAAAATGCCAGCTATGTTTCACAAAACAAAATAAAACTGTCAGTTGCTGTTGACTGCAATCATTGGAGTTACCTTTTAAGAAACACGAGTAAAACTGCAGTTCAGAAGCCAAATTTGGTACTGGTATAAATCAGAGCAGCTATATTGATTTCAGCAAGTTATAAATTGATTTGTACTTAATGGAGATTAGATTTAAATGATGGAAAATGAGGATTCCAACTAATGGGAATAATTTTTTTTAAAGATCATTCATTCTGTTATTTAGATTTAAGCCTTCTAATTCCAAGAAAAAGTCCTTAATCAACGTGTCTTAAAGCAAGAGGGTATAAACTGCTATAGTTTAACTGAGATCATACATCTGTACTCCATCAACGTAACACACTGTGTCTAACTGAATGCCAGGAGACTTGATTATCGCATTGTTGCCTGCTCCTGGAAGGTCTAATGAAACAGGAATTGAACCACATTTTTGGTTTGTGTTTCTCTAAGCGGAACTTTGCTCTTTCATACAGTGCTGCACTTTCAAAAGACCTGTCAGATGCTTTGTACCTTTCAGAAGTAACTTTAAGGAGAACTGACATATTTTTAAGGGCCTCTCTGCGGCTGAGCTTGCAGTGTGAGGCAGGAAAAACTTATTAATTCCAGGGGCCAGACAGATTTTAACCCTATGGAGATGCCATGCGGATGTTCAGCCTCACAGGACTGGTGCACCTGCAGAACAGAGACCTTCCTGTTTTGGTTTAATGCAATGTCTAAGTTATAATAACTTGTAAAAGGGGCCTCACCATGTTAAATCAATATGCACTCCAAAACTAAATTCAGAAAAATTGTCAATAAATAATGAAATGATGATAGAAAAGCAAAGTACGGGAGCTCTACCTTTCTGTCTTCACCTTGTCACGCAAGCTGCTTCATACATTTTTAAGGGTGCTCTGAGACAGGGTTCTCCTGCTCACTGGCTGAGCTAGGAAAGCCGTGCTGAAGCCTTCAGCTCAGGTGCCTCTAGTTAGCAACGCTGGAGTTCTAAGACTCATTTGCCGATCCTGGGTGCAGTGAACAGAAACTGTTCAATTATACATCACTTCAGTTGAAGGTTAAATCGATTGTGACTCCATGGAAACTGGCATCCTTCACGGGTTTATTCCTGGGATATCTTGGGAGCCCAGATTCAGCACAGAGGCTGGAGAGGTGAGGAGTTCGGACTGTACTTACGGTTCACTGAAATCAGTGGGAGCCACTCTGTTGACCTCAACAGGCTCTGCACCATACCTGTGAATTCACAGCTAAACCTGACCGTGCCAAGGCGGCGGGTAAGAGTAATGCTCTACTGATAGTTACGGGGAGGTCAGGCTACAACAAGGAAACCAGTATCAGTGTTGCCTTGCTGCTCTGCTGAAGATAAGTAATTAATGGACGAATTACTGTAACTCGGTCTCCCCGGGTCCATCAGTTTGAACCAACTGAGTGATGCTGACAAGATGCATCATTGCATTTTTGTTAATTAATCCACTGGGACCAGAAGTTTTGCTTTCACATTTAAAATAAGGATGCTGGCACAAAAAGGTGAACCATACTGAAATACATCCACATGTACATACAGCTGTGCTTTAAAGGCTAGCATATAAAAAGCTCTGACATGGATGGCAAAGACTATCACTACAGTCAGATTAAGAATGCAGTGTTAAAAAAAAGGTTTGTTTCTGTAGTGATATTTTGCCATTTTGCTTTCAAAAAATAGCACAAGCATGGCCTTTCTCACATGTCAGATTTGGCTTATGGTTTCAGATGCCTATAGAACTCCTATGGATCTCAAATTACATTAAGGGGCACAGGGGAACTTAACAGATTCTGCTGTGTCTGAAGTCACTTAAAGTAGTAACAGCTGTAAATGACCACAAGGACCTTAAAACAAGTCTGGGTCAGTTTTTGTCTGTATAGAAACAGGTGCTTCTGGTTACCTTGGGCTGACTAAAAGGCTGCGCAAAAATCACACACTATCTCAACACTACCAAGTGAAATGCTTTGACATTTTCAAAATTGAAATGGCACGAGCAGGCCAAATCTAGTTTTTGTAGAAGTGAGATTTAAAATATGGACTCTTAACAGAACTGCTCTGAAAATCTATTATTTCAATTGAAGTGGACACAGCGTCTTTGGTTTGATTTGGAACATTTCCTGGTAGTTGTAGAAATTTAACATTGTAGTTATGACTGTAAGAACATGAAAGTAGATGAAAATTTACTGATAAATGTAATCCTTGCTTTGGGCATAAAACTCTTGACTAACCAGAGTTGAAACCAATGCCTGCAAACCTACAGAAAACATGGGTAGACTATTTTAGCAGTTGCAACTGATGAAAAAAAAGACCATGAAGAAAATAATCAGATTTAGAAAAACTAAATTAAATTCAAATTTTAAAAGATCTCACTTTCAATAAGAAAGACTTTTTTGGTAATAAAAATATAGACATTTGTCATTCTTCAAAGGGGTTTTCTCTTAACATGCAACTTTTAATCTAGAAGAGAGCAAAAAAACTCCAATAGTATTGCAAGCGAGCACAGTTTGGGATACCGTACTTTTCTAAAGTCAATGTTAATTTTCAACTCAAAACAACAAATAAATTAGATAGTAATAGGAAAAGACAATTGTGCTGCTACAAACTCCTAGGAGAGTCTTTGAGGAACAAGTACTAGTTGTTTCTTTCCCTTAATTAAAAAAAAAATCAAAGAAATCTAACACCAGTATCACTGATTCATAGATGGCAGTTGTAAAAATAATTTATATTACTTTTCTCACCAGTGATTGAATTTAGCTTTCAAGCATCTTGTGCACTACCTAAAATGGAATTTTCACAACACAATTGCACAGAAACTTTGTATTTGCAACCAAACAGCTGCCCTATTTAAACTCATGATTCTCACCGATATAGTTTTCCTTTCTGATCTCGTAACATTTTAGCGTTTGATCTGAACCTATTTTTATTGTACATTTTGATTGTACTGGCAAGGTTAAAAGACTTACAGCGTGAACCTTCCTCACTGTGAATCCACCAGAAAAATAATGCAAGCCAATGATTTCAAGTATGTAGTCATGTCAAATTAAATGCGGAATTAAATGGTTTTCATCCCTGTGGAACATTCAGCTTTTCACAGCAGAAGGAGAAAAAGCTCCTGATACTTTGCAGAAATAAAACCTGAGACAGGATAAAGACAATTTACTCTCATCACCAATGTGCCATTTGTATGATAAGAAGCAAACGGCACAGTCTGTCTACTAGTGACATGTTCCTAGTTTTCCAACAGAGCAATAGAAAACAAAAAGAATGTGTTCCAGGCACAGGAGAACGTAATATGGAAACATTAGAGATGTTTGTCTAGGGAAGCCACTTCAGAATATGTCACATACATGTAAGTAAGTGTACATACAAGTAAGTTAACATACAAGTTATGACTATTTACTACAGTTAAAAACATAGGCACTAAGTTATTTTTCCTGCTTACAACTGTTCTGCCTATCTTCCTGTTTTCCCACCTGCCTGTTTTGACTTGTCTCCTTATGTAGTTTGCTCAGAACTGGACCTTGGTCACCACTTGTGGAGTCAGGATGATGATTTCTTTGTTCTATATACACACTATATAAGTTGTGTGTATATACATATATATTTCTATGTATATATAATATTGTATTTGAAAACAGACAGTACAAGCGTGGCACTACAAAAGCAAACAATCCATTTGTTATCCTTTTCTTACTTTGCTGCAGGATTTCTGAACAAAAAAAGGTCAAATGTAGATTCCCCCATCTCTTCAAGAAATTCAGTTTTGGACCTGAAAACTGTGGAACTGTACGATTCTATTTTCAGTCAATGCAGAATAACATAATAGGCATGGGAAAAGGAGGCAAAAGGTGAGCTGGAGGCCCTAAGTCAAGAGTCCCAGCCATTACTGAATCCCCAGTGGCCAAATCTGTATCGGATTTGGTTACTGCTGCAGCTTACAGAGCACTGTCAGCAACTTTTCAATAGAAAGCACGTCTCTAAATAGACTCCATCACTATGTCGCACTTGTCTGCATCGGGTAGAAGAGGGAAATAGCTCCTTCACCCTTGATCAGTGGAAAAGAGTTCACATCTTTTTATCTCGGGTTACAGGGCTGACATTGGAAATATACCGTGCTTTCTATTACTGTGTACTTCATATTTTCCTTATTGTGCTAAGCAGCTTATTTTTAGCTGTAGCGACTGAATACTGGAAAAGAAGATATGTTTCTTGACTTGGGCATTTAAAACAACATTTACACAATGCAGGTGATGTCCAGCCTCTATTTTAAGAGATCCTTGTAAACAATTATTTAATAAGGTATTTGCATTCTGTAGCTTAAGGCTTGTCTACAGCTAAGGCTACCATTCAAGTCTGCAAGATTAGTCAAAGCAGCAAGAAATTTGTAAATTGGGTCAAGAATGCTAATTAAGGCATCTTAAATACTGAAAGAGCTTGATCATTCAGCAACACTGGAGACGTTAGACCAGCGTTCACGTCTTTTCTAGTAAATATGCAGTAGGCTTAGGGCTAGATGCAGGCTGCTTGACTTAGGTGCCCAATTGTAAAAATCCAGACCAAAGAAGTGTCCAAACTTGCTTGCCGAGAGCTTGGCTGAGCTGTCCTCTGGCTGCTGCGATAAGGCGGTGGCTGCCAGCCAAATCTCCTCCTCTGGGACAGAGCGGCTGAGCAGGAGGGCTGGCAGACAGAGGACGGAGCTCTGCCCTCACGCATCAACCAACAGCACAAGGACAGCAGGAGGAAAATGCTTCCAGTGGAGCAGGGGCTTAGGAAACTGGTGCTCCTGCTTTGTGCAGGTGTAAGGACCCAGGAAAGCACTCAGATTCCCTATGGAGGAATGGGGTGTTCTTCCCATCTTCATGGCTGAGAAATCAGTCTCTGGAAGATCTTTTTTTTCCAAGTCTGCCTGGCTGCAACTGCCTTTTCTCCCACCCACACGCAGGTTTCTTTCCAAACTGGTTCCTTTCATCAGCTGAAAGTTTGTAGAGGAGGTTCTGAGATACAAAATCTTGTGATGCTTTAAAGTGATTTCAAAATCTCCTAATCTGATATACCCAGTGAATGATCCCTCTTCTCTGGAAGTGTATCTGAGACGCTGTTAGTCCTTCGGGGTTTATATATTAATGTGATCTCCAAATGGCAAGGAATTGGGATTGTCAAAAAGATCTTGCACTTGTTTTGTGATATCAGGTAGACAAGTTTCTGCCTGGTCCAAGTCAAGCTAACCCTTAAGAATAATGTCATGTATTTGAAGAAGTTCTTTTTACTGCTGATTAGCATCAGAGAAAAATAAAATCCAGGGGTCTGAGTTTTGCACTACCCCTGTGAAAGGGAGGTTTCTGCAAATAGTAAGAGACCTGGTGAAACCTTTCTAGATATTTCCTGTTCAAGCATGGGGCACATATTTCTTCTGAGCATGAATTCTATTGCCAAAGGATGCAAGTAAGTGGTCTGTCCACCAAAAAGCCATAAATAGCACTTGGAAAGCACAGAAATATCAAAATATTTCCCAGTTAATAGCTGTTCTTGTCTCAAGCACAATAATTTAGGAGTAAAGAGAGGAAAAAAACCAAGAGGCTTCTTGGCTGAGGCTATTATTGAGATTTAAAATTATAATAATGGGAAACTGTTTTTAATAAACTGCTACTGCAATGTGTATTGCAGTTAAGAATAATTGTTATGATAACTCAATTTGTGGTATATATTATTAAAACAGAAAAGAGAAACATTATTATAAAACTTTTTCAACCTCTACAATTATCTTCCACTTTTTTACATTACAGACTCTTTGATGGCACAGCGAGAGGTAGGAAGAGAGTATATTTCTTTCCAATTTCTGTCCACCCAGTTTCTGAATGGAAGATTTGAATGAGAACTTTGGAGGATGAAGGCCTGACTCATCTGTCAACCTCCCAGGTAAACTTTGGGTATCAATTGTTGAAATTTCTGAATATAAATATGAAAAAGTGCCTCAGTTTTGATCTGGAAGGACCTAGTATACCACTGAGATGATTTCCCAGTATGCCTATTCCTTGAGGACCTGTTCTTGCTAACCAAATTTCTAGTTAGTGGCAACTGTGGGGAGGAGAACAATAATCATAATCCCAAACTTCTGGGAGTTATGATGCTGAGAAAGATGCAATGCTAACAATGTATTGACATAATTTTTATATCATGAGGAATATTAACACTGCACAGAGGTTAGGAATTGAAGACACGCTTTTCTAAAGGTTGTGATTTATCCCATGTGTTTAAAATCCTGCTGTGCTATCTCTACTGCTACAATTTTCATTTTTAATGTGCTGCCTGGGACACATGAGTATTCTAATGGCTTACTGAGAAATGTCACCATCTGCAGTGGGTCAGCTTCAAGGCCTGGGCAGATTAAGTCTGCCAGCTCTGCGAAGTCCACAAAAAACCATGTGCAGGTCTGCATCCATCCTTTCATTTTTCAGAAGCTATGCAGAAGCTGTTGTTAAGCAGCAATTTCAGTTTGCTTGGTGGTTTATAATGTGTTATTATAAAAGGAAAAATAATGATGTTATTGTTGATACTGAAGCAAAACCTACAAATCATTGCATCTTTTTTCCAAAAATCTGTCTATGGATTTGTAAGGATCAGAATGCAAAGATGCATAAGACATGCTTTCAAAACACTGAATGTAGGAATTAATTAAAAAATCTTACTTCCCTGTTCCATTTCCTGTAGCTATGACTTTTGAAAAGTTTAAGAAAAATGCAAGTTCTAAAATATTTTTTATTGAAGACTGTTTAATAACACCTTCTCTATATACTTGAAATTTTTGGCCTGGTGTCAAGATGATGATGCAGAAAACATCTACAGCTGCCTGTACAGACAACTAGAGTAGCCTTACGGCTAAGCAAGCTGATTGTTAGTCAAGGATTGCCTCCTCCAAGCTCAATGAGCATAAACTCAGGCAAAAATGCCGGGAGGCCTGCATGGATGAACAAGGAGGTGCTGGCAAAACTCAAACACAAAAAGGGAGTACGCAGAGGGTGGAAGCAGGCACAGCTAACCTGCAGGGAATACAGAGACAGAGCCCAAGCATGCAGAAATGTGGTTAGGAAAGTCAAAGCCCAGCTGGAGTTGAATCTGGCCAGGGATGTCAAAGACAACAAGAAAGGCTTCTGTAAGTATGTAGGTGACAAAGTAAGTCCAAGGAAAATGTGGCCTTGCTGCTGAATGAAGCAGGGAACCTAGTGACACAGGACATGGAAAAGGCTGAGGTACCGAAAGCCTTATATGCCTCAGTCTTTACTAGCAAGACCAGCTTTCAGGAATCGCAGGTCCAAGAGATCAGTGGAAGAGTCTGGAGCAAAGACGACTTACCCTTGGTGGACAAGGATCAGGTCAGGGAATACTTAAGCAAACTGGACATATGTAAATCCATGGGATGCACTTACAAGTACTGAGGGAACAGGCAGATGTCATTGTGAGGCCACTTTCAATGATCTTTGACTGATTGTGGTGGTTGGGAGAAGTGCCTGAAGACTGGAAGAAAGCAAATGTCACTCCTATTTCAAGAAAGAAAAGAAGGAGGACCCAGGAACCTACAGGCCACTCAGCCTCATCTCCATTCCTAGGAAGGTAATCCTGGAAATGGTTTCCAGGCACATGAAGAACAAGAAGGTGATCAGGAGCAATCAGAATGGATTCACCAAGGGGAAGTCATGCTCGACCAACCTGATAACCTTCTGCAATTAAATGACTGGCTTGGTAGATGAGTGGAAGTCAGTCGATATTGTCTACCTTGACTTCAGTGAGTCATTCAACACCATCTGTCTTAAGATTCTCATAGAGAAGCTGGTAAATTATGGGCTGGATGAGCAGACAGTGAGATGGATTGAAAACTGGCTGAACAGCTGGGTCCAGAGGATGAGGATCAGTGGAACAATGTTTAGTTGGAGGCCAGTAACTAGTGGTGTACCCCAAGGGTCAATACTGGGTCAAATCCCATTCAACATCTTCATTAACAACCTGTATGTTGGGGCAGAGCATACCCTCAGCAACTTTACTGGTGATGCAAAACTGGGAGGAGTGGCCGATACACAGAGGATTGTGCTGCCATCCAGAGGGGCCTTGACAGGCTGGAGAAATGGGCCAACACAAATCTCATGCAGATCAACAAGGGGAAGTGCAAAATCCTGCACTTGTGAAGGAACAACCCCATGCACCAGTACATGCTGGGGGCCACCCAGCTTGAAAGCAGATTTGCAGAAATGGCCCTGGGTGTCCTGGTGGATAGCAAGTTGAACATGAAGCAGCAATGTGCCATTATGACAAAAAAGGCCAGCTGTAACCTGGGTTGTAATAGGAGTGTTGCCAGCAGGTCAAGGGAGGTGATGCTTCCCTCAGCATTGTTCAGACCACACCTGAGTGCTGTGTCCAGCTCTGGGTTCACCAGTACAAGAGAGACGTGGAGCTACTGGAGAGAGTCCAGCTAAGGGCCACTAAGATGATTAAGGGACTGGAGCATCTCTCCTATGAGGCAAGGCTGAGAGAGCTGGGACTGTTCAGTGGGGAGAAGAGAAGGCTCAGGGGGGATCTCATTGATGTACATAAATACTTGAAGAAGGGTGCAAAGAGGACACAGCCAGGCTCTTTTCAGTGGTGCCCTGTGACAGGACCAGAAGCAATGGGCACAAACTGAAATACAGGAGTATCTGTGTGAACATTAGGAAACATTTATTTACTGTAAGGTTGACTGAGCACTGGCACCCAGAGAGGTAGTGGAGTTTCCATCCTTGGAGATACTCAAAACCCAAATGGACACAGTCCAGGACAACCTACCACAGGTGGCCCTGCTTGAGTAGGGTAGTTAGACAAGATGACCTCGCGAGGTCCCTTCCAACCTCAAACATTCTGTGATTCTGTGATGCAATAACTTCAACTGAGATGTAGAGATGTGTACTACAGCACAGTACATTTGGCAGTCTGAATTATAAAAGAATAACCATGTCAAATATCCAGATCATTCTGAAGTTCTGGTGCGTGTCTCTGATTCAGTATGCCAAAATGACTTTTTTTCCTTATTTACTATTTACTGTGACATTAAGTATGATTGTTCTGTTTTTCTTTATAAAATTATCGTTATCATTTAATCACAAAATCCTTTCATTTTTAGCTCCCATGTCTGAGTCTTGTTCCTGTAAACTAAATGTCAGGAAAAAGGTGTAGAAATCCAGAAGTCAGAAACAGTTTTGGCTGCTGACCAGAGTGTGTGTCTGCAGCACCAGCTGACTGCAAGGGAAAAGGTCTATTGGAAGACTTAAAGTGAGTTTAGAATATGAGGCAATCACCTATCATGCATAACTAATTGCAGAGTTAGAGTTGTACATAATGTGTCGAAATTCAAATGTTTCTATTCAGTTGCTGAGAACGTCACAGCAGGGCGTTGTCAGGCCCCAGAATACAAATCATTGAATCTTGATGACCCCTTTTCCCCCTCCAATGAAAAAGCATTCAGGTTCCCTACTCCAAATCATTAACTAGCTCAGTTTGGAGCAACCTCAGGTCTCAAACACTGCCTGTTGGAAAAAAACAGATGGTTTGATCAGCAGGCTTGACTATATAGGTTCAAAAGACTCCTATGAAATGCCCAGGCAAAGCAAGGGAACAATCAGTGACATGAGTTGGGATGCCCTTAGAAACTCACAGGAAAGTCTTCTGAAGCCAAGCCTCAGGTGGTCTAACATTTTGCTTGCTCATACCAAACACTTATGGTAGCAACAAGCTAAGACGAAGGTGCAATAATAGCTCAGTTACGGCTGACAAAGTCTTCACCAATAAACTCTGTCATTGCCTTTCTTGAGTACAGTTGCAGCCTTGCCATTGGGTAGGTAAGTTTCAAAATGTCCCATTTATCAAAATAGCTCTTGGTTATGATCTTTCTGAGACTGTCTTATAATTGTTGGGGATTATTTTGAAAAACAAGTACTACTTATTGCAGACTCCTAAACCTTTATTGCAACCATAAAAGTTGCAGCAGGTAGTATTATAGGCAGTTTGAAAAGTGAGATTAGAAATTATGAAGGAGGAGGCATAAGTTATTGAAAGTGACGTACAAGAAAGAGATTGATTTGGAGGAGAAGAAAAGCAAAGCACCATGAAAACAGGCAAAAGTTATCTTGAAAGAAAAGACTGACTTCAAGGAAGAATAAAGATGTGCTAAAGCAGAACAGTCAGTGTTTCATCTCAGATGTTCTCATCTACTTAATCTAAATACCTTAACTGTTGTATTTCTTCTCTATGTTCCCAAATGTAGAGTTACTTTAATTAATTATATTTGAATTGTTAATTACTTCCGCAGAATTTCTGAAGTGATAGGTGAAAAAAGAAAGATGCCCCATAAGTCTTTCCTCCCGTACTTGAACACTAAAATTATTGGTCTGTCTGCTACTACTGAAAATTCTTTCTTCCGATATGTTTTGTTTAAAGCCCTTCATAAAGTAACCTTTAATAACATATCATTCAATATTTATGGCCCAACATTCAAGTTGCTCCACTGGAACATTCAATTTCTTTCAAGGTACTGAAGCTAATTATTAATTTCATAATACATTTAATTTCCTTACTGCAAAGGAACACTAAAGCCAGTCAAGAAAAGCAGGTACAAATTCAAGCCATTTAAACTAACAGAGCTAAAGATGGCTGCAAGTCTGTAATTCACTAGAGGGGCTTTGATGGTGTTCCAACCCCGGAAGCTTTTAGCTCAATCACAGGGACCAAATTTTGGTGTTGTATACCCTCAAGAAAATCAGCTTTATATGGAATATATTAGAATATTTCCAAATACTAAATATGCATAAATAATGTATTTGGAACATGAAAGGAAGAGAGTAAGCTATTTGTTAAAGAAATGATAAAAAATGTTTGTTGACTGACTGGAAGGAGAGGGCTGCAATTTTGCCTTAGCTGTGAATGCAGATGCTTCCCTTTAGCAGAGCAAGTACAAATATTTATCTTGCTTTATTCCAAGCTAGAAATGAAAATTATTTCTATCTTTATCTATTTCTACAGCTCCTGGATTTATGGTTCTACTCTGTGACTACACAGAAATCAGTCATTTCTCTCACTATTTTATTTCCTGCTTACTTTCCCTCTTATCTATCTGTATGATACACTAATTTCCTGCCTTGTCTATTTTAACTTCCTACCTTCTGTTTGGTCTTTTTCTTCCCATGTTCTTCTTTTAGCTTTGTTTTGCAACATTCTTTATGCTTTTTTTTCAGTGTCAGGTCCTGCTTTTGAATGACCTTCCTGATACCACTGGCTATCTTCCATTTCTCTGCTCTCACAACAACTGCTTTTCTATTTGTGGTGTATATTAAGCAAAAGACTATCGTTTATTCATCACTCTTTTTTACATATATGAGCAGTACTGATTACTTTCTGTGTATATAAGTAGCCCCACCCACATTGGCAAATTACTAACTAAAAATAAAATAAAATAAAATAAAATAAAATAAAATAAAATAAAATAAAATAAAATAAAATAAAATAAAATAAAATAAAATAAATCATGTTTTCAGGAAAAGAACACAAATATAATTGTGCCCTTTTTCCATTTGAATCCTCCTCCACGATGTCACATCATGTATTCTGTAACAAAGGCTGACAAATCTTCTTAGAATATTTTACCATGTATTTGATGTCAGAGTATCACAAATAATCTACCTATGCTATTGTGCACTAGGGTATCACTAGAAACAAAATTCTTTGTGAACTGGAAATTTGATTGACCCCAATAGATGGATGTCCCTCAGGCACCTTCAGTCAGTAAGAAGTAGGAGCGGGTTTAAATTTGTCTGAAGGTAGAAGACTCCATATCCCTCGAGCTATTGCACTGTCTTCACTTTCTCCATTTTTAATTCTCTACCCTTTATATAATCCTAGTTTGATATTAGATGTCAAAGAGAGAGTATAACAGCTCAAGAACATCACCGAAGGGTTATTACATCTTTGACAAGCTACAAGGCAGAAGGGATAGTACATCTTTTACAATCTGTCTTTATGAACTGTTCTGATGGCAGACCTTTGCTCTCAAGCACAAAATATTGCTGTTAAACACACTTTATCAGTGGGTGGTTTGAGTTGGAGATGGGCATATGTACGCCACATGGTCTTATTTACCCCAGAAGGGTCTATTGCCTGATGGCTGCAGCTGCAGAGGAATGGATTTGATGGCCTAGATAGTCCTTGCCTGTTCCTGGATTTCCAAGTTCCTAATTTTTCTGTATATGGGAGAATATACTCAAATGCTGTATTAGCTGGGATAAAAAGCAATTATCTCTGTAAGTAGTTACGGGACATATTGTGCACCTTCTCTCTTCCTTGTGATATGCCCTCTCCTGTTACCCAGCCTAGGCATGGGGTGAAATGCTCACCCCAAGGACCAAAATGTTATCTCTAATGTCTCACCTGGACGATGTGCCTTTGGAACTGCCATGTTCATTACTCGCCCTCCATCCTGAGGTTTGGGGGGGGACGCGGTAAACCTGCAAATCCCCGACTCTGACGGCGTGCTTGAGGTCAGACTGTCTGTGTAGTCATTAGTCCCTGCCGTGAGCTGCTCCGATGACGTGTCTGATATGAAGCATTCTGTAATGGTGAACTTGGCATGTCTCAGCTGCTCTTCCATTTTTGCGTGCTCATACGCCCTCGCTAGCTCTTCGTATGTTGAGGAGGCACTTTCTGTGGAGACCATGCTGCTTCTTGCTCGATCTAAACATCAGAAATATAAATAACGGGAGAAAGAAAAAACATCTGCACACTCCTTTTCAGAAGAAAAGCTATGACTGTGATAGTATTTCTTAATAAAATGCAGAGCCCTTGAAATTATCAAGGTGATTTAAATGAGTCTTCTTCACTTTAAACGTCTGCACAATTTTTAGTTTAGTCAGTTACTTGATAATTACACATAATCTAAACTCAAGTCTTATTCTTCTAGCAGCATTTTGTGGCTTAGAATTACATTTGTGGTTTAGAAGAAATAACCCTTAATACATAAAAAAGATTTTTTTTTTTTCAAAAAATAATTTCGCTAAAAGTTAGATGCCTTAAAAATGTTAGAAACCCCCAAAACAGATTTAGCAAAATGAGGAACAGCTTCTTTACGTTATCTTTTTAATGCATCTCAGAAATATTTGTGTGAGGTGATGTCTAGGTGAGAAAGGATAATCTTTCTGTACCTGTTACAACTTTTTTTTTTTTTTTTTTTTTTATTTGAGAAAGCCCTAAGGAGAAAGGTCAACTATAAAGGCAATGTCTCTCAGGCATTGTCTCTGACTGTCTCAGACACAGGTAAAATACTAAGTCATTTTGTATGGAACAAAGGTCTTAAAAAAGCAACATTGTTTGGTAGCTACCAGCCTGCAGTCATTCAGGTGCTTTTTTCAATGCTTCTAAAGCTAACGGGGGCTTCCTATTGGACACAGAGGCTATTATGACCTACAAGGTCTTCTTTTCTGCTGATGAGTTTCTGAGAATATCGATATTTCTTAAACAAGCACTATTATTGAAGATGTAAATGGCTACCGATACATTAAAAAGCATTCTGGAAATGCAGTGCTTATTTCTGCGGGGACAAATCACTGGTCTGTTGCACCCATCGCACTTCTGCTTCAGTGGGCTGGAAGACCAGAGGACTTTCAAAAGTTCCTTGGGCAGGAGACATGTTTCATCACAAGATCTGTACAATTTCAGATATTGTTGGTGATACTCAATAAACAGGCACAATGTAATAGCTAATTCATAAAAATGGGATTCCTATAGCAGCCAGAGGCAACTGTGTTGTTATTGCAAATCTTCATCTTTTTTATTGTGTGCTAGGATCCTTGCATCAGTTTCCATTGTGCACAAAGAACAACACTCCTGCCACTTATAATAGGACCATGCATTATTTAAAATGACAAGCACTTCTACAATACGCTGTAACTTGCTTAAGATTTTGAGCTGGCCAGAACTTAAACAAGTGTTCTGTGTTCTTTTGTTTTGTTTTGTTTTGTTTTCCACAGGAAAAATCATTCTGTTTTTCACATTCGATTTATAAATCAAACCAAAATAATGTCTTTCCAAATTTCTGATCAACTGGAAACTCCTGGAAGACTGTAGTTGTCCAGTGCCATAGAGCAGTGTCTGTAAATAAGATGGTCCTACAAAGGTCCCAGTTTGGTCCATGAAGGTCAAGACCTGCAGCTTCCCATAGCCCATGCACTGGGCAGAATATTCCAGGAAGAATCTGCTTGGACATCTACTTAAGATTTGATGAAAGTTCATCCAAGCCCAGAGTGAACTTCATGAAACCTAGATTCATCAGAAAATTTCTAATGGCCTCTAGTTAGAACATTTGAAGTCAGTTACAGCTATGAACTGCTGCAATACATTTCTCCAAAGCTTCAAAGCTACTGCTTCGTAAACCTGCAATAGTTTTGATGAGAAGCGCTAAATTCTGCCAAATATCAATTGCATCAACTAGATTCAGAAATCTGAACTCCATATTGGAAAATTGATCAAGTGTGCACATTAGTTCAATTGGTCCTTGAACACATAATTTGGATACATTTATTATAATGTTTATTTGGAAATTTTTAACTTCTGAAGTACTCAGATTAAACTGGCTATTCTTTTCCCAGAAACCAAGTGGCACAATAGAGCTACATTTTGGCACAAGGAAACCTTTCTTGAGCATGATCTAAAGCTTGGTATCCCTTACATAAATCACTGTGTGTTCAAGGGTAGACACAGAGTAGGAAAGCAGCCAAGTTAAAACATAGATTATATAGTCTGATTACTAAATCGCATGTAGTCTGTCTATTAAATCACACAGCAAATTGAATTCTCTGCCCTTCGCCATGCGCATTGGAGAATATCCTTGGGTAACAAAATGTTGGAACACATGCAAGTGAACGTGAAATCCAGAATGTCTACAAAAAGGGTTTCTGTGATAACATTTGTTATTAATATATGTATCTGTATAGCTATTAGAGTTAGTCATTAAACCCTTATGATAATTCTACCCGAAGAAATCAGGATGAAGTTTGTCAGCTGGGTAGAGGCATCTATTGAGAGCCGTTACCCTATGGAGACAACACAAGGTCCTGCAAGCTTAAGAGGATGAACTGTGAAAAGATGAGAACTCCAATCCCAATCTATAAATTACTGGATGTAAGGGAAGTCAGATGCTTGTTCTTATAAAGACAATAAAAACAATCATACTGGTTTTCATGGTGAAAGACCAGTCACACCTACTGCTTTGTAGTTCTAACACATAGCTTTTTCATGTGACAAACATTTTCCTCTAAAACGAGGATAGAAAGTAGGCAATTCCTTCTGAGGACGCCAGAGTAAGCCTGGATTCCCTTCTGTCAAGCATACCTTTGAATAGTATTCTACCTTTCGTCATATTTAACCTTTGTTAGATTTGCTTTGTGACTATTCTTCTGCTTAATCATTTACTCATTTATTTGCCTTTTTTGGTCACTTGTTCAGTGTAGGGCAGAGAAGAAAGCATTTTTTTTTTCAGTTACAATTGCATTTATAATGTGAAGACATCAAGGAAACATGAAGACTGCAGGCAGAAAATGTATTCAGTGTCTCCCCACTTATCATCTAGAGGAATAAAACCTATGCTGTTTCTTGGGAAAGTCAGAGCTAGCTGCTGCAATTCCAGATTTTTCCCTCTCATTTTTTCTGCTTAGAATAAACCCTATGAACATATTACATGAATGGGAAAAGCAAAATACTAACCTCAATGTAGCTCAAACCTTAAAACCATTCCACCTATGACTCAGGCATATTCTTGGTTGCTAATACTGCCCCTTCCTGGTCAATGCCATTTCATGCAGCAAATCCTCCTACTTTTTCCTTCAGATACAGGAAGTACAGCGCTTCAGCTACAGGAAAATTTACCACCGTATCTTTCAAAGGACTCCAGTATGCATGTGTGGCATGAGAAACCATGGGCACAGTATTTTTTATCATTAGCACTATATGCATTTGTGGCGCACCCCTTATAAATAGCCTGCAGAAAAACACCCTGGCAAGGAAAAAATAATGACACCTATGCACCACATGAAGTACTTCAAGGACCAAGAAGGTTACTGCAGCTACTGCCGTCCTGTTTTCACAGCGCAGCCCTGCAGAGAACCCCGTACCTGTGTCCTGTGAGGGGCTGACACTGTAGCTGTCGCTTTCCTTGTCCACTGA
This sequence comes from Pluvialis apricaria, assembly GCA_017639485.1. NCBI lineage: Eukaryota > Metazoa > Chordata > Aves > Charadriiformes > Charadriidae > Pluvialis > Pluvialis apricaria. Next base: position 101,493,051 of record CM030007.1, on the reverse strand, counting down.
CCCTGCTGGCCTGGGGGTGGGCAGCCTCCAGTCTGTGGTGAGGGTATGAGCTGATATGGTAGGGTGAGGTCTGTTGAGGGTCCACTGACTAGCGTAGCGGTTGCGAGCTGTGGGTCCGGTTTTGGCACTCCTCCTTGTGGTAGGATCTGTGATGGATAACAGAGAGGGTCTTTGCCCCTAGGCTCTTGAATTGATAAGGAAACAAGCCCTGTCGGAAGGGGATGGCCACTGAAATCATATTAGTTAAAAAAGAAGCCAAACCACAAAACATTCTTTGTGGGGGAAAAACTGAACAGTGAAAGTGCTGTTCATTTCCAAACTGCTAACACTTTTTTCAAACACCCTCTTCTAATGAAACCATACATTTTAAAAAGGGCACAGCTGAAGAGCTGAGAGCCGCACCAATCTCCCATTGACACATTCGTTACCCCTTTACTCCAACATAAGCAGTTCTCCAGTACCAAAAACCACTTTGAAACATGAAAGAGCCCAAGGCCAGTAGGTCTGGTTGGGATTTCACACCACATCTCAAGCAAAGTCTAACGTAAATTATCAGCATAGATGTGCCCTCAGAAACAACCTACACTAGGTACCTGCTCTCAGTTTGTAAAAACATGTGCTCAGAAATGTGGTGATATAATTTCCTATTCTGGACATTTTACTAATACTTTTACTATACTACAGTATTAATCAGCTACAGATTCCCTATTGTTTTTAATGAGTAGCCAAGATACAAAACACAACCTGTAATAGTGCCATCAGAGTTTCACTAGGAACAGGTTCATAAAGATTTGTCTGTTTTAAAAATTTAGTAAATAAATAAAATATCTTAATCTTTAAAAATCATCTGTTACTTAAGGTCAGCAATATTTTATTTTTTATTTTCCTAGAGATAATATCGTGACCAAGGAAGTAAAAGCAAATTATCTGCCAAAACTGACCTCATTAATTATGTTAATAAATTGTTCTTCTGTAAAAGTGAGGCTTGTACTCCCTAACAAAGCAAGTGGAATAGAAAAATCATTATGTGGCAAACAGAAAGTGACTAAATCAGCACTGAAGGATTTCTCTTTGAAGCTTCTGAAAGGATATTACTAACAATAGAGAGAAAGGGTTTTAGAAATGAGAAATTCAAATCTATTCAAATGTTCTTTGACATTCAAATGGTGAAGTTGTCAGACTTTGAGGTAAGAGACTTTAGCAGATGCAATTTAAAGAAAAAAACAATACCCAGATAATGACTTTGAGCTGTTGCTTCTGCCTAAGACTTCCCAGTAAGAATTTTTATTCTGCTGCTTCAAAGAAACAAGGTATTTATTTACAAATACCAGCTATGGTCTGATCTCCTATTTCACATCTTCCCCCTACAGCAGTGGAAAAATATGAACCCGGTGCCATTGATAATTGATCCTCCTGGTAGCGCAACACATAGCCTCACATGGCTAACATCCAAACCCACACTTGGCACGACGTGACCAGCCTGTCAGTATAAACCAGTGCTTGTACCAGCTGTGGAAAGTTGGCACGTGACTGTCATGTAGCCAGAAGAGAGCCTTGTGCCTGCTTTGGGGGAAAACATGAAGGACAGAAGAAGAGTGCTGGTGCGAAACCTGTCGGCATGGTGCTGGGTCTGGAGAAGAGAAGGATTGGGGGAATCTCATCAACATATATAAATACCTGAAGGGAAGGTGCAAAGAGGATGGAGCCAGTGGTGCCCAGTGACAGGACCATAGGCAATGGTCACAAGGTGAAACACGGGATCTTCCCTCTGAACGTCAGGAAACACTTTACTGCGAGAGTGACTGAGCACTGGCACAGGTTGCCCAGAGAGGTGGTGGAGTCACCATCCTTGGAGATATTCAAAAGTCATCTGGGTATGGCACTGGGCAACCGGCTCTAGCTAACCTTGCTTTAAGCAGAGGGGTCGGACTAGCCAGGGCCCAGAGGTCCCTTCCAACCTCAACTGTTCTCTGATCCCGTGACTCAGTAGGCTTTCATCAGCAATTTGAAGGAGTGGGGAGAGCCTGCTGCCAGCACGCAGGCGGTCAGTGCTTGTCCTGCTGAGCATGTGCTGAGCAGTAGCTCTGCACCAGCTGTGCTGCGCCTGCATAAGGGACTCTGTAGCACAGACGCAGCAAGCTCCAGAGCTGCCTGTGTGATGGAAAACAGCGCACATCTGGTGCCCTGGTTGTTAAGCCAATTCTGCTGTCATATGCTGAAACATAACCGTGGATAACTGAGGTGAGCAAGGCAAAGGAGCGTACCCCTTCTATAAATAAATACAAAAGATCTAGAGAACAACTTAAAAAGTGCTGTAGGGGAACATTTGCCAATCAGCGAGTGTGAGTACACTCAGATGGGAGGATCCATAACCTCTGAGCCACCCAGCTGGGCATTGCTCACCTCTTCACAGAGAAGGCTGTGGGTCTAAGACAAAATCTCATAGTCCAGCCTCCATCAAAGCTATATTAGTGTCTTAAATCCAGAGAACACTACCTAAAAGTCTTTGACCCAGTCCTGTCCACTGCTGCAATCAGATCTTTACTGCATCATAAAAGTGATGGTGGATTTCTATTTCCAAAGAAGAGCTGGATACAGATGATACTTTTATACATGAGTTAAATCCAAGTTTAATTTGAAAGAATTCTCTCCCTGACTTCAGTAGAATCAAGCACATAACTGCACACAAAAAAAAGGATTAAGTATGGAAGATGCTGGTGCTATAAAATGGTGTGGTATGATACAGGCATGCAATTTTGGGGTGATGCCTCTTTCCTTATTAGAAAAGGCAGGGTCCTTTGTTTACTCAGACACTCTTGATCTGCCAACACGATAATATGATGATATTTTTCACTCTTAGTGAGCAGGCTAGACAGCATGTACATGAACTAAAGGAGCAAGACAAGAGTGGTAGCAGAAAGAAAACAAATATTGCATCTTGACTCTTCTATTTCAAATGCCATGACTCTCCACAGATGAAAAATGGTGGTACTAATCTAGTCCTCAACCATATTTTAAAACTGTCAGAGTTAGAAAAGCAGCAAGGTCAGGACTAGAACAGCTATCGTTTATAAAGACTGGAGTGGAAATGGAGATGAAATGAAGATTTTTCAAATAATTTGCACTCTAGCAACAGAGCTTTCAGCATTTATGTTCACCAAACTCACCAAGTAAACAAATTCCAAAACGGTCAGGGGATAGAAATAATCCAAGAGATTTTAGAAATTGCACACTGATAATGAACTACACTTTGGTAATGTTCTTAACTCATAAGTATTCCTTCAACCTAGTGATTTTCTTTTGCATTTACATAGATATGGAACACATGCATGAGAGAAGTAAGAAGAATGAATTTCAGCAGTATATTAATTTATGATAGAATTTTAATCACTATAAGAATAACTTAGCATAAATATATCTGGGAAAAGTAATTTACCGTAATTACTAAAACTGGAAATACAACTTTCTCAGAAAAGCAATAATGAGAAATGTATTTCTTTCCTGATGGAGAGGTAAGGAGGGAAGATGCATTTTGAAATACAATAAAGATTGATCACTGAGAAAAAAATATATTAGACACTAAAAGCCATTAAGCTAATTTACGCAATAAATTCTAGAAATTAAAATCTAGCATGCATTTGGTTTAATGAAACCCAGGTATGAATTATTTCAAATTACACCTACATTTCAGATGCATATGCAATTTTTACCATATTGAATCACTAAAAGAAATTGTATAAGAAATGTTCTCTGCTGACCTAAATAGATTTCTCTCAACTTTCAGACTGAAGAAAAAACCCCATGAGGATGCAAATGCAGGAGCACAGTATTCATTTTCTTATAGCTTTCTCCTCTCCAAATAACATACTCTCTTATATGCTTACTTGTTCCTGGCCGGGCATCAGAAACATCCACCAGTGGACCTGTAGCCTGTGACACAGACTGGTAATGTACTGTGTGGGTGACAGTCAGCGACTTCTGCTTAGATGTCTCTCCAAAGTCAGCATCAGTGAGCAGAACCGTTGATCTGTCATCTGTAAGTGAAAAAATCCATTAGATAATGAGTAACATATTTTGGGTTTGCCTTCATAAGAGCTTCACAGCAAGTCCCCATACTTATTTTCAGCTGGGTGTCACCACTGACAGTGGCACCTCCCTCTTCTCTGCAGGGCTGAAGATGGCTTTGAAGTGTGTGCCACAGCTTGGGAGCCTCTGGGTTTAAACTCAAAGTTCATACAAAACTGAAGAATAAGTGTAATTTTCATGTTTTTCTTTGTGATTTCAACTTAGAGATTTGCAACTGAGACAGACCATTAAACATCCTGCCAAAAAGCTAATTTGTGTGTAATTATTTTTGGCCCTAATTCCTTCTTTCACATCTTTTGAACACTGCCCATTCCCCCTTCATTTTCAGACAGCTCAGCTGAGCTTTTCAACAACATATTCAACTAATTCATTTTTATAAACATAACTAGCAATGTCCTTGGTGAAATCACCCATGCCTTCCCAAAAGGAGGTCATTAGGTAATGATGCTAGCTAACACTCTACCAGTCAGCTTTTTCTCCAGAGGGAATATTGCAGAAGGGATGGCGATGACCCAAGACTGTTCTTAGGGAGCTGCTTACTTTTAAGCACGTGAGTACCATGGTGAAGGCAACAGAAATGTATTTGCAAGGCAGCTAAGCATCCTTAAGTCCAGTGTTTTGCTGTTCTGGAAACTAAGGTTTAAGTCCTACCAGCTCTCTCTGCACCAAACCTCACTACTGTAGTTTGGAAAAAGAAGCTTTAGAGCTCTTTATGCGAGTCATATCTCAGCATAGTCAGCCTAGCTGACTATGGGCTTTCCTGCAGCTGCAAAGAAAGGTGTGACGTGAAGCTTGACTGGAAGGGAAGGACTGGAAGAAAAAGGTGAGCACTGACCTTTACTGCTGTATGGTTCTGGTGCCTATTGCTTCCCTATGGCCTAGTATATATTTACTAAATTTCTACACAGACCTTGATCTCTGCAGAAAGTCAGTGCTATACAGCACTTACCTTATTTTTTCTTTTTTTTCCCAGTTGTGATCTCTGTATCGTATTTCTTTCACTCCAAAGAGGAATCTGGTCTACTTGATCATGGAAGGTTTAAGAGCAATAAATCTTTCACTGACTTTGTGATTGCAGAACAACTATTTGCATGCTATCAGACTTTCTTTTGCATTCTTTACAGTCTTTTTATTCATTCATAATAGTAATAAAATCCAGAAGTTCCTGCTATGCTATGCTATATAGCTTTGCAATGTATTTCTAAGGCAACTGGTAGCAGTGGGGTTTCCATGCATTTCCTAGTCAGCAAAGGTTGATCCACTTCTTCTATGCATTCCTGTTGTGGTTTTGTTTTGTTTGTTTGGGGTTTTTTTTTGGTGTTTTTTTTTTTTTTTTTTTTTTTTATCTTGACAAGAGACCATTAAGGCAAACAGTTCTGCACAATAACATAACTAGCATTTTTTACCCAAAGAAGGCCATAAATAGAATGTGCATTATGAAATCAAATTACTCTGTCTCTTGCAAAAGATGAGCGCTTATTCAGGTTGGGAATAAAGCCTCTTGGCAGTAAACTATGTCAAAGACTGCCAAAGTGCCTGCTTATTCTGAGTGCTTTGTGGAGAGCTGGCTATTACCAAGGGACTGATCGCATTGCTACAGTTAAGGCACTAATGGTATTTCTACTATAACCCCCTGTCGCTCAGCAACTATAATTCAAAAGTAAAAGCTGTCTTTAGGATGAAGCTTGGCACAAAAGGCTGCGTCACAGAGGCAAACTTTGGGAAGCTGAAATCAGGATTAAAAAAAGGCTGTATTTCAGGTGAAGCATAGGCTTCCTTTTCAAATCTGCAGCACAAACTGTGAAATGCCCCCTGAGACCACCTCCCCATGCCAGACTGGCAGCAAGCGTGACAGCGTGTGGGGTTAAAGCAGCTTGTCCCTCCCCAGCGCGGGCATGGACAGGAGATGCAGAAATGCCGCTCCCACCTTGCAGAGCTTTCCTCTCAGGCCACACTGTCCCTGGGATGCTGTTACGTTCTCACAGGCTGCTTCTACACGGATTTTGATCCAAAAAAATGAGAAGTCTAACAAGATCAGTCATTCTGCAGGGTCTTGCCACAGTGTGTACCCATACACTCACGAGATCAGGTTGTATTTTTATTCTGTTGAGATTTCAGACATCTTGTGTTTAAATTATTTGGAAAAAAACCCCAACACCAAATAAATCTGGTTTTCGTGACAGTTCAGCTATGTGCCAGCTACATGAGAAATCTTCTTTTCTGTTGTGTGAAACAGTTCAGATTTGAATTTTACATAGATAAACAAAAGCTGAAAACTGATAAAAATGTTGAAATATCATTTACTATGAACAGGTGGATACAATATGCAACACGAAAATTTTAGAAGCTGGCTGTTGCAAATCTTTAAATACTGATACTGTAGTTTAAGAACTTCATTTTCCTTATAAGTAGGGTCAGTGATCCAACTGTTTAGCCAAAGCCAAAAGAGAAATCCAAATGAAAATCATAAAACCGCCAGTCTTCATTTACATTTTCTTCAAGTGGCTCTTTCCCCCAGCTTAATTTTCCTAATTTCCTGCATTATTTTAAATACTCTACCGAGATTACTTAAAGTGGGAAACAATTCAAAGGGGAGAAAAAAACCTGTTCTGCTTTCATATGTGGCAAATTACTTTGTAGCTCCTTTTTCATGATGTGCGCAGTGAGGAAAAGGAAAGTCCACCTACAGTGCCTGTTACATTAACCAGTGAAAATAAACCCAACAAGAGTTTACCAATGGTCTCCATCGTGTCCCTCTCCTCAATCAGAAGCTGTGCTCTGGGAATGTCTATGTGCATCCTCAGTGTTTGCTGCTGCTTATTAAGTGTATCTGATGTCCTGGTGTTCTTGCTAAAAACAAAAGAGAAGCGAACACATTAACATTCAGCCTGAATGAAAAGATACTTGCAAACTTCCTCATTTTAAATCTGTCGAGCTCGAACAAAAAATAATATAACTGTAATCAGCAAATTACTCATATATCTTATTTTTCTCTCTTCAAAACAAGTACATGATTTTAATTTATTGCACATGACAAACAGTTAGATGAATGCATAGTGTTGAGGGGTTTGGTCTATTCTTTACCAGTAGGGATCTCCTAAAAATTTCATATACTTTTCTTCAAGTGCTATTATGTGATGAAATTAGTAAAAACACTTTGCAAGGTGGACCCTTTCTTTCATTCCTCATGAATATGAATAAAGAGAGACACAGCTGATAAAACAGGTTGGTAGGAAATGATGTCTTGAGCAATTTCTAATTATTTTTTTAACTTGACATTATTTTTCATTATATAAATTCCAAATATCACTAGACTTGATCAATGAAAAAGCAAATTATTAACTAGGGATTCCATTAATAAGTTGCATAAAATAAATAAACGTTGCAGTCCCATTGATGTCCCAAGACTAAAATTACAAGTCTTGTTTACATTCATGGATTATTTCTAATTGATTGATGCAATATTCAAAATAAGAACATAAACCAATTATTCTATCATCATGCAAATTGAAACAATTTCATTTTGAAGTTTGTGTACCAGAAAATGACTTCTTAAATGAGCTGTCTACTGAAAGCAAATGAAAATGGATAGTAAAAGTGATTGCTATAATCATTTCTAGTACAGAGCTTGCACCAAGAACCCTTGCCCAGGAACTTTTTGGCCTTTTAGATGTAATTACTCTTTGGAGGAGAGGAAATATTTGCAAATACTTCATCACGCAGGGAGGCTGAGGAAAGTTAAGACAAATCAACCAGTAGTGTGATCCAAGTGCTCACACTTCAAAGAGCTTGGATGCTCCTTTTCTAGTGTAAAATAGCTGTAGAACACTCAGTTTAATTCTCCTTTGGCAATGAATTATTGTTGTTAATGGAATCATCAGAGGACCATTAAGCTTCTTGATGATAAGCTCACTTCTTCCCTGAGTGAGGGCCTCTACGTAGGAAATTAATGCATGTGTGATGAGTCCACAGGTCTAAACAATTTGCCTTAACTTCCTGCTGTGTATCCAGGTGAGCAAGACCTAACTATTGCAGGTTTGGTTGTTCTCCTAGAGTCCTTCTCAGGAGGAATTTCCACGTCACATGGTCAGTAATTCTGCTCCAAATTCAAGAGTGAAATCTGCAAGGCACACAGGTAAACATCATTGGCTGATTCTCACCTTCTGACTTTCCCTGCTCTTGTGGTCCCCAGCATTAACGTTATCTGTGTATCTCAGACTTTAACATCTCTGTCTTAATCTGTGTGTTTAGATGGTACTGTTGCTATCACGTAGAAATGGATAGCTAAAATGCATTCAAACAGCCTGCAACTGGTGCCTCATTTAATCATTATGGAAGCAAAATATCAGGAGAGCTACCCAAGGGCTGCCAGACTTTTCTGCATATATGATCAGCAGAGAATAGTAGTCACAGTGTTTTATTAAGCACATAAATTTTCAAAGACATTTAGGATCCTAAAATACAGACAGATTCCACATTGACATTCTCAAAGTCTCTGCAAAGTCTCTGCATGGATTACATGCCACTCTCCTATTGGTTTCACTCAAGTTGTTGAAATGTTAAGAGAATCAGAGACTAATACATTATCTGGATGCCAAATATGCTTGAATACATGCCCTTGGAAAGCTGGACTACTTTGGGTTTGTCCACGATACGTAGACCAAACCTGTGATCAAGTAGGAAAATTAATTTCTGAGGTTCGATTTAAATTCATAATCAGTAATCCAATAGTTATTGAATACATGCAATCAGATACATATAGAATCTGTGCAATGCACAATTGAGTATAATAAATCTATTATTGCACCCCTCCTCTGCTCACCAGGGACGCAGGAGACAAATGGATCAAATCAGACATCTTCAGAGAATGCAGGCCCCAGAATCCCAGTGAGAGGTAGAAGCTCTTCTGTAGTGCAAATACTCTATATTCCTACTATTGCAAAGTCCTCAACCACACAGAAAGTATTGTTTGGACCAGTGGGAGCAGAGGACAGTTCCCCAGGTTTGCAGTTATATTGCTCACCTGCTAAGAGAGAATTCTAAATCCCGTTCTTGGCTTCAGGTATAGCTTTATGCAAAATACATGGAAGGTCCTTCAAGCCAGAACTGGAACCCAGGCATCTCTATATTCAGGAAAATTCCTTACTATGCTCGAGAGTTATGCCTTGTTTTGTGTGATCTCTCTTTTCCTCCTTACTGATCTGATTAATTCTCCTGTATGAAGCAGCACGGTGACATGGAGTGTCCAAACACAGAACAGGCAATCGGCAGTAGCAAGAGGGTTGCTGCTGATTAGCATGCTATCTCCTTCTGGCTCAAGGAATTTTGATTTATTTTCTGCAGACCACAATAGCTCAACTTGCAGGTTATAAAAATCTAAAGTGCCAACAGCAATTTAGTGCCTCTAGGACTTGGCAGCAAGGCAAAGATTTTTAGGATTGCAGTTTTGAAGTTTGGTGCCTGAGTATTTTCTAATCTAGGAAAATTTAGGCATCAAAGGATTGCTGTATCCCATCCAGTCTGGTGGATAAGGAGTCCAATGATTATTTCTTTAAAAGAAGGAAACACATCTACCTATATTTTCTTTAACTCACAGATATAAAATTCCCAAACTTAAACATGTGTTCTGGCTGTTCTTTACCTGTCAGACCTTGTAAGGATCTGTGTATAACACAATTTGTTCCCTCCAGTTCAATGAATCTCTGAGCTGCAGATTGTTAGAGACTGAGAGTCTGTCTGGGGAACAAGTTTGTATTAGCTGTAGTCTTTTGCTCTACCCAGGCATCTGCTTTTGGCCACTATGAAAGACAGATACTTGGGTATGTGGGCCTTTGGGTCTGATTGAGTACAGCTATTATGTACAGTCTGTGGATAAATGGGCCTTTTCCCAGAGCAAGTACAGTGTATAATACATTTTGAAAAAGTGTGCATAGGAAAAAGAACCGCCCCTTTTAAATAACCTATCTGGACTTAAAACTACTTACTTGAGTGACTGTTTGCATGCACAGGAGAGGGTTAAACCTATAAAGCTAGTTATGTAAAGGGTTTAAATATGGTGCTCTGTAAACCCAAAGTCATTCTGGGTCCTTGGCAGAGAGTCAGGCCACCTCACAGTTTCCTGATGTCTAAGTTGGTTGTTGTAAAAATATATGGAAAACTAAATCATGAAAATAAGCAGCCTGACAGAGGGTATTTGAGGAGAAAAGATTCCTCATCTTGTGTTCAAAATTAGAAAGCTCTGTTGATTGCTATGCTAATTCACAGTGAACTGTTACAAAGAAATCGTCTGGGCCGATGCTTTCACCCAAAAAAAACATAAAAAAACCCTCTGATTGTACAGCAGCAGGGATTTTTATTTGTGAGTTTAAGGTATAAGCAACAAGTTGTGCAGCTCCCATTAAACTGCTAACTGCTGGGGCTTATCCTGCTCCCCAGACGTTTGACTTTCACAGCCAAAGTCCACGACTTTCAAAGCAAAGACTAAAGCTCCATTCTTAATCCGCTTTACACATGCTCATAGAAATCTCCTCAACAGGGAAGGCACACAAAGCTCTCTCCGTCCCTCACACCTTCCTACCAAGCAGGGAATCATCTTTTCTGCTTTTTGTCCAGTAATAAATGCCACAGCGTAACCCACAGCATACCCTCTCTTTTGATATTTTTATTGTAGCAGATTTTGGTGAAATCTAAAAGATATAAAATACCGGGAGCTTTATAATATATGACTATTGCTTTGGAGAGGGCTTATTATCCTTTGATTATTAATGTGCTAAATCTTCAGGAACATCTAGAGATGGCGGGTAGCTCAGGTTTCGGTTGGAGGTATTTCACAGATTTATCACAAGTGACAGAGCATTTAGTCTGTAGAAACCAGGATCCCCAAAACAGCATCTCTTTGAGAGCTCCAAGTTATAACGTGTCTGCAAAGGTAGGCCTATATCCCCTATTTGCCTTAAAGTACTGTTTTAGTAGTTGTTTGCCTTTGTTTTAGAAGAGAAATATAAAATATGACTATTTAATAAAAACAAGATTATTTGTTAATATATGTTAATAAATGGGATTTGAGAAACTGACTTGGTGATCATAGTTCAGTGCTGTTGAAAGGAAAAGCAAAAAGAAACAGTGGCAGATGACTTACCTAGAAAACCAGCTCTGAACTAAAGGCTGGGAAGGGACCTGACTGCTCTCTGAGTGCATCAGGCAGGGAGGGCAAAAGAAGCTCTCTAATTTGAAGGCTGACATCAGCAGAGGAAAAAAGTGGGTCAAAACTGGGCACTTATGTTGGCAGGTGGGTAGAGTTTTCTGAGCGTTGGAGGAGTGAGACTCTGAAATGGCCTTGCAGAGGTGGCAATAAGACTAGTCAAGTTAACCAGGGTTAAGGCAGAGGTTTACCAGTTTTGCAGAGGTGTTACAAATGGTTGTCACTGGGACTGAATATCTTCATTCAGGAGCTTAATCCAGTCCATGCTGGGTTTCTTTAGGGAACAGACTTGCTGCATATGCTAATCTGTGCTGTTTTCTGCAACACCGAAAAATATCAGAGCATATCTTCCTGAAGTTGCTTAAATCTGCAATCTGCTGCTAGCCGGGGTTTCTAACTGGCAAATAGGAAGGGTATGACGTGACCTGCATGACCATTCTTGCTAACATCAGTGGGACTATTCAGATGTATTTACAGAATGATGGCGTAGAGCTGAGTTTACACTAAAACCATCTGTCACCATGTCTTGGGTAAGTGTATTCTTACAATAGCAGGTGAAGTTTATCACGGGTGAGGAAGTTTAGAGTACGGTTCATTTGAAAATAGCTATGACATTCTCCATTTCGTTGCTTAAAACCAAAAAGATTTTCGAGCAACTCAAAACTCTTTGAACTTAATAATAATCCCTTGGTGATCCCATTTTCAAATACATGCAGTAGTTTTAAAGTTCAGTGTTTTCCCCAGACAAAACAATAAACATTGAAGATATGAAATTTCTATCTTTGAAAGAATTGTAGTGCCAGAATAGTCATTCTGTTGTAATTCAACAACTGAATTAGATTTCTGGATGCTGAGCTGGTGGAACAGAACTGAAAAATAATAAATGGATTTACCTGCCCCTCTATACCTTCGGGTATAAGCAGCTAGCAATAGTGAATTACATAAATAAAACTGTAAAGTTTAGAAATATTCGTATCCAGGCACTTATTGCCTTCAATAAGATGATCTCTGAAGAGCAATTAATTTGGTACATACTATGAAAACGTTTTTCTGAATAGAACAAATGTACAAATGGAACTACACAGCTTCTATAATTTAGTCTACTAACATAAGTTCTCAGTTTTTTACCATTGTATTCCCTCACAGATACTGTCCTCAAATTCTTTTTTCTCCCATTTTTAACCAACAATGTGTCCTAGTTCTTAACAAACAATCAAATGGTGTGTTTTGAAAAAGGATTTAGGAATAGAAGGTTTATTTCTCTGTTTGTCCCTCTAACTTTTAAATATGATGCCATAGCTGACAGACATTTTTCAATTTAAAAACGTTAAATCTATTCTTACCTCATCAGCATTTCAGCCAAACTCTTTGCATCTAGAAGAAAACAGAAGAAATGTCAGCACAAATGAAAATCTATTTGATAGATTTATTATTAGGCAGTAAGTGATTTGAATCAGCCATGTGAAAGACCACTGTTGTTTCTCAGATCAGAGGCTAATCTCGAAGAGTCCCCGCTTTTGCTGAAACCGGGTTTCACTGCATTACAACTTTCTGCCCCAGAGAACCCTGTTCCTCAGTAGCACCAAAAATGCTTACAGAAGTACAAGCTTAACTAGAAAACTGGCTTAAGTAGAAAAAAAAAACCTATACAAACTCATTAGAAGTAGAAACAGTTTAGCAAACAATGGGGATGTCTCTTCCTTTGTGCCACGGTTAGCAAGTGAACAGGTGAGGAAGGAAGAAAAAGCAAGAAGACAGAAGTGTTGACATCCATCTCTGGGCAGGAGCCAAACCTAAGCTGGATGAGCAATTGCAGACCTTCCATTTCCAAACCAAACCTGACTGCATAGAGGTCTCAGCAAGGGAGGTCTGCAAGGAGTCAACTTGTTTGGTTGCTCTCAAATATGAATGCTTTCCCACAGCAATAATTCACAACTACTACTGGGTGTTCAGATGACAGTCTATGTACAAAACAGGAGGCAGCTTATTCCCACATGGATCAGCCCTGCAAAATGAGGAATTGCTGAAGGAGAAATATTCCTCTTGTTGTCGTCATTGCTATTATTATTAGCGTAAAATCCTTTGGGGATATCATTATTCTGGTACATATCAGACCAAAGGAACAGCTGAAGTTCTGGTTCACCCAGTGCTCTTCAGGTAGCTTTCTGTAAAACTTTATCAACATAATATAAGGGTTTCTGCAGTATTATTTAGCAAAAATAGACAGCTATGCTTTGTTCTCCTGCAGTCTGCTGCTAAACAAACTCACTTAAAAATGCTGACTCCAGAGTCCTTAAGTATATCACACAGCAACAAAGCAGGCTTTTGTGCAACCAAGTGAAGCAAATCTGAGAAGAAAACAATTCTAAGTCTTCAAGGAACTCTCTTATTATGTGAAACTTTAAATTTCTTCTTTTATCTGCCACTTGTAAATCTACCAGGACCTGCCAAGACATTTACTCAATTTGTCTTTGTTTTCTCCATTTCACTTCTGAAACCATTTTTATTCCTTAATCACATCTTGGGTCTCCTACATCTACAACAATTTCCTTGCCTGTAATCCTATAAAATATTCTGCTTTTAAAATTCAGAAGATGCAGGTAGAAACAAACCACCATCTTAATACACCACTCTAGCTACACTTGTATTCACTTCTAAAAGGAATGGACAAAGGGCTCTTTTATTTTTTCCGTAAAAAAAACCAACAAAACCCCACCATCCACTTTCTGCATTCTGTGTTTCTGACACTGTGCCAGTTTGCCTTTCTTAGGCTTTATTCCTCACCTACTACCGAGGAAGCTGAAATACTGTGCTTCCTGTAGGTCTGTTTGCTCCACTCCTTTATTTTTAACCTTCCTCTACCTCTTTTCAGCACAAAGCATAGAATCATAGAATATCTCAGGTTGGAAGGGACTCATAAGGATCACTGAGTCCAACACGCATGGCAGATTCCTTGTACAGGGAAGGGCTCTTCATCTGAGATGTCCCATTAATCCAAACAGTGCTCCATTTACATGCTCAGACTTTCTATTTTTCACTTTGTTTGGGATTGGCTTTTGCTGTTAACACTTTTGTAAGTAGTACCACATAGTAGATGACAATGTCTTTATCACCAGTCTACCCCTGCTGCTGCTCTCAAATGACATCAGAGATAGTCTTCTGACTTCTAAGGACCCAGGAAGGGACCCAGTTCTTTTGAAGAATACAAACACAAACAAAAAAAAAAGAAGCTTTGGTACCAAATCATGCTTTTTTTTCAGTAAACTTGCTTTAACAAGTAACGATGCTTCTTGTTATTCTAGCAGCACTAGGATCATGAAGAGACTTATGCACACATTCTCCCTCATGATTTAATATGCAAATATTGTTTTCATCCAGCTAGCAGATTTTCTGAAGCAATTGCTGCCTCCTTGAGTGAAGACTACGAATACATTCACAACTCAAGAAAAGCTGAATGGACAAAGGTGAAGATTGCTTGGCTCAATGTCATTCAGTCTGCCTTTTAGATTTGTGTACCAGGATTAACTGACAAAGAATCTCCCTCAAATGTTCTCAGGTGCTGCACAGCATATAGCTGTGTTCCATGCTGCGCCTGGAAAAAAATGTTACGTTCTCACCATTAAATGTATGTGGCACATATTCAAATGCACATTTACATATATGCATTCTTGGTCAAAGACATGCAAAGGAGATTGTGCATCTTGAATCAAAAATAACATAAGACATCATGCAAGATCATGTTACATGTCAAAAGTGGAACGAGGAAGTACTGCAGAAAAAAAAGTAACTCCATCAGCAGGGTTTAAATGTACTAATTATTCAAGCAGATTGTTATAATGGTCAGCAGCATTACTGTAGTTAATGATGGCTGTACTGGGCACACAGGCTGGTGTAGGACTGGACCAAAACAAATGTTCCAAGAAGATAAGGGATCTCACATATCTGTCAAAGCAAAACCCAGAAGCCTAAAAGTGACTGAATATGATAACAGTGTGTTCAAAACATCAGCTACAGGCGAAATGCCAGTTTCACAAACAATGAGTATAGACCGCAGATTGTAATGTGTATTTCCTACATTACACTTTAGGTCAGCAAATTGAGAATACTTCATAAAATGAGGCAGCATCCCTGCCAGTGTCCTATCTCCCAGCTTTCAGGTGGGGAAAACAGTGCTCGGGGAAGCCATGAATGACAGAGTGAGGGGGGTGGTATTCCACTCCAACCAAGCATCACCCCATGCCTTAGTGAAAAAGACAAACTGCTCCTTGCCATGGGTTTGACACTTGACGGCGCCGACAGGCACTGACCCAGCAACAGCCCTCACTTCCATTTGCCGGGGCAGATGCCTTTAAAATTCTTAACACATTTGGCTTAACCCCCTGGGAAATCAGGGGCCGCGATACAGTTTTAAATTACATTCTGTGACTCCTGAACTCTCATGCTGTGGTGATACTTTCTTCTTGGATTAAGGTGGGTTGGACTTAAAAACAAAGGGAAAACTATTACGGTAGCAGTGGAGCTAGGTTAATGGTAAGAAGAAAGAGCGGTAAGTCATCAGGTTTCTGTTGTAATATATGCTGACCTGCTGAATGCCTGTATGAACTCCAGCAGTTAATTGACCTTGTGACCTGACCTGTGGAATTACTAAACTGAGCAAAAATCAGGGCTTTGCTGAAAACTATGCTTTCTTTCTAAACAGAGTACTCCTGGAGAAATAAATCATACTGGGCATGACAGAGGAGGAATACAAATGTTTACCCATCCCTACATGCTAAAACAAGGAGTAAACGGATTAAGAATGGAGAAACTGCTGTTCTTATGCTACATTTGCCTCACAGAAACTGGAACCACAAACCCATTGTCTATAAGCACAGATACAAATGTTTGCATGCAGAATGTACTGCAAATAAATCTGCAATTCCCAATCTTCTTTCTCAAGCAGGTTCAAAGAAAACACATATCCTGAAGACACAAAAGCAAGAATTACATCTGTGACTTGTATAAATTCTTTCAGAAGGTCCCACTGTGGAAATTATTATTTCTGATGTAGACTAGAGGAAAGTTGATGGTAGAATCATGATTTAGGAAAAATGAGTCCTGTGCCTTAAAGAAACTCCAGCAGGTGACACATATCAGGTGATAATGACAGGATTTCAATTTCAAAACTAATTCAGATGAAAGTTGAACACAACAACTACTAGAGCAAAACATTTTTTTTAAGTTAGGAAATCAGAAAAACTTGCACACAGGATTTTTTTAGAGAACCTACTGAGTTTTCTGGAACAGCAATACTGATTGTCAGTGAGACTTTTAGAGCATGAAGAAACCTCCAGAAGAGCAGAAAATGGCTAACATGGGATCAGTCTTCAAAAAGAATGAACAAAACCAATATTATTTACTGGCATCCTATCAATTGGATCTTGGCAATGAGCAAAAGGATGAAAAAAATGGAATGAAGCTTGATGAAATGAATTAAAGGAGATGGAAAAACTGAGGCCAATCAATATAGACTTGTGGTCAATCAGCTATGTCAAACAAAGTTGATTGTTTTAAAATGAGATTAAAATTCACTGAGAATTGATGACATTGAAAAAACTCTCACTGAGATATGATTAAATAACATTAGAATATTATACTTATATTTCTCCAGAGCAAAGGTTTTGGTACCTCAAATAACAAAGTATCATGATGCAAAAAATTAACACAGCAGCCATTTTACATGGGTTTCAAAATATTCAAAATATAATTTTAAGCAGGGAATCATTGTTTAGTATGTATTTTCATCATGCACATGGGACATCACACTGTTGGTACTTTTATCAGTGGTCTGGAGTAAATGAAATAATATCTGACAAAAATTTGAAAATGACACAGGAATTAGGTAGCTAAAATATAATGAAAATGCCAAGTCACTAAGGCATGGCAATCTGGACCATCAGGTAGGTTGGCCACAAGTTAGCAATGTATCTGTGTTAGTATAAGGTCATACATCAAGAGTACAAGCGATAGCTATACAATGGAGACTGTTATCCTGTTGCACTGTAATCAGAGAATTGTCAGATGATCTCAATATTTAAGATGTTAAACGCAAACTCTTAAAATATTGCTGTAGCCAAAAAAGGTGATCCTTGCAGATATAGACAGAAAACCATAAAGGGAAATAAGAAAGGCTGTTACCACTCTATGTCATGCTGGAATGTTTGTTGCTGGAATACTATGTTAATTTCTAGCATACGCAGATGAGGAAAGATACTGAAATATTGCAAATGAACAGAGAAAAGCCTTGAAATTAATAAATGATGGGAAAACTTCAGAGGAAAATTCAAGAAGATTCATCTGTTTTATTTACAAATGAAAACATCAAGAAATTACTTGGTTACCACCATGTAAAAGGAATATCCTCAGAGACCGAAAATATGCTAGAAAAAAGAACTTCAGTCCTTGTACAGCAGACAGTCCAAATGGCTGGGATGTTGAGCTGTAGCTTGACAAAGTCAGGTAAGAAGTGAGACACAACTTTTACAGAAATGGTAGTTAAATACTAACAACTTTTATAAAAAGTAGTGATTAATTCTTTGTCACTGCCTATGTTTAAGTGAAGATCAGATATTTTTCTAAATTCCTATATTCTGAGAGGAAATAATTCAGAGTAGTCTTATGTTATGCAAAAGCCATACTGGCCAGTGATCATCAGCCTTCCTTAAGGGACTATAACTCAAGAATCTATGAATACTTGGAAATTAACCATGAAAAACTAAATGTGCACAGCCATCATCTCCTGGAGCCAAGGAGCTCAAAATATCCTGCTCGTTACTGGATGGAATTCCACAGTATTTCTAAGAAGATAAGATAACGCTTTCTTCATCCTTAATCCACCACTTTTTTTTTATGAAAAGAACTGCACAGAGGTAAATGACTTAAAAGATTTTGAATGAGAAAGCTATTAAACAAGCTAAAGCTTCCACATGCCCTGATTTCCAGAGCTGTGTATGAACCATAAAGCTAGTTGTCCTCTTTGATCTACAAATTTGCCCATGCCCAGGAGCCCTGTATCTCTGTCTTTTTTTGCAGAAACATCCAAAATATTGTTACAAAAGACAAAATGAGACCCAAAAGAGAGACGAGTAGATGTTAAGGTGAGGTGGAATACGCAGGGTTGGCCCTGGTTTTAATACATATCATGATCATATTTTGGTTAAAGTATAACTAACTAAAAATTTTCGTAGCTCTTGGAAATGATTATTCATTTTTGCAGGTAATAAATTGCTTTGCTATTTATTCAGTGTGTGATTTGAAAGGCTTTTTCCCAAATACCTTCAGTGTAAGGTTTGCTGTCATGTGCTAGTGCAAAACCTACAGGCCAAGTGCAGAAGTGGAAGACTGCAAGGGTGAAAAACCTGGCTGTGGCTCAGTCAGGGCTATTTACTAGAGGATTGATAAAGTTGAATGAATTCACAGATCTAAATCTTATTCACATAGCAAACACCTGAATTTGAATAAGGATTAGAGAAAAGTACAGATCAGTGACAATGAAAGGTCAGTGAACAATGAAGTGTTGTTGTAATGTTATAACACATCATAGGGAAAAAGATGCGGTAACAAATCTGAGAATATATGGTTTACATATATGTTTTATATATATAAAAATATATTTTCTACAGAATATATGTTTCTATATGTTTCTATAGAATATGTTTTCTAGCTTACTAACATGTGGTACTTTCAGTTTATACTTCAGGAATCATGGTTTGCATCTGCTGGAAAACTGAAATCCCCCCATCTTCAGAACATCTGATTTTACACTTTGAAAAAAATATGATTTTAGGTTGTCGAGACCATTCACAAGGGAAAAAAACAACAAAAAAAAGGAAAACAAACAAACACCAACACATGAGAATTATTTTCCTTTCCCCCATGCAAAATAATAACAATGGATACAAGAGTCATTTTTTAGAAACTTACAACCAAGTGAAAAGAAGCAATTTCTGTAGAAAACCCATATGCTTTGTTGCCTCATGTCTGTTACGTATTGCAAGAAAATGACATCAACTGGGGATGGAACAGTTTGGTCACTTGCAGCCCCACTTGTGCTTTCATGTTTAGCGAATATGCATATGTGGAAATAAGTGCCCCAGCTCTCATCTTACCTCTCAGCCTCTTCAGTCTCTGCTCCCTCCTCCTCCTCCGCACGATCAGCAGCATCACAAAAAGCAGCAAGACCCCAACCAAGATACAGGAAATGGTCACCAGCATCTTTAGCCCTTCGTTGGTCGCCAGCCCTTCCTCACTTTGCACAACTGACTTAATGAGTGGAGGGATTGTACCTGTAAACAGTGTCATGATATTAGATGCCTACCAATGAAGACAAAAGATTAAGCTCTCAGGAAATATAGCATGTTATATGCTTCAGCTGCGTGCAGACCATTAAGAAGGATTTGTCATGTTCAGGGTGGATGCTATGTTTGCAGGTGTAATGGCCGTGCGCATGTAACCAGTCACACTGGTAACAAGGTACTGACTGCAAAGACTCATAGATTATCAGAAATCAAGCAGACGTGCATTAATTGATTAAAGAAATGCCCATTATACAGTCAAATACTACAATTAACTTTAAGTCATATTAAATCATTACAAGGCTGTAAGAGATCACAGAATTACTACCTATGTATACTACTCCTTACTATAGGAAAATAGCACTGCTGCGACATATTCATACCTTCTGCTGGGCTTTTCTTTATAACGAGCGTGTTTGACAAAGTTCATTTTGTGCTACATACATCAGATGAATCCTTTGCACAGAAACATTCTTATATCATGTCTTAGGGGAGCAGCAGTGATATTGATCTGAAATTCAGATAGCAAACCTGATGCTACTTTGCTAAAGAGTGTCTGACATTATACTCATCAGTAAAGCAGGAGAGTAACACTGGATAGAAACAATCAGATTTTGAGAGTGAAATGAGGGAAATGAATCTACAAACTACTGGCATCAGCAGGCAGCTCACTTTTTCATTTTGGGACATATTTGCATTTTGAATATACCTGGCTTCCTGGTAATATATATAGCTTGAACTTTTCAATTCTTTTTTTCTTTACTTCTAAAGGACGTGAGAAGAATGCAGCACTTTCTTTGGAAGGCTGTTTAGTCATGGAAGGCTTCTCACTCATTTCCTGATTACTATTAAACTGCTGAATGCAACCACAAATGAGGCTATAAAACGCAGATTTGTTTGAAATGGGTAGAACTATGCAAGTATTGTGAACTGTGATGACTTTCGATGGAAGCTATTCAATTTTAACCAGTTACTGAAACATAAAGTGGCTACTTACTTGCTAAAAGGATAGGAGGGTGAGATAGAAAAACAGGCACATCCTTTTTTACATTTTAATTGCTGCATTGAGTAATATAGTTATATCTCATTACGTACAATACGGTATCAGAAAAAAAAAAAAAGTGATATGATGCAGTACAATGTGAGTGCCATAACCACAGTGAAAATGCAGAATTCTAAGCCATGTTTTTTCAGAAGAGCTATTTGTGTTGCATATAATGAGAAGAGTAGTTCCCTAAAGGGATGAAGATAAACAGAAAAGCCGCAACCATACAAACCTATACCAGATACTTCCGAAAAATTATTTTCTTACAATTGTATTTTGAATATTTTTCTACTGTTCCATTGCAGTTCTCCCCCATAATTTTTCTTCTTTTTCTAATTTTCCATTTCTTGGAATAAATTCACAGCAAGATTTTTTTCCTTTTGTCTTAACTGAGATGCAGTTTTTGCACTACTCTAAAGGCAAAGAAAATTATTAGATGGAGAAATGGAAAGCACTTCAAGCCCCTGAAGGTAACGCTAATTAATAGCTGTCTATAAATCCTCCTTAACCCTCCTGAATACTAAAAGGCCAAATTTTTCTCTGAATTAAAGTCCCACAGACCATTGGCTAAGGACTCTTGGGCTCAAGATTACCTAAATTTATGTCTTGCTCTCCTTAATACTTTGATGAAAATCAACTTAAGAGTAGCCTTAACTTTAGTTAAATCATAGGTGTTTAGGAAAGTGATTATCATTTTCCATACCTCTTCCAAGGAAAGGGTAAACTTTATAACACTATATACAGGCAGTACAAGCTTAGTTAAAAAAAGATACTGCAAGTTTATATGTCCTTCACAGTATCCATTTGTGGATATTCAGCAATTGTATTAGAAATTACCAAAACCTAAACCTGCTATCCATTGAGAAAACACCATTTCAACATTTGTTGTCATTCTAAGTGTTGGCTGTGAAAAAGTCAAAGCTTATCTCAGAACAAAGTCCCAGAAAAACTGGGAGGTTTGTTGATGGTTTGGTTTTTTTTTTTTCCAGGTCAATTCACCATCGCCCTTTGTCAGCCTGCTTTACTGGTGCTTCACAGAAGTTGTAATTTGAATGTGTCTGACCCCAGTTTCTCCTACGTTGCAGCCCTTCCAGTGTCTCCCATTGCACCTTGTGACTTTAGGACTACCAAGTGTTTTCCTGTGTCCTAACTGTTCTTCATGGTAGGAAGTCCCCTGGTGGGCTAGAATCAATTAGCATAGTTTAGAGCAGCTACCAAGCTGATCTGATTTAATGTCAGGGCTACTGAGTAGCTGATCTCTGAGTTGGAAAGCTCCTTTGCAGTGCTACACACTACAGCTGCACATTGCTAAAAATATCTCCTTAAGTATTGAGTGCAAATGTTCTGAAAAACAAGGGGCAGGAAGGTCATAAAATCTGTAAGCTGAAAATGGTTAGCTGAAATAGCTATGAACAGAAAGGAAAAAGTTGCACGTAGATCCATCATTAACCTTTTGACCTAATTCACCACAAAGAGATTTAAGGTAAAGGATACTTAGCCATGATATTTCTCAGGAGCTCTCTCTCAGATAACAATCAGCTGCTGCAGTCCAAACAAAATGGCTGAAAAACCACGTAACTCAAGGATTTCTACAAAGTTTACGAAGGCTTTATCTTAAGACTGCTAAAGCTGCTAAGCTTGTTCTTGGCATTTGGTATCTGAGAACTTTCATACACGTATTATCTAATCTTCAAAGTACTATCCTTGTATCTGTTTTATCCTAAGGGCAGCTGTGACCCCTAGAAGCTGGAAGGGACTAATCTCACATCACAAGACAAATCAATGGTAGAGGTAAGGCTAGCACTCAAAAGTGGAGCTGGCCAAGAAGTTTCCACTGGCATGCTTTCTGTAAATGAAAAATTCACTCTCTATGAAAGCAAAAATTTCTGCATGAAATATTGATAGAAAATGTTGATTTCTAATCAGACACTATTTTCCAAATCTAAGCACCTTAAGCCTATGCAGCTTACCAAGAAACAAAGAACGGGGAGTTGGGACTCTGTAGGCACAACTTTTGCTTTAGAAGCACTGAAATAGTTCAATGAAATCTCTTATGTGGGAATAGACTGTTTTAATTTTCTATAATGATAATAATAATAATCATTTTATCATTTTAGTTCTGCATTAAATCTAACAAATTAAAAAAAATTGAAAAATGAAATTTGCTTTTCCATCCATGTTTTCCTCTCCTCACCTTGCAGTCAGTATTTGAGATCACGCTGCCTCTCTAAGGCACAATATAGTCCTGGCAAAGCATACTTTACAAAAAAAACATCAATACCATAAATGAGAAATTTTCTAGCTGGCCAGCAGTGGCCCACCAAGAAACTTAATGTTACAAATATTTGTATTGTTTCATTTTCTCACTTTTAAAGATACTATACAGCAACACACAAAATCAAACGGCATGCAGGTCACAGTACGTGAAAGCAAGGTAAGTGTCATCACCTAACCACAAAGCAGAGACTGAAAACATTTCAAATCAGTTCATTGCAAGAATAAGTTTTATTTCACTGCTACCAGTGGGAATTTAAGGCTCTGGACCTGCATTTTCATATCAACTCATTTTAAGGTATGGCTTAAGACTGTTTGCCCCAGTCGTATATATGTAACAATACCTGTGGATGTAAAAAAAAGATCACTGGAAGTTGGATGCTAACTGGATAAAGATACTGGAAAGAAAAGAGGATCGGCTAACTGGCAAGAAATTAACTCATAATACTTGAAACAGTTATTATTGACAACATCCATACTGCTCAGTAAAACAAGTTCTAAGTCTGCCTGGCAATAAGTGGCAACATTTTTATAACTACTACTTGGATCTTGGTTTCCTGTAGGCCTCTAAAGTGCTGAGACAAAAACTTTCTCTTAATTTTTTAGACTGTCTGAAATAACACAAGGACCGTGTGGCAGCTTACCGAAATGGTATTTTCTCAGAAAAACACGAGGGGTTGTGCTATTTGCAAAAGGGTGAGCTGTGAGGGCATGTGTCCTTAATTATCTGCAAGAACTGATGAGTACCTAGTGCAAAGACTGGGATGGCATTAGATGATGTGTAAGATGTTGAGGTTTAAACCCTGCCTGATTCACGTCCCACACTTCTGACTGGAAATGGTCCCTGTTGCTTGCTCTTTCCTGAGCCATACATGGGTGTTGTCCTGGACAGCGGTAGTTTGTGTGGGACAAAACTGTGGCAGGGAGATGTGTTACCAACACAGAGTTATGAACAATTAGCAATTTGGTGCTGTTGCTGGACAATTAGCACTTCTTGTTTGAACTTGCTCAGTAGTCCAGTTGTTTAATTTAACAGTAGAGATGCTGCCAAGTGGTTGCACAATACAGCACAATATCCCTGGCAACACAACATCATTTTACAAGTCTCCAGAAAAGCTCTGGCAATTCACACTAGAGCAATTCAAGAGATTGCCATCTGGAGCCATGTGTGCTGCCTTTTTGCCAGAAATACAGCTGTTTCCCACTATGGAGCCAGCAGAAGCACACATGTGCCACCATCACTTTCAATAAACACGCCAGGATATGAGCTGGAGCGACTGACAAATTGGTGTGTTTGCTCTTGCCCTCTTGTTCTGGCCTTTGCAGGGTAGGCAGTAACCCCTGGCAGAAGGGCAGCATGCAACAATTCCTTCATCCCCTGTGCCCTGCTGCTGGGCATGACAGAGCCATCTGTCATGGCCATTAGTTTCACTCTCCCCCATCTGTAAATAGGGATAATAGCATTGCCATTGCTTTGCCCTTGGAGGACATCGTCCAGAGGCTTTCCCAGAAGACAAGCTAGTTAGCTGCTGGGTTGTGTCATATAATAGATTTTGAGCTGTGTCACAGGGACATTGCATGGAATAGCAATGAGGCCAGCCACTGCCGTGAATGGCTGCAGGAACCAATTGTACGGGAGACAAAAATTTCATGGAAGAGATGCATGAAATACTAGCAAGTGCTTCTGTGACCACTGGAACTAATGACACCTAGTGTCCTATGGTTACGTGTCTCATGGTTGATTGACTTTGGTGCTGGAGCTTTTCCTCAGTGAGGACAAATAAACAATTTCTCTTTTCTGCCTGGCAGCCTGTTGTCATGAAATCCATAGGCATTTTCCATCTTTGAGACAGTCACCCCTCTGTCAGCATGGCTAGCAGATTCAAAAAGGGTTTTATGGGGGGAAAAAAGAAACATAAGCAAAAAAATCACATTAAAAACTATCTCAGACATGTAAATACAAAGATATACTTACTGCCATCATAATTGAGTGTTGCAAATTTGGCTTGTTTCTCTGCACAGCCAGCACTGTTGCACACTCTCATTTGCAGTTCATACCAGGTTGCCTCCTGGAGGTCATACAGTATGTAGGACTTTGACAGGGATGTCCGCTGAGCGGTTGTCCAGACTGTTGTCCCAAATGGCCGGTACTCCAGGGTGAAGGAGGTGATGGGGCAGCCACCGTCATTCCAGCCTATCAGGTTCAGCCTCACTCTCGTGGTGTTGATACTAGCAAAGAGCTCTTGTTCCTTTGAAAACTGTGGTTCTAGAAGCAACGATATATTTCAAGTGAAATGCTTAAGTGATACTGATATAGGACTCTCAAAAATATCAAATTAAGAGAATAACTTCTAGGACAATCATAACTTCATCTTAAACTCAATGTCTAGATATTCAACAATTTTCCCCCCTTTCTTAAATGTTTTTTTTCACATTTTGACCCAGAATCACAAACCTAGATTTTCAAATCCATATGTGAAAAAATATCCATACATCTCTGCATGGACCTGACTTGCTGGATAGCATGTACTGGCACAAGTCAGCTTGTATATCTAGTGCAGATGTTTCATATCAGTAAATGCCCCTGCTCACTGCTATGCAAAAGAGAAAGGGTTCAGAACACCATGTAGAAATACCACAGAAGACAGATAGACTTGAAGACTGTCCATCAGTGCTCTAGTCCTCTTTCTAATCTTCTTTTGAAGTGGAATCGAACACAATTTTGTATGACAGTATGGAGGCTTTCATTTGCAGAAAATGACAATTTTGAAGAACTTGCAAGTAAAAATCAATTTTTTAAAAATATTAATATGTTGACATTGAACATTATATATTTGAAAATAATATATGCTTTGAAATTTTTACATCTGAGTTAAGATGTTTCTATTCAGAAATGGAAATAGACATTTCTATTTACTTGTCCTGCTTTGGGATCAAATGCTGGTTTCTGTTGATATATACATTAAAGTTTTTTTGACAGTTCTACATGATACAGGCGTAATGACAGTAAAAATGGCACCTTAGAATTGAAATAATGAGAGTAGGTGGACAAGACGGGACTTCAGCAAATGTAATTTATATTAATGTTACTGTAGAGCACTTAAAAGTACTATTGCTATTTGCTTAGCAGAAACAAAATATTTTTACTATTGGAAGTTATGCCTAATATGATTAAAATTATCTATAATGTGCTTTTTTATTCTATATAATAAAGGATAACTAATTCAATGAGAGTCCTTCTGCCATTCTTGTGCCTTGACAAGATGTACCAAAATGTACTCTTTTCTAAATTCTACAGGAAACTAAAAGAAACTGATGATTCCAGCTGTGTATTATGAACTATTTCAACTGACTCTGCTAATAGTTTTGGACAGAGATGCTTCTGGAGCTGCCACTTTAATGAGAATAATCTCAGCATTCTAAATCATAAAGTACCTGATTAAGCCTGTAAATGTAACACAGGTAGTTTCCAGGCATGTATATCAAGTCCCATAGAAACTCAAAAGATTGGGAGATCTACTTTCTCATGAACCATTTGGATGTTATCTGAAGCATGTGTAAACCTTACATTTCATGCAAAGAAAACTAGAACACTCAACTTCTACTTCTCTAAATGTCCCTTTCTCTAAGGTCAGCAGATCATTCATTCTCCCGGACTACTGATAATCTCAGCACGTACGCAGCTGATCTGCAGTCTCCCCTGAGCTTCAGCAAGTCATACCAATCACGTCTACTACATGTCTACTACTACATCTTCCTTGTGCCACTGACTGTCAAATGAAATGTCCACCTTGCTGTGATGCTTGGGAGATTTGCAACAGCACAGATATGATGAACAGCTTAAAGAAGTGCAGATTTACCTATCACAGTAAACCATCTTTATTATGAAACTGATCCCAAATCAAAGTATTTCTTACAACTGGTGAAGAGATGCCAAATGAGGTGATCTTTAGAGCATTATGCAAAGCTACTCCATTCTGTTGACTCAGGGGTAAAACTTTCTAAAGTGCCTCTTTAAAAGGGTCTGCTGCAAAATTTGCTTATAATTCTGACACATACTTGCAATGTGGAACTACTCTCAGCAACCAGGACCATGGAACCCATTCTGAGTTAGGTAAGAATTCCACACATTTTTGGCTGTTTCACCTTGCAGAGCTTTATGCAAACTTTCCCTTTATTTTTGACACTTATCCTGTTCAAAGGGTGGCACTTGAATGGCTTCTGCAGTACCAGCTTGAAACAGATATGTGACATTGGGTCCATTTCCTCTACACATAAACATACTCCCCATCTTCCTTCAACATCCAGACAAATAAAACCCTTATTTTTTACAACTAGAGATGAAACGATTTCCCAATGGCACTAGCAGTAGTTGGAATTGATATAGCCTATGATAATGGAGACATTCCCTTCCCAAATATCTATCAACACATCTTAGAAAAAAAGTATTAGGGAAATAAGGAAAGAACATCAGCCAGTATGTGCTTCAAGTCCTGCAGCAACAGCCTCTTCTGTCACAGCATGGATGCAATCGGAAATATTTCCAAAGCCAATAATATTAAACTATGCAAGTCTGTCTTCTCATCAAACCAAGATCAACAGCGGAATGCAACATCTTCAGCTGAGCAAAAGGGATGGAAATCAACATACCTTTTCCAAGCGTTTTGGCCTCAATGATCTCGCTGATGCGTCCTGGCCCCACTCCGTTCTGAGCAGTTAGAGTAAACTTGTACCAAGTGCCACATTTCAGTGTTTCTAAACGGTAGGACCTCTCACTAGGGCTAATGGGAAAACTACCCCACTGCTCACTGTTATCTTCTGAGTACTGCAAAATATAACCTGGAGGCAAAGCACAGATGGCAATGATAAGCCAGACACAGACCACAAATTTTGCAGGTAATATGACACATCTTTTTAAAGACCTAATAAAACTAGAAAAATCCCCCACACAGGAAGACATACAGCTCTCCCCTGACTAAAAAATACCAGGCAATACATTTTGTCTACCCTTACAACAGCTTAAATACCATTTTTATGATCGCTTCAAAGGGAAAAGAAAGGGATAGACATTTCTA
The DNA here is from genome assembly GCA_017639485.1 of Pluvialis apricaria. Lineage (NCBI taxonomy): Eukaryota > Metazoa > Chordata > Aves > Charadriiformes > Charadriidae > Pluvialis > Pluvialis apricaria. The sequence continues at coordinate 101,465,037 of CM030007.1, read as the reverse complement.
AATACCCTTCAATCAGCAACAAAGACCAGATGATGAACCTGCACCCTCAAAAATGAATGGGTAGAGATTACATGTCTGGAAAATCAGACAGATTAACTGTCATAACAGCTGAGGGTACGCTGGAAGAAAGTGATTAAATCTGTGATTAAACCACCACAAAAAGAAACTGCAATTTACTGAAAGCTGTTATCACTATGATAGGGCACATTAAGCACTGACAGCAATAGACTGCTTTGTTTTTCTTTTTTGTAGCCATTCATAATTATATACTAATCCTATCAACATATGATAATTTAGTAAGAAGTTGCAATTAACCTGAATTATATTACCTCGGATAGAACTGCCACCATTGTCTCCAGGTATCCAGGAAAGAGTGATAGAGGAAGATGTAGTTTTGGATACAGTGAGTCTTGGCTGGTCTGGTGGAACTAGATGGGGAATGGTTAAAAATAGAAAATAGATTCAAATAATTGCACGTGATCTTAATCCCTTCTAACAGTCATTTATCAAATAACTGTTTTGAGTTGCAAAAAACGCAAATGATTTCTGTCAAAGTGTCTGTTTAGCTGACATCCTTGGTTAAGACAAGAGCAGACAAGCTCTCATTTTTTTATATTTAATTTTCTACACAATTTTGTCTTTCAGTTCTTAACCATTGCTTTTTTTTTTCTAATTTTTTGGATCTGTCCTGTCAGACCTAAATGGCATATGAGCTACCCAGCCATTATTTTTCATTATTTTTCATATCTGGCTTAGGGAGAAGCTGAATTTTTAGTGGCAGGAACAGATGTCTACTTGTAAATGATGCCCCACTCATGTATGTGTTTGCAGGCTATTATGGCAAAAGTTAAAAAAAAAAGGTGCATAACAAGAGTTTCTGCAAATGTAACTGTGAGTGCTAACTAGGTAGCACAGTTAGATCTGTGATCAGAGGCAGATGCATACCTCTTCCAGATCACACCATCTATTCACTGAGGCTATTGGTATAAAGAAGACACAACTTTATCAGCAAAGGCTGAACAAACCTGGAAACACTTCAGTTCTGCTGCTCCCCGTAAACATTATGGCTGTGTCTAAACTGTGGGACATAAGAACCTCATGGTTCCCAGGACCAGCTCCTGACAGAGCACAGGAGTAAGATGGAGGTCTCATCTTCCATCCTTTGCCCAGTGTTCAGTTTCCTTCAGAGGAAAATCCAGCATGAAAGGGCAGAGAAGAAGCCATGCTGTATCCCAACAAGTCACCCAGGGTAGGGAGAACTGGGATTGGGATTTGGGATGAGGAATTAGGACTGGAAATGGGTCTGGGAACTGGGGTGGTTTAGGCTCAGCCTACGTGACCACAAATTGCACCAGTGTATAGTGGTTGGGTTTCCAGAGGCACAAGGGCAGAAAGTGGCAAAGTAGCCAGCTTTCTTGTCACTTTGACAAATCTATCATGAGTCTATCATATAAAAGATGTCTACTGAGCCAATATGATTATATCCTTGATATAGTCTGGAGAGCTCATCTTTGAATTCTACCTGAACCATTTAACCAGTCCTGTTGTACAAGTGAGATAATCAGAACCATGGCACAAAAATAGTAAGGCCGTGGAGGATAGTTTTTGCTAAAAGAAGAGATGAATGGCAGGTAAAACTCCAAAGAGCTAGTCAAATTAGTATTAAAGACCTGAAGGGTAAATATTTACTGACACTTCACCCAAGTGCTTTACATCTGCAATTCTAGGTTCAGAAATTGAAAGGGGCAGAAAGGGAATTTCTTGTTTCAAATGCTTTGCACTGCTCTGGTCATGCATAGCAGCGCTGTGTCTGGCTTGTCTGACGGGTTATTTTCTGAACAAGTGCTACTAGGGGTTACTCCAAGCTCCTAAGAAACATAGATAAAATTGAGCTTAGCTGCCTCAGGAGCAAGGAGCAAGGCATCGACAGCATCCATCATGGGAAGGGATCTGAGAAGCAGCGGCAAAGCTGGGATGGAAATCCAGGGAGGAGAGACACCAGGGTAGTCACACCTCCTCTGATCGCTGCCACTGCGAAAGTGGGGAGGGGGCCATGGTGTTGGTGACTGCTGCTGGCAGGAGTTGCTATTTCCCTGCCTTAGTCACTGCTCAACAGATACCAGCCTGTAAGCAAGGCAGGACAGAAATCACGAATGCTCTGTTGTGTCCAGCAGTCGGCTGCCAGAGGATGTTGCCTGTTTTGCCTGTGTTTAAGGGGTAGCTCTACCTGCAGAGTGAAACTCCAGGAAAAGCTCCCCGCGGCAGTTCAAGTTCAAATCATCACATTGCAAAGTAACGAGTGCTGATGTGAAGTGGAGGCTGCTGGTTTACTAGACTAGTTCAAAGACAAGTTGATATTACTGCCCTCACAGAGCTAAACAGCACTGAAGAAAACAAAAAAGACAGTTCCTATTCTAAAGGAAAATTCCCTATGTGAGATGGATTTGTTCCATTATTCTGACTGACGTGGCCGAATCCATGGAGAGAGACTGCACACACTATACTGTGAAAGATTTATTGTATAACCTTTCATCACAGCTTCACCCTACTTACAAAAGATGGCGGTCCCACATATTAAATGCCAGTCTTTCTCTGTCCCTCAGGGAAGTAATATTGATTTGCTTTGAGTTACTGCCATTCAATAACAGCAAGGATATGCAATTACGAAAGTACTTAGTGAAATATAAATATGAGGTTTCCATTTGGTACTGTTTTTTGTCCATACTTCCTATTGTGGTCATGCTTCAGGCATTGCAGAAAAGCATCTTTAGGCTCTGTTGGATTGCAGGTAACTTAGTATATGCTATGGCATGTGTTTCAAGGTTTAGTGGAATGGTTTATGCAGAGACAGTGGCATTGCCATTGAAACAATCTCTTTCTGTGTTCTGGTACGTTTGCACTAGAAATTAAGATTGCATTTTGAGGGACAGGAGAGTGACTGGCCGCAGCACAGCCCACATTCCCAGCTCAGTAATTTGCCTCCCTCTGGTACAACAATTTGCAGTCAATTGAAGCACTCTTGGGATCTGCTTTAGTATAAGTGAGCAAGAAAATCTCCTGCATAGTGAATTCGTGGTATGTGAATACATGTGCTCTGCTTCACATAACTGTTAATGTGTATTCCTATATTGTCATTGTTTTTACACATATTAACACCATAATGAATACATTATATACATTTCAACATGTATATAAAAAGTAGCTGGTAAGATGTGCTAGTTGAAGGTATAATGATGTCTCATTTTAAATGCTTCCTCATATTCACCGTCAATAAAATCCTGCTCTTGCATAATGAAGTTTTTGTCCAAGGTCTCAGTACAGAGGCAAATTTCTGTTGATAACTTTTCAGAAGGTAAAGGCCTTTGGCTCTTTCTGAATTTTGCAATATTTAAATGATAGATGTAATATTTGTAAGGAGACAGCAGAAGCTGATATTTTCTGTGTGAAGAACTAGAAAATAACTGAATGCACTCAGTTGTCAATCCTACAAAAGCTTACATAGACACTTAACTGCAAGTGTGTGAATCATTCCATCAAAAGCAATTCATTTGCTATACCATAAAATGCTGACAGTTGAGTCATAATGACCTGCATAATATTTTATTTATTAATTTGGAAGAATGAAATTTCTATTAACACACTTTAATACTAAAATTTTACGTACACCTGCAAACAGACATACCTATGCATTACCAGCACATAGCAGTTAATAGATGTGATAACAATTACGAGATAGATCCAATACTCTTACCTTGTACCTGCAAATTCAAAATTATTTCATCTGATCCCCAGTTGTTACTGGCCACACAACTGTAGTATCCGGAGTCTTCTGCTTTCACAGTACGGATGACAAAGCTGCCATTGCTAAAGATGCTTCGTCGCCCATCAATCATCACTAGACTGGGTGTCCCGTTACTACCTCACAGGAAACAAAGTGCATACATTAAAGAAGTTACAATCAAAATTACTCAAAATTGGATTTTTTGAAGCAACTAAGAATGGAAAGAAAAAGGGAGGGGGTGTCCTCTTTAATAAGGAAAGCAAAGGAATATTTTCTGTTGGGAAACACCTGTCATTTGCTTAAAGAACACACATATCCTGGCCCAAATTTGAGTGAAAATGGAAATTCACTCCTTCCATAACTCTCTGCTATTTCATAAAGGTGCCAAAATAAGAGTAATGCACATGATGGTTTCATAGCACTGCGATATCACTGCTTACACAGTGCTTGGATGAAAATTATTGTCCATGTGTGTTTCCAAGTGAGTCTGTCAAACTGTGAAACTAAAAATCAAAACAGAATAACAGAAAACAAGATACGTGCAAGACATGTACACTGCACTCCACAGCATGATTCAATGTATCAGCCATTTTGCTTTCTCAGAATAAAACTATTCTGTGTGCCTGAAGTTAAAACAGAAAAGACTCTTAGGGTTTATGTTTTAAATGTTTACCTTTACTCCTTCCTCTTAACTTTTCTTCCCTTTTGATACCTTCTAATCATCACAGTCAATTAGTTTTAGTTCAAGGAATTTCTGAACTCCTCATCTACTGTGACTGTGTGCAGTCCCTGCAAACAGTCCTCCTTCCCAACACAGTGAGTCAGGATCACCCGCATCACAGCCTGCAGGATTTTAAGGAAATGGGCTTTATTTGAGCTATACATTTAGTTGCTGGTTACCTATCCTTCATCCATTTGACTGTTGGAGCTGGGTCTCCCACGGCTTTGCAAGGGAGGACAATGTCCTTCATCCAGGGAGTTGTCACTGTGCCGCTGAATGTCAAAATCCTGGCAGGAGCTGAGCAAGAGAAAGCAATAAAGACTGAGATGAGGTGTTCGTTCATATAGCCCTTGGAAGGGAAACACAGTTAGTTTGGTGGAAAACTAAACCACTCTGTTTCAAGCTGTGCTTTTCGGAAACTAATTCCTTTTAACTCATAATATCAGCTATTTATTCAAGCAAAAATATAGTTTTAGTATCTGGAAGACAAGTACCTAAAAGAGATGAGGCAGAGGACTGGAAGAGTCCTTGTGAAGAAAAAGAGCAGAACTAGTTATTGATCATCTTTACTGATTTTTATATATTTCATAGTAAAAATTACAGATGAAAATTATGTCCAAGGGATGTTTCTCTCCAAACTTCTAGCAGGAAGTGTCCACAGTAGACTGGTATCTTACAAAAACTAAATTATTGATACATCACTGTTACAACAGCTATGGTATTAAGCAAAATAAACTTTTATGTACACACATGTCAGTACATTGCAAAGAGTCTATCTGAAGCTCACAAATATGAAAAAACTCAAGTCAGTTTGATTTGTGTCAGCTCATATCACCTAAATATATCAACAAAAATGTCACTCCTGTAGTTTCAGTTTATAGTATACAGGAACACTAGGGTTGTGTTAGAGCTTCATTGTATGTTATTAGTCAAAAATGATCCTTGACAGAAATGGACTTCTCGTTGGCATCTAAATATACATTTCAAAGGCACGTACTGAATATAGATACATGAAATACTGTATTTTTAATCCTGATCTACTTCAGTCATGCACACTAATCAGAATTTATACTTAATAATCCATTTTGCACCAATTAGAAAAACATGAAAATGAGAGCCAGCATCAAATATAACTGGGACAGTTCATCTAAAAAAAATAAATCATGCATAAAAGAACAGGCCTTGAAGAGTTAAGGGAAATTACTTGAGCAGGCTGCAGTGGGAATTGAGATATTCATAAAAAGGAAAGCTTTCATTGATGATACGATCAGTTTGGACTGTGTTGCCTATGTTCTCTTCAAGTGTTGCTGAAGACTTGAGAGATTTTTCTCTGGTCAAAATTTTAACTGAAAACACAAGAGGTAGCTGCTTAAAGATTTAGGGCAATGGGCAAAGTCCAGGGTAGGTAATGAGGCAACATTACTTTCCTAACAGCCAAGCATTGACATACCCTGTCCTGGCTAAACAGCAGCTGGAGACCTGTGGCTCCCTCCTTCTGGCAGCTCTGATGGGCAGCCCCAGCAGGAGGGTACTGCGGTGTGCACTGCCCTGAGGAGGTGGTACACCAGAATGATGCAGATTCTCGTCAGTTAGTAAGTCTCATGGTACGGCCTTGTTTTCCACTGTGGCATTCCTAAGACCTGATCTTCTAGAAAAGATTTACACAGGCCTATACTGCCAAAAGCCATGGGCTAATTAACCAAGGTAACTGAAACAGAAAAATGCTTAGTCTACCCAGAGACAGGGTGTGAAATCCTGACTCCACTGAAGTCAGTGTTGGAAGGTTCATTTGTCTTCAGTGGTGCCAGGTTTTCATTGCAGGAGATGCCTAAAGGTACTCATGCCATCTTTAAAAAGCAGCAGGAGATACTGTCAGCTGTGACAATCTACAAAACACATCTGTAAGCATCTGGACTGCTCCTGGTAGCTGCAGAGCATTCTGAGAAATTGTGGTCAGAAACTGGAATTCCTGTTCCATGCAAAATTCCCTCTGCAACACGAAGCCTGAAAGCTCATTTAAAATGAACTATTAATCCTTTTCTCCCTGGCTTTCCCACCTCTCCAGTGTTTCTCAAAATATCCGGCTATTTCCAACTGCTGCCAGCTACTTTAGGAAAAAGCACATGTAATGCAGGATTCCTGCTGAAGCCTTCAGCGTGACATGGCCCCACTGTTAGAAAACTTTCTGTGATATCCCTTTATTTTTGATAGCTATTTCAACAATGAATTCTTCCTTAAGTCATAGGTTGGGTATCAGATCTCCAAAGCATGACATTTGTGTTGTAGCTCCCGGTTTTCAATATCCTGTGTCCCCCATTTTGCAGTGATGTGCGGAAGTAACACAAAGCTCACAGAAGCCTAAGCCAGTGGTAACATCACAGACCATAACTCAGAAGTGCACATTACAAAAGCATACCACATTATTTTTGTGAAAGTGCGCACAGCTTTCTGTGCGTTATCTTATTCCTCTCATGTACTGAGTGCATTTAAAAGAGATGGTAAAACAGCATGAAAATTCTTAACTCCAATTTTCTTTATAGTTTAATTTCTAATAATGTCCTGAGACTGCTAACGGGTACACAAACAAAGGAAAACTAGAACAAAAATAAATGTCTAGTGAAATTCACCTGAAAACCATAGGTTTGAAACACTGGCAGGCATTCATGAGGTTAAAATATGTTGGATCTCAGAGACCTCTCCCTTTTGACCCAAGGGAGCTTTACCCAGCATGTGGGTAATTCAGCTGCAGGGCTTACCGCTTTGTTATTGAAGCTACCCAAATGCTTACCGACTACCCACCAGCCTTACGTTAGATGGCACGGCACTGGGTTAGGACTGTGTCTGTTCCTATTTTTTGCCAATTACACAATCGTTAATGGAAGATAAAGAGGTGCCTTCACAGAACAGTGCACTCTCTTATGCTAATGCGGTTTTCTGCATATTTGTCTGTTTAAATTTTTAATCCTATTACCTACACTTACTGTCATAGAATAAGAAATAGGCAGAAATTCTTTGCAAGAGGCCATAACACAGTTTTCTTTTTTTTTTTTCTCTCTAGAGGACACAACTGAATTTTAAAGGAAAACTGTATAGGGAAGCTGAACAAGAGCTATAAAAGTTCAATGCAGCCCAGCTTAATCCAAATACAAGAGCATTCAGTGAATATCCTGGGTCAGGGGTTTCTTTCATGTACTTTCTTACAGAATAATATTCTGTGTATTCCAGTATGATGAATGATTAAAGAAACAGACTAATGGGAGGTGTGTACTATCATGTGAGCCCCACACATTTTTTAACACCATTAAACATGCAAAGCGACATAGACTAGGAGGCAAATCTGCTCAACATTAATGCTCAGGTAGTCTACAAGAACAGGGAAAAATTAACATTAAAGCAACAGTTCTCCCCAGAGGATCAGGTTGCCATAGGTCTAGATCCGTTATCATTATGTTGCTGGCAAATGCCATTCTCCATCAGTCATGGTCAGGAAAAAAGAGGAACAAGGTGCATGCAAGGTTTTCTGTCTTTTAGATATATTTGATAGGCTAAACTCACAACTTTCAAGTCAGCAATGAAGCGTAATTTGAGGGGTGGGGGTGGGGCATAACCTGCTTGTGTGGAGACTGAACTTTCATTGCCATGATTATTTTCTGTTTGTTGGGATATTTTTCTTATTTTTGTCAGTTAATTACAGAGAATAACAATCTGTTCTGAGAAACGGAGACACTAAAGAAAGAAATGTTAACTTGAATTAAGCTTTCATTTAAATTGGACTATCCATTTCACATCAAACCCCTATCTAGACATTCTCATTGTTCTCAAAGGGGTTCTTAAAGGGGTTATAATTAAGTTGACATTATTCAATTCAAAGTTAACTCTCATTAGCTGTCATGATGGTATCATTACTTGGACAGTTACTGTGAAATAAGTGTAGAAAAAAAGGAAGCAAACAACTTCATAATAACGGCCCGTAGGATGTTCTTGCACTGGGGACTTGTGGCAAAATCAGGCGATAACTGCTTCTAACCCTGTGATGTGTTACTTGCTTCAGACATACTGGGGGGTGAGAAAGGTCTTCAAGGCCATTAGCTCTGCACATCCTTGTTCATTGTGCGTCCACTGCCCTTATCACTGATCACCAGTTTCTCCCACCTCTCTAAAAGGTCCAGTGATGCATTCAGACAGGAAATCTTGTAGATGATAGAATAATTTCTAACCTGGCTACATCCAAAATTCATAAAATGGCTATCTGTTCCTAGTGTCCATCACAACCTCCACAAATGGATTATTCATCACTTTTTCACTTTTTCAGTCCTAAGTGCATGTAAGAGAGGCTTTGCCTGAGCATCATCCAATGCAGACTTTATATTGGAGTATCACTACTAGCTCTAACATTGACTGGATGCATTCTACCATCCTTCAAAATAAACTTGTTCACACTGACTTGTCTATATTGAAGTAATTAATTATTTTTCCTTAAAGTCCTCCTGTCTTTTCATACCAGCTATTTTTAAGTTCACTTATTTGTCACCATGGATCATGTTAAATAAGTGTTGGAGGAGCAGAATTAATTCCAGTTTCTGGTAAGCTTGTTCAGTTGAAGTATATGCGGGTCAATTTGTAACTTCTTTATTTTTTGGCAAACCAAGAGAATCACATGCTACATTTCCTCATAACTAGATGTTATGCATCTTGGTACCTGCAAACTCTGCGTTGTTCCGTGTTCATCTTGTCTGAACACTTCGCTCTTTTTTAAATGCATAGGAGAAAGAGAGCTTCTAGTGCATTATGTGCAGGGGTCCCTGCACACTCCTTGGTTTGCCTGCACCCTCAATCTATTAGTATTGCACCATGTTGTTGTCTGATTGGTTTTGCACTTATTCGAGCATCTATCTTTATGCCAATTTTTGTTTCCTTTTTTTCTTTTCATCACCACACATTCATTATGCACGGGTAACAGCTGGCCTAAAAGGAGGAGCACACTGAAAACTTTGCCCTGTTTCCCTGGGGTGTCACAATCTTCCTTCACAGATGTCCTTTATATCTTCAGCCACCTTTTAAGATCTCAACTCTGGTCTCACTGATGTTCATAATGCAGTATACAGTTATCCTATGAGAAATTCAACAATGGGAAAGCTCCAGATTTTTCAGATCCTTTGGACTTTTCATAGCCTTTCAGTCCCCCTTCAGATCATTCCTCCAACACTCTGTAGTTACTAAGAGAAAAGTTCTGAAAGACTGTACAAAAAATGCCAGAAAGAAGCAAAAAGTAAATGTGACTCTTCTCGGTTGACAGAAAAAACCTGTAAGCAATGGTATGGGGAGTAAACATTTCCCTGCTTGTTCCAACTTAGGCCTTTTTACCTTGTTAGACACTCCTGACATTTACACTGTTAAATCTTCCATTGTATCTACAGTAGTAATATAGTAGTTACTACAGGTATTTCTCACAATAGTGTTGAAAAATATGCATCTCATATGATAAAACGTTTAGCCTACAGAAGGGATAAAGACAAGACATGCAGGTTCCCATCACAAGCCTGAGGAACCCTATTTGCAACTTCTATGTATTAGGAAGCTACGTCACGTGTTGAAAAAGTACCCTCCAAACACGATCACTGCCATCCATGACAATAGCTCTGATAGTTAATCAGCCACTATAAAACAGGTTATCTACCAGCTAGGCAGGTAGGAACAGCAAGCTTCCCTAGAGTGATGGCATATGCTTTTCCATGCAGAAAGTGTTTTCATGTTGGTGGCATTTGGCTAAAATTCTGCAAACCTTTTTTAGAAAGTATCTCATCATAAAGCCCTAGACACTTCATTTTATATTACTTCATCATTAGCCACATGACCGAAGAATTAGCAGGCTTGTAAAACTGTGAAGTCAATTAAATACATGTACCCTTGCAACTCTAGGGACCTGTGCAATACACTGTTCATATTGGCACATTCTGTGATGTTACCAGTTTGAGTGAAAAAAAAAAAATCAGTCTGAAGACCCTGTGTAGAGATTGAGTACTGATGGGACTCTTCTCACCTTGCTGTCTAAAACGTTAGGTCTCTATTTCCAAGCTAAGCTGCTACAGTGCTCACAGTAGAGGTAAGGCAGAATTCATGGGCCCAAGCAATATCTTTTAATAGAACAACTAATACAACTGGGAAAAAATATGTAGGATTTGAGGCACATTATCCTTTCTTCATATCCGAAATAGAAGCAGCAAACTTCAAAGCTAATGCAAGTTGAGAACAATTGTTCAAAGTTTAGATATGTTAATCAGACCATTTTATAAGGAAGACAGTACTTGTGGAGTACACAAGAGATATTAGTAAGGAGGAGAATGATACAGAAGTCATCTTGTATGGCAAGAAAAAAAAGAGACACATTCAGAAGGGGAGGGTGATCATCTGCAAACCCTCTGTACCCAACAAAAGAAGATAAAAATTGCTCCAAAAAGCAATTTATTTCCTTCTAAGGTAGGTGGGATGAATTACCCCCTAGAGGAGCACGTCATTCTCTCTCTGCTGACTACAGCAAAAGCTTGGGCAATTAGCTGAGAGTTGTCACCTAACTTTTGGAGAGAACTGAAGTTACTCCTGACAAATCCCACTCTCAGTAAGCAATGAGGCATAAAGAATCCACGTGCCAATTATAACAGTAATTAGCATTGTAAAGTTCTGGATTGCTTTAAAAAGCACTGTCACCGTACCTTTTGCTAGCGGTTCCACAGTGATAATCTCGCTGCTGTTGCCTCTTCCTGCAGCAGTCACTGCTACCACCCAGACGCTGTACTGGCGATTCCGGCTCAGGTTGGGGATTCTGTAGGAAAATGAGTCGGGAGAGGCTTCAAACTCGCTGATTACCTGTGGTGGGAGAGACAAATGTTTCCAGACTAAAATAAACAGTATTTGGAGAAAGTCTGCTAAGCTAAGTGCTACAAAGACTCTTACTTCAGCGTATTTTGAATGAGTATCAATCGCTCCAAACAGATGGCAGATGGCAATAAACAGAGCAGACACAATAACTTGTTGCAATCAATTTATATCCAGTGAATTTGGGCCCACATTTTGTTTACAAATTTTTTTAATCCAATTTAGGACTTTTACGTGTCTGTTTATTTTTACAGGATTGGGTAAGTAATTTCAGTGAACATATTTGACAAAATTTTACCACCAATAGTTCTGACAAACCAATTTTGTTTTACACAAAACTTTCCCAACAAAGGATTCAGTCCTGCGAATGTCTTTGTTCACCTAGAACTGCTGTGCTGGTGTTCCTTATCCCTGGGTTTGGTGGCTTATTCCTTCAGTAATGGAGTGAATCAAGAAATAAAACTGTATTCTGTAATAGAATGTTCAAACTTCCCCCGAGTCTAGTTTTGTTTAATCACAAAATTACTTCCATTCAAAGATTCTCAGCAGAAGGTCATCTCAGCTATTTAGCTGCATTAGCAGGAAAGGACAAACGCTGGAAGAAATGCCAGTTCAGGCTACTCTTGTACTGTCACTCAAGTGCTTCAGCCGTGGGCTGCAGCAAAGCCAACCAGCTGCTGAGCAGTACTTGCTTATCGGTGAGATGTTCTGCAGTCTGCTTGAAGTGACCTGTGCGAGGAAAGGTGCAGAGGAATATATAGATTCCTCCAGGGGATGCGGGCTTTGTGCACCTCAGCGCATCCTCCACAGGAAGCTCGATTCCTTGGTGGAGGAGATGGGAAACCTCGTCAGCCCTGAACAGTATTACAGTGCTCAGCATAGCCAGTTTTATTTCTGACACAGGCTTTGTGATTCTTGTATGTAAAAATAGCGGGATAATGAACCATTAGAATGAATAATAAAGACTCACGTCCCTGTGCAATACTGAGCATGGCAATGGCTAACTAACACTAGGCTAAAAATAATTAGGATGTTAATGACGAAGAAAAGAAGATTTTACTAGGAATCAGCATTAAAAATAGTGCATCAATGAAATCTCAACTTGATTCAGGCTGGCAGAAGGTGTGCAAGGAGTCTCTTTGATATACAAATATCTGCTGGTGGTAAAGGCCAATTTCATCTGATTAGCATTTCAAAAGGTAGGTTGACCTGAAAGCATTGGAATATATAGTCCTTCAAAGTGAATTCCAAATAAACAAGGGATGTTTCTGAGGTATCATTAAACACGTCTCAAGTGTGAACTGGTAGCCCGTTTCAGCTACTGAATGGGTCACTGCATTTCTCTATTTTTGAGCTGTCATCTCCTATAGCCAGGTAAAGAGGGGAATTCATCTCATCTCACTTATGAAATCTAGAGTGAAGACATCTGAACCTAAGCCAGTTACCTTGACTCCCTTCAGACACCATGCAAAGAAAAGGTAACTTCTAAGACAAGTTCTTCTGGCCTATTTGAGACACATACATTGCAGTGGGATGAATCATGCCCTTGACGTACCTGTTTCCCCACCAACTATAGAAAAGTCCATATAACTAACTTAGGTATAGTTGTCCATGCTGAAGACATCTGAAGCTAATGTGCTTGTTAACTAGAATACTTAGCTCCCTGGCTTTTACACAAATGTGTGCCTCTATTTGCTGTACAAGAATACATCCTGTTTCCTCCACGGAGACTAACTTTTCTGGGGAGACAGGTTTGGTTCAGCTAACAGTCATCTAGGCTCAACACAAGCCCATATAGGGACCTTGCCATACTTTCTAGCCAATTTCATTTCTCCTGTCAAAATGCCAAGTCAGTTTGTCCCATTTAGCAAGCATTTGGCTGGGTTTCCACTTCTGATATGAAGAGGTCAGCACAGGCAGACACTTCTATTATTATGTGAAATACTACAGCAGGTTTTGAGAACCATCTGTCTTGACATTTACACAAGAATATTGGACAAATGCCCACGGCTTGACAGGCTGGATCTTTGTGAGGTCATACATAAAAATTAATGTATTGATCATGGCACAGGAGGCTGAACTTTAATATTCATGAGGCTGTTTTTTTCCATGAGTCCCATGGTTTATGAAGGGGACATACAGCTGCCTTTGAAAGCCACTCCTAATACTGCAGATCTCATGCTTGAAATGCCTCACTGCTCTGCTCCCCTCTGCAATGGCGGAGGCTGGGACAGTCAGACAGACATATACCCTACATACAATTGCCAAATGCAGCTCCAGGCAATCTGGTTTGAGCTTTTATGTTTGGGATAAGATGAGCAACAGCTAAGCAGAAAAGGAAAACCTCAGCCTTGGACCTACATCACTGGCACTAAGTGCTCCTGCTCTGAGGGATGGAGGTTAAAGACAAAACTAAAAAAACCCAAACAATCCTCCAAACCTCCTCAGGTTGCAATGTAGTCAGCTACAAGAGCAGGCAAAATTGTCTCAAAACAGAGAAGCTCTCTCTCCCTGGAGCTCCAAAGATGGAATAATCACAGAATTAGCTTCTCTAATGCCATTTAAAATGCCTGTCTTCAACTCTGTTCTTTCGCCCACAGAGAACCAGCATCATTCACACATTTGCAACTGGTGTTTTTCCAAATATAAATGCAATTATTCATGGAACTAATTTATTATTTTAATCTGGTAAACAAATCTTCACAGAATTAATGATTCTTATTTTCTTAAAACAAACTGCTGTGGCAAAAGATTTTGGTTTCTAACTGGTTAACATACACCTTCTGTTTCCTCAGCTAACATTCCCTTTTAAACACTTGGGGATGCTCCAGTGACAAAGAATCGATTTTACTTTTAACTTTTGCCTGTCATTTCAATTAGACTAACATGCCAGAGACTTTCATTACACAAGAAGAAAAAAGAGAGCTTTGTCAGCAAAGAGAAGATTAAACAATTGAAATAAGAAATATTTTAAAAGAATGTCACCTTGTCATGTATTGGCCTTTGCATGTGCCAGTCTGAAACATACTGCTGTTTTATCCCAAAAGCAGTAACATGCTTGCTCGAGAGACTTTTTTTCTAGCTTTTTTTTATTATTATTCAGCTCATAGATGGTGGGTTAATTTTTCTTCTGTCTTTAGCTCACTGTCTAAGAAGCACAGACAGGGCCAAGTTTTTAAAAAGCCAGCAAGGGCTGTGGAGAATAAAATGAAATCAAAGTCCTTTATCAGTGTGCAGTCAATCTACTTCTCAAAACAGGCAACAGCAAGAGATGCTGGGGAACAGCCACTGCAGGGAGCATCGTTTTCCTCCAATGCAGCTTCAGCTCTACTGCTGTACTTTGCTTTGTACACTTTGAAACAGTATGCCATCTCCTGGCATTTCTGACTCCTTTAGAAAGCAATTAGGTAGGCAATGTGCACAAACTCTGAGACCTCAGGTTGGTTTTTTTTTATTTTTTGGGTTTTTTTTGGTTTTTTTTTTGTTTGTTTGTTTATTGTGTTTTTTAATGCAGCCTGGAAAAAATCCAAAGAGGTGTGTTAGAAAAAAAATAGGTTTGTAAGAGTTTCCCAAGCAATCAGGGAGTTTCCCAAGCAGAGAGGTAACGTAACAGGCAGCATTTACTACGCACTGAAAGATTATTCAGTCAGAGCAAGCCTGTACCTTGACTACAACTTAATCTACACAATTTCTGATGTAAAATAGGTACACTGAAGATCTCTGTCTCCTCATTCTCAGCAGGTTGTGAGGAAACTTGGAGGTGAACCGAGAAATTCATATGGAGACTTTAAAGACAAGAGTGAAAAGCAAGAAACACCTAAAGTTTGTGGTGTGCATATATGAGTTGGCTACCTGTATATTGGCTGCTTCACCTTGAAAATTAAAAATACATATATATACACTACTTAGAGTGGCATGTGTGTTTTCACTATGAATTTAGGTATAAAATATGGCCATAGAATCATCTAAAAAAAGGACTGGAAGGTCCTTGAGGGTTCACCAAAGTCTATCCTCCCTCTTTAAACCAGGTTCAACTATATCTGCGTACTTTCAGACAGATGTTTGTCCAACGTGATTTTGAAGACAAAATAAATGTAGATTTTGCAACTCTCTAGGCTGCAAGACCTACTCCATTACTTAACTAATCTTACTACTAGAAAGCTTTCCTGAAATATAGTTTGAGTTTCCTGCAATCTAGCTTGAGTTTCCTGCTGCAGTTTAAGCCTGTGTCTTCTTTTCCAGTCTACTAGGAACATGGAGAATAGATTATTACTTTCATCTTTGCACCAGTCTTTAATCTACATGAAGTTTTATCATTCCTTTCCCCATCAGTGTTCTTATCTTTTTACAACTTAACAACCCTGATGCTTTCAACATTGCCCAGAAATCACATTTTCTCCAACAGTTTCTCTAACAGTATCTGCTGTTATCCTTTGGACTCTCTAATGTTTGCCCATAGTCTTCTCAAACACAGTTTCCAAACCTGTATTCAACAATCCCAGGGTATGGCATTTGGCTTTTCACAACAGGATTAGAAAGGTAGCTAATGTACACGAGCACAAGGTAGCATCTTGGGATGCACAATAACCTCAAAATCTCTGAAGAATCTAGCCAATTGCTAGATAACCCAGTACTTTTGTAGTTGGCTATTCATATTACCCTTTTTTTTGCACTTAGCCATACGAAATTTTATCTAACTTTTTTCCAGACCAACTTCCCAGTTCATCAAGATCTGTCTGAATTCTAGTTCTGTCTCCAGTGTACTTGCAATCCCTCCCAGCCTTGTATCTCCTGAAAATTTAATAAGCACTCTCGCTATTTCATTATCCAGGTCACTAATGGAACCACTGAACAGAAGTGGACTCAAGAGGGATGCTTGTGCTGCTCTCTCCTGCCCACAGCAACGAACCACTGGTTTCATAGCCTCCCATAGAACAGCAATCAGTTTTATATCTAGCCTGAGCTGTCTCAGTGAAACCGTGTTTGCCTAGCTGGGTTTCTCTCAATAAATGCTCATCCTCTGGGTTTATCTCCATTGCTAAACGGGACAGAGCCAAGTAGTGTGTTGAGCACTCCACCCGGATGATCCACACCACTGTGTATCTTGACGTCTAGCTCAGTTTTGTACTACTGTAAATAGCTCTCCAAAAAAAATCTGCTTTAGAGGGACTAGGGCTAAGAAAGACATCAGTCAATGTCACATACTCTTCGGGCCAGATTCTGCTCCTCAGCCCTTGCTTAATCAGCAGTACAGATGAGGCCTACAATGAGAACTGAGTCTTGTTAGTAATTAAATTAAGTTTTTAGTTCTACAAGGTCAAAACACAGAGTTCTCCATCTTTTTGCACAACCCCATCACAGAATTGTCTGCCCTGCTGTACTTCAGGCCTTCATTGCTCCTGGAAATCACATTTTAGAGTCTCTTGGACTGACAAGTTATCCAGTAATGGGGGCTATAAAAAGTTGTTTCTACCTGGAAGCAAACTGGGTTAATATGAAATCAATACGTTACTGTATTTATAAAGAATGAACTTCAAGTTCTGCATCCCTGAACAGAATACAAAGACCACTGATGTGCCCTCTCAGTGAACTCTCTAAAGATGTGAAACTCTGCCTGAGGTCATGTACTAGTACTTTTCTCCAGGACTGCTGGCTTTTGCCTTGCTTCACAGATGGACAGACTTGTCAGAGCTGCAAACAACCACCAATCCTGGACCACAGTTTTCAGTAAGACTCTGGTTACCACTTTGGTCATATAATGGTTTCTGTTCAGGTCTTGCTATTTTGGCTCATGTTTTGAAACATGACATCTGTTTTTCACTCAGCATTATTGAAGATAACTGTTGTAAACAGAAGCTGTGCACAAAACAGAATGCAGCTTCCATATAAAATTTTATCTTTACCTTAAATGAGTAACTGAAAGGTTAGAAAGTGTAAGATGGAACAGCAGAGGCAGCTGCCTGCCTTCCCACCTGCAGGAAAACCTTCCAAACCCATTTCCAGCAACTACAACTGGAAGACAGCCTGCTGGCTGAACTTCCAGGTAACCCATGCAGTCAAGGAGTCTATTGATTGGGAGACATGAAATACACCACCTGTTTGCCCCTTTGCAACAACTCACAGAGAGCCCATCAGCCTCCTGGGGATCATGATAGGGAAGCTGCATGTGGTATAATGGGCTTGTGACCACAGGAAGGTCAGGAGACCGCCTGCTGGGCTGTCAGGAGTGCTGCTGCCTCCTTTGGTGGCCCCAAGAAACCAGCAGGTTTGTTCAGAGCATTTCAGTCAATTCACAAATTGTATGACCCCCATCTTGTTGCAAGTGCTCTGTCCTCTATATGATACAGAAGGGAATGTGATGAATTCACACCTGCTGAAATATGCTGCAACTGACACCAAGGACTTACTGTCAGACTATATTGACATACCCATATGTGAGACTATGTAGTGAGACAAGACCACAGTTTTATGAAAAAATCAATATCAAATTTGTTTTAGTAGGGCTTTGCAAGGAGACCTTTTAAAAAACATATAAAACAGCACATCTTCAGAATTCATTTATACTCTGTAACATCTCCCTTGAAATCTGCTCCATGACAAAAATAAGATAGGCAAAAATGTAAAGATGACAAAGCAATTAAAAGAATGTATGTGCTATGTCTGAGAACTGGTAACAAAGCTGTGAAATAACTATGAAAAAGCTGTAAACAGTATGTGTGGTATACTAAAAAAGGTATATTTTAAATACCATTCAAAATTAGTTTTTAAAATAACCTCAACATTATGCACTAGTTCTATGCTATATAAAGATCAAGAATTAATAAACATAAACATCTTAATGCTGTAAGAAGTACTATATAGACATAGTGATACATACTGCTTGTAGTACACAAATCAATGAACATATATTTGAAATTCAACCTTACAGATTCTGCTGATTCTAAATAAGCTTCCATTCAATAGCAACTTTATCTGCTTCTGCCAGTTACCTCCCCCCTCTTTTAAGAGACTTTCAGCATCTCTTGAATCACTGAAGCCTCTACAGTGTGTGACAACAAATCAGTTCTGTCTTATAATTGCTTTTGCTCTACTTTCCATGCCTTTTATTCCAGTCTTTAAAACTGGAAAGGAACCAGGAGTCAGAGAGTATGATGCAAAGCTACCTCATGTTGAGTTAAAATTTGGGCACATCCCATGTGAAATCAAGACAAGACCTGTGTCTGCCTGAAAGAATTGTGTGGAAAAGACCTGGATGCTGGGAATTTATGTCAGCTAATTCTGGTTCTTTAAAGATCTAGGTTAAGATAATTGCATATACTTTCATAAAATCTCGTTTCAGATGCATATCATCTGGTTTAAGATAACCATATATTCTTTCTCTAAACAAAGAGAAGGGAAGCTTTTGGAAGAATATTGATCCAGCTTCTCCCAGACATCTAGCTTCTTTCCTTGATGAAAGGAAAGCCTTGATGACCCCAGAATTAGCACAGATATCTCTCTTCGAGATGCCTGAAGTCAGGTGAGCTGAATCCCATCTTGAGTCTACAAGTTACAGAGACAGAGCGGAGATGACTCTGTTCTTTCAAAAGGCAACCACCAAAGTCTCCTGTGTATGGTTTTGATAGGATATCGGTAATACATTGCAAAGAATATCCTCTAGGTGTTTTCTGGAAGATTCTGCATGTCTTTATACTGAGGAATGTATCTCAAACATACAGGACTTCGTAAGAAACAAGATATTTAGATATTCAGCCTAAGTGCCTAAGTGCTTTCCACTGAGACCTTTTAAAAATTATGTGACCAGAGTTGGGAGGTTGCAGTCTATGCGTTTGTGGAAGAGAGGAAGGAAAGCTAAAGACAGAGTCTGATTCACGCCTCTTTTTCCACTGAACAGAAAAAACTTACTGTAATACACAATGAATGGGGAATCTGACTATAGTTTTTCCCTCAATATAGTGCTCTACAGATTGACAGAAAAAGATATATAGAGATGTGGTAAACAGATGAATTATCTAGTCACTATTGCTGCTGGTGGTGGTGGTGGTTATCCTATCACAGGACTGACCAGCCAGAATGTACATGGGAATGGCATCTTGTGCAGACATCATACGCCGATTATTTAATTTAACAGCAGGTTAAACCATGCAATTTTTATCTCTTAGTGGGTTTAAACCAAAACCAAAAAAAAAAAAGAAACAAATATAGACATCTAATAGGCTTAAGAGTATGTTTCTCACATAAAAAGAAATATACCAAAAAGACTAGTAACCCCTCTGCCCCAAACAGTCCCAGATGTTGGTAAGTTTCCAATATCAACTGTGTTCTCAAGTAAATTGACTTGGGTTTTGGCCAAATATAAGATTGTTTCCTTCTTCTGCCCCATTACTTCATATCTGCTCATCTCCCCCATCTTCCAAACCCAACTGTTTCTCAGAAGTATTTTCAGACCAAAATGAATCTTTTTGTATCTTTCTAAATCGTTTGAAGAAGTCCAGAATTGTAGAATTACAGTTTTCAAAGATTCTTTCAGGCACAGGTCACCTGGGGCTGACTGTAGGGTTTGCACTATGAGATAACTTCTATTCATCACCCCTATTTCAGCATCGGGGTCTGCTATGCGTTCTGATTTGTCATCTGGCTAATCCAGCTAATACTCTTATCATGACAGCATCATCTGGGATCTTTGCAGGAACATTCTTATTCCATTCATTTGGTTTGACAGCATCTTTCTCTGGAATTTCTTCTCCTTTCAGTCCTCACGCTTCTGATCATTTGGGACCTCAGTCAAGGTGGGCTTAAGGGAGAAATCACGTATCTTAGCAGAATCCCACAACTAGCAACAGTTTGATCAACTAACATTTCAAGACTGTTGCCAAGATTCAAGACCAGAGAATAAGCTGGTTCTTCATATCAGAAAAGTAGGTTTTTAGATTTGTACCTGGATGCTTTGCAAGCTTCTTGTCATATTTGCCAGTCTTTGGGTACCCGTGCTGAAAACTGAAATGCAATCTGTAGTCTTCCTCAAATAGAGTTTTACTGTGACATTGATCAGAGTTTGGTTCAGGGGCTTTGGGGAGAAGCTTCACAGAGGTACCGCTGTACTCTGCTCTATGGAAATTCACTTCATACTGCACAGTACGGGATTTGATGTCAAACAGAAAGAGCTTTAAAAGTCTGGCAGAGATAGGACTACTGAGAACTCAGAAACCTGAGGTGGATAAGAAACATTTAATCAAAGGCAAGGGAATTCACATTTAAACATAACAATCCCTCTTGTAATGTGCTGAACATTTATGGGTTTGGTTTGGTATTAATAACATGTTTATCGAATGTCATGCCCAAGGGAACTTTGTGCAGCACAGACAGCTTTTCGCAGTAATGATTACAGTTTCAGTAGTGCAGCTTTTCTGATGGAGAAATCATACACTGCACACACAGCTAAACAGATAGACGCCCCTTTGCAAAATGGAAAACATCACTGACAACTATGGAGAAGTCAGTCCACTCTGCTTAGAGAGGAACATGCTGCATCAATGAAAGCATCCCTCCAGAGCAGCAGACGCCTGTGCCACAGTTCTCTTTGCCATGGTGGTGGTGTGGGCAGCAGGAGCATGTGTCAATAACAATGCTCACAAGCTAACTGATGAGTGCTTGGATGGGGAAAGCTTGAGTGGGCTCGTAGTCTTGCAAGAAGGGACCCATTGGGGAGTGGGGGAAGCCAGAGCGCTGCTGACTGGTAAAGCCATCGCTACATCAGTTATCAGAGCGGGTATGTAGAGAGGCCCAGCAACTCTGCTCAAGACTGCATGTGGTGTTGAGAACCTGAGTTACACAACACAAAGAAGGAAGGACAGCAGGAGGACATGCTTAAACAGGGAGTGGAAGGTGGCAGCCAGGATATTGGAAGGCTGGAAGTTGTGACTTCTGAGAATGGGAAAGAGACTCCTGCACTTGCAGATCTGCAAATTCGGAATAAGTGTAATACCCTGTGCACTGGTGAGGATGAACAAGACCCATCAGAGGATCCAACAGAGCCATCTCAGCCTTAACCTAGTGTCTACGCAAAAGGAAAAAGGCATGTGATAGTTATTGGAGACTCTCTCCTGCAGGGGATGGAGGCACTGACCTGCCAATCTGACGTAATATTTTGGGAACTCTTGCCAAGAGTCATCCAGCCCTTGGACTATTTTCCCTTGCTGCTTTTCAATGTGGGCACCAACACTGGCAGAGGCAATGTGAACCATATCAAGAGTCACAATAGAGTTCAGAAGATGAGAGTGAAGAGCAAGGTGGCCCAGGTGGTGTCTCCTCAAACCTTCTGATGAGGCAGAAGGCTCGAGCAGGAGTCAACTGATGTTGCAGGGTTGGTTTGGCAGTCAGGGCTTTGTCTTTTATGACTGCAGAATGTCAAGGAATGAGAGCTGCTGAGCAGGGATGGCATATATCTGGCGAAGGGCAGCAAGAGTGTCTTTGCAAAGAGGCTTGCTAACCTATTGATGAGGGACTTAAACTAAGTGTGGTTGGGGAAAGCTAACATAATAAAGAAGCAATCGCACAAAGGGGAAACGCAGATGTGTCCAGGAGACAACATTACAGAAGATCTCACTTTTCTGCTGTAAAAGCAGTACAATTTAGGACCCATCTCAAATACCTGTCCACTAGTGCATGCAGCATAGAGAACAGTAATCACAGAATCACAGAATCACAGAATCACAGAATGGTCAGGGTTGGAGGGGACCTCTGGAGATCATCTCGTCCAACCCCCCTGCCACAGCAGGGACACCTACAGCAGGTTGCACAGGACGGCGTCCAGGCGGGTTTTGAATGTCTCCAGTGTGGGAGACTCCACAGCCTCTCTGGGCAGCCTGTTCCAGTGCTCTGCCACCCTCAAAGGAAAGAAGTTTCTCCTCATGTTAAGATGGAACTTCCTATGTTCAAGTTTGTGCCTGTTCCCTCTTGTCCTATCACTGGGTACCACTGAAAAAAGACTGTTCCTATCTACCTGGCACCCTCCCCTTAAGTATTTATAAGTATTGATAAGATCCTCCCTCAGTCTTCTTTTTTCTAGACTAAAAAGACCCAAATCCCTGAGCCTTTCCTCATAAGAAAGATGCTCCAATCCCCTAATCATCTTAGTAGCTCTTTGCTGGACCCTCTCCAGCGGTTCCCTGTCCTTCTTGAACCGGGGAGCCCAGAACTGGACACAGCACTCCAGATGCAGCCTCACCAGGGCAGAGTAGAGGGGGAGGATGACCTCCCTCGACCTGCTGGCCACACTCTTCCTGATGCACCCCAGGATGCCATTGGCCTTCTTGGCCACCAGGGCACATTGCTGGCTCATGGTCATCCTGTGACATGGATTTACCAAAGACAAATCACATTTGACCAACCTGATTGCTTTTTATGACAAGGTGACTGGCACTGTGGACAAGGGGAGGGCAGTCGATGTTGTATGCCTCAGCTTTAGCAAGGCCTCTGACTGAGTCTTCCACAGTCTTGTTATTGTTTACATACTGGAGAGCAGGGCTGCTGTTCAGAGGAACCTAGACAGGTTGGAGGATGGAGTGACTGGAGTCTCATGAAGTTCAAAAAGAGCAAATACAAAGTCCTGCATCTGGGACAGAATAACCCCATACACCAGTAGAGCCTGAGGGCCAGCTGTCCAAGAGGCAGCTCTGCAGAAAAGCAGGTCTGGTATTAGCAACTCTGCATTCATAAGAGTGTAGTCAGCAGGTCCATCTTTCCCCTCAACACTGCACTTGTGAGATTGCATCTAAATACTCCATCCAGTCTTGGGCTCTCCAGTGCAAAAAAAAAATATGGATGTACTGGAGCAAGTATGGGACAGGGCTGTGAGGGTTGGTCAGGAGGCTGGAGCACAGCGTATACATACAAGAACAAGCTGAGCCAGCTAAGTCTGTCAGCGTTAAGAAGAGAAGGCTCAGGAGAAACTTTATTGCCATCTATGTATACTTGATCAGATGACACAGAGAAGATGGGGCCAGGCTTTTCTCGAAGCTGCAGGGTGGGAAAAGTGCCAACATGGGAAATTCTGATGAACTGGGGAAAAAAATTTACCATGAGACCCTGGTCGAATATTGGGTCCCCCATAGAGGGACCATGTGATCTCCATGCATGGAAGTGTTCAAGACTTCACTAGACAAGTCCTTGAGCAACCTGATGTAATTAAACTTGCTTGGAGAAGGGGATTGGAGTAGGAGACCTCTAGAGAAAGCTTCCAACCTAAATTCTCTTATTCTGTGGAAGTTTAAAAATGGAAATCCAGTTGGCCAAAATATGTATGCAACAACTGAAACCAAACACTGTGTGCATATGTGCTAATGTGCATCACCGAGAAAAAGAAACACATTAGATTGCCACCAAGATGTTTCCTAAGTTAGATGGGGGAAAGGCTCCAATAAAACTCCTATGACATTTTAGGCCATTGGCAGTATTGTAAACCTTTCACGTCTGAACACTTTCCAATCACAGTTGCCCAAACAAGTTCTGCTTTTAGCTTTCACTGTCAGGAAATCGGATAGCAATAGCGAGGACATCTTATTCCACATCTTAATATGAGTGGAATGAAGACAAGAACCAACTGACAATGTCCTGAAAAGGAAAATCACTGAGAAGGAGAGTGGTGTCCATTTATTATCCTTTTATAGTGCAGTTCTACTTAGATGACTCTTTTCCATTAATCTCCAGGCTTTCCACGGAGAAAGCAGAAGGCTGATGCACAATTTAATGACCTGCTTTGTTGGAAACAGCAGGATAAGCCTGTTTAATACGTTTGCTCCTATTAGTGAATGACTGATTAATGGATCACCCCCAACAAAACCCCAACAGCAACAACAATTACTGCACTTTTCTAATCAACAAAGCAAAATAGATTTTAACATGTGTATTTCTGATTGAGTGATGCAATACTGTTTGTTGACACCCAAATGATATAGTTGGTCTGTATTTCCTCAGCTATTAACCTCTCTCTGCTTTCCCTGTCAGTTCTAATACTTTCTCAGCTCTTCTTGCACCAGGAAATCCTGCTTCTTAACCTTTGTTTCCCTGCCTTCAGCACACACCATGCTTCTTTCTGTGTTGCTTTTTACCTGTTCTGAGATTACAGTTTCCCAGGCTGGCTAGCCATTGCATGCTTTGTGTCACAATGACCTTTTCCGGGCACTTTCTGCCATCTAAATTTTATTTAATCTAATCTCATTGTTTCCTCCTTATGTAGTGTACTGACCTGAATGCAACAAGAGGTTGGTTGGTGGTTTTGGGGTTTTTTTTGGTTTTTTTTTTCAGGAATCACCTAAATATGATTTTCTTTTGCCCTTTTAAAAGCCCTAGCAATACATATCTACAACTCAAGGCAACAGGTGCTGGAGCAGCCATCTAAGGCGGCTCCCCCCGCCACCAAGTAGGAGCCGAACCACCCCGGCTTGTTTGCTAGGATCCAAACCATGTGCAATGTCTATGGCACCACTGGGACAACCCATACTGACAGGATAGCATGGCAGCCCATACTGCAGCTGCTAGCACTGCCTGTTGCTTCCCTGAGGCCTGGGCAGAATGAGCACGATGAGCGTCCTGCCGGTATGCTGTGGATAAGCACACCTAGAAGGAAGCTGGCCAACATGGGGCCACTACGGGTGGTCTTGAGAAGCCAGCTCCTGCAAGGAGTTGGACATGGATGTGGGAGGAAACGGGGTCAACAACTGTGCGAACATGGGCTATGAGTTAGCATAGAGCATAATTTTTTTAACTTAAATTCTGTTATGTTTTGTGTCCTATATTTGAAGAATGAAGGACCCATTAAGACATATTTCTGTATTTTTTCCTATATTTGCAGAATAAGAAAGAGAAAGTTCTGCCTAATAATGCCTATACAATAATATAGGCACAACAACTACATAGTATGATGTTGGATCTTTGCTTGCCCTTTATCTTGGCTAAAGAATAGACTGCAGTGGAGAATCATTTTTATTTTTCATACATTAATCATATTTGTGGCTTGAAACATCCCAGGCAAATACTGTCCTTAGGTTACAGAATATTTAAAAAGGAAATGTCTGCATCCCTCTGTACAGGGGCAGCAGAAGTTTTAACAGCTTTTGCCCATGCAAAGCAAACTGAACTGTGCAAAAGGTAGCAAATCTGCAATTTATAATACATCAGGGTCATATGACAGTTGTGCTTTGTAATAAAAACCATGCATAACAGTTAATTTGTTTTCCTGTTGATGACATAAACATCAAAGCAGTGTTCTTGTGTAAAGGACTGTCTTGTTAGCCTAAGTGTCTGAAGTGCACTGTATTGACTTGTTCTCAGCATACACACACTGCTTGTAAAATGTAATCTGCAAAGAATATAGCCTTCCCATAAGTTTACCTTATTGCTGTCCCTTTGTCTTTCTCCTCACTGATGCTTAAAAACTGAGTTTGTCTTTCTGCTTAAATAGCACACTTTTTTAAAAGTTATTTTGCATCCAGGGCTTTGACTGAAGGAAGAAGTCTGTTCCGGATGTTTTTATGACACTATACCTACAACTACAGCACTTGTTATGGTGGCAGAAGAGATGAGAAAGACACAGGTCTTCTATTTATTCCCCTCCCCACACTAATTTAAGACCACTTTTGCTGTCAACTACATGTCTCTGCCAACAGCGAACTATACAAGAACTTCCTTGCGATATATAGACTATATCTGCACAGAAGTGTTAACATTCAAGCACGTCTGCAGCAGACTGCAAAGCTAGCTATGAATAAAACAATTTTTTATTTCACAATCCTTTTAAGGGTAAAAGATAACAAAACATTTTGTTAGAAATAAAGTTGGAGGAGTGAATCATATACTGAATGTGTCCTGAGTTCTTGCACTTCTTTAGAGATGTCCAACTTAGGTTCTGGAAGCTGACCACTGCGTGTGATCAGTGCGTCACTCACCACACAGGGCTGATACAGAAGACCTGCTCTGCAAGCCACAGCTCGTGCTGATCTGCAAAACGCTAACGAGAAGTGGTACAGGGACTGTCCTCATAGATCCATATTGTACATATATGTACACATATGAGCATGTACATATAGATATTTATATGTACAACCCTGCCCCCACTTCACGCACACAGGTAACAACAGGATAACTATACATGTATACATTAACACTTAATAGAAATCACAAACACCTCCAAGTGCCTCTACCTTGGGCTAACATAAACAGCAATACCCTCACCTCATGCCATAACAAACACCACAAAAATACAGCAGTAAAATTCAGTACAGGCCAAGACTAGCAAAAAGATTAACTATTCTTGTCATTGTCCATCACTGAGGTACTGCAAAATGTAACCATACAATAAGCAGGCTTAAAAAAATAATTTTGTATAGGAGAGAACTGCATATTAGAGAAAAAAATTTTTAGCTGAGGATGTTTATTTTCTTGGTGATGTAAACATATAAAAAATGGTTGCTAGCACAGCCGCAGGAAGAAACACTGCAGCTTTATGCATGGTAAGTAACTAGCAAGAGCCACCAGCACCACCTGGTGTTCTCTCCAGACCCCCAGGGAAGCGCTTGGTCCCCGCTTAGACCAGAGCCCCAACAGCAAGGTCCAGTTCTGTAAACTCCCACCTCTTTAACCCACTGTGTGCCATAGAAATGTATGAACCATGATGGAAAAATCTCTGTCTAATTTACAGTTAAACAGTTTGCACAAGATAGTTTGGTTTGCATGGCTACAATTATTAAATTAACAGAGTTAGGAGTCAGTAGTCCCAAAACACAAATTAAGCGAAGACCTCCAACCCCTAGCTTTGGACGTGACTAATAAACCCTGCTTAAAAGAGGATGTATCAGTTTAAGCATAGCCGTCAATAGACACATACGTTTTACCTGTCTCCCCTTGAATACCTGCAGAATTAGTTCACTTGCTGGGAGAGTGGGAGTGGGCTGGGTGAGGCTGTGTCTGCCTGCAGGATCACATGCAGACATACCCTCTGGCCTTCCTCTCTCTCAGCCGTCTTTGAAAGCAAGCCTGAAGCACTTCTGGAAATTTCCCTGTTAAACTCCTCCTACTTCTGGAACAATATTTTCCCTGTGTGTTAAACTAAGTTTGCATTTTGCAACTTGCAATGCTACCTTTGATGGGACGTCCTGCTTAAAAAATAAACCAAAACCTTGGATAAAAACTGAGTAAGTACTTTTTCAGTGCATATTAAAATAAATATGCATGGGTATTTACAAAGAGCCATTGACCCTTGTGTTTAAAGAGAACTGGATTCCTTTGTGACTCAGAGAGAGAGAAAGATACCTGACATTCAGTTCTGTTTTTCTTTTGTCACTTTCTCAATAAGTAATAGCATGTAGACCTAGAGTGGGCAAATACTCCAGGCACAAATAAGCTTATTCACAAGCAAATATGTTCCTTCATAAGTCATTATGCTCCTTCACACATGAATACCCAAGCCAAAAAGGTAGGAACTTGCATGAAAACACAAGTCAGATTCAGCAATTGGGTGTATAAATACATGCCTCCAGCTAAAGCAGGGCTCTACATAGCTTGCAGCTGGTCCTGTAAAAGGTCACTGAGTAATTTCTGAAAAAAAACCCCATGGCTTAAAAGATACTCAACTTTAGTTGTGAGTTTTGACATGATTTGTAAGTCAGCACTCTGCAGTAAGTTCTAAGTACTGCAAAAGTTTGATAGGTGGGATGAAACAAAACCGACTCTCAGTCACCCCATAGCCCCAGGATCTCCCTTCGCCCTTGCTTAGGGGAAAGAACAAATGGCAGGAAAGGAAGTGGCAAGGAAAGAGTCAAGCACTGAGCATCTGCAGACAGACAGTTTCAGCCCCACAAGTCAGTGAAGCACTTCTGTGGTTGCCCTGTGGGACTTACTGTGGGGTAGGGGTGTGAGCAGAAGACAGTGTATTTCCGAATGATGCCGTTCAGCTTGAGGGGAGGGAGCCAGGACACGAAGACGGTGGAGGCTGAAGCTGCAGCTGCTTTAACACCAGCAGGAGGACCTGGAACTGGAAAAACAAGATGTGTTAAGAGTGGTCCAAGGCAGGCACTCAGTCATCCTAGTGTAACGGAGGAGCAAGAAGGAAAAGCGGAGCATGCTGCTTTGGTAACTGTGCCCCTGTGAACCAAAGCAGACACCCTGTGCTAAGAAGCAGCCTCTACGCTGCCCATGCCAGGGGAGAGGGTTTAGAGGGCTGTGCCCCCACCCCTAAGGGGGTAAACGCTCTGCTTCAGGGGGCCCCGAAGCAGAAGCTGCCTCTGACGGTTAAACTTTTGTGAAGTATCATCATCAGCCTGCATGCATGAAAATATGTTAGCTGTGGCCAGTGAAATTGCCAAACAATATATCATTATAAACTGTCAATGTTGAGACATAACTCATGCCAAATTATTATTAACTGTGTAAATAATATGCATATGAATGGTTTAATGGATATACACAGTAGACCTGTGAATTTAATGAAGTGGAGAGCAAATGAGCTGTAGTCCGAAGCAGTTAGCACTGCCTGATGTGACCACATATCTATTTTTCTAATTACATCAGCTATCTATATAAGCCCTTGAAAACCACCACAAAGAGAATAAAAAAACCTCCTCTCTAAAACCACATAGAAAAAGCTTCAGCTAGGAAATGCTAACATCTTGGTGCATAATCTTAACTGTATCTCTTCACAGATGGAAAACCTCTTATCCATCAAGCTGATCTTCGTAGATGGATCCTTAACCTTTGTTCTACCTTATTAAAGTAGGTATTATGGTGGTACAAAACTTTGCCTATAAAGGGAAGCCAGACAGCCTGGGGTCTAAATTTGCTTAGCTTTGTGGCTAGCTACTTCAGGTTGTAGAAAGCATACGAGGAGAACTTCAATTTTATATCTCTATAGGTACTACTGGAAGATCTAAGAAAACTGACAGATAGACACCACTCAGTGCAACGTTTCTGAATATGCATTTTCTATTTATAGTGTGTTAAGAAAGCTAATAAGGCATCAAGTGAGAATGTCCTGATTATAATTGCATGCAAACCCAGCCCCTCGCTGCAAAGGGGCTAATTCAGTTAGCAGTTCTATCCAATGCAGAGTAAATATTGATGCTTGACAGCATTCAACTTGTTATTTATACCCAGCTCATTAGAAATGCTATTTGCTCCCGCTGCTGAAGAGTGAAAGCTAGCTCTCCAGGGTAATTACTTAACCCACGGGAGGATTCCTTTACAGTTAGTAATGTTTTCTGGAAATCACTGCAAATAGACGTATGAGGTTAAAGTAATTTATTGTTAAATTAGGGTGTGATCTATAGGGACAGGTTCTGACGGTAATCGGTCACGGCTGTCAACTGTTGTGGGATTAACTCAGAATTCATATAGCATTTTCCAGTCAATGGACATATGTGGAAAACATTGCTTGTCAGTGGGCTGCTGTATTACTGTCTGGCATACAGACCAGAAGAAAGAGGGGTTAGAAAGAAAGTCAGGAAGCCATATAGTCTAATTTCTGAAGCTTTTCTAACCCAAGCAGCCCTCTGTCTCATCAGAATCAGGCAACAGTTTTTGCAGTGGTGCCAAAATTATTCTGAATGTTCTTTTATTACTTCTCTTTTTGCTACATCGTCTTTGTTTGCTGGGTTGTGCATGTGGAAATCACTGTGTGTGGGGAAGTGTTTACATTTCTTTAGCAAGAATTCTGCAGACTGTCATCTGATGCCTTACAGACTACCCTTGTCCTCTGTCCAGAGGGTAAAGTCATTGTTCAAACTCATCCCCTGGCCTTAAACAAGATTATTATGAGTTAGTTCAGCATTACCTGAAACATTTGTCACTAAACACGGGTTCCTTAAGTATCTGAAGAAGTGGTGGTGGAGGAATGTGGTGCCTGCCTTACCTTGGAGAGGAAAGGCCCCAGTCTTGCTATGCTAACTTAAGGTATTTTCTCTCATTGCCATTGCATCCTGTAGCCTTACTAGCTTCAGTCATTACGAGACAGCAGTATTAGGAGACCTAGACTATCTTATTGAATTCTCCATGGATCATTATTTAGCACACAGATTCCCACCCAGCAAAGACAAGCTAAATGTGCACAATACCATAGTTTCTTTTTTTCCATGGTCATCAGGGGTAAAATAATGGTAAGAAGTCGGATGACAACCAGAGCTGAGCACAGAGAGCCAAGGACTGCTTCTAGCCAACTTTGCAACCTTACAGGGAGCAGATTTGGCAAATTTAAGATCAAAGATAGCCTCATTCTCCAAATAGCAAGGCTTTGAACGACACGGAAATAGCATGCTGCTTTCATGTGGAGGAGAACACTTTGTATTCTTGACAGTGCAAGTGGAATGCTAATGCAGAGAAGGCAATTATACTGATACGACTAGGCCGGAAAACAGCATTTAGATGTGCTGGATAATGGGGAGGAGCTCCAGGAACTTTCTCATTCCCCTTTTCATAAGCAGAGAGAGATTATCACCATTTTTCTTTACAGTACTGAACAGCAGGGAGGCAAAGGCACTGAGCACTGGGCACTTAAGAGCGGTATCACCAATATATTAGAAAACTGAACCCTGCTCCGTAACAAGTTTTTAATTCTGTACCACACAAGACTATCCTATTGACTATTAGATTTATGAAAACCAAAGCAAAATAAACTCCTGACTGCTACTGGTACTGCCTTTGTTCATGTAGATATCCCACCTACAACTTATACCTATGCTACCCAAAATACATTCACATGTGCTGTCCACCCCTCATTCACTCTGAACTGGCCTCATCTTAATCACACCATTTCTATCAAATCCTGCCAGTTTCACAAGGGGAACATTTATTATTCTGCACCTTGTTTTGTTCATCAAAAAGATAAAACTGGAGATCTCTGACAACAACAAAAAAAAATGCATTAAGGGGTCATTGAGGGCAATTTTCCATCATAGCGCGCAGGTGATGAACTGCACAGCCATCCTCACCAGCTGAACGAGCCCAAGCAGAGCTGTGTTCCAAAGAGTACTGATCATACACCTGATTGGATTTATGCTTATTAATTTTAGAATAAATGCAAAGCTTTGTCAGATGGTATCTGTATTTTTCTCATGCCAGTCGCAGAGAAGCTTGGTGTCCAGAGAGAGAAAGGAGAGGAGGAAAAATCTCTCTGGATTCAGGCAGAGTCTTACGATGAGGCTGGCAAAGGGGTTTAATGTTATTCCTCCTTCCTCTCTGCCGTAGTCCCTGCTGTTCCCTTGCTGCAGCTTTCCGCTTCCTCTGAATGCCGACCTCTCCAGCAGAGGAGAGCTGGAAGGACAGCACTGCTGCACCGAGCAAAGTCTTCTGCGATATACAAACAGCTTTCTGGTAAGAATGCATTTTCTCAAAAGAAACTGATATGAGAGAGAAACATGCATCCTCCTGCATCACAGATACCCCAGAAGCATCCTCTGCCAGACACTCAGTAAAAAGCAGCCAGGCTGGGCCAAATTGCCAACTGCAGGAAGCTTTCCCTGGGAGGGTCCCTGGGGGCTGTGTGCTCCGCTGGCCAGTTCTGCCCGAGGTCAGAGGCATTGCTGCCTCATGTGTCGGGCTTTTACAGGGAGCAAATTCATTGTCTTGACTACAGTTTTCTGATATTGCATTTGCAGTGGAGAAAGAGAGAGGGAATTTGTTAAGCCCCCATTGCTACGAAGTGGAGTAGCTTTTGAAACTGTACTTTAAACATAGCGAGGAAGAGAATTTGAAGAACTACTTTAATTTTTAATGATTCGGTAAATTAAATCCTCAAGTGAAGAGGACAATCAGCTTATTAGAAACTGCAAAGTGGAAAGTGTAGGGGACAAAACCACAATGAATTCTTAAAAAATTGGGCATTTCTGCTTGGCTTATTTTTCTGCCAGGAGGAACTTCAAGAAGAGCAGTTTCTTTTTCCAAAGGCTAATGAGGGAAAAAAAAGCTAGACAAGACCCATAAATATGATCACATTGAAAGGAAAGCTCATTTTCTGTTATTTGCTAGAGCTGTTCCCATTTCCTAAGCTAATCAGCAGCAATGTCTGACCTCTGGTGTCTAAAATCAGTATCAAACACTACAAGAACTCGAAGCTTCAACTCATTTCATCCAGCCTGAGTGCTCTTCTCCCTGTGTTACTCTTATTTTGCCACATTGGAGATCTCAGGCCTGCTAAAGAAATTCTGGCTTGATGTCTTTAAGCTGAACACCAACAGAAAAGTCCCAGACCTGCCTTTCAACAGCAGCAACGGAACGTGCTGCACCATTGATTTTACAAAGAAAAATTTCACCTAATGTAAAAGAAATAAATGAAAAAAGGAAAAGAAATTAATGGCATGATATAATGATGGGGAGGGCTTGGCAACCACTTAAAAATATCTCAGATTTACAGATTTTATTAGGGGATGGTGGAATATCTTGTGTCATGATTTTAGCCAGAGAAGGTCTGGGAGCAGAGATATAAGATTTCCAGATCTAAGCTCTGTTAAGATTGCAATTATTTGTATTTCACATGCTGAGAGAGTGTTCAAACTAACTTTAGGGCAGGATCTTCCAGATGCACTGAAGTTAGGCCTACTGAATCCTTAGAATAATTCCTTAGAAAATTACAGAAAAAATATCTGTTCTTTCTGAGGAATGAGGCACCGTTCTATGCATACGGTTTGGCAATGTGAATGCTCTTTTCCCATTTAACTTCCACAAGCTTAAGGATATTTAGACCTGGGACTTTGGTTTTGGCTTATGTTTAACTGCAGCCCTTTATGTATTCCACTCTAAACCTTTACTGCCTTTAATAAAAAGTTGTGAAGCTGAAGCAAAACATAAAATCATTGTATTTTCTGGAAATGCATTTCAGTTTAGTTTTCTGGACAAAAGATTTAATGAGTGGAACCACTGTGAGGCATCAGAAAACATCTGAAAAGGTTAGTCACACTGCCTCGGGGTGAATTGTTATTGAACTGCCAGGAGGATTAAAGATGAGAGATGAGCTTTTGCACAGCAGCCAAAAAATATTCGGGGCTTCTGATGTTTCAGAACTGTTGCAAACTGGAGACAGGTCACAGAAGATGGATGGGTGTATGTGTTAGGGGGAGGTAGCAATAGGCCCAGTAACCCTTCAGGTAGGAAATACTGTTATCAAGCAACAAGTTATCCATCACTCTCCCCGGCCATCAGGGCAGAGAGAAGTATTCAGCCCACTTTGCAGCAAAAGAGATTGCATTATGGTGGATCCTTAACTGGTACAGGATATTTAGGGAGGCTACGGAGTCCCCATGACTGCAAATTTTGGAGAAAAGATTAGTAAATATCAGCGATGACTGAGATGTACCTGATCCTCTTCAGGGCAGAGGAATGGTCTTTTGTCAGCAACCTTTCAGGAGCAGTACACCATTTTTTTGTTGTCTGCGGGGAGAGACAGGTACTGCTGGCACCACTTCTGCCATCTGATCAATCCCAAAAGTTGAAGGAACCTCACACAGAGACAGGATGCTATCTGCATCCAGGCAAGTTTTGGTAGCTTTCAACTCCCATCAATATTTTAAGTCAACAGAAACCAGTGCACAGCATGCCCAAACAGCCATTATGACTTCTCTGGCATATGTGCCATGAAGTGCTGACCCAGGAGCCAAGGGTTGTCACTACAGGTTGGCTTTTAGGGATTTCTGGAAGAATGCTCCTTATTGCCCCCCTATATTGGACTGGCTGGCCAATTTGACACATATAGCATCAGGCTGCAATGTTGTTCGAAGGCATAGACTAGCAAGCACATTCTTGCTGTCCTCAGGGGTGCTCTGACATGAACTATATCTCTGAGACCAGCCTGTCCCTGAGCTCTTGGAGCAGTGTGAGACAATCCCCTTGTCTGCTGGTGGCTTAAGTCCCAGTCCCAAGGCTCTGGAGTGAGAGCCTTTGTGTTCAGAGAGTATTCAGGGAAATGTTGCCATGCGAGGATCTACTTGACAAAAAGTACTTGAAAATGCAGCAGATGATCTTGCAGTTCTTTTAATTCTTGAGCTTTTTTGGAGGTTTTAGCAGGGGAGCGTAGCTACCATGTACCCTTGACCCATGAATGGTATGTCTCTATTGGGGAAGGCTGTCCTCTTCGACCCAGCATGCAGCTTTGGGAGAAACACACATGGATTGGTGAGGGAGGAAGGGGACACCCACCTAGCCAGTCAGATCAGCCGAATCAACCTTGGCGATCAATGGGGTGACAGATGTCACAGCCAGATCGCCCAGCACTGTTTTATATCTTCATAAGTGATCTGGATGATGGGATCAAGTGTTCCCTGATGAAGTTTGCTGATGACACCAAACTGAGTGAGGAAGTGGACACTTCAGAAGGGAGAGCCACCCTACAGAAAGACCTGGATAGACTGAAAGACTGGGCTAACAAGAACCTTATGAAGTTCAACAAGGACAAGTGTAAGGTATTGCACCTGTAAAACATAATCCATGAGTGCAGCACAGGCTGGGATCTACCCAGCTGGGGAGCAGCTCTGTGGAAAGGGACCTGGGGATTCTGGTGGACAACAAGCTCAATAGGAGTGAACAGTGTGCCTCAGTGGCAAAGACAGCCAACAGGATGCTGGGTTGCATCAACAAGGGCATCACCAGCAGAGACAAAGAAGTCATTATGCCACTCTACTCAGTACTTGTCAGGCCACACCTGCAATATTGTGTTCGGTTTTGGTCCCCGCTACACAAAAAAGATGTGGACAGGCTGGAGAGGGTCCAGAGAAGGGCCACAAAGGTGATCAAAAGACTGGGAAGCCTGCCGTATGAGGAAAGGCTGAGAAAATTGGTTTTTTTCAGCCTTGAGAAAAGAAGGCTTAGGGGAGACATTATC
Source organism: Pluvialis apricaria (assembly GCA_017639485.1). NCBI lineage: Eukaryota > Metazoa > Chordata > Aves > Charadriiformes > Charadriidae > Pluvialis > Pluvialis apricaria. The sequence continues at coordinate 101,429,805 of CM030007.1, read as the reverse complement.
ACCATGTTCCAGTATTTAAAGGGTGGCTACAAAGATGATGGAGACTCACTTTTTACAAGGAGTCACACGGAAAAGAAGAGGGGTATTGGGTACAAGTTACTCCTAGGGACATTCTGATTGGACACAAGGGGAAAATTTTTCATAATGAGAAAAATCAGCCATTGGAATGATCTCTGCAGAGAAGCGGTGGATTCCCTGTCATTGTACACTTTTAAGATTCAGCTGGACAGAGTGCTGGGCCATCTTGTCCAGACTGTGCTTTTGCCGAGACAGGTTGGACCAGATGATCCTTGAGGTCCCTTCCAACATTGTATTCTATGATTCTATGACTATTTTTAGATTTTTCTTTGAAATAAAATCATCTGCCTCCAAGCACTGGGTGTCTCAAGAGCATCTGACTCAGGACTTTGGTGCTCCAAAGTAGCTGTTAAAGGATTTTAGGGTGGGATCAGAATGACCAACCTAACATTCAGCGTTTAAGACACGCAAGTCTATAGCTGAGCAAGTTGTCCTTGACAGTTTCAGACTTGGTGCGGTACCTTCAGACAGTTTTAAACAGAGCCTTTATTGCAAGCTGATGCAGGATCTCAGTAATACCTATATCTAGCAAGTCCAGGAATTAGACCTATGTTACCCAACAATGCCGTGTGCCTAAATTTCCTCACATTTCTCAGCTATTAGACATTCACTTGCTTTTTTTGCTGTTAATATACTTTGATCAAAGTAATGGAAAGCACATGAAAATAAAATGAGGAACAAATAACTCATTTGATAATGTAAGAGAAAATTTTAGAATTCCAATTTTCATCCCCTGGATACAACTACAGTTGGGGCCAGGTAACCATACAATGTATGTAAATTTTAGAATGAGTCCCTTAGTCTTTTATTGGAAAAAATTAATAACACTTATCAAGCCATTTTTTTATCGGCAAAGAAAGGCCAAACATTCATCAAGTCAGCTAATCTACGCAATCTACTCTCTTGGTACTTTTGTAAATCTCATTACAAATAAAAAACTGATAAATATATTCATATATTCATGAATGACCACTAAACTAGTTGAGTAATAAATAAAAATCCATTGACTAATTTCCTTGAAAAAACATTGCATAACTCACAGGAGAATTTAACAATCAAACATTATTCAAGTAGCCTTATTGCTAGGACTATGTGAATTTTTATTTCTGCCAAAAAATTCTTGATCCAGATTTTCAAAAGTGTTTAGGGATCTAAAGACATATTTGAGCATCTCATGGGTTTTTCAAGGCATTAAACAGGTTAGGGACAAAACTCCCTCTGAATTTCAAATTCTAGTCCTTGAAAAATAGATCAGTATGTGGCATCCTACTGGGGCAACTTGAAGTGATTTCCATAGTTATAGTTACAGGAAAGTGATTACGAAATCTCGTGTGTGTGTGTGATTAAAAGTTTCTCATACTTTCAGCATTAGGACTTAAATTTTCCGTGCTTTGATCTATGAACAAAGGCAAAAGACTTTTGTTCTTTATTTTGCTTTTGAGAGAAGAGGTGTTTGGAGGAAATTTGTTTTTATACTGGAAGAAATCTTCTTAGAAACATATAAGTTATATAGGAATGTCCCAGAATAGTCTCTCTTCCTCTCCCCTTTTTCAATCGGTTCGAATTAATTAACTTAAAACCTTTCAAAATTCTCAAGCAAGATCCTGAAGTATTTGAAAAAACAAATAAAGACAAACTTGCTCAGATCATTAGTGTTATGTACAAACTTCTGGCTCACCTGAACTGAAGTCTTGGAAACACTCAGACTGTTTTCAAAGCTGTGGGCGCACACTCCTTTCCACACACTCCTAACTCAAGACCTCCAGACACAAATCTCACTCTGCATATTTGCGTACAATATTTGCACTGTTTTGAAGCCTGAGACTTGCAAACATCTTGTTGAAGTGGGAATGGAAAATGTTTTAATCCTTACCATCTTCTTTAGTGCGGGTGAAAATTTGCTCACTTCTCACTCCATCTCCAGCTCGTGTAAAAGCCAACACTTGAATGCTGTAGTTGGTGTATTTTTCCAGGCCATCAAGCTCTAGGGATGGCTGTGTAGTAGTGACATTCTTTATCTCTCCTAGCTCTATAGAATAAAAAAGAAATTGAGTTATTGCCAAGTTCAATCTTCTCCCAGATATTGATACGTACTGTGGAATTCTTAGGGATTAAACAGTGCACTAGAGAAGTAATGCTTCATTATTATAAAATAGCAATGAATTATAATAAATCAAAATAAATTCCTTTGTGTCCTGACTTCTTACCATTCAAAGCAGACCCAGTTTTCAATTGCAAACTTTTTCTTGCAATTTTTTTAAATACAGGGAAGAGAATTGAAAATTTCTACAAGTAATAAGATTTTTCATAAAGAATAGATAACAAGAAGATATTCTTGAAAAACATTCCCTAAAGCAAAAATGAGAAAGTCAGTTATCTTCATGAAGATTTTCTGGTTTTAAGAAAGACCATTTCTCATAAGGAAAAACAAAAAAAGACCCCTTTATTTTAAAATATGTAGCTAGTGCTGCTGCAAAGCACTTGGTGGCAGTAATACCAGCTAACAATAGATTTAAACACAGTAAAACCAGATTTACTTGCAGAAAGATGATGTACTTCATATGAATCTTTTTTTGCAGCAAGCTAAGAAGTACAACCCATACAGCAAAAAAGCTTTAAACATATTTAGGGCAGAAAATAAAGCTGAACAAATGAAGAAAATCCAGTTTTAAGCACTGCACGAATATCATCTCTTTTCATCATGTTGTAGGACATCACATAGGAGCTTAGACGTGTACTTATAATATTCACATAGGATCTGATCCAAAAACTACAGGCATCACTGAAAACATTTAATTTCACCTCAGTGATGTCTACACTTTTATGTATGCTTCTCTTACATTTTTTATCCTTATTTTTAAATGTACAAAGGAATGGGTGTCTTATTCCCAAATATTTTTGACCCTAACATTACCAACAGTAACAATGGGCCTTTGGGTTACATTTCTACTACAAGTTCCCCTTGTCACACTAACAGAGGGCAGGATTTGCAAGACAATTGCATATTAGAGTGAACTATGATCCTGACGGATGAATGCAAAAGGAAGGAGACAGCTCATTGCCCTACAGCTGTGAAAATTCAGCAGGGCAGATAGGAATAAGGGCATGAGCATCTCAACCCTACTAGTATTTAATTTACAAGAAAGGACCATACATAGAATTATTATCATGTGATAAATTGCAGATTAGTAAGGTATCTCATTTATCCTTTGATCATTTCACTCATTCTTTGCTCAGGAGTTTATTTCCCTAGGAATTATGCTGAGTACAAAACATAAGCAAAACAGAAGAGGCTGGCATGAAAATAACAAGACTTTTCCAAAAACATTTCCTTCTTTTGCCCTCAGCTATGGAGATGAAATGCATCCTGTCAAATAATAAGCAATAAACTCTCAAGTAGACAACTAGCTAAGCAGACAGATAGCCAACCACACTAAAATAAACTATAGGGTTTGGGCACGTATGTTCTAGGTACATAAAATCATTCTTTATAAAAGAAACCTGCTGGATTTTGAAACTGAGATGAAATTTGCTCAGGTCACTTTGGGTACTTTGGCAGGTCTATGGAGTGTTGCAAACCCGTGGTGGAAGCCTTCCCCGGGGGCCCTTCCAGTCAGCTTTGCTAAAGCTGTTAGCTTTAAACCTCTGTTAAAGCTCTACGGAAAATGGCTTCCTTGGCAAGTAGGTGAAGCTTTCTTTAAGCCAAAGAGAAAAGGAAGTGCAATCCCTTCACAGCAGACTAAATGATATAAAGGCCACATATGGCTTGTAACTTGGTAATAGCTTGATTTCTCTTACCTCCGTCCAAGAGATTGGCCCAGTAGATAACCCTGAATCCTTGCAGAATCCCATTCAGAGTTTCTTTTGCCAATGTTGACCAAGAAATAGATATTGTTTCTGGTGATGTGGCAGTGGCTTGCACATTCCCTGGAGGGCAACTGGGCACTGGAATAAGATATTCACCATTTTTAACTCAATGAATACAACTCAATGTTTACACTTTGGCTAGCCTTTCATTGCTTTCATATCTTTCTATCTAATTTCATTGCTAACCTTTCATTGCTATCCCACCACCCGTGTTTTAATTAGCAGTTATGCATTGTTAACAATGCAAAGCCTTTATTTTTGCTACAATCCACATGTTTGTGTGAACACAGCTCATTTCCCTGGAATGACTTTTGACGTACTGCTTCCCCACTTGCTGACTAGTCTTTTAATAGGTTTTTTCTTGCTTATTTTGAAAGAGAAATGTGTCCTAGTACTGAAATATGCAGAATATTCTGTAATCAATTTAAACATGTTTTTTAAAGTTTGCAGCCAAATTGCCATCCTTCTAGAAAATTCTAATGTCCCTTTAAAATTGGTGGTAGGGGAAAGCAGGCATTTCTTTAAAAAATATTGGAAAAAATGTTCATAAAATATTTTCACTGACATTTAGAGAAATTGGAAAAAGTCAGCCAAATCTAAGGCATTTTCTGTTAGCCATTTAGTGTCAAAGCAACACAGCAGTATTAGTATTTGGCATTGCTTTTAAAGCTCATGACATCTTTAATTCTGAGAGGGACCCAAAATTGAGTAACAATCAAAAAAATGAAAAAAGTTGCCAGGAAAAGTAAGCATGCTGGATTCTGAAGAAAAAAAACCCCACACTATTTATTATAATACAAAATATATGCACATGTGAGTATATTACCTTCTGAGGTCTTGCACTGATAGAAACATTTAGAGTAAATAAAAACCACCAGCCTTCCATGAAGCGTATGCCTCAAAATCTGTAGCTCTTGAGAATTTTAGATATGTGCTACTCCATTTCCCCCATGTAAAAAGTCAGATCCCTAGCTGGCACTGACTTCATTACACTGATACCAATATACAGCAGTTGAAAATCTGACCTACTCTATCCCTTAAAATTATTATTTGCTTTTATACTCCTCTAAAATATTTGACCTCTTTTTGCATATAGAATCATTCACTTTTTCCACTAGAGGACTCCCTCTTATTGTTTGAGGAGTAGTTTTTATGCAGTTTGAAAAAAAAAAAAATAAAAATTGAAATTGTTCCTTAGATTAGAAAGGTTGATTTTTTTTCTGCAATAACAATGATTTTTCTCTCTTTAGTTTGGATATCCTTGAAAAAAACCCACACCTCTCTTTATGCTGACAAGATAAGGCAACGTGCAATACAAGAGCTCTAGGTTTCACAGCAGATTCATTTGAAAACAAAAGAAAGCCAACAAATTAACAGTATCACTTCACCTTTCAGAGTTTTACTTCTTAGCATCTCAAAACTGTGATGAGATCACTATGAAGCTATGATGAGATCACAAAATTTGCAAATAAGTAAACACCAGAGCAATAGGCTTAATGAAAGCTATGGTCCTAGTCGATATCATTCGCAGGAGGATATCTCACATTAGTAAGGTTATACTAATTTACCTGGATGATTATGCATCTCTTGCAATGAAAATGGTACATGCTCATTGGCCAGTCTCTTCCCATCAAGCTCTCTACTGGATCTAACACCTGTAAAGTCTGGTATTCTATTATCCCCACTATAATAATCACTAATCAAGCAATAAATGTAACAAGGTAAAAAGAAATAAAGAAACAATAATATGTCCCAAGATAGCTGTTTGTCTAGGACCTACCATCCTCAAGAGTAGTGGTGATGATTTCCTGAGAAGAAGGTCCTATTCCAGCCCGGTTACAAGCCTGGACTACCATGCCATACTGCGTGAATTTTTTCAGGTTATTCAGCGTATAAACTTCACTGTCCCCAGTGGTATCAATACTGATGATGTTAAACTGGAAATTGCCACCTGCACTGTACTCCCGATAACCTATCTGGTATCCACGAATAATTCCATTTTGTAGGTGCTTCTTTGGAGCCTAAACAGAAAACGAAAGATTACACATTAAGTACCTGTCTCCAAAGTCAAGTTGTTGCCCTTAAAATTTTTGAAATATACACAAAGTCAACAGTTTTTTTCCTATTAAATGCAAGTTTATTACTAGGTAGCAATTCACAAATACTCCCTGCACATGAAACAGTAAATTTTTACCATGATATATAAATTCTGGGTGAAGTTTGTTCTAATTTGTGCATTCCTGTGCTAAAAGCAAGATCTTTAAAAGGTTCATACACAGAAGAATCTGATAAGGAGATATTCTTGAGTTATAATTTGAATTTATAATGTTTTGTTCTCTTATCAGGTAAATCACTCAAAGTTGAGTTGATAAGGGTATATTTGCATTACAGGCCTACCATTCACTACTAATTGTGTTTATGCCAGAAGCCCCTACCATTGACTTACTAGATCTTTAGTAAGGCATTTATCGATCTGTTGAAGGCAGTCACATAAGTTTATACAGCTAGATGTGTTAGGAAAATTTTACGCTGTGCTTTGAAATATGCTCGTGTTCATTCAGTGTGTAGTGTGGAAAGATGATTAGATAATGAGTGCTGAAGGCAATAATGAATTGAAAAGTAGGAATTTGCATACTGAATAGCTACTAAAACAAGGTGTACAATATCTGGCATTCAAGAATATGGACAGTACAAAATTGTTGGCCATAATTATGTACCATATTTCTCAGTCATAGTGCAAGATTCCCTGTACCTCACTAATGGATATAATTTCATTGCTCCGCAATATAAGATGTAATCTAGAGTAAAACACGGATTGGCATCTTAGGGAAAAAGCCTGTTATTGACAAAAATACCTATTACAATTGCATTTAAACAGTATTGGACTAATTTCAATTTGTGATAAAGTTCCTGTCTGATTTTTTACATATATGAAGTATAATTAGTATAAACATTTTAAGACACAGTTTATAGTCCATGGACAAAAACCTCTTTCAAATCCTCCAAACCTCTTTCAAATTCCCACCAGATGCCCATGAGCTCATCTGTTCCACTGACCCATAAAAAAGTTTTTTGTGACGCAGTTTAGCGTCAATGAGTTAAACTGGCAGATGCAGCAATTTCTGTTGTTACTATATCCCATTAAATCTACTGAGGAACATGTTCTCAAGAATACTCTTTTCTGCCACAGGACCTGTCTGTTTCAGCGAGTGTATCGTCAGCTGGACTAAAGTCTCACTGGAGCTAATAAAACAAGTGTGGGATTTGCCTTTCGTCCACTATCAACAAATCATTGCTCTGCAAAAGTCAGCACCCTCTCCATATTTAAAACATATCACTAGATGGATCTGACTGAATTATCTCTTCAGATGCTTTATTTTTTTTCTCCCTCCTGCCTTCAGAAACAGAAACAAAGCTTGAAGACAGGATATCTTTTCTACTCTACTACTTCAGTTCCTCTGATACTAACAAGCTCTCTGCAAGCGTGGTGCTGTTCATTCTGATGTAGATAACCAAATCAGGAGATTCAAGTCTTGAGCATCTTGTAAGGCCCACTGTGAACTGTGAACTGTGGTTTTGTAATTGAAGAGTATAATTGTTTCCTGTTTAAATATTTCTGTGTTTTGTTAAATAAAAGCCAATCTCTTTAGAAACATGTAGATTGTTTATTATCAAAACACTTTGTTTTCAAGTGCTTTACCTATTCTGAACAACTCCATGGCTTCATGACCTTTAAATGATTGCAACAGGTGGTTTTTTTCTTAAGCTGGACCGTGGGGTGGAAACTAAAGTCAGATTATTTTTTTTGTTTGAGATTCAGATATTTTCATAAGGTAAAGCTGTTTCATTCCATCTGAGAAGAAAATAGCGGTATCACATTTAAATAATTAAATATTTCAGGGTGAATTGTTTTGCTAGTTGAAGGATTTCAAATTTTCTCCTAGTTAAAGGCTGCAACTGGAACATTCCCCTGCGTTGTTACCTTGGGTGGCTTTTGAACAGAAGTTGTTGCAACAAACACACATTGTACATTGAAATCACAAGCAACATGCATAAAACACATACACCACATAATGTACTGCATTTATTGTTTTTTGAATGGCATACACTGCCTACTGCCACATACAGCACACATTAAGATGGTGTATGTACGTACACCATGTATCATAAGGCATGCACTGCATACCGGGAAAAAGTGAGCATTCACCTTGTACATAATAGATTACAGAAGCACATAGCACGTATATTGGAACACATATGTCATACTGTAAAACAGATGGAACATAATGATAAAACTAATTCATACATTTATTATGCATTGAAATGTTCTCAGAGCAGGACTATAGCCAGAATGGGCTCTTCAGTGGGAATTCTACAATTATATACTTTCTCATTTTGAACTGGAATAAAATGGCAAATTTTGCAGTTTTCATGAAACATCTTTGTAATCATTTTAGGTCAAGGGAATTTTTTCTTTAAATAAAATATCAACCTTTTACTTTTTTTTTTCACTTTGAAACATTATACAATATAAAACAAGCTCAGACTCACTTCAGAACAAAGCATTGAAATGTTCTGCTCCACAAAACATCAAATGTTCCTTGTTAGTACTATCTAAAAGCTTCTTTTTGGATTGACTTTTGCACAACTAAATCATATTTGATATATATGCCTTCTTGTGTATCAGCACATTTTTTAGGTAGAAAATTCAGTGAGTAACATTTGTCCATGACTAAGTGTTCATGGGGAAAAATATTCTTAACTTTGTCAGTAGTTGTAGAACATTAAGAAAAAGTACATTTCAGTCCATTATCTTACTGCTTGTCTCATAAAATCCAGTATTTGTGAAATAGGGTATCAATGACTTTTGAAAAGTATGACATTTTATAGTTGTGTGTATACATAAAGAGAATTTAATGGGTTAATTTACCTTGTAAAGAACTACAAGAAAAAATAATTAATATTTTCATGCTCTTTTCTAAATGAGAATTCATGTTTCATTCCCATTCTCTCTGCACCATTTTAAACTACAAAAAAAATGCTGAGTATTATTTAAAAACTCAATCTGAAAACCAGTGTTCTATGTCAACACATAGAAAGGGGATTAAATAGATCACAGACCTATAAAACTTTGCTTAACTAGGATTTTCTAAAAGTGGGCTAAGAGAAACTTTAAAGGAAGATTAATGACTGTAGCAAGCTGCAGAAATAGAACTTAATACAAGATGAAAGATAATTGATATGTTATTCTCTGCTCCTTTTGCTGTTATTGACACTGTCTGTATTTAAATGAGGTTTGCCAACTTCAGATATAACTATGGTTCTCAACATATTCCCTTTTGTATAACATCATGATAGATTTTTATCTAAAAAGCTCCACATAACTCCAAAATAAAAATGACCAGGTTATTATTGAGTTTACTTTCTTCTTTTTTTTTGCCTCCATGACAACATAGGATAGATCTCATGGGGTATTTCTTTATTCTTAAGTACTTTGTATTTCACAATGCAGTGAGTGGCTTCTGCACAGCAGTGCATTGTAGGGACCTACCCAAAAGTTGGGATGCAGCATGTGAGCAAACTATAGTATGTATGTGGGACCATCTTGAAGTACCTTTCCGAGTAATGGACTAAAACGGCTCTGGCCAGGAGATAACTGCAATGATTCAAGGGAAGTAAATAGCCTGCTCCTTGTTTGGGACTTTTTAATTAGGGGGACTTCTTAATCAGCTGTTACAAAGTGTCATTCAGGAAATAATTCTTCTAGTAAAGGTAGGACTACGCAAGAACTAACCTTTCAGGAAGGCAGTTTAGTGACTTCACCTTTATCTGCAAAGGAGCTTTGAGGTCAGGAAAAACAATTAGGTTTCAGCTACGTCCAGCACCACAGAGAAACTTAGCGCCCATCAGACGAGCTAACCTACCAGCAGATAGAGCAATGACGGCAAATTTAGGCAAAAAGTTTCCAAGCTAAGCACACAGGGGCTTGCCAGCACAAAGATCACAATGAGCAGAATTTCAGTGAAGTGTAAGTGGTGCCTTTTGCTGTCCATCCTTTCACAGGCAGACCTCCAAATTTTCTGCCGCCTACAAAACAGCACCTCATGGGGTCTTGTGGTATGATGGGGCCATAGGCTACCTCTGGCTAGAGCCAGCAGCACCTTCCTAGCACTTTGCTAGACACTGCTACAGTGCCTCTCATGCTGTTTGGCCATGTCAGATACTGCTGGTTGATCAATGAATTAAAAGATTTAACAGATTTAACGGAGGCTGGGCCTGTAGGAGTGATACCTTGAAGGTTCACAGGAGGCTGGGTATTCATTGGAGACTGAGTGTGTAGTCTGGCAGTGCAGTCCACAGCAAACTCCAAACGTCTAGCCAGCATCTGCACAATGTGTGGCACCAGGTAGGTTCACATGGTGGTGCACGGTTCTGGGAGCATGGACCCACCTTTCCTGATCTGGACATATGCTGCATGGGTACAGGCAGGCATTTACAAGGTCACAGGTAGCTCACACCTTAAGCTCACTCCAATTGTGAAAATCCACCTCTACGCTCAGCTCACGAGACTTGCCAGGGCAATGGAGTATATATTCAACACAGCTCATTTCTGTGATTATTTTGTTATATTAAATACTGATCATTACTCGAGAAGTATTCACAAATCAAATTCCAAACATAATCTTGAGAATACAACTCCAGCTGCTCGTTTGGTATGCTTCTGCTCCCCAGAAAATACCTAGAGATCAGCAGACTGAGTTGTACTTGAAGTGTGCTGGAAGTAAAATTGAACCATATTTTAGACAATGTTATTGAAAAATAGGTGTGGGATTTTTTTTTTTGTCCTGTAGCTGCCTGCACACATCTGTATCTATAAAATTTAATGGCAAATCTTCATAATCAGAAATGGCAGCTATAAACTCCAGCAGTGAACCAATGGTACCTATCTTCTCTTGTTGCTTTTGAAAATATCCCCCAAAGTGAACTTTAAAAAAGCAAGCAAAGCCTTTCAATCTGCCTGCCCCCACATCCATAAAAACAAGTTCATGCATAGAAGTTTGGAAGTTATAGTTGACAGGATCTGATGGCCTTCACACTTCTTGAGTGCTTTAAAAAGAAACAAGTCATTAAGCATTTATTTCAGTTGTTGAGAATCTCCGTACACTCTGTATTGCTTCCATAGCTACTTCCTTTGCTCTGCTGACTATGTTGCATTTAAATCCATGCTTCATGTATGACTTTGATAAGTACATTGTTGTGTTTAACTTCAACCACTGGGTAAGTCTGTGGCTAGTGACCAAACGCCTTTTGCTTTTAGAAACCATTTGATGAAAACCAACACTGATATAAATTTAAGATGTGGACAAGATCCAAGAATCAGCACTGCACTTGTGACCTGTGCATAAGAAGTCTGATAAAGACTACTGCTTTTGAAGCTTAATACTGAAATGTCTTATCGAAACAGAATTTTTACTGCACCATTTTTAAAACACCATTGAACTACTCAAAAAAATCTTGATAGCTGAGGTCACTCTGTACTAGTTGGACATATCAGTAGTTATATGTCCATCTGCACTGCACAGAGATTGTGCACCGTAGAAACCTGTCTTTTCAGGAACCGACTCGAAACTAACACAGGAACATGCTGGTTATTTATTGTATAAATAATTAATAAAAAATAAACCAGCCCACAGCTATTTATATGGTTAACAAGCAGCAGCTCACTGTTACTATCCTTACTTTCTCGATGGTCCATACCATGGGGCAAAATACACATTATCTACATTTGCAGGAGTAATTAACATCACTATAGAAATTAATGACTATTATGCCACTGTCCTACTTCAGCTCTTAATACTACATATTTCAGAATCTTAAGTATATAGAATTATCAATACAATTTGGAAACTGCCATGCATATTGAGATTACCCTACTGTGATTATGTAGCTTTATCCTGTCCACTACAATGTACAAGCAGTATATAGCACAAAACCATTTAAAACATGGTTTAAGTACCTCTGATATCATACTGAAAGTATTTGAAACGTTCTGTGGTTGTCAAAACACTGGGCAAAATCTAGAAAAAATGAATTGAGTCACAAGAGATGCCAGATTTTTAAATAATACCAGTTGCTGATATTTTTAATCAGTTGTTCTGATTCATCAATTCTCACGACCTATACTGAGACACCATATTGCTCTCTCTGTGCAAACATGCTTTCAGTAAGGCTCTGTCCCAAAGTCCATTGCAATGGGAAAAAAATCCCATTGGCTATAATGGTTTGGGGAGATTTTGCCCAAAACCACTGTGATATTCTGTGAGTGCTTATCTTCCAAGCACATAGTCTTATCTCAGGAATCAGAAGGAAGTTGGAAACATTATTGTCATCAGTGCAGGCAAGCAGCTGCTCCTATTACTCTCCAATGGAAGGTTCTTGCTTTGCATAATGCATCAATCTTAATGGCCAATATAGTATAGTATTTCTCGGCGAAGGTATCTGCAAGGTCTCTCCCAAATAAAATACCTGATCCACAGTTGTTATAATATTCCCATCAATGAAACCTCTTTGAATGCACCAAAATACTGTCAGAGTCTATATTCTTGGGTGCATGTATTTACCTTCCAGGTGACCCTAATGCTTTGTGAAGATATAGGCTCAAGTTGGACATCCTGAGGTGGACCATCAGGAGCTGCAAAGAGAGAAGAGAGATGTATCAAAACTGGCCCTCACAACACACAGCATTCATGGCTTCATGTGGCATGTCACCAATTTAACACACCAGCATCACAAAGATTTGGACAGAGTCAATATCATATGGAAAAATGAAGATACCGCTTCATCAAACAAAACCAGAGACTAGCATCTTCCTTATTCAGGTGTCATCTCTGGCCAACAGTGAAATACAACACATGTCAAAACATAGCGACCTGGCAAATAAAATAAGAGTGAATAATAGTGACTTTTTTGTTTAGTGATACCATCACAATGCTGTTTCTGATTTGTAAATAGGCAAGATGTATTTTCAGCAGCCAGAACCCTGTAGGTGATAGAAAGGCAGCAGAACCCATTTGAAAGCAGGCGAGACAGGAGCTCCTCAGCCGGCCTTCATGATGTCACAAACTTTCCAGTGGGATTCCCTTTGTTCACTAAAGGCTGAGCACATTCAGTCAAATGTCAAATGTTTTATACACAAAACCCTGCACACTTTACAGAATCACAGCATCACAGAATCTCTTAGATTGGAAAAGACCTGTAAGATCACCTGGTCCAATCATTAACCTAACACTGACAAGCCCACCACTAAACCATGTCCCTAAGCACTATATCTACACGACCCTTAAATACCTCCAGGGATGGGGACTCCACCACTGCCCTGGGTAACATTTTCCAATGCCTGATGACCCTTTCAGTAAAGAAATTCTTCCTAATATCCAATCTAAACTTCCCCTGGTGCAACTTGAAGCCATTTCCTCTTGTTCTATCACCTGTTACTTGACAGAACAGGTCGACTCCCACCTCTCTGCAACCTCCTTTCAGATCATTGTAGAGAGCGATAAGGTCTCCCCTGAGCCTCCTTTTCTCCAGGCTAAACAACCCCAGTTCCCTCAGCCACTCCTCATAAGACATGTGCTCCAGACCCCTCACCGGTTTCGTTGCCCTTCTTTGGACACACGCCAGCGCCTCAATGTCCTTCTTGTGGTGAGGGGCCCAAAACTGAACACAGTACGCAAGATGCGGCCTCACCAGTGCTGAGTGCAGGGGTAAAATCACCTCCCTGGTCCTAGTCGTTACACTATTGCTGATACAGGCCAGGATGCAGTTGGCCTTCTTGGCCACCTGGGCACACTGCTGGCTCATGTTCAGCCGGCTATCGGTCAACACCCCCAGGTCCCTCTCTGCTAAGCAGCTTTCCAGCCACTCCTCCCCAAGCCTGTACTGTTGGTGGGGGTTGTTGTGGCCAAAGCGTAAGACCCAGCATTTGGCCTTACTGAAACTCACACAGTTTGCCTCGGCCCATTGATCCAGTCTGTCTAAATCCCTCTGCAGGGCCTCCCTACCCTCAGGCAGATCAACACTTCCACCCAGCTTGGTGCTGTCTGCGAACTTACTGAGGGTGCACTCGATCCCCTCATCCGGATCATCGATAAAGATATTAAACAGGACTGGCCCCAGTACTGAGCCCTGGGGGACCCCACTCGTGACCGGCCGCCAACTGGAATGAACTCCATTCACCACCACTCTCTGGGCCCGGCCTTCCAGCCAGTTTTTTTACCCAGCAAAGTGTGTGCCCATCCAAGCCATGAGCAGCCAGTTTCTCTAGCAGAATGCTGTGGCAAATGGCGTCAAAAGCTCTTCCCCTCCCCAGTGTAAGCATCCCAGCCTGGAAATCAGGCAAAAAATAACTGCCAGATAGAAAATGCACGCTGCAGCTCCTGCCTGAGTCAGGAGGAGTCTGATTTACTATTGACACACTGCCAAGGGTGTACATGATGCTTTAAAGACAAATGAAAAAAGAAGGCCCCGAGTCTAGGAGAACCTACTTGTCAGCTGGGCAGCTACAAAGCAGATCAAGAATTGGCCGGGATTGAATGGAGAGGTGTGAAGTAAATTGCTTGCTCAGCGAGGTAAATCATTGTAAAAGAAAGATCTGAAGAAAGGAATAGAGTAATCTCAAGGTGCTGCAGAGGGTTCCCATGATGCAGAATATGGCTTCAGTAAAAGGTATTAAATTAAGTTTAATTGCATGACAAAGGAAGTAAAGCAATAAAAAGGGTGAAAGGGGGCTGTTAGAGGTGGAGAAGCAGTAAGTGACAGCTGCAGTGAAAGAAACCAGAACACTTTGCTTTAACTGATAAAAGCAGAGAGACCCAGAATACAGCCTGTAATATGTTTAAGTTATTAAATATGCCCTATTCTGTACCATTCTTGACTGTCCTTCACATGGGAAATCTCCAAAGGTTGAAAGAACTTTATTTCCATTCCCCTTGCATTAATGTACAGGAAAGAGAAGAGGAAAAAGTCCACTGGCAGAAATGAAGTCTTTATGATTATTTTTAATTCTGTCCCCCTGTTGACAAACATGAATGCCATTTGTCCAGGTACATTATAATGTAGTGGAATCTAAGCAAAGCATTTGACCCTAAAAATGGGTTTTAAAATGTGCTCCTTAAAATCTTAACTTTTCCTTGAAAGACCCCAAAATTTTTTACAGACCCAAGTAGCTAACTGTCCCCAGCACACCATGGTGAAATGCTAAATAAGAAGTCATTTATTTTACATACTTAATGTCACACGGAGTTTGTGACAAAGACATAGAGAAAACCCAGATATCCCAGCTTCCTCTATTGATTTCGGTATTAAACAACAGCCACAATGCTTTTTTTTTTTTTTTTTTCTGAAAAGCGTTAGTGCAAGTGTGTACTTGCAGTCTGTTTTCCAAAAAAGCGCTAACTGTGGTTGCATGGAGGGAAAGATGTGGTCTGTAAGCTTTGAAATCATGCCATTCGTGACTATCCTTTTGCTACAAAGACCCTTTACAGTGTCCTTCCTGGTAGCTAGTGCTGGCTAACTCAGGTCACTGTAATGTGTGATACGCAATCTGCGCCCCCTTGTGAATAGTATGGTT
Organism: Pluvialis apricaria; assembly: GCA_017639485.1. Classification (NCBI taxonomy): domain Eukaryota; kingdom Metazoa; phylum Chordata; class Aves; order Charadriiformes; family Charadriidae; genus Pluvialis; species Pluvialis apricaria. Next base: position 101,414,231 of record CM030007.1, on the reverse strand, counting down.
TGAGTTGTTCAGTTTTTATATTGTCTTTCTTGTACCTTTATTTTGCTCCCTTCTCATTACCTTCTCTCTCATTCCCTGCACCCACGCTGTTCTCCATTTCCTATTGTAAAAGCAGAGAACAGAAGTAAACAGCGATCAAAAAATGATGTTCTTGTACATTGCACACCACCTGAAATCAAAACCCAGGAGACAAACATCACATACTCTGCCTAAGCCTGACCTCCTCTCCTCCAATTGTTCCCTAGGTAGATCAGTGACTTTTGAATACAGTTTCACACTGCTGGTCTTTTTCTCCAAACAGACAGTTCCTTAAAAGACAGTGAAAAAAGAATCAATTATTCTGAAGCTTGGTTACAAAGAGCTGAATAAAACGTGATGTTAAGGTTCCACCCTGTTCATGGGGAAGCTGTTTTTTTTTTTATTTCAAGGCCAGCTGCTGATCCTGACAACTTAAATATCAGTCAGGAAAAACTCAGCAAGTAAGAAATGTTCCAAGCGGGGGTGAATATGAGAGAAAGAGAGAGTAGATCCAAGAACCACCCCTCTACTTTGATGTATATGCACAATGAAGGTTGGGCATTTTGGAGATGATGATGATGCTGACCAGAAAAAATGAATACTCTGTTTTCTCTAGGGATTTCACATTTTCATTGAACAAAGGAAGAGAAAAACCCTGATCAAATGATAAATATTTTGCAAACAAACTATTCACCATTGATAAACCTGCCCACCGAAGGCTCATAAAAATGTGAATACTCTTCACTCCTTTCCTTCCATTAGGATGAAAAAGACACCTGATAAAAAAAAAGGAATGCAGCTCATGTTGTCTTCTGCTTACTCTCCTTTCTGCTGTGAACCTTTGTGTCCTGTTCTCTTTCAAAAAGTCCCTCAGAACCAAAAACATGTTCTTCTGACAAGGGGTATATTTTCACTATAGTAAATTCACCCACAGAGAAAATAAGTGGGAATTATGCAGTTGTATTCAGATGAGCTGAACTGAAAATTGGTCACCAAGTGTTTAAAATCTAGATCAACATGAATTGTGAAAAAGAAGTAGTGTTTTCACTGCCAGGACACTGTCACCCAGACACTTGCGTTACAGTTTTTCTCTCAAAATCCCCAAAGAAGGAAGAATTGCTGACTCAGCATAAGGTAGCGGGGCGGGGGGGGGGATAAAACTAGCAAGATAAAAATGTGTTTTCAAATACAAATCAGCAAGCTCCTGTCTGGTCAAGACCTTTCAGAGTAACTCCACCCAGTTTCAGTGGGCTAAGGATGTTGCAGCTGCTTGGGTTACTCTCAACTGTATACCTTCGTACATCATATATAATTGCCATGTATACCTGGCAGAAGTATTTAAGGCCATTCAGCATTTTCATTCCTAATTCCTGAAACAGAGAGCCGTAGCCCTCCGCTTTTCACCCATAAGTCTTTTTCACTGTCACATGTAACAATATGTAGGCCTTGGGACGTGTTAGCATGCACCAGGCTGTGCTGTCTTTACTCATCTGCCGCTTCTGCTGACCCTGAGAAATAAATACAAGACGGCACTGGAAGGCAGCAATTTGAGTGGCTCCAGCCATCAAAGTGAACATGCCCACATTTCTGTACCTTCTGGTACAGAAGCCTGTAGTGGTGTAGAAGAATACATGGAAACAAAGAACAGGGGGATGACACTAACCAATGACAGCCAACTGACTTGTACAGTAATCGGAAAACTAAATGGTGGGTAGGGTAGCAGCTGGAATACGAAAGGAAGATATGATTCATGTAGATCAATGTTTTCAAATGGGGGCAGCTTAAATTAGTTACCTATACTAATACCTGGGAATCTAAAGAAAGCCACAAGAGCCATTAGGGAGGAACCACCACTAAAAATAGGATGTTGTTGATTGAGCTGCCTAACTGTAGATATAGGTGTGCCATTTCCAGTACCCTAGGACAAAAATTTGGAGCACAATGTCTTCTTTGACCACTAGATGCCACTGAACGTCTTTAATTACAGGCCTGCACAATGAAGTTGCAAAAGTCACAATGTTTTATGGGAACAATTCAGTATTTCTTTCGATGCAGCTGCAGCAACATAAGCAGCATTTCAAGTAAAGATTCCTCATGTCAAAGAGCAATAATTCCCAGCACAATTTACATGCTACAAAACCAGAGTGTACCTGCTTCATCGGTAGTGATGGTGAGCTCATTGCTGGCCTCACTCTTGCCGATGCGATTCTTGGCATACATGCGAATGTTGTAAGTTGAGGAAGGGTGAAGGTCAATGATAGTGGCTTGGTTTAGCTGAGGGGAAACGTCTTTGGTTCTCTGGACAGAATCCCAAGAGTCTATTTAACAAGAGATTAAAATAAAGCAGAAAAATAAAAGATGATGTTAAAGTGACTAACACAAGCATGCAGTTAAACCATCTCACAGAACAGGATATTGCCGTTGCTGGATTAACACAGATAACGCCTCACTCAGAGAGAAGGTTGATTGTGCTCCAAAAAGTGGGGAAAGGGAGTTAATAAACAGGAATGGAGGGCTCTTAGACTAGTGGAGATCAGGCAGAAAGTTTGACCCCAAACTCCAGGAGCTCAGACCATAGGTGAACAGTGAGCACGAGCCTGGAGTACTTAGATATGGGACTCAGCATCCTTCAGGACTGATGCCATTTCCCTGACTCACGTTAGGCTACAGGAGCAGTTTAATACAAGGGGAATGTAGAACCCCCTTAGCTGTTTGCATTTGTCTGGTGAAAGGAGGAGTACATTGTTATTATTCTTGATTACTATTCATCTGCCTGTTATGTTTTTAATAAATTCTCCAGGCATATAATAGGAAAAAGGATGGAAGTTGGCTAAACACAGTAACCCCTCCTTTTCATCCAAGCATTCAATTGCTGCAAACAAAATAATAGAAACTGTCCATTTAAAGCATCTTGATGTCTTTTATGAGTTGCCATTCTTCATTTCTTTCTTACTGCAGGCGATGTTCCTCCTTTAACCTCTGCAGCATCCTATGGGGGATGTCACTGAAGGCTCTACAGGAGTGTTTTACAGTATGGGTCATTGTAGGCAGGATCACGGAAAGCTCAGCAGATGAAAAAAGACTAGTTTAAAAATAGAAAGCTCACTCACACAAAATATTTGCACATACTGTGTAAATTCTTTTATACGAGCTTGCTAAAGATGCACAAGTTGTCACAATGCCATCTGCAGCGTGTCTGGTTACAGGGCCTGTTTGCTTGTCTGTGTGGCTTCTTTTACCGGGAACACATTTAGGAATCAGACATTTAAGTGCTAACCAAATTCTCTTGAATATATTTTTCCTTGGTAACTGAGTTTGTCACAGCTTCCTCTGTAGGATACTTTCAGAAGCTCTAAAGGAGTTACCTGCAGGCAGCGCAGCTATGACTTGCTTTCCATTTGCTACAACTTCACAGAATTTCTTAAACTTTACAGAATTTTAATGAGCAATTACACTCCATTGTGTTAAATGTTATACAAGCACAGAAGGAGACTCTGTCTGTTCCAGTGTGCCACACCAACAGGAATTTAAAAAAAAACCCACCTGCTTTGTATGGAGAATGTGTTAAATTTTACCTGATGAGGATAATAATTTATTTTCATATAGTCCCTATATTATCAAATTGCTTAAGTTTTTACTTGGTTGTTTGAAATACTGACCTCTGAGTGGTAGGACTCTGTAGTACATATTAACTGCTGAAATAAAATAAATACATTTGAAAAATTCTTGTGACTCTTAGTAGGTTGAGTAATGACATACCATGGAGGAAGAGAGGGATGAAAACTCAGTCTTCTGTTCTTCTAAATGTAGGTTTCCAGTGTTTATTTATGATTAATGCATGGACTTCAGGAATTTATTTTGATATATGCATCCCCTTTTTGAGGGGGAAAACAAACCAACAAAAGCGATCCCTCCAAACCAACTCAGTCTGGAGAAAAATTCATAGAATCATAGAATGGTTTAGGTTGGAAGGGACCCTGAAGATCATCTAGTTCAAACCCCCCTGCCATGGGCATGGACACCTCCCACTAGACCAGGTTGCCCAAATTAATCAGTTTCTCTCCAAAACTGCTTCCAGTTTTGAAAAATTTAAGTGTTAATAAGAAAAAAAAAAGAAGTTAATTTTGTTTTCTTCTGGTAAACCCTAAAAATGTTTGCTCACATCCAAGTAGTAAGCAATTGAGTGAGGTATTAAGATTGACTATTGGCTCTTCTGTTTTTTATTGTTGTTCCAGAGAGCTCTAGAATTTACTTACCTAGAAAGACTAAAAAAAACACAGAAAACAAGCAGCAATGGGCTAGCAAGAAAAAAAAAAAAAAAAAATTAATGTTAAAAGAAAGAGTGGAATTTTTAACGCATTTTTTATTCCACTCATAAAATGTTACACTCAGGCACTTCTCAATGTTACACAAAGTGCACGCTGACACAATGATCTATCAAAAATTTATGATTTGATGAAAACCAGCAGCTTTCCACCCGTTCCTAAAAATAAAGGCTGAAGCTTTGGGATTGCTCTGAGGAAGACAATTTGTGCCCATTTGCTCGTCAAGGCCGATTTTGGGCAGCGGCTGCCCACTCCCAGGCCCGGGCCGGCGCTGCCACCCGGTGGCGGCTTTGGGTACTGCACCCATCTGCCCCGCCCGGCTGGCCGCCCCGCTGCTCCCTTGGCAGATTTGGGGGGAAATCTCTCCCCGCTCCCCGGTCTGGGAGGGCATCTACATCCTGAAGGATGCTCAAGTTCACCCGTGAGCACAAGAAAGCGCAAAGCACAGTCCTCTCCCTTCAGATCAGGACTTAAGCAGCACTGATGTCCAGTTTGCCCCTCAGCTTTCGTTAATGACATCGAGAATAAAAGGGATGAGGAGAGAGGCACGAAGAAGGACCCCCATACCTGTTCCTATCTCCAAACCTTTTTGTACACCTTTGATGGAATAGTCTGATGGCTACACATCAGTGGTTTCAGTGAAGGGCCAGGTCTGAGTGCCACAGATGCATTTCTGTACGGACAGGCGTTGTATCCAAGTACCGAAACAGCCTGAACTGCTGAGCTCCCACTATTCGTATTTCTTCTGCATGGCAACTGGACCCTACAGATGCCACCTACCCATGTGACAGGCAACTCCATGCTCCTTCGAGGGGGTAACTAATGTGTCTTTTTTTGTCTGAATGTACAGCAGGGGTAGACAGGATACGCGAGGGCAGCGCCGTATAGCGAGGTCCATGCATGATGTGTGGTCACCTACACATTCTCTGACACAGAAAAGTTCTGCAGTTTTCCTTCTTGAAAAGTCTAGATGAGGCATCCTGCTGTAAACCCACTTCTGAGTCCTCAGGGTAAGCAACATAGGTGAAAAATTCTCATTAAACACAACTATGCAGTCTACAGCTTTATTTTGGCATTGTCAGGCTGTTCCCTGAGCTTACCGTCTGAATTGTGAATGTTTTACCTCTTTTCTTCTGTCCGTTTCATACTGGAAACAGTGAGAAGTTTTCATAATTCCCTCTTCTTTGTTCTTACTTCCCCCAACCACCATGTGCAAGTTCTTCAGTCAGTAATCATCTTTGGCATTTCATCTTCTCAATGATTTAATTAATGACAAAAATTGTGGGCAAGAATTCAAAAGCTCGATCCTAGTTTCTCCAAACATTCAGCCTCAGATTCTAAAAAATGATGTTTCTGTTGTTCTCAGTGACATGATGATAAACTGCTCTTTTTAGGACATAGCCTCCGGTGTTTGTCTTCATATACAAAGAAATATTTTCTCCAATGCCAATTCTGCCATGCACTATTCTTAATTTCTTTCAATTTCCTAACCTTTATCACTATGTTGTGTCTTGATGTTTTCATCCAATCTGATAGCACTCCATTTGTTGTCTTGCTATTGATTTATCATGCCATATTACTGAAACATAATTTTGTGATGCAAGTTCAGACTGATTACCACTTAATCTTTGCCTGGGTTCTGCATTATCACTTGAAAACATTGAACTATATCTAACAAAGATGTTTTAGAGCTCTGAAGTCCCTTTCCACCACTGCTTGAATCAAAGGAAAGCATGGTGCTTCAGCGAACTACCACATAGATTTTTTTGACTAGAAATTCTCATAACTACCCTTTTTCACCTTTCCAGGGAAGATGCCATGTACTCATGCATCAATGGGAAATAACTTCTAAAAATCAGCACAACAGAAAGAAATAATTTGCAAAGGCAGGTATTTTTCTATGGGGAAAAACAGTAAATGAAAAGAAAAAAAAAATCCAAATGGTGAAAAGATAAAAACGGAGACCAAGAATCAGCTAGCAAAACCATCATACCAGCTGTCACCTAGAATGGCTATTTTTACAACAGAATTTGTGCCCTTTACATGTAGGTTTCTCTGGTAAAAGGGAAAAGCAACAATTGCTAACCTTAATGTCCTTACCTAAAAAAAAAAAAAAAAAAAAGACAACAAATGAAGATAAATCTTACTGTGGAAGATTAAATAAACCATGGTAAAAATTTCCATCAGGCAGTTTCAATTTATGAATTATCTTTTACAATACAAGTTCAGTGATGAATGACTAGCAATGGGGATTACTTCAGAGGAAGATTATTTCTTACCCGACTTGTTCTTGCACTCGATATCGTAGCCGGTGATTGGGCTGTTTCCGTCAAATCCCATGGTCCATCTGAGGGCAATACTGCGCGCTCTCACCTCTCGGATTTCTATTTCAGGAGGGTCGGGGGGCTCTGAGTAAACACACACACAGGGTTTTATTCAGAAGAAAGCTCGTACTCAGAGCAATATCACATTAATGAGTGTGGCACTGGCATAGCTTACTGGTGGTAAGCTCTCATGGCATTTTCTCCGGTCACTCATTAGTACCCTGAGCCAGTTAATCACCTGCTGAACAATGCTCAACAGAGGGAGGAAAAGTCACTTTTCAACTAGGAGTCACCGATGTAATCCTGAGTACTGACTTCTGTTTAACCTTCTTATATCCAACATAGAGTTGCATTTCCTTAAAAGCACTCCAGATTAAACTACTCACGCTACAAAAGATTTTTGCCTTGAACACCACATTTCACTGATGATTCTACAGGTTTTAAACAAAACGTGGTGGTAGAAATATGGATACTAAACTGAAAAGTTTTCATACTGAATTCATACTAAAAAAAGCTAAAAATGGTGGGGGGAGGGAGCAAAATTTCTATCTCTTTGAGTATGCTTAAAAGTCTTCGTTTAATAAAAGAATAACTTGATAACGGTTTAAAATTACACTAAAGCCTCTTTCTGCCTCTAGAGTTAAGGATGTAAATAAATAGCATTTATACCCATTCTAATGGCCCTTTAAATTGTCAAGGCAGTTTAAATGAGCAGTGGTGTAACTGAGAACCTGTCCCCAACCTCCACCCGAATTTTTCGACATGGCTGCCTTAGGCATTCACTGACATCTGCAGTTACTTGAAATCAAGAGAGGGGAGGAAGAAATTTGCAAGACCTATAAATTTGTTGTGTGCATGCTCAAAGGCATACAAGCACAGGGACAAGCATGGCACAGGAGTAAGCCGTGGTCAGTGGCTGAGTCCTGCCTGTGCTCTGCATCTCAAATACTGTCACCTCAGCCACCCCAGGACTGGCTGCTGTCTGCCTGAGTGAAACCCTGCGGGAGGGGAACCCCACCCCCAGGCAACACAGGTTCCTAGGGTTTGCATTGTGTAAACTGATTACACTGTATTTTGACTGATTAAACTTGAAATAATTTGTTTAAAGATCCACAGTAGGTGTAACATTTTTCTAGAGATAAAGGCAGATCACTTTTGCTTTATTTCAGACTTGGGTTTTAAGCACATTTGTTCTTTAAAAACAAATGCAACCCTCTTCCCCTTCCTCTTAAAAGTAATTCCCTCACATCCACTGTCCCTACTGAAGCTGTTAGTTTTAAGTATCTTTAGTAGATTGACAGCTAGTGTATTTAAGAAAAATGTCTCCTTATTAATTTTTACAGATCTAGAAAGACTCGAGCTTATCCTTTATTTTTATTTAATCTGTGATGCTGGAAAATGAGAGACGGAGTATCTTAATGTGGCTCCTCATTTCTTTGACAATGAGGAATACATTTAATTAGGAATCAGAGCCTCCCTCCCCCGACAGATTTCTGAGGACGACATACACTTACTGTACTACAATAGCTGTGTTTTTTTCCTTATGTTGTCCTCTTCCTACCTTGCACAGTGAGCTGAATTATTCCACGATCCTCCCCGTAAGAATTGATGGCATGGCAGGAAAAGAAGCCAGAATCTTCACGCACGGTTGGCAAAATCTATAGGTGGTTTGAAAAGAAGTGATTGATTGAACAGCACGCAGGAAAAATAAACCAGCAGCTTTTCTGTATTGCGCAAGAAGAATTGTACAAACTGTTTTTCTTGACAGTAATAAATAGATACTGTGTGTTATACACATATGTACATATGTACAGTAAAGCATCCAAAATACTGAGACTTATCAAGACTAGCAACACCTGGGTTGAGGAGGCAGGCTATCAGCTCGACATGTGTAGTCAGGAATTGGAGCACCACCTATCCCTGTAGCTTCTCATTAGGAGTCTTGTTTCCAGTTACTCATGAGTGTGCCAAGTATTTAACAGTTGGCTGAAATTTTCCATACACAATGGTGCCTCCTGCTGCCTGCAAATTTTTCCAGTTATTTCTGAAAATAACTCAAGTGGCTGAAGTCTGTGTGGAGGAAATAAAGGTTCAAACACTGGTGGTGAACCCTGTAGTATTCAGCATGATGCCTCATAATAAAATTTTGGGTGGTCTTTCTTTTCAATTTGTTATTTAATAACAGAAACTTATACATAGTCTTTACGTACATGATCATAATATTATTTTTCTACAGGACCACTGCTTCATTCAACATACAATAGGGAGAGGATTTTTTAAATGAACAGAGATTTCAAATATCATTTTCTCCTCATCGTTCAGTATCGTTCAGTGTGCTGCTCCACACTTTATTTACTGCACACAGTTCAAACTGTGCCCTGAAGACAGACTTACTCATTTTCTCATAGCCTTTTCTGTGGCATTCACCTATGTAATACCCATTTCAGACACATGACTAAATTTATTTTCATAAATCCTGACATCATGAAGAGTATTACCACCATTTCGTGTGGGGAATTAAGGAACCAGACATATGATAATGTTTTTGACTGCTTGACAGGTTGCCACATATTAGCCGAGCCATGGTAACTCCACATGCTCTTTATTCCTCAGCAAAGGCAAAGCAATATGAGCACACCTCCTATTCACCACTGGTTAAGATAAATGGACTAATTTCCCAATCGCTACAAGGATACTGGAGAGTTATCATCTGAGATGTGGTAACTTGTCAAGCTGTGTTAAGTTGCACGTGTGGCTGAGCTTTAAGATAGGAAAACAAAATTTTTCAGAGCCCAATTTGATACATCTAGGGCCTTCTTTTCCCCCCCTCAGAGTCCTTAGCAATAAATAGCATTTCATGTGTTCATAACAGCTTCCATTGAGTTAAGCTGCAGCTATGAGGGCTTAGTACTTCTGCAAATCAGACCCCAAGGGCTCAAGGCAAGTACCTAGAAAACAAAGAACACACAATTATTGGCCACCTGTGAAAAGTTTGGTTTCAATGATCAGCCTTGCATCACACAGTGTCTTTCATTACTCAACCCTAATTCAACTCCAGAGAAAATCCAAGTCATGCCTGACTGAGGCAGGGGTCCTGCAGAAAAAATAAAATCTGAGTATACAACTAAAGATCACATTGTCATGCACACATGCAAAAGCACGAAGTTAAAAGTTTCAGAGACAACCTTAATCCTGACATTTTCTATTTTTGGGACATTTTATCCCTCAGAAGTCAAAGGTTTTGTATGCAACATACATATGGATATAGAATGCTGCTACCGTACACAACTGCTTCAGAAGAGAATTATCCAAGCAGGTCTCCAGCCTTCCAAAAAGAAATATTGTTGTGCATCCAGGCATTATCTTATTAAAGTCAATAAGATGAATGAGAGCAGAGAAGTCTAGAGGTTTATCCTATAATTAAATATTCTTTGTAACACAAATATACTAATATGAACAAAGTCACACATAGAACTTATTCTTCCTTGTAGAAATCAATGACAAAACTCCCTCACAGAGAGCAAAACCAGATTTTTACTGGATATCATCCAACAGAATTTTTGGCTAGTAAAGAAAGAGATATACCTTAGGAGTTACACTAGAATATAGACAATTACCAGAGAGCTAGAGAATTATTTCATTGAGCCTGGTAAAAATGTTTTTAAGAATGTGACTGAAAAATGGAAAATCAAGATTTTTGACTGAGAATCTATATGATTTTTTTAAAAAATTCTTTTAGATTTCATAAAGGCACATGTAAAAATGCAAAGGAATGGACTGATAACTTGCTCATGGTGGTAAATTTTAGATTTGAGTGGAAAAAAATGTATCCTGGGATACTGAGGACAATGTCATAGCCCCACTCATTGTAGGTGACACCAGAACAGCAGGAGCTTCCTTTGCTTCCACGGCATCTTGGGGAAACTTAGATCCCCAAAACAGCAGTGTCACTCATATAGCCCCTCAATATAACCCAGGTCAACCACTTAGGAGTTAATGGAGTCCAACATACTGATTTGTCAGGCAAGTCAAGATGCATGGTTCCCACACCACCAGACAGCTGCCTGTCACAGAAGCAGAAGTGAAGATGTAGACTATGACCGTTTGCTAGGTGGCTTGGTGGCTTCTGCTACTGTGTACAATAAGCGCCAAATACTACTGGCAGCAGTAGATATACTACTCACATATCTACATGTGCCTTTTCCTTCCTCCTCTCTTTGAATCCAATGACTAATCTGACTTTGTAAAAGTCCCCACAAAGTGAAAAGGAGGGAGAGAAAGTACTTTAAAGAGACAGCATTTTTATCTCAAAACAACTTATGATTTTGGTGAAGGTAAGCCTGATACGCATCAGAGGCAGGGGTCAGATATTCACTCAATGCTTATCAGCAGTGTACTCAAAACTGAGCCATGCCGCCCCAGGAAGGGCAGGCTAGGGCATGAGCCACATTGCTCCTGAAACAGAAAGGACAGGGTGCTGCTACCCAGGCTCACTCTCTTGTTGCCTCTGGAGCAGTGGAAGATGGAGACTAATTTTTCTGGAGGGTGGGATGCAGAGGTTTCCTCTGCCTCCTCTTGCTGCCAGCTCCCCAGGTCTGTGCCACGGGTGGAGCAAGTGGTGGGGCTTTGACCTTGTAGGGCAGTGGTAGCTGTGCATCCCCACCAAAACGAAATCAGGCAACACTCTCACACATGTAGATGAGGCATGTGTCACTTTATTTTCTTACCTGCAGAGTAGAGATCACTTCATCTCCAACTTCCTTGGTGGAAACCAGGTAACGGGACATTTCAGGGTTAATGATTCGGTCTTCTTTTTCCCAGCGGACAATGATGGGTTTCTCTCCATGTGCCGTGCAGCTCATCTCCTTCTTTTGACCTTGTGTTGCCAAGGTGGTATTTGGATAGGAAGTTATCATAGCTGGAACTAAAAACAGAAAAAACAAAAAAAGGTTGTTCATCAATGAGCTGACTAGTCTGATGATACAGGGTTGGCCCTTCAATCTGGGTTTCAATCAGCTTTTCTATATTTGACCAGATGGCCAAAAAATGTGAGAAATTATTTTACTTTCATTTCTGTGTAAGAGAATCTTCTTAAGATTGAAGATGGAGCTCAAACTTAGCAGAGAGGAGCTGGGACTGGACAGTGGGGCTGTAGAGACAAGAAGATGTGAATCCAAAGGAAGCCAGGCTCCATTTCTTTTGCTGCTCACAGGACAACTTGTAACATAATTAAAATATTCACGGTACATAAAGGTACTGTAAGTAATAAGCATTCAGATATGGCGCTAATAAAGAACTGATAAAAATTTCTTATTCCTTCTGATGAGCTACTGTTTTATTTGCTGACAGATATATGCTCTACCATTTTGTATGACAATAATGCCCTATCAAAATGAGGGCTCAATTAAACCAGGAGCTGTACAAAATTAAAAGAAAGGCTCTGCACCAAAGAGCTTACAGTCCAGGTATGTGCTGAGTACATAGTTAAGCTGTACTGAACTGAAAGTATAATTAAACTGACAATAAACCTAGCTTGATTTGTGTTTTTATTGTATTCAGAAGGTATTTGCAGAACAGTTTGGACATAAGGGTCAACTTCATTTATCATTCAGGACTCTCAAAATTTTAAATGTTCAAAAAAGTACTCTCTTGCTAGCAAGAATAGGCTTAAACCCCGAGCATTTTCACATTTTGGAATAAAAATTTTTGGAAATTGAAAGAAAAAATCCTCAGAGTTATTTACTACAACCCCCTCGAAACATGGCACTTTTGAAACACTTTTGAATCTCCTTGCTGTCCTCAGTAGCCTATCCTTTCCTTCCCATATGATTTGTCCACCAATGAATAAGCATCTGGGCATTTGTCAGTAGGAAGAATCAAAGTCCACAAGTCTGTCTTTCAGTTCTGTCCCTGCTTGGGAGAAGCTGGAAAGCACTGGATAGCACACAGAACTGCTCTCTTCTGAATTAACCTGTCCACTCCTTTCAAAGCATATGAGGTAGCAGTAAAGAGTTCCTACTCTAAGCTCTTGTGCTCCAGGGCTGCCTCATGCAATAGCCCCACTCTCCTTGTTTTTATGCATGAACACTTGCCTCTTCTTATCAGAACAACTCACTCATTTTGTCTTATCTTCTCTGGGTCTCTATTTTAAGAAGATGACATTGGCACAGGACCTGATTTGAGGCCTTCCCGGTCTTTCCTCCTGCATAGATTGCATCTGTTACTACTGGACAGCAAAAAAATTTCCTTATTTAAATGAATTACTGTAATTGCTGTTCTGAAATGTTAATACTTGGTGGCATGACCTTTTCACATGCCAGAGCTGTTGAAGCTTGGATATGACAATATGTCAGGATGCAACCCTTCCTGTTCCAAGGCTTGCTAAACCAAAACAAACCTATTCAAAAAGTAACAGGGCTTTGGAGCTGTGGGTAGAGTTACAAATGGGATCTAGTTACAGGGAGAACTCTTTAAGTAAGGTCTGGTGTGAGACATGAGGCTCTTCAGGTACTGATATGCATTAGTGATCAAGTACATCTTGTTTAACTGTTTGGATATTAGGTACCAATTAGTTTCGTCAGAGAAGCATTCAAAGAGAAGAAATGATGAATAATCAGAATAGAAAATTAGGATGAGTCTGATTCTGTCTTCCAGAAAATGAAAATCGCTTCAGTTTTATCTGCCGTCTGCCCAGGTACTAGTACCCACAAGGAGGTTACTTCCAGAAAGTCACATTTTGCAGCCATCTCCTAGTTGCTGCCAAACACAGAAGCTAGTGTATGAGGCCTACACAGCTGCAGGCCTGTGGGTCCTGTATGTGCATTGAACATATCTGCCCTCATCTGCAACACCTGAAACAGACCAATATATCCTTTTATGCACGTTGTTCATCAACAAGAGACCCAATTCAAATGAGTGGCAGGCTATTAAGGAGTCCACATTACCACCATTATCTTGTGCCACCATCTTTCTTCCTTCCATAATCTCTCAAGCCTCCCATATGTCCCTTCCTACACCATTTGCCGCACCTCTCCTCATGTCCCTCTTTTTCCCTCAACGCAACACACTTCAGTCCCCTTCACCTCCTTCTCCTCTTCCTGCTGCAACCTCCTCAGGTTCTCACATGTTCCCTAACCTCTACAGCAATGTTTTCCCCCTCCAACTTCATTTCCCTTCCCTAATTAAATCCTGCCAACCTCCCAAGTCACTTAAGTGGATTTTCTTTACAGCTGCAGGCCTCCTTCCCATTCTCTCCTATTTTGATTTCTCTGTCACACTGGTGACAGAGGGAGCGTGCGCTTAGCCCACCCGGGAGTTGAGGGGTGGTGTGTGCCTCCCCTCAAGGTATCCAAGCTCCCAGGGTGCCTGTGTCCCTGGGCGAGAGGGCTCAACCTTTGGAGCAGGTGAGCCTTGCACTGGCAGGTCTACCCTCCTCCTGTGTCATGGGTAGGAGCACACAGTATGCACCCACAGAAAACGGGATGTTTGGATTCGGATTTAAATGCCATGGATCTCAAGGAGCCTGTCTCAAGAGACTCCTTCCTCACTTTCAGGTCTCCTAAACAGCTGTTTACCAAGAGTCCCCTGGTGGGTGACAGTGCCAAACCGAACACCGTGACCACCTTGCTTGCTTTTTAAAAAGCAGAGGCTAGCTTCTGAAGCTCAGGTTTTTTTTCCAGCAAACTTTCTTAATAAGAGCAGCATAAAAACATGCAAAGAAAGATGACTTTATTCCTTAGATACAGCTTTATCCCTACTTATCCTTCCCTTCCTCTCACATAATCTTCCACACTGATTCTTTATTGCCAGAGCAATGCCTCACAGCTAAATATTTCCCCTTCCTCCAAAGCTGATTTTTCACTCTTCACAATTTATCTCCAATGATCCTAAACCATAAGCTCTCCTTTTTATCTTCCTCCATGTCAAAAGATTTCTGGTAACAAAGCCACATTCCCAAGGATATTTTAGGCAATGTATTTCTTCGTCCTCCAACTATCTTTAATCAAATTACTGATGCAAATAACTGAGATAAATATGCTTGCTCTTTACTGACAAAAGAATCTAGAAAACTGTAAATAAGCAAACTAAATCTGTACTATATATGCATGAGATATTCTCTTAGGTTGTCTTAAAAAAAAAGTGAAGTCATTTAGAAATATATCAAGATGATTCAGATGCCATATTAAGTGTGTGTATCCTTTATATCTCTTCAAATATATATGATATACACACACATAAAATTATATGTATTTATATAAGAGAATTTCAGAAGGGAAGGACATATTACTGTGCATGTTCAAGGAACACATAGTGTCATGTTCCAGGATTTTGGAGTAGACTTCCCTGTGGAACAAATTCATACAAATGTCTTTGTTCTGGGGTTCTCCACATCTTTCTCTGAAGCATGCCATGTGGTGCTGGCCTTTGCTAAAGGTCTGTTGGTCAAAATAGGAGAAAATAGAAGTTACAGTTTATAGATTATGATGATTTCCATCTTCAAGGTATGCATATCAATGCAAGCAGCATTAATCTAGAAGTCTCTGTTGAAAGTTAGGCTTCCATTTGGAAAGCTGGTTTGTTTATTCCTTTTTCCAATCAACCCATTATATTCCCCTTCCTTCATGGCAACTCTTAAGAATTATGGAACTGGCTCAGACAGAACAAGAACTTTTTGTCCCACTCTTGAAGAAAATGGAACCTGGATCTTTCCTGAGATTCAGTAAAAATAACTTAATATCACTTTCTTTTCTCAGCTACTGCTGAGTGTTTCATCAGGAACTGAATGCAAATAAAAATGAAAACATTTAATTACCTTGACAAAGACTAGTCTCGTTACCCAGAATAAGAAGGCTATAGTAAGTTAGGTGAAGCTTGAGCAAAGTAACAGAAACTTTGAATCCTTTTAGAATAAACCTTCACAAATTATTAGAAAACCAAAATTCACATTCATTTTAAGAAGTGTGTAGGGAGCAGAGTGGTGGTGGTGGTGGTGGGAAATAACTATTTTTTGTCTCTTTCAGCTCATAGATGGAAATAGCCATGTGGGATGAAAGCAAATTAGAACGCTCCCTATCTTTTAATTTGTAATTAAACACTAAACATCCTGTAGCGTCCTCAAATGATTCTAAGACTGACTGAAGTTCTCAGTGTGTTTAAGAACTATCCCTATCTGTAGTTTCCAAATGGTATTTTTCTAGCAACCTGGCTGTGGTAAGAAGAGAAGAATACAACACAGCCAACACTGCAATTGATGGGGAGATGTCATGTGACACTCTACAATGTGTTTTGAGCTGAACTGAAAGTTAGATTGCTGATCATAGCCAAACATTAACACAGATTCAAGTTACTCTTGAGAAAGAGGATGGAAAAGATGCACCAGATAGACAAATCTAATGGTAGAATGATCTGGAGATAACTGAACACAGTGAGAATTTGAAAGTGTGCTTGGTAACAGGCATGTCCTGGCCTCTGTCAGTGATGTGACTCCTGGCATACCAACATGTCTCACCATGTCTCCAATTCTCTTGGTCTCAAGATCTGTGCCCTGGCAGAGTGTCCTCCCACATAACTTGGCTGCTTCACTGGAGCACGCTTGAACGGGCCAGTTTGGGGAAATGTCTGTCACCATAGTGGGTTTCATCTAGCAAGCATTTATGCCAAGCTAGGCATAGTAGACCTCCTCAATGGAAAGAAAGATACTTTTGGAGTCCCATTCATCTAACCAGATGAACTGTGCTTTCAAAAGCCTCTTTGCCGGGTCCTGACTAACCGAGCTTTCAAGCTTTTAATAGAACATGAAACTTTTAACATTGTAGGCCAAAGAAACTGCAATGCCTCTGACATCACCTTAAATTGCTCAGAGTAGCAGCTGTGCCTGAACACTATAGCCCTCTTTGCCCTTGATCTTTAGAAGCTACAGAGTATCAGTATAAACATGATAACTACCTCTTTGTCTAAACAGAATGTGTAAGCCTCTACTTCTCATGAGATTGCAAGGCATTAGATAGTTTTAGGCTGCACCTTTATCTCGGGTACCGAGGCTGGGAAGGACACAAGAAGAGACAGCTGGCAGCTGGAAAAGGAGCCAAGAAGTTGGAGTAACCATCAAGGACGGAATGATAACGGGACATTCCAAGATGTTTGCAACATAAAGGCAACATCAAAAGGAACCAATAGAAGACAAAGACGGGTCGCATGGACAGCTCGTGCCCGGGGGAATTAGCCAATTAACATTTAGCTAGTTGCACAAACTAAACTGATCTGTCTATAAAATCGGGCTTGTAGCGGAAATAAATGTTCGACTGTGCATCGCATCGGTGTGTTCTGTCGTTCCGGTCCTGCATGACTCACAGATCTCGGCGACAGCGGCACCTCTTCTTTACACTGATCATTCAGGAACCTGAAATGCCTTGCTTATTTGCAAAGATGTGCACACTAATGCTGTAATGAGGGAAGATGAATTCCATCTGTATTTCTTGTACAGCTTCTAGAACAGAGAACCTTTGATGCAGTTTCAACAACCTTGGGTAAATATAACATCGTGAATGAGCACAGGAGTTGTGATAAAAGAAAAATGTATTAAAGTTGAAATGAATATATATCGAAAAAACGAATTAAAATTCCAAATTAACATTTAAGCCAGATTCAGCATGTCCTCTCATGCTGGTCAGCTACAGTAAGAATACTCTTCCATCCATGACAGATGAGATTTTTCACTTTTGCTCAGGCAAAGAAAGCCCACGCAAATACATTGTTTACATTTAAGGGAGACAAGCTCTCACACTACAATTAGTTGATTTCTATTTGTTAATTTATTTTAAAATTTAGTAGACTTTCAGGAGTCAGTGAGTGTGTTACAAAAATTCTTCTCTTAACTTCGGTTTTCCTTTCTGGTAAGTGACATTTTTGCTTACTTAAGTAGCATCTCTGCAGAATTCAAATGGTGTCCTGAATCTACCAGAGAATTTTAAATCAACAGGACTCCTCAAATACTTCAACTTGAACACACAGTTTCTTGGCAAAACTGTGACCTCTCCAGCAGGTGAAAATAATGCTCTTAGTCCTCATCTTCAAGAGATGCCCAAAACTAGAAAACAAACTGCATGTCTCAAAGGGTGAAAGAAATATGTTAACACAAAGATAAGCATCCATTTTTATGAATATTTTCAAAAAAATATTGGACATATAATTAATGACAACTATTTTCTATCAATTTTCACTAATTTTGAAAATGAACTTCATGTTCGTCTGCCGGGAACCTCCTCAGACACCATGTTCTTTTAGGATAAATATTTTAAAAATCCAATTTCAAATGTGTAAATATTTCATGAAAGTGAATTTTGATATTTTGATATTTTACTATACTGCTTGGAATTAGCAATGCATTTGTTGTGCAAGCAATGCAATTTTCAAGTAGAAATAATACTGGGTGATGTATGAAACTAATCAATATGGCATGAATTTCAAATTCAAAAAGCAAATGCTTTGAAATTAATTGCCACTGAGGTTCCAGACCTGAGAATTTTGAGGAGAGAAGCAAAAATTTGATGAATTAATATTATAGACTGAATTATTTACTTAAATTTCAGGAGTCTACAGTGTATATAAAATAAATATAGAAAATTTATTGATAAATATATTCCTGAAGACATTTTTAAAATAAAGCAAAACAAATAAATTACCATCTATCCCCAACCTGCCCTAAAAGGAGGGCTAGTAGCTTTTTGTACGGTTCCATTAATAACTATTGCATGAATAGAATTCTGGACAATAGGTAAGAGCTTCATTAGCAGTTCTATTAGCAAAATAATTCTCTGACAGACCAGTATGAAAAACAGTATTCCCATGGAAGACGAGACTGTGCACAGCAGAAACTGCATCTTTATGTTTCCATTTGGTGAAGAGTGACATCCATGAGAATTATGACATATAAATAAAAGGGAAAGTAAACACAGTTGTGATCAGTCCATATCCCAGCTACCTGTTTGCATTACAAATCCCATATGAAAAAAAAGAGACGTGGTGTATGTAAAAACTGCATTATTAGGATACTGGGACATCCATACAAGGTAATCTTTGAAAAAAATCCTAAAAAAAAATAATCACTGTGTGGCAATGAATAGGGATTCTGTACACCCTAAAATACCATTGCAACTAGCTATTCCACTGATATAAATGAAGTTACTTTGATTATAAGTATTATTCAAACATGTGTTTCCAAGCTAGAACAGGTCTTGTTTGATGCTAAGCTTTAATAAGAATGACAATGATGTCTTGAGTACTTGGCAGCTTCACCAGTGCCTCATGATCTGATTGAATATGTCAGGGTAAAGGCTGTGAACATTTAGGGCTCATATCTTATTCACTCAGAAGCAGTTTCAGGTCACATTATAGGAAAAGAAGTTGATTTATTTTGCATGACAACTATGAATTTTAACCAAAAGGCACATTAATAAAATAAAAAAGGTCTTTTCTCTCAAATCACAAAGGCAATTTTTTCCTCTTCCCGAGGTCTTTCCTTGCATTAGTTTTATGTTTGTACAGTGCAAACTGCTGTCTTCAAATGATGCACATGAGACCAGCAGCTGCTTGTATCTCTTGGTCTTTCCTTTGACTTTGACATAGTTCTGAAATGAATGTGACTTTCTTTCGCTTTGCCATGCAGCTTCAATTCCCATTTTGTCTAACTGCACTTCCTAATAACCAAGAAAAAGAAAACGGGAAATGATAAGCTGACAGCTTTGTTCCCTGCAGTCAGTTATAGCAAAAGCCTGCAGAAATTTGTGACAAACTATGGTAACCCATATAAGGCACTGGAAAATCAGTTTCATCAAAGCTTGGCTAATTGTCAGAACAAAAATAAGTGATCGAAGATCTATAAAAAATTAAATTAGCATGTATATAATTGTGATTTATGAAGACAGACAAAGACAATCTTCCTTCACGAGAAATTAATGGACAATGTTAGTGTTACCATCATTGCCACTGTTGAAAATGACGGATGCTTAAAAATTAATATTAGAAACACGTATCCATTAAGTATAAATTTCTTGGGCCACTTTCTATTCCAAGTCAATTATGATCTTTCATCACCCTTTGTAAAAGTCAGGCTGGAAAGAGCAGGCATGTTAAATAAACTAGCCATATAGAATTTTAGATAACTTCTCCAATGCTTTGATCTTAAATTGAATTCAGTCTACCATCAAGATGGCATCAAGTTTTAATGTTAAATGGGAGGGTTACTGCTATCATAATTGTAATGTACAGCGCTCTAATTTTTTGTGACTTACTGAATGCAAATTAGTCAAAAACAGAGACTGAAGAACCACATGGGAGGGTGCTCATTTTCTTACAAGTTGTTATGCTTTAAACTTTCCATTTATACCCTTTCACTAAAAACACCTGAACAGTTTACAAGTTTAAAAGAAAAAAAAAGAAGGGGGGGGGGGGGGGGGGGGGGCGGGCAGAAAGTCACTGGAAAACACAAGCTTTAATCAGGATATATTTTATGACCCAGCAGTTCCCATGGGTCTTTTAGATTTTGGAGACTGTGAAGTGACATGTGTAAATGTCCCTCCCAGGGGAAGAGAAGCAAGCACTAATTGAGGTATTGACGGGTTCAAATGAAGCAGAAACACACTATGAAACTCTGGCTACAACAAAAATGAGTATTGGTGAGCAGTGCATGCTGGGACATTAATGGTTTTCATTCACTGCTCATTCATGCAAGTAAGTATACTTTTAAGCACAGTGACTTGGGTCTATAACAGCTCAGTTCTGTGCTAAAAAGCCATGAAATACTATGTGTTAATGTATGAGAAGGAGAGCTCTGGTAGAACTAGTCTCATCTAGCCTTTCAGAGTGAATTATATTTTTATTGTCTAGATAGATGCAGATAGCATCTGATACTCTGACGACGGGAACAGAACCCAAATATATGAAAATCAGCATGGTACAACTCTGTATTTATGTAGGCATTCTCTATACAAGTACATTAACACAAACAATAAAAAAATATATATTCTGCATATTAATACTAACAGGAGGATGTTATTGCGTTCTATATATACACAAAAGCATTTATCTGTGCATGGAAGTAGAGCACGTTCACAGAACCAGTCAGTGGCATTCATCACAACCTAACTTCAGGTGGCTAAAAACTAGTTGTCCAAGCCTTCACCTAGTCAAATGAGGACCTCTTCTGTAGCAGTCCTTTGGGAGAAAAAAGACCTTCCAGAGGGCCATTCGTCTTGCCTTAAAGATGATGACAGACTTCTTATCGATGATAAAAGGAGCTCAGGGTGAGCTGTTTAGACTTTTATAACCAACTTTTAGAAGTCTAACAAAGTCAGGTGAATCTAGTGCTAAGCGTCTCATCCTAAATTCTGCATTCTCTTAAAGTGAGATTTAGAATATCAATAAATGCTACTGTCTCAGGAAAGACAGGAAAGGAGATTCAATGAGGGAGAATAAGAACCTAATAAAAAGCTCTGAATACATTTATTTGAATGGGTATCAATCTGGTTTCTCTAGTCAAAATTCTAATTTTCCCCCCTGTCAGAGAGACGATCTGGGGATGGTTCCAGAATGGTCTGACCATCTATTGAGTAACTTGATTCCTAATCTATTTTATCTTTTATTTTCCACTATGGGATCTATTTTGTACTTTTTCAAGATCTTTGATTCTACTTTTCTACTTTTGCTGCTCAGCATGCCAGCAGCTTCTACAGGGAAAAAAGATCCCTTAAGCTGGTCAGTAAAAGAAGAAAATTTCCAGAAGAGTGGGGAACCATCTTAAAGGCTGCGCAGTCTAGGAAAAGCTGATAGGTAACTTGTGTGCTTAGCAATTTTTGTAATACATGTCTTATGGAAAGAGAGAATTACTAGTAGAGAAAAACAAAGAGGGCTTAGATAAACACAGTGTTTCTGAAGTAAAGATATTCAGTATAATACTTCTGTTGAGTTACATTTACCCATAAATAAGCAGCAGCTCTGACAGCAGAAAATCAGAAAGGAAAATTCTCACTTATTTTGATTAGATCTAAAATTAGAACCCCCCCTTAGGGAATTTTTTGTGCTTTGTACTTTCATTGCTATCACGTCTTTGCAGTGTTTTATCAAATCTAGAGGCTGGGCCTTTCCACTGAGTATTTTGGGTCTATTACACTGAACAATTAATAAAGCTTCCAGACAAAAGCAACAGCTGACAATTTGGCTTCAGTACCCAAATGCCTAAGGCCATAAGAAGCGGACCCTAATTTGAACCAGGATTATTTTGGCTTATTCAGAGTGGCCAATATGCTCATACAGCTTTGAGCCAGTGAACAGCTGAAAGAAGTTTTAAAGCCAAATTTTACACTACTGCTCCTGATGTTGACAGTGTCCTGATATGAGGTCGAGGCGTGCGTGTGTGTTTGTGCTTGCATGCATGCATATGCGCCTGTGTATGAGTGATTAAGAGAGGGAAAAAAATGTTCTCCGTAGAGGCAAATAAGGAGAATTATTTCATTACCTGGAAAAGGAGACAAAGCAACCCTCATTTCTGTCTTACCTTGACCTTCAGCTGTCCTGTGGATTTCTCTTTTCAATACGCTCTTAAAAAAAATGTTTCTATTTCTCTGGAGACCATTTTTACCCCTTGGCCAAGGAAAGGCATCATAAATACTAGTGTTTCAGGCAAGAGTAAATTATAGCCATCCATCTCAGGAACAAAGCACATGGCATAGGGCTGCAGGTCACTTTCCTACACAGTACCTCCCCTCAGCATGAACATTATAAGGAGTTCAAAGGACTTGGTTTATTTTTTTCCTTTAAATTGTGTTTCAAATGAATAGGAACTCCCATTCTCTCTTCCACATACAGAGTGAACACCCAAAAGCAGAGGCCAAAATGGCAGCGGTGATAATGTAACCACCAGCAAAGTAAGAAGGAAGTCATGCTTCTAAGCATGATTTGACATCTTATATATGATGGATGTTGAAAATGATAAATGAAGCAGCTAGTTACAGGGGCAATACGAAAATACTTGTTTGATTTTCTTTTTAACCAGATTGACAAATGTTTCTTTTTTAATCACATCCTTAAAACACACACACACACACATGCGCGTGCACACAAAATCTGTACTTAGATCTGAACTTGCTACCTCAATTATTAAATTATCTTCATACAAAGAGATTGGCTTTAGGAAATCCAGGAATTTTAAGTGCTGAATTGGTGATTCTGGGTTTTGGTTTTATTTTTGAAAATTATATTCCATTATAAAAGGAATAATCACTTATGATGGAATATTGTGGTTTTATGCACTATATAACAACCTTATTAGTCACATACACAGGGAGGTAAGGTTTTATGTTCAGGTTTTATTGGGGTGGTCTTGTTCTTTCTGTGATGTATTTTAGAGTTTCTTGTAAGTTGGTATGAAGCTTTTCAGAACCATTCCTGTTGGGACTTTGGACTGTTATTTTTTTGTCAGAGAGCAAATAATTTCTTCGACCCAAAACTTTTTATGAGAATGTGGTCTCTTTGACAAAAGGAATTACTGAAAAGGGTTTATTAGTTCAGCATTCAATTACTGGTCAAAAGATGAGAAAAAGAGACTACAAAACACTCAGAGTAAGCAATATAGTCAATGATCATTTGAGGACACATCCTTGCATCTAAATGCCTCAGCCTCTCCTTCCCCATTTTCTGTTTTTCTAGCATGACAAGCATTTCACTGTATATCTAGGATTGAGTAAAGCCAACAACACAAAGTAAAACAAAACAGACTAAAACTATTCATTATTTTCAATTATTTCAATTAATCACAGTATCACAGTATCGTCAGGGTTGGAAGGGACCTCTGAAGATCATCTAAGTCCAACCCCCCTGCCACAGCAGGGACACCTACAGCAGGTTGCACAGGACGGCATCCAGGCGGGTTTTGAACGTCTCCAGTGTGGGAGACTCCACCACCTCTCTGGGCAGCCTGTGCCAGTGCTCTGCCACCCTCAGAGTAAGGAAGTTCCTCCTCATGTTAAGATGGAACTTCCTGTGCTCCAGTTTGTGCCCGTTACCTCTAGTCCTATCACTGGGCACAACTGAAAAAAGACTGTTCCTATCTACCTGGCACCCTCCCCTTAAGTATTTATAAGTATTGATAAGATCCCCCCTGAGTCTTCTTTTTTCTAGACTAAAAAGCCCCAAGTCCCTGAGCCTTTCCTCATAAGAAAGATGCTCCAGTCCCCTAATCATCTTTGTAGCTCTTTGCTGGACCCTCTCCAGCAGTTCCCTGTCCTTCTTGAACCAGGGAGCCCAGAACTGGACACAATACTCCAGATGCGGCCTCACCAGGGCAGAGTAGAGGGGGAGGATGACCTCCCTCGACCTGCTGGCCACACTCTTCTTGATGCACCCCAGGATGCCATTGGCCTTCTTGGCCACCAGGGCACATTGCTGGCTCATGGTCATCCTGTTGTCCACCAGGACTCCCAGGTCCCTTTCCACAGAGCTGCTCTCCGGGAGGTCAGCCCCTAACCTGCACTGATGCATGGGGTTATTCCTCCCCAGATGCAGTACCCTACACTTGCCTTTATTGAACCTCATCAGGTTTTTTTCTGCCCAACTCTCCAGCCTGTCCAGGTCACGCTGCATGGCAGCACAGCCTTCCAGCGTGTCAGCCACCCCTCCCAATTTTGTGTCATCAGCAAACTTGCTGATGGTACACTCTATCCCTTCATCCATGTCATTGATGAATATATTGAACAGGACTGGACCCAGTACTGACCCCTGAGAGACACCACTAGTTACTGGCTTCCAACTGGACTCTGCACCACTAACCACAACCCTCTGAGCTCTATCTGTCAACTACTGTTTAATCCACCCCACTGTCCATTCATCTAACCCACACTTCCTAAGCTTGTCTGTGAGGATGATATGGGAGACAGTATCGAAAGCCTTGCTGAAGTCAAGGTTTTGTTTTGGTTTTGTTTGTAAAATGAGATATATCCTCTGACAGGATAAGAAATACTCATCCCATTATAGATTACAACTTGTCTGTAAGGACATCAAGATGTGAGAATGGCCAAGCAAGGCTTTGAAATTCATTTCTCTGCATCGCATCTAACCACTGTTTCTTGGGATACCCTCTCATTTTTTTATGACTACTCAGAAAGAAAGGGTTTGTTGGTCCATGCTTATAGCTCAGTGCTGCCCAGTAGACTGAGTGGGTGGCTCAGGCTTGGAGAGGAGCAATCAGGGGTTTCGTGTTCCCAGCTGTGAAAGTAGGGTGCCCTACATTTCCTTGGCTCCAAAACAGGTAATCTGAAAAAAGGGAAAACTCTGTCCGAAATGGGGGTCTCGGGATTTCCTAGCCCCCTGTGATGAAGCTGAAGACCCTGAGTGTGCCTGTGGTTTGACACCATGGGTGGTAACAAGCTTGGAGCTCCACAGCTCCAGGTTTAACTTTTATTACCATCCTCCTGAAACATCTGGGAGGATCTGTAGTCTGCCATGGCTGGTCCGGTCACTCAGAGCCTGGTTCCTGGGCAATAATTTATGTGTTAAATCTGTTGATGGGCAGCGAATGGATGGAACCTTCCAAATATTTCTATGCATTTATTTTCAACTGTTGTCTGTGCAAAAATCTAACATTTTATTTTTCTGTCCACAAAATCATTCAAAATTATACAGAGAAATTAAATTATAATTTTCAGCAAGCCATCATTCATAACTTCCCTATGACATGGGACTCTTCTGCTTATTTTATTCATAAACAAATGCAAGAGCCATCAGCTGCTGTGCAAGCTTCCCTTCTTGTTAATCTGTCTCTGTTATGAAACTAGATTCAGAGCACCAAACACTTTTTAGACAGTAATGCTACTTCATTCACCATAAATCCAGACAGATTTCAAATACTGTCTAAGAGGCAAAAGATATTGCTTTCCATTATCAGCTTCACAAGCTCTTCAATTCCTTGCATGACCTGACTAATCAGACACACAGCCAATGGCTTAAACAATTTTGTTTTTTAAACTGTAGAAACCCTCTATTAAGCAATAGTTAGAGCTACTTATCTTATAAAGACTATGATATAAGCACAAAAATGGTACAGTTAGTTTTAGAACTCATTGCTGCCGCTTCACCCACTCCAGGATCTTTCAATAAATGAGATCTCTTAGTCAGAGATGATATAAAACACTGAAAGCAGGAGCAGAAAAAACGTATATTACAGTTTTGAACTTGTCCAAAAATTAGACCACTTTTACAAGAATCTTCAAAAATCAAATTCTGTCAGAAAAGCAAAAAATTTATGAACATTTATGAAAATTGTCAAAACGGATTTTTTTTTTTTCAGCCAAAAATCACTAGTACAAACACTCAAATTCATGAAGCGAAAATCACTGTAAGGAAGATGGATTTCCTGGTGGTCACCTGGGAACACATTCCTGACTCTTTAATTCATTCCACGAGGAGCTGAAAGAATAGTTTTGCAAAGTAAAATACAATGGACAAGGTTATGGTATTATTGAATCAAAGGCAAAAAAATCTCTTCTTTAGCATGAAGTAAAAGTTATCACTGATTTCTAGTTAGCTTCTAGCCAGCTTATTGTCTAATGAATTTCCCCATGGATGAATGCTTCTAGGTTTCTTACTAAAAACAGACTGCATGATTGATGGGCAGGACAGTTGTATACCCATACTACTTCTTTTCTGCAAATAAGTACTCGAACCCAGCTTTTTTTTGGTAGCTGCTTGTAATGAAAAATTTATCATATTACCTAAGATCCTGCAAAAAACATCTTGAGATTTTATCTTGAGAAGCTCTGGCACTTCTACCCTGTATTAACTGATGGAAAAGTTGGCTGTTTTTTGAAATTTGGCATGAAAAATCCCTTATTGTTGAAGA
Source organism: Pluvialis apricaria (assembly GCA_017639485.1). NCBI lineage: Eukaryota > Metazoa > Chordata > Aves > Charadriiformes > Charadriidae > Pluvialis > Pluvialis apricaria. Next base: position 101,387,676 of record CM030007.1, on the reverse strand, counting down.
ATTGCCACACTTTTGTCCTATAGTATTTCACTGAGAATTCACAGTTGAAAGATGCTGAAAATTCACATCTTTTTCACTTTCCTTACTAGTAAGATAAACTAAAATAATAACAATATCAGCATGATGCCTAACTAATAACTGAATATGAATGCTCTAAAAAGGTAGGTGCTGTAACTGTCAAAGCAGCTGCAACTACAACTCTAAGCTGGGACAAACCCACCAGACTGCCACATCATCTCAACTACTTATGCAAGGAAAAGTGTGATAAAAGCAGATTACTTCTCCACCCTAATTTCTTTTCTTTTCTTTCTTTTGCCTCTAGTAAGTGGGTTCTTGATCACATTGGACTCCTTCAGGATATCTTGTGGACAACAGGTTTTTCCCCTCAATTCCTAGGAAAGAAAATGGGGGACTATTCAACCAGGCTGCTTCGTCTGTCTCCAGATCCAGTGACTGGTTCAAAGAGTTTGTTCCATCTTCCATTCGTATGGAATCCTGCAACTTAAATGACAGAAGTCTCTTTTGAAGACTGAGTATTCAGACTCTACTGATGGCAGACTTTAAAAATATGTAAGAATTAAAGTATTTACAGAACTGTAAGATATCCTCTCTGGATTAATATTATATGAATTAAGAAAGAAAATTATTTTAAATGGTAACTTCAAGCACATAAAATTTCAATAAACAAAATAACTGAAACTTCTAAATAGCCTTCTATTTTGTTGTGGTCATGTTTAATGATAGATTCTTTAATTGCATTATCTTCCCACAAGATAAAAATCTCTATTGATACAGAGGGTACACAGTGCTCAGGGTTATGCAGTTAGTGAGTTATGCTACTTCTATTTCTGCCTTGGTTTTGATCACTTGGTTAGAGAATAGTAAATGAAATGAAGCAAGAAAGAAGATTGGTCATTTGGCTAGGCTTGCTGAATGCCACACAGGATACTTCAATTTTACTCTATTTTCCGTGGCAAAATTAAGATTTCCTAGAAGGTTACTTCCCACCTTCTTTGACACATGTTGTTATGTTCCTTCTTTTATTTCTAGGTGTTCAAGTTGCTTTGCAAAATTGCTGAACATCCTTGAATGCTGTTGAAGTACTCCTAAAAATACACCCTAATTATCTAGACAGTGAATTATTTCTACAGATAATATGTGGCATAAGTTTGCTGGGTTTTGAGGTAGTTACACAGCTAGAAAAGATTCAAACTCCTATTTAACACAGGTATTCCAAGGATGACTTAGAAACTTCTGAAAGTTGTGTGGTTCCTGAAATGTTCCTGTATTTATGCTGTGTATTTGACTCAGTTGTTCTGTATGAGCGGCATCAACCAAGAGACAGAGAGTCCAGAACTGGGCTTACAGCGAACAGCTCATTAGGAAGCTGAACTCCAGTGAACTGTGAAAAAAAATATGAATGCAGTCATATCTACAGCACCGAAGAAAAGAAAAGCCTTCTCAGCCCTGTGTCAGTTAAATACATTTTTAGTACTGCTGCTAACAAATAATAATCCTTTGATTCCCTTTCCAAAATCTTGCAAAGTTCCTGGCAGCTCCAGTAACTCTTCCAGCTTCTATTGTCAGCTCTGCCAGCCTCTCATAAATCTCACTAGTTTCTTACACCTCTCTCTCCAGAGCTCATGTTCCTTGCCTCAGATTTTGCCAGAATAAATACCTATAATGTCACACAGGTTTTTCCCCCTGCAAAGGTTCCCCTTCTGTCTGAGCAGGCCCCTGTTGTGTTTTTTAATTGGATGGTGTCCTTAGCGGAGAACGGGACTTTGAGGCAAAGAGGTGAATAAAGGGTCACTGGTAATTTATTGCATGTATCAGGGCTGAGCTAGCTGGTAACGGCAAGACTGTAAACCTGAATAATTAGTTTTGTAGGGAACATTGGAAGATTTGGTACTCCAATTCAGGTGAAAACAGAAAGGAATCTGAATCGTTATCTCAATCTTATTGAAACCGCTCAGGAAGTGTAAAAACAGGTCATCTGTCAAGAGTTCCCATGTCATTATTACTGGTAAGGAAAGACATAATTCACGAGCAGCCTCTGAGATATTTTTTTTCTTCTCTTTTGGGATCACCTGGAATGATAGAGTTTAAAAATCTAAACTAAAATATTGCTTCAGAAACTAATCTTTCAACTTTAAATTATCTAAAATATTTGCATGTCAGCTATCTTGGACTTGCATCGGCCAGGATGGCTGGCTCATATGCATTTTTCATGTAAAGTAGCATCAGCATCAGGAGCACACACTTTTTGAAATCCAATGGTTAGGGAAAGATGATGGAGGAACAAAGTTGGGGTAGCATCCTTCGTCTACATTTTTACTGATAGCCAATTACTGTGTGACTAATGAAGTAGTATTGTTATCATCAGAGCATCGAAAGACAAAGTCTTGTGGGATTAAAAAAAGCACAGCCCTGGAAGATGATGATATCGATAGCTCTTCTGTGGAGGTGTTTGCCAGCAGGTCCCACATAACCCCACGGAGGAGGCGGCATTAGAGGAGGAAAGCTCCTGGCAGCCCTGTAAGAAGCAGCCTTTGCAGCCTGGGGAAAACCGTTCAACCTTTCCCTGCCTGGCAAACCCAGGGCTCTTGGCAATTTTGCACAGCTTACTTCCAGAAGAAGAATAATCACGTTTCTCTTTTTGGTAAAAGAAAAACAGGAAAACCAAAAATACATAGCTCAATCAATTGTCACTTTCATAGTTCAGAAGGAAAACTTTAAAACTGCCAAAGAGTAACACTGCCAAAACCCACAGATAACAAAAAGGAGGAGTTCAGCCTTTCTTTCTTATTGAAGTGGGCTGTGCAGAGGCAAAGCCAGGAAGGGTTTAGTAGTTAAGTGCTGTGGGACACCCGCTGGTTCCCCTGCCTCGGATAATGGGAGCAGCTCTGTTCCTGTGACTGTCAACAGCAAAACCCTTGTGCTGACCATGGGGTTGGAATTGTTGCTGTGTCACAGCAGGGGTGTAAGTGAGATCGCCCACACTTGCAGAGTGTGATAGGCCACATGGGTGAAATTCTGGTCCTGGAGAAGTCCAGAGGAGCTTTGTTACTGACTTGCACTTGACCAGGATTTCATTTGCTAAAATAAGAGCTACACTAGCAACTCTCATACAATCTTACTATCCAGTCCTCCTACAAGTTAAAAAGGAGGTGCTAAAGGAGAACTAAACTGTGGAATATTAAAAAAATTAATTATTTTGTGGTTATGTTTAATAAAAACAAGAAAAAAATCACCCAAGGTCTTCAATATTGCCTATTACTATGCATATCCTCAATTCATGACTAATGCATTTTAATTCAGTCACAGCGTACGCTTTAAGCAATTCAGTGCTGCATTATGTGCTGCACTTGAGATGTTCAAGATCTTAATTGTTTGTTCTCTTCAGTACCCCTCACCCAAGAAGCTAATGAAAAATTCAGTCATGATGGTATTGTTTATGACATACATAGCTGTGACACATGATAATTTCACAATCATTTCAAGACACCATGTGGTTTCTTTTGACATTTTGTGACAGGCTGTGTTATCAAGCACAATTGTTTGCACAGGAAACAACTGTAACACGCAGTCCTTGGGACATTATGTTATCTCCTGATAATGATGTCATTAACATGTGTATACTATAATTAATGACTACAAGAGCGATTCATTTGAGTAAGGCTTATGAATCCATTTCATCTAAAAAGGGAAAGAAAACCTATAATCATTTGGGCTCAGATCCTGAAAGCTACTTACTTGCAACCTGCTGCAGCTACACTGGGTGACCCATTAATTGAGGCATATTAACCAAGAAGCATTTATTTCTCAGTTATATCACAGAAGCTTGGATTAGAATCATTATCATAATGATTGTTCTCATAGAGATCAATGAGAGAAACAGGAACCTAGCAGTGCTCCAAAGCCCTTTGTCACCCTATCTCCTACCAATGGTAGCCAGAAAACAATTACAGTTCATCAGTCTGCATAGCTAACATAATGACATGGAAGACATGTATATAGCAAACCCACTGCTGTTAAGGCCATCCACTTGTTCTCCTGTAAGCCGTAAGACAGAAAAACACACTTCTTACATCCTTGTCTGCATGCCACATAGAAGGAAAACTGTCTTAAGGGCAGTTCAGACATGTGAAGCTTTCTTGTATAAGCTTAATAGTTTCTATCCCTCACTGTTATATTGGGCATCCTCTTGACCAGGTAAAATATAACCCATTTTTGCCATCTTATTTTTGCCAATACATTTGACGGATCAATGTCCTGATGTTACTCATACCATGGTTTCAGTATAACATCTGTTGTGCTTTCACTACAAATTCAATTCTGCTTTTCACTGCTTATAGCTTCCTAAGAAAATAGATATATTTAGACCCTCAACATTTGTTTTCAAGCCTAATAATCCACTCTTCTCCCTCAAGGCCTGCAAAATCCTGCAGAGACTTTTTTGTTTTATTTGGATTTTCAGAAGTCTGTGTTTGGGCACACAAAATATTTTCATGGAGATATTTGCATACAGAAACAGCCACACAAAAATAGCTGGGAGTGAACAAAATTTCCAACCTGCCACAGATATAGTCCTCAGGAAAACTGCCTACGATGTGTCTAACGAGATTAGAATGAGACTGGATCCCTGTGAAGATGTTTGAAAATAGGCTTCTCGCAGAAGCTACAACCAATGAAGGCTGGATCCTGCTGAATCCTCCAGATCAATTAAAAGAAGACAGGAGGGAGCTGGGGAACCGTGAGCAGACCTGCTCCTCCCAGCAGCCCCCAAAGCACAAATTTTAAATGGGGTTCAAAGATACATAAAACACTAGCTAGGCTTTTCCAGAACAGGGGTGGTGGGATACGTGCCTGCAAAACAAAATCATCAGACTAGGGTGGGTTTTTTTGAGAGATACTGTTGCCTTCTGTTAGTTCCTTCTCTCTTCTCATGACACTGGAGGAGAGCAGTTTGGGACACCCAAGCGTACCTCTCCTGTCCAACTGCTTCCTAAATATACAAGGTCAATCTCTTTGACTTTTCTGTTGCCTCTTACACACTTTTTCTACAGAGTGAGTGTACAGATTGTATGAATATGTTGCATAAATAATGATTTATATGCATCATTAAATTTGCTCTGAGGCTTGAAACACTGAATATATATGTACACAGTACCCCTTCTTACTCTGTAACTCCAGAATAATCATCACTTTAACTATTTCAGTGTGCACTATACTTTTTTAAGGTAAAGTAAATAAGGTAACAGTACGTATTTTCATGATGTAAACTACAAAATATTTAAAAAGTCAAGAAATGCAAAATCAGAATTTCTGAAACAGTAAATTGGAGCACTATTAACATCAGTTGATTTGAGAGACATAACAAAGGAGTTCACATTCAGAAGGTATTCTCTCTATGTCATAAAGATGTTATATCTATATTTGTGCATGTATGTTCCATACCTGTACTGTGGTCCTTCAAAAATGTTGCGATTATGTTAAAAATAAGCAAAGTATGACTGTTCCTCCTAAACAAACCTCCTGGTTCAGAACCAAGGGTACCTTTTCTTTCATGCAAATCATATGAATTGGAAAGTTCTCAGTCTTGACCTACAGGAATCTTTTATGAGTCAAAGTCTGCAATTCACATGTTATTCATTTAACTTTTTAACTGAAGCACTTTTTATAATTATTGATTATACCATATACCATCCTTTATAACAAAAAATTTTAAAAAAATTTTTCCAAAAGGACAAATAAAATCTATATACCCATACAAAACTACTGGAGCCATAGAAGCAATCAAGGAATATATAGTAAGAATTTCTATTGCAAGTAGAACACAGGCTTAATTCTGGAAAAGCAAAAACAAATGAAAATTTTTCACATAGTCGAAACAGGAATGTCAGTTTACTGCAAATTTAGAATCCTGACTGTCTCAACAGTTTGAGGCAAACATGCTGACAAAAGATTAGTCTCTGCAGATAAGGTCTGTACATTTTAAATGCTATGCAGATTTGCTTACCATTTAATACTGCACAAAATTTAACTGGAAAACATATTTTTTCCTGAAAATACTCAATAGAAACAGTATGTCAAGGGGTGTTATGAAGTTTCTTTTGCATTCATTATTCATATTTGTGTATGTGCATGCATATACATGTATATACACAGAGAGAATGCATGCATATATATGACTACAAGAGACACCCAAATTTAAATTTTTTTTCACCCTCATACTTTGAGCAATCGTGTTCGCCTTTTCTACACAAAGTCCTCTCTGGATTTACAAATGTGGATTTTTTTTCTCCCCTGGCTTACATGTGGAGGAGACCAAAACCAAAAAAAAAGACCTTTACAGAAGTTTTATGCCAAACAAATCAGATTTAAAGCAAATGGGCAATTTTCTCTGGGAAAACATTGCATGGTACACACAGAACATGCCAGACTTAAAACCTATTACATGACTTGCACAAAGGCTCTGAAAACGCCTCACTTACTATCTTGCTGAAACATACAATGGTGTAAATTAAAGGGATACAGATTTCATTTCTTAAACTTCTTCAGAGTGCAAGAATTAAGGAACCAACCCTCTCCAAATTATTACCTCGACAATGACAAATACATCTGTCTAGGTATCCAACAGTACTTGGGGAACCCCCCCCCCCCAGCTTTATGGGGAGAGACCAAAAAGAGCACAGCTCCTCCCCTGACTTGAACCAGTTAGATGGTTTATACCATCTAACCATACCGTATACATATACCAAACATATACCATACCATACTTTACATAGTATGACTCTTTTCATGCCCACTCTTGTGGGCATGAAAGCACAAAAGTAAGTTACGCTGGTGTAAGAGTATAACTCCCCTCGAGGTCACTTGCATTTCAGCATAAATGTAATGTTCCCTGGGTTAGCTCACAATCACACCGCATGAGGAACAGGCTAATGCACTGGTAAGTCAAGCTGTCTTGGTATAACCAAGTTGGAAGTACATGATATATCCCCTAAAAGTACTCTAACTCCTGTGTGTTTCAGTCAGAAGTATCCCTGGATGGCCCCAGGTTAAATCCCTGGTGCTTTCAAGCTCCTACATTTCACAGATACAGCTTGCTCATTCAAACGCAGGAGCTGAAGCAAAATTTGTTTCAGGTTTATGCTTTGGGTTTCATCTGGCTGTTCACGCATCCCCTCCTTTCGAAAGTAATTTTAACTAAGCTGCAAAAAGTCAACTCTTGTTCCAGAAAAAGTGTCCACATGAGAGATTTATAGTAATACAACTAACTAATGTTACTATTAGTGTATGCTAGAATAATCAGCAACAGCAGAAATAATCTTGAATATGGACAAGATCCAAGGAACTTTCTGGGAATTGCAGAAGACAGCATGCATATATATTGGTATATACACATAAGCACATAAATATACAGTTTAATTGTAGCATCTGAAGAAGTTACTGTGTATAAGCAAAGCCCTGGTAACTGCCCAGGTTGAGGTGCCTAGTCCCCAGCAAATGGGAGGAAATTCAACCTCTTTAATTGTTGAGTAATTTACTTTGTGTATCCCTCCTGCTAGGCAGACATGTGGACACCTACCACAGCTCAGCAGATGCTGAGCCACCGCTCATCCGTGCTCACTAGATTCTACATTTGAGCCCCCTCTTCCACGTGGGAGGCTGATTTATTCTGCTATGGTAACTTAACAGGTGAACTAACTAGATAGCAATGGTTAAAAGCAGATCATAGCCAAAGAAGAAGCCCTAGTCATCCTAGCCAAGCTAAATAGTGGGTAGTGCCAGACTTGCTCCTTCTGACCAGGTTGTCCTCTCCTTTCTGAGTTTTTGAATACCTCTTTAAGTGTTTTGGGAGTGTCACAACGAAAGGCTTAAGACCAAAAAGGGAGAATGCTAACACCTCTGTGCAGTGAGTTATTCTGGTGGGAATGCCAAAACAAAGTAGACCCAGAAAGGCAAGGGTTGCTATGAGCAATTGAAACTCAGAAGTCCTCATTCACATCTGTCTCTCCACTGGCGAGTTCCCTGAAATATTTTTGGGAACAGACACAGGTGCCATGTGGAGTCAGCGAAATTCCTGAGGGCACCCAGGATTGTTACACACTCCTGTAATGATCTTCCTCACCAGTTAGGTGCACGCCCATTTTCCTTAAAAGCTACGAACTTTATTTAACTATTATTTAAATCTTAGAGATGGGCATTTAGCAAACAGTAATTGGATTTTCAACAACAATATGCAGCCACTTATGAAAAGTCTGTTCTTCTTGATTTCAGCTTGGCAAGTCACCACTTAAAAATCTGATAGCAGGAGATTTTCCTTGCTGAAAGTACGGGTTTATGGCTCTAAGTGCATGGCAAAGAGCCAACTTATACCAGTTGTAAATGCAACAGTTATGCTGCACTGCAAAGTAAGACAAAAATAGCAGAGCACTGCTTTCTTATGGAGCACTTACAGTAATAGGCACTCATTTTAAAAGTCAGTTTTGAGATAAGACTACAGAGGTCAAATCCTGCTGCACTATTGTGTATGTACATGTGTGCAATTACCAAAATCAATGACTAGTAATTAAAAGTCAGGAAAAAATAGCCCTCTAACAGATGCTCTTTCTACTGCTCTCAAGATTTGCAACAAAATGCACTTATGTAATAGTTCTGTCGATGCATTCTTTTTTCTATCTCTTTCTCATTTTGTGGTCACAAGTTTACAACATCTAACTTTCAGAAAAGACATTTGATCCTTTGAAAACCTTTGTCCTTTCTGAGGTGGAAGTATGAGGAGAACAGGATTGTTTCTCAGGTACTTATCTTTCAACATGACATGTCAATTAGTAGAAAAATGTTCTTGTTAGGTCACTGATGATATGATTTAGGAGTTTATTTTAACAATACAAGAAAAGTTCAGAATGGGGAAACAGAACTGAGAGAAATTGCAGTGCTGACTGAAAGCCAGACTACTGACATCAATTGTTGCTTTACTATTAATTTCCAAATACTTACAACATTTGCTGGATCTTGATTACATATACTCGCAGAGCATGGCATACAATGTATATGCACAGACTTTTTCTTAACAGTTTAAGCCACATTTTGAAATAACAACAACAAAACCCCAAACCCAAACCAACTCCTAATGCCATATGTTTAAATTCCTAAAGAGCCACCTGTTTCGCTAAGCATCCTTCAGCATGTCACTGATTAAGTGAAAAACAATTGTATGCACACTATTCTTATAAATCAGGGTTCTGCTTTAAGAATGAAGAAATGACTTTAGGAACACAATATTTAGGATGCATGTTTTGTAGAATGTATCTTTAGGGATTAAATTTAATGCAAAAATATTAACAGGAACGTAACAGGCAAGAATTGTGTTTAAAGAAGACAGGATTACCATCGTAGCTCTAAATTTCTTTTCTGCTAAAAAACTAGATGTGTAATTGTTTTTTGCTGCAAAGATTTGAAACCTGTCACCCCCATCTGATCAGTCAAAGATCAATCATTTTTTGTGTGTCTCCGAAAGCTACATTACAGCTAAGTAAACAGTATAAGAAGTACATTTGGGAAAACTTTACACCATCTGACCACATCTGGATGGGTTTTGTTCCTTTTTGCATTGATTCTTTTTGGTAAGCATCAAACAACACACTTATGTGAGTGCCCACATGTTCCTGCACACGGGCGCATGGAGATGTTGGCAACTGAGGGCATTAACTTACATAGATCAAACACCAAAAGAGATCTCGCTGGACTTTTACAGCATAATGGCATCACACCATATTTTGCAAAATGAAGTATACAAACTTTCATCAGAAATTTCAGCTGTAAAAGCAGGAAGTTTAAACAACATCTTTGCCAACACCCGCCCACACGGGGCTGCTTTCTCGATCTCCTGAGAACACATCAGCTTGCATGAGGGAATACACCAGGGATCACACTCACAGCTACCACAGGTGAAACAATTTCACGCTAGCAATCACATGGACCTACTTGTACCTGCACGGATGGCTCTGTTCTAAAGTTTTGATAAATGCATACAGTGGGCAACTTTCATCTAAATTCTTAATGGATACTGTTGCTTACTCTTTTGCAAAGTCAGCAGGAAGGTTTGCACATTTCTAAACAAGATAACAATTTTAATGGAAAATACTGTTTCACAAGTCAAGAACTGTAGTTGGAACTATATCATTTATTCCCTTCCTGAAGAGTCGTTTCTCTTTTCTGAATTTGGTCATGCGCTCACATGGGCTATGAGGGCAATCCTGCCTTCTTTAAACACAATTATTCTTGTATGTGCCATTCCTGTTAATTTTTTTTTGCGTTAAATTAATCCCCAAAGATACATTCTCCAAAACACAATGCTGCTTTCCCAGAGGCTACCAGGAATTTGCCAGGCAGAAGCTAAGCACTGAAAAAATGGATAGAGAAGGTAAAATTCATGTCATAGAGATGTACGTACTGTTCGGACAACACAATTCCTACATGATCAAATATTCTAACAGTATGGAAAAGAAAACAAAAAGTGAATGTAAGACTAATTATTCTGTGGCCTGATGGAGACAGTTAAAAAAAAAAAATTGATTGGGTTAGATTAATCATAAGTAATTAGGCCAACAGTAAGAGCTCATTCTTTCATTATCTCCTGGTTTGACAGACTAAATCAATTCATTCCTTAACCTGGCAGGTTCCTAATAAGATTTATCTAAAAATGGGGCCGTGCTTCTTTATTTATCTGTACCGTGAAGACACTCAGAAATCAATTGCTGTGGCCATAAGTGGACGCTTATTTTTTCCCCAAGAAACGTAGAAGCAACAGATTAAGATATGTTCAAATATCACATACCAAACAAATCTCTGAACGAACAACATGGATGGGAGCTCACACACTGATGCAGAGGTTGAATCTTAATGGTTAGGAACGCAATGCAAGGTGAAGGAAACCTGTTTCCCACAAAGCAAATACATCTAGACTGCTGAAAGAAAATCTGCATTTGCAGGTCCTTCCTTCTGATTATACCTGACATGCACAGTAGGAGGGGGTAGAGAAAGCAAAGTGTTAATTCTTTTGCATACAACATCTTCAGCTTGTAGACAGCCCTTCTTCCTACCTTGCATTTTCTGTTTCTTTTGTATGCCTCCCAGATGTAAATTTAAATTTTTGGTTTTATGTTGACTATCACAGAATCTATACACAGTATTTATACTGAGTACTATTGTAGGATTTTCACAGAGGGTTATGAACAAAGCTACCGAGTAATTCTTGAAAAACTATTATGAATAAAAAAAAGAAAGTACTACAAAAAAACGACATTTTCTTTATATTTGAAGGCAAAATTGGTTGCTTAAAAAAAAGCTTAAAATTGCACTGATGGAAGCAGTTGTAAAAGGTTGTCTTTGGCTAATAGCAACATTTGATATTATATCTAAAAAGAAATAACTTTCTTATCCAAAGCATAAAATATTTGCATATAAACTACTTTTTCTGCATTCTTCTTTTACTACAGGGAAATTATACAGAAAAGTGTATGTAACTGATTTGGTGTCTGTGTCACTTGGTATTCCAAAGTATCCTACACATTTTTAAGACATTGTAAATTTTTTTTTTTTTTTATTATAACTGAATGATTCTTTCCTTTTTTATGCAAAATTTAGTTTTGTACATCAAATTAAAGATAGAGGTAAACAATCAGGTATAATAAACAAATAAGTAAGTTTAAAGAATCATAATGCAGGTCCTATGACAGCATTCAATAATAAAAAACAGTGAAAAAGCTTTTGAAACACGGGTCTTGTGCTGAAAAAGACTGTGCTGAAAAGAGTCAAAGTGAAGAAGAACCCCTGATATGTAAGAAGAAATATTATAATTTAAGACCCAGTATGCTATTTTTGCTGTTCATATAGCATTCTGCAAATCCTGAACTCATATGAGAATAATAATGGGGAGCTCTAAAATGGATAGATAGAAGAATGAATGTGGGATGAAAAAGAATTTTTTTTAAAAAAGGAAGCGATGGCAGAGATGTGAGGTTTGCAGAATGGCGACAGCGAGGAAGAGGAAGACACACCAGTGGGTGTGAAGGGAAAATGATGTGAGATACGAGAAGACCATGTCTCCTCTTCGAGGCTTTGTCCTGCTGCAACACGGTTACTTTGTAAGTGAGATGTACCTTAAAGCTGGCATGACTAGACACAGAGAAAAGAGATGAGGGGAAAGAAAAGGGAAATGAAAAGAGAAAGGGAAAACCACAGTATTATAACAGCTTGCTTTTCTGAAATGAAAATAGTCGTGTGTACTGCACATACCCACTAAATTAATTTACATCCCACTATTGCTTTACAACGCTTTCTTAAGTTTACTTAATCTTTGTTAGTGAGATGTAGGCCCAACTCTTGATGACATTGCAAATATAAAAATAAGCAACAATAGATCACGCATGCACTTCCTCCACTAGAAGCCGACATTAAACCCAGGAATCACACTGCCTACAGCCCCCACCCCACAAATGAATCTAATATATTCACAGCAGCATCTATGTTTTAAGATGTTACTCAGAAAAATTATTTGGTTTAACAAAACAGAAGCATGAAAATCTGGGGAATTATATACGCTATAAGCATTAAATACCCCTTAAGGTAAGCATTCAAGAAAAATGAGACTGTGTACCTATATTCACGATGCATTTGAAATAAATTTGAATCAAGATAAACCAGCAAACATCGGTACTGAATTATGGAACTTGTTAGTGTTTAGTCATTACTCCTCTATCACATAGATTAAAGGAAAAAAAGAAATAACCTGTAACAACACCATCCTAACAGTATTTGTAGTAAGACACACTTTTGTGTAGCTGACTCTGAGATTTAGAACCACTGCATAATTTTTAAGAAAACATCAGAAAAAAAATAAATTAAAAGATCTTTTTTTCAAGTGGTGTGTTTTAATGAGAATTTCTGAGATAAATATTCAAATTTAATTACCATTTCTACTAATTTCTCTCCCCATCTTCCAGTTCCAGGTTTGTGTCACAGCTGTTACTACAGCCTCTAAATGCCATCACATCCAGCTCCCACTACTTAGTGTTCCACTGCTGTTTCTGAATAGGATGCTGAGTGTGCCTTGCAAAGCTGTTTCCCCTGAAGGAGCCAGCTGAGCTGCTGCGGGTCGAGCAGTGACTCGCACCCTCGGATGGTCTCTGCCCGCTCTCCCGAAGGAAGCTTAGAGGCAGCACAGAGCCCAGGAGGGGCACGGTGGCAGAGCAGGGAGCAGTGCGCTCAACCTCTGCAGCCAGAGGTGGAAAGGAAGGCAGTAGTATTGTGCCAAATAAAATGAAATTTGTGGGCTTACTTTCTCGATGAAGGTTATTATGAATGGACTATCTATCCAGCTGGCATCAAGCACTGCAACACCACCATCTCAACTGGAGGAAGAGAGCAGAGCAAACGTTATTTTCAAGTCTTGTTTCAAAGACATAGGAACTGTAATTCTTGATCTGAAATGATCTCAGTTGCTCAGAAGTCTACTGACCACAGCTGGCCAAACTTGGACCTTGAGTTCATTGCAATTTGAGAGCCCTGTAAAACCTTCTTTGAATAAACTAGTAATTTAACGGGACAAAAGATGTATTGTGAAAGGAGGACACACTGTTAAAATATCTGTAGTTTGGTTGTGTTTAAGTACTACTAATATGTTCAGTAAAGTGAGAAAATAAAACAGCAGCTAAAATACTCATCTTTTGAATCCTATCCCTTACAAGGCTGTCTAAGAAAAGCATAGATGTGTAGGCATTCAAAAGATTTGAAAATCACAAATCACAGCTTTGTTAAACTGGTTGCTTTTCAGGAAAGCCTTAATATTCTGGATCCACTATGAAAATTTCAATAGAAAGAAGACTTCTGAACCCCACCCATGCTTCCTTTTGAATGTTGCTATTTGGGCAACATAAAGCTGTGAGAGACAACTATCCTGAAAAAAACAATAAATATGATACTGTTGATACTAGTGGAAAAAAACCAGCAGAGCCTATGTGCACTTTCTAGCTAGCCATCTAGCTGGAGAGAAATCTGTTTCTCCTTGCTGCTAGAAACATTTCTTGAAGCCTTGAAGAAAATAAAAAGGGCTGCTATATTATTTTTCTCCTTGCACCCAATTAGAAAAACATTTTTTTTAAAAAGAGTGAAGTCCTTACTTTCCCTCTTTCCTTAAATGACAGTATTGCAAAGATTTGCATACAAAAGCACTTGAGTATTTGTACTGCAGTACATCTGGCAATTATCTTACAAGAGAAAGCATTCGTTTTAGCCAATTGCCACAGGCTTGGCATAAGTGAGAGAGGTAGAAAGCATTTGAATGTACAGAATAAAAGGGATATTCCAGCTTTCTACCAGCTACCTTGAACATACTTCACGTTTAATTTCACCCTGTTGCCACAGGCACTGTGTTGTTATGACAGCTGATCTGCCATTGAATAGCTGTAAAGGAAAATCAACAAAGGATCGCTTCAGCGATTTTCAGTGCAATTTATTGGAGCTTGTATCTCGCGGCTGCTGCCGCCTGTTGGGGTAATGACACATGATGGGTGATTAAAGTGCAAGTCCCTAAATCAAAGCTGTGCCAGTGGTCTGAAGAGGCAGAAAACAGCATTCAGACCCTGTTCATTTCTCATAGTGGGAGGACCTCATTAGGAAAAAAATGGCTGTTTTACTAACAAGAGAAAGTACTCGTGTCTAGGGAGAATTTTGATGTTTTAAAGATTTACCGTAGCTTTCTTGCAGCACCTTTTAGACTGTGCATTTAATGAAAATAAATAAGTAATTAAAACAGACAGAGAGTATTACAATCCATCACCACCGACTTGAAATTTAAACTGATCTTTACTGTGGTTCATTCACATCCTCATACCTAACACAGTTTTTGCCTTTGTTTGCCAAGAAATAGGTGGTGAGGGTAAGGGCGAAGATAGGCAAGAGCAGCTTGCCAGCTCATGAGAAAGGATGCTTTGGAATACACAAGTAGTTTCAGTTCACCAAAATTATTTTTGGTTTTATTTCCTTTTACCTTTTATGCAAGTAGTCCAGATAGAGAATTTTACCAATTTTGGCCAAATTTGTCCACTGGACAAAAATGCACTCTACCTGACAGAACCATAAAATAAATATGAAGAAGCAAATAAACGAAAAAGCCCTTTGTTTAAAGATGGCAGAATGTTAAGAGAAGAAAACAGTAAAACAGAGTACACAATCAGACCAGGGGACTTTGTTTTGTTTTGCCACAGAAAATAGTATTTACAGACCATGGTACTGTGAAAAATGGAGCAAGGACAGATTAAGAAATATCAAAAGAGCTGGGCTCAGGTGAATTTGACACAGTATGATTGCTGTTCTTCCTATAAGTAAGTTTTGAAGATGTTAGAGATAATGATTTTTATCTTAGAGTGAATCATAGAATGGTTAGAGTTAGAACGGACCTTGAAGATCATCTTGTTCCAGCCTCCCTGCCATGGGCAGGGACACCTCCCACTAGACCAGGTTGCTCAAAGCCCCATCCAACCTGGTCTTGAACACCTCCAGGGATGGGGCATCCACAATTTCCCTGGGCAAACTGTTCCAGTGCCCCACCACCCTCAGAGTAAATAATTTCTTCCTAATATCTAATCTAAATCTACCCTCTTTCAGTTTGAAACCATTACCCCTCATCCTATCACTATACTCCCCAATCTTTCTTTACAACATATCATGAATAGTCTATCTTTACAAATGCAGAACAGGCGATGCCACCCTTACTTACATCTTGTGGAATAGATGCATTTTTAATAAGAAATTGGACATAAACAACAGGCTTGCCTCTATGTATAGAACCTATTCTCTTCATACACAAAGAAAAGTAGCTATTGGACAGATAGCAACATTCCTATATTCTTGACAAGGAATTACATTCCTAAAGACTAAAATGACCATTTAGAGGCACCCTGGTGAGCAGAGCACAGCCAGTTCTCCATCACAGTTTGCTTGCTTTACTGCAGGTGTTGCAGCAAAGCTAACTTGTTTGACTGGCCGCATGGGGAGCGTGCCTTTGTCCTGCCCAGATAAAGTTTCACAGAAGAAGCTAGGCATAGACTTCTATCCATTTTAATAAACAAATGCTATAGTGCTTCAGCCATACAGTGGAACAACTGTTAGCTGGCAGTGGAGGAAACAGCTTCACTAAATTCGGAATCTCCCTTCATAAGCATCTTTTGGGCTTCTTTGTGTTTATAACTACTGTTATCTTTTATTTCTTCTGCAGCAGCAGCTAGTTATGCGATCAGTGCCTCTTCACTCCATGAGTTGTCTAAAGATGGAGACAAATAAATCTTGCCTGGAAGACATCATCATCTATGTGGATGAGAGACACTAAAAGAGGCAGAGGCAGCAGAGATACGGGGTGGTGAATTACCACAGCCAAGACCCAAGACAGCTGCAGGAACAGGGCACTAGACTCTCTTTTACACTGTGACCAGGCTCCCTTTCCCAAATAGCCTCTTCTTCTGTTATTCCACCAGCTCTTGTCATAGATAACATTTTAAATGTTTGGTTTGTTTTTCTTTTTAAATGTTTAAGTGGTGAAACTTAGCCTTAAAAGTATTAGCTGAGATTAAGATGTTTCTGCTGGAAGGAGATGTGGGTCTGACTGATGGCTTTAGGTTTATGTATGAAGCACATACAATGCAAATAGTTAAGAAGCATATTTGAGAGGAAAGTGAATGAAGCAATTCTGTTTTCTTGGCAGACAAGGTTTGTTGGAAAAGTTTTGGTGATCAGATTAAAACTTCTCAGTCTCCATACTGACATGAAAATAAGTGATGGATTTAGGAAGGGGCAGGGCTAAAATGACTGCCTTCGACAGGTTATTTACATAGGAACATACATACCTTAATGAAAGCTTGCTTTTCAGGAGGGAAATTTTTCACAATACCATTCTATTATGTTATATATAGCCCCTAAAGTAGAATTAGGAAGTGTGACGTTTATTCAGATGAAGGCAGGCAGGCAGTCCATTTTAAGCAGACATCTCTTCCCTTGTGACTCCCAGGCAACCTTTAAATAATTTCAGTTCTTCCCTTCATGTTAAAGGCTCATTATCCTTTATAGAAATTCTTTAGAAGTCTTCTCATCCCAAGCACCAGGAGTCATTTCTCAAGTCAGCACTAGATTCCTTATTCCAGATCTCTCTCATAATTTTCTAATACTGTATGTCTTGGTGAATAAGGAATTTGAGAATTACTTATCCTTGGTTCAGAAGAAGAGAAAAAATCACTGATCGTGATTTTTATGTACATTTCTTGAAAAGAAAGGCAGAAGGATAATAGCTCTTAGGTGAAGTTTCTCAGCTTTCACGGTTGCCATTCTAGCCCTGTGCTCCCTGATTCAGCATCAATCCTAGCAGCTCTTTCTTTTCACATTTCTTTTAGTATTCCTGAAGCCTCTTTCTTTTCCTGTCATCTTTTTTCTTTGCACTCCCTCCTCAACAATCTACCTTCAACCAAGAAGTTGGACCAGTTCCTCTGACATTAAGGTGTCATGCAACAAAACTGAGGCACTAAACAAACATGTGGAACGACTACCATTTCCTTCTCAGCGTTAAGAGTCCTGTTAAGCAAGCCAAGATGGTTTATAGCTTGAGCTGGCATTTCACTAAGAAAAAGTCAGTCAATTTTAAAGGCAGCAAGTCTTGGAGGTATATTAGGTCCATGTCTATTCTGTCCATTACCAAAACAAAAAATTGTCTACCCTCTTTTGACATCAAAGGTCAATAGCTTTTCTGTTTACATTCAGTTGACACTGGAAATTCCCGAAGAGTAAAGCATCCAGTCTCATTTAAGAGGCTTCTCACAGGATCTACAAAAGGCAAAAATTTACCCAGCAATGTTAGTAACAGAGTAGGTGAAAGCTTTTATCAAATATGGAGGAGAAGAATCATCTGTGCATAAGGTGGGGGGGGATAAGTTTACAGTGATGCTATCGATGCTTAGCACATATATACATGAAGTATCAGTGGTACAAAGGACAGTTAAGAAGTGGAGCAGGTGGCTGTAGGGGGACTGTTGCCTTGTCTTTCTTTCTGAGAGGTAATCTAGTTTCACAATCAACCACTTTTTTATCAGGTGATTGAGCTACTGAAGGAAGGTGGGAAGCCAATTTGTCATGAGGAAGTCACCACAAAATATATCGGAGTTAATCTTTGTTTACGTTTTGGAAGGCTGTTTCTTGCTTTTTTACACAGAAACAACTGCCTAGGCCAGGTCTCATCACCTTCTGCCTCTGAATGGCATTTAGAGTGACCTTGTGGATCAGGATCAATTAATGAATAACACTGTGAATTTCATGAAGGAAGCGCAAGGTTTTTATCTAGTAGTAGGTCTATCCCTGAGGACTAGGATTGAGAAACAGGCTTGTGAGGGAGAGGGAAAAGGAGAAAGAATAACCACAGAGAAAAAGAAAACAACAAATACAAGATACAGTACCAGAGAGAATAAAGGCTGGTCCAGGCCCTCACTTTGGAGTCACTCCAACTGACCAGGTACAAGTATTATGTGCCATAATCACACCTCCAGAACAGGGGATCCAGCTATACCTGAAGCCCACCACAGCACACTTCCACTCAAGTCACTCTCAGAGCAGCTTGTCCTTAATGAGTGCTTGATTAAAGCTAAAGCTCTGCCTCTTCTACGCACACACCAACACGCTAACAGCATTTGCTCTAACAGCCGTGCTGGGAGCAGTACGTGTGTTAGTGTGGATGTGTGAGGGTGTACAGACGTGCTTGCCTGCTATCTCAGAGCCGGAGGGGTTTTCATTAGATTCAAACAGCAACTGACTCTCCAGGGAAGCTCCTGCTCCTATTTGATAAGGGATGCTCTTTTATCACACATGAAACTGCATGCAGTGATCAGACAGGCAGTGTGCATAACTGCCAGCCAGAGGAATGCTGTTTTTCTGTAGCATATTACAGCAGTGCACTGCTACTACAGTTGAAGATTGGCCCAAAAAATGGCCAGTTATGGAAACCACAGAAGATGGAACTTCCACTGATCCACAGAAAAAAGTATGCAATTAATATACTTGCTTGAGAGGCTGGGATACAACGTTATTTTCCAGAAGATGAAGCCACTATGGTAACTCAGAGTGGAGATGACATCTGAGGTATTGGGGCTTGTAAATTTGGCAAAGTCGACACTCTTCCTTTCAAAGAACTTAGTTATTCATTCCCCAACATTACAACAAGCAAACAACACCCCTAAAATTAAACATTAGTGGACAAAAGCATAGCTTTCCAATGGAGAGTAAGTTGGATTTTCCTTCCTTTCATAACAAAAAAATATCTTTTTACTTTCAAGGGCAAACCTTTTTCAAGCTAATTGACATCTCAGAACTTCAAAGCACTCAGTCAGTCTTTAAAAGTCCTACAAACATGAAAGTGCATGGCTTGGTGACCTCCTTCAATACTGGTCTAATAGGTCATCCAGGAACATTTGGCATGCTGAAGTGTTAGCAGTCTCTTTTTTTTTCTAGTAAGAAATTATATTAGCTCTACAGCTTTATATCCAAAAAATTTCCTCTATATTCTCAGCCGTGTTCATGTCTGAAGGAGATATAGCTAACATGCACCTAAAAACTGGATTACTTTTGTCTCTTGTGCCTAGAAAGTACACATAGGTTGAGGTCATTGTGTACGCACTCCAGATTCAACAGAATTAGATGCATTTTCTGAAAGTTATCTGCCAGTCGTTAAGTCAAAATGACTACTGTGTCTGTATCTATAATATCTTATAGTATGTTATAGCATCTTGTGGTATCTATCTACTGTAATTGAACCTATAGTACCTATCTATGGTATCTTGAGAATTGATTAAGGAACTTTTCAATCCATATTTTCTTCAAGGTCTGAAATTTGTAACCGTTGCTGTGGGTATTTCTCCTTTGTTATTGTTTTTCACCCTTGACCAAAGAATTTTTGTACTTCCCCTTCATTCACAGAATCACAGAATGGCCAGGGTTGGAAGGGACCTTTGGAGATCATCTAGTCCAACCCCCCTGCCAAAGCAGGTTCACCTACAACAGGTTGCACAGGATGGCATCCAGGTGGCTTTTAAATGTCTCCAAAGAAGGAGATTCCACAGCCTCTCTGGGCAGCCTGTTCCAGGGCTCTGTCACGCTCAAAGTAAAGGAGTTTTTCCTCATGTTCAGGTGGAACTTCCTGTGTTCCAGTTTGTGCCCATTGCCCCTTGTCCTGTCTCTGGGCACCACTGAAGAGTCTGGCCCCATCTTTTTGACACCCACCCTTTAGATATTTACAAGCATTGATGAGATCACCTCTCAGTCTTCTCTTCTCCAGGCTAAACAGACCCAGGTTCCTCAGCCTTTCCTCGTAAGAGAGGTACTCCATTCCCTTGATCATCTTTGTAGCCCTCCACTGGACTCTCTCCAGTAGTTCCCTGTCTTTCTTGAACTGGGGAGCCCAGAAGAGGACACAGCACTCCAGATGTGGCCTCACCATGGCAGAGTAGAGGGGGAGATGACCTCCCTCGACCTGCTGTCCATACTCTTCTTGATGCACCCCAGGATGCCATTGTCCCTCTTGGCCACGAGGGCACACTGCTGGCTCATGGTGAACTTGTCCACCAGGACTCCCAGGTCCCTCTCTGCAGCGCTGCTTTCCAGCTGGTCAGCCCCTAACCTATACCGGTGCATGGGGTTATTCCTCCCCAGGTGCAGGGCCCTATACTTGCCCTTGTTGAACTTCATTAGTTTCTTCTCCACCCAACACTCTAGCCTGTCCAGGTCTCACTGAATGGCAGCACAACCTTCTGGTGTGTCAGCCACTCCTCCCAGTTTGTTTCATCAGCAAACTTGCTGAGGGTACGCTCTGTCCCCTCATCCAGGTAGTTGATGAATATATTGAACAAGACTGGACCCAGTACTGACCCCTGGGAAACACTGCTAGTTTCAGGCCTCCAACTGGACTCTGCCACTGATCACAACCCTCTGAGCTCTGCTATTCAGCCAGTTCTCAATCCACCTCACTGTCCACCCATCTAACCCACACTTGCTAAGCTTACCTATAAGGATGTTATGGGAGACTGTGTCAAAAGCCTTGCTGAAGTCAAGGCAGACAACGTCTACTGCTCTCCCCTCATCCACCCAGTCAGTCACACCATCATAGAAGGCTATCAGATTGATCAAGCACGATTTCCCCTTGGTGAATCCATGTTGACCACTCCCAATAACCTTCTTTTCCTCTACATGCTTAGAGAGGACATCCAGGATGAGCTGTTCCATCACCTTTCCAGGGATGGAAGTGAGGCTGACCGGTCTGCAGTCTCCCAGGTCTTCCTTCTTGGCCTTTTTGAAGACTGGCATGACATTAGCTTTCCTCCAGTCCTCAGGTACCTCTCCTGTTTTCCATGACCTTTCAAAGATGATGGAGAGTGGCTTCACAATAACATCTGCCAGCACCCTCAACACGCGTGGGTACATCTCATCAGGGCCCATGGATTTGTGGGTGTCAAATTTGCCTAAATGATCTCTAAACCGATCCTCCTCAATCATTACTCAGCTGTAGCTCATAGACATGATACAAATTTTTGACATGAGATGTTAATCCTTTTAATCTTGAAGTCCCCTCTTCTGCCTCTACTAAATAATGTTTTTTTTATTAACCATACTAACCCTGGTGCTACCACATGCAGCTGAACACCAACATTAAATTAAAACCAACAAAACCAACCTCTCCCATCCCTCCCCACCACCCCTCCCTCCAAGGATGCAGTAGACAAGCCTTTTTCACTCAATGGTAATATCTGGATCACAGAGAAGTGTTTTAGTTCTTACTTTTAACAGTGAGGTACATGGACTTGCTGACGTCTGCTCCCACATCATTGCTGACCTTGCAGAGGTAGTATCCACTGTCTTCTTCCAGCACATGTTTAATCAGCAAGGAGCCATTGGTGAGAAGCTGGATACGACCATTCAATGCAATTGGCTGGAACTGAGGAACCCCGGCACCTAAAGTAGGACCCCCATGGAAATAGGTTAGTCAGGAAGGAAAGCACCTCGTTTTTTTTAAAAAAAAAAAAAGACAGAAACTATAGTTTCCTGTTCTTAGAAGCTCAATTCAATTAAAATATGTATGGCTTCTAGCATCATCAGAACAAAGAAAATGGTTCTTTACCAAAACTGAATTCATTAAATGAAAGAAGAAAGAATTTTAGAATGTAACAGTAGCAATAATTTGCCCATGTTAAAGGTAAAAGGGCAAAAGGAACACGAAGCAGGAGTGGAAAAACCAGAAAGGGGGAGAAAGAAAATGAAGGAGATTTTCAGACCACTCATGGGTAAAAAAGGCATATTTGTTGTACATTTAGAGGCTGATAAATTATTGACAATTACAGCTGAACAGTCATACAAATATGCATCCTTAATGCATACACCAAATGAATTTCTTATGACTAAGAGGGATGTCTGTTGTAGTAAACATGGCATACTCAAGGGACCTCTAGGACCTTGTTTATGAAACTCTGGGGAACATGGAAGAAAACGCGTCAGTGACTGTGTTGCTTGTTTCTTTCCACAGCTAACTGACTGATGACACATAAAATCTCTGTTCTGCCATGTTTGTAGCCAGTATTTATTTGGACTCTTAAAAAAAAATGCAAAAAATAAACCCCAAAAATACACACACAAAAAGAAAGAAAGAAACAAAAATTTCAGACCACTAATCAGTCATGAGGAACCATGCCAGGTGGCAATGTAAAAATGGAAGGTCCATAAAAAGACAGGAAGTCAAAGATTTCTGTATCAACTTTGGTTTTAAGAAAGAATCTACTTCACCTTGGAAATAAGATACCAGGTGATTTAGGGAATAGGGACAGGATACTGCCATACTGTCAGCATGCCGTACTGTCCAGAGACCCACCACAACTTCAGGTTCCTCCAGCGCTAGGGACTCCCCAAGTGCATATTAAGACACGGTTCTTGTAACAAAGGGTTTTACAACCTACTTTGGCAGCAGGAGACAGGATTTTTCAGGGAAATCATAAGGTAGTCTTCTTCAATGGAATTCTCTTATACCACTTTCTGTACACGAAGTTAATATCTGTCGGCATTAATTACTATACGCAGTTGGCTGAGTCAGCCCAAGAGGAAATACGATGAATAAATACTATGGGGAATGATTTAGTATAAAACAGCAAGCTATAACAACCTATGAATACAACATCTAGAATATTAAAAAAGACCAGACATGCATACTAAAAATCCTTCTACTCCTAGAAGAGATTGCTTCAGGGACTTTTAGTTACACTGAAGGTCTGGTGGCTGATACCGTGAACTTAGAAATGTTAAAGGGATAATGTTTTCACAAAAATCAGTTGTCATTGCTGATTTTTCAACTATTTCAGTCACATGCATATCCCATTTCCCCCTTTGTCTATTTTTTTTGTTGTTTAGTAAGCCATTTTTCCTGTCATTTAATTGGAAGGCACATTTATACTTCACTAACTCTACCTGTCTGCAATTTATTGCCCAAGTAGATAGATGCAAGCACTCACTTATATTTCTTCACATGAACAATTCTGGGGAAAATTTGGTGTTCACAGAAGGGAAAGGGCTGATACTCCTGAAGACAGCTACAACTGGGCAAAATTTTGCATAACAGTTTTTAAAGACTTCTTACTCTTTACACACACCATTACTGCTATTACAGCCAAAGTCCTTCCTGAGCAGTGACAGCAGCTGATCACACACAACTGCATGGATGAATCTGCCAGAGCACTACCTGCTTATGAATCACAGAATCACAGACTGGTTGAGGTTGGGAGGGGCCTCTGGAGGTCGTGTGGTCCAACACTTCTGCTCAGGCAGGGCCACCTAAAGCTGGTTGCCCAGGACCGTGTCCAGATGGCTTTCGAATATCTCCAAGAATGAGACTACACAACATCTCCGGGCAACCTGTGCCAGTGCTCAGTCACCCTCACAGTAAAAAAGTGTTTCCCTATACTCAGATGAAGCCTCCTGCGTTTCAGTGTGCCCATTGCCTCTTAAGTCTGAAGGACTTAAAACAACAGATTCTTGCTGATTATGGGGTGTCTGTATTGATCACTGTCATCATTCTTTAGAGACAGCAATTCCGTTTCCATTAACTGTCTATCCCAATGTACAAAGAAATGAACCCTCTTTTTCCATTTTTTACTGACAGGAAGAACCAATGACACTAACTTACCTGAAGGTGTACAAATGCCCTTTCTACTTTGTTTTGGTACCTGCAGATGAACTATGATCTGATTGCTTTACTCCTGCTGGCCTCACCTCAGTAATTATTTCAGAATTTGGCACAAACCTTGCTCACAAACAAACTATATAATGTATCTCTTGAAAGGAAGATGCAGCATAAACCCCATAGCCCTGTACAGCACGTTAGTTAGACTGGGTATTGAAACTGCAGTCATCCATTAGCAAAATATAGGCTTTTGTAAAAATACCAACCTTTTCACCTAGAGTTATTTTGCCCATAAAATGAACCTGCAGTTTGATGGCTTTGCCTACATCACATATCTGCTAAAGCCTTCTTTGATTGAAAAACTTCAGATCTGTTGACGGGAAACCTCAAAAATGTCTCTTGATGGTAGTCTCACTAAAATCAAATGACTAACCCTTTCTGCATTATTAAGATGGGCTGTGTATCTCATTACAACTCAGCTAGCTTGGCTTGGCTTCTTCCTTCAGAGCACAAAGACAACAAAACAGAATTACTTCTTTGTGACCTGTATTCATAATGAAAACCACATATACCATTGAGATTAATGGCATGTGGAGCTCTGCACCCTTCTTGCCACAAACCAGAATTTATCAATAAAAGCAAAAATAGTCTTTAACATGAACATTTCTCTTTCCTCACTCTTTTTCTTCAAATATAAGTTGGACTTAGATCCTAAGGAAACCAAAAATGACATGGAGCGTTACATAAGGTTTTCTTCTCAACAGCACCTAGTTTTGCTTTTTTTAAAGAGTTAACTTATTTAGATTGGATAGAGTTTGGAGAGTTTGTTTTCTTGCTAAAACCTACCAGAAGACAACTAGCCAGAAGATGCAATCTAGCAGGCAACACATTTTAATTAAAAAGCAGTCAATTTCCTATGGTTATTGAGGGTCAAGTGGGGCCAGTTTTAATGCTCTGTTACATGAGAAGAAAATGTTAAAGCATTATGTAAAGCGCATACTGAATTACTGCTTATGCTAATGCTACCTGACCTTTCTTCTTTGCTGAAAAGATATGATTGGCCATGTTATCATGGATTTTGAAGGGGAAAAAAAAATCAGCCAAATGCTGCCGGTGAACCTTGTTCTGAGGTTGTTTAAATTAAAGTAGTATCTCTTTTCTCTCAGCCGTCCATTTCATCACTTGCCCGCTAAAGCCATAGCTAACACAGGCACACATTTACAGCTCCAGGACATCTCTAAGGAAGACCAAAAGTCCACCCAGCTCAGCCTTGCATCTATGGCCATGGCCAGCACTATGTGCTTAGGGAAATGATAGAACAGTATAAACATCACTGATACATCCCTTATTGCACCCTGCCAGCCTCTGACAATATGAAGATTAAACCAGTAAATTACAGGTGGGAAAACCGTTACCAAACCAGAATTAATCTGTCCCCCGTGATCACCAGAGGAATCCTACCTTTCGAGTACTTCCAGACAATGGTAGGAACAGGATAACCCTCCGCAGAGCAGTTGAGAATTACGGCTTTTCCATAGATCCCATCCTGGTCACTGGGCTGAACCACAAACCTGGGGGGCACTGTGGGAGGAGCAAAAGGAGCCATGAGAATTTGTGCAACTTACGAAGTACCTCAAAACAGCAGACCAGTCAAATAAGCAGGCATAACATTTCGCAGGGAAAGCAAAAATTTAAACCATCTTTTTGATAATTCGGTGACATAGTAACATTGGGTTTACATGATTATTTACTTTCTGTGTGTAATCTCAATGTATTTCTTGCCAGGCCCAACAAAAACACTGGTCTTGATAGTATACAAAAATAAGCTAACAAAAATCTCTCCGTAGAATCACAGAATCACAGAATGGTCAGGGTTGGAAGGGACCTCTGGAGATCATCTAGTCCAACCCCCAAGAGGTTATAAAGTGGAGTAACAGATAAATAAAACTGTCATGGTCAGAAAAGAAATGCTTTCTAACAAAAGGAGAGGTTTGACAGGTGTCTAAGAACAACTGAAGTTTTCTGCATTTGTTTTTTATAACAGTGAACTAGCAAGCTTTAGAAAAAGAAGATTTAAATTACGTAGCACAAATAACCTTAAAAAATAACAGCTTTTAATAGGAATCAAACCACTTCATATTAAAATGATGGTGTCTGAACCATAAATTCTGGTAGAAAATTTCTTTCCAAATATCCATAGAAAGGTTCAACACAATTTTCTTGCATTAAGCTGAAGAGGGTAAGACTTATTGAAAACAGACGTATGTGCATCAATGTATATGTATTATTAGACTGTATTATTCTAAGGCAGCATAAAACCACTGCAGTGCATCTTCCAGACATAAGCAGGTACGTATATATTCATACATAAATAAAATAAGAGCTGCTTATCTCAAGGAAAAGCTCTACATGTTCCAAATGCAGATACATAGCGAAGGAAATAACTTGTGACAATGCTAGACCTGTAGTTTACCATGAAGGCCTGATAATAAATGTCAAAGTCTCAATAATACCTGCAAACCTGCAGATTTGTCAAAAATTTGAAAGAAAAGCTAAAAACTGTGAAGAAAATTGAAAGACCCACAAAAGTTATTGACTATTAAAGGTGCTTAATGGTTGTATTAAAGTCAGTTAAGGTCACAGATTTTCGTTAACCTCCTGTTCTTTGGCTCAGAACATGAGGAAGTAAATACCTGAGAAAAGTAAATTATTCGTGTCCTTACCCCACATGTTATTCTTTTTGTCATTTCTTACAGTGCAACAGAGAAAGTGTAGTAAGGTGACTGAGTCTGTGACAGATTTTTCCTCTCAAATCGAGTACAGCAACACACTCAGATCTAATCCAGTAAAGGAGAAATATTAATAGTTCCTTGCTTTCCTTGCCCCGCTGCAGCGTATGCACATGGGGGGACACACACAACCTCACAGATTCACAGCTCCACAGGTCCAGCAAGTGCTGACTTTGTCTGAAAGTGTGCGGAGACAGAACAAAGGGCCCAACCATCCCTCGTTGCTCTGACCCGAACCCCCATCAGGCCCCACCACCTGCCTCTCCAGAAGTGCCAGAAATTAAGAAAGGAAGTATAGGAGAGGGCTGTAACATGAGGAAATGTTAGGCAACATAGAAGGAGATCATCAGTACAGTGACTACTTGCCCTGGGGCCTGAAACAGCTCTTAATGGCCATGAATATAGTACTAATTATACATCAGAAAAACTGTGTGGCAGAAGTACAGCAGCAACATCAATGCTATAATACATGACTTCAAAGTTTTTCCAGTATAAACACTCTCATAGTTTATGCAAATAACACCTCACATTATACCTGAGAGTCCCAAGTTTTCCTTAAGGAGAAACTTGAGCTGCCAGTGTTGGTATGGACAGGACTGCTAAAAGTTGGGGGTATGTAGACACTCTCTCCAGGTTCAGAGAGCCTTCCTCACAACGGCTCGAGCCTTTCTCCCTGTACCTCCATAATCCAGACTCCCTTCCAACTTTCTTTTTCCACCTTCATAGATACAACTGGTTTTTAAAAGAGGAGAACAATCTTCTGGACATCAAACAATTCCTTTAACTGACCCTTTTGCTGACTGAATACTATAGCTATAATGCAAAGCTGTTTATTGCCTTACTATGTACAAAGAAGTTCCACTGCTATTTGGAACATGGCTAGAAGAAATGGAAGGAACTAACACTGATAGAGGCAAGAGACACGTTTGTACTAGGGTATATATTTACTGCTGTCAAATATTTCAGCTTTCCAAATAGCTGCCACACTGACATACATCATATGTTATGTTAATTCATGATAGGTAAGCATCAAACACGAAGCCCTGGCAACAGCAGCTTTGGGCAATCACCCACCCTGTTCTAATCGTCTACTCAGAGAAGACGTTTGCTTTAGTAGCTCTTTTCTCACTGTTCTGTGTTCATTTTATCACCAAACACAAAAGGAGTCCAAGTACTTATTTCCCAAAGCAGATGTACAAGTACAATGTACAAAGTACAATTAGTTGCACAAATAGGTTTGATTTTATATGACTCAGCATGGTGGCGTCAGCTTGTTTCACCTCTGTAACTGTAAGTAAATTTGTATTTACATCTTCTGAAAAATCAGTTACAAGCTGCTTATCCATAAAGAGGGTAGACAAAAAAAAAAAAAAACAAAACCAAAACCACAAAACCACCTCAGTTGTATCAGTCTTAGAGGTGAATGATTACAAACAATGAAGTGCAATGACTGAAAATTACTGGCCTCCTCTACCACTGAAAAGTGTGAAGAGTATAATGTGTTTTAAAATCTCTTACAATACAAAACTTTTGTAACTTCTTTGTTTTATTTCCCTTTTCTTTGAAAAACATTTTCTTTATATTCTTCATTTGCTATGGATGACACTGGTAAGAAGCACTAATTTTTCAGGAAATAACTTGTTATATTAAATGGGCAGGTGTACGCAGAAAGTTCTGGAAAAGTTAACTAAGATTGCCTAATACAGACTAAAGGCAATCAGCCTTTAAAATACTATTTGCCTTAAAGTTATCTGTTAAAATAAAATTTTTGTCTAATCCCTTCAGGCATATATAGAGAAAAGTGGACAGATGCCAAGTGTAAATCCTGTTTGAGCATTTCTATGGAAATGCTTCCTTCTACATTTCTAATGAAGTCAAGTAGATATTCTTTGATGTCTTGTGCCTTTAACGCTGACAAGCTTTGAACAGGGCTTTTTATCATATTGATTATACTGTATTTTGGGCATATATAAAACATAGGTTTTTGCTCAGCTATTCTTGATATTCTCATTTTTAAGCATTACTTTCAATACAGAATGATATCAGAATGGTACCTGTGGAAATTAAATTTTGCCACATAAGCTCCAGAACTAGATGCATGTTTAGCAAACATATAGTTTCCTTGTACTGCTCCATAAACAAACCGTGTTTCAAACTTATTTGGCAAAAACTCTACCCACATCCAGTAATAGAAACAATTTTGATATTCAGTAAAGCTTTGGCCTTCCTTTAGGATTAATTATAAAAACTGCCAACTGCTGCTTTTATTTTGAAGACATGAATCCTTGACACTTAGTCTTAAGGTTGCCAATAGAAATCAGAAAAGATGCTACAGAAAAATAAAATTACTTATTCAATGACCTTTCAATTGTTTCTGTATTGCTGTCTAGGTAAAACCACAGGATTTTTCTTATAGAAAGTATTAAAAAGGACACAGAGGAAACCTTTAGATTTTTCTTCTTCATTGATATTTTGCTTCTCAATTTTATTTCAAATGAATAACTTGTTTAGTTCTATCATATGTTGGAAGACAATGCATTTGACTATTTGATGTAGATTTTGATACTTAGCTTTAGATTACAAATCTACATTCACTTTTTCATTATCTTTCAGGAATTCATTAGCCCTTAAAGAAAATTTGCTTAGTAAGAATTTAACAAAGTTAATTTGTCTGATATGCTTATATAGAGTTAATGGAGAAAAGAAAGCAGTTAGTTCTCCTCCTCTCTCTTTGGTTGTAAAGGTCTGGGCCTCCTCTGCACCTTTAGTAGTGAAACACTCTGAAATAGCTCACAAATATGACTGAACAGTTCTACTTTTATTATCACCCTTGTTTCAGCAGCACAATCCCCTGAGCCCATAACGGAGGGCATTTAAAATTGCTTCAACAGTGAGTTTCTGTTAGGCTCTTGCATTTAACGCAGCCCACGGATCTGTGATGAGAGATGAGCTGTTGAATTGTTTAGCGTAAGAGCAGTAAGTTGACAGATGCAAACTATTTAATGGCTGAACTCAAAGGACCTAAAAAAGGTGTTTTCAGTCAATATTATGACTGGCACTCTCAGGCTCTCGGAAAGGAAAAACAAAGGATGAGAGCAATCAGCATAGGATGTTGAAGATAACATGAATGTCATAGTGCCATTTTAAGGGAAGGAAAATGCTTTTATTATCTCCTTCTGGGAAATAATCCTGGTAAGATGATAAAATATGAGTTGGTGCCCTAAGAAGATACTGCTTACCCATGTCCCCGCTGCTTGCAATGATGGACTTTACAAGCTACTAACCAAAATCAATTTATGAGTGCATGCTAACATTCCCCAATTTAATTTTGCTTTATGTAAATCCAAGAATCCTTTCTGACTGTGCTTTATGCCAGGGACCAGACGACAAACTTGCACACTCCTTCCTGGACTTCAAATCTGTGCAAGTGCTTCTGGCTCCCAAGTACGGTGATCAGTACATCACACTGGAGAGCAATTCTGAAGGCTCCCAACATGAGCTGCTCCGGTGGGCTACTGGAGTGAGTTAAGAAATAATCTATGACATTGGCCCAGAATACAATGTTTCATTTTTACATGGAATATTTGTACTTTACATTTAGATCATACTGTCAAAATGATGGAAGAAATTTAATCAGCCAAAGCAACCATTGATGTATTAATGAATGAGATCATTAAACACTGTACTTTAGCAAAGATGAACAGTTATTAAATTTGGTCATTGGACCTAAGGGGTCGATTTAGCTGGTTTAGTGAAACCATTTGCTATGCAGTTCAAGAAAAAAGATGTACTTTTGCAAAATGAGACCGTGCCTACTGGTTTGTGTTGATCAGGTTTGTCTAATGAGAACATTAAATAGGAAGTGAATCATTTAAGAATAATCTTCAAAGCTGCAGTGTAAACACCAGCAAAGAAAGTAAATTAGTTTTGACACCAGCTGCAATGATGAATCTTTTCCCCCTACTTTTCTATCACAAACTTCATTTGCTGCATCACACCAGCACGACCACCAAACATCAGAAAGCAGATGGATACTCACTTCCTACCTTAAAGATTCAAGTCTCAGGGACTCCTCATTGGGTGCCTAACTATCTAGCCATATTCGACATTCCTGGCAAGTGCAAAATGAAAACACATTGACACTTAATGCACTAAATGCATTAGGGGGGGTTATTAGGTATTTAAAGACCTTATCTCAATTTTAACTTATGATGTGTTCACTAGCAGGAATTTTAAAATAATGATTTATGCACACACTACTAGCTTTGAATTCTCTTCTCTGGCAGTATCTGAAAAATTTTGAACTCGTAATACATTTTTCAGCTCTTTCTTTTTGGTTACCAGTTAAAATCTTTTTCAGTGCTTTTTATTTCATAATTACTTCATTCCTATCTCAGGAAACCCTACAGAAATGAATAACACATGATAAAGTGTATATAGATTTTTAATCACTCTTTAGAAGACAGCCTTAATGAGTAAAACCTTAATTAATTCTGCATGATGATATGAGTAGTTGACGGAGAAGATATTTTCCTAATTTCCATGGATGGCCTTCATGACAGGATCTTATTCTTTCCTTTTTCTTGATAGCGTGCATAGCAAACCAGGAGTGTGACAAGAAAGAAAATAATCAAAATAGACAAACCCTTCTAGTTTGCAAATTTTTGATGCATTTGCAAAGGAACTACAGACTCGGATCTGGCAGAGTACAAGATTTTGAGAAGGAAAGCCATGTTTTCACTCACCTGGACTGCCTACCATCAGTCCCTAGATGCAGAGAAGCCAGTGGGTATCTCCCAGTGGCTAACAAATGATCTTTTAAAAGATATTCTGTAAACACTGGGACAAATCAAGCCTGCTTCTCGGTGGATTTGTATGTCGTGGTTGAGTACGGACTCCACTTTGAGCATTTCTTGTGTTTGCAGAGGACTCACCTGAGTAGTCTCTGATGTCTAGTATTACACTCAGTAAAGGTGTTTCTAATCAGTCACCTCTTTTTATTAAGGTTTTAGGCTTTCAGCTCCACTGGAGGCATTTTTGCCTCTTCCAATTTGTCTGAAATTGGCCAATAAATTGTGGACAGAAGTACTGACAGGTCTATGTCCAGAGCGTATGACTGTCTCATTTCCAGGTCCTCACCAAGAAACCCGTGGCAGAGAGAACTGACACTGCCCTAAGATCTTACCCAGGGTTGCAAGGTTGCTCAAAAGCTTTCTCCTCTCACTTTGTTTTTCTCAGCAGGTGCCTTCCATCTCCTATGTGATGCTCTGAGAAGAAGCTCTGTGGAAGCCAGTCATCTTACTCTGCTATTTAAGGCAGGGAAAATCCACCCTTGCTAGCCAGGTATTCTCAGGGATCCTCATTGCCACTTGGTTACTTTTATAGATCACAAAATAACAGGAAGAGCAGTGAAGATTTACTATAAGGTCCCCACAGATTTTAAGAGACCAGTGCTTGTTTTTCTTTTGCCATTTAATACTCTTGGCAAAATGACAGTGCAGCTTAGATGTGAAAAATAGTATTTGTAGGAAGAATATAGGAAATCTATTAAGCGTACTTAAAACTTAACAGAAAAATATGAGTGCTAAAAATTAGCAGACGCATGTGATTTGACAGAGAAAATACTGGGGCAAAAATCTCAAGTTGTAACGCCAAATAATTTATGTGGTTGTATGAATTCTGCAGAAGTTTGTGTACTCACCTGTAGTTAAAATGTAGAAACAAGCAGCTGGCCTGTGTTTCTTCATTTATCTTAGGGGTGGACTGGATTTAGATTCTACTTCTTAGTCTACACATGTACTGTAAAATGATACGGACTCCCACTTATTTTGGAAATGTGATAGCCTTCATTGTTTTTAATTCTACTTTTAAAATGAACACAAGGACAGTATAGATAAGGAAAAAGGAACTTTGGGGGAACAGTCATATTTCCCTTTACTTTCCTCTCCCGTTCACTGCCTGCTTTCATATCAAAATGCACACGCTTAACAGAAATAAGATATTCCCAGAACACATCCCCTGACATTTAGAAAAGCCAACCTTTAAATTTAAAGCACACTGCTGAGAAATCATCAGACAATGTGGATTAGAAACAAGAGGAGTTTAAGCACCATTTCTTCTCTGTTTATTTAGAGAAAAACTGCTTAGTTGATTTAGAAAAATATTATGTTTCACTTACATGGCACCTATGAACAAAAAATGAGGAGTGATCAGAAAGCTTGAAGAAACAAACGGCAGGAAATCAAGCCTTTACTTAAATGTGTATAGGTCAGGTTGGATGCAGATGAGTAGTGACCAACAGCCACCCTCTGATGGCTGTCTGTCTTCTGACTTATGTGGAATGAGGCAGCTGAAGCAGTTCAGTATGAGGGAAAGAGGTCAGCCCAGGGTTTTGGCAGAAAATTCAGGTCAGACATCATATTATATTTTCTCCTTTCCCTCTGAGTGAGAACGATTATCCCAGATGCATATGCAAAACTGATTAAGACATTAACATTTAAATTGACATAGAGAGAGAAGAGAGGAGAGGAGAGAAGCTTAAAGGAGGCTGCTGCAGAGCACTAGCTGGGCAGAAAGATAAGCAAGAGGGGAAGAATGAAGTAGCCCTCATAACCTCCTAAAAAGTTGCAGGACTAGGAGTCCAGAGGCTCCAAGCCTCTGAGGAAAACAGCGTGAAAAGCTGCCCTCTGTCATGCCCATGGGTTTATAAGGATGCCCTTCAGATGCACACACCCAACAGCTGTCATCTCACCGCTGAGACAGAGCCCTCATCAGGAGGTGCAATTAGAGCAGCAACACACAAGGGGAAAATGGAGGTGTTGTGTCAGCGGCGTGACAGGGCTGTGAGAGCAGGCCCTCCTGAACTCCTCCCCTGGACAAGGAGGGAAAACAAATTAATGTCAAACAAGGCAGCAAGAGGCAGATGTGTCCCGGGAACAGAGGTGAGGCCAGCCAAGGCCGTGCCAGAAGAGGAATTGCCCAGCGACAGCAGGAGGCAGGGACACTGCGGTCCAGGCAAGGCAGGGAGAGCAGGGACACCCTTAGGGGAAGGCAGGGCTTGCCACGATCAGTGGGGCACAGAGCAGAAATCCCTACACCTGGGCTCACTTGAGTGGTTATAGCCTCATGGATCCCGGTGCTGAAGAAAGGATAGTGTTTGCAGAAAACCAGTTTTCAGTGGTATTACCTACGTCAACTTTTTTTTTTTTTTCTTTTTTCCTGGAGATCATTCCACCATCCCTGTTTTAATGAAATGCCTATAGGAACCCATATAGAGTTGCTAAAGTGATTCATCCCCATCACTTCAGGCACTGAGTATGACTGCAAATCAGTTATGACCTTAGCTGTTATTATGCGGCATTTCTGCATAGGGCAGACATAGCCAGCGAACTGTTTGTTGTGATGGGAGGCTGTCAACCTTCCCTTCTCCAGGAAACGAGAGGGTGAGGAAAATCTTTTACTGTTAGAATGATGGACAGGGTTAAAAGCTAACAGAACAGCTTAGGAAAAGAATAATTAAATGCATGCAGTTAATTAAACCACTTAATTTAAGAATTACTGGATGGATGGGGAAAGTAATAGGCATCTGTACTGAATAATACAAGACTAAAAGCAGTGATTTTTTTTTCCAAATCATTAAAGTAATATTCATATCAAAAATAGTGAAAAAGCAATGGACTTATTTGCCACTGAATTTTGATAATACCAGCATTAAAAAAATAAGCATGCACATTCTGTAAATGGAAAACTAGGGAATAAACCATTAAGAGTAGTCCCAGGACAATGGAAATATTTGACTTAAAAGGAAGAGCTGTTCAGAAAGTTTTGTCTCAAATGAGGTTTTGAGGGAGAAAAAAAGCTTGGAAAAGATGGCAAAAAACCCTGAGTGGTTTTAAGATTTGTCTTGGCAAACTTATGGAAGTGGATATAAGATGCAGTGATCTGCAACAGGCAGAAATAACCAGGGCCTCTTGCAGGAGTACAGTATGCGCCTTCTTTCTCAGAAAAGTCTAATGGTTTGATAGCAAGAGGGAGATGGTGGAGAAGGAAGAGTATAAGTGTCTTATTTTTTAAAAACGAAAGTTTAAAACAATTTGAAAAACTTTCAGAAAGAAAAGGGAGCAATTTGGTTTTGTTGAAGTTTTGCACAGTAAGTCTGAAAATGTATCACAAGGCATAATCTCTAGGGAACTTGGCTAAGGTGTGACTTGAAAGGTAAAAGCTATTGAAGGCAAGGTATCTCTCGAAAAGGTTTTTTCCATATCAAATGTTTCCTTACTGAAACTATATTCACCTCTATTTCAAAGCAAAATGTTGTGAATTCAGCATGAGCAAATAAATCATGTTAATTCCATAATAAATGAAAATAAGAAAAAGAACAACATGGTGACAGGGGAGAGAGGCTTTTCCCCACGAAGTCAACATCAGTGCTTTGCTTTTCTACTGACATAATGTTATATGGAGAGGCTGATCTAAACCAAAAATAGGGATAATCAGTCTAAAACAATAACAGAGAGGAATTTGATAACATTTCAAAGGCTTGATCCCAATGAATGGGCTTGTGCCTCACAAATTTTCCAGGAAGTCAATCCTGTGGCTCCCCCATCCACCCTGTGCACTCCAGTGTTGTTGATTAGTTTCAAGACTTTTAGATAGAAAAAGCCATATTAGTTTGTGTGCTCCACTGCTCTGTGTGCTCTCTGTTATGAAGAGAGGGATTACCATATTTTCCTCTTTTTTATACTTCCCATCAAACAGATGTCATTATGAAATACTGATGAATTCTGCTTAATTGGTGCCCTTCAAACTAATTACATCTACTTACCTCTCACGATTAATTGGCTTTGGTGCTCCACAGCTGCTGCATCATTTCTAGCTATACAGGTATAATTCCCATTGTGCATCAGCGAAAGATTAGAAATCCTTAAGGAGCTGGTGAAGTCGATGTTGTCAATCGTCACCCCGAGGCTGGCTGGAATGGGCCTGCCGTCCTTCTGCCAGGTGATTGTGATGGGCAAATCCCCGGAGACCACCACGCAGGGAATGAAGACCCGCTGCCCGATGGAGAACCGCGGGAACTCAAAAGGCTGAATAAAAGGCGGAACTGAAACAAAAGAGGAAAGAGGAGCTATTGCAGTTACAGTCTCATTTCTGAAAATAACATAATGGAACAGATGTGCAGTGCTGAATATGTAAAATCAACACTTTTGACAGCCATAGAACATTGTTTAGCTAAAAAAAATTCACATCTTTTGCAAACACCTTTTTTTTTTCTTGACTACCCAATGCACAAGCAGAGATCAGAAGCAGTGAAATCCCTGGCTTCTAGAGACACCAGACACCACTGGCAGATTGCTGCAAGATTATTGAGCACCTCTTCAAGAAATCACACTGCATCTCATGGCTCACCAGGACTTTCAGCAGCGGGATTGCCTGGACAGTCAAGGAAGAGGACAGCACCTTTCAAGGTCTGGTGCAAGGGCCTTGCTTAGGGTCATGGAATAAACTTGGATGAGGCTCCAGCTTAGTCTCTGGGATGTGATGAGAGGGAGAGTAAGCTTCTCTAACTGCTCCTGGTGTTTATTTCTTAGTGTTTCAAGTCACAGTTCTCAGTAAGATTGGGTAGAGGTATGAAGTAAAAGGCATATACAGTACTTGTATGGCAGCAAATTAAGTTAAAACTGTTTTCTAAACCAAGGCCCAGTACAAGGCATAAACTCTCAAGCTGGCATTTAATTCCTGCTAAGCATATTTTGCACGGCAAATCTTTTTCTCTTTCTTTTTTTTTTTTTTTTTTTTTTTACTTATAATTCTGTGGCTGAGCCAAGAAACATGAAAGGACTGCTCTTATTTTCTATCATAGGGAAGAAATCCACTTCTTAGAAAACATTTTGTTTTCAGGTATTTTTAAAAAAGCCAAAGGAATCAGTGGATTAGAATATATAAACAAAGCAAGAATTATGGGGGTGCCTCACTTTCTCCCGGTTGTGGTTGGAACATTTACTAACAATTTGGTAAATTAAGAATCAAATACCTACCCGGACAAAGGAACTGAAATCTTCTCCCCTTCTCAGGGGAGCACTCTAACAGCCAGGGCATTGATCTAAGGTTTCTATCAATCACTCTTGAAAAGACTATAAAACCAACTTTGTAAGCAGTACTCAAATATTCATTTATCAAAAGAGAAGGTTCCTAGAGGTTATGTACCTCAGATATAGGAGTCCATTTTCCTATTCTTTCCTGAGAGATTACTTATATGTACTCTGTAGTACATTTGAACATCTTTAATGGGAAAGATTGAAGGATACTCACAGCAGAACATTTATACTGCTGTATATTAGCTACCTTCAGAAGAAAATGAAGTTGGTGGCTTTATCTAATTGTATTTCTTCTGTCCTTTCTTCCTTTAGCAAATGTAAGGCTGTGTTTTCCCCAGAACTGAAGCAGAAAAGAAGCAAAAAACCCCTTCAAAGTGGTTGCAATGTATGCTAGCCCATGGACTTCCCCAGCAGCATTTTGCCAGTGTCCTGTTTTTGGGATGCAGGCGTACGTATTTGTGACTACGGCAGTTCAATGATTTCTTTGAATCATTGCGCATGTTGGCTGCTCTTCCATCAGTAAGGAGTAAGAAAGCTTATCATTAAGCAAGCAATACCAAACCTCCCAAAGGGCAAAGGCATCGTTCAAAGGCATGTTCAAATATTTGTGTACATGCACATCACAGTACAAAAATCAGATATTAACTCCACTCTTTCTGTCATAGCTGTGATGCCGTTTGATGAGGAGAAGTTATGACTGTGTGCAGCTGCCACAGAGAGGTAACATCACGCACAGGGTACCACAGCTCATCCTTACAGGCTGTCCCTGACTTCTTCCGAGAGCGGCTCGCTGTCTGGGGTTGTGAAAAGTGCCGTTACAATCAATTTTTCTCACACGCTGTAATGCCTTTTGCTGACTGCCATCTCTCAAATCGCTAAAACCTGTCCTGTTGTGTTTTGAAAATATGGTAGATCAGGAATACAGAAAAAAGAAGTTTGGTATAAATTACTGTGTTTTTTTGAACTTTGAGCACTGGAAATTAACTGCTTTTTCACTTGAGGACCTAGTGTCACAAAGTGAGGCAAAATGTCTGCCTGCCTCTTCTAATTACCTTAGCGCAGCTAAGGCATCCATGAGATACTTCGGATTCTTTGTACATCAGCAGAAAAAGGCCAAATTTCTCTTAGCATTTATTGACCAGCAGTTTATAATACAAGTGGGAATGAGAAATTTTTAGAATGAGACTGTCAAAAAGTTTTGACATAACCTTTCCCCCTGATGAGCGCAAATATCTGCCAAATGCCAAGTGCCCCTCTCCTCCCCTGCTTACTGTGTTGGCTAGCATATTTCTGCCCAAATCTCTTAGTTTCAGGTATCATTACTAAAAGATATTCTAAAATTCACAACAGGGTGGCAAATTGCTTCTATATTTTCTGCTGAGTGTGTAACAAATTTGAACCAATCTTTCACGACTGAAATGATATCAAAAGTCAGACAACATATTGCTAAAGGATTATTATGTGCATCCTCACTCCCCGTATCCCTGATGAAGAAAACAGGGAGCAAGACCATTAGGTCACATTGAAGTATTTTTCAGAAAATATTGATTTGCAAGGCTGCATTTACCAACTCTAAAATTTAAGTAGCAGCCTGCAGAGCATTTCAGAAATTGGCTAAAATATTTATAGACAGGACATTTTCCCTCTACTCAGGTCTTTAAGATACAGAGGAAACGAACATTTATTTCTGCTTCATAAAATATAATGTATATTCAACCTGCAGCAGCTTGCAGTCCTGACAAGGAGCTTATTTTAAAAACCAGTGTGTAATTTCAAATCGTACTTAAAAAAAACCAAAACAGTCTAGCAGTAACTTTGAAGTACTGAAGAATGTTTTTCAGCAACGAGTTTGGGCTGATAAAGGCAGTTCCTGGTGATGTAACATAGCAGATAAATTGTATTCCTAATAGTCTGAAGAAGGGAACAATCACAAAAAATCACTTATTAAAAACATAGAATAAACCACACCTGTAGTCGGGCAAATAATTTCTGAAATAAAAGGTTGCACTATCTATCTGTATCTACCTCTGAAGTAAAAAGTTGACATATATCCCTGACAGAAGAAAACATCAAGCTTGATTAACCAGCATGTGGGTTATTACTGTATAATTTCCAAACAGCACTAGAGAGGAATGTACACCACTTTAACTCAGAGAGAGAAAAGTTACAGTAGAACTGTCCTGGTTTGAGGTAAAACGGGACCAATTTTGTTCAGTAACTTTGCTTCTTAGCTGGGCCTCTTCTAACTACTGAAATTAACAGCATATTGTGCAGACACTGTTCACTCTCTCAGAGGGATAAGACCTGTGTTTATAGCTGATGTCCAGGCATGGTATGCAGAGAGGTTCTCGCTTATACTTATTGCTATAACACCCAGGGCCAACCAACTTTGTCACTTGCCCCGTTGGAGGGTCGGAAGTGGAAAAGCACAGTGGGGTCCCACCTGTGGGGAGAAGCGGACAGGACAGGTGACCCAAAACTGACCGACAGCATATTCCATCCCATCTGCCTCATGCTCAGTATAAAAGCTGAGGGATCAAAGGGTCAGCCCTCTTCCTTCAATGGCCGACGTCTGAGGACAACTCTGTCTGTTCGTCTGCCTTTGGTCCCAATCCTGAATCCAGATCCGGAATCCAGTTCCCATCCATCACTGAGTCCAGCCTGGGACTCCCCCAGCGCCAGCAGTGTTGTGATTGTCATCCTGGGAGCTTGATATGGTTTTGTATATTTCTCATTATTTCCTTTTATTTTATTATTAATATTTCATTAAAGTAGTTTAGTTCCTTCTAAACTCTTAAGTCTCTTTTTCCCTCCTCTGCCTCTCTCTTTGAAGAGGGGTAGAGGGGAGCATCTGTCAGTCCCGTCTGGGGTTCCCTATGTCCCCAGTGTCCCTAAACCACGACAAGGACAGATGTATTTAAAATGTGTTTAAAATACTTCAAGGCGTGTTGAAGTATTTTCCTTCCCTACACATAGCTTTAGTTTGACCATACTTCAGAGCTTGTATTTGATTTTTTTGTTAAATTATGCTATTTTATATATAAGATGCTACATGTTAACTATATAGAGGGCTGTATGTGTATGTGTGCCTGTG
The DNA here is from genome assembly GCA_017639485.1 of Pluvialis apricaria. NCBI lineage: Eukaryota > Metazoa > Chordata > Aves > Charadriiformes > Charadriidae > Pluvialis > Pluvialis apricaria. Next base: position 101,347,437 of record CM030007.1, on the reverse strand, counting down.
TACATGGAAGGGATGCTTCTTTAGCTGCAATGGGCAAGAGGGAAAATCTCTGCTTCATGCAATGAAGCAAAATGCCTTGGGAATGCTTTATTGATGAGTGCTTGAATTAAGTGTCTATTTAAGAAGAGGAGCATGGGCCAGCCTCATTAGTGCTAATGCAGGAAGATTTAAATTATGGTTTTTTGCCCCAGCAAGGTCATCTGTACCTCTGGGAGATACTGTAAAGGAGGACAAGTAGGGCTTCCACGCTGCTCTCCATTAGCAGAGGAACATCCTTAATTTCTTGCCCTCCATTCCATGGGAGTTATTTTGGAAGAAACTGCTGAGGTGATTCACTAAAACCAAGTACCCTGCAGATAGCTTGTCTCCTGCAGTAGCCTTGTGAACATGGTGTTCCTCTCCTGTGGCTCTGCATAGTAAAATGAAAATCGTCCTCTGCCTTATCATTAGAAATGGTTCTCTAAAGGTTTTTCTTGCAACACTGTTGCAGAAACAGTACCCACAATATAAAATACTTTTGGAGATGAATATTCACAACATAGATCCATTGGCTGATGCAAAGCAATAACCACCAAACTACGTGGTCTCTTAAAGCAGCCATGTGACCCTAGATTTCATGCGCCGGGAGTGCAAAAGCCCAAACTGTTGTCTCTGCGCAAACCCTAGCCATGGTCTAGTCATTTGTAAGTTTTCTCAGCCATTGATTGTTTCTCCTAAACAGCTCTGTCCCTTGTGGGTTATGGTCTGAGCATTTGCACACCGTCACTGATTTTTCTCGCAGTGGATTTTTCAGTTTCTTTCTTTTATGTATTGAGCCTTATCAGTAGGGCATGTCATTCATCGAACTATCTGTTAATGGCATTTACTGAGCGGAGCCTCATACACTAGCACACAAGGAGGGAGCAGGGTATCCTGTCTTCAAAAGAGGAAATACCGTTATATTCTTTGTGCCTTTCTAAGGGTATGCATTGAAAAAGAAAAGACCCAAACTAGTCCCTGTAATGCCTCTGCTGTTGCATACCATTTCTCCCTACTTGTAGGTTCATTAGTTACCAAAATTTACTCTGCATTCAAACATCTTACTACAACAAGCTGTGGTATTTTATCAGGAACTGTCGCTGACTGTGGCAGAGAAAATGCCGTGGTGCGTATTTCTCAGGGGAGTTTGCGAGAGAGGCTTCACCCTTCACCTTAGTCCCCTCTCCCCTTTCCTGCAACGCAACACTGGCAACACAAAGGCTCCCTGATGCTGTTCTGGAAGCTCCTCCAAAATAAGAGAGAATGTAAAATGTTGTGTAGAAACCAAGAGTGCTTTTATGTCATGTCTCATACATCTACCGAATCACCTCCTTTCAGCCTCCATTGTGAGGGGAAAAGTGCACGCCCTTATCATATGAAGCACCCTGCAAACCTGTGATGGCGGGAAGCTCAGTTGCCTGCCCAAGGGGATGCGTTTGCTATTTATTTTTTAAAAGAGAAAACCTTCTTGATCTGAAGATAAGATAGCAGCTGCAAGAGTATATTAACACAACAAGCAGTTACCTTCATTGCCACCTGATAAAAAGCCTCACTTGCAGGCTCTGTATCCAGAAGCACTTACCAGTTATTTTTACTATGCTTTTGGAACCTGGTTCAGAGCTATTGCCCTTGGGTAACCCCTACATGGTTTGAAGTGATCTTTGTCCCCAGGTAACACTGCAGTAAGTTGAAACCAACTAAGTCACTACAGCCAAAACTACCAGATTCATATGAGAGATATGAGAGAGGACTTTAACAGAATGATCTCTGACTGTGAAAATCATTCCCATGAGTAGTTTGACTGGTTTCACACTAGTTTCCCTTTCACCTTATCCCAGGAATTTACATTAGCAACTGATTTTATATCGCCTTTCTGTTTCCACAGGGTTGATACTGTCTTTTTTTTTTTTTTTTTTTTTTTTTTGCATGCTGTGTATTATACACACTGATTTGAAATTAGGCCAGCGTACTCCAGACCTGCACTATCATGTGCACACACAGTCTCACTTTCTATGTGTACTTTCCATACGTACTCACACTTACACTGCTAATAGCTCACACTAGCTTGATGCAGTAAAGTGCTTAAAAATTTAAAAACGGTTTTAACAAATATGTAAGAAAGTATTTCAAATATAATTGACAAAATACATACAAAAAGGAGCAAGAACATGCCGCCTTCTAAAACCAAAGTAAAGCTGCATTGTAAGAGAGAGAAGAGGGATAGATTTTGATAAACCCAAGCATAATATACAGATGCTCTTGAACCCCTTAGCTGATGCTCTTATTCAAGTATTAAGGTTCATTTCGTATTATTCACATAATTCATAAATAGACACATCTATACATCAACTTAAATTGTGTTTGAAAGATATGACTGTGCACAAAGCCAGCAACCTTTATCTTAGATTTAAGTGAAAAGTTTCATATTTGTACATACTAATTCCTCATCATGAAGACTAGGATAGTAATGAAACAACTTTAACATACATTTTTGGGTGACAATTTTCTGCAGCGCCAGAGGTGAAGTCCTTAGGAGTATAGTATGTTAGAAATGTACTGCTACATAATAAGACACTTAACTGCAAAACCCACATGACGCTCGTGAGCTTTTAAAGAATGTAAGTCAGCTATTTTAATGCAAGGCTAACCTTGAGTTGTTGAATGGCAAAAAAAATTTACACAGACCTGTCAAGTCTCACTTATTGAATACCAAACTGTTTTAGTCTTTCCTTCAGGCACTTTTACAGGTAAGATGCTGTGGTTCTTACATGGGAGATATCACTATCAAAGTGCACGTTCCCTTAAATCAGACTGCTGCCACTGCTTGCTCCCCATAACAGGTCCCCATGCCTGTTATGTGACCTAAGAATGACTGTTAAGGGGATTTTTGCAGGATCTTTTGCACAACTGGATATTCTTCTCCATTCTCACCACATGGCCCTTGCATGATTCCTGCATATGACAATTCTAGTCACTCCAAGAAATCTGAATATTTTTTCCCGAAGAAGTTGCAAGAAGCTTGGAGGGATCCAAAAAGATATTGCACGTGAGAGTGAAAGGCAGGCAGAAAATGATATAATGAAAGGAATATCTTAAGGATGTCAAGGCCAGAAGTTTCTTCTGACTCAAATTATTGGCAAGGTTCAGTCAGTAGGACAGACAAGAAGTTATGTCTTAGATGGGTGCATGAAGCTGAGTTCACATCCATGTCACAGACTGAAGCATAAACAAATTAGCAGATTGTTTGATGACAGCATACACCATGGTCCCCAGTACCCTTGAAAGATTTCCCCTGATGTTCTTTTCCTTTTGTGCCTGAATATTTTTCACTGTCTAAACTATATTAGAAAGAGCTATATACTTCCCTGGAAAGATAAGAAGAATCTATTCAAATAGTTGCAACATGAAGTTATTAGAAATATCTGTCTGGTTTGCTTGCTTTCTAAAGAGAAACAGGCTGGTACAATTTTACGCAGTTCACAACAGGTGAAGTACTATCACTTTGGAATAAGGCAATGAGAAGCCTTCTAAATCAATGAGATATATAGGCTCTACAAGATCAGAAACAGTCCTTTTGAACACTGCACTTTTTATTTTAATGATGCTGCACCCTTCCCTCTCAGGGGCTTCTTTTTCAATTAATTTCTGTCAGAGAAGTGTGAATAGCAGCAGGCTGTTTACATGAGAAGTGTGTCCCATGAGACTGATGAAAAGAAAATCATCACTTACTACTGATGGCTTTTACTGTAGCTGAGAAAACTATTACTATAAATTACATAATAAAAAAAATGGAGATAATGACTCACTCCTGTTTTTAAAATGCTTTGAGATCTAATAAATGCTGTAGAGGGGATGCTGCTAATATTATTTTACCATCTTGCCACTTGAAGGGTTGTTTTTCAACAGAAATATGAAATTTACAGATGGGGTGCGTAATACAACCTCTTTCTTTGTTTGCCAACACTTCTCATTATAAGACTATTCTCATTTGCTTGCAGTTTGACTTTTGTTTGGATAGTACTTTTCCAGGCCAGGTGTCTGCCTCAGGCTGAGTCATTTCAGCTGGAAAGTTTCAGCTACAACTGTTTGGCCATTTCCAAGAATAAGGCGGGAGGGTGGAAAAATAGGATGCAGAATATATAGAATCTACCATAAAAGTTTTAAAAAAAAAAAAAAAAGACATTGTGATAATCTGAGAAGCCCCACCTGCTCCATGGTCAACAGCATGGATTTCAGTTTCAGCAGGTGATGGCACTGGCATCAGATATTCTTGCTGTCCCTATGAAGTGTCATCACAAGGGTGCCAAAAATTTGCAGTATAAGCAAAACCAAGTAAATAAATAGACAAACCCCCTACAGTTATCACATCCTACGAAGACATTTTCCAGTGACTAAAAGCTAAGAGATCCCAAGGTTCGAGCAACACTGAACACATCCTAACACTGCCTTCAGTGGCTGAGTCAGTTCCAGCCACGTAGGGCAGGTGCAGTCTGGTTAGATGTCAGAAATCAAAGTAGACAGATTTGTCTCTCCAGTGATCGTACAGCTGCCCGTGCTGGGCCCAGGAAGCATGAAAAAAAAGTTATTTCAATGCAGAGAGAAAGAAAGGAGATGTGGGGGCTAAGGCACCAGGGTAGGGAACCAGTCTGTATTCCTGGGCATGCAGACAGCAGGAGCAAGCGATGGAGCAGAAGCTCAAAGTTGTGTCCAGGATAACAAAAGGGAATTACAGAATTGGATTTAGGGGCAGTGGGGGAAGTCGGAAACTGGGAGCAGGCTTATGGTGGGATTACAGAGGTGATAGGGTTTGGTATAGCGGAATTGGGAAACTGGCTGGGCATGCGAGACTGGGACAAGGAAGTAGTGGGGTGAGGTACAGCACTGACAGTGAACGAAGACCCACATGAAGGTGAGACAGACTGAAACCCAATGAAGATGGAGACAGTGAAGACCGGCAAAAAGGGAGGACTGTAACTGGAAGCTGGGAAGAAGGTTGGGAGCTCTGAAGGGGAAGACTAGTTTTGAATTATGAGAACAAGATGCCAAGCAAATGAGGACCGAGATGGGAAAGATATAGAGGACAGGCTGGTTTTGGAACCCAGAGCAGAAGAGCCACGACTTGGGCAAGGATGAACTGGAGATGACTGAGGAGGACAGGTCATACTTAGAAGGAATGAACACAAAACTCTACGTCTTCTACAGAATATTCTTATCCTTAGGATGTCTGTCTTCAACAGTCCTCTGCCATCAGCAGATGTATATGAACCCCACTGGCAAACCACCAGAGCTGGGCCAAATGCAGAGTAAGAAACTAGTGCTGCTAAGAATAATTCTGTTCTTGGCAAGGACCTATGCAGTATCCTTAGCAAGGCTAATCTCAGTGATTACTTCTGAGGACAGAAGTTTCTGTCGTAGTTTTAACTACGGTTTCCACTTTGCAGGAGGGGGAGGAAAAGGGGTCCAGTTTACTTTACAAAAAAGCTAAAAAGAAAATTGCATTGAGCACAGGCCAAAACAAAACATGTTGAAAGGATATTATTACAGTTGGAAAGGCAAGTGGTCAACAGGTATAAAATACCAGAAATTAAGTATGTAAGCACAGTCGTAGTCTTCCCCCCCTTAGGTATGCATTACAGGGTGGGTAGTTTTCATGGCTTTTTGTCAGAACTCAAAACTGGCCAATTCATTTGTCTAAATATAAAAAAATAATGCCAAGATGGCTTGATTTCCAAAAACCTCCGTTAGGACTCAGGCACAGTTCCAATAGAGCATAGTCTGCCAAGCAGAATCCTGCGTGTTTTCCTGCCAGCTTATCCACTCAGCTCTCAGCAGCCAGCTTATGGGACTGCTAGCTTCCAAGATCCAGATTTTGGGACAGAGACAACGGACAGGCAAGTGATGGTGAGAGGGTGGCGTGCCCTGTCTCTGTGGGACACTGTTATTTGGAGCTTACAGACCTGTGGGGTAGGTGTCTATGCACACAAGGGCACCACTTATTAAAAAAAAATGGGACAACTGATTTCATGGGGTGTCTAATTGATTCTTCTGATCAGCAATGCAAAGTAGTAGCTGGCCTAAGGTCGAATAGGACGTAAGTGCCCAGCTACCAATCTTTTGGCTCCCTTACAGCCTGCCAGGTGGGAGGCTGCACAGCAAGGCTTTACAAGCCCCACTCCGGTTGTCTGGTAGCCAGGATTTCATTTTGAAGTTATTGTCAAGAAACTTTCTGTTCTCCTACCTGAGATTTTACAGTGATTTCCAAAGAATGTCCTCAAGATTTTGGTTTCATTTGGATGTTTGTAAGTCTCAAAATACTCTACAGAATGGGCAGCACTCTTGTATTTGATTATATGCTCATGCTGTTGCATATCTTTATTTGGATACTGGTTTTAGCAAGTCCTGACTCAAGACAGGATGAGGATGCTTCATGTACTGGAGAGTTTGGAAAGTGGGCAGTGAATGTGGCAGAGGACTGCAGACAAGAAAGGTCAGTTGTATATATAATGCAATAAATGCTGCCCTGTAGAGCCAAACTCTGTATTCACCATTGCCACAGATCTCTCAGATAATGCTAATTGCATGACTTATACCTCTCTTTCCCAAGGCATTGCTAAGGTGGGTGATGGGATTGATCTGACAAATGAAAAAGAACTCTCAGGAGCAACTTCATTTCAGTGGCAGCAGAGCCTTGAACATATAAATGCCATATAACAGCAGATAAACTGGAAATATCAAGCTGTAGGCTTCTGAAATTGAACATACAAAAATTTGTGGATACTTTTACATTCAGTCTGTGCTTCATTTGCCATTTGCCAAAGTGCTCCTGATCACCCAGCTGGGTTTTGGAAATGAATGCATCGTTTCTGGAACACTCTGATACCACAGAGATTATCATCTCGGAAAAACTCCTAAGGAAATTGATAATTATGTCTTCAAAACAGAACATGGAGGAAACAAAGTACCAAGTAACGGTTCATCTGTTCTGAATCACCCTTTAGGTGACTGGTTTGAGGTGACCCAGGAAGCTTGTAGCAGAAATGAGAACAAACCAAAGGACTCATGATGTTGAAGATGTGCAATAATCCTCCCTCTCTTTCTCTAGAGAAGAAATAAGTATACTGATGATATGAGAAGCTGCAGTATAAATAAGGATATTTGGGCACTGATATTAACTCCCCTTATAATGCCATATTTCAGAGTACTTTTAACCTCCTGTGTGCAAGCTGGGCCATATTTTGTATTTCTTGGAATCAAATATAAGTTCCTGAAAACTCATCACATTAACTTTGGAATCTATGAAATGAAAAGGCAGCTCAAGTGTTAATAATATTTTAAAGCAACAGGCCACTTTTGACTCTCCACTAATATGTTAGCTAAAATTACTGTGTAGTAACAGAAGAAAACAATACAAAGCCATCTGAAAAACAACTGTGGCAATACTGGCCTCCAGCTACAATAGCACAACCTTGAGAATTGTTCAGGTCTGACATGCAAAGCTCACCTTTGACATTTTGGGCTTAGCATATGAGAACAGGCTATTAACCTTTTTTTTTTTTTTTTTAAAATAACAGACTCTTGTCAAGGCCGAGGCATGATGAAGTAGCTGGGGCACTTTGCAGGCAACTTTGGCAACTGCAGGCAAATAGATATGAGCCATACTGACATGTTTGCTTTGCATGTGCCGTGGATTGATTTTCATGCTGCAGCTTGCACTGCTCTGATGCATCTGCCTTACGGACCATATGTAGGATGAGGCTGTATCACAGGTGCAGCAGCAGCTTAGCCCACCAGCAATCTTCAGATGTGCCACATGTTTATGCAAGTTATTTAGAGTATATTCAGTCACTGTTTGAGATTTCTGACCAGCCAATGGCAGCTGAATATCCAGAAATACAGTAGAATACCTTCAAGGAATTAAAATAATTGGCAAAATCTACAGTTCAATCAAAATTGATAGAGCTGGCAATCTGCTTTCTGGGGGAGAAATTGTCAAGTTTGAAATTGTAACCTAATGGAAGAAAAAACAGTATTGCGCCTGAGGTACCAGCCAGCATTCTCAGGAACTAGTAATGTTTTGATCTAAATGCCTGAGCTGTAAGGATAGACTGACGGACTTTTTTTTTTTTTTTTTTTTTTTTTTTCTGGCTACATTCATTTTGATAGTCATTTGAAGAATGGTATTATTTAAGAGGCAACATTTCCCAGCGGATTTACCACGGTGAACTGTGAACGCGGTAGCAACACAATTATTAATTTGGTATTCAGTTCCCAAACTGCATCAACAGATCTGCAATATTATTGTAATATCAAGCAAGGTACCACGTACATGAAAAGAAACGGTGACCTTAGCTTTTTATGCCACAGCTTGTGACCAGTACCCCTGAAGGTCTCAGGTGTGTGAGATGTCATGCCTTTCAGAGTCCAAATCGCTACTGGCTTAAAGCTAATCCCCTAACCTCTTGAAATAATTAGCAATTACATCACTCCAGACTGGAAACAAGAAAGGGCTAGACAAACAGAACAGAAAGAAGTTAAAATGACTTTGTTACAGACATCTGTTATTTTACCGTAGTGTTCTTCTCTGTATCTTATTTGAGAACAGATAAAGAAACCAACCTTCTTTCCTTTCTCTCCTCTCATCCCCTAAAAAAGCCCAGGAAAAGTTTCTAAGAACTTCAGGAACAGCGAAATTATACCTCAATTCTTCCTACGGGTTCACATAAAGTGCACTATTTAGTGGCCCCATTGCCTAAAACTAGGTGCTACTGCAATCAGGTTTTCTCTTTTGTGTCCTTGTGAATAGGTCTGAACGTTGCCAATATTAGAATAGTCAGAACACAATGCCAAAAAAATTCCTATTCTCATCAGTTGCTGAAGTCTTTCAGGGCCATCTGAACGGCCTTGTTTGGGACTATTTGAATAGATTTTAAGCATCCTATTAGAATTTCAAGTCACCTTTATCTACAGTGCTACCTTTCTAAGCATCAAGAACACTCAAAAAACCACACTTAATAAGAGGAAAGCAAGGTTAATGCTTTTAGTTCCTGTCTTTGCTTACTGGCAGAAACACATATATTAAAATTCTCCTATTATTTTTTAAAAGCTGCAAAGTGACTGGCGAATGAAAATGTGAACTTTGCCATCCCGCAGAGAAACAGTCAGCGGTGAAACTTAGGTGACAAAACATTAATCTACTGAATTATTTGTTGTAGTGAAAACTGCTCATGGAACACTTGCTTCTGCGAGGCTTCCACTTAGAAAGCAATGCTTTGCTAGTTGAATGAGGGAGGTTAAAAGTCAAGAGAGAACAAGACACAGTGACTGACTAGCATCTATGTCATCATTAAAAATAAACACAAATCTGGATTAACCTTCTTAAGTGCTCATTATCTAACTGCCAGGACAATCCTATGTGTGCAATTTGCGTTTCTATAAACAACACAACCATTAGCTTGGCTCTAGTTTGCCGAGTTGACCTCACCTTTTACTGTCACATGCACGCTCTGGCTGGTGGAGAGCTGGGGTTGAACGAGGACATTGCATGTGTATTCGCCCTCGTCTACTTCCTTCTGCACATCTGAAAGCTTCAGTGTCCCGTTGTTCTCAAACGCCACTTGGCGATGGTTAAATGGTAGCAGGTTAGAGTTCTTGTACCACTTGATGGAGTAATATGGGTAGCCGATCACACGGCAGTGGATGTAGGTGTCCCGTCCAGCTATTGCTGTGATGTTCTTCATTGGCCGAATGCTTGCTGGCCCTACAAAGGTGAAAAAAAAACTCTTGAAAAAAATTTAAAGGCACGTTTGCTTGAGGAAACATGCATATAAATTTTCTGAATATACAAATGTTAACAATATTTACGGATGTGGCTTGCACAACGCTTCTTAGCATTTGACAGTTTTTGCTTTTAAAAGCTACTTAAGCAGCTTCCCTAATCTTTATATGCTCTAGTTTTTCCTCACCGTGCAGCATACATACTAATTATATGGGGGATATGTTTGCATTATCCAACACTTGCCTGATAAAATCTTTGCTGCATTACAAATTAAAAAGCTGAGAATGATTTAATTAACGTGAAATACTAAAACTGATACAAAGCTAGATTCCTGTTACACATGAGAACACTGACAAAGTTAGCTTTTTTTTTGATGTATATAAAGTATAATACCATGAAGATGGGTATTATGCCATGTAGAGCTAGAAATGCAAGCTAAATTACTGTATACATGAATAATTACAATGAATGTTGGACAAGTAAAGGAGGAAAGGAAAAGAAAAAACCTCATGCACAGCAGGACTACAGTAAAGAAACTGTGAACTAATAGAGATGAGTATAGGAAAAATAAGACTATAGAACACAAGCCAAAGGGTTTTTCCAACATTTAACCATACCATACACTTTCTAGATGGGGCTGGAGAGGCAGGGTGGGAAAAGAGAGCGGGGAAGAAAAGGACAGGAAAAACAGTAAGTTGGTTTTGGCATTCCAAGACTCATTTCATCACATGCAACAATCTTCTTCTCCACTACAATGAGTTATGTGTGTTTTTTTGAGGAGCTGATTTGACAAGCACCTCTTACGTTTATTCGAGCCTGGTACAAGACGACTCCAGCAGAGTTGTTGGCCGTGCAGCGATAAACTCCACCATCTCGGACCTGAGTGTTAGAGATATTCAGGTAACTGACCACGTTGCCCTCGGAGGTGATAATCTGGCTGATACGATGACTACCATCCTTCACAATGGGATCTTCATCCAGCGTCCAAGTGATAGTAGGCAGAGGAGTCCCCTTCACGTTGCACATAAGGGAGACGGGCTCTCCCGGACTCACCACTTTCTCACTGAAGGCAGAAATGATTTTGGGGGTTCCATCTGCCAAGTGAAAGAAAAGCAGGAGAATAGTACTTACATGGTGTAAAGCTTGTTCCCTCTATCCTGGAGCCTATCACATGAGCCAATATATTTTTTAGAATTGATGCAAACAATTGTGTTCTAGGATGTAACCCTAATCATTGAGAGGGGGAAACAAATTTTGGCAGTAAAGTACTTAAATGATCCTTTGCTTTGTTTTTCAGGTTTCTTTTGCATCTTCTGAGAAACTTGGTACTGACTCTGCTGAAGGAAAAGCACTTAAATAGATGGACCATGGCTCTGCACAGCTATATAAACTGCCAGGTTCTTGTGGAAAAGTGATAAAGCCATACACAGTTCATCACAACAGACATACAGCAAAACCTCAACACATGTGGAATTTTTCTTCTCGTGGTAGCTTTCAGCTCCTTGGAAAGCTAAGGATGAATCCTGTTGGCAAAAGGCAGGCATAGCTTGCATAGGCTAATTTCACACAGCTGTGCCAATGCAGTTTAGTCTTGACCCACAATACCCCATTTAGAAAAGTACTAAATTAATCTTTTCTGAATACAGATTGCCAGTAATAGCAGTGATGCCAATTTCTTTCTGTGGTCATTTTGTGCTACAGACAAATACTCCTCTGAAATGAGAGCATTCAAATGCTTTCTCCTGTGATCTCTGTCACAATTTACTTGGCCTCTACCAGGCAAATGAACAAAGAGAATGGATGGAGACAGAAACTTCAAGATTGTAAGGAGGAAGCAAGAGTAAATAACCACCCATCCAGAGAGTTCAGCGGGGTAACATTTAGGAGTGCCGACACTCTGCGATTGCTTAGGAACTTCTTTCTGAGATCATGCAATGCGTGTTTGTTCTCCTTTGAAAATCATACTTTCAAAGCTGTATCTAGAAGGAATTTCAGTGTAATTGGGAGCAAAAGGCTGCACACCAAGAGCAGTATGCAGAACATAAGAACCAATCCAGTCCGAAGTTCGGACAAGGACAACAGTGCTGCAGACTACTGCCTGGTTTTATAAAGCCAAGTGGCAAATAAGCTAACTTCAGTGTTCCTACAGTATTAGTGCCTGCAAGAAACAGAAGGAAAAGGAGCCTTGTTGCCTAGAGGGAGACCAAAGACACTTAAAACCTCATCTAGTACTCAGAGCCCTTTGAGGACAACTCCTTCCAGTTTTGCACAGGACAGAGGATGTCAGGACAGGACTGACAAGTCTCATGCTCTGTGTCATGCACTATTTGTTTCCGCACCTTATGTACTGTCTCTTCATGTACACTCTGCTATGTATTACCTACATATTTGGCAGCCTTGAACCATGATGACTCCCCTGGAAATCACAATTTTTACATTGCAATTTCAGTGCAACATCACCCAGGAAACTGAGGGAACTGGCATGGTGTGTGCAAGACTCCCCACAAAACATGTTGAATCATAGCAGAATTAAAAACAGGGCTGCAAAATTGCTTTGCTTGACACATAGTAAAAAACATAAGGCACTGCCACTCTTAGGCTGCTGAAAGACCTTAGCATCCCTGGAGGAGCATTTGATTTTATTTGATTTCATAATTTTCTTCTCTGCCCCCCTCTCCCTTTCATTTCTGTCCCGCTGGATATGTGACAGAGTTCTAATTTATTTATTTATTTTCATCTCTGACTCTCTTCCTTTCCCATGCTGTGTATTAGATACTGTCATCCCTTAGAAAATGAAACAATGGCAACAAAAAAAAGCTTTTTATCCTCAAAGAAAGCTGACACAGTACCAATAAATCTGTGAGTGTGCACACTATGTACCTCTGCCACCCCTCCTCCTCCTTTTTTTTTTTTTTTTAAATTCAAGTGACAGGCTTTTTTGTAGATGAAAGCAGACATTATTTTCCCAGTGAGACCTGAGTGTCTTTGAAATCTTTCCTGCTGTTGCTCTCTGATAACCTGCACTCTCTCGACATCATGATAGATTATCAATATGCTCTTTAGGCTTTCTTAGTCACGGGAGATGGTTGCCGAGGTAACTCGGTCCAGGCAGGTAATATCTTGTTTTTCTATAAAGACTCTAAAAATAGTGTCCATGCCACAACTGCACTACAGCCTCATTAGTGAGCTGACTCTGTACAAACTGATAACTTTCCTCACTTGATTATCACGTAGAAGATTGTGTCAGTTAAGATGATCTCCAAGCCTGCAGCCCATACACCCAACCAGAAAAACCATGCCCAGGAGATGCTTGGAGTTGAATAGAGACCTCTTCTCTCGTGTCCTGCTAAAAAGCTAATGTAAAAAATTAGCACCACCACCATCCACACCCATCAAAAACCATAAATAAATAAAAATAATGAGTGCAAGGACTGCTTGGGAGGGATCTTTGTTTTCAAAACACTTTTTTCATTCCAGTAGTTTTTGCTCAGAGTGGGGCACAATAAACACCACTGACAGTTCATGAGAACCTTCTGTCTTTAGGGTCTGCTATCCCTCACTATACAGCGATGGCACCAAAGACTACATATTTATTATTATGGAGACCAGAATCACTAAATAGGTAGTGACTGACCTTCTAGTACCACCTGAACGTAGTCTTGAGCAGACATCTTATCCTTGCGCACAAAACATTGGTAAGCTCCACCATCACTCTTGGCCATGCCATCCATAATAAGGTTCTCCCGATTGACACCAGTGATCCGGACATTGTTACCAGGGTTGATGATTTCACCATTACGATACCAGGAAAGCTCCTGGTCTTCAGTTCCCGTCACACTGCAGGACAAGGACACTTGACTACCAACACTGCTTTTTACTTTCCGTGGGCTGATTGTGGCTTTTAGCGGTTCTGAAGATTTAAATTGAAATAAGGGAGAGGAAAATGGAAAACATTAAGTATATATGTGCAAGTAACAAATTAAATCTCGATTAAGGAGGACAACAAAAATCACCTCCATGCCCTTCTGACATCCCCCCCAAACAAAAACCACATGACTGTTTGCTCTAAACAAGCATTTCTGCCACTATCATCCATGACACAAAACACAGATCTATAGGGATAACCAATTCAACACATGATATAATCCCATGCTTAAATAAACAGTGGGAGTGGATCTACTGAGTAACACCGTTGGTGCTGAGGGCCTAACAATAGCACTACACATGGTTTGAGAGGGTAGGACACTACTTCACATTAGTTCAGTGTGGACCTTTGAACCGGTGCATTAGGTGCACTCCTGAAGCTCATCTCCTGGTTTAATTTCCTGCAAAAGGAACCCAGTTTAGGTGTTCCAAAACTACTCCCTGGTGTGAACAAGTGCAGTAAATGCCAATGATCAGGAGATTAGCTTTCAAGGGTGGAAGACCCACGCTAAAATGTTAACACAGGTACACCCATAGATATCCATGATATCTGTCCACATGGAAGTGGTTTTGTGTGTGGGCTCACTACATTTTCTGTTTCGACATGGGAGGACTACAGTACTTTCAAGTCAGCCTTAAGAAACAGTAGGACATAGGTAATGCAAGTTTTATATCGTAAAAAACAGAAGATGAACAGTATTGAAGAAAAAAAGTACACAGTAAAAGTAAAACAAAAGTAAATGGAAGGAAAACAATCTTTAGCCTGCCACCTAGAAGTTATCAGCATTACTGAATGCAGATCTCATCTCATGCTTTGTATATATTGGTTTGATTTCCCTATAAAGATAAGGGACTACTGTCACCACTGATATAATCTCTGATACTAAATGCATCTGTTTTTTTACCAGCTTGCACACACGCATGCACACACACACACACACACACATATACACACTTATACATGAAAATTTCCTCAGATTACTCATTCACTTTACTGAACATTTTATAACACACAGGTTGGAATGAATCTTTAGTGACCCATTGGGAAGAGAAGCCTCGAAAAAACCACACAGGTTAGTGGCATCCGTCATTCGGGATCACAGACATGTATGTAACAGACCTTTCCTCTACAATGGTCCAGAGCAACAGTTAATCTGTGCTCATATGCATGTTGCATGTCACTGAATACCTCTGTATTTCCCGTCCAAAAGACTGCAAAGGCTCAAAACTGTGAATGACCCATTAAACAAAATTGATACACTCAAGTGTATCACCAACATCTCAGAGCCATGATAATGTAAGAAAGTGAAGCACATCTTCCATTGCAGAGGAGAGTAAAGCTCCTTTGCCCAACTGTTGCTTCCTGCCAACCAGATCCAGAAGACATCTAGTGGCTGTTTGACCACTGAGTCAGTAAGTAAAGCGTATCACCAGGCACTGGGGACACTTTCAGTATCACTAGCAATTCGATTACATAATGCCTCTGGAAGTTGTGACTTTGTATCATACAAGGCAGACTGAATTCAACTAATTTTTATGAGTACATTTAGAAGCAAAGCTCCTCTGTTATAATTCACGAATTACAGATCTTTGATCTCGGTTTTATTTTGCCCAAATACATTCTGTGTAATTATTTGTGAAGACATTTTTATGGCCTGAACTGTTCACAAACTTCTCCTTTTCAGTTTGCTAGTCATGCTGTATAGGTGGAAACATTAGTTCACAAAGCATTATTTCTATTCCAGGAAATAATTTTTTTTTAACAATAGAAGAATAACACTTTTCCAGTGCAGTGCTTCTGAGTAATAATTATCTTTGTAGAATTTGTGAAACATTCAGAATATTCACACATGAATACTCAACTGAGGGGAGGTATGAGTATTCAATATTACCGAACAGCATGAGTCATGGCAATGAGAGTTTGGCAGCTTTATTCATGAGAACATTTGCAATTTCTTTTTAAGCATCCAATTCAAGCTTCTAAATTACATATCCTCCATGTGATAAATTATATAGCTACGTTAGAAATTGCATCTATTTGCACTTCTGATCGCTCAATTGTCCAACTAACTCATCTTCACAGAGCCTACTTTTTGTTGTTCCACAACTTTGAGAAGTTTAAGCATTGCTAAGATAAAGTAACAAAACAGAAAGTACAGGAAGATACGGCAACATTCTCCCTGATGCAAACACCCAGGCAAGTAGCGGCCTGAGATCTTCACTCAGTCCAGGACTTACGTTTTACATACAGTCGCCCTATCATCTCGGCAGTCCCATAGTTGTTCCACACCTCGCAGACGTAGTTGCCTGTGTCCGAGGGACGCGTGTTCTCAATCAGCAGACCTGTAACTGTCTGCCGAAACCTGCTGTCAGGCTCCCAGGGAACGTTGTCCTTCAGCCAACGATACTTTGGTGCGGGGTGCCCTGATGCTTTGCAAGGCAGCTCCACTCGCTGTCCTGCCATGGCTTTACGGTGGTCAAACCCATCTAGAATAGATGGAGCTGAATTCGCTGGATCTGAAAGACCAAAAGTAGTTTTCAATGGGAGCATTAAAATTCTGCCATTCACTAAGCAATATGCCAATGTTTTTTCTCCTGCATTTTTTGACTCACTAGCCCAGTGTTTTATGTATTACAGTTTGTTATTGTGACCCAGCCATCAGTCTGTAATATCTCAGTAGTGGTGGCTGGGATCCAGCAGCAGGTATTGCTGAAGCATCTCATGACTACTTGGAAATCCTCTCACTGGATTTTTTCCAGGTGGCAACCATTCCTCTGGTCATCCTTTATGTCCCCTATCAGAGGAATGGAGAGCCAGAAACGTGTTGCCCTAACAATTATTACTGTTATCCCTGTACTACTCCACTAGAATGAAGCCAACACATTCTCCACGCTTCTAAGTGGTCTGAAGGCTTTAAATTAAAGGAGCGATTTATTCCCTTGTCAGGAGAGAAATGGGCAAAGACACAGGAATTTCTATCAGCAGTTTAACTGACAGATGAGCCTTTTCTTCTTCTCTGGAAAAAGAACTTAACGTGACAAGACCAACTTACAGCTTAATACTCCAACTTTCTGTGCTCAACTTACTGAGAAAAGCAGTTCTCAAACACACTTGTGTAGCACCTGGCATACATTTATGTATCTCACAGAAGTCTGGCAAAGTGCCTTCACCAGAGGTGCATGTAGCCCACAAGAAATAGTACTATGTTTGTGATTTCAGCCTTTTAAGTTTGAAAATGTTTGGAGGAAGAGGCTGACGTGATCTACAGTTTTGTGCAGCATGCTACATGATGGAAGCTCATCCCAGCGTTATTGCAACATGAATATTGAACAATAAATCAACAAATATTCATCTAAGTATTTTCTCATCATATGCAGCCACTTTGCTAAGACTTCTGTCTCACAAAGAAACCCCATGTGCTGATCAACTCCTTTTACCCCTATCTGACACACCGATCTCTTTTTGGGTATAGCTACCTCACAGTTGCCTGGGTGTAGGTGTGATTGCAACCACTTTGACACTTTCAAGTGGTCTTTGACTTAGCTACCTCAGGTACTGCTCACAGGGCAGCTGCAGCACATTCGCATTAGGAGCTGAAGAGATTAAATTCATGCTGAATTCAAGCTACTCAAGCAATAGTGTAATCGGTACCTGAACTCGTTAGCTTAAAACTAGCTTAGATGTATCTCCATGAACTGCAGCCACACCTGGGAAGGTACACTTGAGAACAAATAGCTACAGGCACTATGCATGTTATCTTATCGATCTGGAAACTAAAATCGTGATGGTAAACAAATGGGCTAAGTAAATTTTGTGTAAATATATAGATAAAACCCTAAATGCCAAGTTCAATGAAAGATGACCACAGAGGTTTTTCTGTTGTCTAGGTGCCAGTAAAAAGTTGAGCCACTGAAGGCAAAACCACATTCAGTTTACAGCAACTTACTGTCTGTCTCATTAGAAACGTGTCAGCCGGTAGTTAAACAAATGATTTTGCATGCATCAGTAGCCTCAAGGCCCATATTTGGCATCAAGAAGGGTTGTATTTTTGAGCTTGCCATGCTGTTTATGTCTGGCTTAGTGAAAGCACAATCTGCCAGGATGCTATTGGGAAGGCCAATGTCAATTTGACTAATTGATTAGCCAGCTCCTTTCTTGCCTTTTGGGTCATCAGGCATCTATGTTTTCAGCTCCTAGATTCTTTTTTTGCAGCCTGAGGAATTAACTCAGTAAAAACATAAGCATGCAAGAAATTACATCTCTGGCTCTTAGGAAGTTTACATCTACATCAAATCAATTTCTTTAATTGAAAGTAATAATTAAATAATAAAATGAGGACTGACTTTTAAAGGTATTGTTTGTGCATTCCTACTCAAAACTCACAGAATCTTCGTGTCTTCTCCATATGCTCTTAACTTCAAAAGGCTTTGTGAAGGATATATGTGGTCCCATTTGCAAACCTCTAAGTACAAAAATACAAAGTACCACGTGGACTTCAAAACAGGATGAGGACCACTGGGGGAGGAATTAAAGTAATGGTAAGGAAAAGTTGTGGCTGGTAAACGTCACACTCCGACAGCTTCCTAGTTTGCTACAGAGAACTGCATATGCTTTGACTCTGGGCCCAGGCAAAGTGTGAAACCACCTCAGACAACAAGCTGATGGTGACAGCAAAAGTGGCTGCTGCTCTCCTGCCCCAACACCTAGGCAGACACCCAGGAAGTCAGGTGGGCTGCCCCCAGGAGCCAGGGGGCTACAGCAGCAGATGCCATGGGAGGCACAGCCCCCTTCTTCAGCAACCATTTCTCACCCTTCAAGAACAGCACACCACCCCCTCGGTCCTCTATCCAAGGTTCACTTCACGTCGCTTTTTACCTTCTCAAACCGAGTCTTGGCAGGAGCAGGCCAGCCTGGAGTCCCATCTGTGGAACAACTAAATTGGGATTTGCCTGCGTACTTGAGAAGCCTTGAGCTGGTTCTTACAGACGAAGTATTTAAAATATATTCAGGGATACACAAAATATGATTCTGGTGACCTGCTTTCTTGCACTGTACTTATATATTTAAATGGATGGTGAAAACATCTCTTTGGGATGTCCCTGGAACAGACTCCTATTTAGAGCTCCTGCATTGCATATATTCCAGTTAAAAAGGAGAAAAAAGAAAAAAACACACGAAAGAAATTCCAGGGTTCATTTGCAATCACCTGCAACGATGCAAACAGCAAAGTAACATAACTCAATTCCAGTATGTGGTATGGACTCTTTTGAATGATTATTTTACTGTGCTTTAACAGTCAGCTACGAATGACTGCTAGCAAGGTCAACAGTGGAAAAACTAAGGCAAAATACTGTTCCAAAATATTCTACTTTGTATCTCCTTTGACATACAGTGGAAGAAGCTCACTATGCTTTCAAAATAATAGGGATTTTTTGGAGGGTGGGGGTTAAAAAACAGTAAAGAATTTGGGAGCTGGGGTTCATGGATGAACAAAATTATTTTTGGAAAAGCACACTATAATGGACGTTAGAGGAATGTTCTGTAGCATGTTAATGGCCTTAGGTTTAAATTCATTTAGAAAGGCCACATGATTTCAAGGAGATGTTCTTAACGCCAAATGAAATTTGGAACTTTGCTTTGGTAATAGGCATACTAATTCACATGTGTATTTGCTATTATAAGCACGTTACCTTTCTCACTCTTTCGAACAATAATGAAGCTTAACTTGCATTAAAAATGTGGCCAAGAGACTATGATCAATATGCAGCACAAACTGTTTCATCCCCACATAAGCAAACAACATTTACGGATGTAAAAGGCAGGCAAAAACGTAAGTCTCACGCAAGTATACCTTTCACAACTGTGTTCATTGATTCTCTGATCTCAGTTCTTAAAGGACTCACTATTTAAAATATAAATGCCAGTAAAGAAAAAAAGAAAACCTGTTAGAGAAATATGAAGAGACAAACTCTGTTCATAATTGCTGCACTTGTTCAATAGATTAACGGGACTTGAAATCAGAGCCCACTCTAGCTCTAATGGAGAATAATTAACCCGATTGAATTTAAAAAAAACAGCTATTGAATACAGGTAAAATTTCCTATATTGATTTGATCTGCAGAGGAAAATACAAGAGGGAACTCCAGACTGTGCACAACTTTTAGGATGCTCGTCCCTAATTACAAACAAGACAGAGCTTTCATTTTTCCTCTTTTGTTCAGTGAAACAACTAGAAAATTTTCTGTGGTAACTAAGATACAAGCCTGATTTTATTTATGTTACCACTGGCTCAGCCTTAGCATGATTTCATACGGAAGCAGACCATATTATTGAGCCACCTAGAAGCACAGGACTCTGCCTATCCTCATAAGACCAAAGCAGGCAGATTATTGTGCAAGAAAACTACTTCTTCATCTGGCTGGGAAAACAGAGGCAAGAGTTTTGCCCACAGGGGACACACACCAAGGGAAGAAAATCCTGGATCTGACTGGTAAGTGATTCTAACCTGAACAATCACACCATTTTTTTATTATTAGCATATTTAAGTACTGATTTGTGCATTCAGAGGGCTCTAGAATCCTTCAGCAATGACCATTTTGGAGGAGGGCAGGAAGTATGTTACTAATGCAAAACCTTGTGCCCACCTCTGTCTCCCTTAGGGCTTTCAGATGGTGGAGAACTGAGACCTAATCACTAGATATTTTTTTCTGACCCAAGGACCAAAAGACAAGAGGACAAGGTCGAAATGAGAATGACCCCACTGACTGTTAGATTGTGAAGGTCATTATAACCTGGCTGATCTTTAGAGTCAGAAACTTTAGGGCAACTTAGTAACAGTGAAAAGGACAAAGAGCTCCGTGAGGCTTTCAGTGGGATAGTAGGCATGTCTTCTGTAAGGCAAGGATACAGGAACAAAGGAGAGTCCGGGATGCAGCCTTAGCTAACTCTACGGATGTGGGAATACAGTTGCAGATTTGCTCACATGCAAACACAGGGTGCAGTTAGAGGCACCCAGCAAACAAGGGAGAGGAAGGGGAGATGGAGAAGACCTAATCCTGTACAGAGATGTTTGAGAGCAAGTTCCAAACCCAAGCCTGGGGTCTGCCTCTCCTTCTCACCTCACCCACGTCTGGCGCCTCCTCTCACTGAGACAAAATGGGGAGAAGGTGGGATTGGAGCAGCACTGTACCAACGGCCCTAAGTATTTGGGGGAGGGGGGGGGGAATCCAACAGTCCAACAAACACACAACAATCAGGAGATCTACAATTACAAGGAAGAGATAAAATACCCCATCTACCTTTTCATTTTCCTACCTGCTGCACAAGGCCATTTGCCCTTGGACTCCTAGGTCTGCCCATGGCCAGCTACCAGCTAATCCTCCTGTCTGCCAGCAGCATCCTGGGTGGCCTGGGACAGGTCACGTACCCCTTCTGGTTGGGGATCCTTCCTGGGAGCAGGGGAACACACGATTTCCCCAGGGAAGGAGTGTGATGAAGTAAAAGCAAGGCTGAAATGCACCTCAGCTAACCTGAGACTCCTGCAGTGGAAATATCTACAGCGGACCTAAATGTCCTGAGCTCCTGCTACGGTTAACAAAGAGAAATAGGCAGCATGGGGCAATTCATCCTACCCCAAAGTGGGCAGCTGAAGTAGGTCAGGTACACTGCCCCTAAAAGTGTTCCTCTCCTTTGGTTACAAAGGGAAGGTGACAAGACACTTCCACCATACAAGTCTACTTTTCATGGGATGAATCCCATCCATGGTTCTTTTATAAAGTACTCTAAAACTACTGAAAAAAAAAAAATCACTCTATTAAATGCCAATGCACCCTACAGGCTCTCTGGAAATATCTAATAGTAGATGAAAAACAGAAAAAAAAAATTAAAATGGGACATTTTATTTTGCAGCAGCAGCTTACAGCTGACCACTGCTACCTTCCTTTTGACAGATGACTTGGTTGTTAGTGCATATGGGCACAAGAACCTGCCTTGCCAGTTTAGCACACTTAAGAGAGGCATATACAATACTTAATTTAACATGATATATAAAGGAGCACCTGATACAAAAAGTCTTGCACTGTTGCTTTGTCGTGTTTCTCCAGTGTATCTGTGCCTTGTGATACATCGGTAGTTGTACAGTCCATCTTCATTCTGTACATCTAAAATATACAAGGCTCCCGTGGATGTGATGAGAAATCTAGGTCCTGAAAGACACAAGAATTTGCAGTGTTTAAAATAGCTGTAGGTTGTTACTGTGTTCTGCTTGTCGACACTGGTGGATGGATGACACAGGCTGGAGGGTCCTGAAGGATATTTTGCCAGAGTCTAGAAGCTGTCAATTATAAGGTTACTAAGTACTCACTGCAAATGCATATAAAGATATTAATTCATGTGCACTTCTTAAAAAAAGTGTAGGGATCTGTAAATGAATGAATGAAAATGCGAGGAATGAAGGAAGGAAATGTGTCATGGTCTATATCACAATCAACAAACTATCCAAGAGGCATCTGAAATAAAATACAGGGTAAAGAACCATTGCAGAATTTAATTCAGTATTGTAGAGTGATATGATGGCAATTCACTAGCAGAGCTGTACGTGTTAAAAAGATGGTCTGGGACAGCATGCATAATTAAACAATATTAGCCAAAATGGTATTTGTTGTCCGGGTACACCAGAAAATTGAGAAAAAAAAAGATCATAAGAAGTAAAACTAAAGGTATCAGAGAAAGCACGAGAAACTCACAGGAGGCGGAAGGTTTTACCCCAAGAACATGGGATGTATTTGCTAAAGGATTCCAACCATAAGAGCCACATACTGCACAGCCCTGCTCTACAGCCTACTTCAGGTGTGATGAGAAAACAAGGACAGCAAAACCAGCCCTGCTGACCTTGCCTACACCGCTGACCCCAGTGAAGTTATACACACCTGTGCTAGCTGCAAGCTAGACAGCACCGGTGTCAGGAATTTATTCGGTAATATGCAGTAAGAAATATTTCTTTTCCTTCAGAGCTCTAGTTGAGCAATGAGTTTTTAATAATTAAGTGTAGTTAGGGTGCTTGCTCAAAAATGCATCAGTGGGAAAGCAATCCAGCAGGGAAAAGACAGAAAGGAAATGGTATCATTACAGAGGGCATCTACTTTAAACCACAATCTAAAAGAAATGGAAAAAAAAAATTAACAACCATTTAATATCACAGGATAGGACTGACCCTTAGAGCAGGGAGTATCATCAGCCCACCTCTCTCCTCCTTGTGTGCATACTGAATTATGAAATAACTACACTGGTGACTTGTCTTGCCTGACTCTGTTGTCCTGAAAGAGAGCCTCAAGGCACAAGCATGGAAGCAGTTAGGTCACAACTTTGGAAAACCATAAACCACCCTGCACTTATCCTTCTGACGTACCTTCTTTGTCCATATATCATGTGCCATTACTAAGAAGTACATCAACTAAATAAATCCCCAGAACGGAGGCATAGAAGATGTTGAGTTACTTGCCTGCTATTGAAGGAGAAGAGCTGGGCAAGGGAAGGCGTGAAGGAGGAGGGAGGACCAGATGGCAAGAGAACTCTCCTCAGCCATAAGCAACACTATATTCCAGCCTAAGGGGATTTACAGGCTAGGGATGTTCCTTCTTATACAGAGGCCATATTGACTTCACGTGCCTCTGAAAATATAATTGCTTGCATACAGAAGACACGTGTTTTAACCTAAGTTACTTATAAACAAATGTACTGTTGAGTGTAATAGGAAAAGCACCTGAATAGGTAATATTTCTGTTTCACAGCCAGGTATCTGAAATATGGCATTGAAAAGGTTACATGAAAAAAGCAAAGCTATCTTGCATCTTATATTTTAATACGCTAGTTGCGATGTTTGGAGGAAATAACATAGTTGATAAGAATAAGTTAAACCAATGAAATATATTTTACCTAGCTTCTCAATTACTAATAAGTTATTTATTTGCTAGTCACAAAATAGCTTGGCATGACCAAACGTGCTAACAAGGTTTTCTACAAATACCAGGCAGCTAACAGCTACCTACCAGCAACCAGAAAGCCCAGTTTGCAAGTGTGCAGGCAATAACCTAGTGAACCCCCTTAACAATCACAGGATTGTTCTTCACCTGCCCTTAGTCATATACAGCCCAGCTCCAAAGCCACAGCAAGGGGAATCCTACCACCTCATAGAGAGGCAGGCTCATAACGATTCACACAGAGGAGGGACTTCCTGTTGGTCAGAGAATACTTAGTTATGGGTTGGTTTGGTTTTTTTGGTTGAGTCTCACACTGTAGCTCCTGGACATAATGTAATGCCCTGTGCTGAATATTTCTTCCCTTTCCTTTCACAGTCCCCAATTACTCAGACATAAACGCTTATCCCATTCCACCCTACCTCCTCATCACCTAAGTACTCAACATCTGTACCCTTTAACGAGGTTTACCTTTACCCCTAACTCTAGGTTAGAAGGACATTTAGAAGTTTGGTGTGAAATCCACGGGCTGTTTGACTTCTGTGTCACACACAGATTCTGCCCTGCTGAAATATTCATTAAGCAAATCTACCTTTGCCAAGAACTATGTTATAAGGACTACAGGTAATTAAAGCACAGTTATCTCCCTTAGTCTGTAGGCGGCATAAAATGACAGCTTCAGGAGATGGGAATCACATTTAAGGACTTTTCTTGGGGTTAATGATGGGTATGCAGAAAAGGCAATCTCTTCATGCTTCTGTTTCCAGCTGTGTGAGCATTAACCAGCTCTGTATTTCAGACAGCACAGCCGGTTCAGACGTGCGCTTGCCCACAGCAATGCCGCTCGGCTGGCAGGGCTGCCAGGCTGCTGAACCAGCGCTGCGTATACCGTGCAAACATGTCCTCTGCAGCTTGATCAAGACTTAGATCAGACTTTTCAAGCTGGGGTGTAACTCCGTTACCAAACTACGCGGGGGTAGATGTTGGTGGAGACACGGCTCAGCCACTATCACATCACAGGACCCAGAAACACATAAAAAGGTGCTAATGGGATGGTTGTGACCATCTTGGTCCCTCCAGTAAATCTGCACATGCTGTGCATTTGTGTCAAGCAAGTGGAACCTAAACAGCTGAGAGGCAGAAATGTGCTCCTTGTACAATGGCTTCGTGTAGCTTTCTTTTTCTGAGATCCAGTTTCACATTTGCTGAATATACATAATTCCATTTCTACAAAGAATCACACTGTTGGAGACTACTAGTATGCCCAAGTTTAAGACCACAGAAATGTGTCCAAAGTTTAAAAATTAGCTGCTTTCTCTATGCTTTTCTAAAGCTCTCATGATTTTCAGATCCTCTGCACAATATTGAGATATGGTCTATACGGGCCATTAATAATTAAATTTGTCTCTTTTCTTAGGATAAGAATGAAAAAACTGTCACAGAAATTAAATTAGAAGAGCAAATTCAGAGCCTCCCTTAAAACTGCTGAAATCTCACTTCCTCAGTATTTTTACCTTGTACACGTTACTGCCACTAACACTTGCGCTGGAATCAAAACTGGGGAAACATGTGGAGTGGCTACTGCCAGGCTGAAGAATATATATAGATTTGTGGGCTATTTCCAGATCCCACAGTACTGACTTTGTTTGCAAGTGAAGCCTTGCCTCCTCAGTCCTGGAAGCAAGTTTCCTCAGATGCAGTTAAACATCTGGGTGCATGAGAGTGAGTACACTTATTAAAAGCCTGCCACTTAATAAAAGAGGTTTGTGCAAGCTGTGCAGAGCCAAGAAATTGTTCAGTATTATCTTGCTGTATTTTCTAGAGAAGTTATGAACATACTTGAGCTATCTAACACTGCTTAGATCATCTTCCTGTTGGAAATTACTTAGGCAATCGTATAATAAAACCTTCACTTAAAGCATTATGTAGAGATTTTTGCCTCACCCTCTTTGAAGATAACTAAAAGTAAATAGTTATTGCCACACATCAGATGTTATGCTACAGTATACATTCCTCAACAAAACACATTGTGTATAATTGCAGGGCTAAAGCTTTTCCTTTTCCTCTCTTCTTCTTAACATATTTTGCATACTTACGTAATGCTTTAATAACCAACCCCTCCTTCTACTGTAAAAACGCAAGACAGAAAAGATGACAGAAAAATAAAAGGGGAAATGCATGTAATTTCTGTCATCTTTTAAACGGAGAGCATTTTCATTAAAACCGACAGGCTGTCAGCTGTGACAAAGCCAAAGTGTTGAGTGTTCTGCCTTCTGTACTTCAAAAAGTGTTTAGAAATGCACCAGGATGGGGATCGACAAGCTCTTATTGCCCTGTTGATCTAGGGAAGTGCTTTCTTCTTGAGGCGCATTTAATTTAATCGCTCTTGCTTTGCTGTAACAAAGTCTGATTTTTTTGACTCACCTACTTAATATGCCAAATAGGGATGTTTTTTAATGGAACATCCTTTCAGATAAACTGAACCTTTTTGTTTGTTTGGCTGCTAGCAGGCTTCAAGGGAGGAAGGCAGAGAAGACTCCTTCACAACAATTAAAAAGAACACTGTCAAAATATAGCTCATAATTCCCATTTATCATTCCTCCTCAGTAGTGTTTGTATTAATGCCTTGAAAACTTGATTATAATAATTTCAGCATCTGATTTTCAGAGACATTGAAAGCTTACATCTTTTTTTGGCTTTCAGTGCTTGTTGCCTTTGAAAACCTGGCCCAATATCTGTAGTATGTATTTCGTTCAAACAGCTCAAAGGATGTTAGGAGCCCTTTTGCCTTGGTGAGGTGGGCAAGCATACTAACATCTTACTGTTTAAAATTCAAATGTTTTACAGAGAAGCTTACTGAGGTACGTGGATCGATGTACGCAAGTCAGTGGAAAAATAGGGAATGGAACCCGTAATTATTTCTCCAGCATCCCCTCTGTCATTAATACATAACTTTGCCTCACTGCAAGACTGAAAGAAAAATATAGAGATCCAAGGACTAGAAAGACCATTAGAGTAATTTATTCTCACCTTTCATGCCTCACCCATTAACTCCTGCATCAAGTCTGTATTTGTAAGTTAAGCTATAGCTTTTTTAAAAAGACATTAGTCATGATTAAAGATCTCTTGTAAGAAGAGAGCATGTGATACCCCCAGGTAAATTATTGCAATGGTTAATTACTCTCACTTTTGAAAGTTAGTGTACTGTTTGTGGTCTATCTGGCTTTGACCCCAGCTATTGGATCTTACTGTGCCTTCATTAAAGATTTCCTCTGCAGTCAGAAATCTTCTGCCCATTTAAGTACTTACCGAACATGAGGAAATTACCTCTTAAACCATCTTTCTCCTTAATTAGTTATACAGATTGAACTTCCTAAATCATTTACTGTGAATTATTCATATCTTGAAATATTCCTGTAGTTTTTGCTCAAACCTTGACAACTTTTTGAAGTTCATTTTCAAGTTTGGATCATGCACATAAGTTCAGTAATGGTTCTGGTAATAGTGAATGCAAAATGTCACCTCTCTTCTATACAAGTTTTCCTTCCACTTAGACATCAAGGAATTACAGTAGTTCTCTTATCAGTGCTAACTAGCTTCAGTTATTAACTGAAAATTGCAATCTTGTTTTCAGAGTCACAGACTTAGAAAATACATTTCCCCCAATTCTGTATCGTCTGTCTGTCTTGACACTAGAATTTTCTGTATGAAAATCTACATGTTCAAATCAGACCTCTTTATCGCACAATCCAATCTCCCCATGCAACTCACCAAGCCATATCATCATTTGCCATTACACCGATGTTGGAACTGTTTGCATACTTTATTGACGTGTGTTTCCTTAAATTTCATTCATGAATTGAAACTTTATATTTTCATCTGAGATATTACCAAACCACTTGTTTTGAAGATACGTATTTCAAAGTAATAAGACCCTGAAGAGAAAAAATGGGGATGCAGGGCAGAAAACTGGGTCATACCTAGGCTTGACCAAACTGAAGCAAGGGCCCCAAATTCCATGACATTTTAGAAACACACCCCTCATTTTACTATCTGCTGACTAGTGCCCTAAATGACCTAGTGACTTCATTAAAGTGAGCTGCATTAGCAAATCATGTGTTCATTTCTCTAAGTGAGAAGAGGTCAAATTAACAATTATGAAATTGCTCTTATGTAAGGTTTTTAATGCTTTATATTAGACTGTATAATATCAGAGATTAAAATAAAATTTTACAGGTCTGAGTAATAAGTTAAAATAATTCTGTTTAGGTTTCCTATGTGAAATTGTTCTCATGTATAATTCATAAGAAAATGTGAACACTTTCCTGTAGAATTAGTGCATAATATTCTTGTATAAAAATGAGAATATTTTAAAACTGTAACATTAATTATTCTTTTATCATGCCTTGTTCCCCCAGTATGCTGTTAGTCTTTAAATAGGGGCAATGCTACGTTCAAGATGGTTTAAAAAATCATATTTGATTTTCACTTTGTTGGAAACACATCTAACGGCATTATGTTATTGCAGTCTAAATTGGGTTGATAGAAATTAAGAGAACAGATGGCTGTTCTAATCATGTGCCAAATGATAATATAGAACAAATAAACTTTTATCAGCTATACTTGTCACCTCCACTGGATAGCACTGCTTCTGCTAAGCAAGTTTCTAGCATGACCTGTGCATGCAAGGGGTGAAACCTCCCCACAGAGCCAGAGTAACCTATAACTCAGTTTTACAACGCTGCTACAACATCATTCTCAAAGCAAAAAAATCTGCTGCTCTGGGCATGGAAAATGTGCTAGAAGCAGCCATGCTTAAACTGTGTCCTGAGGTCACAGTCCTGTGAATGCTTTTGATACACAAACCAAAGATTAGATGAGGAAAGAGAAGCGCGTAGGGAAAGAGGGATGTAAGGATTTAACTTGTCCAAGCACCACTCACATAATGTGCTCAGCCTACATGAGACACCTGGGGTGTTGCTCTCAGTAGGTGGTGCAGATGGTTGAAACATGACTACGCTCCTCTGAGCAGCACAACCTCCTTCCCCCAGGGATGTAGCCAAGTTCACAGACCCTGCTAGCAGACCTCCTATTCCCTCAGCTCTGGGCCTACAAATTGCACCTTTGGAGTGTGTTACCCACTGCTCTCTGTCTGAGACACAACCTGTAGCTGACTTCCAGAATAGGAGCAGGAGGGAAGTCACAGCACTGCCCTACAGCCAAAGGGCAATAAACTTCTTTAATCAATTACAACTAAATTAGTCCTCTCTTGTTTTAGCACCTCCATCCTTCAGGCATAGCTGTGAAGAACCAAATACTTATTTGCATTACATGGCCTGGTCTTTGTCTTTCATGGATCTGGGTTTTGACAACTGGAGAAGCCACCATGAGTGTGACAGTTTCTGGGGGAAAAATTCAGTGGCAAAGCTTCACAAGTGCCACCATAGTATGATGTTACTCATGAGGAATTAAGGTCTTTGATCTTCCCATTTTTTTCCTGACACAAGGAAAGAAATAAGCATAAAAGCCATAGGGCGTGGCTATCTGAAGTAAAGGAGGCTGCTGCCATTTCTGATCTATTGTTCCAGGCTCCTCAAAGCTCACAGAGATGTATCTCTATCATAAGACTGCAGGTTCCATAGCAGCCAGAGTTTTTCCTTTTCCTTCTGTTTATGTTTTTCTTTTTTTTCCCCCAGAGTTAAATTTGAGAATTTATAAAACAAGCCAGCAGTCTCACATGAGGTATTTTTGAATTTTATGTGGGCACATAATCTGTTTTGAGTTCAATAAAGAATAACTGAGGTTTTCTCTCTGCAAAATGTTAAGGACGTTTATAAACATTTCAAATTCTATGGCCCAACATGGTTGCAGTCGTAACATAGATGGATTATTAACTTTGTAAAATTTATGTAGAACTGATACCTCAAAACTAAGACAGATATTTTCTTACACCATCACTCTTTACCCCTCTCACCTCCTTTACTTCAATCAGGTTCGTCCTCAAGAAACATGTTTTGGTGTCGGATCAGTCTGAATCAGGGTATACAAGTAAATCTGTTACTGATCAGTTACCCTGCCCCTCAGCCAGTGGAGGTCAGAGCTGCTCAAAGTGTGGGAGGTCCAATTCAACCATCATCACTCTCTCTAAAATGCTAGGAGAGGAAAGGAGCAAGGTCATGAAATATTTTCCACTTGATGCTTGAAAGTAGAAAAGCTCAAAGAGAAAAAGGTTTAACATAGAATTCCTATTCTGGAACCCATATCACTAAGTGGTGTGGTTTAATCCCAGCTGGCAACTAGGACCACGCAGCCCCTTGCTCACTCTCCCCCCAAGTAGGGCAGGGAGAAGAGGGAGAAAAGAAGGGGAAAAGGAAAAAAAATGTGGTGGGTTGAAATAAAGACAGTTTAATAGAACAGTAATGAAAGTGGAAAATAACAGTAACAATAATAAAGGTAAAACAATAGGCAAAATAAATATGCTCACCACCCAATAATCTGTTGCCTAGCCCACCCTGAGCAGTGATCGCGGATCCCTGCCTCCTGGCCAACCCCCATTTATATACTGAGCATGACATCTATTGTATGGAATATTCCTTTGGCCAGCTTGTCCTGTCTATGCTCCCTCTCAGCTTCTATGGGGAGCTGAAAAAGTCATTGACTGATGTAAACATCACTTAGCAACAATTAAAACCAATGTGTTATCAAATTATTTTCATACTAAATCCAAAATGCAGCAGCTACTAGGGGGAAAAAAAAAACCCACTAACACTATCCCAGCTGACACCAGGACACTAAGGAATATTAGGAACCAACCACGTCTTTCTGCATCTCTTCAAAGAAAACAGACCTAGTGAAATTTAGATACCGTGGTGTTTAATTCTCCATTCCAAAATGTCTTACTCTCTTATAACTTGAGATTTTGCCATACCTATAGTTTCCAGATTTCCCTTAATGTTTTGCATGAAATATTACTATCTAAGATAAGAAACCTGCCTATGTCTTGCATATAGAACCACAAGGTGAAGAAAATTGAGAGAGAAAGGGAGAAAGAAATAAAGAGAAAGAAAAAAGAAAGAGAAAAAGAAAGAAAAAAGCAGAAAAAAAGCAAAAAAGAGAAAGACAGAAGGGGGAAAAGGAGGGGGAACGAAGCTCCAGTTTTGGCTTTATAAATTGAGCTGAGAAAGATTATCTGCTGAGTCAATTACAGCATCTCCATAGGAACGAGAGTTGTGGTTCCATGTTGGGTTCACATTCAGACAGGATGAGGCCTGAACACAACGCTCAGAAATCAAACAGGTCCTGAAAACTGATGGTATCTGTATTCACGGTTTCAGCTGCTTTAAATTCAACTGTAACAATGAGTTCATTTCTGTTTCTGTAATCACAGAATCAGGAAAACCATATGAGCATTAGTGCTATTATATGCGCAGTGCTATCATTTTCTGAATAAATTTGGATACTAGGATAACGGCCATTCTGAAAACCAGACTGTTAGACAAATTACACAAATCAGAACAGAAATCATTTTATTGCCCCCTCCATGTTTCTGAGACTGCAAAAATGTATTTCGTGCCAATTGTCCATACCAATTCTTCTTATATTACATATGCAGTATTCAAGTTTTATAAAGGAGGAATATACATGCTCTTTTTTTAAAAAAAAAAGCATAAATAGGTTCAGAAGCCGTATTTTCCTGTACACAGACTAGGTTATGTTAATTGTTACTACTTTATGATTGAATAGTATAAATGTGACTGATCACATAATGTTTATATTTAATTGTTCACCCGCTTAATCTTTTATGAATATATTAGGCATGAGCAGCTACAGTTCTCTACCCGCTGTTGTTAACTGTCAGTCCTCCAGGATATTAAATAAAACTGCCATAATCTTTAATACCGCAGTTTTAGATGATTTGGGTCCTTGCACACATTGCGGTAGAAGCTGCTTTCCTTATTTCAGCTAGAAAGAAAGCAGATAATTTTAAATCACTAGCTAGTTTTACAGGCTCTGATTAAAGAGGATTCGGCTTTGCCCATGATATATGGAGCTGTCTGGAGGATTAAAATTTCTTCTCTCAGGCTTTTGCTGGTGCATCCCAAGTAAATAAATAGCCTGCAGCTGACCAGTGGCTTAGCACAGATAAACTTACGTTTTACTCTTGACAACGCCAAGGAACATAAACCATCATTCCTTCGATCTGCATGTAAATTTAAACACGCGCTTGTTAAGTAAAGGAAGAACCTCCATTTCCTCTGGCCTGAACATCAGTTGGTTTATGTCACCATCATCAAATGTGCACCTTAATCGTTTATAGCTTCGAAGTCACTGTATATGCAGAATACGTGTTGTTACAGGCAATATGATCAGAATAAATCAGAGCCTCGCATGCACAGAATTGCAAGTGCCACCAGCAGCAGAGTTATTTTGACTAACTGCAAATAATCAATATTGTGCTACATTAATTAGAGCAGCAGCAGCTCTGTGGCCCACGTGTTTAGCCACATTTATGCTGCAGGTAACTGTGAAGGTAATGAAGTTTCTCAACCTGAAGGAACAGTTTTATGAGAAACTTAGAACAGTACCCACTTCCCTTCGTGAAAAAAATCTATTCAAAGATTCACAAGATATCAAAGTATGCAGAATTTTTATTCAAGGGACAGGCAGTAACTAACAGACAAAGCCTCATGTGGTACATTCTAGCGTAGAATTTTCATCTAATGACTTATTTTGATAACGTAAAATTAGGTAAAACTAAACAGGTTAATTTTGTGTTCAGGGTAATGACTTGGGAAGAAGTTATTATCTTCCTCACTCAATTTGAAAAAGTAAACCACACTGTCCTTTGGATAAAAAAAATATTCAAAATATTAACTGTGGGAGGAAGTAGCTCCATGAGGAATTAGAACTAAATTAAATCATTTCCCCTGGATACTCTTGGCCAGTCCCTTGGGGACAGAGTCCAGTGTTCAGCAAATAATTTTTAAGAGGAAGAAAAAAGCAATTAGTGATGTACATGTCTATCTTTCCAAACAAGACAACAGTGTTAAGTCTATGGAGTTACTTTTCAACAGCTGTTCAAAAAACAAAATATCTTTTTAAATTTCCCTTACCATTAGCTGCATACAACTTTTCTTCTTGAAACTTGTCCTTTCTCATATACACTGACTTCCACTCTGAACATACTCAAGTATGGAATATGATGGGAACCTGCTTCTGTGACTGGTTTACCCTTCCACACAACACAGGTGAGGCACAGAGCTCTACTTCATACCTTTTGTGTTTTAAACTTCTTTCAGCACTCTAAGTACCACTCACACACTTACCATTTTTTAAAAATAGCCTTCTGGCAAGCTAGTCCCATCTTTTAGGACTTGATACACGTTTTCCTCAGTATAGAAACATACAGAACCTTCATTGGCTTCCTATACAGCATAGCATCATAATGATTGATGAAGAAGTGTTTTAAAGGGAAGAGATGGAGCATCTGGATGACAGTAGTAAGAGCAGAATAGAAACAGAAATAAAGACTGTTCCGTACTGTATTATGAAACAAAAGATCTCCTGCAGACCTTGATCCCCGATCCAGTGAAATTACCCCCTAAAGGAATATTAGAAAAATAGCAACTAGGTATTATATAAGTCCCTCGTATAATCAGCCTTGCTGGAAGAAAAAAAAAACAAAACCAAACACACATTGATTTTAAATTGAAATGTCTGCAAGCAATCCCTGAGAATCTGATTGCAGCCTGTATTGCACTAGCATACAGGGATTTAGCATAGCATGCATGCAGACTTCCTTTTTTGTGGGTTACAAAGTTTTATAATTCTTGCAAAATTTCAATAATCAGAAACACTTTGAATGTGAGTTATATTACAACGTTGTAAGAAGATATGGTTATCATGCTATTTATTTTCTGTGCTTTGTCAAGTTAGGCTCTTTGCTGACATCTTTGGCAAACTAACTTTTTAACAATAGAAAGGATTCAGTAAATATAACTTTTCAGCATGGATTAAATTCACAGTGTGATTTATGCTGAGCATCAACTCAAGATTCTGGGGTATTTCAGCTTCATTTCAAAGATATATGTGAGATAAAACTAGGAAGGACACGTAGTTCCAGACCTTCTCATAAAGATTACTTTTATTCTGTATGAATACCTTCCTTAGACTGGCAGCACAAAGAAAAATATCATACACACAACAAGTATCATTCCTTTAGAATAAATCTAAGTATTTTAGGGTTTTTTATTGCCTTCTCTGAACTGCTCAGAGAATCATGACTTGGAAGCCTGTCCAGATAACAGGAACATTATGCAAATGTGCCCAAATAAACTTCTCAGGTAATTTTCATTATTTGCTTATTTTTATTTGATTGAGAAATTGAGGCACAGCTACTTGATTTGCCTAACCTTATCTTGCATGTTTGTGGCAGATTTGGGAATCCTGTATCCCAGTCCTGGGCTTTGAGCATAAAAGCATCCTTTCTTAGTCCTCATTTTGCATGCTGTGCCTGCCAGCTATTACTTAACCCTTTATGTAGGTACAGAACAAGGACACAGTTTGAATATGTAAAGCTCTGAGTATGAGATAAATGTTACTACTATTCTACTATTTCCATTGTCAGAGTGTTCACAAGCATGCTGCACCTGTTTTGTTTGCACCATTGCTGAATTTGTATGAAGACCTCAGAATAAATTATTTTGAAAATATAGCTTTTGGCCAGACTAATGTTTCAGGTAAGCCTGGTTTAAAGAGTTTTCTGCTTTTCCTGAACTTGTCCTGTACTTAAAGATACAATTGGCTCTACAAATGATTAAAAACATCTATTTTGTTAACACTTACAGCTCTGTTTCAGGGTTGCATGGCACTGTTTATTAAGCAACAGGAGATGTTGTTTTCTTGTGTTTTCTTGTATCTTTTTAAATGATGAATGTTAAGAGAACAGAGGTGTTTTAGAACAAACTCCTGCAAACTCATATTCTAAATATTAGACTTTAGGCTGAAAGTCACACAAGGCATTTTTTCTACTTCTAAAACTTACTTTTCAAGAAGCATAGAATTAGATTAAAAATGTCCCCAACAAAATAAAAATGTCAAAGCAGATGGAGACCAGCAGTGCCTGGACCCTAAGCAGTCTTCCTGAGTGGTCATCCTCTCTTTCTTTATCTCCACGAGCCATTAAAGAACATGTTGAGTCACAGAGAGACCTTGCTTGTCAGTATCATGTGACGTTAGCACAGATGGCCTTGACCATGCTAATAACATTTACACATGAAGATCTATATAATTGACATTTCTTGCATTCCCAGAAAATGCATGCAGCACAAAGTGGCCTAAACAGGATTGATCTGACAGAAACACCTACACACGTAGAGCACGTTCTGTCCATTAAAGATGTGCAGAATCTGAAGTGCACACTTTGCAACGATGATCAGTGCAGTACCACTACTGTAGCGTGTGAGTCAGATACATCTACTCTCGCACAACTGTAGATGTAGAACGACAACCACCAACTGCACACAAGAATTTGTCTTTAAAGGATCAGCACATTGGCATAAAATACATGTTTAAGTAGAGGAGCATTATGAAACCTGTGAACCACACGTGTGTCTCATTTAAGCCATCAGAACATGGCTTTAAAGGGATTTAAAGTCATGTATCAGTGGTTTGTTGGTCTTACCTGTGCATGACAGTTGCCTTAGAAGTGATGTGACTCTCTGGACACAGTGCTTTAAATGCATAAGGACAAAAAGTACTCTCTTTTTTTGATGAATTCATCTAATGTAAGGATATTCACACAATTTACTTCAATGTACTTCTTTTTCCTGAGAAAGCACAGTGCAGTTTTGGGGATTTGATATTTTACATGAACATTCAAAAAATGCTAGTGTCACATGGATGAGAACATTTAAAAATAATTATCCCCATTTTTCAAAACCAGGCAGCAAAAAAGTAATGACGTAAAAGATCCAAACTCAGACTATTTTTCTTCTCTTTTCTTGATATTCGACTTTAATCTGGGTATACTCTTTTATGCAGCCAATGGCTTAGGGATGTGAACAGCCATAAATGAATCTTATAAAACGAAAATTAATGTAGCAAAATCTGACAGCTGTATGGCATTTATTATAAGCAAATTCTGCATTGGTTCAATCTCTTGAGCAACTGTTATTTGGGTCAACATTATTGCTTTCATAGTTCACAGTCTTTATCTCCCAGGAGAAAGCCAATTTTTCTTCACTCCAATTCTCCTAGGCAGAGTCCCAAGAGTTTGTAGCACTGACCCTAGGATTTGCATTCTGCACCATGTCCACAGTCGAGACACATTATCTCCCTCCCTAGAGCATTTTCATTAAAAAGGTGGAACATATATGCAATCCCTGTAAATTGAGCCTTGTTGACTTTACATTCTTTCTGGAGCAAAGGGAGCATTGTACAAAGCACAGCACATTGCAGAGCAAAGAACATACAAGATAGGAGAAAAAATAAATAAATAATATCCAAAAGATCCAAAAGTCAATATACCGTGTTTCATTTCTTTTTCTTTCTGACAGTAGCATTGGCCCCAGAGTCTAGTAAGGAGCAGTTCAATAATAACGATCTAAGGCTTGTCTTCAATAGAGACTCAACAGCTGACAGCTCTTCTGTTCAAATTGACAAGAGCACAAAGAAAGGCTTGAATAATTAATTGTAAAGGGTTGGATGTGATCTGATTGTGTGACCAACCTGTTACATTGACTTGCTTTGACCTAATCTTTCAAAATGAGATATTAAAGCTGAAACTCTTCTACCCTTTTTTTCCTATTACCTGGATAGCTCTTCTTCTGTGGCATAGTCTGCAGAGTATACCCATGAGATGACGTGTTCCAAAGGAGAGACGTGATTTCACTTGGGTGACTAGGACTCTGTACTGTAGGCCTGCCTGGTTTCTATAAAAAGTACTTTTAAGTCCTACTATATGGTTGCAGCATCAGAAAAAATGGAGATGAGGAAAGAAAGTGACATTACCAAAGGTAACAGCTGTTCACTAATGAATTTCTTCACACCTTAAAAAAAAAGCTAAACAAAATCTACCTTTTCTCATTTAATTTCTGAGATACTTTTTAGCTAATGTTTGCTAGAATAAATTCCCATTTAAATAGAATCTGTGAACACCTGAGCATTCAGAGGCAAGCTATGCAATAAATGACATTTCAAACATCATCTGCACTTATTTTTTCTAGGGACATAATACGTCAAAATGGATGACTTCAACACAGGATTGCCTTTTAGCTCAGATGCTGCTTTTTCTGTATCAGCAACCCTCAAGTATCAGTGGCACAATAAACCTTTGTTTAACCACCATCCACCATACTTGGATGACAGAAATAGCAGGCACCCAATAATTTCTGGTTGCTAAAGTTCGTGTAAATCTTTTAATATGAGAAGGAAAGATTGCTCTTTTAGGCTGGCTAAGGTGTGAGAATGTATAGTTAAATGCTGATTCTGTGTTTTGAAGGAGTATTTGCTACAGTTAACTGGTAAACACTTGCTACACCGTACCTTGGGAAACTGAGGGGTTTTTCAGCCATGAATAACAAACATTGTCTGTAAGACCCAGGCTTCTCTCTCCCCGTATTCAGGCGAAATTCTCACTGAATTTTACTGTGCATGGGAAGGCCAAGTGACTGAGAAGTCCATATTTTAAAGCTTGTTTGACAGCTTGTCTTCTGAACAACAGGCACTGCTTAAATGAAAGACAATATGATTGTTCAGGACAGTCCTGGTCATCTCACTGTATTCTAGTCCCAACCTAAGGCTGCACCACAGCACAGAGTGTATAGAATTGAAATAGTCTTCAGTGCTTAATTATAAAAAAATCCTGTCTCTTTTTAAAATATAACTTATGTTTAAAGCCAAAAGTAGCTCTTAAAAGACATTAAGTTTTGAAGAAAAATTTGGAATACACAGAAGTAGAATATACCTTTAATAAGATGATAAAAGTTTAAATTACCTTAATTCTTCTTCACATTTAAAATAATGTTCTGTGGAGAGGCATCACCTGTTTCTTACCAGACTGTACCCTGTGGTACATATTAAAGTTGCTGAAAAAAGTATTTTCCAAAACTTTTAGGAGCAATCTTTGCTTAGACTATAACCTCAGTTAAATATTTATACATTAATCTTCAGTTTTATGTAAGAAAGTATCCCATATATGCATGTGTGCACATGCATGTCCGCATGCAGATGATAAATAATAGAAGGTCCCTCTTTATGATAAATTATAGATGAGATGTATAATATATGAACTAAAGTTAACAACGGGAAAAATCATTCACACACAAGAAGCTGGGGGGCAGGATTCAGTGAAGTCCCACTACCTGCTGGAGGGAGGTAGCATACAAATAAAATTTTAGTTCCAAAAAATACATCTGAAGATTTCATAACCATGCAGCTTTCTCTGCTCTCTTTATGGAAACATTTTCTATCAAAACAACTGGGAAAAAAAGAAATATGAAAAAAGTAAATCTCACTTCACTGAAATAATATTGAGAATTTGGCAGGATTCAGGGAAGAGCTGCAAGAATGATTTAAGAGCTGGAAGTCCAGTTTTACAGTGGTAGCCTTAAAAGACAAAGATGAGAGAGACGACTTTTAAATTAGCAGGTCAAGACATAACAACATACCCTAGCAGAAGGTAAAAACTAAGTTGATTGAGAATAGACAGGAGATGGAAAACTTTAGCCTGGAAGGGAGCTGGGGAGCACAGCATTATGGGGGGCTTCCTTTGGAGGCATCAGCCAATAATTTGAAGACATTTGCCTTTGGTTTCTAATTTGAATTAATCAAAATTTTGTTACAGAATTACCTCTCTGCACATTGCTGGTCACATCTGTCCCCCTCTGCGCTGAAAAGCCTCCAAGTAAAGACATGCCTAGAACACATGGGTAACCATTGCTCTAACTTTAGCGTTACTTCTGGGTGCCTGGTCAGATTAAATGTATTGGATTCACAAAAGAATATCAGAACAACCTATGCTAAAATAAAGAGGTAGGGGCTTGAAAGAAGCAGCACCTTTCAAGAAACGAACAGCGCAAATACCAAAAATGCGCATAGTAGCAACCTTGCTCACACAGAGCAAGAATTGGTCTCAACAGTTGCTGATAGCCTAATCCAAGCATACCATGAACCAAACATAAACCAAATTTCTTCTGAGATTTGGAGGGGTGCAGAATGTGTGTTAATTTGAGATCCAGATCTTCTTCATATTCTTCCTTCTAATTTCTGTGATTCCTGGTTTCAGTCTCGATTAGAACGTAATCTATGTTCCAAAATTAGTAGAGTTGCTTATCATTTCCTACTACTCATTCTTTCAGAATTATGAAAGCATACATTTTCTTCTTTTTTTCAACTTAAAAGTCATTTTCATGGCATAAAAGCCATATTTTGCTCAGAAACCAATGTGATATTTTTCACATTGGTACACTTTCTGTGAAGAAGTGATCACAGATGTCTCTCAAAGAATGTGTGCAAAAACACAAGAAAAAATACTTTGTGCTTAATTTATTTTCTAAAAAAAGACCCCATCCTTGATGTTTGCTGTGAATGATAATCCCTAGCACCAGCCCTGGACGTGGGGAATCTTTATTCTGAAACTATGAAAATCACTCATTTATTTTCGGTCCTTCTAATTGTATAATAAACCTGAGAATGAAAACATTTTGGAACACAATTTCCAGCCCAGGATTTTTCCATGCTCCTGGAGATTCAAATTAGACTGAAATTAAGAATTGAACACACAGACATTTAATGGCACTCTTTAGGTTAGAGGTAATTTCTGTTAAACCTAGGGAAGTTGCATGCTGTCAGGCACAGGATCAGGATCAGTTCTCATTAACAATATCAGGTATGCACACTGCAATCTTGTGCCCATAGTATCCGTTTTATAAAAATGTCATAATCTCAAGGGGAAGGAATAAATGTGCCACTATCTTTCTCAGATTTACTTACAAAGGCTGACAGAAGAATACACTACACAAACCCACCCTCCTCCCCCTTGTCTGTGTTCCTTCCCTTTGGTTTTAAGAGCAGCATTACGGTTCTGGTCAATTTGAGGAGAACAAGAGGAAAACAAAGACAAAGCTGAAAGTGGAGCAGGTAGCTAACTATACAATGACCTTTTTTTTTCTAAATGAGATAGATGTCTGCCAATTTAAAGGGATGGAGAAAGAGAGGAATATGGATGTATTGATGGATGATGGGACAACTGTCAGTTGCTAGTGCAACATAGCCATGAAAGAATCTAATAGGATTCTAAGATTAAACTGGTAAGGAGTTTTGGTAGACACAGGGAAGCAGTAGTACCATTTAATAAGATCCAGGCAAGAGCTCATTTAGGGTATCATCTGTAATCCAAGTTGATTTTGTTCAGAAAGGACATCTCAAATATGAACAGAAAAACAGCTATATAAATGCTTAGGGAAAAAAAGAACCTATTATTTCAGAGGGGACTTTAAAAAGCTGGTTTATTTATGTTACTAAAACAAAGGTAGTAATAAGTGTGTCAATAATAATAATACAATAAATAACAAAATAAATGTTTGGGTGTGTATACCAGGGAGAGAGAAGAATTACTTTTAAAGAGCATTACTGGAATGAGATGATGGCTTTGAATTATCCATGAATAAAACTTAGTCTAGACACCTGGAGAAGATTAGAAGATTTGGAGACTATGGAGAGCCTCCCAAACAGAGCAGTAAGGAAATCTACATGTTTCAAGATGGAGCCTGAGATGGAGATGGAAATGACTGGGTAATATGATCCAGGAGCTCAGAAAGCTTGTGAAGTAAGGCTTTGGGCATTAAATTAAAGAAAAAAAACATTGTATTTTTTCATGTTTCTCAGCATGTATTGTATCATATTTTGCTGATCCCATGATTCACATCTTCTGATCATTAATTGTAGGGTTCAGGAAAATTTCTTTCCCCAGACTCTTCTTTTATGTTTCTATTGTCTTCTGAGCACAGACCAGTTTGCTTCCTTTTGCAGCAAGGTGATGGGATACCAGGCAGAAAACAACATTCTAAGTGGAAAGGCTTAAAAAAAACTTAAGTGCTTAGTTGACATCTGTTGTTTGGATGCCTAGGATTAAAGACAGTTTCCTAATTTGGGAACAATAATGAATCATGATACCAACTAGGCTGGAGAGGTCCTCTGGGCTTTTTACTTTCCTCTGTGTCACTTGGAAGTTTTTTTACAAGAGCTATCCTGCCACTGGAGGGTTGTAGGATATCACTTTTTCATCCCTTCTCTTCATTGTGTCATACTGTTTTGGGTAGGGTTTTTTTTTTTGTTTGGTTTTTCTTTTTTGTTTTTTTTTTGGGGGGGGTAATTTTAGATTCTGTATACCAAAAGTTTTAAGATCATTTTAGACAGTGCTTTTTGGTTTGTGTTTTTTGGGGGAGATTAAGAATAGATGTTTTGTGAACTCTTCGGTATTATGTAACTGTTCATGGAACTGAACTTGATG
Organism: Pluvialis apricaria; assembly: GCA_017639485.1. Taxonomy (NCBI): domain Eukaryota; kingdom Metazoa; phylum Chordata; class Aves; order Charadriiformes; family Charadriidae; genus Pluvialis; species Pluvialis apricaria. The sequence continues at coordinate 101,306,233 of CM030007.1, read as the reverse complement.
ACCCAGGTCACGCTTTTCCTAAACTCTAATGGAAGCAGTAGTTAGTTTTTGCTTTTATGTCCCCATTTCAACTGAGTTTCTGACCGTGGAAGGTTTCATCACTGAGAATAAATCAAAAGATAAATTTTCTTTTTCTTGGTTGTTTTGTTGTTGTTGTTGTTGTTGTTGTTTTGGTTTTTGGGGGTGTTTGTTTTGGTTTTTTTTCCTTTCCAGTTCTGTGTAAGGAATTACAAGGACAAAACCCTTTTGGAAGTTGGTTGAGGAGATTCACTTTCTAACAGAAAAACTGAATGTCTAATCTGACATAGTTCTTGCATTTATTTGCAGTAAATTAACAGTGATGCACCCAGAAAACAGAAAATTAAAACATCTGGTACTTCTTGCAAGTAAGTATAAGATCTTCAAATGAAGATTATATTGTGAGGTATATGTACAAGGAGGATTATCATGAATATTTATCACTATGTCATACTTTGCAAAACTAGTTTGTCAAGCCACCAAAGGAGCCTGTACACAGTGAAAACATTTGTTTTCTTTTCTAATTCACAGCTTGGATACTGCAGCTATTTTTGTCACAGTGTCACTGAAAAAATAGCCACCAGAATATTTCTGCTGGACAGGTATTCTGCTCACTGTTCTTAGTGCAGTTGTCTTGATTTATGGACACTTTTAAGAAGCAGTTTGAATAAATTGCAAGTTATGTGTATGTAAAGGAGATTAAGGTGCAGGACTGTCCTTTAAGAAAAATAACAAATAGACAAATATAACAATTAGCCCTTCAAACTAGAAAATAGAAATTTGGAGTGCAATATTGCTATTTTTATGTCTACCAGTAACAACAGCAACAAAACCACCAGGAAGCTAACATAAATTTTCCAGCTTTGAAGGCCTAAGTCACAGAAAATGAATATACACTGATGCGGTGGGTTTACTGTTGTAAAGGTCAATGAAGAAGTAGAAAAAGAAAGAAAAGAAGTTATGATTTATTTTGTATCACAGGATGGAAAGGAAATTCTGGGGAAGTAGGGAAGCAGCTAGATTCTCAGGAGGCAGTAATAACATGGTGTAATGTAGTGTAGACATTTGGGCTCCAACAGTGTAAGAAGAACTTAAACTAGCTGAAGATCTGCCTTTAGGGTAACAGGGAATAATTTGGTGAGTGGTTGTTTGTACCAGTTTTATCAGCAAGAAAACTCTGAGGGTTCTTCCTTCTCTTATTTTCATTTAAGTTCTCTCTGCATAAAACATCTCACCAGAAAACTGTACCCAAACCACTGACTGAAGTCAATGGTCACAATAACTTGCTCATGACCATAAGACCCTATACTTTGGGCTATTAAGAAATAAAATTAACAGAAATCCAAACCAATATTATTTTTTAAAAAAATCAGTTTTACCACCAGAGAAAGTTAAAACATATTTCTAGTCTATTCACAACAACTTTATTAACACTATTGATTCGTAACAACTAATGTCACTTCATCTTTTCATCAACATGTAAATGTGAACCTCAGGAAAATATGAATACAACAAAACAGAGGCTTGTGCTTCAGTTTTTGTTGGAGCTGCAGAGACACAGAGCATGGGTAAAAACAGACTGTACAATATCATATTTATCCAGTGAAACCAATAACACAAAATGTTGGCATGGGTGCTTCTGAAGTTTCCCAAGGAATTCTTGGAAAACACTCTTTTTTACCTTGCACTCCAAAAATATTCACAATCAATTCCCTGAAAACTTAAATCTACAGTGGACCCTTCCTATCTAGCTTTTGAGAAAAAGGCAATCTACTGGGGGAAGTAGATTACTTTTCCTCTGGAAGAAGACACTCTTCCACTCTCAGCATCAACAGAACAAAGCTGTAAACCATGTAAAATGGATGACCATAAAAAGATTTAAATCCCATGAGGTGTTAGTCAAAATTAATATGTAATATCCCAGCAGTCCATCATCTAAGTAAGTTGGGGACAATAACAACTCACAAAGCTAGGTCGTCTCCTACTGATTTTTAAAGAAAGAAAATGGGCTCAACAGTTCACCGGTGAGTGAGTATGCTAATACATTCAATGCCAACACTCCAATTTGCTATTCATTGCTACTTGGAAAATCCTTTACCTTCAATACATCAGAAATAAAAATGTTATTACCTATTGTATATAATAATACAGCTCCTTTGTGCTGAGAGCATTATAGTACTGTTCCCCAAACCATTGCCTACAGGTAATACAGTATCCGCAAGTCTCACTAATGTTGGTCTTGGCAACAGGGACCTTAGAAAGTTAAAACTAAGACTGTGAAAGCAAACATGTCAGGAAATAGTCATAATGCGTATAATGAAGTTGATCTCCTGTTGAGCATTATGTCTTCTACAAATCTTGTTTTGAGTATTACAAGTCATCTTGAAGTGGAGGAATTAAAAAATCATTCATATTTTAAATATTCTTGACCTTGGATCTTTTGGAGAAGTCACTGACCTAGTTTGGTTTGGATTTTCAGCTCCTCCAGTAAGTTTTGCTCAGAAAGTAACTGAATGGAAAAAGAGAATAAACTCTTCCCAGATCTCATGAGAGGCAATATAGAGGGTGTGGATCCTACTTTTAAGGGGTTATGGCCATTCATGAGGTCTACCGCTTGCCCCTAGAGGAAAAGGACACAAAAGATCTTGCAAACTTTGCATCCACAAACAGGAAGCAGAACACCATTTTGCTGGGTAACACTGCTTTGATTGCATCTTCCTTAGTACTGGTCATGAATTAGGATTTAGCAGGTTTTAAGACTTACAACAGTGTAACCATAAACAGAAAATAGATCCTAGAAGAATCCATAAGCAGCACCCAAATATTAAGAAAAAATTACAATTATTCCTTGTCTATATCAAGCTTATTCCTTAAATCTGACTTTTTTTGTTTTCTTCTGGATTCTGTGATGATCTTGACTGAGTATGCAATTCTATGCTCTCTTTTGATTATTTTTTTTCATGGTTTGAACTTACTTGGAGGGGGAAAAGAATATTGGCATCTGCAAAGTGATTGACTGTGCAGCCTGATCATTTGCTAAGCATTATTAAAAGCTCCCTGAAATCACTCCAGTGCATTGCCCTTTACAAGCCATCAGCCATCAATTCAGACCGTCAAATGCGATTACCAGCACTCTTCCTGAAGCTACTTCCAAGCCATTAGTCTGATCGAAAAGCTGTGTCTTTTTTTTCCCAAGTGCATGTAAATCTACCATACCAGTGCTTCTCTGTTTATGTGGTGATTCATTACACTTCTGAATAGGATTTATGGTGTTAAATGTCCAAGACAAGGCAGAATTTGTTAACTTTTCAGAAATCATCCTTACTTAAAGAAAATTTTTCAAAGGTATGTTTATACGTACATCTCCTCCATGTACATCTATCCATTATGTATTTCAAATGTACTTCTGCTAGCATTTGCAAAAGAGATTTACTGGCAGTTGCCTGGAAAAGTACAATTAGACTGAAATCAAACTGTGGTACCAGTATCTACCGAATATCCTGCTTTTATGAAGTATATTGTGACTATTTTTGCACTTCTGTCTGAGCAGAAGTGGATGAGACGAATCCCAAAAAAACGTTCATCCAGGGCCATATGAAATATTTTGTAGGGAAGTTGTAAACACTTTATATTAGCCACACATTATTTCTGGGAAATCAAACTCAGCACACGTATGATTTTCTGCACAGAATTATAATAGAACCTGGATGTTGACTCTCCTTCCAGCCCAGCCTTCACTCCAAGAACACACAAAATTGCAAACACAAACAGTTCAAACAGGAACATCAACAGGTATTGAACTGAGATAGTCAAGACTGGCTACCAGATATAAAATGTTTTTTCTGGTTTCTTAGTTATCAAGCTAACTCACTTACTAACTTACTAACTTACTAACTATCAAGTGAGTAACTACTCACTGGAACAGCCTCATCAGGGGCATGGCAGAGTCCCATTCACTGGAGGTTTTCAAGGTGCTATTGAACAAGGTGCTAGATAATCTCAACTAGGCTCCCTTTCCCACAAAAGGTTGGACCAGATGATCTTTCAAGGTCCGTTCCAACCTGGGCTATTCTATGAAGCAATGTCTACATGCCGAGATTTCTCAGCAGAAGCCATTTTGAATCTGCTAGGGAAAAAAAAAAAAGGAGGACGGGTTGTCTTTATGTGGTCCTCTTTCTTCAAGAGCAGTAATGAAATACCACATCTGTGTTCCTCTCTTTCACAGTTCTTTGCAAACAAAATGGTCATTATCAGTACAGCTTCAGGGCAGATCAGAGCACTCTGTTATTTAAAATGTATATTTCATTTAATCACTCAATTTATGTGTATTTCACATGCACACACATTTATCAGCTTGTTAGAGTTTGTATTTCTTCATCATCTTGTATCAAACATGACCAATAAGCAATCCTGCTGTACTCATGGTCCAGACTCAAAGAGACGATCCTTGGGATACCTTGAGCTGTGTGCTGCTGTTTAGATGCTGACATATGAATACATGACTTTGAAGAGTGAAGTATTATAATAACCATGGAAACCGTTTAAGCCCATCGCTTCTAAAGTCATGGAGCTATGAATTTAGGTGCCTGACTTGGCCACCCAGGCTTGTAAATGCTACTGCACAACTCTCCAGCATGCACTGAGAGACCCATTCACACAGGGCGATGCTGGTGGGGGGAAAGCTGAACAAACCCCACGTTCTTAGTTCTGTCTTGACTAAAAATGTAGGAAACAGAACATTTCATGAATATTCTTATAGAAATTCAGCTCTCAGTTCTGTTACCATCTCCTCCTATTGTACAATTGAGCAAATGACCAGCTTTTCATTTATTTGTGTGGGCAATGTCTTTCCTGTGGTTTTTTGTTCTATAATTGGAACATAATATGCCAAGATTATTTATCTTCACCTGATTGAGAAACCAGAACAAATCAGAACAAAATGAAGAGGTCCTGAAGCAACAACTGCAGAAGAAATCATTATAAATGCAAGAAAGCAAGATAGACAGGTAACTAGAAGATGCATCATTCCTGGCAAATAATTTATAACAAATCATTTATTTATCCAATTTCACTGTTTTTTCTGCTCACAATGTGTTAGCAAGATCCCACAGTCCTGGAATTGACTCTTCACTTGAAATTATTCATGATTTTTCCCCTTTAAAGATAAAAAGGTTTCTCTTCTCTTTTCTTTTTCAAAAAGGTTTTTACCAGGTTTGAAAATGATGTAGTATTAGATTTAAACTAGACAACTTTATTTGAGCTTTAGAGTGCTGGAAACTTATCTAGTTCTTAATTTTGTGGCATAATTGTTCTTAACTATATTTTTTAAGGCTACTTTTCCAGGCTATACACTTCAGTAACCCTATGTAAGTATTTAAGATTTATTCCACTCTGATTTTAATCAAATCAGATATCTAAGTAGCACATATCTCTAAGTCATGGTAAAAATATCGATTGGAGGTATCTTCTATATTTGTCTCTACATTTAAAGTTCTTCTTTTATTCCTCTTCTCTCTACTTGCTAGTTTACACTTCACCACAGACCACATCCCATGTATCTGTGGGCGCAGTGGGTCATTTACAGATCAATCTCTTTGCCTTCACTTCCAGCCATGGCTTCCCTTGGGCTGGCTGAGGTCTAGCTCTGGGGTACCAGCAGAACCTTCTTCCAGCATGGTCTAAGATGTCTGGGAGATGCACCCTCAGCTTTTAACAACACAGTTAGAAATAATCTCACTCAAACATGAAGTTGAAAGTCAGAGACACACTTTTTCCCTGTTACTGAGGCTTTTTCCATCTGTTTTGACCAGAATCTTCTCTTCTTTACTGAATTGTATTTCTACTGAGAATAATCATTGCTTCTGCATGTAAACTTTTCCTTGCACAAAGGAATGCCTCTAAGAAACCCAACAGTGGGGTGGCTTCCATTCTGTTCCACTGCACAGACATTTTCCTAAAATGCAGCATTTCAAACAAGCATGAATTACTTTGGGGATTGTTTGGAAGGACCACGGACATCAACTGCAGGGACTGCAGTTCAATGCTGCTATTCTGACATCGGGACATAGTGTCACATTTGGGCAATGTATCACAGGTGCCTAAATCAAACAGAAGACCTACTTCTCTTCAGCTGACTGCACGGAGAGCCACGTTTCATCAGCCATGTATTGGTAACTTTCTTCAGCTGCTTAGTGTCAGTACCAAACTTAGACGCTAGTAGTTACACCACCTGAATTATGTGTTGGCATAACCAGTATGAATATGGAATCCCAAAATTTAGTGTTTAAGAACTCATTTATTTAAACAGATCCCTTTGTGTGAGCAGTTATCACAGCTGGAGGGTGTCATGGAGCACAAAACAGGAAATGCAGAGCCTGAAACAAAAGGAACCTATGCTATGAAGATTATCCTGAGTGCTACACAGCAAAAAATGACAAGGGCTGAGGACCTTTAGCAAATGCTTAATCAGTAATTTCTTTTGTGAAGTAGTGTTAAAAGTTGTTGCAATATTAATAATTCTAGTTCCCCAACAGTAGAATATCTTTAATCACGCTTGTGGCATAAAAATACTACTTTTAACATTTTGACTTTCCATCAATATTAGGATACATATTAAATGACATAAAATTAATTATATCTTGCAGTATATATAAAGGGCACAAACCCACACATATCAGCCATCTTGTCCATTCAGATAACAGACAGCATATTCGGAATGTTTTCTTATATGTTTTTTCATTTTTTTAATCTACTCTGTGCTTCCCTTTTTCTACTACATATACTAAGCTAGATATATTTTACAAAATACTTATTTGCCAAACATAATGTCTTTTCCTTAGAAATGCTGCTCATAAAGAGAATGTGCATGAAGCACATGTTAAATGACATATGTTACCATAGGGAAATAGAAGAGGAAAACCAGCAGCTCTCCTGATTTTTTACAGTCATAGAACGGTTTTGATTGGAAGGCACCTTGAAGATCATCTAGTTCCAATCCCCCTGCCATGTGCAGAGACACCTCCCACTAGACCAGGTTGCTCAAAGCCCCATCCAGCCTGGCCTTGAACACTTCCAGGGATGGGGCCTCCACAACTTCCCTAGGCAATTTGTTTCAGTGCCTCACCACCACCCTCAGAGTGAAAAATTTCTTCTTAATATCTATGAAGCCATTCCCCCTCATCCTACCACTACATGCCCTTGTGAAAAGTCCCTCTCCAGCCTTCTTGTAGGCTCCCTCCAGATACTGGAAGGCTGCTATAAGGTCTTCCCGAAGCCTTCTCTTCTTCAGGCTGAACAACCCCAACTCTCTCAGCCTGTGTTCACAGGAGAGGTGCTCCAGCCCTCTGATCATCTTCGTGGCCCTCCTCTGGACACGCTCCAACAGGTGCATGTCTTTCCTGTGCTGGGGGCTCCAGAGCTGGACACAATATTCCAGGTAGGGTCTCACGAGAGCTGAGCAGAGGGGCAGAATCACCTCCTTCAACCTGCTGGACACACTTCTTTTGATGCAGCCCAGTCCTCCATACTCTTTTCAGTTATTAGGTACCAAAGACAATACAGCTTTATAAATAAATTAACCATTGCTAAAACAATTAAAACACACAAGGACCACTTTTTTCCAGAACTGGTACCAAAAAATCACTTATTTTTGTGTCATCAAAGGACTGTCGAGTAGGACAACTATTTTAAAGACTGTATCCTGGAAAGCACCATCAAAGAAATGCGGCATAAGTTGCTTTTACCTCCTTCTACCAAAAATACTATCATATTCCAAGTAAACTAACTTACAGCGAGAGACTAAAAATCTCAGAAAAAATCCAAAGTCTTAGCCCTGCAAACAGTTAAATGGGAACATATAAGAAATGTGATACTGTGGGAATTTCAGAAGTTTAATATTTTAATTAAAGAAGGCTTAATTTTTGGTACAAATATTTCTGAAGCCATTGCACAGGCAGGAACACTGAAGTATTATCATGGCACAACTAGACAATCAATTTTGCTATTGAGACGAAAAATAAATGAGTTAATTGATTACATTTTGCAAAAGGATCAAGCTATTACTTATACTGTTTTAATACTACATGTCCGTAGCAATGCCGTATTTCCATCCGTATAAGAATTTATGGGGAAATGGAAGAATTTGCTACTTCAGTGCTTAACAGCTGGAATGATCTTCCTGTGGTTTTAAAACCAAAGCCTACAGTATTTAGTTTACAGTAGTTTTAAACTTTACATCTTTTCTTCCATTTTGTTACATGTTGGCTGATATTTTCTGCCACAGCGAATCTTCAAACTACTAGTATAGCTCTGAAATGTTATTAAGATGAAATTTTCTTTTATATGGAAGGAAATATACCACAGGGCACCTCAAGCTATGCTGAGAATATGCAGTAGGGGCATGTTATATTACACTTCAAGGTCATAATCGAGCTTCTTTTCCAAGGAAAGACCACTGGGGGTGAAAGGAAGGTAACAATTACAGGCACTTGGGTATCACCTTGTTTGGGAGTCAGGGCTGCCAGGGCATGCACCTGGACACAGGAGCTCAGAAACACTCTTGTCATCACACAGTTTAGACATAACCTGAGAGTGTTTTCAAAAGTCAACACAATACAAAAAGCTGAATTTCAGCAATAAGCTGGAAGAAACTAGTCCCTGTGTGAGCCACGGGCTGGAAGAGCTACCTTATGTGTGCCTGTGCACCACTGTGAGAAGGTCTTCGTGCAACGCAGATGAAACATCTGCATAAAAACACTACTGAAGAGTTTCATTTCTACATAAACCTAACCAGTCATTTACCTTTCAAAACTTTTGCTATCTTAAGAAAAGTCTTTCTTTTCTAAGCCCAACTTTGGAATTACAAGGAAAAGTCAGAAGAATTTGAGATGTGTGAGATGCATAACTCCTAAATCCACGAAGAGTCCTATAGCAGAGCCCACCAATACACAGGGACAGTACTGTTCTTCACAGAGCTGCGTAAAAAGCAAGGTGACTGGGAAACAAGTTTCACAGCAGTCCAGACAGCAATGAAAAAGCATCGTGTTGCTTATGTATATGGCTTTCTAAAGGAAAACACGGTGACCCTGAGGAATCCCTAAGGACAAGAGTAGCACTTCTCCGCAGCTGTGCAGTGGTGTGAAAGTGTCTCTGGTTGTTACGGTTTGGTAGAGGGTTCAAACATCCGAACCAAGTGCAAGAGCTCAGACTGATACTGAAGATCCTGAGAGGGTCAGGAGGAATATAGGAGCCAGGCTGTTTGCTGCTGTGAAATGGAAGGTAATTCTGGACATGTACACAATGATATTTAGATGAATAGTTTAGTTTAGTTTAGTGAGAACTTCACGGGTGAAAAAATAGGGATCTTGCACATGTGATGTAACTACAAAATCAATGAAGACAACTTTGTTTTACTTTCATTTTAGTCACTACAATGCCTGAAAGGAAAGCTGAACAGCAACGGGTTTCAGGAGGGGAGGGGGGGAGGGGATCTTTTTTTCTTATTTATCTAAGGCCTTCACAAAAACGCAGCTTTGAAATACATGTGTATAAGATGCATGTTTCATATTTAAGGGACATCAGATGTATATTTCAGAGCTGGGCCTGAAAGACCAACCAACTAAATAATTTCAGGACTAGCATTCCCACAGCCCATTGCACATAAAAGTAAGTATCACCTATATTCTAAGATATCTGGACCTCTACTCCCTTCGAATGAGTAGCTGTGCAATTTTGCTGAGCCTGGAGATGAAGTTTTGCTGAATGGTTAAAGATTTTAAATTAGACTCAGCATATGTGAACACAGTAGGTGGTTGGCTTGTGTACAAGAGCTCAGTTGCACACTGCCCAAAGGACAGAACAAGCAAGCTCTGGACAACATGCGTGCCAGTTTAGGCAAATGTGTGTGTGTGTGAACAATATAGTCCTGAGGTCCCTTCTGCTCTAGCTAAGCTACCCCTTTTCTCCAGCGTGAGTTCTATCATAGGGAGGACTTTGTGACTCACTCAGTGGAAATTATCATTCACTGTGTTGTAAGATACCCTAAAGAGGGTTGCTTTATTAGCCTATTTGTAGTACTGAGTGTGTAAAGCTGCAAAGTTTGCTTTCTCATACAACACATTTTTCACATACTTTTAGGTTTGTATCACGTTTCCATGATGAAAACAAGTCCTCTAAACATGTACGAGGCCACACAAGACTGCATCTACTTAAACGTAACACTGTACATGGCATTCCCTGAAATCTCATTCATAATTCTAGCTGACACAACTAGCGTTCCTAGGTTGATGTATTTCTGATTAATGAGGCATTAGTTCTATATCAGGTAGCAATTTCAGAATAGTCTACTTCCAATGAGTTATGAATATGACTTGATTATTACCATTTGACCTACTCTTGTGTTGAGGTGATTTGTGGCTGCATTTTCCCAGAGGACCGAACAAATGTCATTGCCTTGAAATACCACTGTTATGTTCCAGTAATTAAGTGAAGATTAAAAAAAATTGCATGGTAGGCATGGAATCTGTGCATAGTATTCAGCCATCTGAAATATTTGTACACTTAGTTACAAGAGAATTTCCTTAACATGAATGAGAATGAGCTACATAAAAATTCTGGAAGTGTTGACCTAATAAAAAACACAGTTGTTTCTATCTTCCAGATATGTGAAAACATCAAGTTCTCTGCCTTACCCCATTTACACCAGTCTCATGCAGAATGCACTGCAGTCACAAGGATTCTGGTCTTTGATGGGCTTTAAATATGGCTTGTAGTTAATCCTATGACATCCCACCCAACCCAAGCCAATAAAATGAAAAAAGATTAAAATTAAAAACTTAATTCTTAGCATATCTTAAGCTAGGTTTTTTTTTTTTCAAGTATTAAAGTAATAGAAAAGATTAATAGTAAGAGAAATGACAAAATAATTTAAAAAGAAGTGTTTACTTTTTGGAACTGATTAAGGCAAAGCCAACAGAGGACAAAAAGAAATTACACTTGAAGAATAGATAAAGCTTTTGAAGAAAATGAGAGCAATTCTAATCAAAGGGCCTAGAAAATAGCCTTATGTTTGTGAATTGATTATTAGATATTGTTACAGAATCTGAATGAATCTTGCTCAGAGAGCTACCAAAAAAAATAAAAGAGCAAGTAAAAAAATATCTCTTATATATAGAAAATAAGGTTTAGCACCTATGATTTATAACAGTAAATACTGGAAATCCTCCATGTTTCATTTGTGGAGATCACTGGCTAAGAGAACAAGAAATTGAGTTGAAAGTAGGTCCTGGAGTGAGTTTTTTTACTGCCCTTACAGAATTTGTATAGAGGGGCTACATACTGTTTGCACTGGTCTGAACAGAGCTCCAAGGAAACATATCAACTAATTATACTGGAGTTTCAGATTACACAGGTGATTCTACTAATAGAAAAGAAAGACAAAAAAAATTGAGATTTGAAATAATTTAACATTTCAAAATTGTTGTTGTCATCTGAATTGCAAAACACACTAAAACCCTTGCAAGAACTGTAAATAGGTCTTCTTTAATACAGACACATTATGGTTCTATATCCCCACATGATTTTCAAAATTAAATGTGAAACAGGTTATTATAACAAGTGTAAAACTTTAAAATTTTATTCCCTTATAACAAATTACATCATACAAGGAGACCTCTTCTGTGTTTTTCCAGCTCATTTTTCACTCAATTAAAACAAAAAAACCCCAACATTTTCTCCCGATGTCCACATTCTTATAATGTACCTCATATAATTGATTAGGAGGAAAAGCAGACAGCTTAGATTGGTAAAATTTGTAAGATTACATTTCCTGCCTTATTGTCCATCAAATGAACACATAAGAGCTTCCCATTATTTTTGCATTTATATTAATTGTATTTGTTTTGTTTCCCCCTCAGAATTTCTAAAAAATTACTCACACCTTCAAATGACAGTATGTTTGTAAGTCTAATTTCAAAATCTTTTTCTAATTTTTAAGTTTTTCATAAATATACTACATAACACATTTGAAGTTAGTGGAGCAGAGAAGTCTCAAAGAAGTCTATGAAATGACCAAATCCCAAAGTAAATTTTAAAAAAAACCACAACATAACCCTTTTACCTTTAAATAGCAATCGCACACAGATAATTTATCATCCTAAGACCAACTTATCACTTTCCAATTGTCCCAGACTATAACTTTGCTAACAGGTCTCTGATAAAGGTTGAAATGAGCAATGATGCACTTATCTGCACCCTGGGAACGAGTTCTTTCAGCATTTCCCACTTCTTTCCCAACATAAACTTGTTGCCACGATTTTAAATTTAACTTCATACCTCTTCTGACTTTCTCTGTTTTTTCTTCTGATGATAAGTTGAATGGATTTGTTAGTATTTATTTATTATATAACAACAAAATTAACATTCTTATCCCTTAAGCAGATATTCAGAATTAGATAGGCTTGAGAAGCACAGAAATAAAAGTTTTGCATTATTTGGTCAATTAATGAAATGACCAATCAATAATACTAAGAGTAATATTGAAGTTTTAGTATAAAGCTAAGGAAATAACATTGTGAAAAATAATAGTTGCACATACATTGTCATATGACATCTCTAAAAGAGAAGTAATACTCCTTTTAAATACAATGACAGAAATGAAGGACATTCTTATTTAAAATTCTCTTTGCCTTGTGAGTTGCTGTGTAAGTTGTCACACTTTTTTCAGACAGACACACTTTTTTCAAAACAGTATCAGAATTTGAGTGCTAACCTGGATGCTACTTAAGTTCGCCTTCCCCCAGCTTGTTTACTCCACAACAAAAGGCTGTCCTTTTCCAAAGGCTGCTTCTATTCACCACTTTGTTTATTTCGAAGCAGAAACTAAAACCTGCCACCCCAACTTTGGGAAAAATCAAAAAGTGAACCTGCAAGTTAGAAATAAACAATTGCATCAAACACCATGAGAAAGAGCAGGAAAACCATAATGCCAATTTAAATTGAAAAGTCTATGGGGGGAGAGCACATCTTTTCAAATGTGTGTGTGACAAGGGGTTCTCATCTATGAGTGGAGCTTCCTGATGCCCTACAAATCGCTATATTCACTACAAAGGTCTTTCCAGTCCTTGGCAGACTAGCAAGACCTCTGTGTGGTTAGGAGCTGGAGGAGGAAAATCATACACATGGTGCCAGCCTGCAGGACAACAGCAGAGAGCAGCTTGCATCCTCTGGATTCCCAGTCTCAGATTCCCAGGGAGGAGTTTCTCCTCCCTAGGTCATTTTCTGCACTTAGTTCACTGCACTTCTGTAAGGTCTTAAACCTGAACATTAAATAGTGCGTTAAGAGGGTAACTGCAGCATGTGCTTTCCACTAAATCCAGTTAGCCTAACCTAAACTTAGGCTTTTTTCCACAGAGAGGTAGACAAGTACTTTTTCTTGTTGTATCAAGGACCATGTAGTTTCATATGCATTTAATCGTTTTGCTTCATGGGTTCTGAAGGTCTGGCTGTAATCTTTTCATATGCATTAAAATAAAGTATCTAGATGCAGCCTCCTACCCATGACCTGCACTGTCCATGACCTAAGTGAAAATTCACTGCTTTCGGATGGGGAGCGTGCCCCAAGGGCAGCCAAGCGCACCACCAAAAGTAGGGAAAGGGGGGAAGTGATAAGCATCGGCATGAGAGGAGGCAATGAGTAAGGAGCGCTGTCATTTAATAAGGTCTGTTCTCAGTAATTACAGCGACACAATTTGATCAGCAAGGACTAAGTATCTTCATCTGAAAGGGATCGGATGAAATTAGTGCTGATGTAATAAGTACCATTTGTCACTATTAGGGAGAGAGGTGTTGACAGGTCCCTGCTGTTGCTGTGGCAACACGGCAGCGCTGTTTCTCCTGTGTGGGCTTCAACTCCAGCAAGTTATACAAGTCTGGGAGTCAGAAGATGCTCCACCGCAGTAACCCAGTTACCCTCTGTCCCAACTTGGGTCATGCAGGACCACCTAGCACACCCGATGCTGGGATTCCTGGGGCTCAGCCTGGGGAGGTTGTCTGGACTGTGATGGTCAGCTCAGGTGTGCCGTTCCCCAGCCTCAAGCAGGCCTCGGATTCCCCGCTGTCAGCGACCTCAAAGCCGCATCGCTGGGGATGTGCCCTGTGGATCATGCCAGCTCTGGCACCTTGACGCCAGCCCTCTTGCAGCTGGCTTCCATGTGGGCCCCGCGGCAGGCACCAAGTTCCTACGCTGTCAGGTTATTTTGATAGCATCCCTACACAGCTGCTGGCCTGGCCACTTTCTCCCACACAACCCCAATGCAAGATTTAGAAGCACTGAAGGCTTCATTTTGGCTGAACCAGACCTGAAAGGTGTTCTGTCCAGACAACTACTTTCCACCAGGTAGCCCCATAAAGGAAATTTTCATTTTAAGCAGAAGCACAGCTCTCTCTGACAGTAAAAGTCCAGCCACATGCAGCAACACTATTCACCGGTAGATTACATATTGTTACAATATTTTCCACTGACACCTTCCATGATGTGAAATAAAAAAGCAAGATTTGCTCCCAGCAAAGTAAAATACTAAGTGTGAAATACCACATGAAAGAAAAAGAGAGATTCTCTTGATCAGATACTCCTAATCAACGCACACAGCCAAAATGTGATCTTAATTACTATCAGTGGGTGGAAGTTTCCTGAATGTTAAATTACCTGCAGCAATTACAAACTACTGAGTAACCTGTTTACAGCTTCCTGAAATTATCATCACATAATTTGGCAATCTGCCATATTTTATTTCATTAAAAACTTAATGTACCATAACATAATAGCCATAATAAAGCTGTCAAGGGCCACTCATTGCTATTTACTTAGATATCATCTGTTTATTATCTCTCGAAAACAACAACCAAACAGAAAGGAAACCTGGAGACTAACAGGTCACATGAGAAACGGGGAATGTGAAGGGCTCCCTCTCTCTGCTGTACAGCCCCCAAATCTGTATCTATCCCTTTTGTCTCACAGTCAAAATTATGCACAGAAAATACCTAATAACCTGTTTTTGAAGACCTTAACTGCTTGCTAAAGTATGATGCATTTAGATGGGACAAAACATAATTTGCCAGAACACAGTAATAATTACTAGTATCTTATACTATATATAACATTAACAACACCAATGAAT
Organism: Pluvialis apricaria; assembly: GCA_017639485.1. NCBI lineage: Eukaryota > Metazoa > Chordata > Aves > Charadriiformes > Charadriidae > Pluvialis > Pluvialis apricaria. The sequence continues at coordinate 101,291,042 of CM030007.1, read as the reverse complement.
TCTATCATGATTTTCAAGCTATCATCTGGAAGAAGTGCTTTTTCTGCCAGGATACCTTTAAAATTAAATTCTGAAGCATTTGAAGAAATTGTAGTAGCTGGAACTGATGCAAAATCAAAATATTAGTGACTGTCACAAAACGCAAAGATATTGGATGACTAGTTAATTCCTCCAATTACAGCCCCACAGCATCAGCCGAAATGGGGTGAGCTTGTAGCTGTGCTCTTAGCAGGCACTGCTTTCTCAGAGGTTTCATCATTCAGATGGGAGTGGAGGTCTAGAAGCACAAGTATTTAAGAGTCATCTATAAACCCAACTGTTCTACTTAAACAGAAGTGTTGATTTTCTTCAATAGCTACCTACTCAAGTACTGACAAGCACTATGCCTGCTTAAGTTTTGAATCAGATGAAGTGCTAAGAGATGCAGGCTTTTGGAATAAACAAGTGTGGATTGCTATGTACAGGTGTAGGTGGAACAACAGTACCAATAACAACAGTATTAGATGTGAGTAGCAAGACAACAGCGGTAACAGAGCTGAGATAGTAGCACAAAACCCCACACCCTAGCACTTGTGGATTTAATGCACTAATCTCCCCTGTGTTACTTACAAATGCTGAAGTAGTTTAACACACTTATATGTATATTGAAAATAGACTTATTGAGTAGCACATTAGGTAGTATATTTTTCCCACTTGGGAATTTTTTTTGGCTTATATATCAAGAAAATAGATAAAATTACATTATGTTTTTGTGCATCACTATGTTATTGAAATCACAATGACAAAGCATTTTATTTGCAAAACATTCAATGACAGTTTCACAAATGGGGCAAATAAACCAAGACACAATGCATTAAGTTTTCAAGTAATGAGGGATAAATTAGCACTATGTTTCAGCACTCATAAACAGCTAAAAGAAGCACCAGTTGATATTGTTTAGGTAATTCATAGTTTTAATCTCCGAGCTTTCAAGTAATGGAAGAACTGCTGGATATACTCTACTTAAATGCAGTATTTCTCTGAGCTTTAGACTAATGCATCAAATAGAAGACAATCAGCATATATGTATATGTTCTGAACAAATCTGAAGGGAACCTGTAGTAAAATTAAGCCCTCACAGAAAGAAAGCACTTTTCATTAGAGCAATTCTGCTGACATCATTTTACCCCTGGGTTGGACATTAACCATAAGCGTGATTTACAATGAACATTTCTTCTGATTACAAGTGCTGCATAGCTACACTATTTCCAAGAGCACACATTTCCAAGAGTAAGCAAGGAAACTAGTACATTTTCCTCAGTTTCATGCTAGGATCAACTGCTTATGCCATGGCGTCTTTTACACGGAATACTAGCTAAAAATGAAAAGCAAATACTAATTTCCCTTTCAAATTCATATTCAGATATACCCTCTCAGACAAAAGCCGTTACAACAGTCATACCACAACCTCCATGCTGTTTCACCTACACTATCAGATCCACACCAGACATTCCTTGGAACACGTGTGCGGGTTTTCCCACTTTGCCTCTAGGTGCCACTGGAAAGTGCAAAGGAAGGGGGAATTGCAGAGGCTGTTATTCTCTATTTGAAGCAGCCACAGAGAGACTACACAACTAGCAGTAGCAAAAATCAAGACTTTTAAGTCCTACACCTGAATCGGAGAACAAAATTTGAAAAGTAAAATTCATGTTTTACACTCCACTAAGGTGTAGGCTAAATTGAGGGTATGAGGGACCTTAAATCCCCAGTTCTCACCCAGAGTCACTGGTGTTATTAGAACAACTGCAGTCCACTTGAATGGTTTTGAAATAAGAAAATTTGTCTAGTTACACTAGTGGGAATTAGACAATGATGCTACTTTATCTCAGCTGAATCTAGTTACAAGTTTACAGTTTTGACCTAAAATACATGTCATAACTGAGACTTAGCTGACTCATATTAGAGGCTTGAATTCTGTCATTCATTTTTTTTTATTCTCTCTTCTGTCTAAATGGACCCATTGTGGTCAATCTGTTACTGCACCTATAAAACCTATCTTTACCTGATCTCTACATCTGGTATAAAAAATTTCCTGGTTATTACGAGTGCGTCTATACTGCTCAGCATTCTGCCATGTACCTTAACTCATCCAGATGTTGGAAAGAGTACTGGGCAAAAGAAGGATGATAAATTAGTCCCAGCCAAGTGCCAAGCTCAGAAGGCTACAACACTTCCAGTATCTGGACAAGCTCACTCATCCCCATACATCACTTGAACTGGGCAACGTAGGCTCACTCTTACAAGCTGTGATATTAGCAGTATTACTAGTAGCAGATCATCCAGAGAGCTGGCACTGGACTCCACGTGTTCTTCAGTTGTCACTCACTACATTCATCAAAGGCCTTTGTGAAAGATGACTTACTAGCTCTGTGGGAAGGTATGCAGGCCTGCGAATGCCCAGGTGCCATCAGATATGCATGCAATTGCTGCCCCAACATTAATTTGGCTGCTTTTTGTTTCTTATGGTAGTGACACCATGAATAACCAGACTCCTTGATAGGTTTTCACCACAACACTTTTTCAAGATTTGTTTTATTATTTTCAGCTAACATTTTTTTTTTTTAACAAATAATTTGTAACCAACTTATTAAAATGCATCCTCAGAGACAGTTCAGGACGTCCTTCATGCTGCTATCATTAGAAGGGATGTGCTATCATTACTGCCTGAAATTTCTGAAAAGGCTTTAAAAAAAACCCACAAAAGCACATCAAGACTTATGAACATGCTTTGGCAATAATTTCAGCTTTTACAAAGGCTTAATTTAATCTGCAACTTGTACTTAAAGGGAAAAGGCTCAAAATAGTAGCTGCTCACAGCACAGCAGATGGTCCAGACAATAAAAAAGGCAGAACTATTTGAGGAACGTGAGTTGTTCACTGATACAGATAGAGCCAGTTAGCAACTGTGCAATGAAAATGCTATTTCACTGGAATAAACTAATTTGTAAAACAAACTTTGAAGGCTTGATATGGATTAAACTTTACTTTTTTTTCTTCCTTAAAAAAGGTGTTCTGAACCAGTCCAAATGGCCCATTTTTAAAAAAAAAATCGAGTTTCAAAGGACTATTTCATTTTAAAATCTAATATAACTGTAGGAATTTATTTAAATATTGTGGGGGAAAAACTTGGGCTGACACAGACACAAATCAACCCAGTGCAGATTCAGATATATATCCTATAGATGTCTTATTAGAGGATGAGAGAAGAAACTTCAAATTGTAGTTTTTCTAGGACATAAAAATTATTTCCTATTTCAAATTAATGTTTCATGTAACCAAGGAAAGGGGGAAAATAATCGTGACAAAGAGCAAAATACCTGTTGGAAAATCACAGTTAAATATTGAAGTAACCCGATCAATAACTTGGGGGGGTTTTAACATCCAAAGCTGTAATCCATGTCAGTAAGTCTTTCAGAAAGCCACCTCAAGATGGACATCTTAAATTTGCAATAGCTGTAGAGTTTACTTATTAAATAATGATATAATCTGTGTGTATCTAATTTCTAACTCTTTCCATTACTTTAACTAATAATTTCTCTCTTGAATGTTTACCATGTTCTCTCTTGCCTCTCTCTTGTCAGTTTATCAGTGCCTTCTGCTTTAGTAGGCAAACACAACATATAATCTTTTTTATAGACTGAGGAAGTACTACACAGATCTCTTCTGCGTCCATTCTGCTTTCTCTTGAAAGGGTTTCAGAATTTTGCTTCTGTTGATGCCTGGAAGCTTTCTTCTAGTTTCCAGGCTAAATGTGTTTGAGACCAATTTATATTGCTGTTTTCCTTTATCTTAAAACAGCTTCTCACACTCCCTGATCTTTTCACAGTACTCTTTTTAGGTAAGGTAATGGTATTTCCCTCTTCCCTGATATATTTATTGTAATTAATTGAACCAGCCATATTCTTTTAGCATAGTTTCCTAAGACATTTTCTTCATCCCTAGGTCCTGTGATAGGCCTTCTCTACACTATTCCAATGTGAATTTATCTCTGTTGATGACCAGGCATAAAGACAATATTCCAAACGAAATTGTACATTACTTCATGTAACAATACTAATGCTTCCCTCTCCCTTTTGGAAATACAACCTCTGCCAAGTTTTCTCTGTGCTTTGGATGGGGATCTAATGACTTTCTGGATGTCTAGCAACCTAAGCTATCTGATGTCTGGAAGTCACAGTATTTCTAGAGTTAAAAAAAAATAAAAGTATTTTTCCTAGAACATTATCCCTTATACAGTTGAATGGCCTTGTCCTTTCAGAAGCCTAGAAATTGTTTTTGTTTCTCCTCCCTAATGACTGCCTGTTAGTCACTGAAAAGCATTTTTACTCCTTCCATAGGTCCAAATCCTGTGACACAGAAATCACCAGTTTCCATGATTTCAAAGGAAACTTCATCATTCCACGGCTCCTAAGCTTTGGCTAGCAGTTAAAACACACAATAATTCTTGCTGCTAATGAGAAAGCAATCACTGGGACAAGGAATTTCAGTGCTTCCACATTAACAGTTACCATTATATGCTAATCACATTTTAATTGCTAACCAGCCGCTACCAAAAAAGAACAGGCTACAAAAGCAGAAAATAAAATTAATGAAGCAGAAGTTTGAGTTTGTCACCTCTTTTATCTTTAATTTCCATTAATTCCTATCTGACCTGCATCTCTCTGAAGTGCATTAGGTTACAGAAGGCTCAGAGCCCTTGGGTCAGGTAATTCTGTAAAAAATTAGTCTGAGGAATATTTCACTTCGCGGACAGCCTAAGCCAAAACTTTGGATTTTCATGCCTCCAATCAGGTTAGGGGTGTGTGTGTGTGCGTCAAAAATTTGTCTTCCCTGTTGCTGTCAGCTTAAGTTGCCCAAAGTTGCCTATGTCTAACCTGTGCTTGTTATCTCAGCAACCCTGTCCTTTCTACCCAGTTGCAAACTATTTTTACCTAAATGCAGATTATACATATTGGACACTTGAAAGCTCCTTTAGCCCACAGAAGGCCTTCGAAATTTTTTTTCATTTCATGCATATCCATCCTGTTAGGAATCTCAGAAACCTTCTGTCTGTTTAAATGCTGAATGCTGGAAAATGGTGATTAGCAGAGAGGCATGTAGGGAGCGAAGTCCTCTGGTCCCTCAGGAGAGGGAAAAAACACTTCAGGACAAGGGAGCCTACAGGAGGGGGCTTGAGGAAGGTTGTGGAGGGTGAGTTTAATGTGGCCTGTGGGTTCCTCATTGCCAACTATCTTAAAGCACAGAGTAATAGAATAACTCAGATACTCTACAGGAAACAGGAACAAATTGGTAAAAGGCAGTCCCAATCAGTACATTTCTCTACCTTTGTTGCCTAATTTTGCAATTTGCTACATGTATCTAGTAGGTATTCTTCCAACAGCAGAGAGATTTTCTAAGTCCCGTTGCTTTTGTCAATACTGATTGAAAGACCTCACTGACACTAACAGTGTGATTTCTGATTTCAACTTTAAAGAATTTCCAAATCTAACTGCTGCTAAAAATGACTTTCAAAGATAGTTATTTGATGAGCGACAGCAGTTGAGCTATGAACTTTTATCTGTTTCTAAATGTTCTACAATATCTCAAAATACAGCTTAGTAGAAAAACTGAAACTAAGTCAACAGGAGAAATGCCAAAACCTGAAGTTATTTAAGCTATACTGATATGCTAGCACATTCTATAAAAATACTGGTGTCTCAAACTGTTAGCTTCTACAGTCTAATTAGCAGCTGCAGTATTTCTTAAACGATGCCTTTATGAAGCATAGATACAACACCTCTGCCTTGTAAACTTCCCCTGGCAATTGTCAGCAAACGAACATCTCACTCATTAATTAGATGGGGTTTGAGTAAGTTTTCTAGGTTCTACAAAAGAAAATAGGAATTTTGCCCTCATCAACATTGGGCACATTATGACCAAGCAACAAAACAACAGAAGACAATTTCTCACACATATGACTAGGAGAGAAACGTGTACTATCAGTTATCAGGAGTCAAGCCAGAGCCTCGGAGGGAATGCTCCCTTCATCTTTCATTGACAGGATGTTGTTTGCAAAAACAGCCTCTCGCTTGTATTTACATGTTACATTTCTATGGCATTTCCAGGTTCAGCTGTGCTGAAAGAGGGCATAAACAATTATTCGGTCCTACATTAAAGACGTAACTACTTTTTAATTTCACTTGCAAACAGTCCATCCCTCTCTCCGATTTTTTACTGGCATCTAGTGGTACAGTGCTTTTTGTTAAAAATGCATATTTTTCACTGGTCAAAAGAGTAATTGCCCCATAATAACAGGCAGTTTCTGGACAACAGAGGGTTAAGACAACTGGAGTTAAGCTTGAGTTTATAGGTCTGATGGTGTCACTAGGCAACAAGTAACTTGCTGCAGCCAGCTCTTTTCAACCTCCTTGCTTCCTAATGAAGCCTGGTCTGCAGGCTGGTTAAGAGACAATAATAAAAGACAGCATGTTTATTTGTTCTTTTCACTCCCCACCAAAACCTCAAACAAAACAAAACCCCCAAATCCGAGTGATGCTACAATTGCAGCTGCACCATGCTGGAAGCAGTTAAAAACAGGCAGGTTTTGTAAAATGGGGACGACTCTGGAGCTTCCATGTTTTAGCCATGTTTCAAGAAAAGGGTTGTAGCTCTAAGTCCAAGAGAAAAAGAGAAAGGGGAAAAAAGGAAAAAAAAAAAAAAAAAAAAGAAAGAAAATGTCATTTAACTATTTTGAGCAGTTGTGAGCTTGTAATTACAAAACAGTGCTTTTTCAAACACCCTTTAAAATGCAATTCAAAGCACTTCATGCCTTTTTAAATTGGCAATTTAGTCATGTTATGTTTCTGTGGCTTGACTGATTGTCTTGCATTCTTACCTGTTCTAAGGGATTAAAACATGAGCCTGATTTAAACAGCTAATTCTGTACAGTTGTCTTGTAGACATTATATTATTTTCAGTAACACAGAAATATTAAAGACATTGTGATGAACTAAAACAAATCTCATGATAGATTGTTTTGCAAACCATTTGTTTAACTATACAAAACTTCCTACAAATGAGGAAAGAACAAACTACCCTTAAATTCCATGGGAATTTTGCAGAATTTGAATAAAATGCAATGAAAAGAAATCAGTATTATGCAATCATAAGGCATATTTTGTTTTCTGCATTTAAACACAATAATGTCACATATGTATTTTATTTATGTGGTCCAAGAGATTACATGTTCTTGAATTCAATACTTCCAGTTCTTTATCATAAATCTGAATTCTGCTGTCATAAATTCTGCACCCCAGAATCTATTCAACTCTAACATTTTTGACAAGCTAAGGTACTTATTTTATTTGAAGACAGGTCCTTGTACATTTGGCAAATTTAGTATCTCACAGCAACTACAAAAATATGAGCATATTGCATTACATTGTCAGAACATCAGTCTTGTGTAGTTACGAATACACACAAGATGACCTATGCCCTACTAGCTTGCAATTGCAGCACATTTTCCCCAGAGGTAAAATTCGGACGCACTAAAGCTAATTTCACACTTCATGTAAAACTAGTCACTCTGTTGTCCTGGCTAAGATACAGCATGATTCTCTTTGGTTTTTACAACGCATATTACAGATTTAATTAATATGGCCACTCTTAGAATAGAGTTTGAAAGCTATTTGCACTAAGGTCCTAATTCTGTGCTCTGTTCAGTGTTTCCTGCAGGTTTTGCGTTTCAGAGTAAGCTCAGCACTGCTGGGTCTTTACTGCAAGAAGGTTTTCATTTTTGCAGACAATAAGAGTTATTTTCTCTTTTGAAATAACTTTTTAGGCGTTCTATTTTCATGCACACTGTCTTTCAGGCTTAAAGCCCTCCCTTCTTATGCTGCACAAGCAGCAAATTCTTAATCTTCATCTGCTCCATACAACAATAGGTGCCCACGCACTCACTACAGCCTGGAAGAGCCATAACAAAGCCATAACAAAGCCGTAACAAAGGAGTAAGGAAGCAGATGCCATGTTCAAGTCACACTATGTTCTGTGTTTGTGGAGCTGAAATTAATTTCGGCCACAAAGAAACATGTATTCCCAGATTGGTGATCTCTCTTTACAGCCAGAAAACAAGTAAACAGGTCCACGGAGAATGAATAGTTACACTAATTTAGGAATAAGGAGGTTACACACAGGTCTCCAATGTCTTTTTAAGATCAAGGGGGAACAGCAAGTCAAATCAGCAGGTTCTAGATCAGCCACCCACCTAAAAATCTTGGATAACTCCTTGAGCGGCACCTAGAAAAGAAATCTAACCTTTCCTTGGTGCAGTTTGTAGCCAAGGCAGCTTGCCTCATGCAGGAGGCAGGCCACTGATTTTCAGGGCAGCAGAAAGCCTCTCAGTGGGCAATGATAAATTTATGCCCAAGAAGAACATATCGTAAGAATGCAATACAGTACAGCTACAGTATCGTAAACTGGAGGTGCTGAAACTATGCTTTGCCAAGGAGCGGCAACAACATCCCACTTGCCCACACTGCATGAAATGGTACCTGCTCTAGCAAGGACTACATCGGAGACCAGAGAGACACACTGTGTTTTAATCTCAGCTGGTTCGCCCCGACTTGGACCTCCAGTTCAGACAGCCATGAGGAAACCATAGAGCTAGCCTCAGGGTAAGCAATTTACATTCAAAACGATATAGCCATGTCAACAGCTAAGCTCCCAGTTTTCCTCATAATGTTCACCTACTCCATGAGAAGGAGAGATGCAAGCCCTCACACCTAATATACCCACTGTACACAGCACGCAAAAACTGTCCTGGTTTGAGGAAGGAACCAATCTTCTCAGACAGAAATTTCATAACATATGTGTAAATCTCTTATTGAAGCCCCGGTGCTTGCATAGCAAATGTTGCAAAAGAAGATGGTATAATTTTTTTAACCACCCAAAATATAAGACATCTGTGACTGTTCTTACATACCATCACAGGGCTGACGACTTACCAGGTACAGCATTATCCCTCCTTGCAAAGGACAGATGTATCAGAGGGAGTGTGCCACAGGTCATTTCATTTTCCTCCCCAGCCCAATTAGGAAACAACTGTCTTTTCTTCTCAGCATGCTCCTTTTATCTGGTCTTATTTCTGAGTGATTTCTCCACATGCCCCTTCCCTCTTCCACTTCAGCACTAGCTCTGAATGTTGGTGACACACAGTGTGTCACCCCAGGTCCTTACTTAGGTACTTCAGCTATGAAGAATACCTGACCCACAAGCATTCAGGGACCAGTCAATACTGCTGCCTGAAACAGCCCCACATACTGTGTTGGTGCTGCCAGGATCACAAAAAAAATGCTACACACGCTCACACAAACAAACACAACCCTTGTGCAGATGGTGAGAAGGAACAAAAACCAAACCCACATTTTTAATAGAACAAAGACTAAGAAAAGATATTTGCTTTTGAAATGCAACATCTCTTGCTTGCTTCTCAGAGACTTACAGTAATTAAGGATAAATAGCAACTTAAATGTATTTTGTTTTATTTGCAACACTGAAAGCTTCCATTTTCTTTCATTGAGGGGGAACAATGTATTTCATTTCCGTAGGAAGAAAATTGTTCTGTGATTATAATGACATCATGACATGCTGCCTCTCATGGATTGTTGCAAGTCTAAGAGCTTGAGAAAGAGGAAGGGCACATGAAGTACCGTACAGTCTTTCAGCTGTTTAAGTAAAAATTCCTACACATATGCATGTGTAAGAAGTAAGGAATAAATTAACTTTTTTTTTTGTCTCTGAACTCTCTTTCCCTTAGCTAAAACACTTATAAAAATTGGTACTGGAAGAAATGGATGTGATTTTTAGTTTGATTTTCCTCTATAAAGAAGCAATAAGCCAAAACAAGAGTTTAAATACCTTTGGAAGAAAACAAATAATCACAGTAATGTTCAAAATTTACATTGTAATTTCATCAGAATATTTTTTGTCACATTTTATATTAAAAAGCATTTGCTTGCTTACAGTGCAAGTTATGTTATAATGAGTGAGAACTGTTTTCATGTCACTTATAGAATTAAAATACTAAAGTGACAAAGCATGAATTTGTTTTCAACAATTTCAGCTTGTGTCGTGGAAAATTAGAATTTTTATACTCAGCTGTGCTTCTTAGTTGAGCAATAATATTAGTAAAGTCTATTTACATTTTAGGGTCTTTGGGACCAGGACCATAACACTCATGTATTTTGGGTCCCTTTTAGACTTAGTGTAAAGAAGTGGCCATTCATAATCTATGCTAAAGAATAATTGCTGTTTGCTGCCAATCATCATGTCGTGGTGTTCAAGGAGACCACTCGCAGGAAAACTGCGGTGGGACAGCAAATCTCCTCGTTCCTGCCTCCTCCCCTGCTGCAGCAAGGCCTGTTTCAGGACCCTCCGAGGACTCTGCCCCTTCTTTCTACCACTACTCACTTCTTGTGATTCAGATCCCTCATCTTTAGGGCAGCATAATTCAATTCTGCTTGCTTTACTGTCATGCCTAAAGCTTCCTCCAAGCTATGCCGATGCACAAAGGAGCGACTGCTTTGAGCTCTTTTTCCTGGGAGTCTAGCAGTCTTGTCGTTCTCAAACTTGGAGCACAAAACTCCCTTACAAGAGACTGTAGCAAAGCCTCAGCCACCAAGGAATTGTGGAATATCATTACTCCAAACAACACCGCAGAAATCAGCACATTGCTTCTTTGCACTTCACTGTTATTTGTGAAACGCTTTTATTAGAGAGAAATGGAATAGTACATATGTATTTCATGAAACTCTGCTTAAGCAGTCCCAAAAAGGTTGCTTTCACATCAGAAGTTTTAACACTTGTAAAAAAAGAGTTTTGTCAGGCAGGAGTCAAAATATTAGTCAATCACATGTGGCTAAAGGAAAATAGATCCACAGAGATTTCCCCAGAGCATGGTAAGGATATTATTGACCAAAAAGTGATTTTACAGGACTCGTAATACAAAGACATGCTATGTTCTTTTTCATTCTGATTTCTATCACAAGTTCTACACCTGCACAGATTGTCCTGGTAAGAAACCCAGACAGGCTGTAAGATACTAATTGAAATCACTCTGCTTCTCTAGTTCCTCCTTGTCCAAACTCAGAAATCTGCCAAGGACAACCTGAGCTCTATTCATTGCAATGCCAATATATCAGTCTAAGGTTCAAACAATGAGGGAAGCTGAGGAGTAGTCACTGATAACATCCTATCAGTAGTTTGCAGCTCTTTATATTCAAAAGCCTTGCACACTTCAGTGAATCACAACCGACTGGTATCAGCGGGAGAGAGCAGTAACCCCCAAATCACCAAGAAACGAATGATTTAGCTGTGACACAAGAGAAAAAGCTTGGGACTGACATAAAAACTGGAAAAACTGGCATTATATTTTCCCCACCTGGTAAATCACCTGCAAGCAGAAAGCTATGCCTCCAGCACCCGTTTGAGATCCCAAGTCCCGGTCAAGCAAAGTGCAACATCCAAGTCCTGAGGCAGCTGAGGCTTGGATGAGTACGTACGGAAAAGCTGAATTAGGAGGGAAAGTTGGACTCTTCTCACTGGGCACAGGTTTGAGGACACTGGTCAGGCTGCATTTGCAATTGGTTCATATAAGAGCAGACCAGGCTATAATCAAAGCCTGAACTTGCACATCTAACACTCAAAGTGCTGTTGGGCTTCTGCATAGAAGTTTACAAATACCGTTTGAGTACTGCTTCTGGCTGCCATGGCTGGTGCGGTTGACTGATTTAGTGCTTAGTTTGCTCATCTTTCAAGGGCAAGTTTTTACTGAATTACTGGTGACGGAAAAGACAAGATTTATTTAGCACCTGCTCTCAGGACCTGATGAAAATGAACAGGGAGAGGCCTTGTTTGAATGTGTGAACTCATTACATGCACTAATGTAAATACATATTTTTAAATGATATTTCTGTAACTTGTCCTACAGAAATCCTTATTCAGAGCATGGCTGTCTGCAAAGGGTGTGATAAAAAATTCCTGGAACAGTGTCCTAATGGTCCTGACAGGCTTGAAATTGCATAATAAACCACAAAGAACATACCTGTGGACGCTCAAACTATTAAATTATTTTAGCTTTTCTGTTCACTGTTGGCAAGCATAAGAAGAAAAAACAAATCACCTCAAGAAGATATTCCTGGCAATCACTATCACCAGTCTTTTCTCATCTGCAGCTCAGACTGTGGCATCCAATGGACTGAGATCAATCAGTCCACTGAGATCTGCCTTCGGGATCCCAGAACATCTATTCCTGAAATCAAATTTTTAAAAGCGGATCCAGCCTTCTGTGACTTCTTGCTGAACCTTTGCTGAATAATTTCAGTTTGGTGCAAATTTTTAAAAACAACATGACTTTTCTTTTTCCCCAGAGTGTACCACTGATTTCAAAGTAGAATTTCACTGAAATGCAGATACCAAAGGGAAAACGCAGAAAAAGAAGTGCATGTTTTAAAAACTGTATCTAGCCAAGCCTAGTTCAAATAAGGCAGATTACTCAACTCGTAAAACTACAAAAATTCACTATATTTCTGAGTTTTTCATTGTAAACTCCCATATCAAAGTTCAAATTCCAATCAAGATCATTAAACCTACTCCCTTTAAAGCCTGGAAATTATTTGCTATGCATGCAAAGGGTTCTTTTTGGTTTTTTTAAGAGCTCCTATAGTCAGTTTATTATAATTACAGGATGAATAAGGATAAACATGTAGGAAGGCACCCCTCCTTGCAAATCAGCTGGAAGCCAGTTGTTATGATTTAAAAACATTTCCATGCTTCTGCTCAGGCAATGTTTAAGCATTATAAACATCCTAGAATGCTATGTGGGAAGGGAAGTGATAGCAGATACAGGGAACAGCGAATGACAATTTCAATCAAAGAACTAGTGAAAAGAAGTTGGGGGTTGGCCTAGATGATCTTTAAAGGTCCCTTCCAACCCAAACCATTCTATGGTTCTATGGAAATGGCATGACTGTACACTCAGGAGAGATCCTTGGAAATTTTTGACTGTTTTTACTCCCAGCTATGGCCATAACTCGGTCATCATAACTTGGCAGATCAAAAACTGAATGCCTCCTTCCTCTCTTCTCAAAAAAGGGTGTTTTTTAATAAAAATTATAAAATAAATTTCCCAATAGTATTTTGAACATAAACCAATGCTATATGCAATTAATGTATTGAGCTAAAACTGAACTTTGATAATTCTGTGCTTTTTGCTGGTTGTACACTCCATTCACCTTAACAATTTCTGGGCTCCAGTTTTCTCCTCTAGCATCAAGATCATACGAGTCTGACCTTCACAAGCTTTAATTAAGAAATATATCATCAGAGGGTCTTCCAAACAAACAAAACACAAAACAAGTAGAATCAGAGGAAAGAAAATTACATGCTAGCTTTACTCTATTTTGTTGTTGTTTTATCCCTGTCATTGGGTCAGTGAGGACCATTGAGGTACAGAGACCACGTCCAGCGCCTCTGACAGTCTGGTTAACAAGCAGTTGCCACCCAGGTATTCCCTGCTCCCTGGGTTCCTTCTCTACTGCCCTTGAGTGGTCCATTCCTCCGGAAAGCGATGATCAACTCTGCCTACCTCATTGTGTGTAACACAGTCGGGATGAGACTCATCTTCTTGCTTTTAGTCAAGCCCACAGAAATGAAAGTCTGTTCTGTCTTTGCCCTCAAAGAACATAACACCCTGTCTGAAGTGCCCTTTAAAGCATTTAAGGAACAGAGACTTTAACTCAAACCCTTCCAGAGAAAAGATCAAGATCCAGATTTTCACTAAGAAGTTCCTCCTAGGAATCTAAATTATCTGAGAATCTGGCCTTTCTAGCTTTAACGGAGGAAAAAAAGAAAAGAATGTTATACATGAAGTGGAAAATATACCCACTGCTAGAGTTGACAATTTGTTACATGAGAAGCAAAACTAACGAAACCAATTTTCTTACCTGTGCTGGCTTCTCTGGTGTGTAACGGACCATCACTATTGACTGAAGCTCTTCCCACCATTGGGGTGTTCACAGCCACCATCTCTCACTCAGATATGTGTGAGTCTAGTGAAAGTTGAACCCACGGTGAATACATCCCCTCAGCAGAAACACTGGGTATGGCTTCTGCCCCTGTTTGTATTTCCTCAAAACTTGTAGGGGTGTATAACATACCTGGGAGCAGTTGTATTTATCACATGTAGCAAAACCTATTGGTCAGCAGGTTCAAAAGCTGATGGGCCTGGGAGGGAGAGCTAGGAGGATAGGAGCACTGATGGAAATACCAGCAACAAGGCCAGATAAGTCTTGGGTTTTTGGAAACGAGTTTTTAATAGTATTCCTTTGGTTTTTATGTGGACTGGGCTGAGTTTTCTTCTCGGTGAAAGAAATTCATTTAATAGTACAACTTAAGTTTAAAAAACAGTAGCAAACTATATTAAATATGCTACCTTTGCCGTACCTGTTTATATCCAGATATTTGACAACACAAGTATAATATGCATCTGTGCATGAATTATGAACTACATTCACACTAATTAAAGAACTGGTCACAATGTGGTATAATAATCATGGGTAAAAATGACCATCTGCCTGTTATACTTAGAACAGGAAAAATCTATTATAACTTTATTCATTTTAACTGTGTTCTGCACATTTACATCGAGGTGAATAACATGAAAAATTAAGTACCAAATCAAGGATCTTCTTCATGTCATAGTTTTAGTCCTACTGTTTTAAATACAACAACAAAAAAGATATGAAAAATCATTAATGGAAATTCTTATAATCTGTGTACATGTAATCTATTCAGTGTTAACAGCAGGACATGTGAAAAACGATTTCCAGATTTTATGATAAAGTTAGCCATATTGTATGTCTCTGAAAATGAATCTGTTACTTGCACAGTCCATGTCCTTCTGTGTTCTCACAGTTACCAACTGCAAACTGGAGCTGGAATAGGGCATTTTCATTTAGCTTGCATTTGTTAGATGTACAGTGATAACTGCATAAAGCATCTGAGTGACATTCCAAACCAGCCCTGACATTTCAAGTTTGTTCTTGTCACCTAATGTTAAAGCACCACAAGTGTTTTGCCAGTTTATTTCAATTTTATACTGTTTCTTTTTTAAATAAAATTATAATACACAAGCTATTTTGCTGTGTGACCTTTCTCTTTAGAGTGGTCATTGAATCATCAAGCAATGAATATACCATACCTTCATCTTCTTCTTTAGGATGCAAGCACTTTTGAGAAGGTGAAGGGAAAACATTAGAAAAGCTTGGCTCTGTCCTGTCATGTTGTCTTAGTGTGACATGAAATCCTGTGACATGTGACATTAAAAAAGGTCACTTTGACAAGCTGACTACTAGAATGCCAGCGTATTTTTCACTACTGCTGGCAAATGAATGGCAAATTACGCAACATCTGCAACTAACAATAAAAATATTTTCTTTCTTTTTTACGTTTTATTGAGTTTTATGACCTTGTGGAGCTTTAAAACATTATGGAGCTTTTCCGGCTTCTCTCCAGTTTTCTTATTTCTTCCCTGTAGAGTTTTCTTAGTTGCAATGAGGTTTGGTTTATTTTTAAGGGATTTATTTAATGTGTTAATGATTTCCCTATTCCTTCTTACTACATTGGATAGAAATAGAAGCAAAATTGCATTTTTAGTACTATGTTTCAAATTTAAAAGAAGAAGAAATCCAAGAAAGAGACATAACACAAGCCCAAATCACGCCTTGGAAGAATGAGCAGCATTTTCACATATCAGCTGGGAGCCTCCAGGTTCATTCTGACATGACAGAGGTTCTAATTGATACTGCACCAGTGAAATCCCCTTGAATTTAAGTTTTAGCAGTAAAAAATAAGGACATTCTTAAAGACTGAAGTTACAGTTCTTACCTACACCTAAAACTCGTGGTGGAGATGGAACAGGGGGCAAACCTGATTAAGCTTTGCCAGAGACCAAAAATGGCCTCTATTTTTCTTGATTTACTCTGGTTTCCTTGTACTTATCGGGACACATACCGAGGTCATTGTAGTATGTGTTCTGTTAGCTTTTAAAATTTTAAGGATTGCTCTTATGGGTGTATTACTTGTCTGTCCTATTATACTTCACAGAGTTGGGTTGCTGTGGTTCTGAAACGTCTTTCCAGGCTGCCAAGTGCCCGTTTAAGAGAGAAATGTAAAAAGTTGTGGGTTTTTAATGTTCTTCTCTTATAAACAAAAAGACTGAATTTGGAAAAATGAGTTTGCAATTGAATGAAATGAAACAGGGACTGGCCTCCATCAATACTGTAAAAATGAAAAAGCAAGGTATTATTGTTCTTCTTTTGCCCTGTTTTGGGGGGTTAAGTAATGTAGTATATCTCAGGTGTTGTGTAAATATGATGGACGCAGATGGTGTTTGTTTACTGAGTTGGCTATTTATGTGGGTTTCCAGATGGTGATGTATCAGGACTTTTCTTAAGAGCACAGGTAGATCTTGCAGAAATTTGTCTGTTTAAATTGTATAGATTTCTTGGAAGACCCCATTCTTTCCAACAGTTAAAACTCGTGGCTATAGAGCACTGGGCAAGTGGGTTTTACGCACACAGAAAAGATTCTAACTTTTAACAGAGGCTGTAGTGCTGTATTGTTTAATCGTTCGGGGTTTAAAACTTTTCAGATGGAGGAAGTTTTAAAAAATTATATAAAAAGGTAAATCTTTTTGCATCAGAGAGAAGGGACAAATTTTGGCAGTTTTTTTCTTAAAATACATGTTATGGAGCTGGGCTTTGAATCACTTTCATTACATCCTTAACTCCACTAAACCTGCATGTGTTATATTACATACAAACATGGATTTCATAATCATAGTTGTTAACTCACTCTATTAAGGACTGTGGAATACTGTGTAGTATATACTGAAACATCAGAAAATCCAAGATCACAACAGGCTGGAATCAGTAGTATGAAGGTATACATTAAAGTATTCTGAAAAGCTAAATTTGGGGAAAACACTGTTCTCCTAAAGCCAATCAAAGAGCTTCTACAAATCTATACTCTCAGCTTGATCCTGAAAGATGGACAATAGCTGATAATGAATTCCCTTAGCATGTGGCAGAAAGTTTGTGTGTCTTACCATTACATTCCCATCCTGGGGGTCACCTACATGTGGGTCCTACACCCCACAAATGTTTCTGTTCATGTGACCAAGGAGAAGGCCAGGGACCTGTTAATTAACAGGACAGCAGAAGACATGCTGGGGTGTGAACAATACATAGCTCTATGCCCATCAGTAGCGGGACTCGGGGAAAAAAAAGGACAGTATGAAATGGGAGATGGGAACAAACAAATACAGTCTTTGCAGATGGTTTACATTCAGTAAAGCCAGAAGTCAGAAAATAAGCTAGCTAACAACACAGGATTGCAACACATTTAAGCTTTGCTCTAACGTCTTAACTTCTAACAAGATAATCTTAACCAAACCACAAAAACAGGACTACATCCTCATCCTTCTTGACCCCACAGCTCTGCCCAAACCAGACAACATTCATGCAACATTGCCTTTCTTCAATTTCATGGCTCCAGGCTCTCCCTCCTTTCCACCTTTCTAATTTCTTTTTCGGTGTGTCGTTGCATGATCCTCCTCTTCACCCAGCTTCCTTTCAGGATTACATAGTACTCTGTTCCTGAACACCTTAATTTTGTTGCAGGGTCATGTTAACTTCAAAATACAATTTTGCTGACCAACTCTCTGTGGGTCAGACAAAAATCTCTGTCTACTGTGGTGTCACTTTTTTGTTTGTTTGTTTCTAACAGACCAAACCTCTGTCTTACTGTCATCTTTTTGCAGATGCCTATCAACCAATACCTACTTGTGTGGTATCGAAGCTCATAAAATGAGTAACATTTTTGATAAGATAGCGTCTCACAAATTCTTTTTCATGTAAGATGTTGAAAAGAAGTCTTTTACTATCTATGCATATTATTTACCAGGTTCCAATCATTTCATATGATAATTATTGCAGTTTACTTGTCTTTGGCCTTGACAAACATAACTTTGCCTTTCTCATATCTAACCAGAGCGCTGCTGGGAGAAATCTTTTCCTTGTCTGCTGCTTTGAGCATGTTGCTTTTCTCTTTTTGTTCTTCCACTGCCTTCCCCTTTCTCAATCCTATCAAACAGAAGTTACTTGCCATTCTCATCATGGCAGTTTATTTCCCATCCACATGGTCCCCATCACCTCTCACTCCACCTCTGAAGGGTGATTTTTGTATCCATTTTGGTGCCAACTCCCTGCACGTCTCATAAGCTCACACCTGGGAGGATTCCCTCAGACATCTTCAAACACCAGCCTCCTCCAGCCTTCCTCCTAAGGCTCCCTTCTGCTCTGATACCCCTTCAAAATTTAGCAGCAGTTCACTTCTGCTGCACGCTGCACCTACCCTGTTGATCAGTCCTGTCTCACTGCTTCCTTGTTCCCCCCATCTATCTGCAACCATCTGCTCTGCCTCATCCTATGTGGCTGTCACTGCTTTCCGTACAGAGCCTCTGAGAAGCAAGGATTTTAAGGAGAGGTAATATCTTTTATTAGATCAACTGAAACAAATGGAAGAAACAGGCAAGGTGCTTCTTCAGGTCTACCAATTTTTTCATTTGATCCAAAGAAAACCCCTGCTTTATCTCTTTACAAATATTGCCTCTTTTATACCATTAAAGGCAGATGATGGAACATCACCACTGTAACAGCATAGGTATCTATAGCAAGTGAATATTCCCTTTGATTGCAAATCCCACACAGCCGACAAAAAACAAGTGTTCATATCTGGAAAAAAAGTAGTGAATTTTGCCTCTGAGGAAAAAGGAGACATAGGGGTGGGGTGGTAATTACTGGTCATTTTTTACATTCTTATTTAACGAAACACCTATTATACGAGAGGTCACTGGCTACATTCAGTTTCTGAACAGAATTAAAATTATAGAGAGGATGAACTTGGATCCTGCCATAGGACCCAACAGTCACATCCACAAAAGGAGGTCAGGGTAGTTTCAGCAGTTCTGGTATTCACACCCACCTGAAAATTTGAGCATGGGACAGGGCTAATGACTGCAGAGGGATTACCTTAAAAGTTATGGAGCTGCCAGCAAAGTACTTTTACAGCCAAGAATCAATTCACTGCGACATACAAAATGTACTATCTTAGAAGATGCATAAATTATCAAAGGGCTGACAAATAAAGAGACTGAACAGCTTAGACATTAGCAGCACTGAAATTAAAACTGTAGCCATGGCTCACTACTTGCTTTTTGGGACAATTAGAATATGCAATTGCTGAACAGTTACTACAGAGAATGAAAAATACCTTTGACATTTTTATTTTTCTCTTACTTCTCTGTATCCTACTAGAGTCTATGCCAATCTTGTTTAGTTCCTGCCTATAAGAAATGTTGCTTGAGAGGTACATAAATTAACACTTTAATTATTAATTTAATTGTACTATTGTAATTTTTCCATCAGAAAAAAATGTGCTACTGTCCCGGTTTTGGCTGGGATACAGTTGACTCTCTTACTGGTGGCTGGTATGGTGCTGTGTTTTGGATTTGGGATGAGAATAGTGTTGATAACACACTGGTGGTTTTGGTTGTTGCTAAGCAGGCCTTTTCTGCTCCTTACACTGCCCTGCCATCAAGCAGGCTTGGAGTGCACAAGAAGTTGGGAGGGGACACAGCCAGGACAGCCGGCCCCAACTGACCAAGGGATATTCCATACCATGTGACATCATGCTCAGTATATAAAGCTGGGGGAAGAAGAAGGAAGGGGGGAATGTTTGGAGTGATAGCATTTTATCTTCCCAAGTAGCTGCTGCACATGATGGAGCCCTGCTTTGGCTGAAAACCTGCCTGCCCATGGGAAGCAGTGAATGAATTCTTTGTTTTGCCTTACTTGTGTGTGTGGCTTTTGCTTTACTTATTAAACTGTCTCTATCTCAACCCGCAAGTTATTTCTCACTTCTACTCTTCTGAATCTCTTCCTCATCCCAACCAGGGGAAATGAGCGAGTGGCTGCATGGTCCTAGTTGCTGGCAGGGGTTAAACCAAAACAGCTATCTAACTATACCCACAGGTGGTGTGCAAGAGGAGAGATAAACCCAAAGAAAATCTTCCTGCACAAGGGCAAATTAGATCTACAGATTTTCAAGTGGGAAAGCAGGTATCGGCACTCTGCTTAGCAGGTTCTGTGTTGCTTTTTATTCCATTCTTTGAAGACAGTTACTGCCAATAAAATAAGAGCACAATTGCACCTCTCCTATGAAGAAAGGCTTAGAGAGTTTGGTTTGTTGAGCCTGGAGAAGAGAAGGCTCTGGAGAGACCTTATTGCAGCCTTTCAATGTATAAAGGGGGCTGATACGAAAGATGGAGAGAGACTTTTTACCAGGGTCAGTAGTGACAGGACAAGGGGCAGTAGTTTTAAGCTGAAAGAGGGTAGACTCAGATTGGTCATAAGGAAGCAATATTCTACTATAAGGGTGGTGAGACACTGGAACAGGTTGCCCAGACAAGTTATGGATGCCCTATCATTGGAAGTGTTCAAGGTCAGGTTGGATGGGGCTTTGAGGAAACTGATCTAGTGAAATACGTCCCTGCCCATGGCAGAAGGTTTAGACTAGATGATCTTTGAAGGTTCCTTCCGACCCAAACTGTTTTACAGTTCTGATTCTACAGCTGGCATTGTAATTTTGCATTGAACTTTACCGAAGGATCATAAAACCCAAAGTATGTAGGGTCAGGCTGAACAATAAATATCCAGTTTTCACACCACAAATGTATCTTAAAGCTATGTACAAACTGATTGTCAGACATTAGAGTGAATGAAGGGTAGCATAACATATGATATGCTCAAAATCAAAGTACCACAGATATTTTTTTATATTGTTATTAAATATCTTATCTGATTTTTCAGAGATGTAAAACTGAGAAAAACACCGATGCTCAGCTATGATTCTAGCCAATGAATATAACAATTTCACTGCATCCCTTGTGTTCAGAAAGCAAACTGGGTGAAGAGTTTATTCTGAGATGTCTCCTGGAAGGGACATTTCTGAAAGAATTAAGCAAAATGGCAATGCAAATTCTAAAAGGAAAAAGCTTACTGAATTCCAGAATTTGTTCATGTTTATATTCAGCTCAATGCACCAGTGCATTTTTTTCCATTCCTTAGACTTTCACCAAGACAATTCATAATTTTTAACATAACTACCTAAAGTCTTTTAGGTGTAAATCAGTAAGCAATGAATTGAGGTGGAAAAGTAGCTTCCTCTGACAGATGCGTGCTTGAAAATGAGGTGATAATAGGTAAAATGGTATTAAGAAGACTAATGATGTACAACAACAAGCCTGTCTAATTGTGAAGTTTTAATTAAAGTAGAGCTGCTGTGATGCTGATGTAATTATTAAGAGAATATCTGGCTTTCTGTCAGATCAAGCTGCTGTTTCAAAATAATACAATGTAGACCTTTAAAAAGGTCTAGATCCTAGCAAGTCATATAAATATTTTAATCTACTTAAATGCTTGGGTTAAGAGTATATAAATGGAGCTGGGCAAAAAAAAGGGTATCTCTGAGATGCTTCAGAAGCACATTATGTGTTGTGTCCTTGTCATTCTGCAACACAGTGCCTAAAATTTTTATAAACAAGATTGTATGAATGATAAAAAAGCTGGATGAATGACAAACTGCAACACACACAACATTTTATTATAGGGTTAGGTGGCTTGTGACAACTCTAAAGGTGCTCTTTCCCACTGAATTGTATTTGCAACTGCAGGTAGTACCATATGCTATTTGGCCAATATATGTTAGACACTAGAACCTGAGTTCCAGGAGACTAATGTATGAAACAGATTTCTCCTTAGGCTCCTTGCACTGTCAGTGAAAGACTACATACTCCCTTCAGTTAGTAATTTAGAGCATGGCTCCAGCTTAACTCAAGAAACCCTGATCTAGAAACGTAAGTAGATGGTACGAATTCCTCATTGTTCCTCTTTCCAGTCTAGTCCCAACGTCCAATCTTTCTCTAGGACTCCAATATAAGTCACGGGTTGGGAAGGATGCACATATGACTGGCCTCAATCCCCAGAAATTTTTGCTTGGAAACTGCCAGCTAATTCAAATAAAGCACTTTTCTTGTATCTGCTATCACCTCAATACATTTTCATGCTGTCCTGTATGCCTGCTTCAGCACTTGCACTTTCTCTTTTTTATTCCCTTTTCAATATCCCTTTACTGCCTTGATTTCCACTTCATGGCGACCTTAATAACTGCTGTGCTTAAGGAACTCAGTCAGCGTCTCTCTTTGGAAAATGTTAGAATGTACAAGATCTACTTGCTGTAACTTGACTCAGAAGTCCTAACATGACCCTTTCCTTCCCTCCATTGATTTCCTTATTCATAAGGAGTAAATTTTTGCACCCTATCTAACCCCATCAATACCTTTACACCGTGGGGGATTTTGACTGTAAATTAAATCCAAGTTTAAGATTGTTTTGAAAAATGAAATCACCTGTTGTGCAGAAACAATGCAGACAGACAATTCTGCATGCCTCTGCAATAGGAGAACCCAAGTGTACTTGGTATCTTACTATAGGTCCAAAAGTCTCATGTCATTTGGACAGATCAGTGGTGGAAAAGCAAACATACTACAGCACAGCCTACGACATAATTTTCTCTGTTTAATGCTCTTAAAAATGGTATGCTTACCCTGTGTTTGCTCTACAGATGGACTAGCAGCCAACAATATGGAGAGAAAGCAGAACTGTGGGGTACAACATACCTGTGCTCACACTCAAGCCTACTCTTACTTTGCAGTATTCCCACTGAGTGGCCCAAAGTCTTTAAGGACAAAATAGGGCGTTATAAAAGCATGTCAGATAGACTGATTTAAAATATCTCAAATGCAACTACCGAAGAGATAATATAAATTCTATCATTGTCTAATTCAAATTAAGCAAAATTCACCAGTGGAGGGAAAGCTTCTTTTCCCTTGTCCCTGTACGAAGCAATAACAAAAATTAACAGCAGATGGTATGTGAACTATTAGTCATTTGGATAGTCATTCAAAGTCTATTTTAATCCTTTCACATGTGATTTTAATTCTTTTTCCTTCCAATCTCTGTTTATCTTTCCTAGTTATTTCAGCATTTCCCATCCCATCTAATAGCCAGAAATGAATATATAACTGTGGTCCTGAGTTTTACAGAAGGTTTGATTCAAATTTGATGCTTTGAATACCATAATATTAATAGCCAAGGAGGGAAAAGGACAAAAATGACATTTTGCATAGGCCAGAGAAATAATGTAGAAGGAGTTTTCTATCTTTAGAGTTATAGCCTTGAGATGGTAGCTTACAGACAATGGGTGTCGTACATCCTAACCACTAGATTGTCCAGTGATTCCACCCCAAGAAACTGCTTTGATAGTTTCTGTTTACTCTGGGTTTTGGATTAATTGGTCCAACACATTATAAAGAACATCCCCCTAAGGTTTCCTCCATTTTCAGCTTGTCAAACACTGTTCTGCCTTCACACACTGTCTTTCAGACATACTCTCCTCACGCCTTCAACACTTTACACAGGACCTGTACATCCCAATTTGTTCTAGCACTGTGTTATGTTAAGACATCTTGTTTTCAGCATCAGCATCAGTAATGATAGCTCCAAGGAGAGTATGATTTAAAGGCTGCTCTTGAGCATGAAAGATTGCACAAATTAAGTTTCATGAGTTTCAGAAAAAACAGTAGAGTCTTCTTTATTATTTACAAAATTAGCTTTCAACAGTTGAATTAAATAGAAATGACAAAAAGAAGTCTTCAATTGCTCATGTTTTACAAAAAGCTTACTTTTGCAATGATTAGAATCTTTTAAACACGTACACTCTAAAGTTGAACGAAGTCTCAGTCTATTCTGCCCCAAACCGTCCTTATCCACCTTGCTTTTCTCCTTTCTAGTTCACTTGTTCTTACTTCTGAAAAACAGAACTGAGAGGATTTTCTTTCAGAACATCCATTTTTTTGAAACAACAACAACAAAAAAAACAACCACAAACAAAAAAAAACAACACCAAACCCTCATCGGAATTCTTCCTAGCTTGTTAAATCATACAAAAAATCTATTTGTGGTGGTCTTTGAGATCTAGTGATGGCCACACTTATTCTGTTCTTACTGTGCCACATTAAATGCCACCACAATTGGTAGTGCATGCTTGCTGGTGGAACGAGTAAAAAAATTAGGAACCGACATTGACAAAGAACTTCCTGTAAGAAATTGGCTTTATATGTCCTACTTCAGGAAGGACTGAAAACTGTTGAATAAAGATCAGCCAGAATTACCATGTTTAGAAACTTTTGAAAGGCTAGATAATATGGACTGAGGGCAGTCCCTGTTTCCTGGCTGTTCTGCCAATGGCAGGAGATGAGATACCAAAGACTTGCTCTAACACTGCCGTAGGTTACTTGACACAGGTGGGGTATTGGGTTGGGAAAGAAGGAGAAGTTGCTGTTTGCTTGCCTGGGGTCCATAGGTGAGCGGATGAAGAAATACCCTTTTTAATTTAAACTAAATACTGATTTCTTCTCCTCTAAGTACTTCTCTGCTGATCAAAGCCAGAATCCATTTGCTTTCCAGTCCAAAAACATGGTTGAAAATACTGGAAGTTATAAAAATTCCCAGAAGACACCACTGGAAAACTGCGAAGCTGCAAGGGGCTTGTGGATTCACAAAGACTTTACAACTCATCTGATGTCAGGGACATCACAAATTCCAGGACAACTGTAATGGGAGGCATTTTATTTTCTCCTTTGAGAGTTGAGGACAGTCTGTCATGACTTGCTTAAGCAAAAGAAAAACAGGGAATTATTAGAAAACTTCTGGGTTTACTTCTCTTGTGTTTACAAAAGAAGGATGTCTTTAAAAAAATCTTCTAGGTAAGATTGCAATGGAATTGAAAATTTCAGAAACAAATCAGAATGAAAAAATACCTTTCTGTTTCAGAACACTGAAAAAAAAGGTTCCTGTCACTTCACCTCCCTGTTCCAAATGTAATTAGCTGTGCTTCAAGGAAACAAAAGGAAGGAATCACTTCCATACAGTCTGCAGGTGCCCTCACCCCAGAAACTAATAAAGCAAGCAAAACAGCTACATAAGATAGACACATGATGAAACAAACCTCATGATCAGTTGCAACTTAAATAGTTCTCCATGCAAATCCTAGCATCCTCAGGCAATAATTTCACACAGAAAATGGAAGGACAGAATTAGGGAGATGGAAATAAATCTGGACATGGGAAAGAAAATGAAAGATGCCAAATAAGCTAACAGAGAAACTGTAGTTGTATCTTTTTTTGTTATGTGAAGCTGTCATGCTTTCAGCTGGGATGGGGTTGACTTTCTTGCTGGCAGCTGGTGTAGTGCTATATTTTGGACTTGGGATGAGAATAGCGTTAGTAGTCCACTGATGTTTTTGGTTGTTCCTAAACTCTCAAGGCCTTTTCCGCTCCTCACACTGCGCTGCCAGCAAGTAGGCTGGGGGTGCACAAAAAGTTGGGTGGAGACATGGCTGGGACAGCTAACCCCAACTGACCAAAGGGAAATCCCATGCCATATGACGTCATGCTGTCGTGGTTTGGCCTCAGCTGGCAGCAAAGAACCACGCGGCCGCTCGCTCCACCCCCACGGCCGTGGGGAAAATCAGAAGAAAAAGGCACAACTCGTGGGTTGAGATAAAGGCAGTTTAACAGAACAGCAAAGGGAAGAGAAAACAGTAACAATAACACTGATGAAGGAATATACAAATGCGATTAGGGCACCGCCGCTCACCGACTGGACCCGCGCCGCCACAGCCCGTGCTGAGCAGCGACTGCCTGCCCCCTCCCCCGGCAGCTCCCCCTATCGCCTGGGCGTGGCTCACATGGCATGGGATACCTGTGTCCCCTCCCATCCTTGGGGAAATTAACCCCAGCCCTGCTGGAACCAGGACACATGCTCAGCATGTAAAGCTGGGGGAAGAAGAAGAAAGGGGGGGATGTTCAGAGTGATGGCATTTGTCTTCCCAAGTAACCATTACCCGTGATGGAGCCCTGCTTTCCTGGAGATGGCTGAACACCTGTCTGCCCATGGGAAGCAGCGAATGAATTCCTCATTTTGCTTTGCTTGTGTGAGCAGTTTTGCTTTACTTATTAAACTCTTTTGCTTTACTTATTAGACTGTCTCTATCTCAACTCACAAGTTTTTTCTCACTTCTACTCTTCTGATTCTCTCTCCCATACCAACTGGGGGGAGTGAGAGAGCGGCTGCATGGCCCTATTTGCTGGCTGGGGTTAAGCCATGACAGAAGAAAACTGCTTGGTTTTACCAGAGGATAGCTTGCCCAAACACATCTTTTACATTATTTGTGATACCAAATTTGTTCCACTGCATCCTCTGTCTGCAAAACAAGTGACAAACAGGATGTGGTTGTACTGGCAAAGATTTCTATTTGCAGGTTAAATACATTGCCCCATTGAAATCAATTACAAAACTCCCAATAAATTTAAAAGGACAAGTCTTCATCCAAAGTCTTACTGATTCTCAGTACTCAGCTGAGGTTAAGCTAATGGCTTGATCCTGCAAATTTTTATGTGAATGAGCAACTATGCTCACTGCAAGATCTTTCACAGCTAAGTAACAATCCAATTTGTAGTGTTAGGAAACGTAGGCAAATGGCAGCTTGGGGTAACATTACTATGGTAGCAGACCGTCCTACGCCTTTGTATTACTTGTGAGCTCTGCAGTCATAGACTGCCATTTGACCTGGAAGAATGCTCTCATCCAAAAGGCAACCCCAGATGGATCTTGTGTAAGAGCAATGTTATTGTGTGCACAAAACATAGTGGAGGAGAGAAATCTTTGCATGCATGCACAGCTCTCAATTATGTCTCCAGGACTGAGAGTCAATTGGGATCTTTACTATGTGGCCAACCAAAGGCAAAATTCAAATTTAGATTCCTGTGAAACTTTTGGATGGCCCACACCCTGGCAAATGCTAGGTACTGTTTAATTGAGCCACATTAGACATAGCTCATTACATTATTACTGACTGCAGTACACCGGCCTTTTACTTCTATGCAATGCGAATTCGTTGGGTTTGTTTTCCTTCTTCCAGCTGTATAGTGAATCATCTCTTTTATTCAGAAGACATGACTAAGGTAAAATTTATCACTCACATAATTTACCAGTAAATTAGACTTTTGACCAGTCTTGATTCCTGGGATATGTTATTCATTTCTGCACACTTTTAAAGGACTAGGGTCAGAACAGAGACTCCAAATGTAAGAAAAATCATAGTTATAAAGATATCAGATGCATTAAAGAAGGAGTTTACATGAGGTCTAATTTTCTTCCAATGTTGTTTTATGTCTTGATGATTACACTGTATCTTACTGAATTAAATCCAGTTAATCCAAAGAAAATAATTTATTGCCAAGTATAAACCACTCTTAGAATTCAAGAAATTCAAACTCTAGCTTTAAGAGGTGAAATTACTTCTTTATTTTAAAGAGACCTGTGCCCTAGACTCCTGACCATTCTGGCTGCCTTCCACTGGAAGATTTCCAGCTTCTCCACATACATCTCCACAGCTGTATTCCAGCTGTGACCTCACCATCAGCAGCCAGAGGAGGATAATAACTTCCCTTGCACTGCTGGCCACGATCCACCTAGCATAACTCAATATTTGTTTTTCTTTATTCACAGTGGAAGTTCAATTTAGAATTTAAAGTCTTTTTGTTAGAATGCATTTCACGATGGCCATTTCAGTAAAGACTCCATGGTTAAAATGTTATATACTACAAAACCTTTTTCACACTTCCTTTTTATGAATTTATGGTTTTTCTTTTTTCTTCATTATTGGAGATTATTTAGAAACATAATTATTGATAATGGTAGTGCCACTCTGGCACAAAGCCACTGTTTTGTACCACAACTCTGCTTCAACAGATCCTGTACAAACACCGAACAAAAAGTATTCTCCATAAAATAATTTGCTTGAACTTCGTGATTCTGCTCCATTGTACTCATCTTTCGGTCTAAATGACTTTGGACCTCTGATAGGACTATTCTCCTGGGGATCTGGGACAGCTAACAGGAAACCATGAAGAACTGCAGTAGTTTCCATGTCTGGAAGAATAACTCAGCGGTATAATCATTTGATAGTCATCGCTGTATATAACACAGTTGTACTGCACTTCCCTGTTATTAACTTCCTTTTTTTCCCTAAAGTCCAACCTGAATCTCCCAAGGTGCAACTTGTGGCCCTTGTCCCTTGCTAAGGGGAGTTTTTCTCGGTCATCTTTGTAACTACCCTTTAAGCTGTAGGTTGCTGTTAGACCACCCCTTAACTTCAGAAAGTTATCCAGGTGAGGTCTAACGAGCGGTTAGCAGAGGGGAATAGTGACTTCCCTCGACCTGCTGGCTGCTCCTGGTCATACACTCAGGATGCAGTTGGCCCTCTTTGCTGCCAGGGCACACTGTGGCTTCCTGTCCAGCCTGGTGTCTATTGCACCTCCAGGGTCTTTCCCATAGACCCCAACCATTCAACCTGTTGCAATCCATGCAATTGTGCATGCATCCAGACCACAATCTCCCAATTTGGATACAAGAACATTTTATCAAACATCGCTGAAAACCTTGATAAAGTTGAAGGTAAATGATGTTCGCCTCTCTCTCCTCACCCACAAATCTAGTCATTTTGTCACAGAAAGCAATCAGGTTAGCCATGAAAGATTGGATTAACCAGGTGTCAATCCATCCTGGCCATTCTCAAGCACCTTCTTCTCACTTCTTGTGCTTAGATACATGTTCTAAGAGGATTCACCAATTTCCTGTAATTTAATGAACTTAAATCCTATAACATTAGCTTTAACATAAACTCTTTCCTTTTACACACAAAGTTTATAGTGTCAGTTCATTGGCTGTTCATACCACTAGGAGTCCATTGACTTCAGTGAAGTTACTCCTCATTTATGAAGAAAATTTTAATAACAGAGTAGTGCAGCACTGGACCAGGTTGCCCAAGAAGGTTATGAAATGCCAACATTCAATTATCAGCCACTTACAGATTTATTCCTTTGGAAAAGTGTCCTTAGGGCTCTTTGTGGTAAGCACAATAAAAATAATTTCGACTTCTTATAAGTCTGTAAGATTCCCTTTTATGGCACAGAAAATCTCAATGTTCAAGAATCATTTTGTAGTAATTTGCAATTGTAATTTGTCCCCATATTGCCATACAAGATTGCACTTAGGAAGACAAATAAAACAGAATGAACTATAAATTTCCCTCCTTGTTATGAATGATCAGGATCCTGCAAAGGCATTATGCCTTATATAAATATGTGAAATATGGTCTTTCGCTAGTGAATTTAAGTAAGCTTGATTTATTAAGAAGCAAGCTGAAAAAGTCTTTGTGAACATGGAAGATCCCAAGTCCCGCTGTGAGAGAGAAAATGGCCAAGATGGCAAAAAAAAATGTGAGTAACAGAACCCCTTGAGAGGTATCACTGACCTTGAGTCCTAAATGGATAAGGAGCAAGCCATACAAAGACGAGCATATTTCAAACTTATTTATATTTCTGGCTTTCTTCTCCTTTTTACTTCCCCAAATGAAAGGAAATAAAACATGCTACAAGAGCATTTACATTAACAAAAAATAATCATAGCCTCTAAAACATTTTTGAATTGAGGTAATTGCTTTGTATGACCTGCTGCTAACTGTGATTCTACTCATGTTTTGTTAATTTTTTCCTCAAAATATTTTGTTACTCCATTATGGGGTTTTTTTGGTTCAACAAACATGTCAAAAATACGAAGCAGTGTTATTTTATAAATATTACAGCCTGCAGCCTGATAAAATTAATGTAACATTTGTACTGCTGGATTTTAAATTTGCTCTGTACTGTATTATTTTCTATTATTAGTGTTCCATCCCTGGCTTCATCACACCATTTTGAAAGCTGTGTTCACCTAAAAAGGCAATAAAAGTTCCCCTCTTCTGTAATTAATGGACTTAGACACTGTACTGTGAGCTTTAACATAAATTTTTGCTTTTACATAATGAAGCCAACATTTGCAGTACCGGTTCTCTAGTCACTTGTACTGCTACAACTCCACTGAGTGTGGGGATTACAGCAGTGTAAATACCAGAATCCCGTTACGCACAACAGTGTTGACCAAAGCACTAAGGTTTCTTGTGCAACAAGACAACCCAGAATACAACACCGCAGAATTCAGGAGAAATGTTATATGAACATAATGCTTGTCAGTGTTTTGAAGTTTACAAATTTACTTCTCGAGGTGAGACTTTTCTATGGTTGTTTTGCTGATCAATCACTGGGCTGGAGCATTATCATAATTAATACAAATACACATCATATTACTGAGATTGTGCAACGGAACTAAACGACCTCCACAACACTGTTTATTCAGTGTATAAAGTTAATCATTAATACAGCAGCTTATCTCACCATTGCTACTGAAGCAAGAATAGTGAAATATTGTTTTATACTTTTTTTAATGTGAAGATTGGTGCTGAGCAGTTCCCATCCCCTTCCTTTGCAAAAGGATATTCTGACAACATTCCTTTCAAAGAGGACTCACTGAGGTTCATGTACATCAATTTAACAAGAACTTCCCTTTGGACCAACAGTCTACAAATGTTTTCCAAAACAGGCTTCAAAAACATAACCTTTTCTTTATAGGTGTTTTGAAGGTATGTTAGAGCGAGATATCCACATATTCTAGCTAAAACAAGTGGGATTATTCTTTCTTCCAGTTGTACAAGGAAAGCCCAATAACTCCTTCTATACATACATGGCACAGTTTTGTCACTGGCAAAAACATTTGACTTACCTCTCTCTTCCAAATATCCCGTCTGAGGACTGAGTTATTGTACAATTTTAGCTTGACCAAAACCGATGCAAGGGAGGTTTGCTACTTATATCAAGGGGGGCAGGATTTCATCATTAGGCAATGAGCATAAATTATGAAATGAAGAAGAATTAAAAGAATACAAAAGGCTGCAGAACCTTACGTAACATAGGGTGCTACGAGGCTTTATGGCCCCAGGTTTCATATACCTGCAGATAGGTCAAGAGACCATGCTGTGACCTTTAAGTTTGCCATGTACCATTTTTTGTCTTCCCCTGCCTCAGACATCATGAAGCTTCTGCCTCAAAACTACTTATTTTCTCCCTATTTTTAATATGTCCAGCACAATTGCACTATAGCAGCTTTTTTGGGGGAAAAAAAAAAAATTGGCGCATACATACTTTTGTAAATGCTAAAAACATGAGAAACTAGAAAATCAGTATTTATACCAGAGTAGCTCCTAGGCATTGCAGTAGATAAGCAGGACACCATTATCATCCACACTGTATAAATATATACACAGCCTGTTACAGAATGTTCTTCAGAGAGTTTGAAATTTAAATGGACAAGACAGAGAGGCAAATACAGAGAAAACTGAATTATACAGAAGAAAACTTGTCCAAGGTCACACCACAGCTGTCTAAAGTCACTGTGTCGACACAATGGAGCCACTAGTGGCAGCGCTACTAAAAGTTCCTGTATTTTTTAAGCTTTAACCTACAGCTCTATCCATGGGACCATGCTGCTAATCAACTTTCAAATACATTGAAAGTAGCAACATAGGGTTGGTTAGTCATTGGAAGAGAAGATAGGAGGTCTCCTGCAATTTAAGTACTATTACTGCAGTCTGACAAGTTACCAAACAAACAGGAGAAACAGCAAGCAGCTAGATGTTAAAATGTTAACGAATAGTATTAACCTTCTCAGTACTTACAAATGAATTTACAAATGAATTTATTTCAAGCAGTATGAAGAGTCTCCTGGAATTGTCAAAGTCTCATTAATTGCCTTCTTATACCTTATTACATCCCCATTCACAACTGCTCTGAAGAAAGGTGCAAAAGAATGGAAAGAGTAAGAATAAAGGAGAACTAGTAGCAGTATTCCTATCTCCAATACTTAATGGTCAAAACAGTCAAACATGCAAAACATCTCAATACGCTGCAAGAAAGCTGATAGCAATTCCAACATGAAAGCAAGCTGCAGGAATGTGTAAAATGGTTTATTGCTATATTATTACAATCATCAAATGAGCAATTCAGAGCCCTGAACAAACCAGTTTTAGATGGAATACAGTTTCAGGCAAAATACTGTTGCAAAAACATGTTGAAATAACCACAATAATATGATATATAATTGAGGACAATTAAACAGAGGAGAGGAACTAGAAATTCTTTGCTACAAGAATAAAAAAGTTACTTCAGAATAATTGTTTGTAACACATTCTACTATTTATCTAAAGAAGAAGATGGAAGTGTGGATTATAAAACACAGTTTGTTCCCTAAAGCCTATGTAAGTAAGAGGAAACAACATTGCCAGCTCAGTGCTTTTAGATAACACCATGCAATACACGCATGGGGAGCATTAATAGATTGAGAAAGAGAAAAGAATTTTATCTGCTGTCTGGAAAAATTACTGTGAACATAAAGATTCACATATATAGCAGCAACAATAGTTTTAAGAATAGGTTTTTCTGTTACAGGTCAACAGAATGAGCAGGGAGGGAAAAGCATTTTACGGAAGGTAGTAGATAAGTTTCAGATATGTGTGCTGGTTTAAGACAAAGAATCCAAGCTCTTAATGAAAGGAGTGCCCTGCCTGATACAATTAATTTCTAATTAATGCTGTACATGCTTTGGAAAAACCAAATCATGAATATTATCACATCAAGCTTCTGAAAAAGCTTCAACAATCCCATCTCTCTACCTGACTTCAAATCTACCATGTTTCTTTTCTACATACTGTACCATGAAATGCAACTTCACGTGAGAAGAGAAAATAATATATTAGAAAGGGAATTTATGTTCATTATTATTTGCATTTCTCTAGGCTACTGAAACTACAGTTTAGGCCAACTACTGTATATGATCTTCAGAATGAATTAGAACTCACAAATGTCCTTTCACATAAAAAATTATAATTGTTAATCGTAGATAATCCAGCAGCTCCAGTCAACAGCAGTTATTTTCTAGAGAGACATCCTTTTTCCTTGGGAGAACAGCAGCTCTGAATGAATAATCCAAGCACCCAGAGAATGCAATGCAGATGTAGAGGAAACCATTTCAACAACATATTACATTAAGGTATTGGAAAATTATGAGTGAAAAGGAGTTAATTTCAAACATATTATGCGCAGCATATGGGAATAAAAATCAAGGTCAGCGATTAACAAGACAGGGCTGGCAGTCAAATGTGCCTCCTGCCAAACACAAGGTCTATTTTGACACCTACTCTTCCATCATAACCCATAAGGAAATAAAGCATTTTGAATTTTAGGTGGTGATTTTCCCCTTTGGAACTGTGGACTGGTATTAAGGTACACTTTATATAGCTGGTCATTAGTTTCTTGCCAATACCCCTAAAATATGTTTGATGGGGGAGCCGTACATCCCAAAGTTCCTATCACGTAAGCCCTTTGCATGCGACAACTGCATGCCTTTGTTTCCTCTCCTTCATTTTCCATTCCCCACCAACCTTCACCACCTTCTTCTCTCTCAGGAGCAATGACTTCTCAGATGCGTATGGGTAGATCCAAGTCCATCTGTCCTTGTTTTCATCAGGCTGGAGTAGAACCAGGTACAGTTTGGAGAACGTCTATCCATGTTAAGTGGAGAACCATGTTAAAAAGAATCTGGCTTCCCTTTCAATAAAGTTTATTCCCTAGTTATAAAGACAAACCATCATGGCTTCACAATTTCTGACTTGGGTCTGGATTGCATTTAGCTTGTTCAGACCATGGACAGAAAAGCTCACCTTTGCACTCACCCCCATATACCTGCCCTTAGGCTGAGCTCTCTCTTCCCTGGCCTGATCTGTTAACATGTTTCACATAACTGCAACGGCTTAGAACATGATACATGTTGGAAAATAATGTAGTTTAAAAGCACGCATGTAGGTACTAAAAACAAGAGGCTCTGGTTTCAAAACCTGACAGTGACTTTCGGTGCAGATCTCTTTAGCAGGTCATCCAGTCTCAGCACAAAAGGAATGCAGACTTTAAAGATGAAGGTGTGTCAAAGGAGTGTTTTGAATAAAACATCGGTGTCCCTGCCCATGGCAGAGGGGTTGGAACTAGATGATCTTCAAGGTCCCTTCCAATCCAAATCAGTCTATGATTCTATGATCTCTGCAGCTAGTAAAAGGCACAGTGCCCAAGCCTAGGCTAATACAAACTACAGAGCTTCTCAACAGCTCAAGAATTTACAACAGCAGAGAATTTGGTCCACCTAGAGCTATGTAAATACCAGGAATTTTCAAACTGTTACTCTTAATTTATATTTCTTTGAATATGGAGAGGTTTATCACCCGTCAGTGTGAAAAACAAGGTACTTCCAACAACAACCATGATTCTGAATATCTCAAAATCCTTAATTAGAGCCACACAGAATAAATTTAACTACAGTATTTTTTGTGTATGCCATAATATCCTCTACTATTTGTGCTAGTCTATTCTGTTAAAGGATCATTCCAAGACCATAAGGTTGTTCTTACCATCCATAGAGCAATGCACATAAAAAATACTAGATGGTGCCCAAAAATTACTTATGCAGGTATATGTCATCTTCTCAGTAGTGACTACTTAATGAAGTACCTCTCTATTAAGATAAGATCTTAAGCATCACTTATAAAGAAATATTGATTTTGTTTCTTAATCCTATGACCATACATAAAAGCCAGATCTTCAAACCAGAAATTAAACCACCTGCTTTATCTTTATCCTCTTTCTACAAAAGCCTAATGACTTGTTTGCATTGTTCCCTACTGCTGTGCGCTGTCTTGATTATTTCAGTGACTTTTCCACAATAATCAACACTTCTTTCCTCATCAGTGTACTGGATGATTGGTTTCTTTTTCCCAGACTAATTATTTTACATATTTCTATACCACACTGTATTTACCATCTGTTGACCCAATTACCTAAATGATCCAAATCCTCTTCAGTCTGGTTGCAGTTTCTCATTATTTGCTTTAACTTCCATTTCAGTAACACCCACAAGCCGTGAGGGCTTATTTTCCATTCTACATCCATGTATCAGTAGATCTTAATATTGCAATCTAGAGGGTCGGATCTCACAGACGAATATTCTGAATTTGATGCACTGGACAATTATTTCTTCAAATAGTATAAAAGATGATACTAGTCAATATATATATGAAACTTCTGGCTTACTTTCGAATTAAAGTTCAAATGTTCATGCATTTGCTCAGCCTGTTCCTCACTTTTAAGGATTTCAGAGATATTTTTGAAACATGTAGCTACCATTGCAGACATAAATCATTTGATTCTCAGCTTTGCCAGAGCTGTCTAACACTAACTAACTACTAACTAACAGAAAGAAGGCCAACACGCAACTGGCTGCTTATGTCCTCAGGTGCTCCTGACAACATGAGTTACTTTATTGATATCCTGCAAGGATTAAACATTTCTACAGATGGAAGTGGTTTTCTGAAGTATATCATACATTTCATATGAGAGTGGCTGTGATGTGATACCAACTCAAGATGCTACAGTAAAC
Organism: Pluvialis apricaria; assembly: GCA_017639485.1. NCBI lineage: Eukaryota > Metazoa > Chordata > Aves > Charadriiformes > Charadriidae > Pluvialis > Pluvialis apricaria. Next base: position 101,255,307 of record CM030007.1, on the reverse strand, counting down.
TTCAGTAAGAGGTAGCAGCTTTGAATTTTACAAGAGAAGATACTAATACAGTTTCTTTCTGAGAAGGAGCAGGATGGAGGAGGGTTTCTAGGAGATCGTAAAAAGCCTTTTCTCACTGTGATTTTTAAATAAGTGGCAGAAATCAGAAGGGAATGGTATATGCACAGAGAGAGTTAAAAGGCTGGCGGGTTTTTAGGACGAGGGATTTGCAGTTTGCTCTAATTGCCTGCTTATTCCTTCATTATGGTTGAAGGGTTCTGGTAATTCACCATTATTAAATATTCAAGGACTGGTCTGGAGGAAGCATTCTTTGGGGATTGTACTCATCACTCCAGTGCCAGTTGAAAATCCTGCTTTGTGCCTGTTCATGTGTGCAAATAAAGCTCTGCTTTTCCCTTTTTATTGACTTCCTTTACTAAAAAGGCTTCAAGCATTGTGGTAATGTGAGATTATTTAGGAAATTAAAGCTTGTGCATCTTTCATAGAACTTTCCTCATATTAGCAAGAACAGTGTGGTTACTTTTTGGAAGCAGAGAGTCAAAATGTTCCTCCCCCCTGAGTAGAGCCTTTATATATCCATATTCCCTCCACTCCCACCATGCTAAAACTCTCCCCTACCTTCATCTTCCTCACCTACAGACCTGATAGCATGAAAAGTAGGTTCTCTTACTTCCCTGTCAAGGTGGACTAGTATAAAAGATACAATCAAAGTTATAGAGTGGTTTCAAGCCACTTGAAGAATTAATTGTCAGTTATGCTGGGGAAATATTGCATTACCGTAAAGGCTCCATCAATACCAGGACCCTGTCATAATAGGCAGTATTTACACACACAGTAATGGAGCATCCTTTCTCCAAGTCTGCAAAACAGAGGTACAAAATACCTTCTTCAACTGGGTAGGAACAAACAGCACCTACAAAAACCTGAGAAGAGCTCTTGGCCATTGTGTGATACGATGGAGAAGAGGTTAGTTTCATTTCTACATAATTTTTTGCTGGTGTCTGAATTCTGCAGTTGGAGTAATAATGAAAAGTCTTTCAAATGGTGCAGAGGGATCACAATTCTTATATTGTAGAAATCAGTTGTCACCAGCAAGCGCCGTATAAGAGGGCTTGAGAGCTACTCTTGGAAACCACAACACAATGGTCTCATGTTTGCACTTCAGTGTTCAGCTCTGTAAATAAGTGTTCGCTTTAGTTTAGCAGTTTATGAGGTGCATATAAAATACTTCAAAATTCAAATATTATGAATTACTACACATAAAATTACAGAGTAATTAAAGACCTTGGAGAGTCAAAGCAGCTATGGTTCATGTCCTGGATTCTGTCAAGGTTTGTTCATGAAAAATTATATTTACTTTACCTTTCACCTGAAGCCAAATTCTGCTTTCACTTACATTTTAATAACCTAAGGCACAATCTGAAGAAAATGAAATTCCAAAACCTTGCATTAATCATACACAAGCAAACAAAAACCCTGAACAACCTGATGACAAAATTGAATCTGTGGAGTCAGTATTACAAGTGGTAATGTAGAATTCTGAGGACTACTCACTCCCTTTGTTTACATCTTTGAAAATTTTAGATGCTAGGGAAATTATCTGTGTTGCTGTTACAACTCTACCAGAGTTTGACACAACTCTGTTTTGGAATTCCTGATAGAAACGAGGAAAACTTAGGTTTTCTCTCTAATCCTAATGAAATAAACAAGATACTTTCTTCCTGGAGCCATTGAATAAGAAAACTCCAAATAGATCTAGGCAAGGATTTTCTGAAAATGGTATATCTACCCCCAAGAAAAAAAAGCAATTTAGTTAGACTCAAGCTGGTTGCAAATTTATCTGAAATTCACCAAAGTTTTCCAGCTAGGTGAAAAAAAGTGTTAAAGGTTAATTTTCACAAAACTATGGTTTAGTGGTTTGAGCACTTCAATACACAGATGATCAATTTGTTCTCTGACTGAAAAAGCTCAAAACACAAATCTTCCCCTCCTTGGAGAGTATGCTGACTAGCAGCCCGTAAGCATATTTGAATTTTTTTCTCTACTTTGCATAACTGATTAAATGAAGGTGATAATTCTTTCACATGTGCAATAAACATCCTATCCATTGCTGCTGTTGGGTTTTCTTGTTTGTTTGGGATTTTTTAAGGTGGCTCTTTCTTCACACTAGTCTTGAAATATTAAAGGAGTAACTGAAGCAGAGAGGGGGGGGAATGGTTCTCTGGTTTGGTAGTTTCAAAAATCATTTAGGAAGACTTCATGGTTCCATAATTTGCACTACTGAACATTAACTTATTTACAGAACGTGAACGTGTCAACAGGAGAGACTGAGAATGCACTTTATCTTCCTCTGAACCTAAATAACCTATAGCTGTGTGACTACAATGTTCCTCCTGAATAGGTAGACAGTATGGGTTTGATTACCTTCTGACAGAGAAGGATCTGGACCCTGTCTCCTATATGTTTTATATCTGATCTACTGCATAAAGTGGCACATTTTTCATCAGTTTTGCAAAAAAAAAAAATAAAATACTTTTCATAATAAAATCCAGACTTTTCTTTAAAAAGGAAAAAAACAACAATGAAAAAAGCCAGCCGGACTGGAACAGACCATTCAGCCTCTGATAGTATATGGTAGTGGATGGCCTATAAAAGACTGTAAAAACAAGGCAAGCGTGTACTGATATTTCAGCAGAACACCTTCCCATTTTCTAACAGTCGTTATCTCAGGGATCTCCTGAGCTTCGATGACATCTTTGTGTTTAATAGTCCCAGATGGGATGCTTCCTGCCATGAATTTGTCCAACCACTTTTTAAATCCATGTAAATGTGTAGTATCTGTGACATTTTGTGCAATAAGTTTCTCAGCTTAATTACATGAGGTGTGAGGATGCACATCCCATTGCTCGTTCAAATCTGCCACCAGATAACACAATCTGATAGCTTGTTCATATGGGTGGAGAAGGAGGGAAGAGAGAGAAAAAGAATAATCATTCGCTACCACATCTTCCATGGCACCTGGGATTTTGCAGTCTTCTGTCATATGCCCCCTCTGCTGTCTTATTCCCAGACTCAAGTCTTACACTCTATAATAATTTTGTATGCCCAAGCAGATCCATACCAACCAACACTGTCACCTGTCTATGAATCTGTCCTAAATGCACTCCCTCTTTCCTGAGGTGGAAGTGAACCAAACTGCACACAGCATTCAGGTACAGCATGGACTGATATATACATAGACACCACGGATTTACTGAACAGCATAGTAATAGTTGCTTTGGAGCCTACTCCTTTCTCAGTTCCTAAAATGTAGTTCATTTTTGACCTGAAAGAATGCTGAGCTGAGAGCTACCATAACCTCAGATCTGACAACAGAATGTTAACAATTAGCTCATAGCCTGCTACACTGTACATACATACACTACTTTGCAATTATATTACTAAGTTTTGCCTGGTTTTTTGTCACACAGTTACTCAACTTCTCAGAGTCAGCCCTCACCCATATTTCTCAGAAAAACTGCATACTGACAGCAGCCTCTGTCATCTCATTCTTCCCACCCTTTCACGCTCTTGCTGGTGACTTCCCAAAAGTCATCTCTTAAAACTGCGACCTGCTTTTTAGGCATGTTTTCATACTGGTGAGGAGCTTCTTCCTCACCAGTTTTGGATTTCCCTTGGTGCTCTTTTGGCACTTATGTTCTCTTGGGGGTTTTTTGATAGCTGAGTGCTGGTGCCAGCAATTTACTACCATTCATTTTGTCTATTTGTTCCATAGACCTCCTCTTTGGCAACTGATCCTTTGTGGTTCTTTTGCTACACTCTTATCTTCTCTTAGCAGTCCTTTCACATATTCCTAATCTATTGGCCCTCTGCATACTCTGGAAGAATTTCTGCTTCTGTTGTGTATGTAAGTAGATGTATTCTTTTCTCAATACCTTGTCAAATTGCTGCTAAAAATCTTTGTAGCCTGACATGTTACTTTTTTACTCAGTAAAAACTGCCAGAGGTTAAGCTATTTCCTCTTTTCCTCTTTTGGACATAACATTAAATTTCTGAAGGATGCCTTCTTCCTGCTGTTGTCCTCCCTTACCTCCTTGTTTGACCATGGCAGCTTTTGATAGTTTTTCCATAGCCTCTTTAATAGATGACATTGTCTCCAATACGTGGTCTTTCAGCAGTCGCCATGCTACCTGCAAAGATTTTGTGCTTTCAGCTGCCCCTTTTAGTTTCCTTTTTCAGGCATTTCCTCATTTTTCTTAGAGCTCCCTTTTTGCCATCAAGCATACGCAAAGTGAATGCTGGCCACTGTCACTCCTGCAAGAACACATGGAAGGGCCACATGGTCACTGCTAGGGAGCACCTCGGTGTCCACAGCATTTTGGACAGTGCCTGTGCATGCTTCAGGCCCAAGGCAAGGCTAACATTTCATCTCCTGGGTTTCCCTCCACGAATTCGTTGTTTGTGGCAGCACAGACAGCAAGGAAGCATTGCTGTTCCCATCCAGGTCTGAGATGTTAATCTGCATTGCCTGTTGTTTCACTTACTTTAATGATGTGAATTAACCCTAAGCTTTCTCTAACACTCACACCAACATGACCTATTTTGTAATACTACGCTTCAAGGGATTCAGGAAAGGCATTGTCTTGCTTTACTTTGTCTGGTATGTCCCCAACAGATCATTTTCTGAGTTTCATTTCAACAGGGGATTGTGGGAGATGCAGGGGAGAAAAAAAAAAGTTAAATTAGAGCTAAACTTTTTTTCCTCTTCCATTTTCAAGCTTGCAGGCAAGACAAGAGACAACTATTCCCCAGCCCTAATTTCAGCAGTTTTCACAGAAGCAGCACTGAAAATTTTCCTTGTTTCAGTGTTTTTCCAGTTGACTGTTATTTATTGCTGCAAGTTAGATTTCAGTGTATTTGCATATCTGCATTTAACAGCTTAGAAAATGTAAAGTAAAAGTTAATTATACTGAAATATAAGGGGAAATATAATTATTATCTCAACATTAATAGTGTCAATGAAACCTATTTCAATACTTGAGTTAAACTGTGTAGTTATCGGGATCTGCACTAAATTGTATGGCTTATGCTATCCGTAAGGGCAAACTATCATTTATTCCTTCTGCATTTACTATTTCTGAAAATCATAGAATCATAGAATCATAGAATGGTTTAGGTTGGGAGGGACCTTGAAGATCATTGAGTTCCAACCCCCCTGCCACAGGCAGGGATGCCTCCCACTAGACCAGGTTGCCCAAAGCCACGTCCAGCCTGGCCTTGAACACCTCCAGGGACGGGGCTTCAACAACCTCTCTGGGCAATCTGTTCCAGTGCCTCACCACCCTTAAAGTGAAAAACTTCTTCCTAATGTTTAATCTAAACCTGCCCTCTTCCAGCTTAAAGCCATTCCCCCTCATCCTATCACTACATGCCCTAGTAAAAAGTCCTTCCCGAGCTCTCCTGTAGGCCCCTTTTAGGTACTGGAAGGCCGCTATAAGATCTCCCCGGAGCCTGCTCTTCTCCAGGCTGAACAGCCCCAACTCTCTCAGCCTCTCCTCACAGGAGAGGTGCTCCAGCCCTCGGATCATCCTCGTGGCTCTCCTCTGGACGCACTCCAGCAGGTCCATGTCCTTCTTATGTTGGGGACTCCAGAGTTGGATGCAGTACTCCAGGTGGGGTCTCACGAGAGCGGAGTAGTCCTCTGACATTTCATGATATCTAAATGTTTTTTCTTATTTTTTTTTTATTTCTTTTTTTTTTTTTTTTGCTTTCTCTGTCTTTTTTTGGCCCTGAAGGCTTATATCAGAACATCAGTAACTTACTATAGCAAATTATTTTGACTTGATCTACCTCTGCTTTACTGCAGACACAGCAGCCTTGGCTGGGACTCTGATTTGACAGGCAAATTCCAGTAACTTTAGTCATCAACCATTCTGAATTACCAAAGGAAAACTATTAACAAACTTTTGACATGAAAATACTGCCTCTTGTCACTGTCATGCAATAACTACAATAAGCAAGTAAGCAAGTACTCATTTTCTTGTTGAGTTGACATACGTCTTTAGTCTTACCCACCCAAGCTTTGATACTTAGTGTGTCACATATCCACAAGAACTATGACATCTAAAATGGTAAACTTTTCCAAAGAAAGTTCCAATTCAGTTTAAAACCTTGTGATGTTCTATACTTGCAGAAATGGCATTTGGAGGTTGCAGGCACCAAATAGGTGAAAACTGTAGGACAAAGAATCTTTTTTGATTGAACCTCCTCTCCTTTCCTTACAGCTCTAAAGCCCGAAGCAAATCAATGCTTGAGACACTGTAAAGCTTGACACATTATAATTCAAATAAAAACAATGTTAGCTAAAGAGCTTCCCCAGTGGCTTTTGCCCAGATACAGTGAAGTACCCCTGTATTCACCTAAGTTTACATATGTAGGTAGCATCATAGAATAGTTTGGGTTAGAAGGGACCTTCAAAGATCATGTAGTCCAACCCCTTGCAATGAGCAGGGACATCTTCAACTAGATCAGGTTACTCAGAGCCCTGTCCAACCTGACCTGGAATTTTTCCAGGGATGGAACGTCTACCATCTCTCTGGGAAATCTGTTCCACTGTTTCACAATCCTTATTGTAAAAAACTTCTTATATTTAGTCTAAATCTTCCTGCTTTTAGTTTAAAGCCATTGCCCCTTGTCCTATCACAACAGGGCACATGAAAAAGTTTCTCCCCATCTTTCCTGTAGGCCTCCTTTAAGTACTGGAAGGCCACAATAAAGTGTCCCCTGCGCCTTCTCTTCTCCAGGCTGAACAACCCCAACTCTCTCAGCCTGCCCTCACAGGAGAGGTTCTACAGCCCTCTGATCATCTTTGTGGCCCTCCTCTGGACCCACTCCAACAGGTCCATGTCTTTCCTGCGCTGAGGGCTCCAGAGCTGGATGCAGTACTCCAGGTGGGGTCTCACCAGAGTGAGGGGCAGAATCATTCCCCTTGACCTGCTGGCCACACTTCTTTTGATGCAGCCCAGGATATGGTTGGCTTTCTGGGCTGCAAGCACACATTGTCGGCTCATGTTTAGCTTTTCATCCACCAGTACCCCCAAATCCTTCTTGGCAGGGCTACTGTCAATCCCTTCATCCCCTAGCCAGTATTGACACTGGAGGTTGCCCTGACCTAGGTGCAAGGACCATGCACTTGGCCTTGTTGAACCTCGTGAGGTTCACACGGGCCCACTTAAGCCTCTCCAAGTCCCTCTGGATGGCATCCCATCCATTAGGCACATCAACTGCACCACTCAGCTTGGTGTCATCAGCAAACTTGCTGACGATGCACTCAATCCAGCTGTCTATGTCATTGATGAAGACATGTACTGGTCTCAGTACAGACCCCTGAGGAACACCGCTTGTCACTGATCTCCGTCTAGACATTGAGCCACTGACAACCACCCTCTGGATGTCACCATCCAACCAATTCCTCATCCACTGAACAATCACCCATCAAATCCATATCTCTCCAATTTAGAGAAAAGGATGTTTTGGTGGACCATGTCAAAGGCCTTACAGAAGTCAGATAGATGATAATGTCATGGATGTCTGCTTTAAAACAATGAACTCTTCTTCAGCCTAATTCAAGGACTTTTTCTCACTTTGGATGAATACCTAAATTAGTGAAGGGAAAGGAAGGCAGATGCTTATTTTTAATAATGTGGGGGTAGTCTGTCTTTTTCAAAAATCTCCTCATCCCTGATTTCCAAAAGATGTCTCATTCATCCAGCTACAAGTAAAAGTATTTTCATATTACAAGAGAACTTTTTTTCTGTCATGCCCATGATGAATGTGATAGCAACAAGTTATATCTGTATGCACAGGGATTCCTTAAATATTGTTACTAGTGATAGAGCAGATATGATGATAACCCTGGCTGGATATTTTTCTATTGTCTGTCAACTCTAGGAAGACATCTGGAAAGAGTCCACAGTTTTCCTGTTGTCATTATTTTGAAAATACACTTTTAGAGTCATTTTCATTGATGATAAGTGCAGATTTGAGTATATAACACCAGTGATTGAATCATTCAGAATTCTTTCTGAAATGATCTGTTCAAAAGAAGAAAAATCACATCATCTTTGAACAAAAAATTATTATTTCACTGCCATTGTATTTTTTTAATCTTTAAAACTAGGTAGAGGGTTTTGGGTAAAATCAGCAAGTCAAATCCCTTAGAAACCTTTGAAAATGTTGAACTTCAATTAAAGTTCCCGTGTTGCGTTGTGGAGATTTCACCTATTCCATCAGGCAATTTGGGATCAAAAGTTAGATTTTTAAAAGTTGCTTACTGTTACAATACTTTACATAAATCCTTTGGGCTGAGAGAAGTGGTAGCTGTTTCCCAAATCTGTTAATGAATTTCACTCTAAATACTTTGTAATCTTTAGAAACAAGGGACTTAACCTAAATTGCTTTTCCATCGTTTTGAAAATATGGCAGTCTTCCCAACGGTAACATCTACTTTTTTTTACTGGTGCTGTAATTCACAGCTGTAAAATCTGACTACAGTAGTATTGTCCTGTTTGAGTTTCCTTCATTTCATACCTCCTTAGAGTAATCGCAGTAGCCTATGCTGGCTGATAAGCAACGGCGCTAATGCACAGATGGTGGTCAGAGAGTAACTTTCAGTTTCGAGTACTCCAATTAAACTATTCCCCTGGGACTTCCATTCGCAAAACAAGGTCACTTGGGGCCTGCCCAGTGACAGTGACAAACAGTGCTTCTAATTTAAGAAACCCAAAACACTGTTAGTGCTATTTGCAGTTTCTCAGGGACTAGTAAGAAAAATAATTTAGCCTCACACTTTGCTGATTATTATGAAAGAAAACATATTTGAAATTAATGAGAATAAGCAATAATAAACATTTATCCTTAATTTCATTCATGTGCGTGGTGACATAAGATCATATAAATTAGAAATACCAGTGACAGACTCTTACAGTGAGTGAAAACAACCACACTTGGTGGACTTGTGTTGCTGCAAAGCATCTTTACAGCCTGCTGGAAAAACATTCATTATAACGTACCACACTCGTGTTCCATTATTACAGAACCAATGTACAGAATTCCTCTGTTAATTTCAAAGACGAATGACTACTGTCAGGGCTTTGTTACTCTTATCTCTACCATCAACACTTGTGCACTGAGACAATAATAGCAACATTGCGTTTGGTCTTGAGTAAGGGGAAAAAGAATGAATATTCCAAATAATTAAAGATACTTAATTTAGACAGTTGATCTTATTTTCCAGGAGCTGGTACTGTATGTCTCACTAATGAGCCATTGCAAGTACCAAACACCAGTGCTAACCTACAAATTTTTAACCTGCAGGAAAAGCAATTAATGTTACTATGTGATTGTGGGCTTTTAACCAGTTTCTTTAGCTTCTTTCTTTCAGCCAGAAACAAATCTACATAAACTTCAACAGATAAAAAGGTAAAAGGTAAAAGGTCAGGAAAGATTCAGCTGTAATTAACATTTGACTGCATGGCTCTGCAGAGAACTTGGCTTAATGGCCATGTTCATATACTTGGATTTTTATTTTTATTTTTAGTTTGATTCCTGGTCAGATCAGATTAATGTGCACCTAAAGTGATGGCTTTGCAAAACAGTAAAAAGGAAAAGGAGTTTCGCAGACTGCATTTGCATTCTTGTGACCATCTTATCACGTACTCACACATGTCTGTTTTAGTCTCTATGAGTGAACTGACATGTCACAGTTCAGGATGGTCTGGGCAAACACCAAATTGGACTACATTCAACTACATGGAAAGCAAGTTCACTTAGATCCCCAGGCTCTCTCTGCTAACACACTGGGACTGCAGGGAACTGAAAGCTTCAGGGAACATGATGTTTCCCAGTCTACAAGTCCAGCCTTGCTTCTTAGTGAGCAAAAGTTGTCAACCTCTCATAGACTGTTATATAATAGCACAAATTTTAATGTGGGGTGTGTGTCCACATCACATGAATGTCATGACCATCTTGTTAACTAAGCACTTGAGGGATTTGTGGAATTGGGTTCAAGAAAAGCAGACTGCATTTTTTTAGGAAGTTACAAAGTACCAAGATACATATTCTATAAAAGAAAGTGACCTTTCCACTTTTTCTGCAGTCAAAAAGAGCAGGAAAAAGAGATACCAAAGAAATACGATTTCAACCTGCTATGAAAATGATGACTATTTTGTCATCAAGCGTATTGATGACATGGAAGTGTATTGAATAGAAACGTAACATTAAATCAGTAACAAAAACTATTTTATTCCCCAAAAGCCAATATACTACTGCAATTACTTTTTCAATACTTCCAAAAATGTGTGCTTTCTGTTAGCAGTGAATGCTGTAGCTCAATATGCTCTGCTTCATCTTTCCTACAACCACTTTTTCTATGTTTAAATTAAACCGTGTTCTTAATCATTTGGGGAAATGTGTGTCATTATTTTGAGTTCACCGTGATTATTTTATTAGATTCCATGGGAGAAATGTGGCATATAAGTTTAGAAGCAACCACGCTGTCCTTGGAAAAAAGTATTCAACTTCGGAAGAAATAGCAGTCCAAACTAAAAGTTTTCTGAAGGGAAATGAGAGGGTTGGTAGAGAACAGACTATAGAACACCAGCTATTTGGAGATCCTAAGACCAATGTACTTAAATTTGCTATTAGGCTTTATTAAGGCAAACATACTTAAACTTGCTGCTTGGGTTTATTTCCTAAGTTAATGGCATCTTTCCTGGGGCAGTTGTTCTTCATGGAACAACCTCCTGTCCCTGTATCTGTCCATTCTATCTATCCTGAGTCTAATTTCTCATATCTGGCATAAAATAATATAATGTACCTCATTACCCAGCACTTAAGCCTCATTTCTAATCCATGAATTCTATTAAAACAATTTACATGTTTTAAAGTACACTGAGTTGGGGTATTTATTTTCTTGTCTATATTCGGAGGAGACAGAACAGCATAGTGGTAGAGAAACAAGGAGAGAAAAATGGCTTTGAAAAGTTGTGAGTTAAAGATTAGAGAAGTTCAGACAGACATTCTGCCTCAAAAAGGATGGGATCTATAGCCTAGGGAGGGAGGATGAGGTTACAGCCTTTAAGCCATGCTATGCAGGAAGATCCACAAGAAAATCTAGGTCAGTCTCTTACTAAAGATTGCAAACTGCTCACTAGTAGTGGCAATCTATATTTGGTGTGTGTGTGAGAGAAAGGCAGGAGAGGATCCTCACTTGACCCCAAGCACAGCACCAGACAAGAGGTTGTGGTAGGAGAAGTAGAAGTGCGGGAGTAGTTTTAGAGGATAAATCTTCATGAGGCGCCCCATTTCCAAGTAATCCAGATGCGAACTCCTTCCAACTGATTTCCCCCTCCATTATTTCCTATTACTGGTAACTACAGAGACCTCTTTTTTGTATGCATTTTAGTATCTGCAGTTGACTGTCATTTTGAATTGCTTAAGCATTTATAAAGAAAATTAATTATTTCCAGCACAGTCGACAGATTTCTCCTGTTTCTTTTTTATGGCAAGGACCTCTCTCTTTTCCAGAGCATGCAAAATGTGGTCTATGGGGGTATATTTTCCATTTGCATCCTTCTATGTCTTTGCCTCTCCCACTGCATCACCAACGTACTTCCGCTCTTTGCTTTTAATACCTTCACTTTACCATTCAGCTTCACCCAATACTATTAATTTATCAAGCTGTTCACCTTCAACTGCACTGCCACAGAGTCCCAGTTGCACCAATCTTCAAGTCTTCCCCACGCAACCTCTCAAGAATGAGAGGAAATGGGGGAACCATAAAAGTTCACTGCATGAAGAGAAATACGTCCTTCTCCAGTATGCCTCTGAGGGGCTGCCTGTCTACGTCAATAAAGGGAATCTGAAGACACTGGCCTCTGTAGCACAAAGCCAGCCTTTGTCTGTATCCCACAAATTCCTATCAAAGACTTAAGAAGTTGTCATCCTAATACCTGTTGGTGAGCTGAGATAAAGACTTTGTTATGTGACTTCTTCTATACTTCCATAACAGTCACTCCTCATCCCCACAGTCCCTTGCTGTCATGGGACTGCTTTGTTCAGTGGTTCAACCTTGTCTGCTGGCCCGACCCATGCTCTGTAGGACACTCTCGCCCTTCAAAATATACTTATCTGTACATTGCACAGCATAGCATAACATTTTACTGAGGTTCATATTCCGCCAAAATGCTGTCACAGTGAAGTTGTTGCAGATTAAATTATTTAATAACTCTGCTTAATTAGTTAGACCTCACTATAGGCAGGATGTGCTGATTATTGGCCATCAGTGCAGAAGACAGCTGGAGAGCATATCTGAGGTAGTTTCAAATGAGGCAGCATGGAGCATCACACTGCCGGATTGCTCCTTGCTCTATCAAAAACAGTTCAAAAGAAAGCTTTAAAGGTGGCACCTCTATGCTGCATCAAGGTCTGCAGCACCAGCATGCGACTGTGCATGATGAAGTACTACCAACATTTCTCACTGGGCAGATGCAATGGAAGAGGTGGAAAAATCATGGGAGTGTGGATTAAGAAAACCTAAAGGGGAATATCAAGCCATTAGTATGGCAAAGTGAGATTCAAGAGTTCAGCATCTGACTGTATATACTCACTATTTTACCGCTCCCTATGCTTCAATTCCACATCTGTTAGAGAGTATGATGGCTCACCTCTACTTCTCAGACCACTGGAAAGCTAAATAACAGTACTCAGTACACGAAATACAGTAAGGTCCCTCAAATACTATTGGTAAATAATATATAAAGGGTCCTATGGAGAACAGGAGACAGATTGGAAAAATATAAATATTGTGGTTTTGCAGAAAACAGAGAAAGAGAGGGGCTGTAATCTTTCTGAACACCCCATAGAATTCAAGTTACTTTTACTTAATGAGTGAGATACCAGCATTTTACTTGACGAGGATGTTTTTTTCTCAGAATGACCAGAGAGGCATCACGTTGTTTTTCCTAAATGAAAACGAGGTGAATGAATGGCCCTACTGTTTTCACTGTTATTCTTTTTCTGTGTTTTAATGGTGCATTACCAAAATGTGAACTGCCTTGTCCGACTTTCTACTGTATTTACAGATACCATTAAAAGCAGCCAGGTTGCACTGATGTGTGTTCTAATGGCCGATGGTAGCCTCTAATCGTGTGAACTAGATGGGAAATACCTGATGTTCCTTTAAACGACAAAAGAGTGGTGCATTACAGGCCATGGAAATAACACAGACTGCCATCAATAAGGATCCCCTGGAAATGTTTATGCCTTTTTCGCATATTATTCTCACATGCCGTGTTTGTGGATTTGAGAAAAGCTAATCATCCTTGCCTAATGTGAAAAGCATTCCAGGACTGTCTGTGTGGAATGCCCACTAGGTGTCATACTAGAAGGCCTGTGTTTAATGCACATTTGTGAGTCACCTCATGTTCAGATAGAGGATACATCATACACCCTCTGCAACACAGGCCACAAATAAAAAAAAAAATAATATTTTTTAAAAACATGGTCCCTGTATACATTAGCCCTTAAAACAAAATAAGCAAAAGAAGTATTCCTGGATGCATTCCCAAGGCATATGCAAGAAGAGTTTCAAAAGCGGTATTCCCAAAGAAATTCATTAACTGAAGAATGACATTCCAGTACAGAAGATTCCCCAGAGAATTTGATTATGTTTAGGTGGCAATATTTGCACATTGCATTTTCACAACGTCAAAGTGGGGTTCTTACTATTGGCAATGTTATAGTTAAAGCATAAACAAATTTATATATATATATATATAAACAAACTGGCCAAAAGTGAAATAAATGACATTACTCATTATTAGATATGAAAAATTACATCATCAAAAGCATCAAACATTCTCAAAAATTAGTCAGCAATTCAACAGTTAAGGTGAAAAACACACAGGAAGTACACTACTGTACTAAACGTCACTTGTAGTGGTTTAAATACACTGTACAATATTGTAATATCATCCACTAGCAGCGATGAATACATACAAAAGAAAAATAACATGGGGCTACATTTTTTTATACCTGTGTGTAAACAATCTCTTCTTCTGCAGCTATAGAAGATTTCAGTGTTTGACTGTAGCCTTTTAACTACCTGAACATGCTCACGGGGGGCACGCTTCGAGTTTGCAATGGCAGCTCAGAATGATGTGTAAATCTGCTAACACGGGCAGAGAGGTTTTAAAATTCTAATTCCAGCATACCCTAAATCAGCCTGCTTCATGGGCCTAAATCTAGCTCATACCCCAATCTAACTCATTTGGCAGGTCAGCTGCCTCCTGAAGCAGTAACTCACTCAATTGGCTGGCAGGTCTGCAGAGCTTTAGAGATAAATGAAGGCAAAATCTCTCCAGAAATACTGTCATTAATTTAAATTATTTGCATTACAAATTTAAATTAGAAAGATTTTAACCACTTTCCTTAAGGAATCCTTTTATTTCTGTCTAGGTTTAAATGGCAAAATGCCTACTTTTCCTCCAGCAGGGGTTGATTTTCAGCACACTGCAGTCACTTTCCCAAGACTACCATTAAGAAACACATCACACCAACTCCTTCTTGATGATGGCCTATTTGCACAGGTTTCTAAAAAATCAGCTCAGGATTGTCTGTCCCAGTTTTAATTAAGTTAATCAGTTGTAATTACAGGTCTAAACACTACCTATGCAATTACCAAAAAAAGCCTTACATTTTTTTCTTACTGCCTCATATTGAATACTCTTACGAAGTGCTCATACAACACCTGCTTCACATTAAGATCTGCTCAAGACAGGTAACAGTGATACCAATTTTAGTATCATGTGGTAATATCTAATTACTGACAGAGCTTCAGCATAAAATGGTTATGAAAGTAATAATTTCATGCCTCCCTCAGAAAATGTCTCTAGAAAGTCCGACTAAGAGAAACTGATTTACTTCCATTAGAATCCATTTCAAGTAACTGCCTAGTTTTGTCATTGTAACTTCAAAAAATGCTAATTAATTCCAAATCAGAATGTATGTAATTACAATAGTTTTCTGCTGGAAAACAAATTACCTGGTGCCCCTGGGGTGAATGAGACAGGAAATATTTCATATTCCTTTCAACAGCATAAATATTTTACCTTTTAGGCCATGGAAATAACGCGCCAACCATAAACATTCTTTTTTTTCCCTCTCAAATGTTTAGAGACTGTTTTCTTCCTCTTAGCACGAAGACATTAAGCGAGTTGACAGTCTGCTTGCCAGTCAGTTTAATCTCACTCTCTCGGTGGGTTTGTGGGAAAACTGTGGCATGCCAAGTTATTTTTGGCCAAATGTTACAGTATAAAGAGCCTTCAGGAGCTTTCATTTAGTGAGTGGACTAACTGGCAGCTGTTGTACCTGCAGAATGTGAATTGATGTTGCCATGGAAATGGAGTAACCTTTTTTGTTGTTGTTGTTGTGTCTTTGTGTATTTAGATTTGCCCTATTGTAGAAGTCAACTTGGGAAGAATCTTCAAGATCTGAATGAAAGACAAGGAGGCCTTTTGGAGAGAGATAAAAAGTTATTTGCATCTATTTCAGATAATAGTAATTTATGAACAAACCACTTGATTTTCTCTTCCTTAATGGGAAGTACGTGAAAAATAAAAATCCACATCATCCTTGTCTGTTGTTTACTACCATATAATTTTCATTGCATTTTCCATTCTGACCAAACTTCACAAAAATGCGCCTCTTTCAAAAGGCAGCGGGGTCAGTTCTGTTTGCTTTCTTTAACACAATTTGTAATATTAAAAAATATAGTAAATGCACATAAGGCTTACAAATTTGTAGTGAAGGAATTTACACTTTTACATATGATCCAAAGACACAGAGCTATGCAAAAGACAGACTTTCTAGCTGCATGACAACAGTAGCCCTAGAAGTGAAATTTATGTGCCTCAAGATGATGCAGTTTCAAGAGAGACCTCCCCACCCCAGCCTGTCTCCATCTTTAGAAAAAGTCAAGGAGATGTTTCCATCTAGTCATAAAATCAGCGTCGTTTTATCAGACAGTATGTTAACCTTGGACTTTTCAAATCATCTAAGTATGAAGTCACTGAAAGCATTGCAAATCATGTTTTCGCAGAGGGAGGATTTCAGAAAAGGGAGGTATTATTGACACAGTCAGTAATGTTTATTTTCTGTAGACTTCAGTAAAAAGCAAAGGAGCTGTAAACCTCAGAATTTACCTCAGTTTGACAAAAAGCCAAGAACTCATCATGTCTGCAGCGTACTATCATGCCCATTGCAAACAGACAGACCAGAAGAAGAAGAAGTTAAAAATGCATGGGTTAAGCGCAAGCAATTACCACATGATTTCTGCACGAAGAGGAATACAGCCAACGCACACTTCTCTGGATATAGGGATGCTGGTGAAAGACAAATCCACAACAGGTTGGGATTTTCATCTAAACAGATTAGAAGCGCAAATCTTACCAGAAGCCAGTAGGGCTTGTGCCATTCATATAAGAACTTAAAAGCTGATAAGCACTCTGTGGCACAGTGTATAGGATTTTGGGTGGTTTTTTTGGTCTGGTGTTTTTGGGGGTTTTTTTTTGTGTAGTTGAGATACCACTGTTTTTCCTATTGTGGTAATTTTATCTCCCACTCAAATCTCAAAGGGGAGGAAAGATCTTCTAATATACTGGCTGTCAGCACTTTAACAGCTACAAACTGATCAAGGAAGGAAAATGAGGCTTCTTCTTGTTGCTGAAATATTCTGTAGATTTAGACAAATCTAAACACTGTTGCCCCTCCGGGTCTTCACATTTTCTTCACTTTTTCTCATTTGGTTCCGCATCTACTTTAATAAATATTTAACTACATGCACCAGCACTTCCCATTTACTCTCTCCTTAGCTTAAAGATTAATGTAGATATCTGAAGAAACATCTTAGCTTAAAACCATGGAAAAAATCATTTTGTTCATACATGCATTTAGACATAACCATGTTTATCTGATTTGCTTAATGGGATAGAAGATTTCACAACTGCATAGGAGTCAGAAATTACCAAAAGAAAGGTGAGGAAAGGATATTTCTCTGAGAAAACTTCTTATGGGCTCATTTATGATCCTGGTTGAAATCTTGTCACACTGGAATCAATAGGAAAACTGCCATGGTCTCCAGCAGGACAAGGATTTCATTCCTATCTTGGTTATTGCTTTTATTTTTCCCCATAAATGAACATATCTGCTGAGTTCCATAATTTTCTTTTATATTCCTGGGGCAAAGGATGAAACCACAGTCCAATATACAAATGAGGCCTTTTCTATCAGACACATCAAGGACAAAGAAAGCACTACATGCATTGACTCTATGCACAGACTAAAGCATGACTGCAGCGTGCCTAAGTGTAGTTGATATGGCTGTAACCCATCTTGTCAGGGCACTGGCACCCATGAAACCCTAGGAGCATGCAGAAACCTATTTGAGACCTGCAATACTTAAGAATAAAGCTGTACATTTAGTACTTGAGTAGAATCATAGAATCATAGAATCATAGAATGGTTTAGGTTGGAAGGGACCTTGAAGATCATCGAGTTCCAACCCCCCTGCCACAGGCAGGGATACCTCTCACTAGACCAGGTTGCCCAAGGCCACGTCCAGCCTGGCCTTGAACACCTCCAGGGATGGGGCTTCAACAACCTCTCTGGGCAACCTGTTCCAGTGCCTCACCACCCTTAAAGTGAAAAACTTCTTCCTAATGTTTAATCTAAACCTGCCCTCTTCCAGCTTAAAGCCGTTCCCCCTCGTCCTATCACTACATGCCCTAGTAAAAAGTCCTTCCCCAGCTCTCCTGTAGGCCCCCTTTAGGTACTGGAAGGCCGCAATAAGATCTCCCCGGAGCCTTCTCTTCTCCAGGCTGAACAGCCCCAACTCTCTCAGCCTCTCCTCACAGGAGAGGTGCTCCAGCCCTCTGATCATCCTCGTGAGTAACTGAAGTCAGCTCAGCTATACCACTAATTTAATACAAATTCAGCTTCTTTGTTGAACTGGAGGTGTGTCTGTCTGGAAGCTCTACATTGGTACATACAAGCCATGTGACTATTTGGTTTACATTTCAAATCCATTCAAGTTATCTGCATATCATACTAGTTAAAACCAACATTTTTAAAGTCACCAGAGTTGTTTTCTAATCTATAATGTAAATAAGAGGTTTTGCTTTCTGAAAAGGCTAGGGGGCATATTTGTAACTCACTGCCAATCAGACCTTCCAGGATCCTGGGCCATTTCAGCACACTGTGTGTAACAAGAAATTGCATTTATCACAGCTATGTAATATTCAGATTCTTTCAGGCCTTGACAGAAGCCATACTATGTCAGATTTATTTGTCAACAAGGTCACTCTTTCCCCAGATCAGCATAAACGTTTTTGCTTTGGTTCTAGAATTGTCACCTGCAAACTCAAGCTGACATTTACCAACAACCCTTGTTGCTTTCAACTGATTCAGGGCCAAAGTAATATGATAAATTCATCAGCTTCAGTGCCGTTCCGTGGTGATGAACTTGAATCCAACTTCCTATATTTAATATGATTTTAACATGAAGGACTAGTGGATTGCAAGAAATCTCTAAGAGTAAACTGTATTTCAAATTTCCTACTTGTATTTAATGAGTTCTAGCACTGTATTTTAAGATGGCACTATATTTAGGCTGTGGTATTGCATCCATAAATATAATGTCGTGTCAATAAATATTTCTCTGTTGACATGCAATGCAGAATTCTCATCGCAACCATACATCACACTTTTTGTCAACCTATCAGTCTGTCTGACTACAAGTTAATACATCTGTTTCTGCTTGTGTTTTTAATGTTAGAAAAGTCTAACTTGGGCTTTGCTTATTCTGCAGGAAATCTCTGAATCTTTCTGAAAATTTTCACAAATAAACTTTTCTCTAGAGTATCTATTAGCTATTGATATTTAATATATGAAAATTGAAAATAGAGTAACTCCAATTACGCCTTTTTTCTTCTTTCTTCTCAGTTTAACAACTCCCCTTTTCCTGCACCATTTTGTCATTCGTTCTCCCGCAGCCATTAACCATTCTACATCAAATGCTTCAACCCTTGTTGTGAAAAGAACAAGAACTATCCCAGATTAGAGCACACCAAGTTTCAAGTCTTCCTCATATATTGCAGAGAAAACGGGCAACAGAAGAATAGAGAACATAAATCTCAATTTTTTTAGCTCCTTAAGATACGTTTGCAAAATAACTGCCACATTTTGACCAGCAACAAATGAAGGTAGGTCTGCAGAAGCAGGCTGCAGCCATAAGGAAGAACAGTGACTCCTACAGTGATTGGCACACGCCTGCACCTGCGCACTCTGCTAACAACCTCACCATGCACGAGCCTCCCTTGTCAAAAAAAGCACAAAGACACAGCAACACAGCAAATGACCTTGTCATTTCAAAAACTCTCCTCAAATTTCACTGGTTTTCATACCTTTCATATAACAATTAATATCAAATAATTCTTTACCCATCCTCATGAGGACAATTCTCCAACCCCGTATAGTATTCCTATTATTGTCTCACTAACAGTAAATGCAGTCTCATTAAGAAGTCTAGCAAGATAAACAATGATGGCACTTGTATGTACCAGTGTATAACTTTCACCTCCACACCTCCAGTTGATGATGATTCTATAATGATTTTATAATTGTGAATCATAGATCCTTGAAAATGAATCCATTTTGCTTTAAAAAACCAAAAAAAACCAACAAAAAAACCAAAAAAAAAACCCCAAAACCACACCCCCCCAAAACAAACAAACAAACAACAAAAAAAAAACAACCCCAAAAAAACCCACCGAAAAAACAAAAACACAACACCACAGAAAAACCCAAACCAAAAAAAATTCTCAAAAATTTCAGGAAAATGTGTAAATGCCAATATTTTGGACTAATTTCTTGACTGCTGTTCTTCCAAAAGCATCTTTCTTTAGGGAGGATTTGCCCTTTAATGCTTAAAGTGTATTCTTTTTTTAACTCAGAAAGGCTGCTTCCCAATCCTCCTTGAATGCAATTTTCCAACTAGCTTTCCCACCTAGTAGAGAATATCTAACACCATTCCACAGGCCCGATTCAAGGCCAGTGAAGTCAATACATAGCCACTGTTTTTAATGACCAGAGGCCCCTCTCCTTTGCAAGTCAGA
The DNA here is from genome assembly GCA_017639485.1 of Pluvialis apricaria. Classification (NCBI taxonomy): domain Eukaryota; kingdom Metazoa; phylum Chordata; class Aves; order Charadriiformes; family Charadriidae; genus Pluvialis; species Pluvialis apricaria. The sequence continues at coordinate 101,235,076 of CM030007.1, read as the reverse complement.
GCATTTTACTGTACAAGAAGGTATCCAGACAGGGAGAATTAAAAATCAATCATCTGCTGAGACTAGACCAGATTCCAGACTGCAGTCTTTTAAGTTTTTTTTGTGACTGTGTGCAGGTTTTGTAGATGAAATGCCACAAGAAGAGGGTCTGATTGCAGTGACCTCATTATTGCTATAAAGATCCTTCAGTGGACAGTAAATGTGATGAGCTGCTAAATAATTGATTATTTCAAGAACTTAATGTTGAGTGCTTTTCACGCATCAGTACAACATACTATTTTATAGGTGTTGGTGTGTCAGCAAAACTCTGAACCACTCACCTACAGTTCTCGCTGAGTAGAAAAAAAGGAAAGAAGTGGGAGTCGGAGGCAGTTCCCTTGAAAGCTGAAAAGCAGGATTTGCCATCAGCTTCTTCAAAACTGAACTGCAGTAAAGTTTTGATTCAGCTCTTTGCACTTAAATGCAAACTTCTAATATCAGTATTGCTGAGGAGGAGATGTTATTTGTTTATGGCAATAAAGCAGCAAATTCTCATATGCTTGGAAGCTTTTAATGGAAATTTTCCCAGCAGGTAGAAATTTTTACTCCACCCACACACAGCATATTGCTCTGTGGCAACAGCTATTGCTCCCAGCCATGGGAGGGGATAATGCAACATATCTTAAGTTTCTTCTTCTCAGATGACCTTGTATAAATAAAGGTCAAGAGAGGTGCCCAAAGTGTTAGGGAACAGGGCAGAAAGATTCCACAGTATGAAATTAGAGGTGGAAACGCTCCATTTAAGTAAGCACTTCTTAGATCCTTAGAGCTGTGCCCGGCTTTGGGCTCCCCAGTACCAGGATGATATTGACATATTGGAGTGAGCCCAGTGGAGGCTAAGGGGCTGGAAAATACGGTGCATGAGGAAAGGCTGAAAGAAGTGGAGCCATTCAGCTTGGAGAAGAAAAGGTGAAAGGAAGATCTCATAGCTGTCTGGACCTCTCTGATCAGAGAATACACAGACACTGGAGCTACAAGTTTTTGGAGGTGTCCAGTGATAGGAAAATTATTTTTTTTCGGCATGAGGATGATTAAATACCAGAACAGAGTCCCAGAGAAGTGGCGGGACCTCTGTCCTTGGCGGTGTTCAAGTTTTGACTAGTCATGGCCCTGAGAAACCTGATCTAATTAGACCTTTTCTGAACAGGGAGTTGAATTGGGTTAGCTTCTGGAGGAACCCTTCAACAAAATTTATGATTATGAGACATAAGAAGGAGGGAAAGACTTGGCATCTCTAACCTAATTTCCAAACTAATACAAAACATTACCCATTTTAAATATATGCGCTGTGTCACTAAGAAAAATTCTGGTTCAAAGTTCAAATCTGTTACGAACATTAGCATTCCTAATAGGGACTAAAACATAAAACTATCTTGAGGATTTAAAACAAATAAACAGAAATTCAAATAAAATCTGAATAGGAAAATAGGGAATAAATAAATAATTGACTTACTTGGTCTTTTTTTCCCTATCCTTGGCCATGTTTACTTTTACCAGATCTAAGGGAAATGCTCCCCTCCTCTGGAATAAGCTTTTTTTCCCTAAAATGCCGTCATATCTGGAAGGCATTTAGAAACAAGCTTGACATTCCGAAACCATATGCATTCACAAGTGAAAGAGAAAAAAAATAACAGTGACAACCAAGCTGTGAATAGCTATTAACATCTTTGGAGATTGTGATCTGTCTACAGATGAGTCAGAAGGAGAATACGTTTTGTGTTTCAGTTATTTAGTTGTTCTTAATTTTCCACAGTTCTGGCAGTGTTTCATCCGAGTGATATCACTTGACTCTGAATAAACTAAAGATTGTAATTTGTACCTGTAACAAAATTCATTGGTTTGGGCTCCCATTAAAACATAACATTTAAAACAAAAATCCGTACAGGCTGTGAGTTGGGGTTTTTCAGCCTGGAAAAGGGACACCTTATAGCAGCTTTCCAGTATCTGAAGGGGGCCTGCAAGAAGGCTGGAGAGGGACTTTTTACAAGGGCACATAGTGATAGGATGAGGGGTAATGACTTCAGACTGGAAGAGAGTAGATTTAGAATAGGTATTAGGGAAAAAAAATTCACTCTGAGGGTGGTGAGGCACTGGAACAAATTGCCCAGGGAAGTTTTGGATGACCCATCCCTGGAAGTGTTCAAGGCCAGGCTGGATGGGTCTTTGAGCAACCTGGTCTGGTGGGAGGTGTCCCTGCCCATGGCAGGGGGGTTGGAACTAGGTGATCTTTAAGGCCCCTTCCAACCTAAACCATTCTATGATTCTATGACTCTGTGGATGCATGAGGATATCCATTTAGAATCTAATAAAAGTGTCTAAGAGATCCAGGTACAAAACTCAACCTTGGTGTAAATAAATTATCAAAGTTTACATGACAAATTTACTCAAATGAATCATTTGCCTTTTGTCGTGGTTTAGGCCAAATCGGCTACTGTGGACATGGGGCAGCCCAGATGGGACCAACAGATGCTCCCCTCTACCCCTCTTCTAAGAGAGAGGCAGAGGACGGAAAAAGAGACATGAGTTTAGAAGGAACTAAACTACTTTAATTAAATATTAATAATAAAATAAAAAGGAAATAATGAAATATATACAAAACTGTATCGAGCTCCCAGGATGACAATCACATCACCGGCTGGCACTGGGGAAGTCCCAGGCTGGACTCAGTGATGGACGGGAACTGGATTCCGGATCCGGATTCAGGATTGGGACCAAAGGCAGACGAACAGACAGAGTTCTCGGATGTCGGCCACTGAAGGAAGAGAGCTGACCCTTTGATCCCTCAGCTTTTATACTGAGCATGAGGCAGATGGGAGGGAATACCCTGTTGGTCAGTTTTGGGTCACTTGTCCTGTCCGCTCCTCCCCGCAGGTGGGACCCCACTGCGCTTTTCCGCTTCCGACCCTCCAATGGGGCAAATAACAAAGTTGGTTGGCCCTGGGTGTTACAGCAATAAGTATAAATGAGACCCCCTCTGCATGCTATACCTTGGTATCAACTATAAACATAAGTCTTTGCACTCTGAGAGAGCAAACATTGTCTGAACAATATGCTGTTAATTTCAGTAGTTGGAAGAGGCGCAGCTAAGAAGCAAAGTTACTGAACGAAATTGGTCCTGTTTTACCTCAAACCAGGACACCTTTTTAATACTCCCTCCTGTCTAGTTTCTTTGACTCTCATTCACCTGACATCCATATTTATTTAATATGACTGGGTGGCCCAAAATGATAGTTACTCTGACAACCAAAGAAAATTAGAACAGCATGACATCAGCAATAAGAACAGAATGCAGGAACAAAGAGACTAAAATGGAAGAGCATGAGATTTGGCCCAACTGAATTTTTCTTCTTCTCTGATTCTCTCTCTCTCTTATTTTTTCACTATAATACATGCCTCTCACATATTGTCTTCATAAGTTCTGAAGTACTAGATAACTCCAAGACGACTGAATATTTGTGTATATGCAACAAGAAAACAAGAAAATATTTGGCAATCCTTTTTTTTTAAAATTTTTCTGTGTGCTGTGTCCATGTCCTTACTAATATGCAAACAAGTATGTAGCAGCAATGCCACAAGGCAAAAAAAAAAATGCTCTTAGGATGTTGAAACAGAACAATAGCTGCTCTACAAATAGAAAAATTCACTGTGAAACAAAAAATATTTTGCAATACAGTTGCTTCTGGATTACTATTTACAATTATCCCCTTGTCACTGAAAATAAGTGTTTCCTATTATAGTGGCAAAAGCCTCCAATACTCGATATGTACTGAGTATTCTGTAATATGGGGGCAAACAGAGCAATTCCTATGACTGCTCATCCACGGGAGCAAGGTGTCAGCAGGTCAGATAGAGATCCCATTGTTTGTGCAACTGATATTCTCCTCTGCTTCCATCCAGGCGATGTGGAAGTAGAGGGAAAAACACATGACCTGGATACAGAGGTCTAAAGAACAGAAGGAATCATAGCAGGTGAATCACACTAAGGGCACAAGCAAAAAGAAAAAGGACAAAATGTGGCAAAATCAGAAAAGAAAAAGTGATGGAAAAGGTCTAGAACCGGTGCAGAAAGGTCTTTCTCTAAGCTTGAATGTACCTTGGGATTCCTCTCTGAAACCATCGGTACACAGAATTTTCTTAAAATCCAGCTAGTTGCTGAAGCCCTATAAAGAAAAACACCCTTTTGCCACCACCCTTTCTCACCTAAGTCCTTCAAAGACAATGTTGTTGTGCAGCTAGATGTCCAAAACCCAATTGATAACTCATATGAGACCTAAAGTGGTGCATATGGTAAAGATATTATTTAACCATTCTTTTCTGTTTAGGAAAATGCACTTAAAAATTTATATTGACATTTTATATGGGTTACGAAAACAAGCAGGCAACCAGAAGCTGGACAATACCAAAGATGAAACAGCTGGTGTGATCTTGTTCTTTCCCTTTTCCTCACGTCCTCAAGTTCTTCATCACCATTAAATGCTGCTACGCTTACATCCTGTCTTTGCCTTAAGCAATCTCCTTTTCATTGCACAGCAGGAATGGCAGCAGCAGCTCTAGGCAAGACTGCAAATGGATATCGCTGGATCTAAGAATCATTAGCTGAAAAGCAATAGGGCACGTATTGTCTCTTGGAAGGGCAGTTGCCAAAGTTGTAGGAAGGGAAGACATAACCAGAAAGCAAAAGCCAGGGGCAATCTATAGCAAACTTGCGGCAATGCCTTATTATGACCATATCAGTGGTCTTCTCTGACACCTCTAACAAGTTACAGGGAAATACCTGTGAGCATTGGCTGTAGGGTGTGTCATTGCAAAGGCTTAGTGTGGTTGAGGCATGTTCAGTGCAAACAGAAGGTTCCCATTTTCTCTTAACAGAAAGGATGTAACAAGCTCCTTGGAATGTAATATGTACTGCAAATGGCAAGTTTTACAAATTACAGCTCAGCCAGTTTTAAACAGCCTTTCATTAAGACATCAGAAAGATCCTCTCTGGTTTCAGGACTATCTCCTTGCTCTGCTACGAACATGAGGACATACCAAATATCCAAAACACGTTTAGATCTTTGTATACGTGACAGAAGTTAGGTAACCTTGCAACACCCTGTTTTCCTGGAGACTGCATAAGCAAGTAACCGAACTGCACACTTGGTGGGATTTCCAGGAAATCACTGGACATCACATTTCACAGAGCAACAAAAGTTCTTCAGTACTTCAGCTCTTCAATATTCATGTATTTCCCTCCATCACCTCTGATTTTCTATACCTGTTAGTGGCATCACGCATTTGGAAGGAGCTGGTCTGTGAATCCTGAGAACGTATGCCTCATCTAAATGCAAAAAAGGACGTTCAATTTTTTTCTTTCTTTAATGTTAATTGCACTGATTGATATGACAGGGGTCTTCATGCATTGTACTTTCTTTACTACCTCCTAATGCTCCTAATGGAGCAGTGGAACTCCATTTAAAAAAGTCCTGAGATAAGACCTCAGTAATGTTGTAGAAAACAAAAACCCTGCAAATAACATCCTAGCTTTGGGGAAAATTTGGTGGTCATTTTTTATTTCAGTGCAACTACTTTTTCAATCTCGTTCAGTCATTCCTGCTAGTAATGATTATTTTGCTATATTCCATCTCTTGTCAATGTGAAACGTAAAATAGGTTGACTCTCATCTTTATGCAGAAATCCTGGATACTAAGTAAAGCAAATAACTTCCTTACTATTACAAATAATATCAGGTATTATCAGTAATATGAAATAATCAACAAAATTTAAAAAGTAAGATTTTTTTTCTCCAGAAAGATATTTTTCCATCTTATCTTATATATGAACTTATGTATATGCATACTGTATATGTCTAGGATTCTTTCATTTGATGGGTTCACTGAAAACTCAGTGATTTCGGGCAAAGATCCAGAAAATCAGAAATTAATATACATACTTATCTGAGAATACATACAACATTTTGCTATTGCAAAAGAATCTTTAATGCCCTTTATATCCCTCTTTTTCCATGTCCTTTATTATTTAAATTTGTTGCCTAAATGCTCTACATTTTTTAGCATTTCATTTTATCTTGTGTTGAGGTGATTCCATGAAGATCCTGAAATTCTTAATTCCATCCTCTTAAATAATCAATAAGGACAACTTAGTCAATCTTTTTGAAGACCAAGAGGTATCTGTGTTTTCCAGTTGACTGTACAGGCAAATGGTCTGAATGTCAAATACTTAACTCTGAATGAGACAGAACACTTCCGAAAAAAAGCAGCTCTGAAAACTTAACAGGAAAATTCCTTATCCCTCTTGAAAAGTAGCTGAAAACTAATCAGATTACCGCCATACTCCAACAGTCTTTTGGAACGCTGAAGACATTTTTGGCCATGAATGTCTATTCTACATTACTGCTACAGGTACTGAAATGCTGTTATCAGGTAATGTGTAGACATGCCAGGAATCAAATTGTATCTAAAATTGCAACAATTTAGGGACAAGGTCAAAGTTGCATCTCAAGCTTAGGTGGTCCACCAGGCTACTGTGATTAAGTATAACAATATTTAGGGTGATTCGTACATAAAAAGAAACATTTTCAAACAGGGCTTAAAATAAGCATGAAATTAAGGTATCTTGCTATGGTAATGATGAGTTGGCAGATATGTAAATCTCAGGAATACAAACAGACAAAATTATATCAACCCACAAAGAATGTTGAAAAAAAAGCATATGTAGTCTCATTCCTGCAATATCCTCCTGGGACCAAATGAGTTTATGGGTTTAGTATAGCAGGGTTTAAAGAAAGACAGGATGTCAGAAATGATGGAAGAATATATTTGCTGGAAAAAAAACACACACAAAACAAAACCAAAACCAACTAAACAAAAAAATCAAAACCCCAATAAAAAACAACCAAGCAGAAACTACAAGTAAAAATGCTGTTGTCTGATATTTGGAAGTGGAAGAGATCTCTGTCCTTCCTAAATTTTCAAGGTTCTCCTCCTTTACTGCCTTTTCACCGAGCAGGAACATTTGGCTTTACAGAGCAGAACTAGGAACTGAAAAGACATTCAAATATTTGTCCTTTTTGTTTCTTTGACTTTTGCGGACTGGATATCTTAATTCTGACTGCAGAGAATCACCCTAAAAAAGAATTATTTGGTATATAAAAGGTATTACAAATCAAAGAGTAATGACTCTTAGAATCAAATTTTCAAACGCAGGCACCTACACTGTGCATATAAAATGTTTCTGTACCTGATTTGATAGGAATACTTTAGAAACCCGTTTGAAAATATGATCCTGACTAAAAGCTAGATGAAAAGCTGGCTCTGCAAACTGATAGAAGAGAAGTTTTTTAGTTACCACACCCCCGAGAAGCTCCAATACCGGACTGCTGCTCTGAAAGCTAATGGCCCAAAGCTCATTCAACTCAATGGGAGACTTTTCAACAGCTCCATTAGATTATTGGATTGGGTTCAAAAAGCTTAATTTAAAGGTCTTTCATGACAGAATTTCACTCTAGTGACAGCATTATCCCAAATTCTGCTGTACCCAAATGCAACAACCCAATATTCATTTAAGCATCTGAGTTGATGTTAACTGCTACAAATTTCAATGCCAGAATAAAGGGATTGTCCCACCTGGCAAATGCTGATTATTATGCTATTCTCACCCCGAAAGAAAAGCTCTATATATAGAAAGGCAAAACAGTTCTTTTCACAATGATTATTGAGTCACAGTAATTATGTTTCATATGGGAAATATTTAATATCTAATTCAGTATGTGAACAATTATGTACACCATGCCCATTATTAGTTAGCATGTTCATCAGTTAGGATGTGCTCCTGATGTCACACAGTTAATGTAGACATATATATATAACCAAAACCATGAAATTAACAAAAAGTAGCCCACTTCTGACTGTAAGCAAAACACAGAATTTCCAGCTCACAGGAAATTACCACATTCTGGCATCTGTTAATGTTTTATAGGGGCTAAATCTGACACATCAATGTTCTTCATTGAACAGGTATTCATTTAAAAAGGCTCCAGATTCTGAAATATGTCACTTTAAGGTCCCAATGAAAATGAAACATTTCAGCATTCCCAAAACCCTTTTTTTTTTTTTTGGAATGACACTAAACTCCTGTTTTCTGTCCATTCAAAAATAAGCATAGGTATTATGGAAGCTGAGGTTTGGATCACCATTTTGACCTACAGAACAACTCCTTGAAGATTTGCACTTCCCAGGGGTAATGTAACTATGCTTCTAGCAGGGCCCACATGTCGCCTTGTGGGAACTGAAATTTGAGAGCTGAATGGTATTATTATTTCCTGTGCAGAACTTTCTAATCCAGCTGTATCTGCTGTAATCCAAACAGCTGACCAAAATAAATCTCTGCTGTCTTCTGAGAAATATGTTTCTCAAACAAGCCTGGCCTATGGGGAAGCATCCAAGCTGTAACTCCAACAAGGCAGTGCAGAACTAGGGAACTGTGCTTTGCTTAGCTGCTTTGAAACAAAATATTTGTGGGAAAATAATAGAATTGAACTGAAAATCATTTCAGTGGAACCAGCCTCAAAAGTCAAATCTGTACACAGAGAATTGTGGTGGTGGGGGATCCTAAGATTTGCTGACATGCCATATCCATGATTTAGTCCAACAGTTACAACCATAATCATACCTCTAGGCTGTGGCAGACCATGCTGTGCAGCTGAGAAATGCAAAAAATGAGAGAAAGCTCATCTTTATATTTCCTTTCTTTGGGCCAGTTTGCCAGTGTAAGTTAGATCATTCCCTGATGACAGATGGCTATAACCCCTGCAGGGCCATGAACCCTAGCCAAAAGTTCACGAAAGTCCACATGAGGGTTTGCACTGATATTGCATGCTTTTGGTTTGGGCAGCTAAACTCCAGAGAGAGACGGAGGGTGAAAGTGTTTGAAAGTAGCTTAAAAGAGTTCCAGGTTGCAGAACTGCCTTCTCTAGTAGAGATACAAAGCACTGACCCTGCCTCTCAAAATCCAGTCTTAACATGAGCTCTGGCAATTTAGAAGAATTACAGGAAACAATGAAGGAGGAAGATGGGCAAAGGAGAATGCATTTATTTCTACAGACTACAGATTTCCACCCTGCAACCAAGTCTAGACATACACATCAACTGTATCTAAAATACATCTCTCTGGTATCTTACCAGGAGATGCTCTTTCCATCTTGTTATGTTCTACATCCTGTTCAGCTTAGTTCTAGCAGTTTACAGTAGAAATGATTAAAAGTAGGAAAAATTAAAGTTTGGGGTAGCAGAAGTAGATTGCCTAGATTTGGGACACACCTATCATGAAACAGAAACAGAAAGAAGTCTGCGAGTTGGATTAATGTTAAATACCCGGTCAATTCATTGTTCCTGAAGTCTGTGGTCATTTTACTGCTACTTTTTCTAGAAATTTTTATCCAGTGGTAGTACTTGTAATCTAACACTGACACCACGGCCACATCTGGCAATGCTGCCTGGCCAAAATCAACAGCCACACAGAAATACACCTCTAAAGAAAACAGTTACAGCAATGCATGGCAAAAATACCACTGCAGCTAGGCAAGTAGGAAATACCTACGGTAATGATTTGGATCAACTATTTCTCTTGAGTATCTTGCAACCGTATACCACCTATACTACACAGGTCAATAACTAGACGGTGCTGTGAGGAATTGTCTTAAAACCTTTAAAAGAAGAAAATACATAATTTCATTATTTTAAAAGATATGTATATCAAAAGCAGCAGCTCAACCGAATATGCAACGTAAACCTAATAGAAGGAAATCTCCTGGTGTTGAACACTCAGTGCAACACTGATAATAATTCTTGTCTTTTTAATATCGTACACTCACATAAACACAGCATGTTCTCAGCCAAGTACAGAAGTAAGTTGAGTATAAAAGTACATCTGATTTCTTAATAAATTAGAAGAATAAGGAACTCTTTAGGAAAAAAAATCAACAGAAAAAAGACCTTGCAGTCACTCTTAGATGTCAAATACCATTAAATACAACTTTGTCTGTTGCTAGAGAAGATAAAAGCTGTATTTAAAAGCCTTGCCAAAAATGTCCTTTTCAGTACTAATTAGCATCAATGGTCAAAGCCGCTAGAGCAAAAGAAGAACAGAGAGAGGGAGGACAAGAGAAATAAGTACCATCACTGACACTAACAGGATTTTTTTAAGCTTTGTCTCATGATACATTAAAGGATATTTTTCTTTTAATATAATGTCCTAAGCTTACAAGCACTATGAGCAGATGCCCTTCTCAATCTGCTCTAAAATCATATCCTATAGCACACAAAGGAAAGCCATGGCAGAAACTGCCTCTTCCTAGAGTTTCCCCAGACAAGAAATTAGCAGTTCTATAGCATAAAATGAAGCAGAAACCTTCTTGTCATGTTTGAGAGCACTTCTGGTTCCTACTTCAAACTGTTCAGCCCATGCCCCACATTACAGGCAAAAGATTAAAGTACAGTTAAAGAGCCTTGCAAAGAGAATGAGTCCACATAACTGTGTGGCTTTTGTCTTCATGATTTTTACAGTCATGTGAGTTTTACAGATTCACAAAATGGGAAATCTTACTGTTGCAGCAATCACATTCATTGGGAATTGCAATGCATATATTTTTGTTTGCTTGCTTCCTTTTTCCAGCTTTGACTGCAAAACAGACCCTTGTTAACAGGTGAAAGCATTAGAGTTCAAGAGGTGCAGGTGTTTCTCATGTTTCAGAGTGGAAAGCAGGTTATCAGGTCTGTTCTACCATGTTGCTGAAACCAACTTGATCTTAATCTTTCGGAAGTGCTGGTGGCCAGCCTGTGCACTTGTCTTCCTTTTCCCTGCTGTCTTCAAAGCACCTGGCACAGCTTCAAAAAAAAAAAAAGGAAACAAAAAAACCCCAAACCACCAAACCAAAAAAAACCCCAAACCTTTCCACTTGCATCATCACCCACATTTCACTTTCGTTTCTTTCCATGGTTTAGTTTCTTCCAAAAATACAGGGCCTGCTAACTTCTCATTCACACAGAGTTAAGTCTGTAGCAATTGTGGAAGCAGTGTAGTTATATGGGTATAATAAGACATGAGAATTCCTGTATTTCATAATTACTGCTAAGTCAAAATATGGGTCAGAGCCTAAAAACTGATTAGCCCCTTGAGCTTCTCATGTCCCTTCTCGTCATGAGTGACATGACAGGGGAAGAAGAATAAACAAGCCTTCCCCCTCACACTCAACACTCGGGCAGCCTGGGGCACTGAAACCCTCTATGCATAGACTAGAAACAGCATTGGCAATATAGCTACACCAGCTTTCCAAATCTAACCTGTCATTATGTTTCAGTCCTTTTTATGAGGGGATCCTCTTTCACATTCCTTTCAGACTGACTTCATGCCCCAAATTCTCTGAATTGGTGCTGAATGCCTGAACCAAACTTCCCAAAGATGAAAGCCTAGTTTGTCTTCAGCATCCTGCCAGTGTTTGATATTGTTACTCGAAGTATCCTCAAGAGTATAAGCCATGTTGAGATATAGGCATCCTGTCATTATGGACTTTTTAGACAGCATTTTAGACTGCTTACCTAGTACTGAACAGACTAAAATGGTTTTGCTCCCTATCATTCTTGCATGAGAATCAGTGAGTTAATGATGAATGTCCAGATGTCCAGATGTCCAGGTGTCCATGTCAACTACTGAGTCGCATTGTGTTCGGTATTTCAACCGCATGGATGTTCATGCAAATAAAAAAGTGTTTTTCCTTGTATTCTGAAACCGATTGTTCCAAAGGTTCAAGGGACTGTTTTTAAGAAATGACCTTCAGGCTATGCAGTGCAATAAAGCCAGTTGCTTTTGAGGTCTAGACTGAGTCATCTAGCAAGCCACCAACTGGACAGCTCAGGTCTATATTAAAATATGTCTAATAGCTGACAGATAGGGTACATTTTACAATAATGGTGACAATCCTGAGTATGACAATCCATAGCTTCACAGGCTAATTTCTAGAATAACCACCAGGGTATCTTTTGTGAAGAGAAGACTAAAGAGAGCCTTGTATTTTACCTCATCTGTACATTCATTCAAAGAAAAACAAAATAACCTGAAAGTGAAAACACTCCTACATTTTTTCAGTTCTGAACTACAGGTAGAACATTTATCTAGGATATTGAAATGTTACATCAAAATATGTTTCTGAAGAGTGTGGTGTGTGCTTACACGCACCTACTACACGTCCTAATTAAATATTCCACTCAACACTAGATATGAAAATTAAAATGCTAAGAAAGAAAATTAGGGTTGTTTTGTTAAGAGAGAGGAAAAAGTGATTTTTACCCCAAAACAAAAAATTGCCACTTGAACAAAAGTTTATGGTATTGTTTATTTCATTTATTTTAAGTAATTGAGCTCTGCAACTGGTATGACAGGAAATTATATTATTGCTTGATGTTAATTTTCTCTTAATTATTAAAATCATTCCATTGGGCATCCCCTCCTTGCCCCAGGAGGCATTCAAGGAATTCAAACTGCTTTTAAGCAAAGAGAATGCCCCATCCTGATCTCCATGGAAATCAAGCTGGCTCATACTTCTCTATGGGAACCAGAGCCTCACATTGCTGAAGGCTGGTCAGTATAAGTAAGTCCAACCCACATGGGATAAGGAGGAAATTAAGGCCATCAAAGAATATCCAGTTCTTTCTCTGTAAATGTATTTTGCTTCACATCTGAAGTTGTGACTAGGAAGGGCTTGATGCAACACAAAAGGAAGAAATAGGAAGGCAACACGAGATTTTTCTTTCCAGCATGTTTCATGCAGTCTCAGAAATGTTTTTTGACAGCACCTCATGCGTTGAAGAGGAATTCTTCAATGTGCAATCAGCAAGGGGGTCTCTGTAGATGCAGGTTGGCATATGGTATCTCAAATTTCTCGGTGACAAGTGGCATGTTAGCAGAGCAACAGAGTAGCAGGGAAAAAGACGTTTTGCTAATCACTCCCTGTTGCCCACACCCTCAGGCAGAATCATATTGCTTTATGCAGATGAGCTCATAACAGTTTCTTCAATTTAGCTTTTATATAAAAAAGTGCCAGCTCCTAACGCTATGTCAACAGGCACCCGAGGGCCTTCCACTTTACATTGCAAGTGTATTACTATTTAAAGATGAGCTTTTAGCTTAACATCATTGCTTGCCTTCAGAGTTTAATTACCGCCCTCCCCATGAGGCCCAATGAGCCATCCACTCCTCCCACGGGAGTTCTGCCTGGCAATGATCTTTAACTAAATAAGTAAATGCCAAATAAGCACTTCTTAAAGATGCAGTGTCTTGTTTTCTGCCCGACTTTGAAGCCTGCAGAAGCCAGGGTCTGATTTGCATCTCACTGGCAGCAAACCATATTGAATTTAGAGATCTCAGTTATAAATCTCATCTCTGATATAAACTAGAAAGGGGATTTAAAAGACGGAAAACTTTTTTCCTTTGCTGTTTCTTGTGCTCAATTATCCTACATCATTACCTATAGGCAGACATAAATCACTGAAACAAGAGCCTCTTGTACCCAGTTACACGATCTGTGTCTTACACAGCTACAGCACTCTAGACAGCCTGCATTTGCTATGATACTCCTCCAAATTAGCTTCCCATATTTCTTTCCACCACCTCTGCGTGTAATAGAATAGCAGCATTACAAAACAATTCATTCCCTTGAAATAAATATCCGAGACTTAAAACAGGTCAACATAGACACACTTAATTCTGTAACAAGTCAAGCTACTGGGCAAGACACAGAGGTAACAGACTCAATAGCATCCATAGAAACAGGATTTAAACACATTTTTCTTTTAAAGAAGGAAATAACAAAAATTGACACAACCAGATATTATTTCTGAGAGATGACAGCATTACAAAGCAGCTACACACCAAAAAGATGATCCTAGTTCTTGGAGTCCTATACCCAAATACACAGTGGCACCCAGAATACAAAAAAATAAGCCAGTGAGAGATGATTAAACAATAATCTAGGACCCAACAGATATCCTTGCAACTGCCAGTCACTCAGCAAACCAATAAACAGGGAGGAAATACAGCACTGCAAAACAGCAAAGAGCTGTTGGAAACACTGTGAAGGAGACATGAGGTATACTCTCCTTGCACCAGCTACACTTCAAAGCAGAATACACAGCTGTGACCAAGCTGGAAAGGAACAGACTAGATGATGTGCTTCACCTTGCTTCTCTGCTAACAGGAAAATAACTCACTTTTGGCATGTCCTACTGGAGTAGTCATCGCAGCACTTTGTTATTTCAGAAGGCCCAGACATTGGCTGTGGTTTCTATGGTACTAATCAGCACACTTTGCAAATGATATTGTCAATGTCCCTCTGGGATTTGTGCCTGGCTTCAGAAACAAAATCCAGGCTCTGTCGTCAAGAGTGGCTTTAAAGAAAAGCTGGTCTGAACTTAAAATGAAACTTTTCAGCATATAATTATATAAGCATAATGAGTTTTTTTGTAACAATTGCAAGAAAGCACTTTCTTCCACTGTGTTACAGAATATAAAATCTCTAATCACAATGTTCTGGACTAAATAAAAGTATTTTCATTTAACATAGAGAGGGGAAAATACTGTTTTGTTCGTGCATCAGGTTGGAAAAACATGCAAGCTTCCGAGAAAACAGAGCTCACAACAGATTCACCATCTTCAGAAGAATGCAGAAAGCTGCAGTTTCTTGCAGGCTCCCTATAAATTATGTGGTTATTATAGTAGTACACCTCTGGCAGCATTTTGTTGCAATGTTAATTTTCCTTTCTTATTCTCTGTTATTTGTGTTTATAAGGAAATTTATCAAGCACCAAAAACCAGGAAAGTCCTTAAAATAGTTACTAGCTTTCTGGAGGTGTGAACTGTAGTTGAATGAAAATGGTTCTTCCTCATCTTTAAGCTTTTATTTTTATACTGTGTTCCTCACCAGTTCACTTAAGTGTTTTACAAACATTACCATTCCTTCCTTTTAAAACACTAACTAAAATGAAAACTAAGCACACATTTCTTCACCTGTCAACTCCCGGGCATGTTGCAGGGTTTGTTTAGTTACTGTGGCAAAGCAAAGCCAGGCAAGTGATTTGCATTTTCCTTAGGCAAAATCATTCATGATAATTGCAATGGAAGGACATGCTATCTCTTTTTGTATGCAGTTTTAACTCTGAATCACCTTTTTGAACTAACATAAATGTACAGGAATTATATCCAAATACAGACTCTGCCCATTCCCTTGAGAAGATTCTTCACTGGCTTAACCAGATTTGGAGAATGGCATCACAACGGGTTCTCTGCTGCCAGCATACTTATTTGAACAAGACAGCTAATACTGACAAAGATATCCAGGTACGTGGATCCTGGACACAGAGCAGCCATTGCTTCTGTCCTCCATGGCATGCAGCTTTTGAATGCTGAATAAAAATAATAATAATTAAAAAGTTCCTCCTGAGCTGCGTATCATTTATGGCTTCTATTTGTTTGTATTACCAAAGGGACTAATTTATGCGGGTGTTATCTCTGTTGGCCTACCCATGGCTAAAAAGAGTGGCACCTCCTCTTTAAGCCTGCACTCTCACCACTGCAAGGGAGCAGGGTGACAGTGAAAGGCTGGAAAAAACCACTGGAAGTGAGGAGCAAATAGATGCTCAGGATCTGCTTGTGGGGACAGAAGTGAGAGAGAGCACTACTGCAGTGATTATGAAGGGAAAGGTGACTTTCCTCACTTTGCGTGTGTTCGTCCCTGGAGGTAAGGGCAGGAACACTGCAGCTAGCAGGAACGCCCAAAACAGCATGGAAGCCAGCAAGAAACATTGAGCCAGCCAACCTAGAAGGACAGTAAAGCAGAGAAAGACTGCCACAATGGATGACTGCTGCTGCAGAGCAGCAGTGAAAGCTTCCATATTTTCTGGACTTTAAGCACCTGTCAGTGTGGAGAGCTGCCAGGAGAGGGCAGGGAGCAGGGATCCTCCATCACAGCTTGTTCAAAGTGGTTTTGGCTGGGTTGCTGTTTATCTGCGGACTATCCTCTGCTGACTCCTTCCCTAAGCAACTTCCTGCTCCTCTCATCCAGAAGCAGTCAAAGGGCTAATTGGGTCTCACGTGTTATTAAATCACTGATTTTAAAGAATTTAGAATAGCATAAACAAAATTCCTCATATTTCAATGCTGCAATTTAATAAAGACAAGTAAATTCACATAAAATAATCCCTTAAATTTTGATATCCAAGCATTAAAAACCAGATCTTCAGTGAATATGAAACAACATTGCCGTGTTTACCTAAAAAAGCCTCACAACTTTGCTCCATCAAAAAAGATGGCCTGTAACACCTCTATCAAAGGGCAAGCGTATGTTTCACCAAAAGAATGTTTTGAATGTGAGAATTAATTCAGCATCAGCTTCCACCTTCTTAGGTGTTTTCTATATCCTTACATGGCACCCATCAGGCCCAAGCAAAATACAATCTCAGGCAAGTTGCATTGAACATGTATGCAATGTGTATGCAACGGCTTACTAATACAGCAGTGTTGGTGTGGTTCCGGCTGACATAAAAGCTCATGTCTTGCTAAAAGCTACAGAGGGCTTAAGAGTCAACACAGAAACTGTGACTGACAATGTACGGCTGCTGCAAAATATAGCCCCATCGGTCAGAAACCACACAGAGATGATTACTCACATATCTTTTAAAATGATCTGGCATGATATTCTCCCTGTGTTTATACAGTTATTTCATCAGGGACAGAAACTACCTATACTAAATTTGCAACTCTGGGACCATTTCCTGTTAGGAAAAAAATGCCACATTCCACTACTTCAAATTTTGCTAGATGTTATTCTAATAACAGTTCAACTAGCAGCTGAAAATTTGAATATTCACAGAGCATGCTAAGACCCAACATGAATAAAAATATAGGAAGGTGGTTGCTTGGACCCACATTTACTCCATTCCTCCTCCCTGCTAACCTGAGACACCTAAGGGTGCAGGGGGAAAGGACTGTCTATAGTTAGAGGAGCAAATAGCTAGGGAGTGGATTTCTTTAAACAGCTTAAAAGGTCTATCTTATAGACTCATGGCAAAGGTATATTTGAAACCTATCAGGAGTCCCCATTCTGCTTTGAAACAGTTAAAAGTATTACACAGCCTTAAGACTTATATGTTTGCTCATGACTGTGTTTTAAGACGAGAAAGACAGAATTTCCTAAAAAGATGTTGGCAGCTGAATCAGTCCCCAACATAAGAAGGACATGGACCTGCTGGAGCGTGTCCAGAGGAGAGCCACGAGGATGATCCGAGGGCTGGAGCACCTCTCCTATGAGGAGAGGCTGAGAGAGTTGGGGCTGTTCAGCCTGGAGAAGAGAAGGCTCCGGGGAGATCTTATTGCGGCCTTCCAGTACATAAAGGGGGCCTACAGGAGAGCTGAGGAAGGACTTTTTACTAGGGCATGTAGTGATAGGATGAGGGGGAACGGCTTTAAGCTGGAAGAGGGCAGGTTTAGAGTAAACATTAGGAAGAAGCTTTTCACTTTAAGGGTGATAAGGCACAGGAACAGGTTGCCCAGAGAGGTTGTTGAAGCCCCGTCCCCAGAGGTGTTCAAGGCCAGGCTGGACGTGGCCTTGGGCAACCTGGTCTAGTGGGAGGTGTCCCTGCCTATGGCAGGGGGGTTGGAACTCGATGATCTTCAAGGTCCCTTCCAACCTAAACCATTCTATGATTCTATGATTCTATGATTCTGGGAGTCTTCAGCTATTTCCTCCACATTAAATAATTACATGGAAGAGTTTCCCACATGTTACCCAATTTCTTGACAGCGGTATTCCAACCGTAAAATCAAACCTCCCCTGTGTCAGAAGACCCTTCTTGTACGATTGAATGAAAGCAGCAAGTTATGCCACAAGTAGCACAAACCGAAGAGCTGGGTGTTATTATACACCCGTCTTAAAGATTTACTCTTTCCCTAAATACGATAATGGTATTATTTTATATACTATTGTAATCACTGAAATATGTCAGCTATCTGTAAACGAGCATTAAAGATCAGATAAAAACAGATTTCTTATGTTTCAGACATGGATTACTGTTGAAATCCAACCCGGAAATTGAAGCAATCCTAAGCATCTTTTTTTTATCAGCATTACAGCTCCAAACCATCTGTACTTAATTGTAAGACAACAAATTCTCTAAAAACCAGCGAGGATTAAGCGGACAAATCTTCTTATGGACAGTTCATATTAGAAAAATTTAAAGACTGCTAAGATCACAGCACTTCTTGTGTACTTGGTTTATTTCAGTCAAGTCCCTATGTTTATCTTCTTCTAAAATGGAAATACATACAGCATGTTGATCGTTGCCACAGCATCAGTAAGAGGTTTATCCAGGTCTTAGACTTTGATGAGAAGTCCACTGCTAGCTTAAGAGCTTGCTGACTTTTACTCCTAAAGTTCATGCCAGGCAAGAAGACCAACTGCTGACCTCCAGTGTCCCACTGACTCCCAGAACTGGAAAACTGGGCCAGTAGATTAGGATGGCAGGCATTTTGCATACCATGCTTCAAGTATAGAAAAACAAATAATTTCATTTATGCAGAATAAGGAACAGAGATTTGGTTGCAGATGGGTGGTAGGGGAGAAATGGAGACACTGGTCACTAAATGGGTCACCCAAGCACAGACCCTTTGACGTGAATGGCATTATGTCAACTTGCTCCTGATGAATACCTGCAATATACCAAGCAGCTCCAAAATTTTTTCAAATTTCATGCCCATTCTAGGGGGCTATGCTTGCATTCTTTTTAATTTACTCTAGTTGCTAGCCATGATTTGTTCCAATCACTGAATAGAAAGTAATATTATGCAATTAAATAACAATTCATGACATGAATAACATCTACCAGTCAAAGTCAGCAGTTTGCCTACATGCCAACCACAGTACTCTTCATTAAAACATCACTTGGTGTACCTTCCAAATAAATCTATATCTGCAGAAAAGAAAAACCTACACATCTGCCAACAGAAACTTCTTTTGGGGGCTCTTTCTTCGTGTATTTAAGTTCCTCTTTTAATTCTTTTATTCTCTTAGATCTCTATTTTTTTGCTTTACAAGCTGTATCTCTTCCTTTTTCAGATCCAGCTATCCCAGCTGACCACAGTACTTACAACCCTTGCTGCTGCTTACCTTCTCCCCATCCATTCTTTAATATTCCATGTAATAGTTTTCATAAACAATAAATCCTGTAAAACTGAGATAGAGAGCAGGAAATGCACTGTAATCATCAAGACCTTTACAGAGAACATTATTTTGGAGAGAAAAGAAAATCTTTAGAAAAAAGGAAATTCAAGCATTCTATAAAACACACAAAAAACTCTGAAAAAAGCTTTAAGTGGCGTGTCTCCTGGGATCTCTTATGCCGTAAATGAAATGAATTTCAGTAAAAAATAACTGGTAAAATATTTAAAGATAACTAAGATGTTACAACTAAATAATCTGCTACTTTAATTAAATACGCACATTTTTTAATATAGTAAATCATTGTATGCTTGGCATACAGACTACTCTAAACAGTTCTCCAGTCCTATCAAAGCTGTATGTTATTGACTGAGTCCAGATTACAAGTTTGTCTTCAATGCATTTTCTTTTATGTGTTAATTCATTACTTTTAACACAAAAATGTAAAATATCATCTAGGACAGACAGTAAGCAACACCATCTCTACATTTTCTCAGTTAAGAGTTATGTCTAAGATTGTTTTATTTGAGATTCATGCAAACAGTAGATGATGTCTTTTTTTTTTTAAACAAACCTTTAAACAAAAGGCTTTTTCCCCCTCTTCAAAGACTTTCATTACCAGCTGTTGTTAGCATCTCTATTTTCATTTTAGTTATATGTCTTTCAATAAATTAGCAATGGTTTCAAAAATAGAGAAGAATAATTTTAGTATTTTTTTTAAGCAAAGGTAGCTCTACAAGCTTAAATTTAAATAAAATTTTATTTTATTTCTAATTTCAAAAGATGACAAAAAGAAGAGCTACAGTGATCCAGTTTCAGGCACAGTAGCATAACTTTCCTTTGTATTGAGATGGAGATTATTTTAGAATTAGTGCTGAGATTCAGTGCTCTGTTTAAGCACACTGCCTTACTGGTTTTCCCAATTCATAGGTCTAATTAAGATTTCAGACTGCATTTTAAAAGCTAAAGAGGCAACATGTAAACCTACAAAATAGCACATCCTTCAGGTCAAATGTCTGTGCCCTCATAAACTCTTAGTCTGAAACAAAGTTGTTTGATTTTTTTAGGCTTTTTATATCTAGACACATGCCAAACTGTTCTGAGAAGCAATCTTTTTAAGGCAAGTTTGTATAGATATGCTAAAAAAGTGCATTTTGTCCATACCTCCTGGGCTTTCTGAATGGGACAGTTCAGTAGAATCATGCTAATTTTTTAAATGGCCATAATCCTGAATTTATACTTCAATACTTTTAAACCAGATCCTATTCAGCAGTTAATATAGAAGATGAAAATTATATAACTAGTAGTATTTTCAAGAAATAAATTTTTAAAGTTGTGTTTCTTTAAGAAACAACAAAAAAAAGAACTTCTAATGCTCTGTAGAACATTTCTTCAAACAATTAATTTCATTTTTCATGCCTGTTACACATTATTACAAAATGAAACAGTGAATAATGCAAAGTAATTTTTGTTCAGGTGTTTTTTCAGTGCTAATTATTAGTTCCACTGCATACCTCTAACTGAACTTCACTGACTTATTTTAGTTAGACAAGGAAGACCTTGTCAAAATGAAGGGCTGTTATAACTATTTCTTAAAATATTTTTTTCATCATTTTCTTACATTTCTTTTTCATTTGGAATTATGAGAAAGACTGACTGTATGATTTAGATATCTCTTTAATAAAACACAGCTCACAAATACATACAGCTGACATAAACCCAAACAGCAACTTCACTCTTGTCCATATGCTAAGGCATGTTCTACACAGATCATATCAGCTAATGTTATAGTTCCCATATGTGTACACCAGCTTCTGTCAATGAAACTGTTGCAACCCACAGGAGGGAAGGGGAAAAAAAAAAGGGAAAAAAGTGATAGCCACAACACCAAACTGAGTTTGGTTTCCAAGCCCTAACTGCTGAGATTCCTCTCACCCCCCGAAGAAAAACAATTAAAAATACCTGTAAATGTGTATCCTGCACATATTCACCTGCCCATTTTACTCAAATCAAGGAACTTCCACATTTTCTAGGTTGCCTAAAGTGGGTCAGGAACTCCAGGAATAACTGATAACTTCCAGCTTCTAAAATTTGTCTAGGATTCAGTGTAGATGTTAGTCACAGTGACTACTTTGAAAAATTTTCATTTATTCTAGAGGAGCTACTCCAGGCATGTTGGACATCCCTAAAATTCAGATAAACATTGGCTGATCATCAAAGACTGCAGAATAACACAGACTGCAAAACAGAAAACTGTCTGGGGAAAAAAACCCCACACCTAAACCCAAAAAAACTTCCATTCATTGAAGTTCCTCAAAATGAAAGATTTGCTCAAATTTTCCATCAGAGGAAAAAAAAAAAAAAAGCCAAAGACAACTGAAATATTTTGGCTTGTCGAAGCAACGCAGTGAATGCTTTGTTCAGGGCGCGTTTGAGCTACGGTGAGACTGTTCAGGGTTTTTCATGCCTCTTATTTCCCTTCCAGGCTAGGACCTGCAGTCTTGGATACATCTCACAGGATGAGCCATGCTGACTCATGGCAGTGTGTTTCCCTCCTGCCTTATAAAAGATGCCGCTCAGAGGGGAAAGCTGGTCCACAAAGACAGATGTGACACTTTGAAAGGGTTAACCGATTAGACTCAAATCTTATGATAACTAAGTATTGTTATAATCTTATAATCTTTATAATTACTAAGTATGCCAGTGGGATTCTGTTCTGTTTTCTGCTATACAGAGACACACAGACATTCAAGTTCATAAAATGACTGATCTTTTGAACCAAAGTAGATTAAAACACTATTTACGTGTGGAAAACTAACAGAACAGAAGTAGAACCTTGTAAAACTGTGAAGCGGGAGACAAATAGTGCAATATTTGTTATGATAGTTAAAATATTACATAACAGTGAAGGTTTTGCAGATATTGCTTCAAAGCAATATAATAACATGAATATTTATTTAATAATTAACTTGCTTATATTGTATTCTTTCTAACCCTACCCCTTAGGTTCTGGAAATCAATGCAATGGAGTAATTAAGTTGGTCTTTATAAAAATTAAAAGATGAGAGGTCTCTTTCCATGGCTAGAAAGTATTATGAAACAACCCCTCCCCCTGTCCACCCCCCCAAAAAAAAGAAAAGAAACATAAACTGCATGTCAGAAACATACAGCTCATAATTTTCACAATTGTTAAGAACAATTCTAATTAGCTGGTCATACTATTATTCCAATGTAAACACCACCCCCAGCAGCTGTGATTAGCTCCTAATCTGAGCCTGCAATCCCTATATACTAGCTGGGATTTTTTAATGAGTCCTGACTCATTTCCTAATATCACCTCTACCCTCACAGGAGAAAGAACAAAAAAAAAAAGAACCAAAAAAAAAAGGTTTCGATTTTATAAGTCATCATTACCTCCTGACTGGCTGAAAACAACACAATCAACCTAGGCATAAAACTATCAGCCTGGAGGAAGTTAGAGCCTGGACATAATGCACCTGTCCCCTGCGCTCTAAATTGGCTCCCTACTGGATATCATGTCAAGTATAGCAGTTCACTCTGAACTTCAAGCTGCTTAATGATTGGCAACTGGGATCCCTAAAAGACTGCCGAAAGCTTGAGGACTGCCTTTGCCTACTCTAACATCCTGGCACTACAGAGAATCAGAGACCTCCACGCTTGCGCTCTTGTCTAGAGAAGTTTTAATAGCATTTTGTCAAGATGCTAAAATTCTGCAGTGCATACAATGTTAATACAGATTTCAAGCTATTGTAAAATGTTGGCATTAACTGCTCTGTCAAATTAGAAAGCCACCTTTTCATTTCGTTCATTTCTCCTTTACATTCACTATGTGTTTTGGTGAACCTTCCCTCCTTTTTTAGGAGATACTTTACCCTTATGTTAGTTTCTCCTTAATTTAGGAACTGATACCATTATCTGTCAACCCTCATTCCCCTCAAGGTGTTTCTCCTCCTTAAAACTGTTCCTTTCCTCAGCAGCCCTTTCTGGTCTTACCTCAGATTTTGTTCTTCCACTTTTCTGTTTTTCCCAAATCATCTTTTTCCATTCCTTTTCAACTCATCTGCCACCACCCCTTTCCCCCCCATATTCCTGAATTTTCTTCCAAGGCACTGAATTCCCTCCCCCACACATACATACTCACAGTTCCGCTCCCAGTAACTCTTTCTCTGTAGCTTCCTGACCCTGTCACATCTGTCAGATAAATTATATCATTCCCTAAATAGGATACAGATCTCCGAGCAGGGGACTAGTGTTGGTCCATTCTCCTCAAGCTCTGCTTGTTACTGAGGTGGGGAAACAGAGCTGTTCTTCCCCATTGCTTTCCATCCACCTGCTGGTGAAATCATGTAATCAAAGGGATTTTTAATTTTCCTACCCAAAAATGGAAGAAGAGACAGCCTACATAACTGGCCTAAGCAATACTGAGGACTGCCAGGGCACAGACCAACTGATGGGAAGTTCTATTTGCTTACTCTGACAGCAGACCAAGGGCAACAAAAAAGTGACTACAGGAGTTGGGCCAGCTGAATATTCCAAGGAAGAGACCAGCCCACCAGGCCAAAATTCCTGGGAAATGGTTGCCCTATCAATGCCAGTCTAGGACCACACTACAGACTTGGAAATCACCAGTGAAGTAGTTCAGACCAAAGCCTTTCAACTGCATTCTCGTATGCAGTTATATCAGAGAACAACCTCAAAAACATGCAAGTCTAAAATGAGATCCACCTCATCCAAATTTGGCAGCCTGAGATGATCAGGTGGGCACCCTCTAATCAATGGAGAAAGTAGGACCTTTCCAAAAGGGCATGTATGCTGTTCTAAGGAAGGTGCCTTAGATCAGGGAGGTGAAATTACTCACCTATTTCTATAGCTCATCGGAGAGAGGAGACCAAGATGGCTAGTTTTGGTTGGATCACTGGAGGAGATGAACCCTTTCCACAACAGAGTGCTACTTGCTGCTTTGAAACACTACCCCAGTATAGCAAACACTCCTACCTTCCAGTGTCTCCAAGTGAAGCAGAACATGGTTATCTAGGATGGAAAAGTATACTGCAGAAAACATTAAAAGAACCTTGTATGCTCTTCGGATGCAATAAAACAATAAAAGGCAATGACAATGAGGACTCTCTAAGCTCAATTTAAACTGTGGAGAATCCTATAAGACAATGAACTTCTAGGGAGAGTCAGCCCTATCTGGCCATGTTTTAACTGCATCCTTAAAAAACATTGTGTTCTAAGTCAGGGCAATACAGTTTTATGGAATCTGAATTGACACATTAGTTAGAAAACTGATTTAGAGGCGGTCATAACTGCTCCAGGAAAGTAGTTTCTCTGCTGCAATAAACCAGGTTTATTGAGTAGTTGTCTAGTAATCAGTCTGCAGTATGATTATTATTATTTACTATCACCTGACTTCACTCTTCATTTAGTAATGGTTGACAGATGAACAAAACTACCAGAAGACTTTCACCTGTCTTTCATGGTGAAAATATTTTCTAAATATTTTGAGAAGCGTTACATTTTCATGCACACACACATTTATTTATGTACATGTGCACACACACACAATCTTATATTTTATTTCAGGAGACATCACAAAAGAGGACAAGCTTAGATGCTAAGTCTGCTTTGGTTTAAATGTTTCAGTCAGCCCTTCACTGTTAATTCTGATGCTTACAGTTGTTTGTTTCATAATTCACCACGTGAGCGTCTGCTGGAAGTGATTTTAATACCTGATTGCTCTTGGCTTCAAGTAAAGAACCGTCCTTCATCAGGGACAACAAGATGGGGTTGGTGAGAATTTATGAGCCAATGGCTAGCTGTGACTACTGGATAGAAATCACTTTTATTATGTGCATAAAATGGTGTTTGGATTAAAGGACAACTACATTTCTCAAGATGACAACCAATCCAACACCTTAGACAAGAGAATAATGCCTGCAGTTTGGTGCTTGATTTTAGTGACTTTTATGTAGGTTTTCACTTTGACTTACCTAAGAATGTAAGGGATAACTGATACACAATGGATATTTAGATTTTATGTTTCATAAAAAGGCAAATTTGACAAAAATATCTTTTGTAAAGTAAACATTGAAACCTACTTAGATGCTGAAGATAAGAATTTAAAATAACTCCAGAGGCATGAGTCACAGAAGTTTTCTTGATGATTTCCCTTCAATCCCAATTCTGAGAGTAATCAAGGTGGTCTCAAAGATGTTATTATTATAGGTTTTAATAAAGATAGATGATATTTACTACCAAAGTGTGTGCTGCTTGTAGCAATTAATACACCTTGCCGTTGCCTTAAAGGTATGGTTTGAGACATCAGAACTTGATGGATCTATACTAAAATAACTCTTTTAACTATTATAATTCTTGTACATGTTGCTATATGAACAACTTTATTCACAGGGGTTTTCCTGTATATATTTTACAATAATATTGTGAAGAATAGAGAGGAAAATAAAAACGAAGACTCACCACAAAATAACCTTTGCAAAGAGAAGGAATTTGGGGAGATTTTAAGGAAAAACACAAACTCACCCAGCAATAAGGGAGAAATAAGAGATGACCTGGAAGCTTGAAATGTTGCTACCACCTCCCTCCCACACATATCAAATGCCTTTTTTACATTACAGTTCCTCTGTTGGTAGATCCAGTTTAGAAGATCCTCCCTATCAGATGGTTTTATGCTCTCCCTGCCACGTCCATGATGGGTTCTACTGACTATCACATCCCAAAGCAACCTAATACAAAAACAAGGGGTTTTTTTGTTACTGCTTAAAAGGGAATATTTCATATTCAGTGTCTCATCATGCAAAGCCAATCACATAACAGAGCTGGCCATATCCTCCTGCAAAGTGAAAAGAGTGATCAGCTGAGAGAAGAAACCTAACCTGGAAGTACAGCTTTAGATATTTTAAGAAGTCATTTTACTATTCAGATCTTAGCAATCACACCAGAGAAACAGTTAAAGTGGTGGGTAATGTCCTGTGGAGGGGACGAGGAACAAGTCACTTGGGGAGAGGGGGAAGAAGGTTGAATGGGAAACTCCTCTGGCCCGGTTTGCTGTTGGAGGATTAGCAACTACATGGAAAAAAGAGAATAAGGACTGTGATGAGCAGGGATGGCTTACTTTGGAAGGCAGGACCAGTTCCTGACCCAGTACCCAATTCTTGGACAGTTGATCCCACTGCAGGGTGGTTCCACTGTAGCCTGCTACAAGGCACAGCCTCACGCACTGACCTACACCAGCTGAGAAAACCCTGCAGCATGGCAGGAAACTCAAAGATACCCAAGTAGACATCTAGAGCTAGAACTCCCTTGCTGTTCCACTAGAGCCTTCAACTGCACTGATCTGAGCGAGTGAGTGCAGCTGCACTGCAAAATGACACTCCAGTAACAAGCAGTGATTTGTTTAGCGGGCATGCTGGCAGCATTAGCATTTGATGAGCTATGGTCATCTGGAGTTCTCTGTTCTTGCTTTATTACCAGCTTTGGTTGAGCAGCCTTTCACCACATAGCGAATAACCTCCTTTTCCTAAAGCACCCAGCTATTCAAAAGAAATTATTTGTGTCAGGTGGAATCTGACTCAGGGCAAATTTGAAGTGTAGCTTGAACATAAATATTTATTGAGGGCAAGAACAATAAAGTGGAGATGTATTCTGAGAAGATTAGATTTGCTGCAATTGTTTCATAGTCCTACCAGTGAGTGCTTTCCTTTCACATATAGCTTTGTTTTTCACCCTTCTCTGAACAGATGAAGGACCATACAAAAGGAAAATTTTTTTCAGAAGAAAAATGACTATTGTCTGCTCAAAGTGTCCGCCTGAAAACTAACAGTCGGTGCTTAGGAAACAACAGGGAACACAGGGAAGCAGAACAAAGTGCCATATTTGTAGAGGTATTGAGATATTAAAGATACAGTTAAGTAAGACAGAGTTAAGTATTTCTGAAAATACCACTATGATCAAGGCATCTACACGCCCACACAAATCTCTCCTACAGTCTCAGCAGTGCTAAGATTTCACATGAGAACATTGTCTATATCAGAGTTGCACAATCCTCCTGCCACAAGGATGTATAATATGTGTTTTAGGACAGGCAGAAAGGTTGTGATATGACTAAGAGGTATCTGACGCTATTTTTAAGTTTATGGACTTCATTGTCTTCTCATTGCAGCTGCTTGCAAACGGCTTCAAAGAAAGAAATAAAATGAGTCCAGTGTAAAAAGAAATGTGCCAGGGACAACAAAATTATGGCAGCTGGTCTTTGCCTTATGTTCTTCTGCTATTAGACCTGAAGCTTTTGAAACAAAAAATTCATACCATAATTATTCAGTTGTGGTCTTGGAACAGATTTTGTGTTGATTCTGTTTAGACACAGTCAAGAAAACATATCTTGACTGCTTTTTTTCAGTTCTCATAAAACAGCCACCTCACAATTTATTTTCCTTGGACTTTTTTTGCAACAAATACATTTTAGTATAGTAAGATCCTCATCATATGTAATCAGACACCTTTCACTCCAATAGGAGGTACTATACTTTCTTCCCTTGCTATTGCTGTTTCCGTCTTATACTTCATTTCCAAGGAGTTTAGATATCATTTAACTACTGGTGCCTTAACTCAGTACTGTTACTTCTGTCTATTACATGAGATCGTAGTTGAACATTAATATTATTACACATTTCCTTCCTTCTTCCAGTCAGTAATCCCTTACAGGTTAAATGCTTCAGACAGGAAACTTGCTGTAGATTTCAAGGAAAACTTTCCTTCAAAGTTCCAAAGACACCATTTAATAGGAATTCTAGTTCTCCTATACAACTTTATTTTGTTGTATAAAGAACATGGAAAGGTGTCATATGGTGAGGACAAGTATAACACTGGATTTACATTCCTTGATCGTTCTTGACAGGCAGCACAAAGAAAACTGATGAAATCTGACCAGGAAGCTGACACTGTAGGAGAACTCATCAGAGGTGCAAAACTTCAGTTAGATCTCTAATGGATTTGCTATTCATGATGGAAAATAACCCAGTCAGTAACTCTAAGGATCTATTGATTTAAAGTTAGCATAAACTAGCGTGCAGAGTACATTTAAGTGCAAGCTTGGTTTTGGCTTCTGCCTAGTGGTAAAGGTATAAAACTAAGTCAGTCAGAACAGAACTGTATGTTAGACAAAAAGGCTAACAACATTACTTGTGTCCATTCATTTGATAGGAAAGGATGGTAAACCTCTCTCTAATTACCAGAAAAATGTTGTAACAGACCTCAGTGTTTAAATTCACACCATTTCAATGACCTGTCAAAAAATTATATTAAGATTTACTTAATTAAGATGCACAATTTCCTAAAAACTGTTCAGTCACTAATTTTATAACTCCTCCCAAAATGTCTTACTTGTATGAAATAGCCTGTTACGTCTACATCTTCCGTGTTTATTGTTCACGTTACTCATACCTCACGCTAGGGCTCTGACTACCTGGAACACTTCTTTGAAAGTTCCTTAAGAAAAATCCAACTTAGTTTTATACAGTATACTTTCCTCTGACACATACATAGAATCATAAGTCTTAACAAGAATAATACCCTGCATTCATTCTTCAAGAATAGTAACCATATGCTGAAGTACCTGTCCGTTCACCAGCATTAATTTATATTAAAAAAAATTTGCATGAGAGTAAATAAACTAATTTAGTCATTCTTTTACCAACTTCAAATGATGCCAAACTTTATCTCATCAGTATTTTTGAAAACGAAACATCATAATAATTCAAAAGAAAACACACCATTTAAAAAGAAAGAAGTCTAGGGATGTACATTGCTCCTGTGAGAATATCAGCTGTTAAATTCTGATTTAGATCCCCTAAGATTAATTTGTTCAATAAGTGTATCAAAGGTATTAATAAAACAGGAGTTCTGTGAAGCAAACATCTTTTAATTCTGCTTTTACAGCTCTATTCGTTGTTAAACAGCTCTCAGCATTTCTACCATTTTATAGATTATGTCCAATCTACCTCTCCTCAATTTGAGGAGTTCGCAATAATCCTGCATTTTTTTGTTTAATTTATGACGGTGAAGCTTTATTGAGCATATAAAACAAAGAAAAGCTATATGTATCTTAAAGTTATAATGCACTTAGTAGTAATAATGCAGCAAACATGAATTGTCCCCCCTGCTTATTTTACCAGCGTAGCACAGTTTTAATTCTCTGGCTTTACAGTATACTAGTAATGCTGTAGATTTCGTCAAAACAATGAGGAACTTGGGAATGCGTTCCTGCAAAGACATCAGGTTACCTAACCTTATCTAGCAAGTGAAGAGAATAGTAATGCATCAATACTATGTCAATACGGTTTTGCATAACCTTAGACCAAAACACTGGATACGCTTAATTCATTCTTGTACATATTCCATATTGCTCCATGTGAAGATACTTCTTGAAGTGTTTAATTAGCTTAAACATCTAAAACCATCAGTATTTTATCCCTTTCATTTATTAATGAAACTGTTTTCAGTTTAGTCTTTATTTTTCCTCTGGCATGCTTGCGCACATTATGCGACCGATTTTTTTTCTTTAAGACATACTTCTGTATTTATAGGTTTCTAGAATATGGTTCTTTGATTTTTTTTTTTTCCTTTTGATCTTTTTTCCCACCAGTAAAAACTGTTCTTCTATACTCCATTTTGCCCACACAAGACTTTAAAACCATCCCTTTCTGGTTTGTTTTCACCACATTTCTTTATTTCTTGCCTGCTTGATCTTTTGATTTCACACAGCACTTCATAAAGTTACGTTATTACTCACTGTTTTCTGAATTTTTTTTGTAATAACACCTATGACTAAACTGTAGAGTGCTCTAGGTTACTGTAATGTTTTCTTTCTTTCCATTACATCACACATGCTCCTCATACTCATTCATTTCTACCTGTTCAAATTCTTGAAAGCTTGTACTACGCTGCTGTGGTACTCTCTTCAGTCTTGCTTAGTGCACTGCATTTAATAAACTTAGGGTCACTGTGATTAAAATTTTACATTTTTAACCAGATCTTTGCAAGTCCAAGATGGTTTCCACCTCGGCTTGAAATCTCTGTTGTTTGGGTCATGATATAACCCCTCTCTAAGCTTAAAGGCAGGTCTGATATCCCACATTTAAGCCACCCAACAAGTGGCCACGCATTGTAAATACCATTTATAAGGTTCTCTATTGTTCCCACCTAACTGTAGGTAATATGAACACTTGAAACTCTATTTTATTTTAAATTTGTAGAAATAGTAAGTCTTTCCCCACGTTTTGGTGAATACCACTTTCCACATTTTTTTTTCTTCTATCACTAGTTAGGCTCAAGGTGATTATTTTCAAAAGGTATTTAAAGGACGAAAATGATAGGAGGACAGGATACTTCAGGTAGGAAGGGACCTCAGGAAGTCTCTAGTCCAACTTCATGCTCAACGCAAGATCAGCTCTAAGACAGGTTGTTCCAGTTGTGTCTTGAAAACCTCCAAGGACACAGGTGGCACAACCTCTTTGGGCAATCTACTCCAGTGTCCAGCTGTTCTCATGGGGAAGAAATTTTTCCTCACACCTAGGCTGAAGCCATCATTTCTTGTTGTCACTCATCCTCCTGCCATGCACCTAAGAGTGGCTTTGCTATAGGTACCCCCTGCCGTGAGGACATACTGTGGCCTCTTGTCCAGCTTGCCGCTCCAACCCCCAGAGCATTTGCCGCAGATCTGCCCCCCAGCCAGGCAGTCCCCAGCCTGTGCCCTGCCAGGGCCTTGGTCCATACCAGGGTCAGGGAGAGGAAGGTGGGTTCATGCGGATGGAAATCTGGAAGCACAGCCCCTACTTGTCAGAGGTAGCAGAACTGTACAGGTGCTGTATGTGTAGATCAGACAGTGAATCTGAAGTTTGCCCCCTTTGCATACACCTTTACTAATTAAAGGTTTTAAAAAATGTATATAAAAAATATATTAAAAAGAAGCATTTTTTATTATTATTTCTGAGTTTTCAGCTTCCATTCTTAAAGAAAAATGTAGGGACAGAGGAGATCCCTGAATGTGGCATCTTTAGGATTTGCCATTGAGCTCCAGCCCCACGCTGAGGCAGACTGAAGCTCACTAATCATGGTGTTTTCCATCCAAGAATAGCACTGTTATCAGTCACATGCAGGCTTTGACCCCCAAAGGCTGCCTATTGTGCAGCAGGCCAGCAGCATCTTGGGCCGCCAGCAAGGACAATAGATTGACCTGCTCAGCCTTTGCAAATTGAAGCTGCCTGAAAATAAAACAGGTTTAATACTGCAAGCTAGCTGAGGGGGGGGGGGACGGGGACGGGGGACACAACAACACAAAAACATCAGGAATCTTCAACTGTCACTGGCAGAAGCAGATACCTGCAATGAATCTGATCTAGAGAGCAAACAATAGTGTTTCAGGACACAACAATTGAATGTATTTAGCCAATTAAGAATGCTGCAGGTTTAGATCACGTGTTTTATTTTCAAATAAATAGAAAGATCACACAATAAACTGCAGAAACATCAGAGTGAAACAGAGGTACTGCAATGAACATGCAGCAAAATGCAAAAATAAGAGAAAATCTAAATCACAATAGAAGAAATGGAAAAGTAGTTCTATTTTTTTAAGGCTACTAGTAAAAAACAAAAAGAAATCCAAAAAGAATTAATCACAAGCAGATTCATTTTGCTCAAGGACATTTTTCTTGCAGAGATAATATGGCTTTCTGGAATGTTCTAACTGCTAAATAGGTTAAAAGATTAGTGACACTAAGAAAACAAATTTTCAACAACACTGAAGCTAAATGTTTTCCACTGGACTATGAACTCCATCCACATTTGGTTTGCAATAAGGGTCTGTTTATACTTTTCCAACACAAAAAATAACATTAATGGTAATAATACACATACAGAGAGCAGACCATACAAAGAGCATAAGGTAAGAGCACTAATTCAATTTCTACCCAGCAACAGTTTCAAAGGCACATCTCTCTCCCATTTTTCATATTTAATGATACATTGCATTATGCTGACAAACTGGTATTTGAGCCTTATTAAATTAATTAGTAAATAATCATAAAAAAATTGTTCCTGCATACAGGTGAATTCATCCCTGCACAAGGAATCTATAGCCCACTTCAGTGTTCACTTGTCCAGTGCCTCCCGAATGCAGATTTCTGCACTTTCTAGGCATTGAAGATTGGAGAATTCAACTGAGACGTCTTAGCAGAAATATATGTATTTAGATGACTAGTCCATGAGATGTAAACGTAAGGACATTAATCGTTAGCAATGTTTAGTTAATGATAGCAAATAACATTTGGCTTTAAATTTTTCATCTCCACATCTTTAAATTGTAGTTGGAGAGGAACCTTTCTGGCCTGCAACATATATATAATTTCTTTACCATCTTTTTTTACACTAACCACAGGAAAATATCTTGACTAATTAGAGCAATATTCTCAAAACAAAGTAAATATTTATTTTCTCAAATTAAAACAGCACACCCCAGAAACTTCAAGGTAATAGGAAGAAGTATGCCCAATACCACAGCCCAATATACTTTTTCAGGTAAAAACTAGTGCCAGTCAAAATTCACAACCATTTCCAGACTCCTTTGTGTCAGAGTTATTGACTTTGGAAAAATGGTGAGTCACGGCATGCCTAAAATGCAGCCAGACCTGTGACTTTGCATTCAAATCATCCTTTCTAAACCTCATGTGAAGCATTTACAGTTAACAGAAAAAACACACTATGAAATAACTATATTCCTGATATTGTAAAATCAGCTTTCAAAAGGCCTAATACTTTCATTTAAGCAACTTTATACATTGCAGATTTCAAAGTTATACAGCATCTTACTGCTTTTTCAAACAGAAAGGTCTTTGCTGTAGAACTTAAAATCCAGTTCACTATTCCTGCATAAATATATGCAGAAAAAAAAAAAGAAAAAAAAAAAGATCAGTTCAGGTTTTTATGCTTTGTACTGGTAATTCCCTGATTCTGTATGGTAGAATTTAATGTGCATTTATCTTCCTTTCTGGGACTTACCTAGGTAATTGCATTAGAAAGTAGTCACTGTGGTTTCAGAATAAGATGAGGATCAATTTTTGGCAGGTCACCATTGGCAACAACTAAAAGCAGCTGCTTCTAGCAGTCGGGGTTACACCGCTATGCTAGTTTAATGCAAACTATACAATCAATCCATAATGTAAATATCTTTTGAGGACCAAATTAATGTTTGACTGAATGAAATCAGACATTTTACAAGTCAGAGCAAGCAAAGTACTTAGAGTTATCAGGCAAATATTAATTTAAATAGCTGCAAGGATGTGGGTACAAAAGCTGAAACAAGGTGGGTAGTTGGAATCAAAATGTGGCACGATTATCTTCTGCTTACATCTAATTTCCCTTTTTAAACGAAAAGCCACACATGGCAGAGGGTAGCAGAGACAAGAAGCAGCGGTGCCTCGCTGCCCGGAGCGCAGGCCCCAGCGGCAGCAGGGCCTCGGCCCAACAGGGAGGTGAAGGCTGGGCAGCTGCCAGGCCACCACTACCGGTGATGGGCTGCCCACCGGCCTCTGCTCCGGCTGGCCGGCACCCTGCACTCCAGCCACCAGGCCTGGGACTGGCACCATGGCCTCTGCTAAAGCAAAGCTGGGTTCACAGATCTACCTAACCAGGCTTTAGGGAAAGGGGTTTCTTCCCCATCCCCCAGTACAGCGCCCTGGCCTCCCTGTCCACCAGAAGCAGGGAGTGAGAGGGAAAAGACAGCACAGGATGCTGGTGGCATCCATGGGAGCAGGGAGCGTCCCACCTCCCCCATACACACTGGGGGCTGCCTCCTCCCCTTCCTACATGAAATCCAGTAAAACCACTGCAATGCAATCCACAAAATGCCACAAAACGCACAGAATAAACAAAAATTGAGGGGGCTTTTTCTCACACTGCTGGTCCTGCTTCACATCTTTGTGGTTACCGTGCTACAAAATCCATGGAAGGGGATCAGGTTCGTGTTACAGTAAAAAAACCCACAAAACCAAAAACTGATAACTGAACCGAAATGAAAACAGTTCATTCTACTTCACGCAACATAGTCAAAAAAGTAACACTGCATTCCCCAACCTGATCTGCTACCATACCTAACTCTTGGTATTGCTAATTAGCAAGATGCCTAGATTATTACTTGGCCCCAATTCTGAAGTTTAAAGTAGTATGTGGCACAATCTGGCATATTGGTATATAAGGTTTCAGTTTATATTTCACAAACATGATGCCTCCAGTGTAAAATCTGGCAGGCAGACTACAATTTTGAAAAGGGACCTCAGTATCAGGATTTGAATCATGGCACTGATGTGCAACTGAAATCTTTTAATTAAACATGTAGAAAAGAAGATGTTAAAAAAATGAAACTTAAACATAAGAGCTGACAATTTAGTTTCATGACTGAGGCATAACAAGCGTGTTGTCCCCAAAGACAGGCTTGCAGAAGTAATTTTTGAACACAGATCTGCAAGAGTTAAACATCACAAACCTGCAGCTGTTATGGCAGAGGCCTACTTTGCATCAATCTATCTCAAGAAGAAAAATCCATTCTCCATAGACCTATTTGGGGAGGCAAATTAAAACAGCAAAGACTTTTTTTTCTGGCTGGACGTGCATCTCTTTGGTAGGAAGCACGTGATGGAGTCACTAGATCCACACAAAGACTTTACATGCCCCCTGAAGGTCCATTGTCTCAAACCACAAATAAAGACAAATATAAATAAAGACAAATATACCCTTACTTGGCAGATGTGATCAAAAGGGGCTGTTGGGAAAGCACATGAGCCAAGATATGCTTCACTGTGGTGACAGCAAGAAGTTGGTGGGCCACGTGGCCTGTGAACTGAGCTTCCCCCACTGTAGCTGCTTCTCTAGGAGACTTGCAGGGAGCATCGCCAGGCACCTGCAGACCTCGGACTTGGTCAGAGCCTGGCTCAGATGAGAAAGATCTCTTCTAAATAGAGAAACCTTCAACCATCCAAGGGCAAAATTTGCCTAACAACCCCATATCTCAGAAAACTCCTTAGAAAAAGGCAAGTCCTCAGTCTGCTTCCCCAGTCTCAAGCACCTGGGCTGCTAACACTGGCTCATCTTTCAGAGGATGGAAGGAGTAAAAAAACCTGAAAAACAATACACATTCACCTTCACTAATGTTTCACCACTTTCCTAAGGCAGCTGAAATTTAGTAAATAATCAGATTTGGTCTAGTTCTCTCAAACTTGTAGTATTGGAATGCATTTTATTTTAATCCAAGCTAAATCAGCTAATCTTAATAAAGGATTTCTGTTTTGAGGAAGGAGAGTGTGCAATGATTTAGGCAGAGCTAGATGTAGACTGACATGTTAATCTGTTGTCTGTATCAGGTACATTTGGATTTACCTGTAATCTATCCCCTTTCTTCCCTAGCAGGGAAAGATACAAGACAGGAGGTCATTCAGATTCAAACTATCTCATATAGCTCTCCTAACAAAATGAACTGGCTCTGGCATTTTATGCAAGGGTATCCATTCTATTTGCTCAAAATGATGCAGGCAAAGTCAAGAGTACATTTTCGCACTATTGCTGGGCACCTGATGCCCAAACTATCCAGCAAGAGGCATAAGAGATCCTGCAAAAAATGCCAGTGTCACAAACGCCCTTTCTTATAGCTCTTGCTTGTCAAAACCTCAATCCACATATTCCTGAAGGAAACAAGATAGGGTAAGACAGAAAGGAAAAAAGTCTAGTTTAGAGAAGGAAACTTCATCTTCACATGTAATCTGAAAAATTATTTCCACCAGGTACAACAGCAAATCTGAGATGAGTATGGGGTGGAAGTGGCACCTTAGTGGAAATATATTTCTATCACTAAGTGCTATTGCACACATAGTTTGGATAAAATATAAGTACGTTAGAGTTATAACAAGTGCAGTTTAGACATATGAAACTATTGAATTTCTACATTATTAATTCACCAGTGATCAACCTTACTGACAATCCTGGAAGATGGAATTCTCTGAATGTAGACATAGAGGTAGAAAGTCATTTTTCTTATACCTACAGGTGTTTGCTTATACTTAAGGTTGATTTCACGGGACATACAGGGAGATTTATGTCCCCCAATCCATGCATTGTCCTTGGCCTGAGACTAACAGCAACTGTTTGTAGCCAGTGTTCCAGCAACTCAGCAAGAAACAAATGTAATCATAAAATGCAGGGAAGGGAGGAGAGAAACAAAAAAATCCAGCCTCAGTAATATGAAAAGCATGCACAGATATACAAGGTGCATTATTCACTTGTTACCAACTGTTAAAACTTAAGCAAGGTGTCGATGAGCACAATTTGAATTGAAAAATAAAATAAGATTTGTTCCTATTGTGGCTCAAAAGGATTTGTCAACATAAAAGGTGTTAAATGTTCCGTACCATCAAAATCAAAACTCCTTCAGAATTTCAAGTATTCATGCTTAAATATTTATGTTAAAAAGAAAGAAATAACAGGGAAAAAAATGATTATTTAGTGGCCTGCATTGCAGAGGGAAACAATGAAATTGTGTGTGTTTTACTATATTAAAATGTTCCTGCGTAACACAGGATTAATGACAACAGCCCTTACAGGAAAAAAAAAGGGCAAAACTTTCATCCAGAAAACCCTTTTTGTGCAATTTTTGTGGGGCTTTCATTGTTTTTTGTATGCAGTATATGACCACCTGCTCTGAGCACTAGCAATTTTTCAGAGCTGTATTTATTTTTAGGCTGTTTGCAAAAGCTGGCTGTCCAACCCCAAAAGCAAAAGCATCATTTTAGTCAGATTCCCTTCTATGGATACATTATAGAAGTCTTCAAGTCACAGCATATTTTAAAATCCTCCATTCATCCCCCTGATTCAGTGCTTAAGGGGTCCCTCATACAGAGTCTACTGTATGTTTCGTTTAAATTCTAGTGCTGTCATCTAGACCAAGAATCTCAGCTTTGGGATTCTTTGCCCGTCACCTTCAATATGCGTTACTATGGGTACTGGAAAGCCTATTACTGTACACAGAGAAGAGCCACAAGAAAGAAAAGGCACATAGATTCGTAGCACTAACACACAAAAAAAAAAAAAGGCAAAGGGGAAGAAGATTGACAGCCACTAGTAGGATATAATTTTATAAAATATCTTTCTCTTAGAGAAGCTGAAAATCTTACTGTAGTTAGAACCAAAGAAAAATTGAAGGAGAAACAGCTCTTCCTACACCATAGTGTCACATAGAACACATATTGCACACTGTGTCTTTTCTATACTTCTCACTTCTGTTGGAATACTATGGTAAATAAATATCATTCACTTAAGAACAGCACTCTGTCAACAAGTCTTTTTTACCACTGAAATAATCAATGAAGAAACAGCAATCTGCCCTGCAGCCTTCTGCACTTTCCAACATCTACAATAAGATTTCTACATGTTGGCAGTCAATACAGTTCAATTAATGTTTAATTCATGTTTTCTTCCTGAAGCAAGATGAAAAGACAGAACATTTATCAATAGCAGAGCTGCAGCAAAAACAAACACTTTTTGTTCCGATATTGCCTTCTTTTTGAGATGCAAGGCACTATATCCAAGAAGAGCCAAAATGTCATCTGCCGTTTATTTTCCAGAGCTGCATTAAGTTCTGCAGATGCTTAAATAAAATATTTGTGTAAAAATATATGGTTAAGGAAACTCTTTGGTGAATGCAGCAGCCAAACTGAAGCAGAACATAGCCATTTCTGTTATTTTCAGTGAAGATATTCTGGAAACTATACACAATCTCATCATATTTAAGTGCATGTCTGCTAAAAACTCAGTCTCACTAAAAATCTTTTATTTTCTCTCCTGCATATTTCTGGTTATCAGCTAGATTGCTGGTCATCGAAGTGAATGCTGACTGCTCCTAAGATGCTGGCAAAGAACTCCCTGCTGAACTGCCATGATCCCTCTCTCGACAGCAAGCATCTGTCTTGCTGAAGATACAGAGTGTTTATCTCCATGGCAGGCTTGACTCAAACATCCAAGGCTCTAAAAATAAGAGTTTAAAATCTAATTCATGTCTACAGCCCACCTAATCACCCAGCAGGCTTCAGTAAATGCTTTTTCATTGTTTCATTTTTAGCATCCTCTGTCTGCTTAACCAGTAGATACAGTTATTCACAGTGCAGTTACACATTAACCTCTTAGACCCCAACATGAATCCAAGTCGTTCGCCAGGAAAGATGGTGAAAAGGGAGTGTGAGCCAACCAAGGCCATGTTATATAATGAACATCGTCAATATTTTGATCAGCTGTGATAGTTTAGTACAAAATATGCTCTGCCCATTATGAAACTTCTCATATCAAAATGTTAGATATTTCAAAGATGCAGAATGAAAAATGCTTTGCATTAGGTACTGGATGAGTGGAAATGACAGAAGAAAGGCAGGCAACATTTCTGCATACTTCTCAGAGTACCAGATAAAGTATTTTCCACAAAGGTCATCATTCTGTACTGAAGACATAGTCTACAGCACATGCCAAGAGACCAAAATGCCACTGACTGAAGGTTGATTAGAGCAGTATGTACTATGTGAAGTTTTGCTTGTTTAACATCACCTTCAAAGAAAATAGTTTTATAGCAGCATAGCAGCAGCAGTTCTGTGCTGAGGTAAACAACAAGCACAAGCAACACCATTCAGAAACTTTCATGCCAGGGTTTGGAAACCCCACCAGAGACAACTGCAGACATCAATAAGCACATTGGTCTTTTTCATCTCTTCCTAAA
Source organism: Pluvialis apricaria (assembly GCA_017639485.1). Classification (NCBI taxonomy): domain Eukaryota; kingdom Metazoa; phylum Chordata; class Aves; order Charadriiformes; family Charadriidae; genus Pluvialis; species Pluvialis apricaria. Next base: position 101,195,933 of record CM030007.1, on the reverse strand, counting down.
GACATATGTAAATTTGGGCATGTACAGTGAAAATGTATTAGCAAAATGCTGAGAGTACTAACCTGGACCAACAAGTAAGTAATACATCAAGCAGGACATGAAATTCTGGATGAGACTAATGAAAACATCATCAGGTCTAGGAAACAGGACACAGGAAGGAAGGCTGAAGGAGAGGATGTTGTTCAGTTCAAATAAGAAAACACTTTGAAAGAGAAAATAGCAGTCTTCAAACACCCCAAATGCCTAAAAGGCAGGGATAAAGTGGGAGAGAGAAAAGTTTTGCTTCATCCACCGTAGGCTTGACAAGGTGGATTTAGGTTCAGTTCAGGAGAACAGTTCAATTGGGAGTAAGACACATGGGGAAGGAACAGGTGACCTGAAGGTCTCTCACTTTAACAAGTTGGCCTAGCATCTCTCAGAAATGGCATAGACATCAGGCCATCCTACTCTCAGGCAGGGGGACAGGTCAGGTGATCTGTCAAGATCCTTTCCAGATTACTCTAATTGTAGTATTGCACAGACCATTAGCAAGAAAGGATGACATCCAGTGTAAACATCCATCCATATATGACATCCATTGTGTACATCTTATCCAGTGGAGGCCCCTCGATAATGAAGCACTTGGTGTAGGCCGAAGAGCACAGGATTCAGTATGTTGTCTGGATAATTAGAACAAACCTACCAATAGAAGGGAAAACACTGGGGGAAATAGCTGTACGTGTAAAGAGCATGCTCGTATATGACTGATTTACAAGGGGCCAGTCACATGTCTAACAAACCTGTTCCCTATGGAATGGGGTTGATGACCATGCATCAACCTTTCACATGCAAAAGGATGAACCTGGCATGTTGTCCAGGTTGCATGTTAAGGGACACAGCCATAATACTTGCCTGGTCCTCACGGTTCTTAGCCCACCAGAAAGACTGGGAGACAGGATGAATGGGATCACAGCCAAATGTGTTTCAAACAAAGAATCCCAGTCAAAGGAAAATGCTTGAAAGGAAATATATACTACTTTTTTTTTTTTTAATAGTCCATGTGTGTAAAGGTAGCAATACCTAGAGGACCACTATCTCCACACCAAACTGTATGGGACATCTCTCATCTGGAGGGAAAAGACCATCCTGACCCAAGTTAAAAAAGTCCTAAAGAAAAGACTGTCTAGGCAGCTGCAAAACTGAGAGCTCAATAAGGCAGTAAATGATACTTCTCCACATCAGGTGATGGATTTTGATTCTTTCACTTTTATCAGATTATGCTGAGTACATGAGAAAATAAAAGCAGAAAGGATGTTTCTTGTCTCATAAGCACAGTTCAGATAAGGATAAGAAGGAAAGTTGTGCTTCCTTTTCAAAAGGCAATGGACTGAGGAGGTATTGTTATTCAGCTGCCAAGAGCTCTCTCCCTTATGTATAGACATCAGTGTTTTCTCTGAGATATTGTCTGATATCTTAATTGGAGGCTACCTTTCACATATGCCCATAGAGAAGTGAGGCACTGATTCGCTTTCTTGCAGGGAGAAAGACTTCCATAGCCCCTAGCAGAGCTGATATTGTCTGGAAGGCGGTGCCACAGCGTTAATACACACAGCCTCATATACTGATGGGCTGTGCTTCAAAGAGTTTCCTTTATACTATCCTGGATCGTTACAGTGTGAAAATTAGCCCCTGTTCCAAGGGAAGCCCAGTGCAACTTCCATCTCTTGGGATTTCCTAGATCAGAAGGGCCTGCACATGCTGGAGTCAAACCTGCCAAAGTGATGAGAAAATAAAACAAACCAAAAAGAACCCCACAGAATTGTGAGCAGGCAAGTACATCTAGTAACTCCCCATCACACTGTAAAAAGAGAATAGCCCTGTCTACTGTGAAAGTGGTCACTGCAGTTACTTTTTTTTTTTTTGTTCTGTCTACAATCCTAAAATTATTCAGCTCTACTTAGGGCAAAATTAAAGAATTTTGTATTAACTGTGAACTTGGTGTCTTCAACTTACTCTCTAACCCCATCATTTCAATTTTGCCTTTCTACACACTTTTCTGTAAAGATATATAAAAATAATTTAATAACAGAATTTTTACAGCAGTAGCAAACAGCTCATCTGTACAGAAAACTTTCTATAAAAACCCGTTGAGCTGGTGGCGGAGCCAAATATGATTTAGAATATTTCATCTACCTCTGTCCATGTCCATACTGATCTAATTTGGGAAGTGGGCACCTTATAACATCAGTCAGATGAAATTACTCAAACATTTGGCTTACAGAAGCACTGCAAGATCATACTCAAGAGGAAAGCCCCTATCATAACCCTCACTTCCACCCCAGTAGGCAGCTATACAAGCAAATGCACATTTAAAACAATAGTCTTAGCATGGGATTCACTTGAAAAATTAAAATTCTGATAAATACTCGGGAGTTTTATCAACAGTTCTGTAGTAATAATTAGGTAAATCTACCAGTACCCAATATTTTGCCATATCACTTCTCTTTGAATTGATTAATTACTAAGTTTAGAGTAGTTGTTCTTGTGTCTCTGTCTGTCTGCTTTTTTCCTTGAAATGTGTAAAATGACATATGTAATTGCTGCAGATGGAGAGCGAGATTTTTATAAGGGAAAAAGTTGCTACAGAAAAGATGACCATGAAAAACATTTTCTGGTTTCTTTCATTCTTAATAAAACAAAATGATCCTATTTGCCTTCAATCTTGACCAACCAAACGGCTGTTAAACACCTGCTAGGTGAAATGCTTTTTCTCTTCATAAGGAAAGGATTTCAACACAGCTCACCAATTCAGCTAATGCTTAATTCATTTCCTTGTGTGCTAGCTAGATTGAAAGAAAGAACATTTGTCAACAGGAGAGAAGCAGCAAAAATCCAGCTTTACACTCCAATCCTAATTTACAAGAGTACCAAGGTCCAGTTTCTAGATAAAAGGAGGGAGGGTGAAGTTGAGATTGCAAACCATAAAGAAATACTGGGACACAGACATCACTGATGAAAAATCCTTTAGGCAAAGTCAAATTTATGATCTAGTTAAAACAGTGTATCCTGGCATCTAATGTCATCACAGCACTAATAGGATATATCTGTTGCAACAAACTGCCTTCTCCCATAAAATATATTATTTCCTTTATTTCCTTTTTCTCGGTTTGCCTGTGGTTTTATGCTAGGCAGGGAGCACTAGCGGAGCATACTGCAGGTGAGTTTTTTTACCAAGGTGCTTTATAACATTTGTGCATTCACTACCACTGTAAAACAGCACTGGTATTAACAGAAAACACAGCACTGACAGAAAATGCAGACTTACATGATCTGCAAAGACCTAAAAAGAAAGAGGAAGTGTAGACGAAAGCACCTCTTATTTTTCAGACATTTGTATTTCTTTTTGAGCCATGAGAAAATCAATGATTAATCACAGCCAGGTGTCATGGAACAAGACATGTAGTGCGATGTGTCTGTGAAAGGTAGACATTATCAATGGAATCACAAATCCCACCTTTCCTAATTGGAGATCTCCTTCAACCAAAATGGAGAGTATACTGAATGCACTCATTTTAAGACCCATGACTTCCATCGTAATAATTCAGAGTTTTGACAGCACTATAAGAAGCTGAGAATCCCCAGATTCTGGTTTATTCCTCATATGTCTACCCTTTCCAAAAATACATTGATTTTTATAGGTATGACAAGCTGGTTCAATTCATCTCTATGTGAAGCAATCTTTCATATCTGTACATGAATACTAGAAGATATTTTGAGCATACCAGAAAGGGTAACAAATGCAAACTGCTGTAGGCTCACATATCTGGCAGGATGACATCTAGAAAACTGTAGAACTGCTGCAATTTCTACAATATAATGACACTGCATCAGATAATATACTACCTGATGGAAACTGCTAAAAAACATATAAAGGAAGCATAAGAAGAGAGAGAGAAACCAAATGTGTGCAGGAATAAATACAACTACTGACCTTCTGTTTCTTTTCCTCTATTCCCCCCACCCCAGCTGCTTTGATTTTAGTGTAGTGTAGTCTTTGTTGATACTGCAGCATGAAATGAAAGGGGGGGAGGGAATTAGCCCTAAGAGGAAAGAGAAACCTTTGCAGATTTCATTTATTCCTAGTTCTTCAAACTAATCCATTTGCAAGTCAATCTTATCAAAAAGGAGATAGGCTCGTTATTGCAATGTTCCAGGGGAAAGAAAAAAACCCTAAACCAGCTCACACTGAGCAGTCTCTATAGCCAGAGGAATTCAAATATGGAGTTTTTTCTCTCTGCATCCCCGACAGCATAGTTACCGGTTGCAGCCTGCGCACCATGCATTTCCAGAAGAACCTTTCAGTTCAACTAAACAATAAACATTTGAGCATTAATGAAAACAGAAGCCTGTGCATCCACCCAGGTTCAACCCCTAACAGAGGTACAGAAGACAAAATAAAGGAGGTTTTTTTAGTCTCTGGACTATGCATCTTTTCCTACACCTCTGTGCTTCCCAAAAAATTAAACATAAGCTCAAAAATATTGTATGTTCTGACCACATGCTTGCAGAATTTGCTGCTGAAACTTTCCCCTACAACAGTACTGCCTCTAAAGCTAAAACGTCATTATTTAATTATTTTCTAGCCTGTGAACACGGCCTTAAAAATTAAACATGAATATAAGCTTAGGCAGTGTCATTTCTGAGACTACAGCAGAATTTAGAAACAAGGCTGCAATATTATAGATAATACAAAAAATAAAAATCGAAATGCAAAATCCATATGCTAACATGAACCTCAGTCCTCTCAGCTTTGTATTGCATTAATATGACTAGCTATATGACTATTTAATCACTTCATTGGAGTGCTAAATCTAAATAGGAAAGATGATAGTGAAATGTGAGCTTTGCTAGAGCATCACTGATAAACTGTTTGCACAAAACCACGGTCAACATGCTTATTCAGGTCTTCTCCATTATCAAAAGCCCTAACTTCCTTATCTCCAGATTTCTCTCATGGTTTTATAGGAGTCAGTTATGCATTCTCATCAGAAAAAAATTGTTAGGGTGTTGAGACTTGAAATTATGAAATCATAAAACCAACACTGGAACTGACACGCAGGGTACCTCATGGGACCACGGGCAAGATGCTGCTGCTCACTTTCCTTACAATTCCACTCCACCCTCCATTTTATTTAAGGTAAAATAAACTGCTGGCAAAATTTCACAGCTGAAAACCACACAATACAGACATTTTTATGCAGGTCTTAGGTCCAGCTCGCTGTATGCCAGAGAAACTGCTTTCAGTCCTTTCCTGTCAGGATGCAACATTAAAAATAATGGCTAATGGGTTTGATATTCCACTGCTATCCAAGTAGGTCTTAATTGCAGCAAGGGCAGTTTCTGCCAGCTTTTCAAAACTGGGGCTTCTTCTGCCAATTTCATTAAGCTTATTTTTACAGTGCATCATTCCCCTGTTTACCATCAGCTCCCCCTGTAATGAAATGCCCACCCGAATATTGGCTCATTAAAGAACATTATGGGTATCCATACGCTGAATCTCATGGTATTGCTGATTGTTCTGAAAAGTTGTAAATATCAGGAGGTGTTTGTGATCATCCAAAGAGGCTTTTCTGTTGAGTTTAATTTTAGTTCTTTCTTTTTCTCATTCAGGAGGTGGTGATCAAGATTTTTATTAAATGTATTAATAAATAAGCTTGAGAAGGAAAGGCTGAGCATCCAACTGATTTATTAGTGCCTATCGATGCTGTGAAATAGTAGTAAACTGTGGGTAACTTTTTCTGCCTAAGCTCAGTTTTTTTTCTTGTGTTTTGTAAGCGCCAATCTTGTGCAGTTTTGAATGATAGCTCTTTTTGTCTCTTTTTCCCTCCAATCTAATACCTGTCACAACCATCGCACAACCAAGAGCCTTCTCATAGGCTTTAGTTAACCCACTGATCCATGGAAAAGCAGAATCTGGAGCCTGCAGAAGTGTTTGCTTACTGAAACCTATATTTGCTTATAGCACGCCCATAAACAACTATGTTTGTGTATATTTTGAATCCTTTACTTACTTTACCTTTTGATGAAGAAACCAGTGAAGTACAAGCTTAGCTGGGGTAGTCGGTTAACAACATCTAAATTTTAACAGTGTTGCGTGATAAAATATCCCTGGAGATTTGAGAGGATGGGAGGGAGGACTCAAAAGCATATCAAATTAAACATCTTTGAGTCCTCAGGGGCAGAGTCAGAGGGGGAAGCGAAAAACTGTCATCTCATTTCTCCAGTCAGTATTGCCTGCAGATGCAGGTTAGGAAGCAGGCCTTCTGAGGAGAACAGGGGTCCGTTTGTTAAAATGCTCTTCCCCCCACATTCACCTCCCCTCTCTTTCTTAGCACTATTCATCAGTATTTCTTCCATTTTTATAAGACAACTAATGTTTTGTGGGGTTTTCTTCTTTTTTTTTTAAATGAAGTCCTCTGAAATATTCATTAAAATGCTTCACAAGAAAAACCCAGAGTAACAGGCTTTATTGAGGAAAGCTTTTTATCCCCCTTTTTTCAAATAAACCATTGCATTCCACCAATAATTAATTAAAATTAAATTTTAAAAATAAAAGCAATGGAGGCAGCAGAATCTATCAATAATTAATTAAGGAATTAAATTGATCAGCTAGGGGTAGCACAAATGACAACACAGGAGTCCTACACTGGTGATTTGTCACACACTGATACCTCGCATCACGTGTTGGAAGGTCTGAAGGTCGAAAAGTATGGGTTCTGCTCCTAAGTATGGGTTCTGCTCCTAATTATGGGTCTGCAGGAAAGCTACAGGCTACAGATTGGCTGGTTGTTAATTAAGTGGCAAAATGCAATTCCTGCCTCTTCCCACCTTTGTACTGGATGACCTTCGTTTTCCCTCCCTCCCTCTTTGGAGAATAAAATTAGTTTCCCTGGCAATTGACATTGTTCACCTCCTCGAGTTTCTTCCCTTCAACTTGATATAGTGTTTTCTGCCACAGAATGACCACCATCCATAACTTTCAGTAAAGAAATAATGACACAACTGATTTTTATTTTTTTTTAAGACACAGAATGCAATGAAGTTTTCAGATATTTTCAGCTGCTATAGACTGCATTGCTATCTGCATCAACGCCGGTAATACATCCTACCGATCCATGATGTCCTGGTCTGTAACCCTTCCTAGGGGTGTGCAAAATGGACCACTACAGCTCTTTTCTAATCTTCTCCGAGTACTCGACAGGCTTACCGCTAACACATCGTGAATGGTGGTATTCCTAGACAGCCCAGCTTTGTGGAGAGAAGCAATACGTAAAACAGGGAAAAAGAAAAAGGCAGATGAAATTAACATCCATTAATGGCTGCTCTGTCACACGGTTTCCGACAAGCCCTCAGCAGCTTGCCACATTGCTCTGGCTGAACACGGTGCCAGAGTGCACACCCGCAGCACTCATTGCAGCTGAGGGACTGTGATTCAGTCATCTTGGGAGCAGTGCTTGAGGTAGCGGTGGTGAGTAGAAGAGACAGACAGAGGGGAGGGCGAGAGCTGAAGGAATTTCAGGTAGCTCTCAGAGGGAAGCATCAGAGGTTGGATTTCTGATTTTTCCAATTGTGATTTTGGACCAGCGCCCGGCGATGAGTCAGTGTTTGTCACTAACGGGGTTCTCTAATGGGGATATCTACAGCGGTGTGACAGCCTGTCACCACCAGCAAAGTGAGATGGCACTGCAGGGTTAATAAGCCAGGGAGACCGTAAACACAAAGAAACCAGAAATAAAGAGAGTAAGGAGGAACATGAAGCGATAAGCAACAAAATACACAGGACACAAAAATAACATTTCTGCACATGGAACTAGCTTTGATTTTTGTTTTCAAAATTTACAAACCTGTATTCTGGGAAAGGAGCTTTAAATTGCTCTCAACAACCCAAAAAAATAAGTGTAGCCACACAAATAGCCCAAAGGCATGACGCACTCACTCCCGCCCCTGCCAATACTCAGACTTACAAAGCAGTTTGTGCAGCCTGCTAACAGCGTGGGACATCCCACATCATGGCTTTCTCCTGCCCAGGAATGGAGACTCTCCTGCATAAACCGTGACACCCTTGCAGTGTGCCTGTAGCCCACTTGAAAGGCGGTACAGGTACTGTTTGGCTCACAGCCCGCGGGAGAAGGGCGCACTTGGCTGCCTGCCAGGTAAGCTGGCCAAAATGTGAACAGGTAAACAAAACCAGCTCTAAAACTGAAAGCCCCAGAAGAAAGCTGGCTCTCTCCTCTTGATAAGTAAACCAGTACAGTTATGCATAAGATGAGAGAAGACAGATCACGTGAAGGTCACCGGGGCAGGACCTTGCCTTCAGGGCATTACTGCAGGAGGGAAACAAGGAAGCAGACTTTGGTGAGAGATGGAAACTGGGACCTATCCTGAAAACCTGGAATTTCGTTGGCCACCTGCTCTATTAAGCTGGGCATACCTGATGTACATCACAGACAGAAAGTGACATTAACCACATCATGTGCTGCCAATACTCGGTACTGATCCCAGCTCAGAGGCCAGGCTGCACGCGTGGTCTGCTCCTTTAGGCAGCGTGGGCCTTCAGAGCTTTCCTCAGGTCTCCCAGGAGCACAGTGAATATCACGTTATTTGTTATTTGTAAATAGCAAAGTCCATCATGTTCTTGGCAGGGCATCACCATTTCGTTATTGGTTTGCTTATTGCAGAATAGTGGAACATGGCAAATACTGAAAAGAGAATTGTCTGAAATTTCAAACATTTTTTTTCCAGCACTATGTGTCTATTTAAGGGTTCAAAGATGAATAAAAAGCCTCTATTTAATGAGTAAATCAGAATGCATCATTTGGCCCTTAGCAAAAAGAGACAGTTTGAATGCTTAGTCTATGTGGTCTCAATTGCCTACTGACTCCTTTGCAATGAATTAAATGCACACTGATGCAGCATCTCTTCCCTCCTTTCTTTCTCGAAACTCGGCTTTTTAACCCAGTAACCTCTTTTCTTCTTACTTTGACTGCCTCCACAGCTGCACCCTTTTTAATTTTGGACACACCCAAGTTCTAGGAATATCCAGGAAAAAACAGCCAATTAAATCATCCAAAGCCCTGAGCATAGTTAATATTCATTTACAGCATGAAAAGAGCAGAACACCTTTCTGGTGTTGCCAATTACATGATATTTCAGCCAAATGTATTCAATGATGTCAGAATGAAAATTCCAAAGTGTACATGATATTCATTTCTAAACCCTGTTAACTTAATTAACTCTTGGTTAAATGTGCACTGATCTTAGACCCAAAGCATGTTTGATGAGGTATTTTTCATTAGGCAAAAGAAAGAATTTGAACCGTGTAAGCCATTTGCAACAACAGAGGACTCCCTTCTTAAAATTATATACAATGCACACCCAATTCACGGTCAGAGAGGGTTTATATTCTATTTGTACTTTGTTATGCTCTTGTCAGTTTTACTTGGATCACAAAACATCATTCGAGCAATACCATTCACCAAACATGGAAGATAATATTCTGCATTGTCAGTACCGTTTAAAATGCCAGATCAAGTAATATGAAAAATGATTAAACCATCCAATAACAGTTGTATTTAACCTGTGTTGCCATGGCTAAATTCACATGCTGAGTGGCTGGTTGGTGAAATTATTAGAGGCAAATGTCCAGATACTCAGATCCTGCAACCAGCAGGCATAGAGCCATTTCTAAAAATAAATAAAGAAAAGCAGGAAAGGGGCTTATCATTCTTAGTAGAGCTGTAACATTTTTTAATGAACCCAGATCCACACCAGAAATAACTAGAAGATGGTGTACTTCGGTAGCTGCTAATAACTTTGTTGCTTGCAAATCAATTATCTCAAAATGCTTTGTTGCTTTTTTCCCCCCAAAAATCTCATACTTGGATGTGACACATTAATACTAAGGCAGAGGTTACAGTTGGCAATAAGAAAGTAGTCTGGCTACCTCCCAAAGCAGGTACCATAAAAAAAAATTATTACCAGAAGCACACCTGACTGTCAGAACAGGTAGTTCAATGGGATAACAAGTCTCTGCTCTGTTCTAGAACTGAGGCTGCAGTGAGTTCATTCCCTGCAGCATCCTTTGCATTGTAAGAGGCAGCTTCTAAAAATCACAGCTGGATGAGTCTCTCCTCCTTTCTCTACACAAAGTGAATACTGAAGCATATTCTAGGACAGCTGAAGAAGTAAAACACTGTATTAAACTGATGTCACCCACATTATTCATCCCTCACCTACTGCTTCAGAATAAACCACACATGAACAGCAGTCTCGTAGAGGCACAGAGAGGCATATATGGCACAGAGAATGTTATACTGACATACTGAAACATATGCAGATAAAGCACTCTGTAGCCGTTCTTCTGTCATTAGGTATGTTAAAGCACAAGAAGAGACAGATACCATGACAGGTCCAAAAATAACTTCACTGAGTTAAACAGAGTTATGGTCTGTGACTGTGGGCTATATTTCATGTGGTCAGTCAGTTGCCAGCACAGTAAGATTTCCCAGTTTTTCTGAGAGTTAAACTGAGAAGAAATGCTTTCCTGCCACTCTCAGATAGAAATATTCAGACTCCAGAAGGCTATACCACCTCTGTCTTTCAGCATCAGCAAGTTCGGAAAAGCTCCAAAGAGCATTTTGATTTCTGTTTCTTCTTTGTGCTTTAAGAGGTGGGCAGAGTGGTGCATAAGGTCCTGTGCTTATTTCTGCTGCGGTTTCCTTTGATGTACAATTTGCTCCATCCCATCACTGATTTCATCTCCACATTCCCTGCTCATGAAGCACCAGTACACTTAAGATTTCCCATGTGCCTGAATGACCACAGCAGGTTTATGCAGCACTTTCTGAACACAGAGCTACTTTTTGCCACACAAGTTACAGTGGTACTTCTGCTGCTCATGCCAATTCTGCTCCTTTCAGTAACACCCTCCAGCTGTCAACATTTGTGGGGTAGTTACTCCATAGATATACGAGAACATTTTTAATCACCATCTGGTTATCTTGTTGAAAGTTGCTCTTATTTTCTTCTTAATAAAATATACCAGCATATCCTACCTTCCCTGCAACTTGGCACCCGCAGATATTTGCTCTTTACTCACCCATTGCAATTTCCATTCATATCATACACAGTACTTCAAAGTAACCCTTTGAACCTGAATAGGACTACAACTCTCATACATATGGCTTAATTTTGCTTACTAGAAGATGCTTGGTTTAGCATGAAGTCAATTTGTACACTGATAGATCTCTTCCCCTTCCAGTCACAATATAAAAACTTAACGCATTGCTATAATAATTCAGTGTACATCAAATCTGATTTCTTTTGATGCATTCAGCCACCTACTGTCACTTTAATGCATTTTCCTGGCACATGCATACATACTGTTTCATGTGAAAACATTTATGTTGGCACTCAATTCAATTAATTTTTCCCTCAGAGTTGAAAAATTCAAACACAGATGTATTCACCTCTTCAAAAGAATCAACATTTTCAAGTTAGGGAAAGAAAGACAAACTAATCCATTTCTACAACATTTGAGTCAGCAATAGTTTTACACCGAACCTGTAAAGTTAATCAGTCATTTCTTTATTTATCTTGTGTTAACATCTACCTGACACAGGGAAAAGCACACAGCTCCTCAACATTTACCACAGGAAGAATGAGAGTAAGAGAAAGAAATGAAAAGGTGTGGGAAGTACACAGGCCATTTACCAGAGCAAGGGAACCCTGCTCATTCTTTCTTAATAGGAAACAATGAAAGTACAGAGCCAGAAAGAGAACGAAGTGGCAATGGGCGAAAAAATTCATACACAAGTGCATAATGTTTATATGCCATATTTTCCAGTCTCGTAGCCAACAAGCCACTGCCATTATTTTTTATAGGAAATTAGGAAATTTATATGCATGAAAACACCCATTTGAGTTTTTTCAAACGTATGTTTTCATCTTTCTGGCATTTAACAAGTTAATTTGCCAACACTGTTTTTGTCTTTCTCACACAAGGTACTTGCTGTTTGCTGCCTATTATTTAAGTGCTATATTTACAGTACTGTCATACAGACTGTGTTTACAGTCTGCCATTTTACTACTTGCAGTTCTTCAATGTCCCCACTACTATCTGACGACTCCTTGGCACTAGCCATGCTTTGCTGTACAGGTGCATGAAATTGCATTACCACTCACATAAATGTTATTTGCCACAGGTACTTTTTCAAAAAGATGCCCGTGTATATCATGTAGGAGTCTTCCCACTTTGCAACTCTCTGAATACAGTATGTGCTATATACATACACGTACAATACGCTCTTCTGAATCACCTTGCATGGCAAAAAACCAAAAACCAAAAAAAAAAACCCACAATAAAAAAAAAAAAGCCCCCATTAAACTCAGAAAAAGAGAAAAGGAATAAGATGTTGAGGATGCTACCATTTAATTTCACTGATCCTTCAAGGTATTAAGCACAGAGGCTGTTGTCCTCCTTTTACAAAGCTTCTGAGACTGTACTGCCAGATAAAGTAGCACTGAGAATTTTGTTTACCCAGATCTGTTTCCAGTGATTGCAGAACATGGGAGAAGAGCTGGCAAAGATACAATGCGTCCTTTCCAATTTTGTCTCCCTACTGGTGTTATTATTAAGGCTGAACCTGCAAGTAGAGAACATCATCCATGCTAGCAGCGCTCAGAGGTCCATCAGATTTGCTGTCACTGACTCACTAATTGATTTTGTTTCTCCCATTTCTGGGTCAGTGAATTCTTACATGTGGCTATTTTCCAGGCAAGTATTAACTGCAGCAGAATCCTGACTATTAATCCAGTGTACTTCAGCTTGGAAAATGAAAAAAAAAAAAAAAAAAAGAACAGAATTTGGTGCAGACTTTGTCATTAGCATATATATGTGCATGTGCACATGTACTCAACTTCCAAAATTTCACCTTGGGTGAGAAAACATTTCCTTGAAGACAAAAACGTTTACTCTTTATTTCCAGTAAATATTTCCTATGAGTTTGAAAGGCAGCAGTAAACTAAGTGTACACCATATTTGTGTGTGAAAAGAATGTGTGAAAATGGAGTTAAAAAACAGGATTGTCCCAGGATTTAATGTATTCATTAATAAAACATTTTCCCCAACAGAAAAAGTCTCTATGGGATAGTGAAATTGTCTCAGATTCCCTGAGTCACTGTTTCAGTTTGTTTCTTCTGGGATTTCTTTGGGGGCCTTTTTAACATTTTAAATAAGGTTTTTCAGCTTCGGCACTTATCGAAAACCATTAATTTAGACAAGACATTATATGCCTTAAAAAAGTAATCAAAGACATAATTGCAGTCTTTTTTAAGTTACTTTTGTGACTGAAAAAGGGGCAGCAACGCCACTGCTCAGAGCTCCATTGGTTGCTCAATTCTGCTGTTTACAGAGATGGTATATTTTGCCATTTTGCTTTAGTGTTGATTTCCAAAAGACCAACTTCAGGTGGGAAAAAAAGGCCCAAACAGAAAGAAAAACATTCAAGTTGCTATAAGACAGATATTAACAGCACTTTGCAACCAAAGAACATGCTAAACTGACTGTAGGTAACTTCTTTGAGTCATCAGGTTGTTCTCCCCAAAGATGTATTTGTTTAGACTTTCATCCTTTCTTCTAGTTCTTATCTTGGCAAGGAATGACTCCACAAGGAAATAATGCGAGAACAATGCTGAGCAAACACAAATATGCTATTTGCCTGTCTGCCTCCGTGAACTGGTGGAGGCATCTCTGTCAAAATGCCAACAGGCAAGCAGAGTCTGTAAATTTTACAGTGCCGGACTGATACACTTGCAGAGCTGCATCACTGCAGTGCTTCAGGCAAGTGGAATAAACAGCCCTTTTTCAGGTAGCGTGAGCGGCTGAGCACACTATGCTCCTGCAGGACTGAAACGCTGGCCTTGTACCATGTTACATGCTAGGGAGAGGTAGGGTCCGGTTGCATGAGGGAAGGCTGACTTCAAGAAAGCAAAGTATGTATTCCTGCAACAGCGCAATTTTGCCCCCTCGTTAGGAGCATCAGCTGCCAACGCACAGCCTACCCAATGACAGTCAAAGGGATATTGCACGAATCACTTCGTGAAGGGCCAAACTGAGCCGAGGATCACGGAATAAACCAGAGCATTCAAGCCTCGCTCTGCCACAGCCCCAGCTATTGGAAAGAGGCTTAGAAAACAAGCTGTTTTGATCATGGAATCACACACAAATGACAGAAAACAAAAACCAGCACTGAAATACAAATAGAGAAAAAGCCTGCCTCCCTTCAAGCCTCTGGACAGCTCCAGCATTAGAAACTCAGCACTGTTGCTATATTTATATTCAGTCAGCATGACATGGCCTGGTAACGCTCACAAAGCAAACTCCTGCTATGCTGCCCAGCAGCAGTGTTGCCCCTGCCCTGGTGGCCATATCTAAACATTCTTCCTATCAAAATAATGCAGGAATCATATTTTTAAGTAACCATTTTCCATAATACATTTTACTATACAGGTAATAAATGACAAATGGGATTCAGTGAAACAAATGTAAAATGGCATTTCTCATGTACTTTCTGAGTAGCATCAGAGGTCCACCAGTCCTGATGTCATCTGTGTGCAGGTGATGACAGAGTAAGATGGCAGGAGCCATCTCTGGTGCAGTCTTGTCCATGCTACTTGCTTGGGAAATACGTGGTCTCCTCTGAGCACTGCGGGCCATAGTATCTGGCTGGCACTGGCCAAAATCATGCCCAAGAGCCCACTAATGACTAGGCAGTGTTTGCACAATCAGCATTGGACATTCTGACACTTCAGCTCACTCCCTACTCCTGTATTATTTATCAGTAAAGATGTGACCACTAAGCCCTATCTAACAACCATTTCAGTTGGCTGCAACCATTCTGTTCACTATAATGCAGCTTGGTTACTTTAAGCAAACTGGAAAAGGTCCAGGTGGAGCAAGAAACATTCTCGCCCTTGTTTTAAGAAAGAGATTAATACACATAAAAACATTTCTCAGGAACATTACTGGCACCTAACCTCATCCCTCCTATCACAGGGCACAGAAATTTTGCCTTGGTGATTTTGGCATTGTCTTCACTGTCTCTTAGCTGTCCCAAACTTACCTTTTAGAAGGCTACCCAAGGAGTGGACTGAAAAACAACAGAGTAGGGAAATATCCACAACACTTCACAATTCGTTCCAATGGCTATATCACCCAAGGTTACCTTTGAGCTAGGAGATACTCTAAAAATTAATAAATATAAACACTCTAACGTTAAAGTCTGCAGTTTAAAGATTTTATTGCACTTTCATGAAATTAGCAGAGTTCATCCCTGAGGGTATACCTATGTCATGGTAAAATCATTCTTGAAAGCTAAACATTGTCTTTGATAAGCAAAATAGATCCTGCTCTTTAATTTATTCACAGTAAGGTGCATTTTCAGGATGTCAGACTATTTGGGAGCTTTTTTTAGAGCTTTTATCTGAGCTCTAATTTGCAACATCCTTTTTAGCATAGAGACTGATTGAGACACAGTTTCAGCCATGATCTCACCAGTGCTGCTTGTAGAATACTGCTGTTCCATATACCCAGGAACAATTCAGTAACAATAGCAGTTCCTTCGGTCACAGATTTACCATAGAAATGCATACTTGCAAAAGAAATCAGTAGAGAGATTTACACAGTCTCCTGAGGCAGGTGATTCTGCTCTGGTGAGGCCCCACCTGGAGTACTGTGTCCAGCTCTGGAGTCCTCAGCACAGGGAAGACATGGACCTGCTGGAGCGGGTCCAGAGGAAGGTCACAAAAATGACCAGACGGATGGAACACCTCTCCTATGAAGACAGGCTGAAAGAGTTGGGGTCGTTCAGCCTGGAGAAAAGAAGCCTCTGGGGAGACCTTATTGTGGCTTTTCAGTACTTAAAGGGGGCTTATAAGAAAGATGGGGACAGACTTTTTAATAGGGACTATAGTGGTAGGACAAGGGGTAAGGACGAGGCTCTGAGCAATCAGATCTAGCTGAAGATGTCCCTGCTCATTGCAGGGGGGGTGGACTAGATGACCTTTAAAGTTCCCTTCCAACCCAAACCATTCTATGATTCTATGATTCAGAGTCTGAGAGCAACGACAAAGCCCCCAGTTAAACCACCACCATGCACTCAGTGTCATTTGATTCCTCATCTCCTCCTGAGCACTCAGAGCTTTGCAACCTTTGAGATCCAGGACCTTTTGGGGATGCAGGTGCATTGCTGATCCTGCCATCTTCCAGCTTCTTGGCAGTAATCACACATCAGTCAGAGCAGCTAACTTTTCTTTGTACTCTTCCTTCCTCCCTCCCTCTCTCTGTTGGTTAATGTTAACTTGAAACTCTACTTAGCATTCCCATTGCATTTCCAAGACACAGAACACATTCATAAACATTCCTTGGTGTAACCTGATCAGACACATCACAAGTTTCAGTTGTCAGAACAAAAACGAGAGTAGTTTTATCAAAACCAGGATAACATGGCCTTACCCCATCTCTAATTCCAATGAGAAATGCACAGCATTTCCTGCATAGTTCAAACAGTGAAGAGAATAAACAAGATGATGAGGTAGCAGTAGTACAAAAGCTAAAAAGAAATAATAATAAAGAACTAGATCATGAGCACTGTTTGGCCTCAGAACGCAGTGGTCCATTCATTATATATTGGATGAGTTGATTTCCAAAGCTAATGAATCCCCCTGCTTTGAAGTACTGGTTGAAAAACTTCTTCCCAGTGTGGGTATTACCCAGTGCATGCAAGAGAGAGATTGTCTCTTGGGTCTCAGGATCAAATACTTCCCCTTACACTCATGACACACCTGTCGCAAGAAAAGCAAAAGCTTATAGGGAAAAGTAACAGTAAGAACATTATATATATTTAAAAATATATTAATATATTTTTATATGCTTAATGAGGCACAGCAACAGAGAGCAAAGCTTGGAACATGGGGCTGAAGCTCTGTGCAGGCCAGTAAGCATTCAAAGGACTCAATGGTCTAAAAAGGAATGCAGGGAAATGAGACTGACAGATGATCAAAGGGTAAAAATATTAATTATAAAAGTGATGCTTCAGTCTCTGAAAGGGGAAAGTACAAACAGATCTACTGCTCAAAACATGATACGTATATCATGTATTTTTAAAAAGTACACCAATCAGACAAGTAACTTTCTCATAAACTATCCCGGTTTAATATAAACGTTCAGGGAAGTTGTTATTAAAACTGAACATTAGTTCTGGGTTTTTTTTGCTTGCTTTTTGGTTTGTTTGGGTTTTTTTACGTGAGAGTTAACCTAGAAACTACCTTGATCATAAGATGATGAGTAATACATTGGTCTAGGTTTGATAGATGGATATCCACACTGTCAAAGAATAAGCAGCATTTTCAGCATAAGCGTTTGAAAGACACTGACAGAAATTTCAGTGAATACCAAGGCTTAAACAGAATCTGAAAAACATATAATTGTCTTAAAATATTAAGGAAAATATTAAGGAATAAATAATTATTAAATAATTATCTCAAGATCAATACCAATTCGATAGAACTAAATTACTAGTAAGCATATGTAGAGTTAGAGCGATTTCTATCTTGTGTTTGATGCCTCCACATTTCCTTCTCACCTACTGACAAATATGGCAGCTGTGTAAAGCACTTACCACTGTTTGCACACAAAACTCTTATCCACTTTGTCTCCTTTACATATCTCTTATCAAGCTAATCACAGGAATAGATGTCTTCAATGAAAAGAGAGAAAGACGGGTTTGTCTGTTCAAAAAGACTCCTTCTGTTCAAAAGCATCATCAATACAAGCTTTCAGTGTATCAACAAAAGTGCAGGCTACACACAACACACAGGATAGAGTCTGTCCATTTGTTGAATAACTGCCTTCTCCCTATACTGGGACGGTCATTTCCTGCTAATCTTTGGCCAAAGCAGTCCAGTAAACCATGGCACGTTACCCCACCACTTTGCCAAACAGACACGTCTGAACATGCACCATCTTTCTATAGGTGCAGGTTATACGACGGAGAGATTTCTCACTTCAAGACTCAAATTTGCATTCCATCGAAGAAGAAAATATAGCCATCTGCAGAGATCTGAAATCAGATAACAAGATTCCCTTCTCTTCTATCTTTGCATCGTCAAGAGGATAAACTTTAAAGACTGACTGGCAAAAAGCCATTCACTAGCCCAAAAGATTAATCTTAAATTTTTGTAAATGCTTTAAAGTACAACTCCAGAGACCAAGGAAAAGTTATATCCTGTCAAATAAAGAAAAACTGTACTACTTAAAAAGCTGCCACAAGTCCAGGAATAAAAAACGTCCCTTAGAAACAACAGTGGTTTTCTTCATTCTGTCTATACATCTAAATTTAGTTAACTAAAGGAGCATCCTAGAAGAAAACAGATCTTAATTATTTTTAGAAGAAAAAGAATAAACAACAGGACAGAAACTGGCAATATTTTTCTGTGAAATATATTCATTTTCCAGTGACAAGTACTGATTTGTTGACATCAAAATGCTCTGGGATGGCATTCATCAAGCTAGATTTTCCTCAAATTAAAGAATAAATAAACAACTGATTTTAACATTGTAAAAAATTTAACAAGTCATTATTAATATAAAACCTTTAATATTTTAGATTTTACATATTAAAAAAATGAAGCATCAAACTCAGTCCTGTATCACTCACTATACCTTTTCAAGAATTGAAAACTGTGTTTTATTTTCTAACTGACTTTGTTTCAATTTTGCCAATGGAAGAAAATTGAAAAAAGCACTTGCTTAATGAGCTTTAAGAATGACCCTCCATCTTTTGCAAGGTCAGATACCTACTATTCATGGAATTATATTGAGAAAGGGAAGATTTGCTGGCTTTGAGGAGGGAGTTGGACCAGAAGAACTCTAAAGGTCCTTTACACCCTTAATGATTCTGGGAGTCTATGAATAAAACTCCTGCCTCTTCAGAAATTGTTCCCAGCTATCTTAGTTGGGCATATGGTATCAATTACCATAATACTCCAGTTCTTTGCAATCTTTAATGTATTTATTTTCACAATCCTTTTGAGAGGCAAGAAAGTCTATTATCCCTGTTTTATAGATAGAGGACTCAGGTACTGAAATTTAAATGGTTTCTGTTAAATATTTCTATTCTATTCCTTATGCTCAAGGTTCCGTGGATGCTGCATATATGTAGAGATTTATGCACAAAATACTGGAAATATCCTTAAGTCCTTCTGGGTAATTTCATTTTCATAATTTCATACCTGATAACTTCAATAACTTCACAACACTAGAAAGCTTCAGTTTGGGCATTTTAATTTAACCACCTGAAAAAACTTAAAACTCATGTCAAGACAGCATCTTCTGACTTGATAGCCTACCCTGGACACAGCCAAAGCCAAGCGCTTTAATAAGCAGCAGTATGATTTGAATGACCTGGTAAGTATGTAGTCAAATTGTAGATTATATTTCATAGACATCACAGGGGTGTAAAAGCTTTCTGCTAACACTAGCATCATATTGATATGAAATACAGGTTAGCAACTCTACTCAGAGACAGGAAAGTACTAGTATCCATAACGAGGGAATCGATGACAAACCACAACAGTTAAAACAGTTCCTTAAGTTTTCCATTCACAAGGTTCGTCTAAATAATTCAAGGATGGCTCCTCAGGTTTGTGATCACAAAAAGATATTAACAGGTTAGCAAACCAAACCAAAACAATAAAAAAGGAGGGAAAAAAAATCTTAAAACTTTATCAAACAGAAATTTTAATCCACACTTCAATGCAATAACCTACTTCTAAAACTGTGATCCAAGAGAGATCCAAGGCCAACAAAATCCATGACATTTAAGTATACCTACAGATATTTTGCCTAGTTCTACCAATTTATATGCAGAAGCATATGTTTCCCTTTAACACTTACAATGTCTCAAACTTTTACTGCTAGTACATCATAAAAACAACAAAGTGAAAATAGTAAATGTGGATGGGTTTGCAGGAAAGAATATCTGCATTGAGCCTGTACAAGCTCAGTAATATTTTCTCATCTGGACTTACTGAAATCTTAATCACAACCCCTTGCTATGTTTATATCCCCGGGAGCCATATTCGTTTGCTTTAGTGTATGCTGTTCTCTTTATGGCAGATTGTTTTAAAAATATTTTAAAGGAGACACTCAGTGTGCAGCTAAGACTCTTTCTATCAAAGGTTGAACAACAGATTTCTCCATAGAAAGGGTTCACTCCATTTCGTGTTCAATCTCCTGAGTAGCGTGAATTTATTAACCACTTTGAAGTGGTAAAAATGCGATGTGTGTGTGTGTACAGATGATCCAAACAGTATAAAAACCAGCCAGGAAATCAATAAAGCAGCTTTTTAACAAATGCATTTCCAACCGATCAAAAGAATAGCCTAACGGCTACATACGGCTGATCTAACACTCATTACATTATCATTTCAAGGAAACATCTTTTGCAACTGAAAGGTGAAGTCTTTCTGTAATGAGCTCCTTCTGAGTCAGCAACCAGACCCTTTTTTATAGTGCTGAGACAAAATAAATATGTGGCAAACACCGGGGAGGAATTATTCTCTGCAAACAAATGTTTTTCTGCATGCAAGGGCTCTTGCTTTGAGTTGGTTTGCTGCTTAAAAACAAGGAAACGTAGAGAGAAGGGGGTCTTTAATGTAAGACCTTTTCATTAAACAAGGAAAAATGTAACTCATCAGTGGTTGCCTCTGAGGGATGGGTAAGCGGGGTAAAATTCATTCTGTCTGGCATTAGCAGATTCAAATATATGCTGAATGCAGAATGGGATTTGAGCTGGCCCCAAAGAAGTTCTCTGATGTTTTCCACAGGTCACACACTTGGAGGAATGTTTCCCTCACTAGCAGTATCAAAGCTGAATACTTTTTGCAAATTAAGGAGATGTTAAATCTGAAATAAAAGGCTTTGTTTAGATTTTAAGAGACTATAAAAGGTGAAGGTCACATCCTCAAACAGCATAAATTATCAAAATTCTGCCGAGGCACAGATTACACAAATTGATGGATTGTCCCTACATGTACTAGTGTATCTTTTTGTCTGGTTTTGTGCAGTTTTGTTTAGGACAACTGGTAGGAAAGTAATAAGCAAAAGTGGTTCATTTCTCTAGTAGGCATTTAGTTGGTTGACCCAGAAATAGCTGAGAGCAATGACAGATTAGGACACAGGGCATTCCCTTTCTCCCCAAAAAAGAGAATCAAAAGATTCTCTTACAAATAAAACCATGTCCTAAAAGTTACTGCTAAGGAAAAAAGCAGCTGCTATGAATAACCACAATGCATTACAAATTTTCTGGGAATTGGACTTTTTTTTTTTAAAGTAATGATAGTGGCTTGGGGCCACCACATTACCCCATAGTTCATTCTAAAGCAGCAAGGAAATTCAATATCCTTAAAATGTCTTTTGATTACACAATCAAATTGAACTTCCAAAGGAAAGTCCTGGCTCGCAAAGTATCACTGTCTCTACCCTCACCAGTTAAAATCACCCATAGCCATTACTCAAATCTGTGCAATCAGGGTAGCCCTGTGCATCTCTGTGCAAGAGGGCAATATAGGAGACAAAATATTTTTCCACGGAATTCGTTAAGTGACTACTGATAAAGCAAGTTATTGATGTAAGACCATGCAGGCTGGGGCTGACTCCTCTGTTTTCCACAGTGCCTTGTTTGTCTGGAGTAATGTAATTTGCCATATAAATCTTATTGTCACAAGTGCACAAGAGGGTTACCACCAGAAAGAGAATCGGAAGTTCTTGTCCCTTTATCTGCCTTCACAACACTTCAAGGAGAGTCAGAAGATCCCTTCTTCATGTGGTGATCATGACCCTTCAGAACTAAACACAAAAACAGGAGTAATACTGTCTAATGTTACATGTCTTCACTGTTAATGTCTACGTCTGAAGCTCTTCAGTCCAGGCTTGCTTGAAACCAAATGGATAAAACCAGATGCTTTTAGGACATGATTCCTCTAACCAAACAGAAACATCCTACTCTTGAAAAGATAAATCACACCCTAGAAATGTCTGTATTCCTTGTCTTTTAATGAGAAGATAAGATGACTAGTTCAGAGATAGGCATTTACGCTGTAGATGTTTGTATATGACAAGCTAAATCCCATGCTGACAGTCCAGAGAGGTATCCTGCTTTGCAGATTGCTGTATTTTGGTGACATGACATCTGCGTAGCAGCTCCTGCAATTCTCTGTGGAATCTAACAGCTTCAATAGGAAAAGAAAATAGCACCCTTCTCATGGAATTCGTAAATCAGGAGTGAAAAAGAAATCTCTTTAAATCTGCTTTTTTCCTCCCTTGTCTCTCTGAAAACTGGCTTTTGGCTTCATATGGCACGTGTCTGGGTTTGCACACCCATACACTTCTCTGTACCAAACTTCCCATCAGCTTCCAGTAGGAATTGGACATGGTTTTCTGCTCTAGTAGTATCAGTCTTCACGCTTTTGTTGACATGGCTGGCCAGCTTCTGGGTTTATTTCTTCTTCTCATAGTTGCTTTTAAACCTTTCTTACACACTGCTTTTTTTTTTTTTTTCTATTGCTTCCTTTTTACCATCAGCCTTCAGTTGTCTTAAAAGGTTTCAGCGGATGTTGGAGGAAGAAAGCAGTAGAAAAAATAGTAGAGAGAGGTAGAAGGAGGAGGAAAAATACTGACAGTTTTATATTGTTGCTGTCCCTAAGGCACAAGGCTTTTACCTTTCCCTAGGTGTCTGGAGCATTTCCGTTGCTTTAACCAGCTGTATACTACAAAAATTAAGCAAATAAACCAAGTGAGTAGTTGGAAATTTCCTCACATTCATAGTAGAAAATTAATGTCAGGGCACAAATTGTGCATGGATTTTGCTGTGGATCACAAGGAACGGAGGAAGATCCTTTGGCCACCAGAATAGAAGCATTCCTTCTGTGGGCACAAGGCAAAAAGCTTTCACTTCTAATATTCAGAAGCAGAGGAGCAATCACTTTGGTGATGCAGGCCTTGCACTTTACTTCCATAATTTATTTCTTTGTTGAAGTTTTTGGGTAGAGGAATACGTGCCCCTCCCAAAGCCCCAGTTCAGATTATTCTAAATGAAGTTACACATCAGTACCGAAAATTGCAATTTAAGTGCTACAACCTGCTGTAGCTGGTAAGTTTTCCACGAAGTAGATGACGTTTCTATTGTTCTCCTTGCTTGCAATCAAGCTACTGAAATAGACGCTTTTTTCATTTTCACATTTCATACTCTTAATTGTTGCATTTGTATTACTCTTGCCTTGCTACAAAGAAGATTGTACCTTTTAGTATTTTTTAATTTATAGCATGGTCCTGCAATGGCTAAATATCTATTAGATTTTTATTCTTGACCTGCCACTGAGGCATTTGAATATGCCTCAACAGGAATATTTACACTCTCATTTTCTGCTACGGATGGTAGCTAATGTTAAAATGTTAACAACTGAGTGAAATAACCAAAAACTTTGCAGTTTGACCCTCCAACTCCACCCGTCCCAAGAGCATAGCTAATTTATATGATAATTAAAAGGAAATTGGAAAATTTTGAGTTTCCCTGAAAGAATCTCTGAGGTGAAAATATCAGCTAATACAATTTTTGCAAGGATTGGAACCATAATAACTCTATTTTAATATACTTTGTTTAGGTTGCAGTAATGCTTTCTGTAGGTTTAGTAACCTAAAATATATGCATGTGTTAAAATATTCAATGTACAGCAATAACTCTTACAACAGTAAAGAAATTCCCAATATACAGATTAAGCTGCGTGATTTGAAGGGTAAGACAAGCCGGTAATAAACACTGACTTACTTCTAAATAAAAATATAAGAGCAGTATGAGAGAAATAGATCATTAATAAAGGACACGGTGTTCTCAGCCTGGCTCTTCTCCTACTATGCTGGTTTTTGGCAAAGTGGGCTTCTTTTTTTTGATTTGATGCTATAAATCAATAATCACACAATGAGTCTCACGTCTTCCCTTCCGGTTGAGTTTCCAAGACCAAAATTTCCTGAGCACATCTGCTGTTGACAAACACCAGGGAACGTAAAGCAAACACAACTGAAAGGTCCTAGCTGCTGCTGCTAAGAGTATTTGCTCTTCCCTCACTGATCACCTGCCATCTTACTTTATGCAGATGGCACCCCAGCTGCTATGTGACCAGCCAAAAAAGGTCAGCTTACACACAGCCCAACAGGTAACATATTATCAGCACTGTAGAAAATACACCTTCCCTTCCAGCTCTAAAATAAGGGTCCTCGAACTGGCTCAATACAAACTGCACGTTGAACTCTTTCTATAAAACCACTTGTGTCAAGTCAATATAAATTTTCAAGGCCACCAGGTTTTCAGTGTGATTCTGCATTTTCATAGAATCATAGAATGGTTTAGGCTGGAAGGGACCTTAAAGATTATCTAGTTCCAACCATCCTCTGCCATGGGCAGGGATGCCTCCCACTAGAACAGGTTGCTCAAAGCCCCATCCAGCCTGGCCTTGAACGCTTCCAGGGATGGGGCATCCACAGCTTCCCTGGGCAATTTGTTCCAGTGCCTCACCACCCTCATAGTGAAAAATTTCTTCCTAATATCTATTCTAAATCTGCCTTCTTCCAGTCTGAAGCCATTCCCCCTCGTCCTGTCACCACACGCCCTTGTAAAAAGTCCCACTCCAGCCTTCTTGTAGGTGCCCTTCAGATATTGGAAAGCTGCTATAAGGTCTCCCCGAACCCTTCTCTTCTCCAGGCTGAACAACCCCAACTCTCTCAGCCTGTCCTCACAGGAGAGGCGCTCCAGCCCTCTGATCATATTCATGGCCCTCCTCTGGACCCACTCCAACAGGTCCACATCCTTCTTATGTTGAGGGCTCCAGAGCTAGATGCATTATTCCAGGTAGGGTCTCACCAGAGCAGAGTAGAGGGGCAGAATCACCTCCCTTCTTTTGATGGTCACGCTTCCTTTGATGCAGCCCAGGATACAGTTGGCCTTCTGGGCTGCAAGTGCACATGTTGAGCTTCTCATCAACCAACATCCCGAAGTCCTTCTCCTTAGGGATGCTCTCGATCCATTTCCTGCACAGCTTCTATTTGTGCATGTGATTGCCCCAGCCCACATGCAGGACCTTGCACTTGGCCTTGTTGAATTTCATGATGTTTGCACAGGCCCACCTCTCCAGCCTGTCCAGGTCCTTCTGGATGGCATCCCTTCCCTCCAGCGTGCCAACTGCTCCACACAGCTTGGTATTGTCAGCAAAATTGCCAAGGGTGCACTCCATCCCAACATCCATGTCACCAACAAAGATGTTAAACAGCACCAGTCCCAGTACCAACCCCTGAGGAACACCACTCGTCACTGCTTGCCACTTGGACATCAAGCCGTTGACCATGACTCCTTGAATTTAACACATTCATCCTTTACTCATTTTCCATTTATTACCTTAAAGAAGTATTTAAACTGCACTCTAAAAGTATCATTCATATGTGGCTTGCATGCACCATCCACATGATTTGTATGTTATTACCCCACATGCAGTAGGCACTGGAGCTGGGGTGCAAAACTATTCTATCTGGTGCTTACTGATGCAATGTAGTGATCAATGTATGATTAAAATCAGTCAGAGGGATGAGAGGAGAGCAGAGAAGGGGCAGAACACTGCCAAATTCTCCTTCCGTGTTTGCAGTGGGCACTCCCAAGCATATTTCAGGCTTTCTGATGCATGGAGGTCCTGGACAAAAGAGGCAGCACTGACACATGCCCTCCTCAAAGCAGAGTACCAAAGGCATGCAAATACAGCCTGGTTGTGGGGGCGGGTATTGACTTTGACTCCTTGACAGTGAAATTCAGGAACAAACGTGGAGCTGGGGAAGTGTGGGTCAGCAGTTCCTCTGAGGGCTCTGAGCTCCCAGATGGCTCTTGGGTCAGAAAGGGAAGGTGACTCATCCTCTCCAGCAATGCTCACCTGGCAGTACTAAACTATCGGTGAACTCCTGGCAAACCAGGCAGATCAGCCCTCCTGGCATAGCATGATTTATTTAATAACAGTGCAGTGTGCATTTATTATTTTTTTTCTTTTTTGAGGGGTATGAGCACTGGCATGAAGTGAAACTACCTCAGGGAGATCACACCACACTACCTGTGTTTCTCAGCTATCGCAAATTGAAGAAGACCTTGCTCCACTGCTAGTTGCACTTGGGGTAACTAAACTAAACCAACACATATGAGGAAATATATACTGAGATGGCTTCTTTGTTTTGCAGTGTTAGCAGAATCTCAGACCAACAAAAAAATGAATACAGACTTTGAATGTTAAGAGAAAAACCATCTCTCATATTCTGTTACAAGACTGCAATTTAGAAAGACAAAGGCACTTCTGTCTTCATAAAACCCCTACCTAATTTTAGTTTTTTCCATTAAAATAAGTAAAAAATTCGGTGTGATGTTGAGAACTAGTACTTCAAAATACTGTTTTGTCTTAACATATGAAATTTCCTCTTTACTATAGTAATTTTCTATTTTACCTAGAAACAATGAGAAAATAGGCCTTGAAGGTGTTTCTAGATAGAACTCACAGTTAATCAGAATAAATAATGAATATGAGAGTGTATTTTTCAGCAATAAGAGATGCCTAGAGATTTAGAGAAACATAAACAAGACAAGTTGCAAGGTACAGATATTGTAAAAAGTTTGCTAGAAGATAACATTTTCTTCTCCATTTATTTACCAGTTAAAGCAGTTAATAAAGGTTTATGTACTGTATGTATTTAATAATTCTTCGTATTATTTTGAAATAAAATGGATGCTCCAAGTTTCTGGAAATCTGATTTGGACAAAGAAAAAATTAATAGAGGCTTCATCTACAACAAATGAATCACCACTTCCAAGGAAATTTTAGAGTTTAGAAAGGTGATAGGAGCCAAACTATAAAAATAACATTCTTAGAATCAAAGCTATTTAATCTTGCTTTCATATAAAACCGTAAAAAGTAAATACCACAAAACATGAACCTCAAAATTCTTCCAGGTTTTTCCAAGCCAAGCTCTCATTTGTACATGGGTGTTGTTGCTCCCACCAACACCTGCTCATCCCCTTTTCCAATATTAACCTCCAAACGTGAATTACCAAAGGTAAATACGCAGTCTGCACTATTTCTAAATGAGTTTTGTGCAAGTGAACTCTATCTCCAGTGCACATAGGTATAAGTGCTTGATAAATAGACATGTAGGTGTCAGCAAGTGTTAACTTCATGTGTACAAAGAGACCATTTTTTGAATATTCAACATTCACCTAAGCAACCAACGTAACACACCTCTGAAGCTGACAATGCCTAAAGCTGCAGTTGTCATTACGACTTTGAATTATGGACCACGTGAGGCTCATTTAACAGTACACTTTCCCCTCAAACTTGCAGCTGCCAAAGCAAGACACCTGTAACGGGGTAAGGTGAGTCACCTGAAGTGTTGGCGGTATTTTCACTGACTTCTGCCATCAGTTGAGGGCCTTAGGTATTGCTTTAGGTACTGCAGGTTTGTGGCACTGAGGTGGGGTGAACTCAGACACTGGGAATTATTTTCTATAATTTCATAGTAACCATGCCACCATTGGCCAGTATTTCCTCTGTATCCCCAAAACTCTTTTTTTTTTAGATGACAATATCAAAGATGTTTTCAACAGTGACTCCATCATTCAGGAGAAATTTTGGGCAGAGTGATTTATAGTCCTATTTTGTGTGGAAAGAGGAGGAACATTTAGCAGTACTCTTCCAGTGAGGATGACAATGGGGAAGAAGAAGGTGGCAACATCCTCTGCCTATGACAGAATAACAACTGCACAAGGCGCACAAATTGGGCAAGGTTATAGTTTCAGGTGATTCTCACCACCAGTTGGGCTGGAACGATTGCGACCAAGAATATTTTATTGTCACCTCTGGCATACAGAGAGGTCTATTGTTTTCTCAGCTGTGCTCCAATGACCTATGTATGGCCATTTAATGCAAATACAAGCAGCAACGCTCAATGGTGGAAGAAAGAGTAAAAAATCTACTTCATGTTCAAAATGTTTACTTAATACAAAGTAAATTATTTTCTTAAATTAAAAGAAAGCAAAGATAAACCTAAGTACTCCTCTTCTCTTTCCTCTCTCCAACCTGCTTATCAAACTATGATCGCGTAGGAATTACTGATTTTGTCACGCTGCTTCTGATCAGTATGCAAAAAAGCCCAAAAGGCAGACTTTCAAAAGGATTAGCTCTGTGTATACAATCCATTCCATTCTGCAATAAAAGATTGCTTAAAATGGTAGGCTTGGAAGACTATACAAAGACGCAACTGTTTTAAAACCTCTGACACAACAGTACACCATTATGGCCTGGCATTATTTGTTTAATTCTTTTGCTCTGGGTCCCTGCTGGGCCTACATTCATTTAGCTGGAAGCTACTCCTTAGTTCATATGCCCTACATAGCATATGCAACACCTACTTATCCGCAGCAGTCTATCTCAGAGTTTTTCTGGATTTTATGACAGCACTGCTTCAGCTTAACTGCTCCCTATTTTTCTATAAGCCAGTTAATCACTGTACTGCTTGTTCTATTACTGGGTAATCAAAAAATTAACAGCAATCATCCTATAATGGCAATTCTGTGGCATTACATTAGTCAACTTCCTCTGTCCCAAGCCGCTCTTACACAAATTACTCCCTTTTTAATAATTTAATCTATTTTTTATACTCTGAAGTATCTCTCACATTTTGATCCTGACCTATAATGATTAGATCAGGTAAATTATTTTCATAGCTATTCATATTTTAAACAAAATCTTCTCATATCTGAAGTCGTTTCTTCTACCTAGACAATTTGATTCTCATTAAAACTTTGTTTTGGGCACCCAGGTGCTTTTTTTGGTAATTAATTTTTGGTAATTAAGCATACTTGCTTTCCTAAAAATAATCTCAAGCACTCTTAAACCAGTGGTATGGAGGTTACCACTCTGTTTCTTCTACACGCAGTTAACTCAGCAATGACAAACTTGCCATAGCAGACTAGAAACTTTACACCAGTATTTCTAATAAGTTGCAGCTAATTATGCGGCAGGGCCCAATTACAACAATACAGTGACCTTCCATATATAGTAATGTATAGTAGTTTGGCTGGGATGAGGTTGACTTTCTTGCTGGTAGCTGGTGTGGTGCTGTGTTTTGGATTTGGGGTGAGAATCACTTTGGTAGCGCAGTAAAGTTTTTGGTTGTTGCTAAGCAGTCAAAGCCTTTTCTGCTCCTCACACCACCCCACCAGCGAGTGGGCTGGCAGTGCACGGAAAGCTGGGAGGGGACACAGCCGGGACAGACGACCCCAACTGACCAAAGGGATATTCCATGCCATATGACATCATGCTCGGTATATAAAGCTGGGGGAAGAAAAAGGAAGGGGGAGACATTCAGGGTTATGGCATTTGTCTTCCCAAGTAACCATTACACGTGATGGAGCCCTGCTGTCCTGGAGTTGGCTGAACACCTACCTGCCCATGGGAAGCAGCAAATGAATTCCTTGTTTTGCTTTACTTGCACGCACGTCTTTTGCTCTACCTAGTAAACTGTCTTTATCCCAATCCACAAGCTTTTTCTCAGTTTTACTCTTCTGATTCTTTCCCCCATCCCCACTCAGAGGAGTGAGCAAGTGGCTGCGTGGTTCTAGTTGCTGGCTGGGGTTAAACCATGACAAGTAAGTAGATGCTTACAGACCTACAACTTAAATCAAGCAAGAGTTAAAGCCCACTGACACAGGAGCTTTCTCTCCATATAATACAGACACACTCCACCTCCCTTGGGATGTCTCAAATGAATTCCATACGTGACATACTGCTGATATCCATCCTTAAATCTTTGTTCAAGTCACCAACTAAAGTCTTATATTATGCTAATAAGAGGGCCACAGAAATTTTTTATACACACCACCCAATAGACCAGATCCTTCATTGGTGGCTCTTCCACAGCACACATGAATGAAAAGGTCATGATCAGTTTTCCTACCACCAGGCAAAACCAAAATCTAGTGATCCTGTGGGTGATTTAGTGACACTGAAGCTCTACAGAAGTCCCCTGTATAAGATTAGTATGAGTACTTATGGGTCTCTTTCCACTGACATAAATAAGAGACAAAAAGGAACAGGGCAACTTCTGAATGTTGTGTATAGGGAATTTCAGATCATAACAGAAACACAGAGGGGAAAAACTCTGCCCACAACAGCATCAGAGCACCAGAAAATTTGGACAGCACAAAGGATGGACCCAAATACATATCCTCTTGTACCACAACCTCTTTAGTTTCCAAGTGGTACCAAAACTCGAATACACAAATTTATTCTGTTTCTGAAACTCCACTCTCTGAAAATGATCAGCTCAACACCAAGCCAGGGTGCCAGTGGGTACAATAGCAGCACCACGCATAGGGGAGGTTTCAGATCCTCACAGCAGTCAAAGGTTATTCCACTGCCAGGGCTCAGCTTGTGCAAGCGATGACCGTCATGCTCCAAGAGCAGCATTGGCATCATGCTGGGTGCAGAAGGCTTTGCAGTGCAACACCCATCAGAAACCAGCGATGAAAAACCAAAATAGGCATCTTTGCCCCACAGGCAGCACTGAATCTCTCTGTACTGTCAGTGGTCACCATAAACGTGGTTCAAAATATGTCTGCTTTCTTGAACCTTTTCCTGTGAGGTAAGACTAACAATCAGTACTTACCATATATCCAGAATAAGCACTCACCATACTGACTGGATATAGTCAGCGAGCATCCACAGGGTACAGGAACAGGGAATTCCATGCCCTCCACCAGAACCCAGAAAACAACATATTACCTTAAAGTAAACATACATGTCTGGCCACCCTGTTCTTGATGCTCTTTCTATTGTAAAAGGAAGGAATCAGACTGTCACACATCAGCAGAAAACTCAAATTCACCTATGACATTAAGATGTACACTAAACGAAGGGAAGAGTTTCAGTTAAATGCAGCATACACTAAAATCACATGTCAAGGGTACATCAAAACACTCAAAATCTCTGCTAAACAGTCCTCTAAAAATGCAAATCAATATTACCACTATAGAAGTTATTGAAGGTAGCAATGGTCATTCTCCTTTACTGTTTCTTCTTGTTTAGAAAGGTGTACGGTGTTTGTTGTTCAAAAAATTCACTGCATCATGGTATGTATTATAGATTTTAAACTACTTTGTGAATTAAGTAATTGAAGTATCCAGTCAACATGAAGTTGATTTGCTTCTAAATCTCACTGAAGATATGTTCATGTCTCTAGTAGCAGAAACAGAGCCCCGTTTTTGATGATGATATAGTAACATGAGTGAGTATTTTAAGACATGTCTTGGAAACCTTGACAAAATGGACTTCAAGAATAACATTTCTATGCTGTTCATTTTCATCATGAGTAACATTAAACCACCATAAACCAAAACAAGTATGCTTTAATTCTTGACAAAAGTGCTTGCCTTACTATTCGGAGTTTCTTACTAAAGATGCAGAGTAGATGAAAGTATTTGCAATCATTCATAAGAGTGAAGGTGAATTAAAGAATGAAAACTCCAGTGCCGAAAGGCATGTAAGCATGTACCTAGTGGTCTGTAGTGGCTAGGGCTGCTTCCCTTAATCAGATTCTACATCTTGAATAGCAGTGCTTTTTTTTTTCTACTTAAAGCCTATGAGTATTCTGTGTAGACAAGAGAGAACACAGATCTTGCTGTATACCTGACAGCCACTTCCAAATTGCATTTAACGATGTGACAAGTGGTGTGTAATATCTGTGAGAATGATTTTTAAGGCTTTGCTTAGTATTCCATTATCTTGATTAGGGTTCTGTGATAAGTATCTTTTAAAAATCTTATTTGCTTCTGGTTTTTCCTTTGTAGTTTCATTGTTGTCGCTTATTCTGAATTGAATTGCATGCATCATCTTTCTGCCACAGCCTCCTACCTTATCCTAGTAATTTTGAATTTTATTGTCCCCTTGCCACCCCCAGATGGGTACTTGCTGATTTCACTGCCTTGTTGGATATGCTTTCCCCTAGGTCATTGTTGCATAAGGACAAATTCACTGCAGGAATAAATGGACACATTCTAGTTCTTCCAGTCTTAAAAAATATGTGGTTTGTCTATGGTCAACTGCAAAAATAAAATAAAATTAAGAAGCATATTTCTGGTGATAGTCTCTAAGGATAGGTTTGATCCTTCCTTCTTAACTCTCCTTGGTAGGGATTAGTCTCTACTTCTGTTGTAGCCAAGTAATGCACAGCCACGTATCATTGTGTACCGCACTTCTGAGAAATCATGAAATCACACAGGACCTCAAGAACTTACGAGCCTGCCTTTAAAGGACCCTGACAGAAGCAGGTACATGCAGACTGCAGTACACATAGTGACAGAAAAAACATTAGCACATAAGTTATTTTGGCAAGATGGTCAGCGGAGCTTCCGTAAAAGCACTGTGACCTGGAAAGGGAAATGATAGCCTTCCTGCCAAGTGCACCAGAGGTAGGATAACTGTCTTACAATTGGACAGGTACACAACTGTGAGCACAACTACACCCTACTCATGGCACTTTTCTGATTTTAAGGAAAGGGGGAAAAAACTAGACACACTGTTTTCAAAGTACTGTCAAGATATCTCCTGAATCCTATTTCACAATTACAAATCAGATCCATATCCCTATCCTTATCCATATCCCTAGTCTGCATCTAGGGTATCAACATTAGGTCCAGAAGGGCGGACCGGTAGCAATGATTGGCACTAGTGAATTGCTGCAGTGACTAGGGTGGGGAGCAGAAGGAGAACAAAAATATCAACTTACATCAACTGGGGGAAGCGCACCACAGGACTTTTGAAAGACACTAAATAACTCCTCCAACAAAGCATCATGCATGAGGACCCTGAGCAAGCATTCAGGGTTCTTCTGAGGACACATGCTGGTAGCCATGCCCAGGACTATGAGGCATGAATGGCAGTCCTTAGCAGAAGACATGACAAGAAAAAGGGGGGGAGGTGGGTGAGGGGGAGGAGAGAAATCACCACAGGCAACAGTCCCAGAAACTCTCAGGCTGCCATACGTGTCTGTGGTTATTTAAGTTGCCACAGATGGACAGAGAGGTAAATCTGCATCACATACATAAAGCAAACACTTGATAACTTCTTAACTGCCTAAGTGGTTAGTTGTGTGATTCTATTTTAGTTACTGAGACATTAAAATGTGGAGAAGATACATGGAAATCCCAGCATAACTCTCTGGGAATAATCAATCACAACAGAGATTCAGTCACTATACACCATGGAGAAGGCTTTCAGCTGTTCTCCTGATGAGAGCAGTGAACGCTGACCCTTCGGAAAAAATGTGAACTGTTAGTTGGGGTCCAGGTGGGCACTCTTCAGTGCCAATCTCTTCTGGGAAATCTAGTCCATAGGGTTTAGTTTTCAGGGAAGGACCATTACATACTTTACACTATTAGTTACTTTTTGAAATTGAGTTTACTGAAAGTGGAAACATCCAAAAGAAAAAGAAAATTAAAAATCACCTACAGATCTACTGATGCCAAAGAAATATGTCCTGAAAACCCCACTCTTTCTGATCTGTCACCAGACAGCTCAGAAAGATGATGTTTCTAAGTTACCCACAACTTCCTGAGAGTGGTTTATATTACAACCAAGTCAGCAGCTGAGATGAGGATGACCTTTCGACTATAACCACTGCTCCCCTCCCAAGTAATTTCTCCAGAGCTATATTTCTCTGCTTTATCTTAGCAGATGATACTATTGCTGCTGCCAACGCTACTCTAAAATTCCTTTTATCTATTTTTGAGCTGTTATGTGCCTAATAATTATAATGTAAATGTGCTTTCATAGCTACTGGGCAATTCTTGTTTTTTCTCTCTTCATAATAAATTACTCATATTAAATTACAAACAGCAGCCTGAGGCTATAGATTTGATACCCAGAGGCTATTAAAAACTTTCAACCTCATGTCTGACAACTGGGGAGTTAAACAAACATCCTCACATATGTTACAGTTACAATAAAGGTGAGAGTTATCTTTGTATTATAAAGGAAGTTAACTATCCCACAAATTTATTTTTCTTAAAATTTTACGAGGACACAAAGCTAAATTTTATAGTTTTTATTACTGTTTTCGAAACTGTATGGTTTGTAAGACCATCTCAGAAGCCTGAAATTAATTTTTTTTAATTTTTGTTTTGTTGTTGTTATTGGTTTTTTTTAACATTGACAAAGAAATATTCATTACCTGTGAATTCCTCACTCTTCCTCAGCCTCCAATAGTGCTGATAGCTGTTTTCAAGGTCAGCTTCTTAGAGGACGACATCATCATAGAATTCTACTATCATTTTTATTTTTATTATTTCATATTTTTTTATTTAAACCAATGCAAGGATTGTGAGGTTGAATACAGGACTCATTTTTTTTTCATTTAAAGTGATCAAGAATCGCTTCAAGTTAGAACAAAAATAAACACACCTCAAATGGTCTTAAATACCAGACAAACCAATTGGCATAAAAATGCTTGATGCAACTTTCTTGAGCAAACAAAGCAAGCCTATGAACAGATTAACCCTGGCAAATCAAGCAGGCAGAAGAAAGCTGTAGAGCCTATGATGTAGCTCCTGAGAGCAAGAAAGCCCTACTCCAATGGAGATGAATAAGACAATTGTTTCATGCTTCCAGGTACTTTCTTTGCAATGCGTGAGCTGCTCCTTTGTGCGCAAATGCACCACTGCCATTTATGCCAGACCAGTGTGTTCAGCTCCAGCTTCCCATTTAGATGTCCATGGCTGCAAAACCATGAGATATGAAACGCATTTAATCTGTGAAAGTAGGATCATTTGAATGTAGATCTATTCTGATGGCAAATGATACTCTATGAATGGCCAAATCAGCTTTAACCACTTGTAGCAGCCTTTTAAAGGAATGAATTAAACAGCTATTAAAGAGCTGTTCGACTTGGAACGTACAGACATGATTAAAAGCACCTACCAGCCCTTTTTATTGTTATTTTCAAGTGAATATACAAATACAATGCCACAACATAATATTCAAGTGCACCACAGTTTAAAGTGGAGGTGTTATGTAAAAAGCCATGCAAAATATTGTGTCTTTATTTATCAATTATGCAATCTTATCAGTGCACCATAAAAGCGTTTGCACTCCCTTTTATTAAAAAAAAATAATCTGTGATCTATGTACATTTTGATACTGTGTTGGATATTTACGCTGCTGTACTGGACCATTTATACTGTAAATATTGGCTATTTACATTGCAAGCACAAAAATAGACCCTAAATATTAGAAACAGAAAATATGTTGTGGGTTTTTACGTTTTGGGTTTTATTTCTGTTTTCTGGAAGAACAGCTGTTTTCTGTAGCTCTGACCCAAAACTACACAGGGATCTGAATATCTCAGAGAAAAATATATACCTCTCCTCTGTGACTTAATTTTCATCTCAATTACTGGGAGGGAGGGGGAGGGGGAAAAAGACAAAACAACATGGAACTGAGTGATGCTTGAGATAGACAACAAAAATAAAGACTTTTACACAAATATTCCTTATTTTATGAAGGCAGACTAGCTAAATATAGTGGAGATTACATATTTGCATAATGTTCACACAGTCCTGTCTTTCTTCCTTGAGATTCAGCAGAGACATGGGTATTCTCTTCTACATAAAACATCATGAACAGTTCAACATGGAACAAAAGATCATATATGCTGAGGGGAAAAGAAACAATATTTGTAAGCACAATACCTATGGTAAAATACATTGCTGTGAACTCATTTTGCAGAAAAACTTTAACCTTTCCCTGTTGTTCTGAGGAGGCAAATGAACTTACAGTATTTAAAATAGGAGCTATTCTTCTGAAATAAAATGTTCTTAAATTGAGTATAAAGCAGTTTCAATCTGTTAGACTGAGAGAAAAAAATCAAAATGCATGTGGTCAGAAGGAAAAGGGGGCATTTTTTCCCTTAATATTTCCCTAATAGATTATTCCAAACATGTTAAGCTGCTTTCAAGAAATCTAGGTGACTCTAGAAAGATTATGCAAATAAATATTTCATTTCTGCTCTTTTTTGGTGAAGTATCTCCACCATTTTTAATGTAGCAAAGTCCCAGCAGCCCCTATCTCTACCACACAGCTGGCAAGCATATCTAAAGGATTATGCATAATATGCATGTGAGCCCATGAAGCAAATACATTTATTCAGAACTGAAAAGAAGTAGGAAAGCTTCAGTTCTCTAGGCACAGAGCAAAAATGCTTAAATATTTTTTAAATTTTTCTTCCATCCTTTTCCTCAAATCCCCACCTCTTGCTACCTGCATCTCCATTCTCATGGCAAGGTTAAAGCAACACCAAAACCACTCTGCTCACTGTCAAAACAGAACATACTTGAAAAGGCTTTTTGGGGGGTTTTTGGATGCTTTTTTTTTTTCCTTAAAACTAGATGGATGTACAGAATCTTTTCTTTCCTCCTCCTTAGGTAAGCATTTGTCACTGACTTTTGTGAGAATTACTGATGCCCATCAAGACAAAGCTCCTGCGCATCCACATCTGCCACTATCCAAGAGAATAATTCATTCTCCTCAAACTTATTCCTAGGCAAGAAAATGTGCATATGCTATTCTAAACCCAGAAGCTACAGCTACAGCAAAGAAAGCTGCTGGCTTTTTATTGACTGCTTACCCCAAGCAATTAATACTTTGCATGACTCATCACTGTTTTAAAAATACTATTACCACAGCTAGGACAATCCCTTAAACAGAGTGCCTAAGCTCCAACTTTTATCATGTGTAGTTTTGCCTAAATATTTCACTTCATTGTCAAAAGTCCTCAATGAATGTGAATGTGGGTGGGTACATTCTCCCTTCACTCTGTCTTTGGAAAAGGATGGCTTGTTTTTAAAGATCAGAACTAAAAACTTTGCAAGGAATCCTGTATTGAGGCATGGCAGCTGGTTGGATTTTTGTCATATTTTATACCGTTTGGATTCCCCACAGAGTTTAGCTCACACCTTGTGCACCAGCAGTAACACTATCTAGAGAGATGAGTTTTTATTTTATGGGTACATTCAAACAGAAGGCTTTAAACTGGGTGGTTCATGTGCTGATAGCAATCAGGTTGAGACAACATGAGGCCTACACACCTACTCAGCTTCCAGAAGCTGTTTTGCCACCTGCGACAAAGTCCGTGCTGCCGCAACTAGGAAATCACCAGTGTCCAAGAGGGCTAGGTGCATCCTAACTACCCTGCAGGTATGGGCAATCCACTCAGAGGCACTGCTGGCAGGACTAAGTGCTGAGCTTCTGAAATGGGATGTTTCCCCACCTAAAGCACATCAGCGCAGAGCTCACACAGAGAAATGAATGCTACTGTTACACTTCTGCATCAGATTTTTCTACTCTTATTTCATAATTTGCACCTCTGGCTTCATCCTGCTTCCCAATATCCAAAAAAGACAGCAAGTGGCTAAAGGTTTGCTACAAGAGCCTAGCGCACCAGTTTTCAATCTTTGCCCATTTGTGAACCCCTAAATATCTCCCAGTAAAAGTGTAGATCTTACACTGTGAATTTCAGTCTACTCACTAGTAAGTCTGCCTTGCTTTGCTGTCCTCATCGGATCCCTCTGAGGAATGATCCCACAAACCGCCAGGTTGACAGGTCTGACATTCGGCTTTCAGAATCCTCCTCAGTCTTCTTGCTATTGTTATTCTGTATTTTCTACCATTATATTCAAGAATCAAAATTACATGCAATAACTGTATCTCCATGCTTTTGAAAATGAACAAACTGAGGCTGTTCTCTATCCTTCATCTCTTGCATTGAACTGTCCACAAACAAGGTAAGTCAATCCTCATGGACTTCAAAGCCCCCATGGCAGGATGGATTCTGACACCTGACAGAGGCAAAGGTAGCACAGGATTGTATGGCCACATCTCTGTCACCGCAGGCACAGCCTGGCTCTCACAGGGTTAGCCTAGGGAGAGCAGATAAAGGTGCTAAAGAGCAGGCTGAAGCACAGACATACCCTCATCTGACCCACTTTGAGATAATCAGATAAAGAAAAAGAAGCACAAAGTGAAGCAAATATTACTGACTCATGGCTATCATAACCTTTGCTTCCTCATTGGAATTACTTCCCTTGACCTACCATCCATTTCAGAGCATTCTTTAATCTTCTTTAAATTAGAAATTAAAATGTAGGCTTGAAAAAAGAAGAAAAAAAAGAGAGAGGTGATAATTCCACTGAGAGACAAATCTTCAGCTGACGTAACTAGGCACTGTTTTATGTCAGCCAAGGATCTGACCTGTGAGGCCAAAACTGAAAAGATGCTCTTACCAGAGGGGTTAATTCAGACAACTCTTTTAAAATGCAAATTTTCTGCTTTTTGCTTTTCTTGATTTCAAGCACAGCAAAGCAGGGGCTGTAATTAGAGAATGGGTAGTCGGCACTGTTCACCAGTTGTGCGTAAGCTTTAAACTAATAACTCAGCAATTAGAAGAAAAATGAGCAGTAATTACACACATTTTACTCACTGCTAGACAGATGGAACATTTTCTGCTCGTTATTGGCAAACTGTCACTGCGTTTATTTCATTTTTAGTGTTTACTGTTTGTTGTAGTTTGATTAGGAATAATTACAGGCTAGGAAAAATATGAAAGAAATGAACAGCCGTTTCATTTTTACATCTTTAAAGCAATACAATCATTTCTTCCCCCAGTTCCTCTAAGATAAACATACTCTCTTTTTAAACCTTTATTGAAATCAGGCTGCACCTTATGGAGCTGGGTGAGAAAGCGGGGTAAGACGGTGCAGGAAAGGCCACCTTCTCCAGAATGGCTGGTTCAAACACTGATCAGCTCACAGTCAGCTTCGCTAGTGGGCACTGCTCCACATTGCTAAACTATTGCACAAATTGGTTTATATTTATTGCAGCTTTTACCAAAAGTGGCATCTGAGCTGGATCACAGCCCACAGGGCGGGAGCTGCGGAGAACCATTGGTGCTGTTACCCCAGGTAAGCAGGTTTGGAAAACACAAGAGGCTGAAGGCAAGACCTTCTTTATGCTAAGCTGTTGGAGCCTGCTTCCCTGTCCCCTCCCATCGAATTCTGGATTTCTGAGAATTTATGTTACACAAACAGTGTATCCCAATCCTTGGGGACAGTGTCGGAGAAGGGAGTGGGTAGGTGTTATCTGTGGATGGACTGAGCTGCTGAGCAAAGTATCCAGAGTGGAAACCAGGCATTTGGAGAGATTTCTAAGTATTGTTATTACTGGTGCAAAACATCAACTTCCTGGTTTAATTCTGTCAATGAGAAAATTTTCCAAGACCTTAACTGAAACACATACAGAAAAACACACTGAAGTGTTGAGGTCACAGATCGCTTGCTTTTTTGCACAGTCCCAGCATCACTGAGATGCTTGCACAGTCCTTGCCTGCCCCACACCAGTCTCCTGGATATTGCTAATAATGATGTTTTTTTCAGTAGAGTAGTGGATGGGGAAAACAGCAATGCAAATGTTCATATCTATATCCTTCTGACATTATAGACTCAACACATCTCGTAACAAGGTGCTAGGGAGCATAATGTGGATCAAGCCTGTTTTGCCTCAGGAGTGTATTCGGTGATTTAATAGGTCTAAAGGCCAAGGTCCAATCAACCACTTATGCGAAGACATCCTCTGTTTCCCTTCAACTATTTCCAGCACAATTTTCTTCATCATCCCTCTAACCAACCCTTCTTTCTTTAAATTTAGGGGTTTTTCAACTAAAGGGTCAAAGCGCCAAACTGAAAAACAGGCTGATGAATTTCCTAGCAATTAGCATGGGGTTTGAATGTTGGGGGTGAGGTGCATCACTGATAGATTGATTTAAATTCGCTGGTACTGACACATACAACCCTACACAGTTGAAAGAACTACAATGCTAATGAAGTCCTAAGAAAATCTAAACTAGTCCCATTATAAAATATGGTTGCTACTTTACATGAAGCAGTGGTGGTTAATCTCCCATTTACTTTCGATGTGTAATGCCTCAGAAAAGTTTCCTCTCTTTATGGTAGCATCTTTAAAGCAACAAAATTTCAGCATGACTAGTAAATACAGTATTAGCCAGGTGGCATGGACAACCTTATAGGTGGGAAGTTTTTCCTACTGCCAGCCCTTTTGTCTGGTACAAAGCTGCTAGGCACTGCATCTGCCTCTCCCTTTCACAATTCATAGCCAGTGGTTTTCTCAGCAACTGAGAAAGTAAGTGGGTTCTCTATCATGTCACAGGAGTAAATTGAACATGAATGAACTCTACAGCACGTGGCATCATGTGAAGCAGCATATGCAAGGGTTGAAACATACTGTCACCATGACACAGGTCTCCCCCCAAAAAATAAGATCAGCTTTGAATAGAAATGATTTTTAAATCTTTTCTCTTCTGAGTACTCATTAGTTTTATCTTCAAGTCTTTCTCCAGAGTAATAAGCGCTGGATACATACCTTCTTTTACACTGCCATCTGAAAGACAAAAATGAGACTCTAGAAACCCTAGAGCCAGAGATGGTAAAGAAAAAAAAAAAGCAACACTGCATGATTTGTAACGTCACTACAGCAACACAGCAGAGCTGTATCTTGCTGCGGCAGAAGAAAGCAACAAAATAGTAATAGCGAAGAAATGGAAAGCGTGAAAAACATCTGAAAGAGTAAAGCCTGTGCAATAACAGCGGACTTCAAAAGATATAGCAAGATCATAACTGCAAGGCACTGGTGCCTTCATATATTTAGGCAAGTGCTACACATGCAGTTATTATAGAAATTTCTAAAAAAAAAAAAAGAAGAAGAATGTATCATCAAGGTTATATTTATTCAGTCTTGTGATGGAAAGCTGTATTACCAGGTGTGGAACTGGAAGCTAACCATCCCTTATTTCTGCAGTTGGAAGCTATGTGATCCAACAGAGCTGAGACACTACATCAAGTCAAGCTTCTGCCCAGCAAGCAGCAACTAGAAATTGTCCTTGCAGTATTATTCACTACTTGAACACTTGGGAGCACACTTCTGCCAACCACAAGGCATAACATCAAGGTCAGGGCACTGTATTTTTTTTTATACTAAATTCATAATAACTGCAGTTGATATTTCACTTCAGCTGTGCTCTAAAAGGAATAAAATAAAACCACTCGCAGCTTCACTTTTCTCATTTTCAATAAAATTTGGAAAAAAGCAATTCCGCATAGTAACAGAAGAAAAAGAATTTCTGTCTAGTTGTAAAGCTGTGCTCTTAATGATATTTAATTACACACGCTTAATTACACCTGGCACACCATCTTTGGCTCCTAAGGATTTTCCTAGTCAGATGATTAATGTGCATGTAAGTGTGGAAAATTTCAAAGCTAGGGCTTTGAGAGTTGCTTAACCTTGATACTAATGTATGGCAAACTCAAGCATCTGTACATCTATACCTGGGCTTCATTTCTTTATCGTACCATAGCAGTACAATGGTATGCTAATAACACATACACATTCCACAGAGTGGTAAAAAGAGCTCTGATTACTTGTGTGACCTGTGGCATTTGCTTCAAGTTTTGGGTTTTTTTTCCCTAATTAAGTTTTTGCACCAGGACTCCAAGCTGAAGCAAAAATTTCAGAAACCGTTCATTAGATCAACACAGGGGTGGTTTAATAAAAATAGCAATTTTTGTAAATGCAGTATAATAATTGAGTGCTATAAATAGCATTCAATAAACCTCAGTAAACTTTAAATAAGTATGACAATCTTCTTGTTAGCTGGCAGACCCCAAAGACACCTCTTATCTATGCTTTCAGATTATAACCCTCTAATTTCTATTCTGCTCCAGTATTTAGTAGTTTTGCAAAGGGAGGTGTTCAGAGCATCATAATTGTATTTCATCAGGGCCTCCACAGAAACCTGCATTATTAATTACATGCTATATAACGTTTGAATAGTATCCCTGGATGGCTTTCAGAGCAATTTTTAGAATATCCCACATATGCCCTGGAGGAGAAACTTGACTATTAGATGCCCATAAGGACTGACTTGTTTTGACCAGAAGATTTTTATCTTAAAGGTAGTACTAGCAGGATGGAAAAGTTGATATATATAAGGCAAAGGCAACAATTAGACAGTTGAGGTAAAAGATTTTACAGCAATAACACTGGACCATGTAACAGAAAGTTGAAATTTGATTCTAGAGTAAGGATTTTGTTTGAGTTGCATGAGATTTGTGAAGCTCAATTCTTGCATCTGGGTTGCATGAGATAAAACGAACTTACATTCCAGTGTTGCAGTTCACCAAATAGCATAGTATGTTTTTGTAGACATACTTTTATATATATTTTGAAACAAAAAGGTATCTAAAACTACTTTGTTCTACTTTCATCCCATCTACACCTGCAGCAGCAGTCACAGAATCCCACTGACCAGGGAGAAAAAAACAACCAAAAAAACCCCACCAAACCCAACTGACATAATGTTTGATAAATAAACCATCTGGGAAATAAGCAGCCACCGTCTGGTTCCTTCACAAGAATTTCAACAATTTACAATATATTTCAGCTTATAAAAGTGAAAAAAAACTCACTTTCACTTTCATGACAGAAGCTACAGAGGCACAGTTTATAGCCACACCACTACAAACAGCTCTACAAGTCAAACAACCTTTGAGAAACCAAAATTATTCCTTGGCAAATAGACTGTGAATCATGGCATACAAATCAAAACTTTAGGTTATTATGCAAAGCAAGTTTTTTTTTTATAATTATTTTAAGCACAAGAAATGCAAAACCAAAGCTAATGCATGGATAAATTATGAATGAGAATATACAGTTAAAGACCTGGCTTACAATAAAATAGACTTTTTTGCCAGATGTTTAATGATAACTTAGAGACCAGTTTAAGACAGTTTAATTCACCTTTTCTGATTGAAACATTTATAGAGATACAGCATTTATAAAGCCTAAATCCAGCCCATCTAACCCAAACTGTCAACATGCCACTGCTTATCTCAATTCCAAATATGGGAAATAGTGCTTTAAATAACATGAAAACTTGAATGAATAGCAGTTTGTTAGGGAGAAAAGCAGGACTGGAGAAAACAGAAGGTGACCAACCAAGTAACATTTACAAATAACGTTTACTTCAGCAGAAGCACAGCACAGTTAAATTTCCCTTTACTGTTCTAAGCAAAAGTCACGTGGGCTCAGTGCAAGTATTTATGAACCAGTTATTGCTGACTGTGCTAGAATACCAACTTCTTTGCTGAGCAAACAAAACAAATCGTTCCTCCAATATTAAAGTATATATTCCCTTCCCCAGTTCTGAGTCAGCTTTGAGTGAAATAATTTTTCCAATGATTAAAGAGATAGATAACCAACGTAATTTCACTGCCAACTTCTTGTCTTTCAAAGATTGATCCAAGGTAACACCATTAATGGTTTGTTTTATTAATGTGCTTTGTCAACTTTAATTATTAACCATTATCCATGACTGTGTCCTAAGGGTATTCAAGTTAAAGGGTATTCAAGTTTTCCTCTTAAAATTAAAATGAGGTGACTGAGAGGAAAATCATCCCACAGTTACTTGTGCGTTCAGTAAATGAAGGTGATTATTAAAAACTTTTGGTAGATCCAGTAAATTCAAGTTCAATGCACCCTCATGGCTTTCCTGGGTGCTGAGATACCTCTGGCTGGTGAGATTTGCTTAGCTTCATCCAGTTTAGGTGACTTGGGGATAATGATGGATGAAAAATTGGACATAAGCCAGCAACATGCGCTTCCAAACCAGAAAGCCAATTGTGTCCTGGGCTGCATGAAAAGATGCATGCCCAGCAGGTCGTGGGAGGTGATTCTGCCTCTCCACTCTCATGAGACACCATCTGAAGTACTGCATTCAGTTCTGGGGTCACCAGTACAAGAAAGGCGTGTACTTGTTGGAGTGGGTCCAGAGAAGGGCCACAAAAATGACCAGAGGGCTGGAGCACCTCTCTTATGAGGAAAGGCTGAGAGGGTTGGGGTTGTTCAGCCTGGAGAAGAGAAGGCTCCAGGGAGACTTTATTATCATCTTTCAATATTTAAAGGGGGATTATAAGAAGACAAAGAGACTTTTTATCAGGGCCTATAGTGACAGGACAAGGGGCAATGACTTTAAACTGAAAGAAGTTGACTTAAATTGGACATAAGAAAGAATTTTTTTACAATAACGGTGGTGAGACAGTGGAACAG
This sequence comes from Pluvialis apricaria, assembly GCA_017639485.1. NCBI lineage: Eukaryota > Metazoa > Chordata > Aves > Charadriiformes > Charadriidae > Pluvialis > Pluvialis apricaria. The sequence continues at coordinate 101,151,533 of CM030007.1, read as the reverse complement.
GTTTCCCAGAGAGGCTGTGAATGTCCCATCACTGGAAGCATTCAAGACCACTTGGATGGGGCTTTGAGAAACCTGATCTTGTGAAAAATATCCCTGTCCATGGCAGGGGGTCGGACTATATGAGTTTTAAAGTTGCCTTCTAAGCCAAACCAGTAATATCTAATTACCAACAACATAAAAGAGTAGAAATCCTTTTTGAAGAAATACAGATACTCCTCAAAGATCTGGATAATGCTCTGGTCTGAGTTACTGGCTGAAGAGACTGTCATTCTTTTATGTTTGTTTCTCTCATTTTATGCCAAGGAATTAAAGTACAGAAGGATCTTCCCTCTCAGAACCTGCACAAAATTGCTAGTGCTACAATGAGCTATTCAGCTCTGCTTTACAGACAAAATAGGATCATTACTGCTAGTCTTAACTTTCAAATTCTGTTGATCATCACAAATAAATGCCCTAGCCCTAAATATTTCAACATACAGTTAAGAAGGTGGTTTGTAAGGGATTTCAACAGCTTTAAGCTCAGACTGTGCTGTACATGTGTCTGCAGCAGTTCTTGCACTAATACATCTAAATACATCTGTTGTATTTAAAAAGAGCGGTGGATATCAGCAACATAGTTTGCTGGAAGCTGAAGTGGAAAGACTGTTGAGCCCAATGCTGTTTGCCTCTCCAGATGGACATTTCTTTTTTCTTTTTTTCTTTTTTTTTTCCCCTCAAGGAAGCCAACTCATTTCAGTTGAAGTGTACGTATAGATGAAGGGCACTATTAGCACAGAGAGTTTCCAGTGTTCAAGTGTAAGTGACCTCCTTGTGAATCAATAGCAGTGTTTAACTAACAAAAATAGGATGGAATTACATCCCTACTGAAGTCAAAGGACATTTATAACTCCCTTCCATCTCCACACTCAGAAAGGAAAGGCACTCACCTGCCCTCCTGAGCTGATATAACTCTTTTTCCTTGTACGTCCTCATGTAATTTTTCTCTCTTACACTACATAGAGAAACACTAGGGTTTGACTGTTCCCATGGTCTCTTCCCTTGAGCACTGACCATTGCAGACCTTCACTCCAGCTGAAGAAAGAGCAGGAGGGAACACTTCTAACTTCTTAAACCCACTTGCTGTCTGACTAGTCATACTGAGTCCAGGTCAATTACTTAGCATAGTCTTATCTGTGGGTTCCAGCTTTTATTAACAAGAGGAATCAAAGGAAAATCTTTTCCAGCCTGTTTTATAGCTTCTTCAGAAAATGTGAATTTAGAATTTCACAGAGTGAAGTGAAGTCAAGAGGAAAAACAAACAAAAAAAATGAGTTTTACAGAGACTATGTTACCACTGCAAGAGAGGGAAAGTTAGCAAAGGAAAGCTGCCTTTTTAACTCCAATTTTTTTAATATGAGAAGAGTTTCTGGTAAAGTTGACAAAATGTAAATCAGATGTTTACCAAGTATAACTACGTAATGGCCTTTGCTTCATAAAGAATTGATCTGCTTGTATCCTTTTTCTGTTTCTAACCTTTTCTCTTGTTTTTGTCTTCTGCCTAGAGCTTTGGTAATGGTGAAGGACAGAGAGGTGCTAAACAATGGCAAAGATAGCAACAAATGTATTTGCTTTTATGGCCTTCAAAAGTTGATGCATGGGTAAATTTTGAAACAGGTACAGATTATACTAATAGGTGTGACAAAAAAAGAACAGGGAGGAGGAAACGTTACTTTAAAAAAAAAAAAAAAAAAGAGAGAATTTTACCAGCAAGATGACTGGATGAAGGTGAACGTTAAACTGAACAGATGCTGCCTTGCCAACTGACTCTTGTAATAGCTGCTCTAAACCAGACACTGCTATAACAGCTAATATAAAGTTATTGATGTTACTAATTGTACTGTGTCACATATTGTACCATTGTTCTGTCAGGTTCCTGAAGAAATTTCTGACAAATACAGTACTTACACTTTTCAGCCAGCTAGTAGCATTTTAACATGCCATTCTCTGGAAAAATTGTCAAAATCTAAGGTATTTTGAAAAACTTCCTTCATTATGAACTAGTCCACTGTCACACAGAGGAGCATTTCATTCCCCTGTCTGCTATCAGAAAAGAAAAAGAAATAATTACTCATAGGAAAAAAAATGTAGAACAGAGGCATTTTTCATTCCACTTATTAGTAGCTAGCACATGCATGACAGGAACAGACAGAAACCCCAAAGAGAAATCAGCCACATGGTGGTGGCCAACACTTTCAGAAACGTTATCTTATTTTGCACCTAGAGATTCAGGCTGGCATCCAGCAAGGTTTTAAAAATAGCTGGAGGGCAGTTACGGGCTTGTGTCCCATTTATTTAACTGCCTACCTAAAGGTCATAGAGAAGACCAGTGGAAAAGCTGGGAATGGAATTCAGATTTTCTGAGTTGCTCTGAACCAGATGATGACTCTACATTTTCCCTGCGATCAGCATTTCACACTGTTCACTGCTATGAAATATAGCTGAGTATTAAAGGTCATTTTATTTTTTTGGCGGGATTATAAGCAGAAGTGTTCTTAGATAAAGAAAAACAACTAGTTACTTTTGCCCTGGAGTACAAAAAGCAACCTGAGAAGAGAGCTTTCCAGCATGATTAAATAAAATATGGTCCTTTGTCAAAGGTGCAGCATCTATTTCAGGAAGAGCTGAAGACGGTTTCTGCTGATTCACTTGCTGCCTATCAAAACTTAATTATGAGCCCTGTCTCAGAAAAGAAAAATAAATTATAATCAGATATTTTTTCATAGAGATTTTTTTCATTAATTTGGCTCATTTGCTTTTCAAGGTTAAAACAGAATAATTGGGGGTGAACATATAGCTTCCCTGGCAAGTACAACAGAATTTTAGTCACACTTTCTGTGCAAAAGAGTTGGAAGGCAAAGTCATAGTCATGCTCAAACTGATATCTAATCTTTGATTTCATAGCGTCCTCCTCTAAATAGGAGTGCATTAGAATTGTTCACAGCCACAGCTTTTGTTGGCTAGCTTCACAGCCTTGTTGACAAAACTCATCCATACAAACGCCTTACCACTGGCCACTGGGGGTGGACTAGATGACCTTTAAAGGTCCCTTCAAACCCTTATTCTATGATTCTATGGTGTTGTATTAATTAGTCGGGGTAAATACGAATACGTACCTGAAGAAACATAAAGACAGCCAAACCAAACAAAGTCCATTTTAAAGGGCAAAGTGTATCCCGTATTTTACACAGGGCTGGGGATAAGTAGGAAGGTTGGTACTAGATAAAGGTGTAAAACTGGGAAAGGATTCTTAGCTTCAAAGGCAATGGGTGCCTGTGAAATTGAACACAGACATTGGTTTATATAGGTGAGGACTCAGCTGAGCAGTCCACAGAATCGGAAAATTGTCTTTCTTTTGATTATTGATGTACATGGCTGATTTAATAAAAAGAATCTGGATGATGCATAGAATTCGATCTTCCATGTACTCCCTACCCAGTACAGAATAAATCAGCTTTCAAACATAGTTCATATGGAAAGAGTTGAGTAAGATAGACAAGGTTAACTGGGGGAAAGAAAAGGCTGACTATCAGGTAAATAATTCACACTGACTGAAATGATGGTAGAAAACAAGAGTTTTGCAGATTTATGGGTGAATTTATGTAAGTATTTGTCAGCAAGAGTGAATCTGGTTGACTTCCCAGAAATACCAAAATACAAATAGGAGATCTGCTAAACTAGTCTTCTAACATTAATATCCCATCAGGGACAATTACTTGTGATACCATTATCCAGGAACAGGAAAAGGAAAAATAGAAAGGACCGAGTACCACATACATATGTATAGGGACAGCCAAGGCACCACCTCTACGAGATCTTCCAAAATTTTATCTGACAGAGTCGACCCTCTCTGCACCCTCCTGACATATTACGCCAAGTGTCCCAAACCGCACCCTTCACCCACTGCACAGCAACACTGCATCGGTCCAAAGCAGGACCTCAGCCCCAGGACCCTCCCTCCCACTTGCCCGTTATACTTCCTGGAACCAATGACCCCTGCCCTCCCTCAGTCTCCTCTTTCACCCTTTGCCATCTTAAAAACACCTCAGTGCCAGACCCCGACAGCAGCAGAGGGGAGCCCCATGCTAACCACTACCCCACATGTTAGTGGCCCATGAGCCATTGCCCCCACCCCTGCCCAGCCCAGGATGCTTGGCATAATACAGCTCTCCCTGGCACCAATGACAAAGTTCATTGTCTTGGATGACAAAGAACCAGCCTTATGAAGCTCAGTTAGCATTAACAACTCAGCATACATCAGTTATCTCTAGAAGGGTGCAGGCATTTATTCCCTATAATAAAGTCTGAGGAAAGTGAAGCATACCTGAAGCAACTATAAATACTGGAAAATTCTTCACCTCCCTGTGGCAAATGTTACATCTTCTAAAAATTGCATTTTGTTCTGCCAGTTGCTTTTAGCTGAGCTTTTTTAAGACTGTCAGACCTTTTCTATCAACATTGTATCTTATCAAGAACATCATAAGACATCAGACAGAGTTATGGTGGCCATCTGAAGAACAGGTAGAGATGTCATTTAAGCCTATCCATTAAATGCTACTGAACGCCCACCAGAAAACAGCTTAGATTTTATACTTTTATTTCAGCTACTGTATGAGAACATCTGCAGGCAGTTCAGGGACGAAAGTTTAAATACGGTTTTATAAGCAAATCTAAAGCTCATATCACTTCAGTGACCTCATGTATTTAATTGGTAATGCAATGACAAAAAGACTTTGCACACTGCATATAAACTATCATTTCCAGAAAAGAATGAGGACCCATTTTGTTTAGAGACTGTGCAGCTTTTGTAGATTTTTAGGGAGTAATTATGCATTCTTAACACTGAGCAGTGCAAAATGTTCTTTAATGCACTTCAGAGATTTGTTAGGGTTGTAACCAGATCATAGGAGTTATTCAATTTCAAACTCCATGGCAATCTGTTGAGAATGTGTCAGAGTGGAGGTATGGTTAGGAATGAACTGAAAGGAAAACTGCTTTTTCCTGCCTGATCAGAGGTATTGCAAAATTACTATAAAAGCTCTATAGTCCTATCCATGTAGATTTCAAATACATTGGAAAATTCCACAAGAATAAGATCTGCTTTTGGTCTGTGAGGTATTCCTACCCAGTTTAAGTCTTATTTTAGAAAATCTAAGCTTTTGCCACACTGTATCAAGCCTGCTCATCCAACTCTTCCATTTTGATGGATGTATTTAGGTCTATGTAACTAAACTTTGCCCCCTTCCATCCAAATAAGAAGGAAAATAACATCATTTATGTACCCAAGGTGACACAAACTGTCACATTCACATATCAAGCCTTGTAATAGAACTCAGTGCACGTTTGCATGCTGATTTTAATAAACACTGTGAAACCAGGAAAGTTCTGGACCTAAACTACCTCACTGGCCTAAATGGTTAGGCTGAACAACAAAATCCTTTGAAATAATTCTGTCAAAATTCTAGTACTGCAATCTGTAGCAATCACTTTTAAATTTAGTTCCATATTCTTTTGACGTAAAATGTCTGCTTTCTTTAAGCCCTCATCCCATACCTGCAACATAAGGAAAATATGTTTATTAAGCTGTAGGTTCATAAGCTCAGCAGCTATGAAGTCAGCCTATCTTTTTATTTATTTACTTTACTGCTGTTCTGAACTGCATCCACACTGTCTAAACTTGTTAGATCAAACCTGAGCCACTACATCATCATGTCCTTATGCTGTTGGTCACCTGCAACCAAGATCCATCATTATTTTCTGTTTTAATTACTTTTGGTTTCATTGTTTCACAAGCTTAATTCTACTTGTCCCATTTATCTCCCAGTGACACTACCAGTCCCTTCAGCTTCCCAACCCACTTGATACCACTACATTTCTGACTATTTTCACAAAGTTTCTAGGCACTCCCTGGTGTACATTGAGCAAAAAGCTATTGTCACTTACTCTATCAGTCACTGGGCTGTCAAACAAGCTGGAGGTGCATTATTTTTTTAATACCTCCTCAAGCTGACAAGATTGAAGTAAATTGCATTATTATGTACTTCAGCACAAAAAGATGGCCTGAACAATTCCTGCAGTTTCCTACACACACTTTTTCAGAGAACAGGGCAGCTTATTTTTACAATATCACTACCATCTATTGCCTGTGTCTTTCTTCCGGCATGATTGCATCGGGAAAGCTAATTGTGATATTAAATATAGTCTTTCTGCCTGTCTTTCCTCAGGGTAAAGAAAAGTCGAGAATGAAGCATGGTATTACAATCAAGCCTGACACATGTACAGAGCATGACCTTCTCTGGGCTCTCAGATACTGTGACTTCCCAAGCCAAAGAGAGATAACAAAGTTAAAAGGCAAATATAAGCAGTACAGAATATACTTGATGTATTATCACAACCCAACAAAAGAACTTTTTCTGACAAATTTTTCTGAAAAGAACAAAATTATTACTTTCCCAAGAAGGCAAGGCAAATTAGCTGCAGGACTGCAGAATGCTTATGTTCTGTAACATTCTGCGGAGTTCATTCTGCAATCCAACATGCATGCAGAAGTTACTGTCTGAAAAGGATCTATTCAGAGGTAGGCAGCACTTCTGAAATCCAGTTCAGAATTTACCTTCAGAGGAGGAGAATGAGTGGAAAAGTCTCAGCTCCACCCCTCCAGAACACTAGTGCACATCACAAGAACCACTATTTTTAACATAGCATGACAGATTGGACAATCTCTTCTCTACAAAGCTTTCTTTACAGCTGACAAAGATAATATATCAAAACCAGCTCTTGAGAAGCTGTTCACTCTAGGACAGAAATTAGGCTATTATTTGAAATTAATTTTTTGCAAAATTTATGCATCTTTCCATGCTTGGCCAATGGTTACTCAGAAGCAAATATCCTAACCCATGGAGGAAGGCAGGAAGGCAGCAGGGTGGGGAAGGGTGGGGGGTATCTCGCAACAAACAAAACATTCACGGAAAAAAAATACACTGACCTGTGGGAGGGTGATACAAATATCATTATTTCTTTTTTTCAATGTGCACTTCTATGCCAAACTGACGTTGTGTTTTAACTTTTTGAACAATAGTGTCCTATGGCGTGACAAAAATGGCTCCGGTGTTCAGTACCCTGGACAGCGCACGCACCGCTTGAGGTTTCTTTTTCATTCTCTTTTCGAGAGACCCACCGCTTTGAAGAGCAGAAATAATCATCTGTCTCAGCACAGCTTATAGCTTTACCCCAGTGATTCAAGCTCATCATTTCTGGTTGTACTAGAGCACATCTTTCTGCAAGTCATTCCACCTTGAGATAAATGTTAATTGTTAAAGAATTTTTTTCACTGTTAAAACCTTGCATTTATTCTTACTGCTGTTGCAACCAGCTTCAGCTTTTGCATTTTATCGTCACAGACCTTCTAGCCATTGGCAATACTCACCAGCTGTGAATAAATAATTTCTGCCTAGATAATCAATAAGAAGCTGAAGAATGAGCTCCTTCAATCTCATTTTGGGGTAGTTTTTCCAGAACCCAGACCATTTTCTAAACTCTCTCAGACATTTCATCATTCAGAATACAGAATTCAGCTGCATGTTTCACCAAAGCTAAAAGCAAAAATATTATCATGTCCTCAATTCTACTTAATAGTCACTTAATCCCATGGCAGCTTAATTGTTTCACCACACCAGTGCAGGGCAGGCTGAATGCACGCCACCCCAGAGCACCTTCCAAGTAAGACCACATTCCAGCCTATATGCTTGACAGACATTCTTTGTTCCTAACAGCACAATCTTGTGCTCAATTATGTTAAAGCAGCCAAAGCATTCAAATAAACCTATTTTATTGAGAGGAACATAGCTGTTCTGCATAATTTGGATCATCATTGTTATTGCTTCTTCCAAGTGCATTCAGTTTGGTGGCTGGTAGCATGGCAAATCCTCACTAGCTTCCATTCATTAGGCCATCCTAAGACATGGAGCAGGAAGCAGACACCTAAGCTCTGCCCCTCCCTACCTGTCCCTTAAGATTGTCCTCACAGATGGAGGAATATTGTAATACCTGTTAACCCTAGTCTGGAATTAGTCCTTGCTTTCTTTTAGGGTAATGCTTGTGCACAGCATGTCCTATGTTATCAAGTGCCGCCCTGTCAGGACAAGATTTCCCTTCTTCGCTGCCTGGCATGCAGGCCCTCATGCTACCTGAGCAATTTGCCAAGAACCGTTTCATGCTTTCTTCTAGGTGAGAGATAAAAATATTGACAGGCACTAAGCCAAAAGAGACCCACAGAACATATTACTTTTGAGGTATGTCTTGTGGCCTGGGGGTTGTTTTTGTAATCTATTTAATAAAGTTCTGTGTAGTTTTTGTATGCTGATAAATGTTTTTAATTACTTCCATGACACTAAGTCAATTACTTAATGTTACAGTCCATTATCATAGTAATCATTTTCTAGCATATTTTTGAATCTTAAAAAAAATAAAAAAAGAAATATATATGTATAAAAAGCAAGATCAATTTTTCTGACAAGACCTAGTTTCCATAAAACTGAAAATAACGTTGCCATCTTTCAGGGTTTGTTTTGGGGGTTTTTTTGGTTTTTTTTTTTTTTTGATCCCAGATCAGCCTTTCTGTGATTCAGAATGGAATTGGCACTTGGCTAATACATTTTGAAGTAGCATGAAATTAATGTTCTGTACTATATTTTGAGGGGATAAGTAAATCTGATTAGTATGAGACCTCCCTATCGTATACTGCAAATGCACTTTGCTGAAAGCTAGAACTATATCTGGAATATAAACTAGCTGAAACTTAGGAGAATGATCAGCAAGTTATGCAGAACTATATATAACTATCTGTTAACTAGTTATAGCAATATTTTGAGTCAGAAATATTACTGAGGGGAAAAAAAAGCAAGTTGGCTCGAGAGTGCGAAAGGTTCCCTATTCTTACTCTGGTTTTGGACATCTGAAAGCAATTGCTGAAGGTCAAATTTTGAAGCCATTAAGTCCATCTTAAAAAGCAGAATAAAAACAAATTTATGCATAGCTATACATACGTGAATTTAAAAAAATGCAACACTGTTCCTTCACTTTTACATGATACAATATTTTGAGAGTATTTCTCAACCTTTCTTCTTTATTTCTATATTTTCATTGAAAGTTTGGTATAGAGAAAAAATATTTTCTTATGTCAACATGATACTAAAGCAGACTTTTGCTTGGGGTTTGATTTATTCCTGTTCAGAGGATAAATTTATGCTCAACATATTCAGAATTGTCCCAGGACCCAACTGAAGGACTCTCACTCTCAGCAAAACAAAAAAAACAACCAAACAAACAAAAAAAAGGCTGGCCATTGGTCACATAAGCCATTTGCTTTATAAAAGCTTAAATGACATTTTTGATACATGGTCCAAGTTTCAGCCAACTTCAATGCTAGGATCATTTCCTAAAGAACCAATTATTGCAAATCTTTAATTTTCAAGTCAGAGCTTATGAAAATCACTAACACATTACAAGGAGGGTAAATTGCAAAGCAAACAGTTATAGAGGCAAAGAAAAAGAGCAAAGAGCAATGATAATCCTATATTTTACCATCAACAAGAGTCCAGCAAGACTTTTGTTGGAACTCAGAGGTCTTCAATCAACCTTAAGCACTGTGTCCAGTTTGTTTAGATTTATTTCTATTTATTCTTTCACTGCAGTCAACTAACTAATAACCACTCCATCAAATAGAAAACATAAAATCAGTTTTACATACTTCTGAGTTTTCTGGTATTATCAGTATATGCACAACACCGCTGCCTTAAAGCTAGCTGAGATTGGTGTCCTTTGTCCTGCATGCTGTACACAAATGGTGTCACCTGCTCTGAAAATCTTACACTCTTTAAGAGGAAAAAAGTAGGAAAAAGAAAAATAGAAGCAAAAGAGAGAAAGAGAGCAAGGTGGAACCAAGGCCAGAGACAGAGACATAAAGGGTGTCTCCCCAAAACAAACACAAAGAAAGCCAGGGATAGTCCTAAAAATATAGCCACATCTCAAAACTTCCAGTCAATGGCTTTGTTCAGTAAACTACATTATCTACCATTACAAGTTTTATTAAATTCCAAACCCATGAAAAATTTGCAAATAAAATGACTTTAAGGTTTTCATCAACACTTTTTCCCCCCTTTCTCTCTCCCAGCAAACTCCTTTCCCAACTCTCCAGCAAACAATCATTGCAGTCCGTCTACCTAGGCTTAAAAATAAAATAAAAAATTAGCAAGTACATACTATGCATTTCTTGAGAATCAGTATGGTGTTACAATTTAGCAAAAGTGACATGATAATGGGTTACAGTGAGATGAAATAAAATCCTATTGCTAAACCTAACTGTAGGACACCATGGGAATACTACATGAATCTTCATATTCATGAAGCTTAATTATAGCAAAATAGCCAATCTGTAAAATACAGCTTCGTTCAAGTACTGATTTCAAGACTAAAACATGAACAAAGAGAAGATGTTTCCCAGGAGATGCTTCTACAAGATGTGCAGAAGCACAAATGTAAGCAAAAATCAAAAAAGACAGATCAACAGACACTACGAAACATGGAAGAACTAGAGCAGCAGCCAAGGAAAAAAATTAACATACATTTGGGAATTATGAGATTTGAAAATATAGTATAACTGTATGGCATAAAAGGTCTACAGCAGCTGCACTGCATGTTACCTGGCTATCAAAAAAAACCCAACACCAAGTAAAGCACAAAATAGAAAGACTGCAAAGCAGTAGGGGTCAAAGAACATGCACGTCTTTGCCAGGAACAATAGCAAGTAGGCACACACTTCTCATAAGTCACATTTTCTAAAACAATGGTCAAAAAGGGCATATTATGTCATTCGTAGTGATTCATCAGTTTTTGCCGCTTCTTCAGATGCTGCCAATGTTAGCCAGGACATAAAAATTAATGCGAAAGGGGACAATATGAAAGTCACAGACTGGGGACACCATTTTAGTCTGAAGACAGAACAGTTAAACAAGGTGTGCAGATACATTGCCAGTATGTATTATAGGAGGGTTGGAGCAGAGAGTCTATGACACTCATTTGCCACTGAAGACCTTGGAAAAGCAGCAAAGCGTAGATTGGAGACTCGCTAGGGGACAGCTTTAGAGTAGCACACTTTGATGTGAACCTGTGATTGTGAAGGGCAGAAAGCTCAGTCGAGGATCCAGGCACTGGATCTGAAGTAAATAACACAGTGAAACAGAAAGTTGAGACATAAACGGCGACATGAGCTAAAACAGTGTGACCAAAGATGACTAAACACTGGTGACATTGAAGAGTACATGAATACCTAAATTTAACCTATGAAAACTTCAATGGATAAAGAGAGACAATAACCAAATATCCTGAAGAGTAGTTGGAGGAAGAAAAGGGAAGGGGGCAGAGGAGCAAGTGAGTAGATCCATAAGACTTCTTCCTTTGCCCCACTACAGGATGATAGCCTAGGAGGATGCCAAGAAAGAGCATTCCCCTGGCAGCACCCTCTCTCTTTCAGGTGGAGAAGAAAAACATTGTCGCTATACAAGTGATTTCAAGGCAAAGTCACTTGGCGAGGATGCACAGTTATTTGCAAGTGTTGGCAACTGGCTCATAGTCCAAAAGGTTTAAGCTCAATTTCTCCACAGCAACCAGCAAAAATGTTATATCCAATCCTAAGTCCATGACTCATACTTTACTGGACAGCAAATGTTATTAAGTAGTAAATATCTAAATAATCTCTTCGAGACACTTCAGGTCTGCCTGAGTATCAGCTGCAATAGAATCAATTTTCTTCCTAGTAGCCACTGTGTTTTGGATTTAGTATGAGAATAATTTTGATAACATGTATCACTTTAGGTGTTGTTAAGTAATGTTTATAATTAAGTCAAGGACTTTTTCTGCTTCCCACAGAAGCTGAGAGGAAGCATAGACAGGACAAGCTGGCCAAAGGAATGTTCCATAACATAGATGTCATGCTCAGTATATAAATGGGGGTTGGCCTGGGGGGCGGGGGGGTGGGGGGGCAGGAATCCACTATTGCTGCTCTGGACAGGCTGGGCAAACGATTATTAGGTGGTGAGAGCGATTGTATTGCATTACTGTATTTTGTATATTCTTTTACCATTATTATTTGTTTTTCTCTTCCATTACTGTTCTATTAAACTGTCTTTACCTTAACCCACAAGGTCTTTTTTCTTATTTTTCTCTCTCTTCTCCCTACTTTACTGGGGGAAGGGGGAGGGGGGGGAGTGAGCGGACAGTTGCATGGTCCTAGTTACTGGCTGAGGTTAAGCCCCAACAAGGTCCTAGGAAGGGACAGGGACTATAATATTTGAATCTGCATTTCATTAACCTGTGGTTAACGAACTGAATTTGTTGTTCCCCTAAGGGCTTATTTCCACCTTACCTGTTTTTGCAACATGCTGTTCTTTACCCACCTTCCCAAGCAAATCCTTTAGCCAAATTAACATAAAATGTGATAGACTGTACAAAACCTAAGAACCATTTAAAGCTACTTTTCTATTCCTATGAATATCACCTCATTTATAATGTAACTAACAAACTATTCCCCATGTTATTATAGATAAAATAATTCCAGAAAATAATTACATACCAGATCACACCTTTGAACGAACAAAAATTCCCAACAAATGCCTACACATTGGAGAGGTGACTTGCAAGAACTAGCCATGAATCCTGTAATTTCAGAAGGGAGAGGCACCAAGTCCAGCAAGATTTATCTTCTGGCAAGGTGTCTGTGAGGTGCATCCTTGCACTCTCCTATTTCAAAAAGCACATCAACAGGAATTAAAGAATAGAAGATTAGTGCAGCAGAAAAAAATGCAGAAGAAAACTGATCTTTCCTTTGGGACTATTTGTTCTACAAGTTTAAAATACAAAACACACACCATGTTATCAATAATTCTTAAAATATAATGGTAGCAGTACAAGGGAGAAAAATAATGGGTGTTGTCTCAGTGTTAGCTCTAGCAGGAGTGGAAGATTGGTTCCACAAGGCAAAATGAGGGATCTCAATCTTCAATCCTCTACAGAGCACTGAGCTTTTTCATAAACCTTGCTATCTACAGTGCATGACAAAATTTTCCTAATGAACCATAGTGCCTTTCAGCCTTCCTACACACATGCACACAAAAAATGTTGCTTCCCAGCTCCAGACAGCTTCTGTTGCACAAAGAGCTTAAGAACTGCCTTCACTAAAAATTCAGAGATTTAAAAGCTCAAAAGTGTTCATATGTTTCTTGGCTTATATTTGCACTTAGTAGTAAACATAAGACAGGAGCAGTATTTGTTTCCATGAACATTTCTGAAGATACACATTTCAGTGTAGGAACAACTCTCAGAAATGTCTGTCAAATTTAAGTCTGTAAGCACACTCCTTAGTGTCTGTACCTGTACACTTTATTTTTGTCACTGTCTGCATGAAAACAAACAGATCTGATATGCTTTGGCATCAGCATTTTGTTTTAAAAGGAGGCCTGCCTTAAGGCCATCTGCATTACTAACCTGTGCACATCTATTTTACCGCAGTAGCATATTTACCCCACAACGCTATAATTTTGAACACAGAAGCAAGAATTTCTTAAGTCAGAAATGAGGGATCGACTGATTGCCTGCAAGTGCTGCAGTGTAGAAGGGGTTTTGCAAAGCATAGAAAACATTGAATTTTGTGAAGTGAAGAAAACAAAAACTTTATTTTTCTTATGTTGAATGTACTAAAATACCCATCTTCTGCCCATCCACTCTGTGTGGCAGCACAAGCTCAGCTTTTAAAATTACAGTTAATTACCTGTAACCCCTTCACGCTACTTACCATTTTAGTAAACTCCACGACCCAGCGCTTTCTGCATCTGGACACCTTTTTGTCCCAAATCTTTCCAAATGCATTGTTTGCATTCATGGCTGGAATTTTCCTCTTCCTGTCCTCACCCCAGATACTCTCCCCGCAATCTTCTCACCTTGGATCCAACTGAACCCACTCTGATCAGTGTCCAGCAACACCCCTCATCCAAAGCTCAGAGCTAATTTTCCTGCTTCAGCTTTCTTTCCTTACCAGATACCTTCAAGTCAAACACCATGATCACATTTGCAGGAGTCTTGTCCTCCCTCAGGCTTTGCAACCCTTTTTGCCCTAATCCCTGTGTCTTTCAGAGACTCCTCCTCAGCCTGACACTCACACAGACATTCACACGAAAGTCTGCTTGGGGAGATGATTTGCCCTTATTTTGAAACCTAAACTGCAACACTTGCACTGACTTACTTAAGGCAAGATGGCATCAGGTACTTACACAGTAATAAAGCTAGCCCATGGTTTGAGATAAGGCCTTCCTTCTTACCAGCTATCTGTCATCATCCAGTGTCTCTGAATGCTGCCCTCAGTCAGAAGGAACCAGAACTGCTCCAGCATGCCAAGCATATGCTCTAACAGCTAGGAGGCTTGTGAGGTTCAGGGACCTTTTTTGGGTCCTGGAGGCTCCAGCTTTTACTCCCGTTACTGAAACAAAATTCTGAGTTGCCGCTGTTGTGGTAATTAGTTGTGCATTTGTAACAACATAACAGCACTACTTAAATATGAAGCACCTCTGGGCTTTTTTGTATTTATTGTAAGCATACTAGATACTGGTATTTTCAAGTTCATAGAAGATCAGGTAGATATTCATAGTATCATAGAACATTTAGGTTGGAAAAGACCTTTAAGATCATCAAGTCCAACTGTTAACTTAATACTGCCAAGTCCACCACTAAATCATGTCCCTAAGTGCCACATCTACATGTCTTTTAAATACCTCCAGGGATGGCAACTCAACCCCTTCCCCGGGCAGCCTGCTCCAATGCTTGATAACCCTTTCAGTGAAGAAATTTCTCCTACTATCCAAACTAGACCTCCCGTGGCACAACTTGAGACCATTTCCTCTTGTCCTATCACTTGCTACTTGGGAGAAGAGACTGACCCCCACCTTGCTACAGCCTTCTTTCAGGTAGATGTAGAGAGCAATAAGGTCTCCCCTCAGCCTCCTTTTCTCCAGGCTAAACAACCCCAGTTCCCTCAGCCACTCCTCATAAGACTTGTGGTCCAGACCCCTCACCAGCTTCGTTGCTCTTCTTTGGACACATACCAGTAGCTTGCAAATTACTTTTGATTAAATAAGTAACAAAAGTCAGAAAAATATTTGCACATGGAGATGAGATATTTTTAATTTACTCAGAAGCTCTCCAGTTTTTAATAGCCAACCCCAATATCTGTCTTACACTGACCTGGAGTTTGCAGGTTTCTAAGTTGTAAGTGGAATTTTGCTTGCAAGCAATTTAATTTAGTCCATGATGTATTACCTGGGTCTAAATTTTATTTACAATTATATGATCTCTCCAATGGCATATCTTTATGTGTTCCACTTTTCTTTTTTTCTCAGCTTGAGGACTTTTATTTTCACTTATGTATAAATACATTATGGTTTTTAGAAGTACTCCGAAAGCACCTGCCAACAACCACACACCCCCCTATATTCCACTATTGAATTCAGCATCATCTTTTTGCACTTTAGTAACATCCTGAGCAATGCAAAAGCTCTAATCCAGCTGCTTAAACCTGAAAGTGAAAAAATGTGAACTACATATATTTTGAAAGACATTGTATTATGAAAACAATTCTTCTTTCACAAAATATGACCCAGAAAGCCCATGTCTTCCTTACCTACATGGAGCAGTAATGTTTTTGGATGCTTCCAATACCTATTTTCTAACCTTCAAGATTTTAGTTCTGAAACTTTAGACATTGGAAAAAGGGAAAGCCCAAATTACCAAGCAACAACACCTGTTATTGAAATGCTAATTTTAATTTAAATATAAAAGAAATAATAACATTTGCATTTAAACTGCAACGATTAAGCTCTAGAGGGCCAGAAATTAAGTTACTTATCTTTTAGGGGGATTTTATAAATCCCTGTCTCAATAACAAGTGCTGAATAGAAACAAAACCAACTAACTCTGGTCTTTGCTTATTATAGTTTTAACATCTTCAAAATAGGAGACCATAGTATTTATGATTATAAAATTGTTCCCATAGCAGACATTGCTAGGTGCTCACTACAATACAAATGGAAAAGTATGAATTGTTCCATAAAAAACAGGAAAAGAAAAAAGACAGATATCTACCTAAGGAGCTTGCCACCTAGTGCAGAGAAACCAGAATAGATGTATGGTTCAAAATAACATTAGGTTTCAAAATGGATCCGAGGCAAAAGAAGTGCAATTCTGAAGAACATAATATGCAGTAATACATTCTGTGTCTTAGATACCAATATCCATCAGTTGTGTTCAAATTTAATCCTTTATAGTTTATTGCTTTAGCTAAAAATACACTGATAGGGCAAACAAAGGTTTTCCTTCAGTGTGGATGAAATACTTTGAGCTACTCACAGGAAGCATTCTGCCTTT
This sequence comes from Pluvialis apricaria, assembly GCA_017639485.1. Taxonomy (NCBI): domain Eukaryota; kingdom Metazoa; phylum Chordata; class Aves; order Charadriiformes; family Charadriidae; genus Pluvialis; species Pluvialis apricaria. The sequence goes on along the minus strand of CM030007.1, from coordinate 101,135,030 downwards.
TCTATCCCCCAGACAGGGGAAAAATTGGAAAAAGTCAATTTTTATTCATATGGGTGGGGGAAGGGGGGGGGAGTGTTTATTTGGCTTTGTAGCCAGACTGAACAAAAATTCCTTTTTATTCATGCAGCTGCAACAAAAGCCCCAGTTAGAGACTTGTTTTACCTATTACTAAAAAACCAAATCAGTTGTTGCCATAGCCATTTCTATTAAATGCACAAGTACAAACTTGTATTTGTCCTTTCCACTAAGATACAGACAGAAAACACATTTTAGCTATAAAAAACTGAGTTATCTTTAAAAGAGAAGATCTTCAAAAATGCATGTCATGAGCTAGACAGGTTTGGCATTGAAAGTTTTAGCTTCAGAAGAAAATTTTCACTTATATACACAGACATGCTTTTACAGCTAAAATTTGATAATAAAATCTCTCTTAAAACCAATGACATCCGTTTCTGATGCAACCTTCCACAAAACTGAACACAAAAGGTTTTCCACACTGGCAGCCCCTTGCCCTGATACAAACTGCCCGCAGAGGAACTATATGCAAGCCATTTTCCCACATTGCATATTTGACACTCTCTCTAAATGAACTACACCATGCAGGAAATGTTTCTTCTTGATTTCAGTAATTCCGATCAGTATGTCCGCGAGAATGATTTCTGACGCTCCCTTGCCTGTACAGCGTAGGCACTCTGGACAATAATACGGAAAGCACAGGACTCTTCCAGAGCATCAGCATTGCAAATTTCTTGGTATTCAGTCTAACACAGATGACATATGCCTCTTTAGCAATGTCCAGTGAATGCACAAAATGAAATGCATTTCACATGTTTATAATTGTTTGTTCAGTCCACAAAGATAGCAAGAGCTTGCTTGGTGGCAATTTTCTGAATGGAACAGACCTTTCACTTCCCCTTCCCAGAAAGATTGCTGGGTGAGCAAATCCAGTTAGCATTTGCCAGTGGAGCCAGCGACACCATGACTGCCCAACAGTGTGCTATGCTGGAGGCGCAGCTCTACACAAGGTACAATTTGATATTCCTCTCTGGTGGCTCCACAAATCATGTGGTGGCTGTTTCCCCAAGTCTTTTCCTGACCTTTGAGATGAGTGGTGGCTAGTCTTTTTGGGTCCTGACCCTCACAGATGTTAGGGCTTGGGTTTAACCACTAGGAATAACTTCTCTAGCTCTAATCCATAACAAGCAGGACTTCCAATGACAGGACCATTTTAGGTTTGCTAATGATTCATGTCATCTTAAAAGGAAAGCAAAGGGAAAAAAATCCCACCACTTCCCACTTTCTTCTGTGGAAGGATCATTTTTTTCTGCTGTTCATAAAAATAACTTCTCATGTATTTTCCTCTCTCAAATCTTTAATCCCAACAGTAAATCTACTTTGATTTTCCTGAATAACTTATTTCAGACTTCATGCACAGAAATAAAACTTAATACTTAAAGTTTAAAAAATTAAAAAAGAAATTTAAAACTTTAAATAAAAAAACCCACTCACATATATTCACTATTTATCAGAGTTGGAAAGTGATAAAGGAAGAGTTTTAGAGATTACAAAGGAGTCACCTCTTTATTTGCCCAAATTCCTGTTACTCATACCTGTACGACAATAATTTGACCAAATCTCTGGTCACCAGAGGGACCATACAGACAAGTACAAGTCTATAATCAAAAAAGTATCAAAGGAAGTTGTCAGCTCTTCTTCATATACTAAACACATTTTCTTTTTACAAGATCGCTTTCAAACAGGGTTTCAAAGTAGGCAGTAATCAGCAACTCTATAAAATAAATCAGGAGCATTCAAAGAGATTTAGATATAAAACTAGAAAGCCTGTTCCAAAGGTATTCTTCAGTTGAAGAGAAAAGAAAACACAACCCAGACAACAAGCAACTTCCATGGTGTCAAAAGACTACTTTAAAAGGGATCTAACTAACATAATCTGAAGGAAATGTCACAATGTAGCACATTATCTGAATATTTTGTGAAGGAAAATGAGAAATGAAAAAAAAAACCAAACAAAACAAAACCAAAAACAGGAAAAGAGACTACTCAATATCCATTTTTTATTTTAAAAATATTAGAAATCTATAAGAACTGATTACATGGCAAATATCAGAAAGCTAGAAAATAGTATATTTTAGTAATGCACAATACTATTTAAGAACTATGAACTATTTTTAAATTCCCAATTGTTCTTATTTTCATTGGGTTTTGCAACATGGTATGAATATTATGAACTAATCAATAATATAGTAGCAATTATAAATCATAAGCAAGCCAGACTGCCATTCTGATCCATGTTCAAATCTAGGGGAGCACTGTCAATATCTTTAAGTGTAAACAAAGGAGTTCTATCTTTTAGGATATTTTTCAAATATTAACAAGAAGAAACTTCTCATTTAATGAATCCTCTAACTTAAAGCTAGAATACAAAAATATAGAGTTCAAACATTCTTAATGTTCAAAGTATTTTAATTTAATATAATCTTTTGGGAAGTGTTACATGATCATCTTTGTGTGTAGCATCCACAAACAGTGAACACAGTAAATACAAATAAAAATGATATTGGGGGGGGGGGCGACACAACTAAAGAAAACCAACCACTTCAGCTCCTGCATTTTGATAAAACAGCCTGCTATCTCTCCTCTCCTTCCTCCCCCTCCCAAAACAGACATGTCAAACTTGAATATCTTTTGCTCTAGGCGATAGACTGATGGATGGTATAACCAGATGTCCTTTGCTTATCATTAGACGAGACACACATTTCTCTGACCTCCACACTGAAATACACTCCAAATTTTGCTTGCTTTGTTTCGAAGTAAAATACAAAAATAACTGTGTTATATGAAGCCACCATCTACCTTTGTGTATGTTCTGTCCACAGAAAAACAGCCAGTATCTCTTTTGTAAATATGGATACACAAGAGAGAGATTTTCCATTTTTAGACAATTGCTTGGAAGGCACAACCTTCTGCTTACAAGCAGAACATGCTAGTGACAGTAAACCACAGCCAGAAGGCAATAATCCATTTACAAAGGGCAACATAAAGACCATATTGTCGCCATTCATATTCTGGTGCAGTCACCTACTGCTGAAGCATCTCTCCAAGTAGGGGTTTTTCAGCAAAGAGGAGCAGGAGTAATTAATAGGAACACTCTCCCATTCATCTTTCCCTCCTTTCCTTTCCCTTTACTTATACACGTATACACACACACACAGACACACATGCATGCGTAGGTCATGGTCCCATGGTACTCAATCTTTATTAAGGAACGCTAGGCAATTTGTCTCAAGGTCTGCTCAGTAGAGAGCAGTACAACAGCTCCCTTCCCGAAGGGCAGGCAGTTGCTGAGCCGAGAGATGCAGCAGCATGCTGTGTTTGCTCCTTGGAGGTAGGACAAAGAAATACAGGATTACCAGAGGAACTGCAGAAGATAATACTCCCGAAACCTCGGTGAAGTCCCGAGCAATTTCTTTTACGGTTCTGACCCAGACCATCCTGTCATGCAGCAACGCCTCAAGTGATCACTCTTGTGATACACAATAAAAAGCAGAAGTGTGCATTACAGATCCCTGCTACTAGACGTAATGCTGGAATGCAAACTGTTGCTAACCCCTCCCAAGACTCAGCCATGCTGTGGGAAAGCAGGGAGTGTGGCCAAGGACATTTAGGCCCTTCTGGCAGTCTCTGCCCTAGGCAGTTGCCTCGTTTGCTGAAGCCTAGAGACTTGACTTGTCTCATCAGGATACTGTGGTGAATAATAATACATGTCCCCAACACTTACTACGGGAAGAAAATACTGCTGGAATTATTTTCATTGCACAACAAAATTTTTGAGAAGCTTTGTAAAGTGAGGTCATTTTCACTCTGATTAATAACCATGGTTTTAACACAAATGTTAAGCACCTGAGGAGGTTTTATAATACTTTTTTTTTCTAAATAAAATTGAACAAACCAAAAATAAGTAATCTGCCTTTTACACGGTAAAAAAAAATGTTTGACATTTTCAGTAAGAAGGAGGCTACATGAGGTTCATCATCAAGGTTATATTTTAGCATGGCATTGCACCCAGACAAGTCAGGTACCTGTCTGCCATAATGTTCAGTATACGTAATCCTGTTGTTCTTTTCTGCCCTCCTCTTCCCTCTTGTATGCAATGAATGTGAATTTTCCTATCAAGATGAAGTCTGGTTGTGCACAAACTAAAATACAGCACACACTGTAAAAAGGGAGGAACGCACACATTTGTGAAAGAGGAAGCATAGTAGCAGCTCTGAATCTGGGTGATTCGGCCTTTCCAGCACAAAACAATTACAGAGGTCAAGGGGATCCTTTCCTTTTAAAATAGAAATTATCCGTTCTTTGAGGAAAAAGAAAAGAACTATGCCTTTGCATAAAGTAGGACCTCTACAATAAGCGCTTTGCTTCACAATAGGAAAGTCAGTTAGCATATTGTGTAACAGCTACAACATTTTTCCAAATTTTCATCATTTCAATTTTTTTTAACTATCATTCTTCAGAACAAGTCATATTTTTTAAAATGTATAATAATTGAACACATAATAGAGCAGTCAGTGGTGACAGTACAATGAAAAGAGGATCCCATTAAAGAGCAACTCGCTTTTCAAAACATCCATAGATAGAGGAATATCTAGCTGCTTTATATCAGCAGCCTTGAATATGCTTTTTCAGTGACCTCTGACACATACTGGGGTGGGTACTTCCCTCTGTTTTCAGTCTTAATCAGGTCTGTCAACAGGTATTATATTACAGTGCTTTTTATAATCCTGTCTAGTCACAATATTTTCAGAAATTAGGTATGAAATCCAGACAACTAAACCTATTAGATTACAAACACTATAGATAAAAATGTCAGGTTCCCTAATTGACATCAGCAGAGTTTCTCTGAAAGCTTTACCAAACAATGGTAATGCAGAACCTACAGTTAAGAAAACATAGTGCCATTTATGATTCCTATGTGCATGAACTGGCAGTATTACTTGAGGAATAAACTGCCTACCACCAAGTTGAGGCCCACTTTTCTAAATGTGTCTTTCTCTTCTATTCCACATCTTTATTTTTATTAGGAAACAATATTCTTTCCTCAGAAAGCATAACCCTTTTTTTTCAACCAGACAGACAGTCAACTTAGAACAAGGTATGTAAAGAGCAAAATCCAACTCAACCAGGCAATTTTCTTCACCATAGCTTCCTGATTTAGGGGCTTTCCACTTGAAAGGGATGAGACAAGTTTCAGAATTTCACTTCACAGAAGTGAGCTTCATCTGTCATCATGGGAATTTCTGAAGGAAGAGTCTTGCACTTGTCCAGAGGGACATATTTTGACATCAGTTATGCAAGTGTCCCCCAAAGGCTCCTTATTCTTCACTGAAGGAAGATGCTGCTTTTTGCCAGATAGGCAGGTAAACATAAAAAAAAGGAGCCGCACACCCCAAAGTGAGCAGCTGTGTCACCCATTTAAAATAGGAGGGCCAATGCCAAACAGCTATAGCAGTAAAAATCCTATTTGCTGATCTATGCATTGTTAGATCTTCAACCTGTAGCCAGCGTAGCTCTATATAGGATGTTTAACAGGTGGAAGGCTAATCAAAAGATCTGATTTACTGTCCTTATTTACAGGCTAAGGCTCCTCCAAAAGCACGGGCATCTACAGTCTAATAAGTTCATCTAAACTGGATACCACTATTCAAGCCACCTACAGTGTCAAGAGACCTGTAACACCATTTATTAAAAAAAAAAAAAAAAAACAAAAAACCAACAACAACAACAAAAAAACCAACTCAACATTGAATGTTTACCAACTTGCAAAAAGTTTAAATCATCACTTTCAGTTTCTGCTGCAGCTCTTTCAATTAGTATTGTAAACTGTTTGGTTTTATAAATGTAAGTCGTTTAAGTCCCTTAAGTCATCAGTGTCTGTGGTCTTTCACAGGTCCTCCTTCTCTAAATCATAGAGAATCAATTCAAAACTCAGTGCTGTTTAAAAAAAAAATTATATATAGGGACATTTGTTAGACTGCAAGTTACTCTCTTGTCTTCTGAAATAATCTCTCTTGTTTATTTTGAGTACTAGGAGTATTTAAAAAAAATCATGAAAGTGTCTAAAGAGGAGCTTCCTGCCAAAAGTCCGATTTCAAATACCTTAAATGGCTTCAAGCTTGGCTGTCAGTCTACAGTTTCCTAAAACAGGTTTTAGGCTACAGCCAAATGAAGCTATCAGAAGCAAGTTGTTATTTGTCTTTAGAGAGTACAGTGTTGACAAAACATTGTTACCCTTTGCCTCAAAGAGCTCAGGATTTTTCTACAATGTTCACAAAACTTTGAAATGTAGATTTAAGTTTGACTTTTATTTAAGTCAATTAAGAAGATGGCAAAAATCAGTATACCTCCATTTTTTCCTTAATTTGCGCACTTCCTCCACCCCTCAGTTAAGCTTCTGTTTTATAATTCCTTGCTTTGTTTGCATTGCATTTTGCAATGTTTAAATAGATTGATAAATATGATAAGAATTTACAGGAAGGAGAAAAGAAGTATGAACATAAAATGGGTAATTTCTTACTTTTTCATGTCTTAAAGTATTCAAAGTAAAATCCCAAGAGAGCCAAAATCAAGAGAGCTCTACAGAATCAAACATAAAATCACAAACTTAGTGAGAGAAACATTTTGAACATGTGGCCTAAAGCTCGTATAACGGGGACCAAGATGATGCCTACACACAGAACTTTAGATCTAGCGAAATGTTTGAGGCAGATTTGATGTTTTCCCCATGCTCATGTGGTGTCTCCGTTTCTGTATGTGCAAAATGGAGATAGTACTTACTGAATTATTACTTACTGCTTAAGAAGAGATTTATATAGGAAAAGTGCAAAGCCTTATGTGAGAGACAAATATCATTAATTGTTCACTGCAGTACAGCAATATTCTGACTCTCCTAATTCCTAGACATAATTACCTGTTTTCTCCATAGTTTGCAAAGTGTATCCTCAAAGACAGGAATAAAGAATGAGAATGCTGATTTGCTTCACTTTGACATTTTAATATTGTTTGAGCCAATGAAAGATGCTTGTGATTTATCAAAACAACATTTTCACATTTCTGCAAATTCAACATTTTATACATCCAAGGACTTAACTGCACTGGTGTCCAAGGAGGAGAGGGAAGGGGGTTGATTACTTTTATCTTTTTTAAGTGTTCTAAGATAACTTTACAGCCACACTTTTAATTACAGCAGATCAAATTAAAAAGTCTGCTTATTTTTAGAAAAACTGAGTTATGTCCACCGCTATTACATGGGGGCCCAAGAGTGGAGGCATCTGAGACAGCTCACTCAACTTGAAAGCAGCACCAGAGTTTGTGGCCCCATAGTTGTTCTGGAACTTGACAAGGGCCCAAGAAAAACAAACGTGGGAGCTCAAGTTTTAGCACTTGAGGCCCGTGTTAGCTGTTGCTTAATTGAGCTACAGCCGGTCCGTTGCAGGGCTGTTCAGCCAATTGGGCCTTCTATCGTTAGCACTGGCAAACATCTTCACTGAAATTTAGTCCATTGCTTTGCAGTCCATGTTACTGATGCATTTGCCAAAGTTTAGGCAGGTGTTCAGAGATGCAGGCTTCAACTGAAGCAATTGGCAAGAAACCAATGAAAAGGATTCCTTCTAAACAACTTGGTATTTATAGATGCAACTCAGCTTAACACCAGGGTAAGAAAAAGTCATAGGGCAGGACAGCAGGAAGCAAGTGGCTAGCTGCAACAGATGCCAAACCACATCCAGCTCTACCTGCCTTTTCCACCCATGCCTGTGGTTGTTAGAGGAGCTCAGGAGGATCACAGGTAAACGTTCCTCCAAGGATGGTGCACCCTTCCCAAGGCTGCAGGATAAATGCTGTGCTACCATCCATAAATTACCCCCATATTCAAGTTTAACACTCCTCATATAGCCACTGTCCTAGATGGCAAATCAGAATGCAAACCCTATATTGTATCATGTGCTAGGCCCATAAAGACAGCAGGCCATAAACTTTTTGAGGGTGAGCTCTTTGCAGTCACTTCAGGTTCTTGCCTGCAAGAGCCAGAACTTGTGTAAGTAAACAAACAAATGAGAAAACAGTTCTGCAGAGGGCCTGAGTCCTACCTAGTCCTGTGTGGTTACAAGGAGTTTCTGCTCAAGAGTCCTAGGCCTGACATTTCCAAAGGGCCCAATATCCAGCTGCCAGGAGGCAGCTGAAGACACCTTTTGGAGAACAAGTGGAGACACTCCTGTGTCCTTTCTGAAGGGTTTGGGAGCACATGTGCTTGAAAAAGTACACGGTGGAGCAACAGTTGGAACCTGCTTTTATCCCACTGCTGGTCCTTGGTTTACAGTGATCAATCCGTAGAGGTTCACATGAGTATCTGCTACATTTCTTACACCTAACAATGTTAAACGCCTTTTCCCCTAAATGCTAATGATAATTTCCAATGCCTGGCTAACTAGAGCCCTACGAATAGCAGTAATAGTGCTACCAACTCTCTCCAAGTGACAGCAGTAATAATGACTAGAGGAAGGTGAGACCAACATATTTTATCAGTTTGAACCGTATTGAGGAAATATGTTGATGCAACAGAGCAGCAAATAACAAAGCTTTGAATCAACTTTTTAAAGTGCTTTAACACAGCTCGTGACTCAATTACTTGAGTCTATCCTGTTTAAGCAATGCCTTATTTTGAGGGGATGTACTAGTTTCAGAATTTTTTAACTGAATTTTATTATTTTAGGATTTCTTTAAATACACGCATGCTGGTCACTTTGGGTGAAAAATTGCCAAAAAAATAGGACAGAACCTCATGTTTAGATTCTCCGTTTCCATTCCATGCTGATTGGGGATGGCATCCTAATCCCTTTACCTAGGAATTTTAACATAGGTGTACATGTCAAAGATTTCCCAAATAACTAAACCCAGAAAGCACAAACTGGCACCATCAAGCAACAGCACAGGGCTACCAATGTTCAGTAAAGGAAATAATTTACAGAAAGCTCTCCTCAGCCCCTATGCAGCATTGTTTCCCAGTATCTTACCCAGCCACCACACACACCCACAGAGGGAGAGAATTTGGATGACATCGTGATTTTGTCCCAACTTCCCTTCCAGCATTCAGTTACTGAATGCAACAGAATGTGTACGCAGTTTCTTCTTCCCACCCCTTCTCTTTCACAACTTCTCTCTTCTCGTTTGCAGACATTATGCAGTTTCTTAAAATTTCTTTAGTTAGGGGGTCTAAGGTGGTGCTACAACAAACAACTTTGTTTAAATTCAGACTTTTATGCTAATAAAAAAGGCAAATGGCATTGTGGGAGAGGATTACAAAAAACAACCGCTTCCTTTTTATAAGTGTGAAAACGTGAAGTGTTAAACATGAATGTTTTCAATGAAAAGTTATTATCTGAAAAACAACTCTATTTGAATCCTCTGTTCCTCCAAGCCCCCAACACTCATGATTTGACCTCTCCACTGATGTTTTGGAAGTGGAGAGAAACATTCTCTCCTCTTTTGGGAACAGATGGACACATTTGGACTGTGTCAGAGGCAGCTGGTTATGTTGAGACCTGGCCTAATCACTTTCTCCTCACAGTCTTCCCAGTGTTTCTAGGGTGACATTACAGAAAACATTAGATACCTATGGCAGTGTGAGAAGAACAAAGTTGCTTTATTTTTGCTGGCAGTATATTGGCTTGTATGTCCTTATACATTTTCCTACTGTTCCATTCCAAACTTGATTGCTCTATTCCTTGTTCTAAAAAGCCACTTCCCAAATCAGAATAAATCTAAACAACTTTTTCTTCCTCTGCTCTTCTAGTTTCCCTCTCCATTCTGTTCACAAGGTATACACTCATACAGCCAGTCTTTCCTAAACTGCTTTGCAGTTCCCATCCCTATTAACTCTAAAAGCCAGTAAATCTTCACTGGCCTAATAGATTGTTCATGATTCAATTTAAAATAATTTGGAGATAAGTTTCAACAGAGAATTTATTTTTTATGGGCATCTATGAACTCCAGAAGGCAAGAATTCTGAACAGAAGCATTAAAATATGCTCCATAATAACCATCAAGTAAGCAAAGAGATACTGGGTGGAGTATTAGAGAGGGAAGGTCTTAAATTATCCTCTAGATTAGAATCTTGATGTGAACCAGTGCATCAACAAAGTACTTCCAAACACAGTTACCAAGCCACCCAAACACAGAATCATGTATTTCAATGCTCCTCATTAATATGCTGGATTGAATCCAGAACTGACTTGCCCCTGCGATGTGTCTGAGGTTAAAAATGCCTGTGTACTTAGCTTAATAGGTTCTCATTAGGGAAATGCAAAAATAGCATTGATTTTGTTTAAAAAGAGCATCTCAGATAAATGGTGGTGTTAAATGACTACACACAAAATTTTTCTGAACTCTGGCAAATTTCTTTCACATTAAGTATCCTAGGTGGATGTTATGGATGAGTTTTTCAGCATCCATATGTCAGTTTAACCCAAAATATTCACTACTCCTTTGCCCAAAATAGGAATTCATGAAGGAAAGTGAAAAATAAGCAGCACATTAAAAAACCCAAACAAACAAACAAAAAAACCCCACTGCTAAGATTGATAATTGAACCAAATAACCAACCAAAAATCACACAACTTTTTTATCCTAATTTTTTTTCCTGTAAAAATACATGGGTAATTTTCAGATAGTTTTCACTTTGAAATGAAACCAGGAAAGTATGTAATTTTGAAAATAGGAAAAGTTCCTTTGAAAAAGGAAAAGTTCTGGCTTTTCTGCATCCCTTGCAGTCTTTTATTTCTTTGTTTTCACTGAAAGACGACTTTTTCAATAGGAAGACATCCTTCTTAGCCAACGTAAGTACATCTTTTTCCTAACAAAGTAATTGACAGAAAAAATGCCCAACTCAGATACACCTTAAATTCCACAAGTGTCCTGCAAAGGACATCAATCATGATGGGGGCGGGGGGGGGGGAGAAGTCTTCTCTGAGACAAGAAGGAGGAAGACATTTCCAACTCTAAATGCAATTAATTTTCATTGATTAAAACCACACCAAAATTTGTTTGGGTTTGTTTGCTTGTTTAAAAAAAAAAAAAAAGGACATTTACGGTCCTAGGTTCCTGCAGTTTCCTTACAACAATTTATTATTGAGTATCAGATGTAGTAAGAAAATAAATCCAACTGAAAGTGACACAGCAAAGGCAAAACATTTCATCTTCCCTTAGCTGACTACATTTTATGAGCAATGCTTTGCAAACCCACGTCTCCCACTGAGCTTCGCCTTCTATATCCTGATGCTGGGAGCTCCAGTCCAAGGCAATAAGAGCTCCAAAACCAGAAATCTGGAGCACGGAGTACATGCCGTATTGGGTTTATTAATGAGAACATAAAACATTCCCACCAAATTATCAAGGGTTCCTAAACCTTCTTCACACTTAGTCTACACCTTTTGCCATTCCAGTACTTGGGAAGAAACAGAAAGCATGGATCCAAGTAAAGGACTATGCTTTAGGAGATCCTGTCTGAGGTTTTCAGCGACCTTCACGAGATATGGAGGAAATTTTGAAGCTCCTTTTCAGTTTCCCTCTGCGTAAAATGAAGGTAATAATTCCAATTAACTCAAAGGATTTGTGGGTTTGTCATAAGGGAAAAGAGATGTCAAAATAAGCAGGAATAAAGGTTTCCCTGATTTTCTACAGTACTCAAGATACCTAATTTCTTTAGAACTTTAAAAAAAAAAAAAAATCAGTTTCAGAAAGTGCTATGAATAACCACTGACAAGGATGCGAAGACGTACTATCAATAAAAAGAGCTCATGTAAGAAAGGAGAAGATGTACGAAAGAGAAGGAAAGAAAAATACAGTGAATAGATTATTTTTTCTTAAATTCCTTTTGAAAAATACGGACAGCATCTCACAAAATCTTCTTGGGCCACTGACATTTAGAGGGGTTCTCTTTTTTTCACTCATTCTATAAAACTGCCAGATGGATGCTGTGACACAGCACACATTATCCTATCACTTCTTATTTATGGGTGCACTTTTGCTTCCTAGCCCTGAAATTGCTTTTCACCAAGTCACAAACATTCACTTTGAAAATAATATCAGTTTTGCTTTTCTTGTTCTAACTGAATTTTTCCAAGACAATCCATGCCTTGTTTTCAGCAAAAAAAGGTTTCAAGATATCCAGTATTATTTATGAATTCAAAAAACATTTAAGCCAAACAAAAAGGATAATTAATCCCATTATTTCTCTGGATTCCTCCACAAGGATTCCACATTTAAATACAATACAATGTTAGCATCTGGGGCTTTTCCTGTTTTTTTCCAGTATTTTCTTTTTCCTAAGCTCTCCCCTCACATCAGCAGCTGCTTCCATATTTCATTTAAATTCAGAATGAATTGTAAAAGATTCCAGATAAATACATTATAATCTCATATTTTTTTTAAATTATGTTGCGCAGACATGTAAAAATTGTAATGTTTGTTGGCACTCTTGCACTCTCGTGAAATTTCATATCAAAAATTTATTTTACAGAAATATTTTGCTTTCAGAACACACTGACTACGATGAGTATTTCTTTGCATAGAATATAACTATATAATTTCATCCATTTTTTTAAATCTGCATACTATTTTGTATATTTAAGGGATCAGTTTTACTTACAGTATAGTCACATACTTCCATATTGTGATTTTTAGCATTTCAGTTGGTGTCTTTTTTTTAATCTTAGAAACACTTTTTAGTTTTTAAACAAATATCTTTCTTGTTAGTGTTGTGTGAAAAACAGTTATAAATTGGAAGAGAAAGCAGAGCACTTGGAAGGATTCTCAGTCCTCAGTGCAGAAAAAACTCTCTTACAGGCACAAAACAAACTTAAGTCTGAAAAACAGACAGAAATATTTATTTGCATCATTATCACTCAGGTATTGCCTGGAGGATCACTTGCAAGAAAAAAATATCAGGAGAAAAAAGATGTTACTTTTGTGTGGGTTATGCCTCTTTACAGAGCAAAACATGACTTTAAGAAACCGTGGTATTTAACTAGATACAGTTGGGCAGGATGTTTTACACAGGGTGGGCAGTAAAAAACATTCTCTGCCCCAGAAAATTACAGTCTATTTGTCTCTTTGTTGGTAACTAAAAAAAAACAGGTCCACAGCTGAACCCAAATGTATTTATGTATTTTCTGAATGCGTCAGGAATTTGGTTCCCTGTTTTAATGGAGAAGGGGGAAAAACATTTAGGAAAAAAAAAATCCCTAGGCATGCAACTGAAAAACAAGAGTGCTGTATGTCAGCTCTGTTTTCCCTGCTGGAATACATAATCCCTGAACAGAGCTTGCCCTGACCTTCCACAAGTAGCAGGGCAATTGTTCTCAGGGATTTTGTGAATATCACTATCTATTTGAAAAAAAAGCCATGGATAGAGGAGAAAAATGAATTTGAATTTGCCATTAAAGTGAGCACCCAGTGCTGGGCTGTTCCCCAACTGGAAGAGTGCCAGACTTGATCCTTGGGCAGACAGCCAAGGAGACATCCTTGCCGTGGTGCATGACCAAGTTCTGCAGCTGGAGAGTTAAGCTGGACACAGAGGAAAGACCTCTGCATCGTCTTCAGAGTTGATGAAGATTTAAAGATGCTGGGGCATTAATTTTACCATCCTTCCTCACTACCAGACCCAGAAGCAGGGCAGCAGTAAAACACTCAAGTTTTGCATGGAGAAGCTCTACAGAACAATCCCTCCAGGACACTGCAACGAAGGATAAATCACTCGCACGAGAAGGAGAGAACGAAACCAAAGCATAGAGCTGAAGCCACAAAGATATACACAGGATGCATCTCTTAATTCATAGTTCCTCACAGTCCTCTCAAGCATGTCTCTAGTGTCAAATTGCTCCCTCTTGAGCTGCACTTTTAGTTCTCCATGGTTGCATCCGACTGCTGTCCAGCTTTGGAGAGCAGGGTGTGAAACACTCCCTTCTTGGTAATGATGTTTATTGACCACAGCTGCCTGCAAGGCAGAGGTCGGAGCTGGCCCCAGGGAGGGGGATCTGGTCCGGGTTGTGGGGGGGGTTAGCCCTGTCTAGGTCATGGCTCATCCCCCAACCATGCTGTTGCAGAAGGGCTCGACAAAAGTGGCCGCTCACCTGAGACTTCAGCAGTGCTGGCATGAATTTTTAACTCCTCTGTTCACCGAAGCAGCAGTTGCTTTTGGTCCAATTCACTGCACAAGATGTGCAATCTTTGTTTTATGCAGAGGTGAAATTCCTGTATTAATTCATATTGACTGCACACAACAGTCAGTGAGAAAAGTGGCAGTGCAGAGAGGGATTTCTGTGATCCATATTGAATTAGTTACTTTAAAATGAAGAGTGAGTATTCCATGAAGGTATCTGAATAAACACAGTGCTGTTTAGATGGCAGTAGGGGAAAGAAAACTTGGAACCGTAGAAAAGAAAAGGACACAATGAGGTAGGGAAGAATAAATTGCCATATATATATACCTACATCCTTCATTTCATGCACCAATAATTCTCTCTGGCAGCTGCATGATTAATTCAAAGATTTATTGATTTATTTTTTTTCTTGTTCAGTCCTGCTGACCTGCTTTTGTTGACAGGTCTGTGTGGATCACACTCCTCCGCCAGCTGAAAGCATGGCATCATGTCCGTCATCATGGCCTACAGTAAACATTTCAACTCATTCAACACCAACAGTCTTCGAGTGCATGGTAAAAACATGCAGAGCTTATTTCAAACCGAACAAATATGAACTAACAAACTGGTAAGCTACTTTTGCCATGAAAAATATCTGTAATTGCAATTATAATCCAATTTTGATGGTGGGAGAGAACATCTGAACAATTCGATCTTTATCCTGTCCTCTCACTTTTATAAGAATTTCACTAGCTTTACATTTTCTAGAAAACCAAAGACATTTTGGTACAGCAACTGCTTTCAACATAAAATGCTTAACCTTTGCATCTACCACCTTTCTGCAGCAGGACAGAGTGTCTGCCCCTGTGCAGTTACACAGCTCGAGCTCACACAGCAGATCACACTTTAAAAATTCACTTGATGCTAACTAAAAGATCCCCAGACCTTCATTGTAACCTTCCTCCGAAGAGAAAACATACATGCAATTAAAATGCGCCTTTGCAGTTTAGCAACCCAAGTGAAGCAATCTCATGCATCAATTTTGTCCCCTCATATCAAAACTGTCAGAGCTTATTGGCTGTTTGTTCACATTAGACAAACTTTTGATGGGAAACCCCAGGCATACAGTGCTTAAAGTGGTCATCTACTTATCCACTGCCATTCAGGAAGGCGACAACATCACAAGCCACTAGCAGAGCAGATTTATAAGGAAGAAAACAATGATCACTATTTCAAAAAGTAAAAATGAAAATAAATAATAAAATTAGACCTAAAACCAGCACACAGATTCACCCAAGCGCGTTCCTGCTCCTAGCCCTCTGATACCAAACCTGATTCCACTGAGCCTTGCTGTTTACAAATCCGACCCCCAAAAATCCTGCATATCAAACCAAAGCGATAAAAATATTGCTTCAAATATTGAATGCAAGACAAATTATACAAACCAAAAACTGCTTGAATAATTGTAAACAAAGAGCAAAGAAAAATGTTGAGTGAACACCTGTGAAGGTTAGCAGTCAGTCTCCTCTTATTTCACCTTTAATAAAGATCTGGTAAACATCAAGTTAATTAAAATGCAGGCCATATTTATTTGAAGGTTTTACAAACCCCAGAGAGAATTAATATTACAGGAGCTCAGTGCGCTAGAAAAAGCTGGCCAGATGATAAAATGGGATTCACCCCAGGAAAACTAAAGAAATTTCAAGTACATCTGGAGAGAAAATAATGTGACACAGATATTTCCAGTGAGGAACTAACTGTGCCACTGAATTCAACCATGCTGAAACAAACCTCTTCATGACTGGCAACATCAATAACAAGGTGGTAAAACAGAACAGTTATGGCATCAGATTGGATAACGTTATGCATGGTCCAACAGACTCTCAGGCCCATAGAGTGACATGATAGGTATCCATATGTACATATATGTATGCATGTGTGTATACACACTCTCATGGATACAGACAGGGAAAGAGAGAGAAAGGCAAATATTAAAAAAAAAAACCAAAAAACAAACAAATAGATATTTGAAAGCCTTAACACAGAAAGCAGAGTTACAACCTCCCTCTGTCTCTCTAATTCACAAGAGTGCAAGAAGCAATTCTGAAGGGGGCTTGAATCCAACCCAATTTTTCATGCACTTAAATTGTGTAAGTAGAGAGGAAAAAAAAATTAAAGGATCGAGAAAAAAAAATAGAGAAAGAGGACTAGGGGTTGTTGGGTATTTTCTTCTTTGGTTTTAAAGTGAGTAGAGGGAAAGGATCCCTCCAACTGACAGAAATAGAGAGCTATCCAAAACAGAGCAACAACAGAGAGGAAAAAAGATTATGATATACTTGGCTCCTAAACACAGTTCATTACTGAAATGCCAAAACCACTGCTACTATCTGTGCACCCTATTAGTATTAAAATTACTGGATGTAGTGAGACAGAGCAAATTTTGGCTTTCTGCCCTTTAAGCACCAAGACAACCCCACTCAAGTACATTTTTCTCCTCTGTCTCTCGCAAACAACCACCAATGTTCTATGCCATCAGAGCAGCCAAAATGTCCAGTCACACTGAGGAAAATCCAGAAGTTCCCTCTACAGGAAAACAACAGTCTCTGATTCCATGTGCATGCTTCCCTGTGCTAAGTGATCAGAAACCACTCTTTTGCCTGAAATCATATGGCTCACTTTCCTCTGTGCTATCAAAATGTCATTCTTTGACATGTGGATCAGATGCTTTCCATCTTCATCCCTCTAAGTCACTCTAAACACCTGCCTCCCACAAAGCTGTTGAAATTCTTGCATCCAATCCTAACAATCCCACAGCCATAATTTGACAATGATTCACCTGATTAAAATACTCTAGGGTAAGGGACTAGGAAGCAAACATGGAGCACAGGCTGCAGAGCAGCCAGAGGAAAGGTCCCCCAATGAACAGCTGTAAGTACGTTGCCTTGCTCAGTTACAATTTTAGTTTACAATAAGTCCAAAGAGAGTGTGAAAAATGTCTGCACAAGCAGGAAGTGCTAAGTTTTTACCATCTCCACTTTCTAGGATTATAGGATACTCTCCTCTTAAAAGAAGAGTGTTCTCATAAAAAATACCAACAACATGACATTTCTTAAATAATGTAGTAAATGACTTTTTCATAGGTCCCTTAGGAAAATAACCTTGTTGAAAGAGAAAGTGAGGAAGCGATATATTGTATTTAGAGATGGGCAAGTGCACTTTACATGTCTTCAAGAAGCTTAGAAAACACATAACTGTAACAGCAAACTTACAGTCTGACCTGACCGTTGCTGAACACTACTCACATTAGCTTTCCAGTGAGTCAAGGAAGCTCAGCAGATGTAGGGGTTTGACTGCTTTATTTTCTGTGTGCTATCAAAACTTTGAATAGCAGAATTAAATCTCACCGACTTATTTCTGGTAGAAGGTAGTTTGCATCCATAATTTTTTAATTTTATATATGTTGCTAATATTTAAGCATAAAAAATTGTACTCTTCATCCCACTCCACCTGAAACTGGAAGAAATCTTGCGTCTAGAGCATTCAGTGGCATAGGTCAAGTGTCTGCTGAATGCTTGCTGGTTGACCACCACGATTAAGCCCTGACAGCAAACCAAAACAAGAAAGATTATAGCTCATCTCTACCAGACACGGCCTCAATCAAATTGCTGGACTTAATCCCCATGATTATCAGCAATAACCTAATTCTGAACATGGGACTCTGCACATAGTACCACTCCCCATAAAGAGAGCGATACTTTTTTCCCCCACTATGTACGAACCTCGTGGCTGAAAAAACAGTGGTTGATTTATGTAAACGGAACCACTGCTGTAATCTCCAAACCCCAGCACAAACGAAAACTGCAGTGCTGTGTTTTAGATGCCACCACATGATAACTACTGGCAAACATTGACTGCTTACTGTCAACCACAGCAGTTCAGAAAAGCCCTTTGTGCAGAAAAATCCAAGAGCCCCTGAGCCTTTTAAAGACAAGACTTGAGGAACTGTGTGTAAATAAATAATGCAGTTCATTACATCAAATGTAGGTCATTGTACATCAGTGACACTTCTCGAGCCGTGGTCCAGTGTGTCTAATTTCTGGCTGACAGAAAGTATGATAGCTGGAAGGCTCATCAGCTGTCATCTGCACATCAGTCACAGCTCTTCAGGGAGCCGCATTCCCTTCATGCTTACACACCTTTCCCTCAAAGCTGCTATCCTTTCGGTGCAGATTTAAATATGCCATTGTGCCCAGTCATTATTACGTTTCCCTCCTTTTCTACCTTTTTTAAGCAGTTGCACTGTATGTATAAATCAGACTAATTCTTGCATGGTATGTCATTAGACAGGAAAATGGGAATTCAGAAAGGTCAGGGCATGAACCTATTCATGATCCTGCTTTTGGCACTGAGCTATTCAGATACACGCAAAAACTCAAATCCCTCATAGTTATCAGCACCAAGATAGGAGGCATTCATAACAGAAATACAGTATGTAGTGACAGATCAAATTTAATTCTTCAGCCTTTCTCTTTGTTTCCACCCACTCTTCATTCTACTCTTTTCTGTCTCTTTGCTGATCCCTTATACTGACCTTTATTTTTAATAATCCTTTTCTGCCCCTCTTCCCCGATAACCATACCCATCCTTTGCTCTCTCTGGGGCTAATTAACACATGAACAGACTCTGCTCGTTGCTTTCACCCAGGCAGAGCAGAATCAGCAGCTATTTTGTGTTTACCTTCCCTTCTAGCCCAGCTTCACTCTTCTGCATGTGAAGAACTAGTATGAGCCAAGCACGAGTTTCCTCTCTGCCTCATGGTTGCTCAACAGCAGCAGAAGCACAATCCACACTGTGGCACATTTCAATACTATCCTTCCTTGGTTTTATGGCTGTTGTTTCAAAAACATCCTTTGCTGCACTCTTTGGTCCCACAGGGCTTTGGCTCTTTTTGGTGGTTACAAGGTCAACACAAAGATGATCCCAAAAGTCTCTTTCTTTGGGAATGGTTTGTGAAGGAAAGCAGTAAGGAAGAAAGGCAACATGACCTTTGAGAAAGCCATATGCAGCTATCAGTCATACAATATTCTGGGATTATTTAAGCTTTTATGTTTAGGGTCATCTAATGAAAATGCGTAAGAGCTGGTTACCAATACAAGAGAAGACTGCACATCATTATGCTGTTTATTATAATTTAAATGAATTTCAGACTCAATTGCAAGTCAACTGACAGTACACAATTCTTCAGAAAAAGAAGGCTCTTCAGAAAAGAGATCCTGAAGTTACAGCTGTAGAGCTTGGTAGAGCAGTAACTTGCACTTTGTGAGCCCCTTAAGACTTGTCAGAGTTACTGTCAGTCCTTCTATTTTGCAAACATCTCCGAGATTGTTAGGCAAGACACACACCATCGGAAAGTTTGATTACTTTTCTCAAAGACACAGATGGGCAAACAAGATACACCTTCTGCATTTGTAGCAGATTGACAACTGCAGAGGTCTGCTGCTGTCCCTGTCTATCATGACAGTTTGTAACACAGCTGTAGCTAGTGGAGATGGCTGAATACTTCATCTAACAATTATTATTCAAAATTGATCTTTTCAGTATGAAAAGATTTCTGTGTATTTGTTGTTGGAAGTCGGGGTTTTCTACTTTTCCCCAAAGTAGATTCATCCAAATAATTGTTTTTGACTTGCTTTAAAAACCTTTTTACTGCTACCTTGGCCTCTAGAGGACACACTGAAAAAGCTTTTTGGCCTTGGATTTACTGTCACATTGAAAGACAAAGTGTAGGAGCAAAACCCTGACTATTTAGCTGTTCCCCTGACAGACAGAGAAGCACATGCACACCTTTTCAGTCCGCAGCTGTCCTTGTACATGGAAACTTCACAGAATTCAGTATTTCTGGCTCCAAACACGGGCACGTTCCCCTTTATTGAACAGGGAGTCTGACCTATCTGGACACTCCTTGGAAATGCTGTAGCAATATGTCTTAATATGTTTCAACTCCCAATTACTTTACAATAACCTGGAGGCATGACATAAAATTGCAGCCAGGAAACAGAAGATGCTTTTGCCCAGTCATATTTATTGCACACTTTGATTACTATGGACATCACTGTGCTTCTGAGAACTAAGCATACAGACAAAAGCAGATATGTCCAGGATAGTACACTGTTGCAAAAGCAAAAAAATCTCACATTGTAAACAAGGAATATGCCTCTTAAACACTCTTTCTAAAAAGCTATATTTTGGTTTTACATTACAAACGTAAAAACATTTTGTTTTTTTCTTTAAAATCTTGATTTTACATAAAAAGGGAACTGTTAAATAGCACAATAAGTAACAGCTGAAATAAAGGATTCTTGCTCATCTATGTATCTCAATCCTAGTAGTCAGAATGGGACTGCAGATAGACAGGTATATGAAATATTCACTCTAAATTGTACTTGGAAGTATTGCACTGAGGTTTATGCCTTTCAGAAAAAAAAAAAAAAAGTGCTTCTCTGTTGGACCACTTGTATATGGAGCTTCCCCACCAAAAACCTACCCCACTTCCTGTCACAGGGGGTCTCCTGTTCCCTCCTGTAAGGTGTAAGTTTCCTGGGCTACTCGTGTCTTGTATTTCAAACAGATATACAATCTCAGTGAAAATGTTCTTCTCATCATTTTCCTCTCTCTCTCCCCCTTCCTTTTTCCTTCTTTTCAAGTAAACACTATCTAGTTTTCCCACAAAAGCCCTGTCCGCCTCAAACCATGTTAATCATCACTCTGTGAGTGTACATCTTTTTATATTCTTGCTCTTTCACAGTTGAGGTTTCCCCTCAAGATGGCTCTTATTTTTGCTGATGTTAATGATTACCCAATGCATCAGTTATATTAAGAAGAAAGAACAAAACAAATCAGAAATGGATGTTTTTCAATATTAAATGGTGAGATAAAAAGCATACCAATGAATCTAGTCTAGCACAGGAAAAAAACATGCTAGCAGTGGCTGTATAAGTAAGCATATGCATTTCCTCAGAATATTGATCATTAGTGGAAAACAGCTCAATAATCATGTTATGTCTCACATCCTATTCATCAGCACTGGCATTCTAAGAAGACAAGCTTGATCAATATCTACCATTTGAGTTCATGGCCAGATTATTGCAAAATTGATTATGGGTAAAACTCAAGGCAATTGTTTTATGAAACACGTGTGGGTTCTGGTTTTTAAATGCTCTCACTATTAAGGTGCAGTTAAAGAGTATAAATGGTGAACAAACAAATCTTGCAACCACTGCAGTTAAACTGGAGAAATGTTTTCCCGCCTCACTTTTGCCCTTGCATGACAAAGAGCATTGACCTGTAACCTAACCTGTGATTTCATCTCTGAAACTAAATCTTTTCTGTGACGTGATCCAATATGACAAACTGAGATTTTTAATACCATCAGTTTTAATGAATTATGTTTTATTTCCATTTAGATTTCTAACTGTCGAATTAAGGGATTGTGAGATAATTAGAAACTGGGTTTTAAGTGTTGAAATTTGTAATAGATTTTTAAGGATTGTAGCCTAGTCAACCACAGTCAGAAGTTGCATTAAGGAGGAAAAAAAAAAAAAAAATATTCAATTTAGGTCCATACAGTTAAATTTTATTACACACTTTTAACCCCCAAAAGTTTGGGGTTAAAATCAATATAGACTAACCAGAATGAAGTTATCCTAAAATAGCAGCCATGATGGTCTGCAGAAATGCCACACCTTGTTTCCTAAAGAAGGGGTTACCAAAACCTGTATGTCCTACTCCTAATTCCAAGGTGAATAGTAGGGTTGAACCACTCAAAGATATCACATACGTACTAGGTACTAATGCTCAAGTTAAAAAAAAAACAAAAACAAAAACAAAAAAACACACACAAAAAACAGATTGAGAGGATGAACTCTATGTTGACAAAGCAAATATGCATGTTTTCTTATAATGCAGAATGAATAAACTTAAAAAAAATATTAAGGTAGTTAC
Source organism: Pluvialis apricaria (assembly GCA_017639485.1). Taxonomy (NCBI): domain Eukaryota; kingdom Metazoa; phylum Chordata; class Aves; order Charadriiformes; family Charadriidae; genus Pluvialis; species Pluvialis apricaria. The sequence continues at coordinate 101,112,816 of CM030007.1, read as the reverse complement.
TTATGCAGGTATACGCGTTCATTTCCTCCAGCCAATACTCACACACACACAGATGTACGTGCATCATGTAATCGCTGATTTTAAGATGAAGGAAAGTAAATGCACTCATCCAATGTTGCATTAGATTATCTAAACTATTATTAAGGTTATCTTAAACACAGTTCTTTATCATTATATACATAATAATGGAAAGCTTGTTGGCATATTTAAATACAACTCTGACCTGACTATATTGGCTGAAGTCTTAGTGAGTAGTACAATTTAGACATTGCAGATCTCTTCATGGAAACACACTCAGTTTCAGTCATTCAATGACAAAAATAATATGCCATACCAAAATCCAAAAGCATAACAAGGAAGTGTATTTACCAAGCTTAAACAGTGCACCAGTAGCATAGGACAACTGATCATCAGTTACATGGTATCTACCAAATCCTTAGAAAGCTATTTGAAATACATTTTAAAAAAAAAGGAACAAGCTTATCTAAGGAATCAATAAAACACATAGAGAAATAAAATCTATAATATCAGTCATCTAGAAAGATAGATATTTCCATCAATTCCACATCTGTCAGAAAGCAAAGATTATTAATATACTGAGAAGTACAAAAACATTTCCACATGTTGTAGAATCATAAACACAAACGCATTCTTAAATACACTCTGCAACAACATTTAATTCAAACTATTTTTTTTCCATTCTGCATTACCCTGGAACACTATATTTCAAATTTCTGCACACATAAATCATTTGTATGTGTAACAACAGCTGCACTGTGTGTAATATATAATTTAGACATGTACTACACTGAAAATATTTTTCCCACATATACTTTCTCCCATGAATTTCTTACAATGTTTATGCTTTAAAATGTTGGCTATTCTTCACCTGAATTCCCTGTACTTCCTGAACAATGCCTCACATTTCCACACTTTGTCAGTAAATAGATTAATGCCTGTAACTACTTTAGAATAGATTGTTTCACTTCAATATGTTCGGCTTACAGCACAGTTTACCATGTGCTTAAGCCTCCAGTGTTATCTATGAAGATATTTGAGATTAAACTGTTATGAAAGTATAAATATTGATTGCATAACTCATTTAAACACAACCAAATAAATTTAGACTTGGTATTTCTTCTAATCCATGGGTAACATTACTACTGCAAAACAACTACAACCCAACACACGCTTTATGACACAAATTTCTTTGGCATGTAGGACTTCCTTATCAAAGTTAAAACGTGAACCCACTGCCGCAGCACGAGGAAGCTGGTTTTATGTCTGGTATAAAACAAAAAACATGTTATTTTCCCCCTCAAGCATGCCAGAAAAAGCAGGGCTGTCCAAAACCTTCATGTCACACACAGTCATAGGGATGCAGCAATGCTAATGTGAAATACATTACTGGAAGGATGACATACCATTCAGCTATAATTGACTCAAAGAAAACATCAGGCATTTGGGTGGGGGTGGGGGGTGGGGGAACCCAGGAATCATATCTTCCATTGCCAATTGGAAAAAAAAGCCATAACAGCCTACCTGAGACAAGCGAGACTGTGTCTTTCTCCCATGAGACAACAGTGATGTATGCCTCCACAGAGGAGGGGATAATGCACTTGAACACTGCTACATTGCCTCTCATGGCTTTCTGGTCCTCCACACGGACTGTATAGGGTTCCCGTAAAACTGAAGATAGAAGAAGAGGTTTCGTTAAACAAGTCGTAATCACACATGCCATCCACTTGCTCAGTTAGCCTTGCAAAGTTCCACCAAGGAGTTTACTCAGATTGTGAATTTTTTTGTCTCGGTAAATGATGCAGCTTTGCAAGGGTGATAGCAAACTCATATGAAAGCATTCCCAGATCTTTTTGTTTCCTCAAAATCTGCATTTCACTATATTTTTATATTCTTCCCCTACCTAATTCAGAGGGTAAGGAGAAAGACTTTCGTAAGAATTGCATATTTATATGGGTAAATGGTGTTATGTCTTCTGTTACTTCTATAGTTTATCATGCCACGTTTCCCATTATAAACTGCTTTCTGCTCTATCAAAGGGTACAAAGCACATGTAAGTACTGTGAATTAGACATCCAGAGGGTAGAAGAGAAGGTCAGTGTGATTTAGGATTTTGAAGAAGTGAGAACTGAAGGAGAAAATTGGTGGAGATGACAGCCAGAGAAAAAGCAAGGTGTCTCAGAAACACAGAGAAATGGTAGTAGGTAAGATAAGAGCTACATTCAGTTGACAAGCACTGAAAGAAATAGGTTAATGGTAAGAAAACAGAAACTATGATTCAGAAGTTGCATTAAAAAACAGCATGGGGACACTTCAATCCAGGATATGATTTGTCTAGCATCTGGAAGAATTAATTTAATGGATCAAGAAAAAAAGAACAACTGGAGAAAACCTTCACATCAAACTAATACTGTTGGGATGAGATGAAGTCGCATTGGGTAGGAGAACGGAAAGAAGGAAAATCCTGGCACTGAAACAATGCCATGAAGAATGAGGGGTGAAAAATCCTGTGAGCAACAGTTAATGGAGAAGGTGGTATAGCAGCAAAGAAACAGATGTTGTCTACTACAAGAAGTAAATGTGTAAGGCAGGAAGGACAAGCAGCAACATAGACACCATGAGACAATAAGGGCAAGGTGCAAGAAAAGAAATCACCAGAGCAAACATAGTTATATATCTTGAGGTGGTGAACAAAGTTAGGTATCTTGAAGTGACAAACAGTTTCAATGAAAATAGGGATGAATGTATTGGGAAATGATGTGTGTGTGTCTGAGGCATGCATATGCCTGCCAGTAAAAGTTATTGGGAAGAACAACCCCAGTGCAGCAGTGTAAGTCAGCAATGCTGAACCGGCACATTACAGTGACATTTCTTGCCTCCGTGTCCTGTCCACAAACATATACCAAGCTCCACCAATTACATTTAAACACGTTGATTCTAGACTGAAGAGTCTGTAAATCCTTTGCAGAGTTTACAAAAGTATTTCTATACACCAGGAGCACTGGAATTCCTAAATGTCAGTCCCACCTACGGTGTATTTCAAGAAAACAAGGCAGACTACTGAAATGTAACTGTAGTTTTCACAAATGCAAACAGTATCAAGTTTCCAGGTCCAGTGCTACCACTGCAAAAAGGAAGACTGAAGTTCTCCATCCCAAACAACACTGTAGCAATATAGCAGTTAGGAACTCTAACCAAAAGTAAATAAATTTAATTATAAATCAAATATCTTTTTAAAAAAATCAAAACAAATCCGTCTTCTATGATAAAACAGACACCACTAGTTTTTTAAAAAGTCAATAATTTATTTGTAATCAAAGGTTAAGTTTCTTAACCCTGTTATATGTAGATAATATATATACATGTTATGTAATGCTGAACTGATATTATAAGCACTTTTAATGCAGTGACTTTAGAACACTGGCTGCCCCGTGATGAAGCAGCCCCCTAATCTTGTTCTACACTGGAGGGAATGGCACACAGATCATCTTAATGAAGCTGACTTTTGTCTAATGATCATGCTCCAACCATCATTTACAGAAAAGGCTTGTTTAGCAGCTATATCCTAACACACTGCTAAAAGTATTTGTATTTTTTCAGAACAGTTGGCCATTTTGAAAATCTGCCCAGTTGATCATTTCCGTAAGAACAAACACAGAATTATTCATTTGCCTTCTTAAAAAGTTTACTTTATTCTGATTTCAGAGGCCCCTCAGTTATTTCCAGATCATAGTTTTGCCAGTTCCCAAGAATGATTTACTGATTTTTATTTTTTTTTCAAATCCCAAGTCCCCGAGCCATGAATTTATATGAGAATTTTAGCCTTTGGTAAAAAGATATATTCTTCCCTGCTACGATTGCACTGGAAACCTTGAAGATGAAATGGAGATATGCACCTTTACTCCCACGTGGGACTGGCCTGGAAGAGGATTGGGTTTGGGTGTCTAGGTGTGTGCGTTATGTTTTTTGGGGGTTGGGGATGTGTGTTGTGTTATGTGCAAAATTACAGGCAAAACCATAATTACAATCATCTGTGAGCTGGAACCCTTATACCTACTACCCATATTCTTGGAGAAGCAGGAAAATAAGCTTCAGACTTTCTCAAGCTGACTGAGAATTGGCAGAGCTATTTTAGTCTTTGTATGGCTGTGCTATGATCAGATGCGCCACTGATTGCTTCTGTAATCCTAGGAAATCCTATTGCTGTTGGAGGGCACTGGAAGGAAGAGGAAATGCAGAAGAAAAGGGATTAAAAAAGCCCCCCCCCCCAATTGTACTAATTAGGGCCAATCTGAAACTGCGTAAAGACTTCACATGAACAGAAATGTTATTGAAAGTAACACACAAACAAATGAAGTTTATCACTTCGTATTTGAGCAACACGGGGTTTATTATCTAAACATAAAATACACTTACTGCTATGCACAGAAGACTCTCTCAAAAATTGCATTTTCCTATGATAGGAGGATTACACAAGCCGCTGGAAAAGGTACTCACTAATAACTATTGTCTGCCATCAGGCACAATGACAGCTCTGACACACAATATCAGTTCATATGAAGGAAGGGGACTTGTTTAACTTGTTATTCAATTTCTCAGTTAATCTGAGGTTTGGATCATATTGAGGAATTAATGGATCAATAGTGAAAGGCTAAAAAGGGAAGGAAAAGGGTTAAAAGGGGCATTTCTGACTTGGCCAAAAAGAGTTGTTAGCTTATGAATCAAACAGCTACAGCCACCTACTGCAATGCCTTTTTTTCAGGTCCTTCTTCCATTTCCGAGGTTTATTTCTCAAGCAGAGGAGGAAGACTGCTTTTGGGGTTCCATGGATAAATAGGTCAATGCTGAGCAACGGACATAGCTGCATTCTGTCATCCGTATCATATATTTTTAAAACTAAATAAGCACCAGTTCAAAGCCTTAGCTAACAACGCTACAAGTTTTATCCTCCTCTGCACCACCACATTAGTTAATCTAAGAAATAGAAAAATTGGAAACCAATAATGGAAAAAAAGTGCTGCCCAAAAGATGCTCAAAATTGAGATACATTAACAAATCCACAAAGGACAAAAAAAAATATTATGTTCTCTCTAAATATAATTCTGCCAGGCAACTTGTCCACAAATCCATTAAAATAAAACCAAAAGCACAAAAAACCCAGAACCAAGTTCCAAACATAACATTGGTTATTATGTATTCTTATGAATCTTCGGTTTTCAAACTTTTTTGATCTCTGGACAACTAAATATTTTCAGAAACAGCATAGACCATTATAGAAAATCCACAGATACATATCATGTGAACTTGCTTCTACTGGTCACTTCTTGTGTAAGAAAACCCACTTGTCTAGAGTAAAATTTTAATGACACATTAATTTCATGGCAACCTGTATTCTTGCCTTCTAATTGTCTATAAGCTACAGATCTCTGAATGTTCATTTATTGTTAAGAAGAAGGGAATACGTTCTCTTAGTTAAAAAAGACAGTCACAGACAAAACTACTTGCTGTTGACAGTTTTCCCTACGTAACTCCTGAGAAGGTGTATCTCCAAAGGAAAGATACTTGTCTTCTGAGGAAAGACTAGCATAGCTCCACCAACAACAAAGAGGTTATGAGGATTTGCATTAGCCAAGGGTCAGCTCCCAGACTAGCTTTTGTTTGTTTGTTTGAATATTTTAATTAACTGAAGTGGGTAGACAAAACCTTCAAAAACTATGCAATCATGTGTTTATGCGTTGTAACAAAAGGCCTGATTTTGATCCCACTCTAATTCTCTCACTGCCTGACCCAGTCTGCACGCAGTCAGTATAGAAAACAGATGCAAAACCATCATGCTCGTTTGCATGTTTTAGCTTAAACAGAAAGCAATGCCTATGGACCAACATCAGTTGCTGAATCGTTACACAGGACACAAGTTTCTCGAAAAAAACCACAACTGACTACAAGCAAATGAGAAGGGATGTGATTAGGCAAGCATTCCTCTTTTCTTCCAGCCCCTATACAAAATCCAAAGGCTGCATCTTTTTCTCTCACAGCTCTTTAATGAGTAAGCATGGTCTGATTAATGATTTCATTACCAGTTCATTTTTCCCTATGCTTGTGCAGAAGCTCAACTGATTATGATCTTTGAAAAACTAACTTTTCACCACCAAATTTGATCAAATCAGGGAGAAGAGGGAAGAATCCAGTCTTTTACTTCAGACTGTGAAGTGTTCAGAGGTTACGTTTCTGGCCAATCTCCTTTGAGTCACAGCTGCTGCTACTCTGTTTGGAACACCCAAGTTTCCTCCCTCCTTATGCCCATTTGAACCCAATAAAAGACTGTACTTACCGGCCTTAATGTGAACATCCTGACTTCTGATTTTCCCTGAAGGATTTTCAGCTGTGCAATAGTAAGTGTTATCATGGATTAAGTTATTAAAGCTTGAAGGAGGGAAGGGGAAAATTTGGAGAGTGCCATTGGGGTGGACGTGGCGGATCCCTGGGACATCGTAGATCTCCTCGCCCGTTGCTAGGTACCATCTGAGCGTCACAGGGGGGATCCCTGCTGCTGGACAGGGTACCAATGTCCCTGTGGTGCTAGCAAACACTACCTCTTGCAGAGATGCATTGACAAAATATAGACTGGCATGTAGATCTTCACTGAAAACTGCAAGACAAAAAAGAAAAAGAGCAGACCTTGAAAACCTATGAAATTTCAGCTACACACAAAACGATTTACTGTTACTTCCCATAAAATCAAACGTAATGCCTAGGGAAGGTAATCAAAACATCTGGATCCTAATGCAAGCTCTAATAAAACGCCTCTCATTTTAGAAGAAAATATCACCAAATTAAACACACTAAGTGGTTTACATCCAAAAGTAAAATGGGAAATTCCTTTCTTTGTAGTGTAAATTGAAACAGATCTGATCACTTTTCCATTTGTTGATGCAGCATTCTTTGTAAGGCCAGCAAAAATCTAGTACTAATCTACTTCCACGAAATTTCTAGCAACTAAATTTCTGCCTGGAAGACAGGGAGTTTCTGTTAGCATTTATAAATTTATTTTTACAGTATTTCCGTGGCAAAATGACTTATAAAGTAATAAGAAGAACAAAGACAACAATTAAAAAATCCCCATAATTCCTTAATAAAAATACATACCTATACTTAATACAGATACAACTTAATAAATGCAGTATATAATTTGGTCAGATCTTTCTAACAAAGACCTGTAAACCTAAGTACAAAGCATGCTTAGAGTAATCTTGGTTCTGTCATCCATGTGACTATAGTCACCCTTCCAACCCTAAACTGCAGATTCTATGACACTGAAAAAAGTCGGTGTTGGGCAGAACACAAGATTAGCCCTCATTTTTCTGAACACATCTACCATGGGCTATTCAGCTATTACCAGGAGAGCTTGAAGGCTCCTCAATATTTCATCCAAAATGCCTTCCTAACCCTCTCTGAAAGCATATCAGCATAAGACATGATTTTTGTTTTCCAATAAATGGTAGGAGACATTACCAATACCACCACACTGCTATACATTTGCATATACTGCTGACTTGTAAAAAAAAATTGCCAATTTTGGTTGACACAAACACAGAAACTTGCATATTTCACTATATATTGAATGCAGTAGATTATGACATGATTTTCAAAAGCAAGTCTAGTAAGGAGTAAGTTTTTGAAAAGGTGACCGTCGTGCCTCAGGCCCAAGTGAGCATCAATGAGACAGATTTCAAGGTTAGCCTTCATTCGCACAAGATGGATGTTATTGTCTTGCAGAAGTAACTTGCGATCCCAATGCTAAGTCATAAAGCGACTCTGCCTCTTAGTCTGCCTCAGAGTCTACCTCTACCACTTAATCTTATGGCAGCTTGGAGCACAAAATAGACTATTTTTTTCTTATCTCTTTTGATATCTAGAGGAGATATAGGGTGGGAAGATATTGCCTTCTAAATATCATCTTGGTATTGATCACCAGGAGACACCACCCCAAAAGAGTGCAGAACTGGCTCTGGGAATCCCTAGAAAGAAAAAATTGAGAGACGCCCTCCTAAAGCAATAGGAAAAGATGTCTGGCATGCAGGAGGCAGACAGATAAATGGGCATCACAGAGCAGGATGAAAGGCACTTGGAGATTCAGAAAAAAGAAATTTCAAGCACCGGAACTAACGAGTCCCTGCATATAGATGAGACGTGCTAGTACAGAATAAAGTCCCTTGCAAGAAACAAATTATTCCTAGTTGGCGCAGCCCTAGGAGAAACTTGTCTATCTGGAAAGCAAAAATAGGCATAATAGGCCCAAGCATAGGAAGAAGCAGGAATGAATAAGATGGTGCCACTTTTACATAATCACATTTCTAATTATAGTTGTACTTTGAAGCAGAGAACAGTATTGTTGGTAACATAATAGAGAACTAAAAAGAAAAAAATAATTTTGGCATTGTTCATCTGCTGTACAAGCTATTCTCTACAAATACAAGTGAAACAATCAACAGGGCATTTTAATTTCCATTGGCCAACAAGACATTCACATAGAAGTAATAGATACAGTTCACATTTGCCAACTTTTATTATGCTATACTGCTTCTTAACAGACATTCATATAAAAATGGTAGATTTACTGGCTGAGAATAAAGAGGTGAATACCAAATTGCAAATGCCATAAAAATACAGAATACCAGGAACTATGTTTGACACTTCCATAGAATCTAACTTTCTAATAAAAATGCAGCACAGCTGAACTAGAGACTCATACTAGTAGCACATAACAATGAATTTTTCCAGCTGCTTTGTATCCCCTGTAGAAGCTTTCACTACTTTTGACAAACTTTCCATCCATCAGCCTATACAATAGTGCTTCATTTTAAAACAGCATCTGGTACGCATTCATCTTAATAGCAGACACAAACACACTAAGATCCCTAGAAAATAATTGCAGTGCTATAATACACGCACATACACACAATGCTGACAATCCAGATGCATTTTGTGGTGGAAAACAGTGTGTAAGCTACTTGGATACATTCAACAACAAAAATGAGATTTCAGAATCTTTTATTAAAAAGATATTTCTCTGCAGTGTTCCATAGGAAGAGTGATTAGCTGAATAACAGAACAAGTGATATATCAAAACCTAATTGAAACAGAGACAAGTTAAAGACGGTATGTAATTATATGTTACTTAATAGTAAAATATGATCCAACTAAACATCATATTTTACAGTAAGTAGAAGCAAGCTCAGACTAAAAGTTGAAAGGAAGAGCAGTAGGGAAGGTTGATGAAAGTTATAGATATCAAATAGAGAAGAGAAATACCTGAAAAACAAACAAACAAAAAAATACAAAAGGTAAGAAGAGAAGAGGAAAAAAAAACCAGACAGGTTCTACGAACTGCCTAAACGCTATTCTGAAAATAAAACAAGGCTTTTGAAGTATTTTGTCTCCAGAACAACGGCTAAAATTGTGAGGGCCCCAGCAAACAGGCACAGGCCTGCACCCACAGCCTGCTCTGCAGGAATGGACTTCTACAATGCCTCCAAGCCAGAACTGAAATGGCTTGCAGTTGAGTCTGACCATACTTGGCCTGGACAGAGGTACTCCAGCATTTTGAAAGAGATTACATCAATTAGCCGTCCAAGGGAAAGAAAGTCAAAGATTCCTTCTGAGTAAGGTTTCTTTACTACCAAAGCCAATAATACTTGAGGGAAACAGGAGGAAGCCTGCACCGCGGCAGCACTCAGTGGACGCCCCAACTGAAATGACAAGGTGACAAACAGTCTGCACCTGCAAGCACTTCAGGGCAATGAGGCAAAGACCTATGCCCTTAACTGTGTGGTTAAAAGAGCACATAAACAGTTTATCGGACCAATAGATGCTTCTTGAATCTCAAGTTAAATAGATATCATTATCTTACTCATACAACAAGAACGGGAAGGAAAGAAGGACACATTTTTTGCAAGTTTAGTCAAAATTCCTTAGACTCAACCTACTTGAAGCGATAAGGGGAACTGACAAAGTATAATAGCCACGGAAATTTCTCCTGCTTTTCAGGGGAGACAGTGCTGCCGTGTTGTGCCTAGCAAAGTGCTGAATATGTCAGCCAGATACAAAATTTCTTTTAGCACTTGAGAAATCTCCTTGTCAAGTGAACTGGCTTATCTCACGACAAGCTGGTCAGTGGGGCTGCAAGTCGATGACACTCAGAAAGAGAAAGTGAAACTGAGCACTGTATAACCAGTCTGGGTAGATGTAACCAGACTGGACAGAGATTGGTATAAAGATCTAGGCTGGGCTTTGCATTTGCTATACCTGTACCTATTGTCATAGCTAAGACTGGACTTGCTTATTTGGTTTGTACAGAGGTGACCTTTACTCTTTTCTGGCACGTCACTCCTTCCTCCAGGTCTCCAGGGTGCTGCAGCTCCTACTTATATGCATGCTATGTACTTGAAGGTCTTCTACAAGGGCATAGCAAATAACACTTCTGATATTTCTGCCTATAAGGGTATCATTTGTCAAGGCTTCATTGTGTATTACACAAGACAAAACAGGCTGAAACTGGTGCTTCACAATCCACCTTTTTAATGGACAGAAGGAGGTGTCACTGAGACATAGGAGAAAGGATGCTACATTTAAACTACCATACTGGATCAGGCTTGGGCTTGCTCTGTGTAGGACCTTGTGTCCTAGAGGGATCAGCATCAGCTGCAAGAGAGAGTTGAAAGCAGATATGCAAAATCAAACCCTGAAGCTATCTGTCCAAGGGAGATCCTCCTCTTCCCTTCCTCCACCATTCTCTATGTCCCCCTTTAGACTGCTTCACGTTTAAGAACCTTTATTGTAGTGATGCCAAAAGTTAAAACTTTCATGGAGTTTGCATGTCACATAAGAAAAATTTGTATCTGTTCAGCTTGGTGGTGTGCATTTCCTTTTCATCATGTTCTCTTTCATGTTTTAGTAAGTTTAAATAACATGTTTGTGAATTTTGAAGCTAGCCTTTTGTGCCTCACATTCTTCCAAAGTCGTCTTTCCGTAGTCTGCAGTTGACCACTTAAAGCCCCAGTTTTCTCTACAGTTCTTGAAAGAATTGAAATACCTTTGGGCAACAGACAAGTCAACATATTCAAAAATATTAATAAAATGTCTCTGAACAATTAATTGATACTTATATTTAAATTACCTTTCCTGTCCTTTTCAAAGTCTAAATACTATTCCCATAATGTTTATGCAAGGAGAAAGTTTGGTCCTAAATGAATAACAATTTCAAAACAAAGGGAAAAGTGCTTTTCATCGCTTTGATTAACCAAATCCGGCATGAAATATTTATATAGATAAAATAAAAGATTTGAATCAAAGTGAAAGTTTGGAGCAAAAAGACCACTGAGATTATTTAGATGAAATAAAAATCAAAGTAGAAAAGATAAATTACGTAATTAAGCAGTTGACTGCTCTCCTGCACTATAGCAGCTTTATAGCAACAGCCTCAATTGTCTTACAGCGGAACCTCAGGTTTGCAACAGCCCTGGACATTATATTTTCTCTCCTTTTCTCCTCAGTGATGTTGTGATTGATGAGCTGGGCAACAATCAAGTATTTTCTTTAGATTTAATAGATTGTGTAATGTGTCACCTTAAAATTTAAAAATTTCTCACTGTTAAATACCAACATCATAAACACAAGAAGCCTATAAGCAAACCCAAGGAGAGTGAAAAAAAAAAAAATAAGAAAAAGAAAAAGAAAAAAGGACAGTATAGAATAGAGTCTAAACTTTGCCTCTGTTGGAAATCAGTAACCCAAGAACACCCTTTTTTCAGAAAGCTCCTTCCTGGTGTTGATTCTTTCAGTCTGTGCTTGGAATGGTAGATGCCTGGGACCGCTTTGTACCATGATGGGACAACACACTCCAGCAAAAGCTGACAGTTGGGAAAATTTGCTGGAGGCATCTTCTCAGCCACATAAAGCAGGTGCAAAGCAGGATGAGATGCAGTCCCTTGAACAGTTAAGTGACTAGGAACCCAGATAGTCTCATCAACACATAAAACTCCAATCAAAGTTTAAGAAAAACAAAAAAAATATCAGCAGCCTGTGTGCCTTCTAGACGATGCCTTTTCCTGAGAGACCCCAGACATTGTGCCCAGCTTAGGAGACCAGCTTTTTTGAGCCTCCTGCACAGCTAATGTAGGATGACAACTGTGGCCTAAAGGCAGTTTGGACCCCACTTTTGTGGGGCAAATCACTCACTTCACTTGGTTCTTCTTCTCCACCAGTTAGAAAAAGATTAGGAGAACTCTCCATCTTTCTTGAAGACCTCAGTTAACTGGAGAAGGCTAGCACAACTGCCCTAATGTTTTTAGCTTCTAGGTGGATGTTTGTTGTCTACAGCTACAGGCCCTTCTACTGTGAGTCCAGTCTGCCTGGCACACGCATTAGCCTAAAACCATCACATCTCAAACCAGCAATTCCACAATATATCTCCAGGTTTCAGAAAATTTAAACCCAAAGCTTTTTTTTGTGGTTTTGGTTTTGTTTTAGTGGGGGAGGTGGTACATAAAAAGCAATAATAGAATCATAGCAAGACAGACAAAGATGTTCCCTGTCACCCCCAACCCCCAAAATAGTGCAGAGGGAGAGGGGGGGAAATTAAAAAAAAAAAAAGATAATAAAAAAAGAAAAAGATAGGCAGAAAAGAGAGATTATCTGCCAAAATTGAATGAAAATGAAGAAAAACCTAACAGGACTGGTGAAGGTCAGAAGGATGCTAACACTCAAGGAGGGACTTTTAAGGGAACTCCTCAGGATCTCATATCTCATGAAAGATCTGGTATCAGCAAGAAAGCTCCTTTTTCACTGGCCTGTAAAGAGAGTAGGAAGCAAGCAAGAAAACACCAGCTTGATCATAACCCTTAAAAACATACAACTATTAGGCAGAAGTTATCCTTTCTTTGAATGCTTTTGCATATTGTTTTATTTAAAGTTAAGGAAAAAAGTATGCACAGCCACAGGAGAATATTTCACTTGTCATTATTAAATTATGCATTTGCTTTTTAGAGGTTGAACTTCTCTGTGAGATTTTGGGACCCAAATATAACAAAACAATTGAGAAATTTAAAGAACAGAATTTAACTGACATTTTCCATACGGTCAGTGAAAAATATTGCAATCCTCATTACCAGAGGAAAATAAAATATTGATTATTCACTGTAAGGTAAAAGACAAATATTTTGTAAGATAATTTAATGGAGTTAATGCAAAAAGCCACCAAAAAAGACCCTAAAACATTTGTAGCAAAATGGCTGAAGACATCTAAACAATAAATTATGTTTAAGGAAACTGAATTAACAGGATCATACAACAGGTTAATTACCCTGTTGACATCCAAACAACATAGTATGCTAGGATAATCTTTTTTGCATAAACACACACAGAGAACTGATAAATGAAACATTTCAGAGTGCATTGCTGTGCCTTTCAAACCAGCAGTAGAAGCATTACAAATGAAATCACAAATATGCAGATTACTCAGTGCAGAACACAGCCAGAGAAAGACAGTCTGGGTGGGTGGTAGGGTGCAATGCTAGCAAGCTATGTCACTATTTAGGATGAATTTTTTTTTTTTTTTCAAGATTCAACAATGTATCACCATGATGGAGATTGAAAAAAAAAAAATTTAAAAAAAGCTATATAGGCCTTTTCTTCTTCCTTCCAATAAGTCTCCCCTTGTCAAATTAAAAAAAAAAAAGCCCTTATTTTAAAAGAAGAAAAAACTGATTAGACACCTCCAAACAATAATGTTGTTATCACTACTCAATTATGAAGTAACAGGCTATGCAAAGTGACCTAAGAAAATTACTTCAGCTATTGTGAAAAGATCAAAGCGATGAGGCATTACAATAATCCATCTGTGATCATGTCTCCCTCTAGGGGTTTTATCTAATGACTAACATATACGGTTGATAAATATTATAAATTTTGTTAGAGTAAGGGTAAAACAAATGCCCTTTTACAATTTTCACTTTGATTCTGACTCTGGACAGAAATTTCTTATGCCCCTCTAAACTGATAAGGATTAAATATTCCTCAGTATTTGAGGGGTGGGAGGGTAAAACACAACTCACACAGAGAATAAGTTTCAGGTGGAGGCAAGATAGGTATCTTCAATAACAGGGAACAGGAAAACAGCACTGGATTAAGATGCTCTGACCAGACAAAGTCAGCCTTACTAAAAGGAACTAAAAAAAACGAAGAAAAGAGAAAACAACACTAAAAAAAAATAAGAGAATGTTAAAATCAACACAAAATATCTTTAATACGGAAAACAAAATGAAATCAATTGCACAAACTGATTTGAGGTTACAAATGTAATTAACAAAGAGTATCTTAAACTACAACAGTAGTAAAAATAAACGCAAAAGCACCAATTAAACACCACCACCCACAACAGTTTTAAGTCAAGTCAACAATGGAGTCAAGGGAAAAACAAATGGTTTGCTATCAGCCAGTTTGATCTCCTTGATAAGTGTTACTTTCTTGTAAACTGCTGAGAAAAGCAGGAAAAAAAGCCCAATTTTCTGTCTGCAGCTGTCATCTCCTACAAAAAGAAGATAACTCTGCACTGGTCGGATCACAGGTGATCCTGACAACAACGGGCAGAAAAACCTTTTTTTGTTTCCCCCAGAAAAATATATCTTCCAGCACAAATGCAGAAGCACACATTGCTCTGACAAAACAAATTTTTCTGATACTTTTTACAAAGGCTTCCTAAACAGTGAACAAGCAGAAGTGTGAAGAACCTTTTTCACCAGTTTTTCAATTAGAAAATGCTAACTTGTCCAAACGTGAGCTTTGCGTGGGTAAGCTGCTCATCATCCTTGACCGGGTGACTTGCTGGGCTTGAAGTGAGCCCCAGCACCTGCAGGGGCCTCAGTGAGCGCAGGGGAAGGGCAAACAGCCACTGCACCTCAGAGTGGCACTTTGAAACCAGAAATCTTTGAAACCAGGGAAGTGGTTGAGTTGCCATCCCTGGAGGTATCTAAAAGATGTGTAGATGTAGTGCTGAGGGACATGGTTTAGTGGTAACTTGGCAGTGCTAGGTTAATGGTTGGACTTGATTATTTTAAAGGTCTCTTCCAACCTAAATGATTCTATGATTCTATTTCTGGATTTGACTAAAATGTTCCTTCCTTTCTCTTTGTGGTGGCTATCAGAGACCCTGATGAAACCAGATGACAAAGTGAATCCTGATTGCTCCCTGCCAGGCATTCCTCCCAGACTTGACATCCAGGCGTAGTGGCAGAGGGTGCCCCAGGAGAGAGGCAATGGGGAAGACAGTGTCCAGGAATAAGGAGATGAGGGGCAGTTGCAGTCAGAGACCTCCCCTCTGTCCCTGAACCTGGCCCTCCTCCCACCTCCTGAGGGGAGAGCGTAAGGGAACAAGAAATATAGCAGTATAGCTGGGAAGGAGAGCCTGGAGGAATTCCAGGACAGGCCCTTTATCAATTATTTATGTCTTCCTCATGTAAACAAAGGCTCTGAGGGAATCAGGAGAGTATTACTTTGCAAAATCTAACATTCCAAAATTTTCCTGTACAAAGAAATTGAGTTATTCACTAACTTCACTGTAGCAGGTGCCTACTTTGAGTGGTCATCCCAGAGACCCGGCTTAACATAAAATGATTATTTGAAGTAAAAAGCATTTCTTGGATGTTTTACTTTTTGATGTCAAAGCAGTCTTTAAGTTGTTACGATTGCTGCTGCAGTACAAAGCAATAGGGGAAAAAAAAAATCAAAAGAAGAGCATAGTCTACAAGAAGTACGGATAAGCTGGTTAGTTTTTGCACTGTGTTAATGGATATGGTTGTGTAATTGGTATCATTCAGAAAGCCAAAATTTTTTCCACAGTATATAATCTTCCAATGCAGACTTGCTTCCCATGTAGTGTGTTGTATAATGGTAGCCACTATTTTAGGGCTAAAGAGTATAAAATTACGTGTCCACCAAAAGGAACTAAAAAATAAATCATGCTTTTTTAAATTGCTACTCTGATTCAATGCGCCAGTGCTCAACCTTTTATTCCAAGGGGTATTCATTTGAATCAGTTTCAAAATCAGAACCACTAATGACGATAATTAAGTACGCAATTGTTTTTGCCTACAAAAAATGATCACTACAGAAAAAAGCACGCAGTGTTACATTATCATTCTCACAGGACAGAAACTTCCATTAAATCAAAGGAGGCTTCCACAATTAAAAGAAAAGGTCCTCAGGTGAAACCACAAAAAGAAGCAGAACTCACAAACGAGTTGCGTCTCTGGAAGGGGGAGAAGTGTGGGTTTTGGTGGAGTGCACTGCAGAGACCTGAGCACACAGAAAATTGCCGAGTGGCAAATGCAATAGATGCAAGTGATGGAAGCCTTTAATCAGCTAAAAAGGAATAATCTGCTTGTGATTTAAATGCTTACTTTTAATTCTGTGTTCAATAATGGATTGAATGGAAGGGTAGATATTCATGTGGGATAGGCATTCCAGTTTAGGCTAAAAACTACCAGAGTAAGACGTATAGGTACGGTACTGTCCCCCTATATAAGTGAATAGAGAAAAACTGAAAAATAAAACAAATAAATAACTGTCAACTTGGGGGCAAAAAACTTGCATCTTTGCTTCTTGAAGCAAGAGCCGATGCATAACCTCAACTCCACTCACTCCTATCATAAAGAACACATTGCAAGAACACCAAAAGCAACTAGACAGAAATGAGAGAAGAGCCTTGGATTTATTTTTTCTGACAAAAATATTTTATGAGCAAGAGAAATAAAGATAATCAGCTGTGTCACAGAGTTCTGAAAAATTGAATTAATCAATATTTTCATAGCTTTTCTTTTGACTGATTTACAAAAGTATCACTTTTCCCCTAAACATAATCATTACTTACAAGCATTCATTTGCTGAGATCTAACAGCTTTCCGTCTGGGTCTTCTCTGCAAATGCTGCAGCTGACCTAATGCTTTCTCATAGTGTCCTACCGGCCACCTACATCATGTCTAATAGGACAACAGAGTTTTACAACTAAACAACAGCAAACACTAGCATATTTCTCATTGGGCCTGTTCAGAAAAGAGTCAAAATTTCAAAAAAGATGTCTTCCACACAAAGATGAAAGTAAAACAGATCAAAATTTTCAGTGGAACTAATTAAGTGGCAAGATGCTTCACAAAATTATATGAAGGTATATTTTAGATCAGAGCAGTCAGCTACATTACGAGTCCCACAGTCTGGTCACTTCTCTGTCATCTTTCCCACATCCCAGATGAATACTCTAATACTCGTGCAAGCCAGAACCCACAGGATCTTTCATCTGGATGCAGAAAACAGCCAGGATACCCTTCCAGGTTGAGTTCTTATTCTGTGATTTTTCACATGGGTGACTTCCACTTGCAGTGAGTGAGCCCTACTGCCAGATTAGACTCCCACCAGACCAAGCAATCCTTCCGAACACTAAGCTACAGGAAAACAGAGAAGTAAAAAAAAAAAAACCCCAAATGTCTAGAGATTTGTAAACCCTGACCTCTCAGTTCCATTATTCCACATCACAGTTATTACTAAGTATCCTCAAAAGTGGCCCACAAAACCTAAGTCAGCTAATTCCTCTCATGCCCTCAGGAAGCCTTCAGGAGCTCTCAGTAGTAATGATTAGGAGTTCAGCAGACTCCTGCATCTACAACGTGAAAGCAATCTTTGTTATCATAGCTAAATTTTGACTCTGTTAAAAGTTTATGTAAATCCAGAGCAGGGTTGAACACATACCACAGAATGCTCTATCCCAAAACTATAAGAGAAGAGAAAGGAGAAGGAAAACAGAGGGAGGGATCTGGATGATGCCCAGCTGTATTCCGCTCCCTCTCTATGCTCAGTCACTTGGAGGGACAAGTATGTTCTCCTCGGACGGACTTAGCATTGGGACAAACAGTATTGCCCCGAAAGAAAGATGAGAGTGGAGGTCTGGGGTTTGGCTGAGCCTGCACAGCTTCTACCCAGACACCATCAGTGAGCTCATCCAGTAAGTACAAGCATAAGAATCTGAAACACATGCTGACAGGCACCAGTATATGAAACAACGGTTTGCTGTAAGAAGTCACACAGAAACATTGCTAAATACCTTGGAGTTAAAAGAAAATTCAGAAAGAATTAGGTCAAAGCTTTGGTGGTACACTATTTCCAACACAAACACCATTTTGCTCACTTGTTAGTCCCTGCTAAAGGAAAATGCAAAATCTGCCCACCAAGGCCATGGGGATAAGCAGAGCATGAGGATAAGCAGAGCAACCTCTGCAGCACTGCCTGAAAAACAGAGTCCTTCCAGACACTACTAAAAAGACTAGCAGTACCAAACTCTACTGTATTTCTTAATTAGGAAATGTTGAACAAAACCTGCAGTCTTAATGGTCCCAAGTCACCACCATCACCACTAGCACATCAAGGGCAAAATGCAATATTAGTGGGGTGCATCATTTGCATCACACCTCCCCTCTGTGATTCTTTCCCTTTCATCTCAAGCTTAACTGCAAGTGATTTAACCAGGGAGTCCTTATTTCACAAGTCTGAAGAAGCAGAACAAGTCAGGACACCTGAAAATGGCAGGAATAGAAAAACTCCCTGAGTCACAGGCAAGACAATAAGTGCGCTTGCAAATTACTCTGAAGGGAGCAAACACCCCTGGGCTCTAGAAAGGGCTCTGTGGAGCAAACCCTGCCTGGATTAGAAACCCCTTCAAGAGCACAGCCACTTAGCATTTGGATTTCCTGGTCTGCTGTACGCTTTCAAACCACTGCAGACCATGCAGCGCATCTTAAGCATTTTGCTGCACTAATGCTACTTTGCAACTGTACTAGATTTTTTCCACCCGTGGGGCCAAGTTCTCCATTTGACTATATTCCTTCTGACAGTTTGCCTGTCATATTAGACGATGTTGGCTTGGGCTGAGTCACAGCAACAGCCCGACTGCAGAGCAAGAGCAGCCCCTTCCCCACGCACTATGCACAGCACCAGCAGAGAGACACGGAGTGAGGAGGGCACAGCTGCTTGTCTTGCTGGAGGGATGGCTCCCAAGTAATGCAGAGTTCAAAAAAAGGGGAGGGAGGAAAAAGAGGCAGAGGAAAAAAAACACAAAAACCATAACAATTGCTTCTGGTCAGCACGAACAGCCAGTACCAATAGACCTAAGTAGATATTCTCGCTCCTGCAAATCAAACAGAAGTTGTACATAATACTGACTATTTTAGTAATGAAATTGCTGAAAGGTTCCTGAAATTATTTGTCCTTAGTAAGCACCAAAATGAAACCAGTACTAACATGGGCATTAAGTAGCTCAAATACTACAACACAACAAGGCATAATGGAGAAAAGCAGCACCATTACTATTTTGTTATTGCTCACATTTTTCCGAAACTGCTTCTGAGATCACCATGATGTACTAATTTTTGTTTAGATCTCACTAACTGAAAAGAAAGCAAAATGTACTGGCATTCATGGCTACCGCTACAGAAGATTAGAGCTATAACAATAGAAGATCAGAGCTATGACAAATTGCTGCAACCTTAATAGCAAAAACATCAAAAAGAAAACTAAAATTTCACTCTACCTATCACTTGCGGGGCGGGGGGAGATAGAAAAAAGAAGGCAGATCTGAAACAAGTTTTCAGGATTTCATTTTGTTTCTTAACAAAACCAAAAATACTATAATTTACGGAACGCTCAGGATGTGAACACCTGCAGCCCAGTACTCTCTTTTTCATGGGTTTACCATATAATTCATACAATACAGCATGTACAGAAAACATTAATATTTCAAAATGCACACAATCCATTACATTTTTTTTACTTGATGCAAGGTGAAATCTCAGGAAGTTGGGTTTTGCTGGAGGAGGAAAGGTTTCAAGAAGAAGAAATTAGATATATCTAAAATAAATTAAAATGACAACATCTCTCAATTTTTATATAGAATCTAGAATGGAGAAGAGATACTACCAACATAAAAATAAGCACTCTAAGAGTATTTTAACATTCTGGATGATCCCAAGATAACACCCAGAGTTTGGAAATGGCAAGTTTAGCATGCTAAACAGTTGAGGAATAGAAATCTATATGAAAATGCTACGAGGATGGCTACAGAATGAGCATAAAACACACTTTTACGTTTTAGATACTCTTTACAAAATACAGGACTAGTTTGCCTTGAAGGCCTCTTTGTTTACCTGAAAAATAAGCACATGAAATGCTGAGTTATGACTTGGGAACTCCTGGGTTCTGTTTTAGTCCCCCCATCAGGCTTCCTGTATCACATCAAGGCAATCACGAGTCTCAAAGCTCAACAACAGCAAAATCCAGCTTTCTTTCAACTTCAGTGAAATTTGAACACTTAGATACCAGCGACAATTTGGGCTTGGGCCTTTTCTGTGTTTTCCAGAAATTTAAAATACAAATAATAAGGCATCACTTCCACACTCAAGAGTGATGAGAAGAAAAGCCCTTACAACTTCTTTGCTGCAAGTCTTTTTGGTTTTATTACATCATTAGATAAATTAGTATGTGCCATAGCTGAACTTATAAGTATCTACCAGTCCACTATGTAAAGTTACCATCTTTACATTGTGCACTTGGCTTTCATATGTATTTCTCTTCTCCAATTATATATGCTAAAACAGCTGGTCTACAGAAGCTTTTTGACAAATGTATCCAAAGGTATCATAAGTAGCACCAATGACCTACAGCGAGAGACTGACCCAAGCAAAATATTGTTTAAAACTTACACCACTAAAGCAACAGCAATACGTATCTCTCACTGCATCGTTATAAGTTCAGTCTAAACAAATCTGTTCCCTTCCAGCTTCCCTAGCAGAATACTTCACAAAGATCATGCCTTAAGCATAGCTGCATGGACTCATTTATTTTGTTATCGCTTTTGGCAGTAGGATGACAACGTTCTACATAAATCTTAGTGAAAGGAAAAAGAATTCTTAAGTCTTCAGTTTCTTTTTTAAAAAAAAAAATCAATATCACTTTTTGCATAACAGGAGAACAGGATTTTATACCAAATATCCATCATCTGTGTTCCAACAGTGGCTGATAAAGGATGATTGGGGAAGAGGCTGTCACAATCCTTTCCTAGTGGTGATAGCTAATTTAAAGTCCAATATTACACAACTAACTAGAATTGCCTTTTCTGTGTTCTACACTGATTTTCTTCCCCCACATGCCATTTTATTCCCTGATATTGCATCATCTTTCTAACTATTTCCAGCTTTACTTACGTCCAAGTTGGGCTATCTTGAATACTGTTCCATCAGAAGACTTTAATATTTATAACCTTTTTCAGTTCACATATGCATGTTGAACAACCCATAAACCACCAGAGATCCCTGACGGTGTTTTCTCTCCAGCATGAAAATCAATTATTTGTTTCCTATTTCTTTTCAAGACTATCATTAATCTACATGAGGACCCCTCTTACCCCATGGCATCTTTCTTTCATACTATTTGACATGACACTTTGATGAACTCTTTTTAAAGATCTAGTTACGCTATACCAACTACATTCTCCTTGCCCAGCTGCTTTGATTCCCTAAAAAAAAAGGTAGTAATTTGCAAGGCATGGATTTCCTTTGTTAAGGCTATGTCAGACTTCTTTCCCCAATACATTGCATTTACCTGTGTGTTCTAAAAGCGTCATTCTTTCTTACGACCTGGTAGCCTATAGTTCTCTTCCTTAGTACTTTAAAACAACAAACCCCCCTGACATTAAGTACCCAAAGAAAAATAGCAACTCTCAGTCAATATAAGTAAAAGGTTACAGAAGTCACTCTTTCTTCAGGTAATTATATATCTATTTTTATTCATAATTCTTGAAGAAATCTCATTCATGGCTGGCAATTCATTGGCATTCAATGGATTAGCTCCTTCTAGAATTTCTTCCAGTTGCAATGACCCTTGAGACACAAGGTCCACAGAATGATTGGGTTTCTAGGCAAGCTGTGCAGGAAGATCTAGCACACTTATCCCGGCAATGAACTGAAAAACTGCTCCTGTGAAACCTACCCATTTGCAGGCAGTTTAGGTCTTGCAGATAGATCGTGCAACTCATGTGCAGCAGGTCTGACATGTCTAGTTTTGGATCTTCTATACAGTATATCTGGGACCACAGAGTCAACGCCAACCTTAAAACATTTCTGCTGGTGGAAGTATCATAACTGAGAAAGTCAAGGAGGAGGTCAGTGCAGAGAATTCATGTGGCTTTTCTGCAACAGCTTTACCTCCCTAAATATATCCTTTGCTCCTTTGATCAGGTTCACCTGATCTTTTATGCCTAAGGTGAGCTACTTCTCAAGATCCATTTTGATCTGCTTCACTGAGAATAGACATTTCACTTGGTAAGGCTTAATAACTTTTTTCTTGCATGTTGAGACACAACACATATTGAGAAAGATGCTTCTAATACCTCTCCTGCTTAGCCACTTTCAGGTAGGGTGTACAGGAAAGAATACATCTAATGCCTGTCCCTTTTAGAAGTTTTAAAAATTATTTTAAATTCATTTTCTAACATCAGTTCCTTAGGGATTGAGTTGCTTTGTCCCAGATGCCCATTTTCAAATACTTGGCTTATTTGGGAATTTTTTTGTGTTGACTATCTTTCACCTTGACTTTATCACCATTTGTCCAAGATTGAAGGATTGAACATGGATTTTCTTCAAGATTTCAGCCCTGGAAGACAAGTTCTCACCAATCACACATTCCACACTTATCAGTTCCCCCTATCTTTAAGTTTCAAACTGTTTCCTTGTCCTGTTTTGTTATATATCATGTCCCAACTCACCTTTAGAAATTTCCCTTTCCTCTCACAAATCTTACTCCTTTCCTTTCAACACCATTTTGTTTTTCAGTTCAGTTACTGAGGCTGGGCAGATGATATGGAAGCCTACAAGAAAAGGTGAAGTGTAGGGGTCCTACTGTTCAGCCTTTTATTAAAACCGTCTGCTTCCAACAAGTCCTTTCCTATTGTTTCCTGTGTTGCTGGCATTTCTTATAATGTTACAGCTGCAGCTTCTACATCCAATGCTGGACCAGGGCAAAAGCAGTGAGGAAGCACCTTCGCTGGAAGCTCCCAACCATGGCACGTACCTTTCACCCATCAGCTTCATGGACAGCATTCAAATTGGCCCGATCAAGCTAACCCTAACAAGCTGCAAATACACCTTTTCATTCATCAGTCACATTAAATCATAATATTTAAGGCTTAATAAAATGACTGTACTTGGCAAAATAGCTTCTCCCACACATACTCCTGCTCCTAATCAGTGCTAATTAAGTATCTGCATCATATAAATTGACAGCAATGTAGATTCTGAAGCAGAGTTTAAAGTGTAAATAATGATGAGATAAAAGAGATCTTTTGAGCAAAATCAAAGTATCAAGTAGTCATTATGTGTAATCACTATCACAATTTAATGACATTTTGTGCTGGAACGGGAATAAGAACAGGAATTAAAGTGTCTAATATATTACCTTTTTTTTTCTTTTTTTAACCATATGTTTGTCCCAACTGGTTAACAAAACATCAGCCGTGGCTTGTATCTTCAGCAGGGCAGTCTGGTGCGAACAGTATCCAAGCCAACTGCAGTGGCAATGGACAGGAGATGTGAGGAGGCCATGTTGTGGCAAAGATTCTAATATTTATCCTTTTAAACTTGCTGTAAGTTACAAGGTTAAGATTGGAAAGCCACAATAGGAGTCTGCTATCCCACTGTGCAAAGAAATCCGCCCCTAACATATACGGGTAACCACAAGTAGACATGACGGAGTAATACACAAACCCTGATTAAAGCAGTAAAGGAAGGAACAGTAAGACTTCTTTGCTCCCATAGAGCTGATAAGCAGTAAGTCATGACAGAGTAGAAGAAAGCAAGGAGAAATCCTACCTGCTTTTCAACTTCCTGTATATTTGTAAATGCTTTTATTTTATGACCAGCTCAAAAGTTATCTAAAATAGGAATCTGTTTTGTCTGGCATCACGACCTTAGCAGGCAGCAGGTTTACAACCATCAGTAAGTTCATTGACCTGAATAGGTTTGTTGATAACAAATATTTCTATGACTAACACTTACAAGGGAATCAAGTCCTGAAAGTGGTGTTACTAATATTTCCATACAGCATCAAGAAAGCAGCATGAGAAGAACACGAAAATAAAAGAGAAGGCCGGGAAAACTCAATGATGAAAAATACTGACTTCCAAGCTGTCATTTCACCCAAAACTTTATGTGAAGGGGACAGAAAACACAAAGGACACATTAGTCAAAAAACACCTTATGTAATCTTTAGAAACATCAGACTGTACAGCAGCATCAGTTGAGTTCAGAGTATCGACTAATACCACAGGTGTCCCTAGGGCCTGTTCTCTTGTCTAATACAGAACTCTTGATGTAAGAAAGCACATGAGTCAGTCACCTCAATTTTGAGAGTGAGTCCAAAGAAATTTTTTTCGTATCTCCCTTTCTGTCTTTTCTCCATCCAAATTTTTCAGAAATTTCCCTTTCCTGCATATCTTGAAAAGGAGGAGGTGGGAGAATTGGAATATCTTTTTCTCCCACCAAAAGCCACGCTTCCTCAAACTGACAGACAATATCTCTATTCCACCATTCTGGGAATGGTAATGTGAATGGTGGGAAGGTATCCGGCATTATTGGTTATGATCACCTTAAGCCATTTGCTTGCATGAACTGAACATACAGATAAGATGAGCTGATCAAAAAATTAAGAAAGGAAGAAATCCTAATATTCTGCCTTAGTGACAGAGTTGTCGAGAAAAGAGTTAAAAAAAAAACCCAGACCAACATGCAAATACTTAAATTTTCTCATCAAAAAGTCTGGATTTTTTCACTTTCCTGTATCACCTGCAAAGGTGTACACTCCAAGCACCTGTTGCATTAAAACAGGTAAATTGATGGCCAAATGTACAGTGCTTGGTAACATAAGGATTATTTTGCGAGATCAAACTAATGGCCCACCTGCAGTGCTGCAAGGCTGGAGATGACAGTGCAAGGAGCCACAGGTGCACAACCATCACTCCCCCACAAACCCCTTAAACCCTATTTTCTTCTCTTCAGTTAAACCGCAGGAGAATTGATAGTTTATGTTCCCTCCATAATTTGTTTGCATTAGCCACAACAACTTGGGGTATTCCGGCTACCAGTAGAGAATTTCACTTCCTCTTTGGTTGTTCTAAGGTTCCCAGCTCTACAATAAACAAAGAATTAAAAAAAACAACCAACCAATCCACCCCATCCCATACCCTATATACTTCACATCCATATTTGTCCAATTAAAAATACTCTATATTAAAGAATCCCAGCTATATCGTCAGGCACTATAGCATATAAACACCTAGTTTAACAATCTTTTCAGCAAAATTCTGAACATTTTGGTTTGTTTTATTATGCCATAGTGAAACTGAACACTTGGCTTAAACCTGCACCTATTTTTAATGGCCTGTTTTTACTCTCCCATTGATCTGTTGTCATGTTTAATCAAGATGACAAAAAACCCAGTACCAACTAGGGTAAGCTTCAAGTACTGCACATTTAATTACATGAAGGCCTCAGTGGGGAGGAAGGGGATAAATTGACCTTTGTATCAGTTTTCATGAGCTTAGGTGTCCTTTTTAGCCTCCCAGAATGTTAACCCTGAAAATGGGGAAATAAAGTGATTCTATGTTTGAATTAAACAAAAGGCCACCCTGGACAACTGTCTTACTTTTGCACAGGATTTTCTTTAGAATATTGTTATCCAATAAAAAACAGAATACAAGTTTGAGAATACAGGTGACTGAAGAAAGGTAGAACAAGAACAACAGTGGTAAACAGGTATTTTTAGGTTTTTCTAGTCAATGATTTACCAGCACAGCACCGCCCCATTCTGAACGAGATGCAAGCACACACAAATAAGAACTATTTTTCACATTATGTAAAACAAAACACCACAACAGTAGCATGTATCATACCATGCAGATATACTGCATATAGAAACCTGATGCTTTCATTGTTCAGCGGATGTGACAGTTTCAACAAGAATTTTAAGGGGGTCTTAAATTCTGTATTTCCTATCCTTAAGAAGCTGGGAGGCAACTTCTTTCTTCCAGATTCCGGCCCTTGGGATTTTTATTCTGTGCGTATCTATCTCACTAACAAATGCGATTGATCTGGTGGGAAAAAGGCAAGCAAATCATCCTACACAAATCATGAACACTAATCAAAATTGAGTATTTTAACTGAATGCTGGTGTTAGTTTCTCTCTTTTTAAAACACACAAATAAAATATCAGATGACTACTAGAACTACTTTGGGGATGGTATGTGAGCCCCATTTGTAGTTCCCTGCAACCTATCCTCAGATGGTGTCGTGAGTCTGTTCATCTGCAATGTTAAACTTGGAGAACAGATCTTAGATATAAGAAACTAAGAATGATCAGAAAGAAAATCACCCAGATTTCCCAGTGAGACCTGTACAAGCAGGAAAAGCTCTCTACATTACCTATATTTTGTTGACATGTAAGTCCGGTTTTACAGTACGCAGTGATGATCATTGGTATTGTTTATATGGCTGAATTTTAACTTTATCCTGATAGCAAGGACAGGTAACATTCATAACAGAAAGCAACCTCATGTGGATTTCAGAATATTAATAAAACCGCAGATTTAGCAATGACATTCTGCCAACCCTCTGTAAATGCTAGAATTTTACGCAGACTTTCTGCAAAGTATATGTGTGTTAACTTTCAATAGAATGGTAGGATGAGTCATTAACCATGTAAAGGACAAGAATATATTTGATGTTAAAACTGGGGACAAAATAAGAGACGAATATATAAAAAAATGCTTAATTTCAGTTGGTTTGCTATAGACCTCATTATTAAAGGAAACATCTCTTTACAGAACAATTTTTTTTATCATAGCACAGTATTTATTACAATTGCAACTATATGTTTTAATCACATAAGTGGAGGGCTTCCCTGTGGAGGATGAAGACCTACTCAGACTTCATAACTTTCTGCAGTAGACACCAGAAAGTTCCTTCACAAGAAGCAATCTGAGAGCAGCCATCTAAGTGGAAAAAATAACCTCACAAGCAACACTTTCTAATTGGAATTAGAGGCATATAAACATGTACAAGTAAATGGTGGTGCTAGAGCTAAGAAAAAGCTCCAGATAACTTCAGTCCTCAGCATGCATTTTGATCACTCAATGAAACAGTTTTAAGAACTACGCTTCCCTATGCATCCTACAGGCATCACCTCGGACTGCTCTCAGGATCACACCCATACACAGGAAGGACTCCTCAGCTCCTGCAGGAAAACCCTTGGGGGTCAGGAGCTGCACCTTCTTATCAACATAACAACAGCCCACCAGAGAGGCATGTATGAAGATGGATACTTCATACCAGACTGACTTACATTTGCGGGGAAATTTCCTAAACAAGCTGAGTATGAGGGAACTTATCATCATCTCATATTTTTACTCAAATTTAAAGACCAGACATCTCCATCAAACAAATTCAAAGCATGATTTGGTTAATAAAAAGAAAAAAAAGGGTATCATTCAATATTTACACAGTCTCATTTCTTCTTGTCATTTATTCCCACACGCTTTTGAATATACGTGCTATTTCCTCTTCTGATAACATCCAACAGCAAGCCTTCCTTCTGCTGTCACCCTCTGTTTAGTCTCCTTTGCTTGCAGTACTATCCCTTCTTTGTCCACACCTTGTATTTCTGTACTTGGATCCTAGTTCATAACCCTCAGCAGGAAGTTCTGGTCTTGGTTTTTTTTTCTTCCTGTCCTGGCAACACCAGTAGACTGCTCAGGGTTCCTCAGCAGAGAACAGGCAAGAATTGTTGTTCACAACACACTAAATATGGCCAGTGATCCTATCCAGTGGCACTGCTACTCAGAGAGCTACCAGAAGGAGACCCACTCTCCAAAAGAACAGTTTTCACTCCTCCTTCATTTCTCCACTGTCCCTCAAGCTGCACAAACCTACCAGCAGTAAGGAGACAAGAAAGCCCTGTGTGCACAGACAGCAGACACCAGTGCCTTATACTTCCCAGGAAAGCTTCAGCCAGCTGCCCAGAACAACAGGGACAGCAACTGCATGGTGTTAAGTAGGAGACAAAAACGTGCTCTGTTTTGTAGCAAGACTCCTTGACTGACCAGCACTGGTTTACCCAGTAGTGCCAGCTTGCCTGTTCTCCTCCTACAGCCTTATGGGGCTCACAACAGAGGCAGGTGAGCCCCATACCCATCGCGTACGCATGTCTGTTTGGTCATCATAGCTCCATCCCACCTGTGCTAGCAGAGCAGGCTGCTGTAGGGCCAAACATAGGCAAGGAGCACAGGGCATCACAGGTGCCCATGGGAGGATAGGGAGGTCACCCAGGCTGGGCACCCTAAGCCACTTAAAGATATCTGAGAGACACTGTGATGCAAAACTGAATTTTGGTGCCTGAAAAAGCAGAACTTACCGTATTTGAGTTTTGCCCACACTTCTGAGGAACCTTGAGGTTCCTCTACAGACCATGCTGAGAAGTTGTAACGCAAACACTGGTAGCTGAAAGCTAGGCAAGAGCACTCCATAGATGAAAGTTGTCTGTACATACACAAACAGCTGTTAGGTAAAGAGGGGGAAGTCAAGGGTCTTAAGCATACTGTAAGTTTCTGGCTTTTGAAGGCCCAGTAAACATCAGTCTAATCTAAATGTAGCATTGCCTCTTTGTTGCATTCAAAACTAAAGCCTCAGAAGCTCAGACTTCTTTGTGATTTTACAATGTAGAGTCAACATAAACTAACGTTTTTCACAGAAAAGAATTGTTACTTTGAAGAAATGCTTAATGCTTTTAAGAAAGACATACGAGTTTAAAAAAATGCATTTTTACAAATAGATCGTTCGTAAAGGATGGGTATTGTCTGCATGGAACATGCACTTTAACTTATATATAGCTGGCATTTAAATGCCTTGTTTTTGTTGACTTCCCTTTCTGAGAACACACAGACACACACTTTTTCCTGGTCCTAACATCTCACTGGATGTGACTTCCTCAGTCCTATTTGGCGCAATGAGGAGAAAATGCTTTGAAACCAAATGAGGGGAAGAAAATAATAAGGCTACACACATTATGCTTTTACTAACTTTAACGGCAATTAGGCAAAGAAATGATCTGCCTAGGGAGGGAATTGAGGGACTGTCATTAGATGTGTTAAGAATATGATCAATAAAATACTTGAGGGACCAACACAAGATGGCGGGGCAGGGAACAGGGGACAGACAGAAAAAAGAAAGAAAGAAAAAACACAACGCATTTCTTGCTCCAATTAAAGGACAAATCAATGACCCCAGAGTTGGAGAAGAGAATTTAGGCCCAGAACCTAAAAATATAAAGCAGCATTTTTATCTAGATATAGGAAAGAAAGAAATACAAAGCCAAAAACAGCAACTGTTTTTTTAAAACACTGAAGCTCACCTGGTTTAAAGGCAGAAGGCAGGAGATATTTTTGTGTTTCTAAACCCCCTTAATGCATTTTCTAGTGGTTCATCTTCTGGCAGTACGCTTTTCGTGCACTGTACTTCAAGTGACTCCACTTTATTAATAAGGTCTTTCAACTGACCTTGTAAAAGTCTTCCCTTAGAAATGCACAGATAGAAATGAACTTTAAAGGTCAGCCTTATAGGGGAGAAAAAAAATCTGGTTTCCAAGCTGCAGCTTATATGTGCGGGTAAGGGGTGACTGCGTTGCTTGCAAATGAGAACTATGAAATGGAAGCAGACTGATTTTCATTTTAGTTAAGGCAACCTAAACTAAAAGTCCTAATATACTCCTTATCCCTTTGCCACAAACAGACCTTACTAGATAAATACTCCACTGGAAGTGCACTTTTCAGCCAAATCAGTCATTTCAGATTCACGTGCATAGCTGTTGTAGACTTAACAAGAGGACAGCAAATGCACCTTCCCTCCTAAGACCTGCATCCCATCCTACACAGCATCACTCAAGAAGTTGCCTACAGCAATGCCTTTGCCAAACATTCCCATGGTCAAAAGGGATCACTTCCACACACCAGTGCTAGCAATACCCAATACAAAAAAAAAAAAAAAAAAAAGGTTTGCAGTGCAAATAGATAGTTTTTCTCCTGCTGGCCACAGACTGTGCACAAGGGAGAAGTACGTGTGCCTTTCCGTGGCTCACAGCACAGCCAAGGTGGGATCACCACCGGCACAGAGGGTGCCAGTACAGCGGCTGGAGAGATGGACAACCACCGTGGCCTCTCTGCACCTTCCCCAACCAGCGCTACATCCGTCCTCCTCTCAAATGTCATTGGCCCAATTGAGGAGAAAAATAATTAGTTTCACTCTACTTCCTGCTAATTACAGAGTGTATAATCTGCCAAACGATGTACACGCTCATGTTGGCTGTGGCCTGCTGCCTCCCCCTGCTATCGCAGGCATACTCACTCTGAGGCAGGCAGCGAATGGCTTACCAGTGACAGCTGGCAAACCAGCCTCTGGGAATAAAACATTTTAGCACTTCATAAATTTCTAACAAGGTTTCAAATTGCTTCAGTTTCCCTCCTCTCAGCTCTGTCAGCCTAGCAAAGGAGTTGGGGGGGAAGGAGGTGAACACTAATTAAATCTGCAGCAGAAAAGTACAACTAGTAAGATAGTTCATTATTTTTAATAAGTAGCAATTAGACCACAACTCCAAGGAAAGTTTGATTCTTCCTACGATCCATTGGCAGCGTGGGAAAACCAAAATATATTCATCTGCCTCAAATTTTTAACAGAGGAACAAGTAAAGCACTTTAAAATGCAGCTGCATGACATGTTTAAACTTAATGGAAGGTGACACACAACGCACTAAAAACTTGAAGGGAACATGCAGCATAGCTGGCATTAATGTTAAGGTTTCATATCACTATTCAGATAACAAATGGTTTCCAAATTCCTCTATGAAGCTGCCATCCAGATAAAAAGTTGTATTATCATTATTATTATTGATTAGACAACATACTACATTACACTGAATCTGACATCCTGTCCACAGGAATATAGCTAGAATAAAAATAATAGGATGCAAACGGCTATTGATCATATATATAGCACACTACCTCACAGGTGTAAGCCAGCAACTCTCCTTTCAGTATAGATATAAAAAACACAGGGATTAATTTAGAGGCCAAATGTCCCAGAAAACCAAATATTTATGCATTTGACAGTACAGAAAAGTTGTAAAAGGTAGAGATTTTACATGGAAAATAGGATTATGGGGAAGAGGTAAGTAGAAATAGGTACTAGAAGAAAATAGAATAAATGTGTTTAATAGGAAATAAACACCACAGTAGAATAATAGTGCCATCTTGTTAGAGCTAGACTCCTCCTTTGGCCAAAATTGACCCTTAGTACATGTGTCCTCATTTTACTAGTAGTGGAAGAAAGAAGCTAGTACTGTGAACAGATCGATTCATTTTCATTATATTTAGCTCTGCAAAGAATGGTGCTGCTTTCAACTTGAGAGTGAAAAAAAGAGCAGAAGAGGCAGAAAGGTACCAAATCTGGGCTGCGTCACACATAAGAGTCTTCCAATACAGTGCAAAATCCTGCAGGAGGGAACTGAAGACAAAAAAATACCCAAAACCAAAACGAATGCACAGCAGAGCAGATGCTTTTATTTTGCAAGAAGAAAGAATTTGCTATCAGGACCACCATTTGCTGTGTCGTCTTCTCAGCAGAATCTCTAAACACAGATGTCTCTTCCAGAAAAATGTATTCGCCTGAAAATATGTTTATTTTTAAAGGAAAGTTGAATATCGACAGAAAAAGGCATGCTATCAAATATTTGGGCATCTTCATTAGAAAAGGCTGAGGCACTGAATGTCTTATTTCCCTCAGTCTTTATTAGCAAGACCATACTTTAGGAAGCCTAAGCCCCAGAGATCAAGGGGAAAGGCTGGACCAAGGAAGACATACCCTTGGTGGAAGACAATTACTTAAGCAAGTTACTTAAGCAAACCACACCTACATAAACCCAGGGGCCCTGATGGGGTGTACCCGTGAACACTGATCTGGCTGGCTGGCCCCACATTTGGAGCCACACTTGATACTCTTTGAGAGGTCATGGCAATTGATAAACATAACTGAAGACTAGAGGAAAGCAAATGTGACTCCTATCCTCAAGAAGGGCAAGAAGGAGGGTGCAGGGAACTACAGGCCACTTAGCTTTATCTCCATCACTGGTAAGGTGATGGAGCAGCTAATTCTGGAAACAATTTCCAGACACAGAGGACAAGACAGTTGTGAGGAATAGTCAGCAAGGATTTACCATGGGGAAGTCATGCTTCACCAGCCTGGTAACCTTGTACAATGAAATGAATAGCCCGGTAGGTAGGAGGAGAACAGTGGATATTGTCTGCTTAGACTTCAGTAAGGCTTTTGACACTCTCCCATAAGGCCCTCATAGACAATCTGATGAATTATGGGCTGGATGACCAGACAGTGAGGTGGACTGAAAGCTGGCTGAACGACTGCACCCAGAGTGGTGATCAGTGGCACAAAGTCTAGCTGGAGGACAGTAACTAGTAGTGTACCTCAGGGGTCAACACTAGGTCCAGTCCTGTTCAAGACCTTCAGTAATGGTCTGAATGGTGGGGCAGAGTGTACCCTCTGCAAGTCTGCAGATGACACAAAACCAGGAGTAGTGGCTGATGCCGTCATGCCATCATCCAGAGGGACCTGGACAGCTGGAACCTCACAAAGTTCAACAGGGGAAGCGCAAAGTCCTGCACTCAGAGAGGAGCAACCCCATGCACCAGTACATGCTGGGGGACGACCAGCTGGAAAGCAACTTTGTGCCTCTATTGCATACAATGACAGAGCCTCCTTTTGGGAGAAACAAACAGTGGTGGAACGATTCAACTAGCTTCGCTCAAGTATGGCAAAGATTGATGGAGGAAAAGCTTATCTGCCCATAAGTTCAAGCTGTTTGGCCCCAAATTTAAGACAATAGTCACATTAAATTACATTATTATGTTGCACCTGTAAATTAATTTCACCTCCTTTTTCTTGACTCAGAACTAAAAGAAACTAAACAAACTTTTCTTCCTCATTTCTAACATTTAATTTACTATAAAGAACTCACAATTCATCCAATTTTATTCTGTTGCTGCTGCATCAGAGATAGATACAAGCAAGGAGGGGTGTTAACAAGACAAGAAAAAACAGGGAAGAAGGTGAAAGATAAGAGGAAGAAAGGGAGGAAAAGAAGACAATGAAAAATGGGCTGGGGGGAAGCAAAAATGAAAACGGGGCAAGAGAACAGTTGTTATGAAAATGCATATAATGTTTATATCCAATTTTAATTCTAAAGGAGATCAGAATTCCAGACTTCGGCCAACTGAACTAAATCCAAAACCTTTACCTCACTGCCATTTCTTAAGCATGGACCTAAGAGTCCTCAAAAAGACACCTTCTCAGAAACAAGACCATCATCACGCATGACCTCATTGCTTTGCTGTGAAAATGAATGGCAAATATATGTTAATCTCACTTTTGCTCTTAGTTTGTTATTTTACCCAAGAGACTGCTCAAGCAATAAATGTGGAGACATTCAGTGCTAAGTTCTGATAGAGAACTGGTTGCTGCACTGTACATTTTCTAGCTGTAGGATTTCAAGTAAAGGAGGTACTAGACATTTCAGGCCTAGTACTGACAGTGCAAATCAGCAAAATTCAAGCAAGAAATAAGATACATTTAGAGCAAAGAAACAAAACCAAGAATCGTTAGCCATTGGGACAGTGCACCAAACTGGTTACTGAACTGCTAATGGCTTGGACCGTTTAGATCAAGACTGGCTGCCTATGTAAGTTGGGTGACTAATAATCAAGCATTAGCTGTACGGAGGTACAAAGACAATCTTAGGAAAAAAAACAGTATAAAAAAGAATGTTCAGGAGACCTGGAGCTGTTCAGGAAATTAATCTTCTCTATTATTAAATAATGGAAGAGGCAATAACAATTTTAAAAACGCCCCTGTCTTCTCCCTACATGAGGGTATAAAGGAAAAATTTTATTTTCCTCACAAGCAAAAGAAAAACCCACTAAACAAACATACAGAATATTATTATTTTGAATTAAAAATAAAGTTTTGTATTAAATATGGCATAATGGAACGTGCTAACTTTATTCTGAAAGCATATATAAGGGTTCGTCTGCAATCATTTTTGTTGCACTTTAAAAAAAGTGATATAAAACCCATGCAACTTTACTGAATATGCTGTTTAATTAGAAAGATGTTTTTAATGTGTAAAACCATTTTGACAAGTGACACCTGGAGCAAGTCTCAATAGCAAATACAATAGAGAAAATAAAGTGACTGTGTATTAGCAAGGAGGAAAAAAGGACATTTTGTGTTTGCTCCAATAAGGACAAGATTCTCTTTTCCCTCAACATTTGCAGTTGCTAATTTAAAAAAAAAAAAAAAAACACCCAAAACACAAGCCTTCTTACATCATGAAAGTGGCCACACCAACACGCTCCTGCAAGGCTCATTGCTGAGTTTTGAGGCGGAAAGTCCAAACTCTGCTGGAGTATTACAACCATGGGAAGGACCACTTCAACATCAGTGCTGACAATAACTTCCATGCATGTGAGGGAGCGGAGGGAGTTCTCCTCCTTTCTCCTCATGACAATAGTCCATGCTGTTATGTCCTCAGAAGGGGCGCCCAACCCAACTGTTCCACAGGCATCCAACTCACAGCCCAGCCCAAGATTCCTCCACATACACATGCATGCCTACTCCACTGCTCCAATTTTGGATCCCACCTCTATGCACAGCCCACATCATCATCAGCCTCTGAGCATGGAGGGTGGACAGCCAGGCACCTCTCCTCATCCATCACCCCCCCATCTATCCAGCTTCACCCCCTGCAGCCAGGTCTGCTGGCAAGCTCTGGGCCAGAGATGTGGATCTGGGCTTAGGAGATCGCATGGGGAGGCTGGAGCATTGCTGTGCACAGCATCACATTCAGCTCTCTACATTGCCAACTTAGACCCCCTCACCTGTATGTTACAGGGTAAGTGAGCTGTCACCCCATATCACTGTGCACTCCAGTGGGGCACGTGCCCCACTTTGGCACGTAGTCCAAGGGCACACGCTACGTGCATTGTTACAGCTTGCATTGCCTTCTCTCTGTATTAAAATAAACAGCTATACAAAGTGGTAACATTTTTGTTTCAGCCTATAGATTTTCCATTTTAGAAACAAAAGATTTTGCTCAAGGGAGTTTGTCCTCTTACTGATTAGAGCAAAGTCCCTTTCTGCAAGTAAGAAGTCAGTAGAGACATTGCAGGTTAACACCAGCCAAAGTTCACCTCTACCTAAATTCTCCTATCACTGGCTAAGGTCACAATAAACTATTTCTGGGTCAATCCAAAGCTTTTTCTTTATCCTGGAACACATGCTGCTTCTAATCCCTGGTCTCATTATAGCCAACAACACATACATAGGCTTAAGTAACCTGCATTACATAATCGGAGAGATACTGTCCTAATAATTTCCTGCAGAAGCACCAAGGAAACGTACCCATTAAGAATGAGCAACACACATCATCTCATCATCAGAGCAAATTAAATAGCAGGACAAATGTGTAATTGGCAATATTTCGTGTAGCACAGCCAGAACAAAAATATAATTGTGTCACTCTTGCCTAATCTTCCCAGGGCAAGCAGCAATCTTCTCTAGTGCGAGCCCCACATGCATGAGGATGACCCGAGTCTGGCAGCGCTCCCGCAGCAAGTTCGACTTTCATCTTTGACGGGCAGCAAGGCTGAACAGATTAATGGGTCTGTCTATGGGCTGCCTGGATGCTGGTGCTGCCTGCATGAGAGCACTGGCCCACGGGGGTGCCCACCCACCCTGTGCCCCCTCTTCCCTCCAACCCTGCATCCTCTTCTCCCAAAGCGGTGTACAGCAGAGTCCCATGGCTGGCACTGACACGATGCTTGGGCCGGGCACATCTCACTCAGCCCTGCCACATCCCACCCAGGCACCAAGGGCTCTGGATATGGCCGTACAGCACCACACAACTGTGTCGCTTGGTCCCACACAACAGAGGTTATGGGGTGGAAAGGGGTGGGCGAAAGGCAGCTAGCCTGGATGCCTGGCATGTGGGCTTACAGGCAAGCAAGGCCAGGGTGCAGCACCGCAGTGCTGCCCGGGTTTGTACCTCAGCTTTGGGTTTATTTATATAAACGTAATTGCTCACCAGGATGGGAAAATATTAGTGGAGTAAAGCAGTGTGGTTGAGGCCAGTGCCTAACAGCAACATGTACTACACTCTGTATAGTGTCACTCTGAGATCTGCTATTGCACCTACATGGAAGGAAAAGACTGAAGGCATCTCACGCTTGCTTCCTGTGGAAACCAGCTGCTTTGCTGCTCCTGGCTTTTTAATGCCAAAACCCACGTCCATTCTTTCCCTGGGTGCTTTGCCTTTCCTGTGCCCTGCCCTGACAGAAATTCCTCTTCCCTGCATAATGTTGTATTCCATCTGGTTTTTATTGCCTGTAATAATCTTTTAATTCCTTGACCTTTCCTTAACCCAAATTTTCCAGATCCCAAATCTAATTTCTTACAAATCATTATCTTAGAAAACCAGAGTTTGTTCCCATCAAAAATACTAAGAGATCTTACTGCTAGCTGTTAAAAACACAGCAAACCCTTCTTCAGCATGCAGATTCAGGCAACAAGCTAATATCTATAGAGATTTTTACGAAGTTTTGCCAAACTCAAAAAAAACCCAACCCAAAAAAAACACCTAACTTTTTCCTGTATTGTTCACTAAATGAAATGCAAAGGCTTTCATCTTGTACCAGTATTGCCTACAAGTTATCAGAATAAGTATGCAATGGAGTATATTTTCACCAGGTTGAGTCCACTTATGGGAAGCCCCTTCTAAGGGGCACGTTTGCCTCATCACACCTGCCATTACACCTACCAAGCTTTGGCTAAAGGATAGGGACCAAGAACATTTAAGCCCAGAAGAGCCATTTGTGGGTTGCATAAATCTACATACCTAGGGCTTTTACCATGCCATCAAATATTAATAAATGCTTTTATGTTATTCCAAGTGCAGAGACAACGATTTAGAAGTATAAAACTACTGAAACCTGTTCATTTAAAAAGCTTTCATTCCAAATCTTTTATTCATTCTGTGTGGATTCTTGCCACTGGGAGGGACTCAGGATTGAAGTGCTGCATGCTTATCTAAAGCAGAAAATTGGGCAATCTTAAAAGTATATGTTTTATTAGTGCTTTCGAACTCCATGGGCAATGCCAGCAAAGTACAGGCCCGTGGATGAACACAGCAGACGTACAGTGACAGAAATTTGATTACCAGGGAGAAGGACACGTATATAGGTCAATCAGAATCTCATATATCATCAGAAATATTCATATAGACAAAAGAAACATGTAGTCATTATTCAGCTTACATACAGATGTTAGAAGAGATTTTAAATACCTTACTATGATTTACAAAACATTATTATACCATTATGCTGTTGCATTATGGTGAGATAAGCGCTACAGTATGATATAATGAGTATATGTTATGCCTAACACCTTAACAGAGAATTTTAATCATGCCCATTACTTCGTATGTCCAAGTTTCACTAATCTTTGAATAACAGAATTAACACCAAAATTTACCAAAAATTTAGCTTCAGTTTAATGCAGGATGTGGACAAAAATTGCTGGAGCAACAAAGCACCAGAAAAGAATATATACCCGTGACTGGTCTTAAAAGAATATTACAACTCTTAATATTCATTTAAGTAGAACTTATACATTTTTTTCCTGACATTAATGCTCAGTGCTAGCAATGTTTTAGTGTACTGTATTTTACCCTGATGAACACATATATTAAGGATTGATTTAAAGGGAGATATTAACATAACATTTACTGCTATTTTAAAACTAAAGTTAGGACACAGGATAATGGAGGAAGACAGGGGCACGTTTCCAGAATGTAAAATGATCTTAGCAGGACAGCTTTTGAATGATAATTTTATGACATAATTTTAAGACATAATTTTTTGTCTTCAAGAACATTTCCACAGACTCCTGCAGCATATGTGCCCTTTACAGGATGCAAGGAGAAGGCAGACAGAAGCTGTTGTAGGTTCTCTCAGTGTATGACAAATGGTCATGTTAGGGACAGTGCAACTACAAAACAGTAGAGGGCTGATAAGGGAACTAATGCAGCTGTGAAACTGGGAATATTTTAGGGTAAAAATCAACTACCTTAACACGCGCTGATGAACTGCTTATCTGATTAGGATGTCAGACGATACAGCAATACAGGCAAATTTTCCACCCTATTTCCTGAGGTTATATATTCATTGTTGCACTAAAAAGGTGAGCCCCAGTGCCAGAATAAGCATTGGAATCATTATAAGGGCACTGACAGATACCTTCATAAACCAAAATGGTATATTTAAGTGCTACTAAATGAAATGAGTGTCTGCCCTTGAATTTTCAAACAACTGTTTAAAAAGGGGTATTAACTGTTATAAACACAAACAAAAGAGTTGATTTTTTTAAAAGGTATTATTGAAAGAAAGCAGAGAACAGTGTTTTATCAAATATTTTTCATGTATATTTCAATATTATATTGAACAAAATGAAATTAAATTTAGTGTCAAAAGGTGCCAGGCAAATCCCACACAGAACTAAAATAAAATGCTTAATGATTCATTTTTTACTCTACGATACTCTTTGGAAGAAGATGCATCTAATTTTGATCAATTAGGTTTGTATCTGACTTCTCATGCACAGAAGTCAATGGAAAGATATAAATACTGTCCTCCTCCAAGCATAATTATATCAGAGCTGCACACTGAAGTAGGAGAGATGTTTAAGTATAGTATTTGTAGAAGAACAAAGCTCGCTGTGAAAATATTTGGGGTGGAAATTGAAGATTGTTTTAAAGCCAAAATAAAGCAAGTTCTCTGCATACAACTAAGAGGGACAAACAACCCAACCAGTAAATTCAAGAGGAAGATTACATGATGATGACACAATTGCCTGCTGTCACAGAGGGCTGGAGCTGAAGAAACGAGAATTATATGCAGTTTCACGTTCTCACAAATATCACACAAGAACATGACGCCAGAGTCACAAGTGAAACAGCCACAAAAAAGTTAACCTCTACATTTAATTCAAACTAAAGAAACCTTTTTAAAATCCAGTAAGGTCAAGAAGGAATCCTTTTGGGGGTAGAGACATAATCCATACAACTCTGGGTACCAAGTAAGCTAGATCCAGACAAACATTTCACAACCAGAACTATTAAACCATGAGTACACTGACATACTTCTCTGAAGGAAAACCAAGCGAATGAACAAACAAAAGGAAATGGGCAATGAAAGCATTTCATCTCCAAGATCCCAAAAGGTTAATGGGGTCTGGCCTATGCTGAACTTATTTGTGAACATGCAATAGCATGCAATCAATATGCAATCATCTCCCAGGCTGCAGCTAGACCCTGCACAACTACTTTTAAGTCTGCCTGACATGTAACAGCCTCACATCAAAGCTGTGAATAAAATTACTTGAGAGGCATTAGGAACTCTGTTCACTGCCTATGGAAGAGCGTCCAGCCAGAACAGTAAAAATAACCTCTCCAAGCATTCATGCTGGTGAAGGGCCTGAGGTCAAGCACAGAAGGACTAACATACCAACCTTAGGTAGTATTTAGAGGATAAGCATCTATTTTTCAATGGAATGGAAATCTTGGCTATAATTTAGAGTTTTTCTCCCATGCAGTAATACTATTTGCCTTCGTATTAGCAATAAACTCCCTATTTTTTGTCCAGCAAATCCTGTGGATGTAACCACTACAGAAAATATTCACTTTCACCCCTCAAAGAAAAGTCCAATTCAATACAGTTTTTCCATAGCAGTCAGAGGTCATCTTACCTCTCCATAAGTAGAACATGGTTTTAAGAAAAAAAACAACCCCAACATAATGGGGGTAGAAATTATAGCAGTGATTAGAAGCTTGGTTATAGACTTTAACAAAGGTCTCCAATATCTCCAGCATTCAAGGTTTTCTTTATCCCATGCTTGAACTAAACAGATAAGGTCAGAAAATAAAAACGTAAAGTGTTCTTGTTAGTCATTTTTTTCTGAACGTCTGAAATCTTCACATCATTCTATTTATTCTTATACCTATCCCCAGCTTCCAAAGTGCTTTGATTTAATTTGGTCAAATCTTCATCCATTCTTATTTTATCCATTTGATTTAATTTTTCTTATAAAAAAGATTTTGGGCTAGACTACTCAGTTCATACACTTTCCTCAGAACTTTTTTTGGCTGTTTTCTTTTTCCGTCATCCCTTTGAAGTTGCTAGTTCAAGTCCAGTAGGGAGAACAAAAAGTCCACAGGACATTACTCTGATTTCTGTCCTGATCTGTCAGTCTACCCCAGTGCAACCTGCACTGCTGTTTCTCTTTTAGTCTGCTGGAAGATCCTCCTATGAAATTTAGCAATATTACAGCGTTTCTTATTAATAGCAAGATTTCAACATACAGCTACAAATCACTGGTTACACTACATTTTGAAAATATTCCACTTGGAGAATGGCCATATTAGATCTACTTGACTAGATTTGCAAGACTGATGAGCATTAGTTTGTGTAAACTACCAGCTGAAGCTCATTTTCAAATAGAACTAATAAAAAATTATTATTG
Organism: Pluvialis apricaria; assembly: GCA_017639485.1. Lineage (NCBI taxonomy): Eukaryota > Metazoa > Chordata > Aves > Charadriiformes > Charadriidae > Pluvialis > Pluvialis apricaria. The sequence goes on along the minus strand of CM030007.1, from coordinate 101,071,966 downwards.
AACCCAAGAGTGAAAAGACCAGCTTTGTAACTGGAGTACTCACTAGGGTTGCAAACAACCTCCAGTCAGTTCAAATTCATAACAAACAGTTCAACTACACGATTTTGTATCCTACAGGTTATGCTTCAATGAAGATTTCCTCCTCCTTTATTTTTCCTCATTAACCAACCCCTCCCCCCCACCAAAAAAAAAATCCACCCAACCAACCCCTCCCATTATGCAACCAGAAGAATTAATATATGAGGGGAAAACTATTCCCCAGAGAGTTTATCACACAATAAAAACAGCCTGTTGATACGTGGGCCCTTGAACATATGACCTGAAGTGGTACTACCTCTCAAGAGATGCTTTTGCAGCTTCTCATGCAGTAGCTAGTAATAGGGGCTAATATGATTGTCAGAGGACATTAAAGCAGCTGTTGAACTAGATAAACATACAGGGTAACTTACCATAAGTGGCATTTGCTTTATTAGCCACAAAACAAAATACTTGTTTCATTAACACATGATCCATGGGTCTATAATACAGCCTTGGGAAAATGTTAAAGTCTCAGACCTTCAAGTAACAAAACAAGCCCTGGAATTAAAAGCCTCAACAGATCAGATAAGAACTGAAGGAAGCTGAACAGCAAAGAGCTTTTATTCTTTAGCATTTCTCCTCCAGTACACCTTTAGCCTCAGTTTAATTCTAAAACCTTGTTCACCCCACCCCACCCCCTGCTTGATTCTTTTATAAGCTGAAAATTAGGCTTTCCAGACCTGCACAAAAAATGTACTTTGAATGCGGAAGGGAGGAAAAAAAATAAATCACAATGCTTTTCCATCAAATGCTTCATCAGAAATGCATACTCACGAGCTCTTCTCAGGAAAATCAGAACAGAAGAAAGTGGAAGAGGCTTATCAAATCATTAAACATAGATGTGCACATCTGCCCTGTTGGGCATCAAGACTTCGATGCACCATAAAGAGACAGTACAGGGCTTAATTCAAATGGGAATTGGAATTAGCTCTCTAGCGCAGGTATGGAAAGATGCAGCTGACCTCTTCAAGATGGGGGAAGAAAGAAGGAGAGATGGGGAAAGAATTCAGCTGCCTAAAAGTCATCATCTAGTGCTCTGTAAGACACCCACACAGAGCTGGCAGGTAACTACAAAACCTGTAGGAGGACTCATCCCTTCCAGAACAGCTGCTCGTGGCCAGGCAGGATATGGCACAGAACTCAAAGGGACGCTAATCATCTAGGTTTAGGCAACTGAATCCCCAACATGAGGTCTACCTCAGGATGGACCGGGTAGTTCTCTGGTCCCCACTGGCTATAATGGCTGGCTGTCCACAGACTACAATCAGAGCTTACCACCTAACTGACTAGCAAATGGACAGTCACAGATAGACAGACACCTAAATGTCTTTTAGTTTTGATATCAGATTGACTCTCATCCCTTCCTTACTGTAGGCTTCATTTAATCAAACCACCACGTCACCAAACAGTCTACAGAACCTGTTACCTATCTTTTTAAATACGTGATCTTAAATAAAAAGGTATAGATGAAAATGGCCAAACCAGTCACTTTATAGAAAACATCAGGAACGTAATGTCCAGCACTCTGGAAAGCAGTAGAAAAACTACAGCCTATTTACCTGGTGCTAAAATTTCACATGAAGTACACATCTGTATGCTAAACACTCACTGCCCTTAAGACAGTTGTATAAATAACTTCCTCTCACTTTCCTAGGTATCACACTTATGCATGCCTTCCTGTTCAATAATGGTCATCGGATGATGCTGCTCTGATTCCATCTCTGCTAATTTTGGTCTCTTCTTGGCATTATTCCAATCGAGTTCTAATAAAATCTTTGTTTCACACCACATTCAATATATCTCATTTGCAACCTTCCACTGATGTAAGCACATATGTATTTCGCATATACTATAGCGATAGTTCCCAGTGAACAGGAAAATTGCATAGCAGAAACTGAAAAACAAAACAGGAGACTATTTACTGAAAGGAAAAGCAGTAATTAGAAGCAATTAGGCCATATTTTGTGCTTGAGAAGAGAGTTGTCAGCATACAGATACTACATATACCTCTCTAAACTTGAGGAAAATAAATAGAAGTGCATAAAGACATTGATCTATGGAGAAATAAATATAGTCCTAACTGTAGCACCCTTGAAATTATCAAAAGCAAGACATAGGAGTAGAGGAGGTAAAACAACAGCATCAGGGAGATCAGCATCATGAATTATTTTTGTAGTTATAGACGGCAGACATATTTTTTATGGTACAAGATCTTCCAATAGAGCCAAGAGAGCTCAGGTATGTTTGGGTATTAAGAGCAAGGTGGTATCACCAAGTAGAGGGGACACAAGCCTGCTAGTTCTGTGCTCTCCCCCTTAATCTGCCCGGTTCCCAATGCATTCATCATGACTGAGTCCAACATAAATAGTTTCACAAGGTCAAAAATGAATGGAAAAAAACCCTCATCAGTAATACCAAAGAGCCTGTTAGGGCCAGAGTAGTGGAATGAATCATCTTTCGTTACTCTTGAGGAAATGGGATATTATAATTAATGGGAAAAACTGCATCTATTTCATGCATATAACATGAATGCTAAGGGAACCAGGACATTTTTGACAAATTGGACATCGCACACAACATACTTATTAATTCATAAATTAAAAATACATTCTGTCACCCTATCAAAAGAAACTTTGCTTGTTTTTGTCTCTCTCAGCAATCTCTTTTTTCCTTTTTCTTTTTTATCACCCAAGCTGTAAAAAAAAAAAAAACCAAAAAACCTCACATTTTTAAAGGAAAATTGTAAAGGACTTCACATCCATCTTGAACCATCGTGCTTCTCTGCATTTCAGATTAAGTTGAAATTTCTAATTGAAATGATTTTTCATAAGTTAAACTATAAAGGAGAAATAAGTGATACATTTAAATTATTTATTCATCTTATTTATAATTAATTAGGTTTTTCTCTGTGCACAGTCGGGCTATACTAGCGTGTTTGATTTTTAAAACCTTCTCTATCATCAGGCAACAATGGATGGCTGCTTTTCTCATGTCACTCTTGTTTTAGTTTGCTCTAGAGATTCAGACAACTCCCATTCACATCTTGGTTGACTTTAATGCATTAACCCTCTCAAGTCAGAAATGACAGCTAGAACCTTTTCAGTGAGAGGTGTTAGGCAGAGTTATGTACTAGACTGCACGCATACAAGCTGCTCTAGGTATAGAGGTGAGGAGGGCAAGGTTGGGATCAGTCCCAGTTTAGTGTAAGTCTTTCCTCCTCCTTTCCACTGAAAGACAAGAGAAGAAAATTGTGCCTAGGTGAAAAGACCCCAGGATGCTTCTGGTTTTGAGCAAGGCGAGCAATTTCTTTTCTTCACCAAAGTAGCAGGAATAAAGGAAAGAGGGGGAACTGCTTACAAAAAGCATAGGTGGCAAGAACTTCTGAAGGAAAATAGGAATAGGATCTTCCAGACCATTCTTCTCCCAAGACAGCACGCTGGGGATGCCTCCTTCCCATGCCGCACACAATGAGAGAAGCAGCAGAACTTCCCCGTGTGGCACGGACGGGCCCCAGGAGCTGCTCCTCGCAGCTGCCCGCACACCAAACCACCCTCAGCACAGCCCGAGCACTAGGTACTGCACTTGCTGTCTTAACGTGTTTGTCCTAGCTGGAAGGAAATAGGGAGAAGGGATTTTGCTGCACACTGGTGTTGAGAGAATAAATGGAAGGGGAGGAGGAGGTATTTAATCCCAGGAGAGCCTTCTTAGAAAAAGAAAAAAAAATTGTAAAAAGGTTCCAGTTTTACATTTTTTCCCCCAGGTAAAAGGATTATCTTGGAAATCCTAATTAAAAATACTAAATATTTTTACACTTGAAAACAAGAGACTATATTTTTAAGCTTTGGTCTCCAATGTCGAGGGTCAGAAACATCCCTTGTTAAACAAAGGCTGACAGGTGCATGTAATCACAGCGCTCCACACACAGGTGGGCCTTTTCAAGGAAAAGAAAAAGTATTATGCTGTGCAATAAAATCCAAAGCATCTTAAAAAGGCTTTTTTTTGTAAGTGACAAATAAAAGGTGCTACACTTGTGGAACAAGGCAAACATTTAAAAAAAAAAAACCACCACCAAAAAAAAAATAGGACTGGATAATTTTCACAAATGTGTTATTTTCAAAGAAGGGTCTAGAAATTGTTAAACCTCATTTTCTCCAAAGGCGGCTAGTAACAGGGCAACAAAAGCTGCCTTTCTCCTGTATAAATCACTAAACTCAGAATCTGAGTTTTAAAGAAAGTGTCAAATACTGCAGAGCTGGTAAGATTTCAGTATGCAGTAACACCCTAGTTTTCATGCAGAGATACTTTAAGATTTTCTAACACTTATAATACCATGCCTAAATTTTACAATTCACTTAAAATCAATAAGACTTTAATATTATGAATAATAATGGAAAGGTGTATTAAAATCTGCACCACTGAATTGGGAGGAAATCAGGATTTTATGATAACCATTAAAAAACAAAAAGCAAAGATAGCCATGTCTTATAGAAGCTAGAGAAGAGCGTCTCTCAAGAAATACCAAGTTTTACAAAACAGCACGAGGAGCTCCAGCTATAGCAAAGAGAAGAGGACCAGGAACGGGGCAGCAAAGCTGCACAGCTCCCACAGTGCTCACTGGGCTGACACCCACTACATCCCCCTTTGCACCAGGAGGTGAACCGTGCAGGCTACTGCTCTGAGCAAGTAAGTCTAGTGGTTCTGTAGGACTAATGCAAGATTAATGCATGGGGTGTGATGAAGGCGCAATACTCTCTGCTGCAAGCATGACATGAAGGCTCCCCTGGCCAGCGAACACAACTGTGGTGCACAGAAGGATGGACGCACTGCTACAAGGAAGGAGAGGGGTGGGTTGAGCTTCTTGATCCTAAATCAGCTGAGCAGAGGGGGAAAGCAGCAGCATACCTGTGCACTCCCAGCTTGAGGCAGGTATCCCAGTGTAGCTGGAAGGTGTCCTTCGCAGCCCCAGACAGCATGCTGGGCTCTGGAGGACAGAGCTTTACGTGGGAAGCATGAGAAACAGGGTTTGGTTCAGGGCGTTCGGCTTCACAATCACCCAGCTGGCAGCAAGCCCAGGCAGTGCAAATCCAGCAAACAGCCACAATAACCTGAGCACTCCCTATACCATCCCTCTGGTCCCCTCAAATTACTCTCTGTCCTGTGAGAAATTCATTCCTTTTTCATCTGCTGGATTCATGCATTAGCTCTCCATACCCACCAGTTCTGCATTGGCTCCATGAAACCACACATCCCCGATGCTCACCCCTGCCACACCTGACATCGTTCATGCAAGACGGCCGTGGCCCCAGCACCTGAGATAAGGGGAAGCATTTCACAGCAAACCTCCTGCAGCTTCCTCTGTCCCTGCCTGCCCCGTTCCTCAGCTCAGCAGAGAGCTCCTACAGGTGCTTTCCATGGGAACTCACATCTCCCCAGCACCAGGGATCACTGGGTCTCCTCATGAGGTCTGAAGCCCTGACTGTTGCTACCCACAAAGGCTCACTGCACCATTGTGTCACACACACGGGGGGAGGGAGAAAGAAAAAAAATTAAAAAATAAAAAAATTGCAAACCTCACCCTTCTCCAAAACACAGAGGGAGAGAAAGCTCAGCTATATATCTACCGTCATCGCATTTTTAATATAGTTCCCAAACACATCCTGTGAGTTGACTGAATCAGTTGAGTGTCAGGATGCTAAAGGTGAGCAGCCAAATCAAATATAAAACAAAGGACAAAGAAAACAGATCACTTCAGATTTGGGGGCCCATCTTTCCTCCACAGTGTTTGTTTTACTGACACAGCTAGCTCAGAATTTTTAGCAACCAAGAAAACGTGAGGGACACAACTCTGTGGGACACGATTAAATCTGAACCCAAGGTAAGCAGTACACCATACTGCCATACCTGAAATGCAAGAACAATTCAATTCTTCTAAAAAATAAGTATGATTTACACCCCTTCTATGCAAAGCTGGTATATTGCACTGTTTCTTTCTAATGGGAAAGTTATATAGAATTGCATGCGGTTCTTCCTCCCCTTAGGGGGGCTCCATTTCACCTTTTGATGTAATCTTGTTTGATGTTTCCCTCGCCATATTAGAAATGTTTTCAAAGTAGACAATCTCCTATTGAATCTTCCTCCTAAAATAAAGGCTTATTACAGTTGATGCTTTATGTAGGTCAAGAACAGTTTTACAGATCCTCATGTAAATAAGTCTTGAAGCAAACAACCCACAGGGATTCCTCTGCCCTCAGGTACTACAATGTTTTAATTCGGTTGGTTACACAAACCCTACCTTCCAAAAAACAGTTTTCGTTTTTCTTTGTTAGAAGCACAAACTTCCTTGTTCCATGGCCTAAGGGCTTCTTTTGTTTGTTTGTTTAGTTAAAAAGCTGTGGTTTTGGCAGTCTGCCTGGTGATGGTGTACAGCGCTGGAGGGCTTTCAAGTGCTCTCCTATCATTTGCAGGTATTTTTGTTGTCACAGATTCGGCATTTGATTCTGAACCCCACGCTCTACCAGCGGCTGCAGGAGCCACCCTGAAACATTGAAGAGCATCCTTTGATGGGGGAGAAGACTTGTTTCCCCCTCTCACAGTGACTCCCTGGCAAGTAGCCCTATATAGTAGATTAAGGTTTTATATTGACTTGTATGTGATACCCATAATCCTGCTGGTTACAAGGGGATAACTCAAGGTGATTGGCCACTGCATTTAAAAAAAAAAAAAAAAGGGGGGGGGGGATAGAGGGCAGTGTGAAAAGAAAGGGAAAGAAAAAATTGCCTTGTGATATTGGTACCAGACTTCAACCTATAACACATTACACTTCTCAGCATTTAAAAGACACTTTCAAACAGAAATAGACTAAAATAACACTGTGTAACTGAGCAGTCATAAACACTTGGAGACCTCCTGTACAGCACCTTTCAGTGTCCAAACAGGTGGAGGCATCTTTGCAACTCAGAAAGCACCCGATCAAAACGTGCATTAACTGCTGGGGCAGGACGCAGTAGTGTCCAATGCTAATGCTAGCCCAGTGGATTGCTGTTGCAATCCTGCTGAATTCTAAGGAATGATGAAAGAGATAATATCAATAATTAACGGAACAGCCTAAATCATACCAGAAAGAAAAGTTTAATTGTTAACTCTGTTATGCAAGGTTTATTTCACCTAGAAAGCTGACTTCTTAAAATACTTGAAGATGATGTTTTGGAATTGAGTCACTGTGTCTGAATATTGGCCTCAGACTCTTACAGAGACAAATGTCCCAGTTAAAAAAAACAAGAGACAACTTTCCTTGGGTAGGGGGAGCCAAGGCAGTGGTGGAAGTCAATGTACTTTTTGTCAGAAGACAAAGGCTTAACAGCATGGTTAGCTTTTTTGTTTATGGAGCGAGATTTGCAGAACACAGCCAGTGCTATTAGGAAACAAAAGGTGTCTGGACACCTTCACTAGAGAAGTTCAGAGGAAAAAGCCTTTTTGCTTGTTTATTTGTTTTGGGGGTTGTTTGTTTGTTTTAATTAGATCATGCAGTTGACCTGCAGTCCAAATAGATGCAGATGGGACCACAACTGACAGGTTTTAAGTCTTCTCACTGATTTTTAAGTGCTGAAAAAAAGGGAGATCCTTCATATTAGCTCAAATTCTATGGTTATAAGGAAAAGGAAAGGAAAGCGTCAGGGGAAGACAGAAAGGAAATCCACTCCCCAACAGAAGTCAGTATCTCTTCAGATCCTTCCCCCCAAGTACATTCAAAACATCACAAGCTTCCAATCAGTCCTTTTCCTTACTTCTACTTAAGAGCTCAAATCTCCATTGTTTTAAAGCCCCAAAACAACACTTCAAGCAAGTCAGTGAAGTTTCCTCTGGAGAGATGGTGTATTCCCAAGCACCTACGATGCAGTCATACTAGTGACACCTTTAGCTTCCTCAAATGCCCAGTCTGGTCAAGAGCCAGATTATTTGGTGAAAAGAGGTATTCTTTTATCACCAGGGGCAACTTGCCAGTTGTTCAGCTGCGTAGGATGCACCCACAAAGGCCACGACCTACAGGCTGAGTAAAGACCACAAATAAGGACACAGAGTAGTGACTTTCCATCACACAGCAACAACTCCAGGTTACTAAGAGTCACTCTTAGAAAGAATTAGTTGGTACCATATTACAGGCTCCAGAAAAATCATCCATCGCTTATCCATCCTGTCATTTTGCACGATACTGCCTCTACAAATCATGTAATGTACATATAAAGCATTAAACTATTTAGATGTATAAAACAGAGCCTATTGTTCCACTGATAAATACATTTAGCTCATCAACATTAACAGGAGCTCTAGGCAACATAATTACAGAACATATATAATTTGGATTAGCCAACAGAGGAGCTACTATGAATCAAAAGTACAATTTAGTTTTACCCATCTTCCTCTTCTCTCTGCAGCCATCCACATACATATTTTTGTCACATTTTGAGACTGGGAAGCTGCAAAGAATTTTTACTGGTATGAACTTAAGCATATTTTGTTTGTTTTTTTTTAAAAAAGGTATAACAACATTCAGCAATTTAGAAAAAGATACCATTTTGTTTGAAGCATATAAATACTTGAAATTGTTTTTTCCAAGTCTACCAAAATACTGATCAGAAACAAGTGTCACACGCAGGAACATGCCACCAGAGACAGTGCATACTTTTGAAAGTGTTTACATTAAAACACAAGCATGTTTAAAAAATGCACAGAATGATCTAGATGTGTCCATTTTAATACTGGGCAGATGAAAAGTTGGAAGAAGGTGTTGCACGTAAGCAACAGCACACAGTTGTGTTGGTGGAAGCCACGACTGCCATGTCGTACTTCGCTGGGAGCGGTCCCACTGTGGTTTGTATCTCAGAACAGCAGCAAGTGGCCGGCCGGCGTGGCCTGCCTCCTCCCTCACAGCGAAACCAGCCTGTGTGCTGGGGCTGGATCATCACCGACTAACCTGGTAACCCCGATCAGACTGGTCAGCCAACCGGCAGGTGTCAGAACAACTGCTTGCATGACTCCCACTTCCCGGGACTGGTAAGAATGTCAGTTCTACAGTTGCTGCTCAGGTGACAATTATGTGTGTGCAAGTTATATTGGGTTTGTAGGTCAAAATTGGTGACAGAATCATTCAGCTGTAGTTGCAGAAGAGGACAGCATTAAGGACCCAAAACAACAGTATGTTCTGGATCTGAGCCCCTTAAGGCTGGTGGACCATCACCTTTCGCCCTCTAGACACTGAGAAGTATCACAGCTTCACGTTCATCACGGAGCATTTCTAATTCTAAAGAATACTTTTCCCCTTTTCTACCTATACATAAACAAAGTTTTCATCTTGTTTGCTTTTTAGCTCATTCAGTAGCCTTGAATTCCACACAACTGTCCCCTAACTTCATCTTCAAGGCTTTTTTTCTCCAGGGAAGGCGGCAGAGGTCAAAAGAAAGGGAGTTCAAGGAAAGCAGGGAACAAAAATAGTTCTTTTGATAAAGGACAGAATTCATGAAAACTGTATTTTAAAGAATAAAATCTAGTTTTATTGGAAAAGTATATGTCCTGAAACTGAAACTTTAAGTATAATAACTATCAGCTCAATTATAGTTCTTTACAACAGCTGACAAGCAAGCAAAATTCATCAGTAATAAATAAAATTGCCCAGCCCTTGCATACAGCGCAGAGCACCTCAAGAATTCCATGCAAGTAAATACAAAAAAAAAAAAGGATTAGCCTTTTCTCTGTAGAGAAAACATTTCAGCAAAAGACGACTGATATTTTTTAATAGATTTCTGAATTTTTCCTCTACTTTGTCAAAGCACTTTTCTCCTTACGTAGTGCATTCAGATATTTTACACTCTGAAAAACAGCTTTCCCCTTTTATTTCCCCATGTTAAAAACTTTTTTCTTAAGTTAGCAAACTGGACATGATCAGATATGTTTGGCAAAAGTACTCATTTTGCATCTCCCAAAGCCTTCTACCGTTTCAATTAAATGAACTATGGAACTACGTTAAGATGTATCAGAGGCTACTGTGCTCATAAGCTATTGCTACTCAAATAATTATATTAAACACACATACATTAACTGCACAGGTGATAAGTCGGAAATGGGGTAAATCTTAGTACCAAACAGTGTTTCTGTGCAAAGGAATATCTAGCTTCTGTAAAGAGTTTATAAACCTCAATAAATGGCACTGGCTTCAGACTTGACAGACCACCAAGCACAAGTCAACCATGAATTCTCTCATTGTCAAATTTAATAGAATCTCAGCAATGGGAGAATCCCCATTCTGTGCTGCAAACATTCAAAGTCACAGCCTGCTGCTCATTTCTTAATTATGTAAAAACCTATTTAATGCTTGTGTTCAGTATGCCGTTTTCATACAACCAAAACTTTAAGGAAGTATTCTTAAAATAGAGAGAGAGAGTTCTCAGTCACGAATTAATGACAACTGGAGGGTTTATTTTGCACAAGCCAAAGAAAAAAATTCTAATTAAATCCAAAGAAAAAATACCAGAAATTGTCCAAATGTGTTTCCTTTCTCTCTTTTTTTTTCTTAAAGGCAAGTTCTGTGAACATTTTGTTTAATCAAAAAGAATTGGATAGAGCATTTCTTCCATCCTCATTTCTAGTTACACACTCAAATGTTGTGCTCAGTATAGGCAGATTCTGAAACAAAGCCATTTGTCATAAAGTAATCAAGGAACAAGGATTCACTGGAACTTAATTTTTGCCTAGTTGGTTAAAAAAAAAGAAACAAACCAACACACCACACAACAGGCAAACAGAAAACATTTGTAAGTATTCCATAGAAAAACCACAAGAAATCTTACACAATTTCTACGATGCAAAAGGCTAGTTCACCAAGTTGAGAAAGTTGTAAGGGTTAAAAAAAAGGAGTCTGCATCTCTTGGTATGTTGTTTAATCTTTGGCTGCTACTCACAGCTCTCTCCATTGCCAAGCTGAGTATCACACACAAGTAATAGCTTAACATTCCATGTTTGTATTCAGTCTAAATACTATGGAAGGGATTTTTTTTCTATAGTATACATTTCTACTAAATCTTATGACAACAATACAGGTCACCCAGCACTAGAAACATGCTGTGCCTCATTATGCCTTTTAACTCTCTCTTCTTCTTTCCTCTTTTGATGCACAGAGAAAAAAATATCTTGTGTAGGCTTATTCTTATTTAGATGTGCTCTACAAAACTGCAGCATTTTTATAGACCCATGATGCCATAAAATATTTATAAGGACAAACAAAAACCAGAATAACTCTTTGTAAAACCATTTACTACCATCAGCTTTCTCCAACTCCTACAGAAGTTGATTGAACGAATCCCATGAGTTCAATAGGACCGAGACCAAACTAACAAGGCACATGTGCTGAACATGCTCAGATTTGGGTAAGAAGCACAACAACGCAACCTCGTTATACTTTCTTCTCAAATCTTCTTACACTCTAAAAAATATGTCTAAACAGCAGGGGCACAGTGAAGAGGGAACAATATTCCTGTATTCTAGCAAGAGTTTTTCCATAGTATCAGCATTTCCTTTGGTTCAGCTGTTAGTGCCTGAAAACAATAAGGATATAAGTTCTGTAGAGGACATTCAGAAAACTCAGGCTAAGAGAAGTATGTCAGAATTGAGCAATCCTGTGTGGAAGTTGCTAAAAGGTAACAAACACCACTCCTGTTAAAATGGAGGGTGGAAGAGGATCCATCACGGTGACAGCAGGCATTTTTAGACTACAATATTGTCCAGAAACTTCCCACCTATGAAAATTGCTGCATTTCATAGAATTGTAGAATGGTTAGAGTTGGAAGGGACCTTGAAGATCACCTAGTTCCAACCTCCCTGCCATAGGCAAGGGCAGCTCCCACTGGACCAGGTTGCTCAAAGCCCCATCCAGCCTGGCCTTGAACACCTCCAGGGATGGGGCATCCACAACTTCCCTGGGAAACCTGTTCCAGTGCCTCACCACCCTCACAGTAAAGAATTTCCTCCTGATATCTAATCTAAACCTGCCCTCTTTCAGTTTAAAACAATTACTCCTTGTTCTATCACTACACTCCCTGATAAGGAGTCCTTCCTCGTCTTTCCTGTAGGCCCAATTTAGGTACTGGAAGGCTGCTATAAGGTGACCCCAGAGCCTTCTCTTCTCCAGGCTGAACAATCCCAACCCTCTCAGCCTGTCTTCATAGAATAGGTGCTCCAGCCCTCTGATCATCATTGTGGCCCTCCTCTGGACCCGCTCAAACATGTCCATGTCCTTCTGTTGGGGCCCCCGATCTGGATGCAGTACTCCAGGTGGGGTCTCAACAGAGCAGAGGGGCAGAATCACCTCCCTCAACCCGCTGGCCACACTTCTTTTGATGCAGCCCAGGATATGTTGGCTTTCTGGTCTGTGAGCATACATTGCTGACTCATGTTGAGCTTCTCATCATCCAGCACCCCCAAGTCCTTCTCCCCAGGGATGCTCTCAATCCATTCTCTACCCAGCCTGTATTTGTGCTTGGGATTGCCCCAACCCATGTGCAGGACCTTGCATTTGGCCTTGTTGAACTTCATGAGGTTTGCATGGGCCCACCTCTCCAGCCTGTCCAGGTCCCTCTGGATGGCATCCCTTCCCTCCAGCACGTTGATCACTCCACACAGCTTGTTGTCGTTGACAAACCTGCTAAGGGTGCACTCAATCCCACTGTCCATACCACCGGCAAAGATGTTGAACAGTGCTGGTCCCAATACCGACCTTTGAGGAACACCACATGTCACTGGTCTCCTCTTGGACATTAATCCATTGACCACAACACTTTGAGTGTGGCCATCCAGCCAATTCCTTTTCCCCTGAGTGCTCCATCCATCAAATCCACGTCTCTCCAATTTAGAGACAAGGATGTTGTGCAGGACAGTGTCAAATGCTTTACACAAGTCCAGGTAGACGATACCAGTTGCTCTTCCCTTATCCACCAACGCTGTAACCCTGTCGTAGAAGACCACCAGATTTGTCAGACATGATTTGCCTTCAGTGAAGCCATGTTCGCTGTTACCGACACCTTCTTATTTTCCATGTGCCTTAGCAGAGTTTCCAGGAGGATCTGCTCCATGATTTTGCCAGGCACAGCAGTGAGACTGACTGGCCTGTAGTTCCCCAGCTCTTTCTTTTTTCCATTTTTAAAAATGGGGGTTATGTTTCCCTTTTTCCAGTCAGCGGGAACTTCACTGGACAGCTACTTCTCAACTATGACGGATAGTGGATTGACAACTTCATCTGCCAGTTCCCTCAGGTTCCATGGATGCATCTCATCAGGTCCCATGAATTTGTGCAACTTCAGGTTCCTTAGATGGCCTTGAACCTGATCTTCTCCTACAGTGGACGGTTCCTCATTCTCCCAGTCCCTGTCTTTGCCTTCTGAGACTTGGCCGGTGTGGCTAGAGCACTTGCCGGTGAAGACTGAGGCAAAAAAGTCATTGAGTACCTCAGCCTTCTCCATATCCCAGGTAACCAGGTCTCCCATTTCCTTCCAGAGAGGGCCCACATTTTCCCTAGTTTTCCTTTTATCACTGACATACCTGTAGAAGCTTTTCTTGTTGCCCTTGATATCCTTGGCCAGATTTAATTCTATCAGGGCTTTAGCTTTCCTAACCTGATCCCTGGATGTTTGGACAATATTTCTGTATTCCTCCCATGCTAGCTACCTGTCCTTTCTTCCACCCTCTGTAGGCTTCTTTTTTGTGTTTGAATTTGTCCAGGAGCTCCTTGTTCATCTATGCAGGCCTCCTGGTGTTTTTTCCCCATCTTCCTCTTTGTTGTTCACTCCTGAGGTTGGAGAAAGTGATCCTTGAATATTAACCAGCTTTCTTGGGCCCCTCTTCCCTCCAGGACTTTATCCCATGGTACTCTGCTAACCAGATCCCTGAAGAGGCCAAAGTCTGCTCTCCTGAAGTCCAGGGTAGTGAGCTTACTCTGCACCCTTCTCGGTGCTCTAAGGATCTTGAACTCCACCATTTCACGGTCACTGCAGCCAAGGCTGCCCTTGAACTTCACATTCCTCACCAGCCCCTCCTTGTTGGTGAGAACAAGGTACAGCATGGCCCCTCTCCTCATTGGCTCCTCAGTGACTTGGAGAAGGAAGTTATCATCAACACATCCCAGGAACCTCCTGGATTGCTTATGCCGTGCTGCGTTCTCCCTCCAACAGATATCAGGGTGGTTGAAGACCAGGGCCTGTGAACATGAGGCTGTTCCCGTCTATCTATAGAAGGCCTCATCCACTCGGTCCTGTAGCAGACCCCCACTGTAACGTCATCTGTCCCTGCCCTCCCTTTAATCCTGACCCATAAGGTCTCAGTCAGCTCCTCATCCATCCCCAGGCGGAGCTCCGTGCACTCCAGTTGATCACTGACATAGAAGGCGACACCCACTCCTCAACTCCCCTGCCTGTCCTTCCTAAAGAGCTTGTATCCTCCCATTCCAACTCCAGTCATAAAAGCCATCCCACCACATCCCTGTGATGCCAAGAAGAACATAGCCCTGCAGGCGTGCATGTCTCTAACTGCTCATTTATTCCCCATGCTACCTGTGTTTGCATAGAGGCATTTAAGTTGTGCCCCAGATGAAGCTAATTTACTAGCTGGAGTGGCTGGAATTCCTTTGTGCTGCACTCCAAGTGCTCTGCTGCTGACCTGTGATCCTTCTCCAGGCTCTGGGCATCTATTGCTGGCACTGGCATCAAACTGGTAGGAGTGGGATCGATTGAGGTTCCTCTCCCCTGGCAACTTTAGTTTAAAGCCCATGACTGAAGATGCTTTGCCCCTTCTCTGACCAGTGGACCCCATCAGCCCCCAGTAGACCCGATTTCTCAAAGCAAGTCCCATGGTCTAAGTAGCCAAACCCCTGGCTGTGGCACCAGTCCTGCAGCCTTTTATTGACTCAACAGATTTGACTGGCCCTTTCAAACCCTTTCCCTTTGACCAGAAGGACTGATGAAAAAAAACTACCTGTGTTCCAGAGTCTTTTACCATCATTCCCAGGGCTCTGTAATCCTTCTTGATGCTCCTCAGACTGCTCCTGGTGGTATTACCAGTGCCCACATGAAACAGCAGCAGCGGATAATAGTCAGTGGACTGTACGAGGCCTGGTAGTCTCTTGGTGGCATCCCTGATACGAGCCCCCAGTAAGCAGCACACGTCTCTAGAGAGTGCGTCAGGTCAGTAAATGGGTGCTTCCATACCTTTCAGAAGGGAGCCGCCTACTACTATTACCCATTGCCTTTTCTTTTCTTAGTTGCGCTGGTTTGCATTCAGACAGGTTTTGATCCAAGGGTACAGATATGTCAGAAGACCTGGCTACTCATAAAGATCAAGATTAAGTGTCACAGCATTTAAATGTGCTCTTTTGTTATTAGAAGGAGGGGGATGACAACAAAAAACCAGCATCTATATTTCAGAATCAGAAGATGGGAAAAGGAGAAGTAAGGAGAATAAATCTCTTCAGCAGCTCCTACAAGGAAGAGGAAAACATGGACAGCCCAGGTTTCTGTCTTTCCTTAGGTCAAGCTAGTAGCTCTACCTCTCTATCCAGGAACTGAGGGACTGCAAGATTGGGGCAGGAGAACTCATGTCTCCCAAAATTAGGAATAAGGAGCTGAAGCTGTCTGGATTTTGCAGCCATACCATTGGTCTAGCCTTCCCATATAACAGCTCTGTAGTGTTCTCTTCAGCCCAAGTTTCCGTCCTTCACTAACAGAGATCAGTAGCCACAGGAACCCTCTTCTCACCCACAGGAATGCAGGACAAGCTCCCCCGGCGGGGAGGAAAAAATGGTTTCTTTCCTCCTGCTCTTGTGTTTCTGGCCTTCCATAGAAGAGGAAGGTTACCTGGGTACGTCCACCAGGCTAGGCTAAGTCACACCAATCTTATCTAAACTCAGTACACCTCTCCAACTTGATCAGGAGACAGTTCACTACAGAAGTAGTGACAGCCCATCCTAGGATACCTGAGGATTTGGGGAACAACCTGAACTACTAACCACGTCTTCTGGCAGCACACTGGTTTTGAACAGCAAGAAAATGGTGCAGGAGGGACCAGAAGCAACATAACATTTAAAATCTCGTTTCTTATTTTTTTCCCTCCAACTATGAACTTGCTCTCTTTTTGAAGATCTCTCTAAGAAACTGTGGCATAACAACATTGACAGATGGGGAAATGGAGAAGAAGAATGAAGGGGAAGAGCAGTAGAGTTGAACAAAACAAACCAAAACAACCAAACCAAAAAAAAACAAAGCCAGATTTCTACACCCTGCTGCTTAATCCATATTCTCTATTCCTGGGCATGCAGGCGCTCCAATGAGAAGACTGCAGAACAATCAGAAGTTTAAACAAAGATCTTCTGTGAAACTGAGAGCATTTCAACATGAAGGTCAGGACAGAGCAAGTGGTGGTACCCATAGGACATGGTAAGGAACTTCAGTAGGTCAGCCAAGGAGAGATCCTATATGGAGAATGTAGAGAAGCGATATGAATGGAGGCTTCAAAGGCTTGTATTAAGCAAAATAAATGGAGATGGAAAGAAAGCATCATCATTCATGACCCACAGTGAGGTGGAAGTTGCCAAGAGTCATAAGCTGACAGGACAAAGGCTCTTCCAAACATCCTAGGTACAGAATAGAGCCCTTACCGATTGAAAATACACGAGAGTAAAAAAAGGACATGACATCTATAAGCAACTGATAAGAGGATCTGAGAGCTGACTTTTTTGCTAGCCCAGCGTAGGTGAGACCAGGTGCAAACATGTGTGTGTCCTGCTCTTGAGCATGGGCTTCTGCTCACTGCCCTGGCAGTAAAGACCAGGACTGCATGAGCATTTCTTTCTACATTTTTACAAAATGTTACCCAGGCTCCCTGTAAGAAGGCAAACTGTAGGATGTTATGTCTGAATCTACTGCAGAGCAACAACACTAAAACATAACTCCAAATACATTATTACCGTCTTATTAAATGTAGGCAGTATGAAGAGGGGAAGAGGAGACATAGTTATAATTCTGTAACCACAAAGTTGAAAAAAATCCAGGAATAGTGCATGTAGAGAAAAGAACAACCCAAATTCACTTTACTATCTCATGGCAAAACCCTCTCACTGTACCCAGCCGTTTCAGCCTGGAGGTAGGTTTGTGTTCCGAGCTGCAGAACATGAGGCACCACCACCCTGGGCTGAGCTGCAGCCCTTCCTCAGATACGGGCAACTCAGCTCCACAGCTCAAGCTTGGTCAACTGAAGATGATACCATCCTCCCGCTAACGTAATGCATTCCTCAGCAGCTGCCCACATGGCACCAAAGCAGTTTTTAAAACAGCACGTGTATAGGGAGAAGGGAACGGGGGGGGGGGGGGGGTTTCCCCCTTTCAAAAAGCAGGGTGCAACTACCAGCCAAATAAATCTGGTTATATGGGCAGTGGGGGAACACAGATTTGAGACATTCCTGATAAGTGTCTTGGGAAACAAATGCAGTTGCCAATTGCCTGTGGGTCACCAAGCGGTATCATCTTTAGTGTCCACAATGACACTGAAATTTCATTTCCCCAGCCCTCAGATATGAAATATTGTATTCTACTTGCCTTGTGGGGAAGCACAGTAATATTTTTTTCCTTTCTCAAATCCACTGCCTGCTGTGACTTCTTAAATATCTATTCAGCCTTTCTCTCTCTCCCTTAATTTTTACAGGATGCAACCTAGGCAATCTCTATGACTATTTAAAAAATAGGCTTTATTAAAGAAATGAATGCACAGTTCTCCCCTTTGTTTCTCTTCTCCCCATGCAAAACCTAAATATCATGTTGGTTTCAAGGGAAAAGCAAACATTTACTTGGCAGGGAAAGGGAAGAAGAAAAAGCAGTTCTAGCACTGAATCTATTGTATCCCATTAGCTCTTTAATCATTCCCACTACCAATGTATTTTTCAGTAACATGCATATCTGGGTGGGAAAAACAAGGTAAAGAAAGCAAATTCAGAGCATCGGTGGTAGTTTGCAGATGATTTCAGTGGAAGCAGGGTCAAATACTCCCAGCTTTAAGACAGCAACACGCACGTTCTGTCATTCTTAGTTTTTAACACTTGAGTTTGTTATCCAGTTTACCAGGAGGGCACCTTTGAAAAAAAGGTGACTTTCCCTTGATGAGTACCTGGCAGCTAATTATTAGTGTGCTTTCAAGTGCCTTTTTAAGTTTGCTTATCATCTCGTTTCCAAGTAAGGCAGTACTGAAATTCCTTAGAAACAGAATATGACATCATAAGAAGGTTTTGCAGAAGATCTCCCTGTATGTCCATTTATATTAGTCTCATCATCCATAACAAGTGTTTAAAGAGCAGAAAAACAACCATGATGCATAATGCATTGTGTCATGATGCATAATAATTAAAACCCCTCCCCCGGCTCCTGAGGTTTAAAATCTCTCCAAGTAAGCATTTCAGCGTAAAGGCTTTGACAAAAACGCCATTTAGGGACTTTCAAATTTACAGCTATGCAATTTGTCATCATTTATATTAGCAAGAAGGTTTAAAATAAAAACAACAATGAAAGGAAGATAATACAATGCAATTCTGCACTTGGTGAATCTCCTGTTGACTAAAAACCCCTATGCCTGGCAGTCAGAAAAGTTATTAACCTGCCAAATTACAGATGGAATTGGTGTATTTTTCCCCCAGAATTCTTTAACCAGAAGAATATAAAGTATCCCGTGTTCAAGTATTAGCAAAGGTTACTTGCCTTTGGAATATTGATTAGCACAACCCTTGTGGGAATTATTTCACTTTTCCAAAGCAAATTAAAGATCTGAAAAGCAATTCTCAACTTAACTTCAAATGCAGTTATTTAAAAATGGATGATTAACGCAATTACTGCCTGGCGCAGAGAGCACAGCTTTCCAGAGGCAGCCAGCGGAATTCACAGTTAATGCTGAAATCAGATTACCTTGAAAATGCTCCCTTGATCCAGGGAAGAAAAAATAAAATTGATACCTGGGAGCTTATTTCTCACCTGAATAGCACGTTTCCTTCTAAACCATGAACTGTATTGCAGTTACATGTGCACACACTCTAGCTCAGGTTTTCTAGATTTTTCAGACTAAAGCACACAGAAGCAATTTATTTACTTGCAACCCTATGATTTGTTCTTCATTAACCTCCAAGGTTTCCAAAGTGCCTGCCAAATAATTCTAATACTGCCTAAAATAAGCATTTCTGTGAGCTATTTTCTTTAGTAATGATTCATTCAAGAGTAAATTAATTTGGCTTTTCTGTTGGACTTCCATACAGCAACCACTAGCATGGAGTATAGATGTCATGTTCCTGAGCACAGTTATGCTAACATCTTTTGAGGAAGAACACCTTCTATTAACTGGTGAGGAACCAGCACCTCTACAAGCCAAATAAATTTCCCTGACATCACATCTGAAAACAGAGAGTGAAGCAGGGATTTGAGCTTAGGTCTTCTAAGCTCTAATGCCTAGCCACCTAGCGCTGTTCTTCTGCCTACTTACAGAGCCATTAAGATCAAATATAGTTTCAAAATCAATGCAGAAATATTTCCACTGAAACTTTATGTCAACTGCTACTCAGTTTTAAAACACCAATACATACTTTTGCTAAAATAAGGATTTGATAATGCTAGGAATACACATTTCAGAGGTAATTATTTTAGTCACATTTTCCCTATTTTAGGTTCTAAAAATGTACCAGTTTTAAATCTTTACCAGATAGCATGAGTGATAATGAGCCGTAAATCCACAGAATGAAAATGTTGCTGGGAGCACTACTTATGACTTGTCAATCAGTATGTCTAAAAGTATATCAGTAGTCTATAAAGCAGTGCAGTTTTTTTTCCTTCCATCACATAAATTAGACCACAAACTATGAACTCAAAATTGCAAAAGCGTATATGCCTTCTATGAAATGGTCATATAATAACTTTTTTGTTTACTGACCAGTGTGATGACTTTTTTTTTCTTCTCTTAATGAAGAGAAAGGCAGACTAGCAAATGTGAGCCATTATTTAATTATGTGGTGTTTCATATTCCAATCAATTTCTTAATGAATTGGGCAACTGCGTAATGGCAGATGCAATTGTTACCCAGACCCAAAGGCAAGGAGCTACAGCCAAGAAGAAACAATTCCTTGTTACGTGTGCTAGAATATTTAGGACTTTCTTGTAACACAACAGTGCACAAAATCAAGTACTTCTACTAATGTTTATTACTTTGGAAGTCGTCAAGAGGCTAGAATGCTGCCTCAATCTTATTTCCTGGGTTCTAGAGCACCACAGATTTCTACAATGTGGAATAAACCGTGTATTGCACATTCCAGGCAGAAGGAATTTTGGTCTATGACAGGTCAGCAGTGAAAACTCACATACAAAGAAAACTTGAAAAGTATTTCCAGCTGCATTTATTGCTTAGGAAAAATAAAAAAATAAAAATGTATATATAGAGAGGCCTCTTTCCAGAGGCACAAACGGATGTCCTTCGTGTGTTAATATCTGCCATAACACCACCCAGATAGGAGTCTTGATTTTGCCACAGCACTTAGAGTTCATTAATTGTGGTTATAACATTCTTATTGTGAAATAAGATCACTTACACACATAAAGCTTACACTAGATCACCACCAACTGCTGATACTCAATATACACAAAGCAACTGTGTTATGGCTGAACGGCTACGACAGAGGAGGACAGGCCTAACAGATTCTTTTAGGAGCCAATTCTTCATGTGGTCTAGGTCCAATTGTGCAGGGTTTGAGGGCTAATGCAGCCACTTTTAATCAGATATAATAAACTGGCTGGGGTCTCACAAATGAGAGGATTAAAATGGTTTGGATACTCTGACAAGAAAAAAATAACTCAGCTAAGACGTACATTTTCACTATTTTGCCAGTGTTTTGGGGTTGACATGACTTGTCCCTTGAGAACTTCACTTGTGAAAGGACATGTTTTTTCAAACATTCACACATTATGATCATGTACCACAGCACAACTAATTAAACACCACTTTGCTAGGACCTTTACATTTGTTATAGCCTGTCACGATCAAAAGTCATTCATGTTAATGTTTTTATAGAAGTATGTATGTTCACTTTGAAATTGCATGCCAGACTTTTTTTCTTTTTTGAAATTTCACAAAATTATTTTTCTATGGTATTTTCTCGAAGAAGCTTATTTACTAGAGTTGCCAGTAAAACATAACTGGTCCCAGATGTAAGATTTCTGGTTGATCAAATTAAATCACTTCAATTCTCTTTTCTGTGGAAATTTCATTGATCTGATCTGTGATCTCTTTCTTTGCCAGAAAGCATTTTTCTGAATATTCTTTCTAAGCTTTCTCCCACATACACACCCCAAGCTGATGAAAGCACAGGCATAACTTGAAAGAAATATTGACTTTGTAGAAGCACGTTTATTTTCATTAAGTCAGTTTTTCCAAGAGGGAATAAAAGTAAGTCACTCCAGGTGTTTGAATCCAAGCTTCTTTCTGGCAGAGCTAAAGTAAAATTTCTTATTCAATTTCAGTCATCTCTGAGGATGGATCATCCCTGAATATTTACATTTCTAGTGTGACTGGGGAAGGACAGAAAGGGGAACGGTAGGAGAAAAATAAAACAGATAAATTGCTGTCCTAACTTTCAAACCAATTTGTTGGGACTGACAAGTCCTATGAGATAGCACCAGAGGCAGCCCTGCACGGGAGAGGGAGGACAGCAGGAGGAAGTTGACTTTCCTCCCAAGGTGAGAGCTAGTATTGCACTAGCTGTTGTTAATGCAGGAGGAAAAGGCAAAAGACAGGAAAATTTAAATGTCTGCACCCTTCAGACAAGAAAGTCTTCCACACATGGTCCAGAGTTTAAGTACACAGAGTAGCTAAATAGTTCTGATTCATTAATTCCACTTTGAAAATATAGCATATGTGTTATCCAATGTTTTTTGTTGGATTTTTTTTTTTCCCCCCTCTCCCCAGATGATCTTATTTCTGCTCTGTTTAGTTGTTGTTTCTAGGCATTACTAATTGTCATTCATGGAAAATGTAGTCAGCTGCTCGTGGACCAAAATCCAAGAATTAACCTTAGGCTTTTTGTTTGCTTTGTTTTTTTAAAGAAAATATCCAGGTTTGTGCCAGAGGACCATTTTCACATTCTAATACCGCCCTGTCCCTCTCTGTCTCTTCAGATGTACAGAGAATAGTTATTGTAAACAGTACAGGAGGTTTTCAGAGACTAAGACAAGACAGGACTCGAACTGCATGTACTTCTTCCAGACTACGCATTCACGGGAGTCAGGGGCAGTCTGAAGCTGCACCTGATACACGCCATCCTTGCAAGCAAAAACAAGACAGGGAGGGGGTTGATAATATTTTCCTACGCATGCCACATACCTCGTTGTCCAACACATGAGCGGCAATTTTGGGGGCAGGGTTTAGCAGTCAATGACACAAACTAGATACACAGGCAGGCTGGTGAGTAGGATAAGGGTACCAAAAAGAAATGTTGGTGTGATGGTCTCCCCGGCATTGTCTCATGAGAGGAAAGGGGCTGCCCCACCTTGCAGACCTGTTCTTTCTCTTCTCCCCCTATCAGGTGCAACCACGTGCAGCCCTGACCACCCCACCACAACTGCAGCAGCTATGAAGAAGAACCTGATCTGAAGCAACTGAGCTGATACTAACTTTAAATCAGCACACTCAACTGTAATCAAACAAACCAGCCAACCCCAAATACATTGAGAAAGTGTGGAGGTCAGGGAGAGAAGCAGAGAGAGTGAGAGAGAAAGGTTTAAATCCATTAAAACCAGTCAAGAAAGTGTGACTGGTTTCCCAGAATGGACAATACATGTGTCAGGCAGAACACTGGAGGTCTAACAGATTTGCTGGTATTAAGGGTTGTTTCAGCATATGCCTGCAAAAAAGAATATGGAAACCTTCAATGCCAAGTTTAAAATGGAAGAGAAAGTTCATCAAGTTTCTGTGCAAGACTTAGGAGACTTTAGCTGAGGTCAGCACCACATATCATCATGTGTCTCCACCCCCACCCGAAGATGGACTTTCTTCAGAATCCCCCTTTATATCCTTTATATGTTTGTAGCTACATGAAAGTGAGAAGTCTGACTAACTACAGTCCAGATACATTTGAAGCAGAGCTACATATATATAGGAAGAGGTTACATGCCTAAAATAGCAACAGCTCGTCTTGCGGACCTGGAAGGTGTCATCATATCCACTGTTACCAGTTTTTATATAAAGACATCACAGGACAACATGACTTGGGCAGGTGATGCCAGTAGCAGGGAAGGGTGTTGTATTTTTTGTATACAGCAGGTTTGGAGAGGTTGCCCATTCTTTTTTAGCTTAGGTCTGCTTCTCCAATGCAAATCAGTACTGACCTCTGCTGCTAGATTATCAGCATGTGTACTTACCAGGGAAAGAGCAAGGACTACGCAATAACACAGAGATGGCATTTTCAAAAGGGTATTCATGCTGCAGAATATGAATTCCTCTACATCTAGAAGTTCGAAGCTCTAAGGATATTTATATTCATCCAAAAGACTGCTTGCCAGGCAGGCATAGAAAGTGTCCCCATTACACAGACAGGGAAGTGAGTTAAAGACTTAAAAGGGAATAGTTCGGAGTACCTCATCCTGCACAGCCATTTTGCTAGTTTCCTACCTGGATATCCTTCCCCTACTCCAAGATCACCTTTACAAAGCTGACCTCTGTCTGCTGTGGAAGACCCCACAGAGGACATTTGCCACAAAGAAAAAGAGCAGGCATACAATTAGTTCACGTGGAATATCTAATGCACTTCCCACACACATTTTAGCTTATTTTGCAGTAACATTCTCAGGCCACAAGCTTAAGTAGCTTACCCAAGGCTAGGCAGAGTCTGAGGACCTGTCCACATGGGGATACTCAGGAAATGAATCTGAAATTAAACTTTAAAAAAGACTGAGCTAAGCAGCATCCTAAGATAGCACTTTCATTTAGAATTAGAGCCTTAATTCAGCTTAGCCTAATTCTTTCAGTTCTAAAATGGG
Source organism: Pluvialis apricaria (assembly GCA_017639485.1). Taxonomy (NCBI): domain Eukaryota; kingdom Metazoa; phylum Chordata; class Aves; order Charadriiformes; family Charadriidae; genus Pluvialis; species Pluvialis apricaria. The sequence continues at coordinate 101,047,802 of CM030007.1, read as the reverse complement.
GATGTTGACACAAGCCTACTTCCGGATCTATTTATCGGAATTGCTTGAAGGCATTACTGCCTCCAGCTAGCCATCACCGCTTTCCAGACGGAGGTTTCCACCCCACACAACTATGACAGAGTCATTAATTTGAGCAGTCCTGCTTACGAACAACTATATGGGTTGCAATTTAAAACAGGAGGCTTGCATTCATCTGGCCTCTTGCTGAAAGGGATCAGGGATCACTCACACAAACCACTACTCTTGGGGTAACCTGCAGGGGCAATAACCCCTGCCAGACATGTAGCAGCAGACAGCTGTAGGTTGTAGCTTCTTAAATCTGCACAGATGTTTACAAAACAAACATCTGCCCGCAATCTAGTTGAAGGGAGTAAACAAGTGGGACAACTGCTTCGGATACTCACTTGACTGACCAAAGCAAAAGTGTAAATTGGTGAGCCAAGGGTGAGAGTGAGACTCACAGGGTAGAGTCCCTTGCAAAGAATTAATTCATTGACAAGGCATAGATTGTCTTAAATTATCAGCTTGACAAGATCTCAATATTCAATCACTGCTACACAACTGCACTTTAAAGACCAACAGTATGAAGGTGCTTTTGGCCTCTACGACCTTAATTATGGAGACTCATTTACCCCATGTCGTTTTATAGCTGGTAGTAGATTGTAGTATGCTGGTCACCTCACAGGTAAAATTGTTTCCCAGACAGTCTGAAAGGAGTGAAATAAGATGTTATAGGAGCTCTATGAATCTCTGACAGCTTTTAAGGTAAACAAAATGAGGGAGAGGCAAGAGAAAACATTCTTTACATCCCTATTCCCTTGCTCTACCTTCCCACACCTGGGCTACAGAAAAGCAAAATCCCCCTAGACAGGTCTTGGCAACCCAATGTTCAATCTGTCTCACACTTCCCCTGAGATAAATTCAGGAGAGGAAGAGAGGGGGAGAGGGAGGGATGTTACTCCATGATGGGGGTTTTTTGCACTGTAGAATGGAAGCAAACAAAAGGATTTAAATTTAGCATTCTCTCTCTGAACTCAGGCCACTCATTACTATGAAATACTCTCTGACAGAGGAGGATATTGATGCCTACCTTCACAAAAATGGAGGTCAGTTAACACATCTAGCTGTGTAACACCTCTTTATATTTAATATTCAAAGCCAAAGTACCTCCTCTTTAAAAGTGGGGGTTTTCTATGGTTGTTTTTCTTTTTCTCCAATATGTAGAGCCTAGTCACGTGGAATTAGACAGCCTAAAAATGCAGGATGCCAAAGACAAAGCAAGTAATGCTGCAGCTAAACATTAATCTCTTAGTGGCACAAAGGTTATAAATTCAGTGTGTTCTCCCTTCTGCACCCTTGATGGAGATTATCTCCTACAGATGACACGCAAAAATAAACTTGGACAAAAAGGGAGGGGAGAGCAGGTAGCAGGAGGAAAAACAACCTTCTGTCTCTCTCCCTCTCACACATACACAGACAAAACAATTTGTTCTGGGGGAAAAAAAAAAAAAAGAGAAAAAAAAAAAAGAGTCTTCTGGACCAAAAGGGAGAATTATTTGGCGAAAATACCACTCAGAACAGAAACAGATAGATTTAGCTGTACCACAGTTCTTTGCCTTTGTAAGTTGTGAATGGGACATGAGGTATGTGTATACTAGCAGGAGAAAAGCTTGCACCATTTTCCCCCCTCTTTTTTAATCCCTACGAACATTCAGATCACCTAGGGGGAATGTACATATTTCTGGTTCTGTTCAGTACAGTAGGAAAACAAAAAGCCCTTTCCTCTGCTTCCCAACGTCAAAAGGAACCGTAGTGTTTTTAATATAGGAAATCCATTAGGTACGGGAAAAGGCGAGAGCTTCATATCAAACTGCAAACAGGAACACTTAAGCACAAGGCATTCAGGCGATGGAAATGCATTCAGAGCGTTTAGCACATAGGATTAATCAAATTATAATTTAATCATCTGATCAAACACTAATTAGCATAATCACTTGAGGGGAAAAGCTGCTAGAGGAACAGACGAAGAAACACCTTGGGCATCCAGCACATTTTAATGACGCAAGATCGTGCACAGATCTTTATTTTTTTTTTCCTTAATAAAACACAACACAGATTGAGGATCGTCGTGCTGAAGAAGCATTTTAAGTATTCCGTCCTAGACCACATATAGCTCTCCAGCATGGAAGATGTTGAAGATGGGTCTGCAAATTATTCTTTATTCAGATTTAAGGAAGACCTGTAAAAGCACAGGACCACTACGCTACGCTGGTTTGCCATATGAAGACTTGAGAACGAGCAAACATTTTAGCCCACAGTGTTTCCATTATAATCATCCCTTACTGTTTCCCCCCGGAGTCTCCCACATGAATGTTTAACTATAGATTGCTTAGATGACCTTCAGGGATACAGCAAAGTATTAGCATCCTTTTACAAACTGCATTTGAAGTAATTAGTCTAAATCAGCTGGGTTTTTTGGCTCGGGGCAGGGGAGAATGGGAAAGCAAGAGATATTAAGGGAGCTTTTTTGTGTAATATTGTCTAGCTTTCCTGGTAAAATCATGCCACTTTTCAAAAGCAGAAATCTGGAGAGACCAGAAAATCACCCCTGATTTTTACCCATACAATAAAATTATACTTGTGTCTGGAGAGTGGGCAGGAAGAGATGTATGGACAGAAGGAATCCTGGAAGACTGTATGGGAAGGAGGAAGGGGAGAAGCAGGGTGTTGGGGGTGGGAGGAGGATCTTAAGATGCGTCTTTTGTTTGAATTTTTACCCAAAATAATGTAATTGAATTATTCTTAGTAAGTGTTTAGCTTTTCAAATGGATAATTCTTCAGGACACAAAAAACATTTAAGTAATGAACTCCAACATTTATAGATAATATTGGACTTGGAAAAAAAATCCTACAATATTATGTAAGGAAGCAAAATGATGAGCTGCTTACCTACATTTTAAAGACACCAGATCATACAGGCTCAGCTGTGAGATAATTTAAATTGATTATATCCCTCTTACAGAGCTATTACTAATAATACTTTCAGCTTCTCAGAATGACTGTACGTTAATATAATAAGGCAACCAGTTATAGCATAGGGCCAGTTTACCCCAGGATTTTTTCATACTGGACACCCTGCTATGTGCAATCAGTATGCGCAGTCTGGAAACTCTCATGAGCGTAGCATGCAACTCTCCACTGTGGCGATCCCAGAAAACACCCCAGCAACAAAAAGCTGTATATCACTTTAAAGCATTGTCACGCTTTTAATAAGTGACTGATAGATGAACTAATAAAAGGCAAAAAATTAGTTTATCAATGGCATAAAGATTAACCACCATACTGCATTCATTCCTGGTTCAAAGAGAGAGATCATATACAAGCATACATGGAGTCCGCTTAATTAAAAAGTAAAAATAATTTAATTAAAAAGTTAAAAAACTATGGTTTTTAAACTATCTTCCTTCTTTAAAATATATTATCTTTAAGTTCTTGCTTGTTTCTTTCCAAGCAAAAACTTAAAAGCAAAGCTGGGAGAATTTTGCACTGCCTCAAAAAAAACTGCAATATGGCGAAGTGAGAGGGGAGAGACATAGAGCTGGTAACACTACTTGAGACTGCACCATGGTCAGAGATACGCTGGAACACAAGACAACCACCACCACCTCCCCAAACCCATTGCTAGGTCTCTCTTCTCTGAGAGGGCAGCAGTCCTGAGCCAAATGGCAGCATGTCCTGCTGGTATCAGAAGTGCAGCTCCCCGTATCTTCCACTTTCTAACCTTATAAGAGTACCAGCACTGTGTCATGTCATAATGCCTTCGTTTTCCACTTGCTAGCTATTTAATACATGCTCCTTATTTTAAATAAAATTCTCTGAGCAGGAGGTGAAATGCACATGCCTTAGGAAATGCCAAAGCTAGGGTGCTCAACCAACCTTAATCTCCTACTCCAATTATTCCAATGTGTGTCCACACCAGGGACTGACAGTAGCAGAGATAATGCGTGGAAGGAGAGTAACTGCATTACATAGTGGGCAAAGAAGGCTGCTATCTTTGAACATGGCTGAGACAGAAACACAACGTACTGATCCAAAAAAGTTCTCAAAACTTCTTGAAATTAAGTAGCAGTTGGACTACCATTATTTAGCTGTGGAAAATGTTTTAAAAAATTCATTAGCTCCTTTTGTAATTATTAAAAATCAGCATTCTTCTCTTCTGTAGAAATGCATTTTGAGATGTGGTAGAAATACTGTAATTGCTTTTATCCACCAGGGACTAACTTTTGAACGTAATAAATATGCACTAAACTGCTATAGCTACAGTGCCTTCAGACAGGCATTTATTTTCCTCTGCATTGCCTTCACCTGGTGCCACCGGTTAAGACATTCAAAAAGGCCTTTAGCTCTGTCACTAGTGAAACAAACACAGCTTGAGTGCATGTAGCACTTCAACAGGACAGTCACATCTCTCTGAAGTTGCACTGCTCCTTCTCAAGCATGAACGTGCTAGCTAAAGGCAAAAAACAGTGAAGAAAGGAAGGAGTTTGGAGACGTTTTTTATTCTAGACCAGGACAGAAGAGCTAAAACCTAAACCTTCCTTCCCCAGTGAAAAAAAAAAAATAAATCTCCCTCTCTCTCTTTCTCCACATTCCCTACTCTAGCCTGTGTTCCCACCATATCTGTACAGTCTTCCTCAGGACTTGCTTAGCAAGCAGCTCTCCAATTTGTTGTAGAGACAAAGAGCTGCTCTCTGGTGGGGCAGCAACCTGGTGCATTGGAAACCTCCTCCTCCACCCAGCAGCGCTCTCAGGAGACCTCCTCCAGAGAGAGCCCCAAGAGCAAGGCTGGGTGTCCAGGTGCCTGCGCTGAGCAGACCCCATTGCACCAAACCTGCCAGTTCCCGCTCCCAACAACTGAACAGCAAATCATGACTGCCAGTGCTTCCCTGAAAGCCTGACAGCGCAGCCTCTTTTTCTGAGGATTAATTATCTCCCTTCTGCCCAGTAAAGGAGCTCAGCTTCTTCCTTCTTCACTCAAACAAGGGACTCGCACATCTTACCCTACAGCTGCACTGACATTCATAGGATTGCTTTCCGTCCTCGATCCTCCTCACTCCCCCAAATTTGTTGCCACATTTGTTCGCCTGTTGCCTCGGGGGAAAAGCTTTTAGGAACAGGAGAAATACTTTTGCTACCAAAATAAATATAAATAACTGTAAGAATAAGGTGGAGAGAGGAGGGGTTGTAGGCCTTAAATTAAGTCTATATCACAGATGAGCAGACACAAATGAAAGAGAAATCTGAATACAGGCAAGTGAAGGACAAGGGCAGTTGGGAGTTTGAGCTCCCCTTCACAAGGCACAGCAGGATCCATGCAAATCATCAGCTTCCTCCCCGGCAAAGACCAGCAGCCAAGACGGAGTCACGAGGACCAGCACTGGAGAGTCCCAAAGCCACATGCTGGTTTGTTCCTCCACCCACAGTTCGTGCTCACAAGGGAACAGCCTCAGCCTCACCTTCCCCACTGCGAACTGAAGCTAAGACTTGAGAGCCTCCCACCATAAGCTGTCCACCTCATACACGGCCTTCAGAGACTGCCCTCCTGCTTTCCCACAGGGCTTCATGCTCTTCATTCCTCTTCTTATATCTTGCAATGCTGTCTAGTTACTGATATAGTTCCAAGTTCACTCTTTTCCATCCCTTACCCTCCCCACTAAAAATCCTGTTAATACCCCCTTCCCTCCCTCTCCCCTAAGCATCCATCGTATATTTTTTAAAATATATATTTACAAAACACTGAGAACAAAAAGCTCCAGCCACTGTTGACACGACAAAACATGGCAAGCATCGCCCATCACTCAAGTCCCATAGGACGATGAACCTTACTCTCTGTGCTTCTCCTCTTTTCCCTTGCAATGATAAAAATCTGGTTTCTAGAATGCCTACACAACAGGGCTGTGGAAAACGTTGTCATGGTGGAAGATAAACCTTCAGGTCACACAACAAAACTAGGAAGACAGGTACAAAGGAATGCTTCCTAAATATATACAGCTGAAACCATGAACTAGGGTCAACTTGTCTATAAATAATGTGTGAACTGGCTTTTAAGTTGCCCCAACAGAAAAGCCACCTAATAGGAGGAAAAGATTCACCTGAACAATGTGCAGTGCGTGCAGGACCTTCTGGATGGTGAACCACAGGGGGCCTTTTCTGTTTAAACTGAGGTCACCTACGCCCTGATTTGTCTGGATGACATATTTTCCACCAAGACACCATTCCAGGGACTTCAGGATCTACTTTGCATAACAAAAACGACTTTGTCAAGGACTTCCTCTTTCCTTAGCTCAAGCCAGAAGTGATCTAACAGTATGTCACGTGTTCCCCACTTAGTTTTCAAGAGACTGACCTTATGTATTCACATTATTTTCGCGAGTCAGGGCCAAAATTCCAAATAACAACATTCCCACAGAAAACCCCCAAAGACTTCAGAAGGTAATACTATTAAACAAAACCAAAAACAAACAACAACAAAAAAACCCCAACACACAATTATTTTTGATAGAAAAAAGAATCATGCAAGAGAATTTAGCAAAAGCCAGAGCTTACATTTTATGCTTCACCTTTCCGTGGTCTGGAAAAAAGCGACCCACTAGCATTTGGGTGCACCCAAATCTTACCACGTGATTTGTGCAGTCCAGTACACACTGTGACAACAATGTATGGGTTCCTCCAAGTCTGCACATTTCAGTATCCGAGCTAGCCTCTGTCAGCTTAAACAAGAACCACGTCAAGGACTTTTGATATTTGAAATTCGTACTAACTACTAAACCTCTAGGAAACTCTACTGAACAACCACATGTTATCATGGAGATGTTTCTAAAGAACAGAACTGAAAACAAACACTTCCATCGAGTCCCTTAATTTGGTGGCACCTGTAAACTGGGGCCATGGAGGGCTGCCACTCTAAAATGCTGAGACAAACACCCTTAGCATAAGCCACTCATTTGCAAAACCACATGGGAGGATTTCATGCCAACAGGTATTTATATAGCCAGAGTAACCCTACAGTCTTATCTATAGAATCACTGTGAGTAGATTATGCAGATAGGCGACTATTCACGGCTACAGTGCAACGTAATTATACTCTAGTTGTATTGAAAGATCCCTGCTCCTTTAAAGAATCATGTTTCTGATATTCTTAAAACATTGGAAGGCTCCCCAAAATTTACTCAAAAATTACCTTAGATGACAAAAAGTTATGAGAATAATTTCTAGCCTAGTGCAAATTTAAATCTTAAGCCATAAGTCTTCTGCATGGGATTACCGTGTAATTAATTGGAAGAAAATAGCATCAGTATACTTGGACAGCAAGGCAAGTGCTAGATTTTCCATACACAGTAGCTTTTAAGCAATTACAAGCTATATAGATTTACATATATATGCATATGTGTATAAACGTATGCATTTAAAAATCTCAGAAGGAACTGTTATCCCCGACATATTAGGTTAAGAGCCACACGAGCAGGATGGTTGGTCTTCAGCTCACACAGTAGCATGCATGTAGAGGCTCTGAACGCTAACCAAGCAAAAAAATTTGCAGGTGGTCTTTTTATGTGCCTTTGTATCTGCCACATTGATATGTACCAGGGTGCTATTTTCAGATGTGCTCTCGGGCTACCCCGTGGCCCGTGCTGCTGCGCTCATGCAGGGTTTGTCCTTCTGGAAGCTTCAGCAGAGGCACATCAGTGATTCAGCTCGGGTCGCCGGGCTGCTCTCTCCCTCAATTACGAGGAAGCTCCAGGGAGGCTGGTGTTTAGTATGGAGGTGACTCTCTTTCTCAAAGCCTTTGCATTTAAAAATGGCTTTCTATAAATAGGATTGCTGGCTCACTCTTAAATCTTACTCCCTGCCTTCTAAGTAAAAATAGCTTAAATAGGGATGCTGGGAAGACTTGTTAATCTCTGTCATCCTGTCTGTCCATCCATTTGCCTGCCTTTCTTTCTTTCCTCAGTATGTATCGTAACATTTGTTGCCCACTCCACTATGAAAGGTATATATTGATATATCCTACTTTCTCTTTTTCTGGTGAGTAATCCAATGCCCTAATGTGGAAAAGAAAATACTTATGAGGTAATAAGAATTTTTTAGTGAATGACAGTATAAAAAGGAAAGCACTGGCAAGAAAAGCCCACAGTGCTAACAAGTACCTGAGGAATCTGTGGCTTGTTCTTAAAGAGGTTCTCTTCAGTGCTCTAAAATATTGTGCTGTGAAAGGCTCTTATGAAATACCTCTCATTCATTTTATTTTTGAAAATACCATTTGTTTGATTAAATGCTTTTAAGAGATGGGGAGGTGAAGACTGAGAAAATAGGGTTTCTTTTGAAGAATAACATAATTTGAAATTTTAATTTCATTGATTTCATAACAGGTTAAAGGAAAAGGAAGTGCTGATCAAGAAGGATTGTGAAATATCTCAAACTATATTGTGAAACAAGTTATTTTAACTGCATACACCTACACATTCACCTTGAAATAATTAAGCATTCTGATCTACAGACCTGTATTGCTTAAATGGATTTTTTTAGTACTTTTAGAGTTTCAATATCTCAAAATAAATAACTTTTAAAAAATCAAATAATTGTACCTTAGAATAATTAAGTTGAATATAATGTTTTTTCTGCCTTCTCCAGCTTTTAAAGTGAAAGCTGGAATTAGTGTCTTTCCCACTGGAAATCTGAAAGAGCTCTAGACTGGGAGATTGATAATTGGCATGCTCCAATTAAAATCAAAGGCTAAATGAGTGGTATGTTCAAATAGGCCTTGATCCTACACGCATCTTTACAAGTTAACTAAAGTAAACTTTAAGGGAAAGGAAAGAGTTCTGTCTATTTTGCTCCTCAACCCACTACCCCCCCCCCCCCCCCCAAGATGCTTAGTTTCAATACTTTTTGCCTTTTTTGGTCAGTTTAATGGTTTTTAAATTGGTGAAGGAGATTATTTCCCCACCCCAAACAAGCCCTGCATCTGAGAGAGCAGCATATTTGTTTAGACACTCATCCAGGCAAAGACAGAAAGAGCTGAGGTCCAACCTGAGCCCAGCTGCTCCTGTAACAGAGCCTTGCACAGCTCATGAGCTGGAGGAACTTTCTGGATGAGCTACTCAAAGCCCACAAGATTTTCCCAAATAATTAAATTTATCAGTTTATTACATGACAAGAGTTTACTCAAAGGCAAACAAAATTAAAACCAACTTCTAAACTTTTCTGGATGCAACAGCACCAGTGAAGAGGCGACACTGAAATCACAATGCAGAGCTGTAAACTATTTAACAAGGTTTATGGGTTTGTTTTTACCGTTTGTGGAAATCAGCTTCACTTTAAACCACTACCAAAAATACCTTCATTATCATACACATCTGCTATTCAGTGTTACGGAAAGAAGGCACAGCGCCCGCCAGTTAAAAAGTTTAGTGACCATTGACAGAAAAATGGAGACAAAATGCCTCCTTCGGGCACCGTCTGCTCCCACGGCTTTTCAGAAACGTTGCCAGACTCGTGTGGTTTGCTGCCCACTAGTGTCGTGTGGCACTGGCTCTCCACCGCCGCGCTGGCAGCGGCGCAGCACGCTGCCCACTCCTGAGTGACAAAAACCCCAGCCGGCGAGCCCCAAAGCCTGGGGATCGGCACAGCCTGAGCTGAGGAGAAACGCTGCTTTTGAAATGGAAATAGATATTTCCAATGTACTCCGGCTGCCTCGCTAAGACGGGGGTTTTTTTCCCCTCTATTTGGCATTTGGTGATTAATTGATAGCTATTCATAGCTTGAGTAACACCAGATTAAAAACACCATCAGCTGCACTGTGCCATCCACAAACATATACCAAGCTAAATGCTTTCTGCACACGCATTAAACTTTCTAAGGCAAGAATTTGATTACACAATTCCAGATCAACTATGCACATATTACACTATGTTCCCACAAAGAGAGCCGTTTGCTCTTTTCCTTAAATGTTTCATCCCCAACACCGAGAGTCACCATTTTCTTTGGAGAGTGTCATTATTACGGCCATCGCTGTCACTACTCGTGCTCCAGCCTAACCCCTGCTCTCACTTCAGTATGCTCCTTTCTCAGTCCTCTAATATGCTGCTAAAACCCATATCGGCAGATATAGGGCAGGGAAAGGATTCAAACAGGAAACAATTTTAATGGAAATTTATTTTTAGTGTCACCTGTACTGTACTGGGTACCTCCTGATGCTCCATTGATTTCGGCAGAACATCTGTGGACAGCAGGCATATAAGAAATGCAGCCAGAGAGAAGCCTGCAAATGGGTTCAGCATGCCTCTGCCAGGGATTAAACGATACCGAAAGGTACTCATTGCTGAAAACAGCATCCTAATTCTGAAATAACTTTATCACAGCAATTGCAATAAAGAGTCAGGATTTTGAAGGAGGCCATTCTCCCCTCACAGCCTACCCTACCCTTCTCCCTCCTCCTCTCTCCGTAATTAGTGAAATGCCCCCTTTACTAATCACAGCCAGGCTACAGAAGACATTCGCTGTCCAATTTACACGCTTGCTTCTGGAATACTCAGGTATAGTAACATGGAAGGTAGTGCAGATATAGTAACCCTGAAGGTAACTCAAAATATTGCTCAGGATTGTAACTGCATGACTCAGGCTTTCAAAGCGGCGAATTTAACTGCATAGCTCTCGCTGATGTCTATATCGTCCCACACACTTACTAAGGCTGCAATGCATTTATGGTTAATAGTTACCCGTTCTTTTAAGAAACTCACAGCAATAAGAGTTTAAAGCCTTTACAAAACCTGAAAACTTCAACCAGGTATTCAGGAAGGTTTTGTTTCAGGCTTCAGAAATACTAATTGGATGTAACAACATGTCAGTATTTTATTGTCCCCAGAAGGAAGCTATTTCACAAACATAAAGCCTACCCAGTGACACTGCTCATATCTAATTTGACAAAATGTATTTGTGCTGAGTGACTGTGGAGAAATATTGGGGCCAACCTTGCTATTGTTATTCAGATGGTTTCCATTATCTTCAACAGAAATTTAGCCCAAGATGACAACTACAGGGTTTAACCCATAATGTGTTGTTTTATTTTGTAAGCTATTTCTCCCCTCAAAAAGGAAAAAAAAAAAAACCAACCCCCCCAAAACAACAACAACAGGAACATAAACATGAAGAGTCTTACACATTTTAAAGTTAAAATTAGAACGAGACATCATACTTAATTGAAAACCACTTACACATGTGCTTGTGCATTAAGTATATATAGTATGGTTCCATAAGGGGTTCAGAAAAGGCAATGGCAGAAGCCAAGCAACCTTCAATAGCCTCCCCCCCCCCCAGTACAGTCATAAAAGAATACTACCTCTAACACACTGGAGTTCAGATAGAGTTATAGATAGAATAATGAAAATAAATGTGTACGTGACATCTATTTATATATGCAGTCATCTCCTTCAACGAGACACACATTTGACACGACACTGCATTAAAATCTGAAGTCCTTTAAAAATATTATTCTCTGACTCTTGACTCTGCTGTGATGGTCCAAATAAGTGTTGCTAATAAACCAAGCCAAGTTGTTCAGTCTTAAGGTGAAGGTAGGTGCAGTTTTCAAAAATTTCCTTTAAAAAGATCCTAAATGCATATGCATTTTGACATCAAGTATCATGTCAAAACCAAAACCACTTCTTAAGTTGCAAAGAATCATTGAACCATCCATTACCTATTTCTACAATGCCTTCATCTTAAAATATTATCACACAAAAGCATTTTATTTTAGTAATTTAGATTCAAAAATGTTGCTGTGCGGCAGTACAGAATCTATGCAGATGCGTCTGTCATTTCTGTGTTATACTACCAAAACTAGAAAAATCTTTGGGATACAAATTCATGTGTGTGATCCAAAAACACATGGATACTGAAAGTGAAATTGCTACTGACTTCATAGATCAAGGAATAAATGCAAGCGATTTTCATAGTATTTCAACCTCATAAAGCAAAAATTACTCGTCTTCAAAAACCCCTGGAAGGGGGACTAACTAGCTTAGAACATAAAATTTATAGCGTCGGTACAGTAGACCAAAATATATGCTGCTACTTTATTTAAGAGATACAAGATTTCTGGACGGAAACAGAGTTCTTTCCTATGCAAATCCAGTTTTAAATGAATAGCACTAGTAAGAGCATATACTTTTCAGGCTGATTCTGTCTCTCTTATTAACAGCAAATCTCTCCCTCCAAGGTACCTGGCTGAAGCGGATAGCAGGAAAGGCACAGCACTGCCTGTCATAAGTAAATAAATAAATAAATAATCTCTTAATATTAGAACTTGTTGCAGTTGTATTACTGCTAGAAGAAATGCAAAATTTTGAAGTTTTTGGTTTGGGGTTTTTCAATAAGCTTCCATTCTCTGGCAGTCAGAAGGTGAAAATACTTTAAGATAGCCCTAAATACACACTTAAGATTCACCTCCTAATTTATGATCTATCCGGCTATTCGCACTGGACTGGCCATGCCTGTCAATGTATTTTCTCATCCAGCGTATACTTAAGTAGATGTGAAAGCACCCTCATCCAGCATTCATTCCTCACCCTCTGCTAGAGGTTCAATTATTCGTATCTTCCAGGAAAATCTTACACTTTGCCCTGTGCTTCTCTCACATTCATTCAATACAAGTAACGTTGTCCTATTATATCTGTTTTGCCTGTTTTGAGAATTGTGCGGTTAATCTTTCTGATTTAACTGTCCGGATGTAACACATTACAAGCAATGCCACATTCTCAAATCTGAGAAGAAGGAGGCAACGTAATAGAATAGCTATAATCACAGACTACAGCATAATTTGCATTCTGCCCTTAAAACTGCAACGCTAATCTGCATTTTCATAAAAGTTATGCAGTTCAAACATATTTTCACATATGACATGGTTTTCAACCACATAGATCTAAATGTTCCAAAATACCCACAATAACTATTTTTAAAAATCCAGAAACTACAATAAATGTTTGTCAATCAAAGAGTTTGCAAAATGAAGAGGAGGAAAAAAAAAGAGAGAGAGAGAACAGGTTTACCCTTATTCTATCTCCACTCTAATTTCCCCTTCCTAACTTTATAATTGACTGAAAGAGTCTTCAATATTTTCAGATGATGTAATGCTTATCCGTGCATATTTTTACATAAATGAGTGAGGGGGGAAAAAAAAAACAGAGCAGGTACCTTTACAGTGAAATGATGAAAGGGAAATAAATTTAAAATATTACTTCTTAAACATATATATACAAGCATTGTTAGGTGAAAGCACAGGGCGATTTAAAATAAATAAATAAATAAATAAAATAAAACAACATCCAAATGTAAAAAGAAGGAATCTCTCACTGCAAACGCTTAGGATGAAAGCCCTTCAAATTATCCCCGTGTGCTCAGGCGGATTTATACGGCACTTCGCAAAATTCTGTACTTTTGCAGCTGAGACAGCCAGAAAGAGCACCTCTATCCCTGCCTCTCCGAGCACCGTCTTATTCCGAGCCAGGCAGACACGCAGCGGCGTGGCTCGGTTACGGGCTGTCACTTTGCTAGGTAAGCTAGTTTAAATGATTACAGAGCAATTTCGCCCTTCTCCTCACGGCTGCCGGCAGCCAGCGCCGCGCTTTAAACACAAAAGGCACAACCGCGACCCGCTCGCCCCTTCCCGGCCGGCGGGGAGAAGGGAAGGAAGGGAAGAAGAAGGGGAGAAGGGGCGAAGGGAAGGGAAGGAGGGAAGGGATGGAGCCCCGAGGTGGGGGCCGGCAGCGCTCACCATGCGAGATGCTGTGGAGCAAGGCGACGGCCAACATCCACATGCCCCCGCCGCTCCCCCGCTCCCCCGCTCCGGGCTCGCCCTCGCCCGCCGCGCCCACGGCCGGGCCGGAGCTGCCAGGCAGCGCGCAGCGGGTCCGGCCGCCGCCTCCCTCGGCCGCCGGTGGTGGCCGCTCGGTGGGAGCCTGCGGGGCCGCTCGTCCGCCCAGCGAGCGCTCAGCCCCGCCTGCAGCCCCGCGGCTCCGCCGACACTCGCCGCCCGGCTCTCGGGCGGGGGGAAGAGGCAGCCGGCGGCGGGGGCGGGAGGCGGGTGCGCGGCGCCCAGGTGCGTCCTGGGCTCGGGGAGGCGCCCGCAGGTCGGCGCAGGCAGGGACGCAGGTGACAAGCTCCGCCGGCGCGGGCGCAGGAGCATCCCCGAGCGGCGGCCAGCCCCGAGCCCAGCCGCGGCCAGCCGGCTCCTCACACACCTCCCTTCGGCCCGGCGGCGGGCGGGCGGGCGGGCGGGCACATCTCCCCGCTCCCGCGGCTCGAATCACGTCGGTGCCGCCGCTACACCTCCCCTGCCTGCCGGCGCGGCGGAGGGGAGCGGGAACCCCGGCCCTCTGCAGTCTAAAAGCACCACCGAGTCTCCACGGTGGAAAAAACCCAAGACCAATAGAAGAAGGCAGCGGAATATCCTGCCTCTCAATAGTTGGCTGAACTGCGCCCGTTTGGCATCAGCTGAGTTGTATATGACTAATGTGTTGACAAGTCGCTGGGGGGGGGGACGACGACGGACGACCGGAGGAGGGGGCCCTTCTGGAAGGTCACAGACCAGACAGGCGAGCGCATCAAATAATCGACTAGGATTTTGTGCGAAAGTGAAAGGAAAAAATATGTATATCTACATTTCCCAGTGCTTACGCAGCTCCAGATACTATTTGGCCTTTCATGTGTTTCTCTTTCTGCGGTAACAAATTTCTTCCCCTGTAGCGAAAGAGTAAATTACAGTCTCTCTAACTAAAAGCAATTTCTGCATCTATTCTTTCTTCACATCTATGATGTGAAGGTTAGTCTAAAAAGGAAAAGGAAAAAAAAAAAAAGAAAAAAGGAAAAAATATTAAATGAAGACAGCTAAAAAAATCAATATTGTGAAATACATAACAGCATTAGGGCAACTCTGAATTTAAGCTGTAAGATGAAAAGCAAACACAACAAAGCAATAAGGAATCTCAACCCGCAGAATCCCCAGCGTGTTACCAAACAGGATCACTTCACATTTGGGGGTCTTCACAGGACAATATTTTTCTTTCAAGTGCTTTAATAAGACCAGATATTGCCATGCTGCCAACACCCTGTCTCGTGCACTGTAATGAAACCTGAGAAAGGACGTCCCCCAAAAAGACAGTGGGATGAACATGTGCAGAAAGCTCAGCAACACATCTGGACAGGGAAGAATATCTGTCTGGAGATGTTTCTAAAGCTATACAGAATGGACCAAAATGGACTCCAGAAGCATTGTATATGGCCCTTCGTTCTAATTCTTGAGAAAACCAAAGTCGCAACAGAAGCACAGTGAAAGCCATCGTGCAAGTGCTTAGTTCCCTGCATCCCATTTTGGCTGGGATATCAGCCAGGAGAGACTGAAGTCCTGAAGTGAAAGTAGGAGAGATGAGACCAATATTGAGCGGGGACTAACTGCTCATGGTTGCCCTTAAGAAAAAGATGTGGGTAACCAGGGAAGCTGTTCAGTGGAAAAGAGCATCTGATGCCGTAAAAGAAAAATTAAAGAGAGAAGTACAAATGTCTTGAGGGAGAAAAAAAAAAAAAAAAAAAAAAGGAAGTTTGCTTTTATTGGGAGTGAAGTTCTGTTAAAAATGACAATGCTTTAATCTCTTTATTTAGAAGAGAACTGGTGACTAGCAGAAATGCATAAGTATTCTTTTGAGAGCATTTTGGAGAAGTTCATGACAAATTTGTTCAGGCAGCTCTTTCAGAATTGCTTTGTTTCCCATTTTGAAGCCCAAAACATGTTTGAGGCTAAAGAGATACAATGCTATAGCACATAGGATAAATAGACCGTCTTCTTATACCTTTCTACCTCCTTTACTCATCTACATAACTCTG
The DNA here is from genome assembly GCA_017639485.1 of Pluvialis apricaria. NCBI lineage: Eukaryota > Metazoa > Chordata > Aves > Charadriiformes > Charadriidae > Pluvialis > Pluvialis apricaria. The sequence goes on along the minus strand of CM030007.1, from coordinate 101,031,866 downwards.
GCAGCCCTTGAGAAATTTCCATTTCATTTACAGCAGTCTCAAGCAAGTTTCTCTACATTTCAGTTTATTTAAAACAACAGCAGCTGCAGACTAAAAGAGTAAGTCTTTAATTTGTTCTTCCGTGGCACCGAAAGGCGAGACCAACTTTCAGTGGGTATATAACCTTTTTCAGCAACAGCCAGCCAACCAGGCAGCGGAATCATAGTCCTGAGCTAGGGTTAAGGAAGAGAGGGGAAGGCGGGACACGATTTTGCACAAAAGCGGGGTTCACTAGTTTTGCTGCTCAGGGAAAAACTTGACTGAAATCTAAATTAAACAGTCTGTCGAAGTGGAGAAACAAGGCTATATGATAACTTCCACACAGAGTACGTGAAATCAGTCAGAATGCTACTTTTCAAGTTGGAAAAATCAAGCATGACCAGGCTTCAGCTACAATCAAGGCTAGTTAAGGTTATCAACCAAGAAGAATCCCCTTTTATGCTTTTTTTGTTTGTTTTATTAAAATAGAATGTTCTAGATTAAGTGGCTGGAAATTACTTAATTCTTCCTAAAATTAATTCAACCATTTTCCAGCAAGATATCTCAATTAGATTCTGCACATAGAGATATCTTCTCTGGAAAAAAACAAATCCTATGCAACTATTACTGTAAATGTGATTAAGCGTCAAAAATCTTAAAACAGGCTTAAATTAAGTTCTTAAACTGTGTTTAGATCTTGTACTGGTTGACTATCAGGTTGATCATCCTTGCTTTCTGCAGCTGCCACACAAACTCTGTGAGGAAGGTCTCTTGAAGTTAACAGACATATGGCAACAGTACACATCAGCTGATGACCACCCTAAATGTCTCTCAGACTCTTAGCATTTCAGATTGCATTGTACTGCAGGAAGCACAAGGAGAAGACCTTGTACTGCAGGAAGCACAAGGAGAAGACCTCTGTGTTAGGACCTCACCGAAACCCCGATGCATTTGAGCCATCTGATTCCAGTGGAGCATCCGGAACACCAATATACTTTCTGACAGTTCTGGCCACACACATTCAAGTTGTCCCCTGAGCCACCGGCATGCAGTACATACTGAAATACCACTAGCATGATCAATCTGACAACAATCCTCCCAGCCACCAGCTTTTGGTTGAGCATACACGGAAAGGGTTAAATGGCAAGGTCTGCAAACCAATTTTGCAATGCATCTACAACATATTCTTTTGTTAAGTGAGTGGACACACAAGAAATTACCACAGCAGACCAATACACCCAATAAAAGATGGATGCAAAGTGCCTTTGTGAAAGTTAAGTAGGTTACAACGATCCAACTGGCTGAATATTTCACATTCCCATATTGGAAGATGGCGTATCTGGTCTATGACTTCTGTAACCAGTCTTGCAGGAAAATTCTCTTTTCAAAGAAAAAGATAAAGTGGCCTGTCTGCAATAAGTCTGCATTGATTTGGGCTTCAAAAAACAAAGGAATCTTCCAAGGAGAGACTGGGCTGGGAGCAGCAGCAGTAATTGGTTCTATTCAGATCATGGATGGTTTCATAGGCTTTGGGCTTTAGGGAACTCAGTCAAATATCTGCCATTGAAGCATTCAACTATTCAAACAGAGCCCTTCATTGTCATTCAGGACGCAAAAATCTCATTTGCAATTTCAGCTTTGAAAATGGTTTTAAAAGTACCTGAGGGAAGAAAGAATGGGAGGGAAGCAGAGAGGAAGTGAAGAGAAAGCATGGTGAGAGAGGAAGTTCTCAATAGTCAGAAGACCTGGGGAAAAAAATAATAAAAAATGAATGTGCGTGAAACCAGAATCTAAATGACTGATCAGCCCGGTTTCTGGAAGAGATGATACCTTGGCTCAGTCATCTCTCATTTTCTAAATCATTCTGTGTCTCCTCATTATTGACGTCTTTCCCTGACTGTTGTCTTCTTGACTATGTTCTTTCAGCATAGTTATTTGAAAGAAAAACATTGGTTATTAGTTTGTAGACCACGCAAAGATAACTGTTAGGGGCTATCAACTATGTAAACTAACTTCAGTTGTAAATTTAGTTACGATTTTCATTTTAATAAGATTTAACAATGTTTTCAGTTCTACTGAGAGAGGAGTTATAGTCCCAGTTAGCCTTAAAACAAAAGCAAAGCAGAAGCATACCAGCCTGAGATAATAACAGTAAAGAAACAAAACCTGAAACATTTTGGTAAGCAATTGGGTTTTCCCCCCTTTTAATGCAAATATGCGAAGAGGCATCACGCAAAGGATTTGTGAATATTTGGTTGAATTAAATACCAGTCTAAAGCATTCGGATCTCAATCTTCTGAATCAAGTATTTTTAATCTTCTTTCTGATTCAAATCGATTTTAAAACTGGAGATGAAAAGTTTGAACAACTCTTCCCCAAATTTTCAGGCAGACTAAAGCTTTGTCACTGTACCCATAATGAAGGAAGATAAACTCCAAGAGTGACAAAGGGACCAGGGGTTCAGAAGGGAAGAGGAGCAGAAGTGGGAAAGCTTTTCAGTGGTTTCCATCAGTCTGGAAACAGGAGAATCAAAAGCCTTGTGAGAACAGGTTTTCCCCACAAGACTTCATGACCGATTTGATACTGGAAAGATTCAGATAAATGTTGAATGCTTGTCAAAACCAATCGCTAAACCTTCTGATATTCACTGGCTGCCAAGCTTAATGCTTATATCTATAAGCTCACAGTCAGCCATTTTTATCAGAACAAGCTGCAAAAATTAAATATTTTCCATGAGACACTTAAGAATTTAAAAGCAATTTCTAGTTCTGTAAGTACCATTATGAAGATACGAGTTGAAATGCTCTGTTTATTACTATGAAGCTGGGAATACTCAAGATGGACAAACACAATGTAAACATCTGCGTGCAATTACTTGTAAAAACATCTATACTACTGATACCTATCTAGTCCACCCCTAAAACACAAGGGAATAAGTACAATTTCCTTGCCATGCTTCATCTGAAGCCATTGGCTACTTGAAGCTGATAATGTGCAAGAATATTGTTATCTGGCAAAAAATGTGCTCTCTCGCATGGCCTGTCCTTACAGCATACACACAATTAACCATTCAGTCTTGGTATGCTCATGAATTAAAGCAGCAGCTTTCAAAGCAGTGTAGATGGCTTAATACACAAAAAGCCTGAAAGCATAAAATGACCCCCTCCCCCCTGACCCTGCCTGAAGTTACTCTTCTGCAGCTCTTTCCTGGGGTTTCAGTAACACCTGTACGACATGAATGAGCAAGCTTACCCCATCAGGTGGTTCTGTGAGCACAGAATCAGTGGAAAAAAGAATTTCCTCTGGATATTTGGTCAGAAGACTGGAGACCTAAGTGGATTCTCAGATGTCTATTAATTTTTCCAATGCTTTCAAGAACTTGGAGTGAGATTATTCTCTCTCTTCTCTGCCCAGGAGAATGTTTATACAATTACACACATATAAACGCAATGACTTAGCTATATTCTACTTACACCCACCTAACAAATTGATTGAAACTGGCCAGCAGGTTCAAAAGTTATTAGAAAGAGGAAGGAGAGGAGCTCACAAAGATGTTTCTTAGAAAACCATGCTAGAGTAAGGCATGGAAAAATCCAGTCTGTGGGAAGGATTTTAAAACCTTGTATATGATTCATGGTTTCTTGAGAGAATACCAGATTTTTCTATTTTAAACAACATCACGAAAACATAGGGCAGTGATATTTTTTTTTTCCGGTGCTGTAGACTTCTTTTTGCATTGCACCTTGCAAACAAACAAAAAAGGTAAGATTCCTGACTGTTTAAAGAACTGACAGTCAACTAAAGGAAAAATACTCCCTTTTGGAGGGGACAAGCCAGGAGCAATATTTTTTTAATTTTCACATCTTCACACAGACAAGTTTGTTTCTATCATAAAAAAGATTGGGGTGGGGGTGGCGTGTAAAATAGCTGGAGGTGAGGGCTAGGAACACAGCACACGACGTATCAGACGACTGTCTTTGGTGAAAATCTGGGCTCACACAAGGGCTGAAAAGCTTCTATTGGTGCTAATTGGTTCTCATAAGAGAAAGTAGCATTACATGACATACAAGCATTATGGCACCGAAGATATCCATTTAAAAGTCTCCAAATAAAGATGAACTAAACCCCTTTGTGTGTCTGATGTATGTATAAAGACAAGATATTAAAGACCACAACATTAAATGATCTTAATGCCAAGATATGATGGAATGAATTACATATATTGAAATCACAGGCACAGTTATGCCACACAGTACATATCATAATATTGTAGCATGAAAAGGCTGAGGCAAGAGTACTATTTAATTTCTAAATCTGATTTTCTATTATTTGGATTAGGAGTCAGAGCCTTTTAACAAGAGATCTAGGACTACTATAGGTTTGGGTACGGGCATGTATATATACACGTAGCTGCTGCTTCTTAAACAGAAGTGGTGGGGAAAAGGGAAATTTGAAGGAACATTGCGGCTTCAACAACATTTTTTTTTTGAAACATGAAGGATGGTTTCAAAGCTCTGCAGACTTCTCTTTTATAATTGTTACAGTGCAATCCATTAAGTACTGTAATTATGTGGGAAGAAGGTTATCCCTGGTCCTGAGCCAAATTCTGTTCTCTATTACCTGCCCAGGATGCCAGTAGCTTACACAGAACAGCAACCACATAAACAAAAGAAGAATCGAACTATTGGGAGCCAATACCCCCCTGACCAGAGCCAATATGCAGAAGGCACCAGGAAGAGCAGAGCTCGCCGTGCCGCAGCCAACGCGCAGAGTCCTCCGCGTTCTCCTCTTCTTCGTGTGGCTCCCACCTGCTCCCAAGTGCTGAGGAAGAGGCAATATCTCTGCTTGCAGGCTGCTGGGAGCACATGTGAGCGTGGCTCTTCCCAACCCCGGTGCGAAGGAGGGGGCCGGGGGGAGCAGCAGAACGGCAGAGCAGCGGTGGAGCAAGGAGGCAGGGTTGCCAAGCAACAGCCTACCGCGGAGGGGGGCGCGTTAAAACGGGGAAAGGAAATGGATATAAATTGCATTTGCTCGTGTGGGGCAACGGTAGCCCTTCCATCTGCTTTTCTTCCTGCTTCCAACGAGTTACGCGTGTGGATTTTGTGAGCGGATTTGGCCACGAGCGCTTCTTGCATCACGAGCTCCAGCCGGCTCCTCAAGGAGGTTGCAACAGGGAGAACCGTAAGGAATACTTTTCTTTGCCAACTTGTTGTCATGCATAATACAGCAAGAACAGCAGCAGGCTGTCGTAGGTTCTCCAGACAGCATGCCCCAGGACTCAGGAATACGAAGTAAAACCAGACCTTCCCTATTCACACATCTGCATCAGGGATGTTCCTGCTGGTACACCATCATTTGCCTTAAAGAGAAACATGCACAATGTACAAGGGACTTTTTCCCTCATACCATATGGAGTTTCTATGTGACAAGTGGAGCCTCTGTATTATTTCCATACAAAGTTCCTGTTTCTATTCTGTGAGGCCATAAACATTGGATGGCATGGGATGGCATCAGAGGAAGAGACCTTCACAAAAGCTTTAGGCAAGAGGTATTCTGACGAAGAAGGACCAATTAGAAGAGGGGATAGAATATACAAAAATAAAAACTCCTGACAGCTCATGGGGCCAGACCACATGTACTGAAGAGACTTTCATGGAGGCTGAACTCAGGGATCCCAAGCCCCTCTCTGCGAGGACAATCTACCACTAAGCCAGCACCTCATGGCCATGCACCACATTACAGCTCTCACCAAACCTGGCAACTGGTTCCAGTTGCAAAGCCTTGCACCGCTCTGCCTCTTCCCGCCTGCAACTGGATGTTTTCAAGTGTAGTCACAAAAAGTATTTGTGATCCCCCTCTTTTGCAAGCCCTTTCTTGCCTGTCCACACTTTATACACATTATCACAAATCGCCAAGAAACCGTGTGCTTACACACCACCATACAAATAATTTTTGACTCCATAATGCATCTTCTGTAACCTATCATTGTTCACATTTACAGACAAAAGAAAGAGAAAACTATGAAGGAAACTGCATTTGCATTTACTTTTGAGTACAGAACATAAATTTTGCTAATGCAAATTGTTAACAGAGAAGATAAGGCATTCTTCATGCCTTTCAAGTCATGAAGTCATCCAGAGGAACACAAAAGGTTATAAAGCAGACAATTTTCTCTCTCTCTCAGCCAGGTATCTAGGCCCCCTTTAATAGTCAAAAGTAAGCACGTGTAAGAGATGATTTCTCCCATCTTAAAGTGGTTGTCCAAAGCAGAAAAGAAATTGCACCCTGGAAGCCCCTGTTCCTTTCTCCATTTATCATGTGGAGAAGCTACAGTGACTCGCACCATAAACACTTTAAATTAAGCGAGATGAGCAATGTCCACAGCAGCCAACTGTTGCCGAGTTTTTAAATAGCAGCAAGCCCACGGGCAGGATTTGAAGGCAGCTAATGGAAATCTTGTCTTTTGGGGAGTAAATTCTTATACAAAAGCAGAAAAGTACTTGGCGCTCAGTCTGGAAAACAAGTGGAAATTGATATACTGGTTGGAGATGGAAAATGACCCCAGGTACTTCATGGGAGAAGTTTGGTAGAGCAGTGCTATGAAGAAATTTAGCAGTAGAGGAGAGCAACATGGGACAGAAAAGCAACCAGATATCCTGTCCAGTAAAGGGTTTCAAAGTAAAATGAAAGGCTGGGTAACCATGAGTGACAGCAGTACACTGGACTGGTATCAAAGCAGAAGAATCACAGTTGTCATGTCATCACTGGTGACAACACATCGGGAGGACTGTGTACCAGTTCTGGGCTCCTCGGTCCAAGAAAGTCACAGACATACTGGAGTGAGTTTAGGACCACAAAGATGGTTAAGGGAGTGGAGAATCTGATACCTGAGGAAAGGCTGAGAGAGCTGGGACTATTTAGCCTGGAGATGAAAAGGCTCAGGAGGAGCTTCTTAATGCATAAAAATACCTCATGGGATGGCGTAAAGAAGATGTAGCCTGACTCTCCTCGGTGGTATCCAGAGAACAGACAAAAGGCAATACAAGGAAGCTCCATTTAAACATACGATTTCATATAGCTACACTTATATAAATAAAATGTATTTATTTTTACAGTGAGGGTGGTCTAACACCGGCACAGGTTTCCCACAGAGTTTGTGGAGTCTCCATCCTTGGTATTCAAAACCTGACAGGACACAGTCCTGAGCAACCTGCTGTAGTAGTTAACTCTTTTTTGGGCAGCAGGGTTGATCTAGACGTCCCAAGGTCAACCTCATGGATTCTGTGGCAAAACCACCAACTTCATTCCCCACAGAGAAGCAGATCTGGGTCCAACACAGACTGGTGCTTCTTGTTTGTTTTCCTTGGGGGTTGTTTTGTTTTGTTTTGGGTTTGGTTTTTTTGGTTTGGGATTTTTGTTTTTTTTTTTAAGTACAGCCACCTGTCAAAAGTGGTCTCTTCACCACCACCACTTATTTTTAGATAATGGTGGCTCATTTAAAAAGCCTGCATTTACTAACAGTTACCACAGGTGGGTTTTCACTGACTTTAAGTGCTTATAAAGTGACTGCTACTAAGTAAACAGCATAAATATCATCTTCGCAAGATACAAAATAGGCAAGTAAAAAGAGCTTGCCTGCCTTACCCAGAAAAGACTCCAGTGTAGTGGAGCAGGAAGTAAACTGAAAATCCATTTTCTCCACTACTCTGGAATAGTTCTTCCAAAACTACAGACAAAAAAATCCCCATATGCCACCCCACACCTCCAGATACAGACGTGACACGCAGGCCACAGTCATATGGTGGGGAGGACTTTGGTGTTTGACACAAGGTGCAGAACACCAGTGTGTCTCCAGAGCAAACAGTGATGCCCATTTTATACATCCTGTTTTATACATGGTTATCATATCCTTTCTAATTCATCTCTTCCTTAAGCATACTATTTCCTCTCTCCCTACCTTATATTCCTCTCACACAGAATACCTCCCTGCTTCTGTCACTTCAGTCGTATATATATATATGGATCCTGCCTGTTTCTGCTGTCTCTTTCTTTGAAATGGTATGCCCAGAACACAATGGACTTTAAGCATTTTTAGCTGAACATTAAACTAGAAGTCTTGAACAGATACACCCGTCTTGCAAACCATCTCCTGTCTTTCTTACACAGCAATGTTGAGAGAATAACTTCTTACTGTTTTGGTCTCCCCCTTTTGCCCAAGACATGGATATAAAAAAAAGTTAAGCTTAATTGGTTACAAGTCAATAAATGGATCCAGAAGAATTTCTACCAAAATAGGTTTATTTAAAAAAAAAAAAAAAAAATCAAAGACAATGCTAGATGCTGAGGCAAGAAAACATTCCTCAGGGGCAAGGTATGCATCAATACTCCATATGATATGAAATAAAACAAGTATTTGATTTCACTTGGCTGAATACTATATTGTTTTCCTGATCTGCTAGTCCTTGTTTCAGTGACTGTTGCAAAGTTATTTCAAAGCCGATTCACTGAATTTCACTAACTTTCATATTTAGGTATAAGTTTAAGGCTGATCAAAAAGTTAATTGACAAAACATCTCCTTTTTGGAAAAAGCTGAATTCAGGATATTTGAAGCAGTCTGCTGTATAAGTTTAAAATTTCAATACAGTTTCTTGACTGCAAGAACTACAATAACAAAAAGCCTGCTTGAGAATAAGAAAACCATAACAATCTGACTCTTTTTTTCCACATGAAGTTTGGGGTTACTGTCAGTTAGAACCAAAGAATATAATAGAATATTAGCATTTGTCATTTAATTCAAATTCTGTTTTTCAAACAGTTTTAATTCGCACACCGAGATCTTCATCTAGCACTGTAAGGACAAGTTTCCAGAGTTTTCATTTCTCTGTTTAGTTTTTGTTCTGGATACATACAAAAAGAAGTCTGGTGATCTCACTTTAAGCCCTAACAGATAATTATTGTAGATCGTGGTGCACACAAATCTCTGCACTCAGAGTTTTCAAAAGTGATCAGCAGCTGTTTCAGGTCATGACTGATGGGAGTTGGCAAAGCTTTATGGGAAAATGGCAAGATGCCTACATGCATACGTCCAGCTGAAGTGTTATAGACTTTTCACATAAATAATAATCAAATTCCCCCAAACAAGCTTTACAAAACAGAAAGGGAGGGTAAGGGATATCTCATTTGTCTTCAATAGTTGATATTAAAAGATGAATTCTCAAGAAGTCAATACTTCTTAATCATGTAACAGAATTATCTTCCATGCCTTGGAAGTCTGCCCCAATCATTTCTTTTACCAAATGTACTTCTACGAGTGCAATAAATATTTTTAAAACCTATTTCTCAATTCCGTTTCCTGGAAGATATATTTATATAAGGATTAATGGGAAAATGTTAGATAGAACACACCAGAAATAACACACACGGCTACCACATATAACCTTTCAAACACATAGGAGAGCACGAAATTAGACCTTCCAAATACCATATACTGTAGTTTTCTTTCCTATGCAGGGTGGCAAACGGCACAGAGTTAGCTGTTTCTTCTGTTTCAGAAGAACAGGTTCTTTCGCCAAATCGGTTGGGGGCGGGGGACACAGGAGAAGGAAGCCACCTTAGTGCCAGCCCCCCGCGGAGGTTGTTCTGGTGTTTGTAGAAATGCTGGCCGGCCACGGGCTGCCACCGCGCTAGGCGAGCCGCTTCGGGTGACCGCCGGGCGATCCCGCCCTTCTCCTCTGCCAGCGCCACGCGTTCCACCCGGCACGGCGCGACCGCCACCCCGCTCCCCTTCCCGAGCAGGGGAAAGGGAAGGAGCCCCCGGGCGGCGCCGCTCACCGTGCGAGATGCTGTGGAGCAAGGCGACGGCCAACATCCACATGCCCCCGCCGCTCCCCCGCTCCCCCGCTCCGGGCTCGCCCTCGCCCGCCGCGCCCACGGCCGGGCCGGAGCTGCCAGGCAGCGCGCAGCGGGTCCGGCCGCCGCCTCCCTCGGCCGCCGGTGGTGGCCGCTCGGTGGGAGCCTGCGGGGCCGCTCGTCCGCCCAGCGAGCGCTCAGCCCCGCCTGCAGCCCCGCGGCTCCGCCGACACTCGCCGCCCGGCTCTCGGGCGGGGGAAGAGGCAGCCGGCGGCGGGGGCGGGAGGCGGGTGCGCGGCGCCCAGGTGCGTCCTGGGCTCGGGGAGGCGCCCGCAGGTCGGCGCAGGCAGGGACGCAGGTGACAAGCTCCGCCGGCGCGGGCGCAGGAGCATCCCCGAGCGGCGGCCAGCCCCGAGCCCAGCCGCGGCCAGCCGGCTCCTCACACACCTCCCTTCGGCCCGGCGGCGGGCGGGCGGGCGGGCGGGCACATCTCCCCGCTCCCGCGGCTCGAATCACGTCGGTGCCGCCGCTACACCTCCCCTGCCTGCCGGCGCGGCGGAGGGGAGCGGGAACCCCGGCCCTCTGCAGTCTAAAAGCACCACCGAGTCTCCACGGTGGGAGAGAAAGCACGACCGAAAGGGAAAAAAAAGAAATAATTGCAATGTGTTTCACGGTAACGGGTAACGGTATTAGTAGTGCCAACTGTACGTGCACAGAAAGCGCATACTTCATCCTGATCCGCACATTCTAGATGGCACTCTGGAGGCACCAGCGGGGAAAAGTATTCGATTGGATTATATGTAGGATTTATTTGTTTTTAAGGACGTTTGGTCAGTCATACAAAATTGTATTTTTAAAAGAAGTATCCTGACTATTGACCTTTCTTACTTGCAGTATCCTTGCCAAGTTGTAAATCTTTCAGTGAATGGAGCAATTTGATTTCCCACTTACACGTGAGTCAATGAGAGAGTGTGTTAGAGCTCTCCAAAACGTAGTATTTTCGCCTGACTGGTGACAGCACTAGTTTGGCTTGAGATCTAGACCACAGATCCTAGACCCGGATCCTGCAGATATTTAGCTCATTCTCTGCACGGGAAAAGTGAAACCTCTTCTCTTCAGGTGCTCACGCAGCTGAGTGGCAGATTAAGGTAAAGGGATATTAAAAGTGATTTTCCCTAGGAGGGAACTGTAGTCACACAGACAGCAAAACAAAACCAGGCCTTTAAGGTGGACTCAAACATAAAATGGGGATAGGTCTTGGGAACATCATGATGTGCAGAAGAGGCTTCTACAAAAGAATACCTGAAGTGGTTATGTATGTAGCTGAACAAGAGCCTGTGACAAAGGCATAAAACTCAGCAATAAAGAAACAGCAACAAAAAAAGAGATGGATGATGTAGTACTTGAAACAATGAATAAGACAAGACAGTAGAAGCAAAGTTCCTGAAGCTTTTAAAATATGGAATTAATTATTGTTTTAACTTTTAGACTGGCAAGGAAAACTATCTTCTGGGATATATTTTGCAACAAAATGGGCCAGTACGTGTATACTTGGGTGGCCAGAGAGTAAGCTCTTGCAGTGATAGAAAAATCCGTAGTGGAGAACAGGACACGTGATGTGGTTATCAGGAAAAAAATGGCAGATCATGCTTATGCTGAGTAAAAAGCAGCAATTTGAGGATACATAATGTGCAAAAGACAGAGTCATCAAAAGCAAGCTCCAAAGTATGGCTTGGAGTAGCCGCAAGGATGGAAGTGTTGTTGGCAGTGACAGAGAAAGAGGAGGGCAATCAGAGACATCTGAAAAGATGGGTAATGTCTTGGTGTCAATATGATTAGCTTCTCAACAAGATATTTAGAGACATCAGTAAGTGATTTATATATACTCTCTATACATGTCACAGGCATATCTGGCAGGATTTGGGTAGCAGGGAGCAACACAGTGGCCTGTGTGGGAGGAGACCGTGGAGTGCCCTGCGCTGGTGACAGCTGGGTCCAGCCAGCTCAGAAATGGGCAGCACTGACCCACCATGCACCACTACTGCAGCCAGTCAGAGCAGCTTACTGTTCCGTCTCTTCACGCAGGTTTGAGAAAGGGTGGTAACAGCTGGGGCAGGACACACCAAAAAGGAGATGCAGGATGCACAAAAGGCGACACAAGAGGAGGTATGCCTCTGAGGAGGCTGTGGCCAGTGGATAACTCACATCAGGGCAGGGACACCCCCGAGGGGACTGCAGCCCATGGAAGAATTCATGCCAGAGCAGAGGAAATAAGTAAGAAGGAAGGAGCCATGAAAGAAAAGAGTAAGAAACAAGAAATGGTAAAAAACCCTGCTAGACACTGACCCCAGCCTCCTGCGCTAATCATCGCATCAATAAAGGGACTGAGTGTAACTTGCAGCAAAACAAGGGGAGGGGACACTGGGAAGGGGGAGGAAAAGTGTTTGGATTGAATTTGAGCCTTGGGAAGAGGAGGAAAAGTGTTTCCTATAGTGTTAGTTCAATTGATTGTCTTCTTTGTTTCTCAATACCCAAATCAGTAATTAAAAGTTTATTTTCATTAGCAATAAATTAAGCGAGGTGGAATTCCCTGAGTCGGGTCTTCCTCTGGCAATATAGTAGTAGCCCTGCAAGAAAATGTAAGGCCTCATAATACCTGCTAAAGAACTGCTGGAAAAAGAAGAAAAGGAAAAGAAAAATCATCAATTTTTCAACTTAAGGCAAACTGCAAGAACACTGAATTAATTATTTCTAAGATTCTAAACATGGACTTGGCTTCCTCTTGCTTCTTACATAAAAGAAATAAAGAAAAATATCAGCAAGCCTTCTATAGAACAATACAATTTTCTTTATTATAGGATGGACAGCAGGAATCCTGTATCCAGAAACATTTTCCTTGGTATTTTACATATACTTTCCTCAAAAAGAAATTATGATCAGTTGTGAGACAAATATTCTCCTGTTGATTTGAAATGATCAAAATGGCTTCTTAAATCAGCGAAGGAAAAAAGAATGTCAGATGATTTCATTGCTGGTTCTTACATTAAATACTTTTGCTGTTGATTTCCTAGTTGTATAATTTGGAAGTTCTACTGCAAGTGTTTTTATGCAGACAAGTAGTGAATGTCTAGGAATGTATCTTAATGCTAAAACACGATAATTCTGCACAGTTGGTTTTGTTGTTTGGTTTTTTTTTTAATGAGGAGAGGATCCTTCCAAGTTCTCACTGTCTTCATGCCCACCATTTTTCTTGGGAGAGAACTTCCCAGTGGTCCTTGCTGATGCACAGTCTGACCCTACAATAAGCATTCTTGAAAACCTCACACCGATTGAGTAACTTCTGAATATGTGGAACTCGGTTGCACAGGCAGTGCTTTGGGCTTCCTCAGGGTGGATAGACAGTAGTCATACCTCTGTTATGAAGAGATGTGATCCAGACTCTTCTTGTGACTTACCTTAGCTACTTCTATTGCCTTCTCAGAACTACGTCTCAACTCTTGACAGTTTTTCATGCATCTTCCACAGCATCCCTGCGAGTTTGGAGTGCGTTGTTATTCCTATATCAAAGAAGAAGAACTGAAGCATAGGGAAGCCAAGGGCTGATCCACTAAGGGATTCAGGTATTGAAACAGTTGGTGTTGCAAAAGCCAGATTTTAAGTGGGCTTATACATATTGGAGCTCACAACCTTGTGTACCTGGTACTTCATATAGAAGAGTTAGGTAATGCAGAATGAGATTCAAGGAGAATAAGCAGAGAGGCACATCAGCTGATGAGAAACACCTAAAAGAGAGGTGCCCTAATGTTCACTGGGCAGTGGCTCAGAGGTGCTTAGTCGCTGAGTGCTGACACCACATCAGTCCTCTCTCAGGAGAAGCCGAAGAGGAGACAACTGACTTCTTCACTTGTTCTACACCCAACAGAGAGAGAGTTGGCTTCAAATTATTCTCTGACAAATATTAAAGAAAAGGTTGACCCTAGTTACCCTATCTTTTTCATGGTAGTTCACTTGCCTACAAGACTTACACCCTGCTCCTACTTTTTCTAAAGTAGTACTTTACCATACTTTCTTCACATAGTAAGAGCAAGGGCCACTTAAAACATGTCATGCAATGCCATAGTAACCTCACCTTCTCTGAGGCAAGAGTTGGAGTCCTTCTTCAAAGCAAGGAGGGATGCACTAGAACATGGATCTCCCACTTTCAAAACTAGCGCTCTCTTTAGTTGAATATGCGGTGACAAATGGGGGCAAGAGGAAAGACACTTTCTCTGCTCCATTTCCATACTTCTGTTGGCAGAAGTGCGGCAGACTAGCATGTACTAGGGAGCAAGTCAGGGGTTTCATGTCCCCAGCACCCTCAAGACATGAGCGTCTTCATGCATGCTCTGGGGTAAGAAAAGCCAGGAGATGACTGTAGGCATATGGAGACCTACAGTGATACTCTGGTGCTGAATATTTTTTTTACACAAAAACGTAGAGCAAGATATATAATAACCTCAGAATTTATAGAGACTCTTCCATTCTCTGTGATTTTCTAAACATAATTTTCAATTTTTAATTCATGAAAACTTTCTCATAGTTTGTTCTCAAGTCCTTCTGTCGTCTGCCTGGCACATTCTTTTTTTCTGAAAGTAACCAAGTCATTACAAATGCAAGTACAACCATATATATCTCCCTAATACTATATATATTGTTATGGAGATAGTTCTAAGAGATAACATTATGAAGGATCTTATGAAAGATCTTATCTTCCTGTGAAAGTTATTTTAATACCTTACCAAAGGTAACTGGGGATCAGTTTTGCCCTCTGTAATTACCTAAAATTACCTCAACCTGTTCTTCAGGCTGGATGAACAACATGCACTGCTGTTACCTCAGGTTTTCTTGGTTCTAAATCTACACGTTAAAAGAATGAAATGTTAGGAGCAAGGAGGAGGGGAAGAAAGAAGACCATAGAGAAGGAAGAATAGTCCATACCCAGCTAACTCCTCCCAGTGCCTCTGTGTATTACAACACATTTTAGTTGTCTACTTACATTTATTCCCCAGGACCCTTTCTTGCAGAGATTTATTCCATAATCCCTGGATTTAAGTCCTCTTCAGAGGGATAGGAACATCTGAAACCTGTAGCCAGCTGAAATAAAAGCTAATTCAGTCGGTGAACAAGGCCACATCCCATCCCTAAATGAGCATATTTTCAGCAATCGTGTTCATGCTCCAGGCTGTCATAATTCTCCCTCTCCTTAGAGCATCTGGGTCTAGTTAAACATGTCTGAGCACGTGACAGGTTATGCCAGGGTCTCTCCTCACATCCAGGCCTGCAGAAGTTCCAAACAGTCTCATGTTGAGTCTGCCGTCCCACATTTGGAAGAAAAAATGGTTGCACAGATGATAAAACACAATCTTGTCAACAGCTTCTAACTAAACATGCAAGGAGCAGGTGTAATTTTAGAAAGACCTGAGTTATAGACCTGAGCAGCAAGTGGCAGGTGCACACTCTCAATCAGGGATGCTGATATAATTTCTGCCAAATCTTCCAGTTGTTTTTCTCAGTCTTCATCAGACAGAGGATCAGCAAGCTGGCACTTATCCAAGCCCCAGCCTCACTGAGGCTCCAACCAAATGCTCATTCTAAATATCAGAGTTGGATTAGATGAACATCAAAGGTAGGTGTTGTAAGTAAGCTTAAGGTAGCACAGCCTGTGCTTTTTTTTAACTCACCACCTCAGCTGCCTTAGCTCCACATTAAACACACAGGGTGGGGGGATCACTTCAGACCTGTGAATTCTTATCAAGCAGAGCCTCAGGACAGGCAAGGAACTGCATAGTATCATTCTCTCTGCTGCCACGAAGCAGCAAAGTGAGTTTTGCTAGCATTTCCTAAATAAAATAAAATAAAATAAAATAAAAAAGTTGCATCAGCTGTACCAAGCTGGGCCAAGAAGTCTAAAAAACCCCCAAAGTCAAACAGAAATCCCCCACTCTCGTCTCTACCTGACCACTGCTGGTATGCACAGCTCAGTTTCAAGCTTTACCCAAGCCTGAAACAGAATGAACAGTGTCTTTTCGTAGTGCTATCACTGACCTGGGAAGGTTATCTCAGACCAGGCAGCATTAGGTGTTTTGTCACAAGGAGCTGCTGCTGAGGTGCTGTTACCGCTATCAACTGAAGCTCAGAGTTGACTTTCTGACTATGCCTCAGCTCCGCTTCCCTTTGTCATCTCAGAGAACTCCTCAGGTTTCTAGAGCTGTCTCTTACCACAGTTCATCTCTGGAAAAAAGAGAAAGACAGACTCAAAAACAGGGTGAGACATTCTGGAGAGAAAAAAGCTTCTTGAGCAGATGTTTAAATAAATGTTTCCTAAAAAAAAGACAGGCCCGATTCTCCTGAAATAAAACACTGTCCGTAACAACTAAGAGCAGATACAGAGTGTTTTATAGTGATTCTTAGCAACTGGAAACAGTAGGTGGTACCTATAAGGAAACAGCGTGATTGAACTTCTAATTTCCTTTGACATGGCAATAACCCCACATAAATCTGCTTTCTCTTCAAAGAGGCAAAGCTCAAGACAGTACTGCATGTGGGGAACCCTTCACTGGGGTCAGTTGTTTCATGTTCTAGCTTCATGTCGAAAAAATTAACCTGTGAACAATAACTCAGTAATAAATTGTTGGTGGATCAGTAAATGATTCATGAACGAGGTCTACCTTTATTAACTTTACCTTTTTACAGTGATGCTGTTAGTATGCAAAGTTTTTCAGGGGAATACAAAGGATTTTGGATTACTCCAGAGAACATGTTTCTCCATGGACAAATTCCTTTTGGGCTTCTATTTCAGCTCCATCTGCCCTTGCCATCCTGGTAGTGCCTTATAGCTAAGAGGGCTGTGAGCAGACCAGCTCACTTTCTCTTGGTCAGGTGGCTTCAGAAGAAGTAAACTGTTCAGTAGACAGGCATCTCAAACTGATTAGCAAATAGTCAAAGTGTTCAAAAACAGAAATGCACACATATACACACACAAACTACAAAAGAAAACAATGTCATGGGTCAACATCAGATGAATACTTTCTTTAGTTGACTGGCCAAAATATTGCTAGCAGGACGCCATTTGGAACAATAGCTAGCTTATAATGGCTATTACCTGACCACTTCATAATGTTTTATTGTGCCTGAACATGCCCAGGCAGGAAAGTACCTACTGGCATGTCTTTACCATCTGTCATCCCATGATGGATATGAGGGACCTTGCCTCATATTTTATTCCAGTGGTGTAACCAATACTGTAATTTCAGCCACTGTGTACCCCCCAGAGAAATGTTTGAGCACCTAAACCCTACCACAATGCTATTTAATAACAATGGAAAGGAATCTAACTTCCAAATAAAACCACTTGAGTGAGTGGCATGGGACCAAAGCCCTGGGAGAGGCTGGAACTAGTAGCCCTCAGCCACACATTTCATGTCTCCGTACCTCAGTGACTCTGCTTGCAGAGCGGAGAACATTGAAAAATGTTTCAATCTTTGCAAAGTGGTGGAGCTCTCCTGATAGAAAGGCCACGTGCATCTGGGACACAGCACAGGCTGGCACACGTTGAAGAGAGGAATGAGGGAAGGAAGCCTACTGAGATCAGGTGATTGCTCAGGCAGGCAAGACTTGCTACTGAATGCGCCAAGAATGTACTTGTCTTTCAGTTTTGTATGAACTCAAGAAAAGGTTTCTCTGGGGAATTTTTAGCCTTCAGTTGCAAGAAGCAATGAAGATGAAGGCCATGATCAATAACTCTGGAATTTTGTAGAACAACAAAAGACTTGGTGTGCAAAATACAGCCATTTAATGAAGGTTCACCCCAGAACGTGGAACTTGCTCCTCAAGAAGTACCAACCTTCACCACCTTCTCCTCTAAGTACAGGGTGGATTTCTTTGACTCTACCTTATCTGAGGTGAAAACAAAGCAAGAGGCAGATATATGCATGACACAGATTTGTAATACACATAGAAAGAGAATTAACAGCACATAACAGATACTAGTCATGCAAAAACACCACTGACTCCAACAACAGACATGGCCACAAAGATGCAGACTCAGAGTATCCTGTTGTGTAGGAGCGCAGGTATAAACTAAAGAACGGGAAGCTTTGGCCTGTGACACATGCACAAAAATGGTTATTAAGTAATTACATTAGAGAAGTGGGTTTAGTTATCTCAGCTGATGCAGTTTCTTGGCTGCAAGAGGGCCATGCTTTTTTTATGTTACTTGTTTTACTGGCCTCCTCAGTAAAGAACTGATGGAAGGTCCTTTTCCCTGACCTAATTAAGCAAAACTAGGTCTTCAGATCTGCTCAGATTTCTAGGTGTCCTGTTAAGACCCACAGTAGGAACATTGTTTTAAAGCATCATCCAAGACTGAAATTTACCTCAGCAATACTATCCACGGGGAGGGGCAGTTATTTCTTTTTTCTGTTGCCTGATTGGAGCAAAACAGATTATTAACCCTCATGGAATTACTGATTTACCAATACTGCCATTGCAGTGTGCATTCATTGCTCCAGGTAGAAAGTAATACCTTAAAAATGTATTGGCTAATAAATCAACATCAGATTTTAATATTAATTGCCCCTTTGAAACTGATTCTCACCAAATATCACAGTTAGTAGCTGCTTTGCTAACGTGTTAATGGGTCATTAACTAAAACCAGTCATTAACTGCTGCTGCTACAGTTTCCATAAGGATTTATTAAGGCAACTTCATGCATTATTAAAAAGAAAGTTTGTGGTTCTAATGTTCTGAAACTTTGTCTCCCTCAGGCTTCCAGTGATATTGCTTCAAAGGTACAAACATTTGCCAAACATAATTGTGTCACACATTTCAGTTCTATTCTTTAAAATAATATTTCTTGCTCTTAAAATTCCCTTTTCCCATGCTCTCCCTTCTCTAGGAGAAAGTGGCTGTGTATAATGTGAATGTGTGAAAGTATTCTTTTTTTAAAGAATAGCTTTTTTAGTTTTCATAGCTACTGAAGCAAAAGGAGGTGGGCCTGGTATATTTTTTTGATATACCATATCCTTTTTATATACTTTTTCATATACTTTTTATATGAAGAGCAACTTAAAAAGTTGGGAAATTAGTCCTCACACAACATGTTACTAAACTATGAAACTCACTGCCACTAGAAGTCACTAGGGCCAAGACCATGTCAAGGTTCACCAGAGTTCAAACTTTATACAGATCTCAAGAATCCTAGACCTCATACTCCCATACTTGAAGATAGTCTTAAACTCTAGAACATGAGGCTTAGAATTGCCTTAATGACTTCCTGTGGTAAAGGAAGTCACAGACTATATAAAATCTGTAATTATTTGAAGTCAGAGTTACATACTTAGAATGAAAGTTTTGTATTTGCACATTCTTCCAATGAACCATGGTGAAACCAAAGTCGATCCAGCATGAGAAGGCTTCCACTCCCTTACACTCCTATATTTTCCTGACTTCATCTCTCTTTTTTCTTTTTTTCTTTTTTCTTTTTTCTTTTTTTCTTTTTTCTTTTTTTCTTTTTTCTTTTTTTCTTTTTTCTTTTTTTCTTTTTTTCTTTTTTTCTTTTTTTCTTTTTTTCTTTTTTTCTTTTTTCTTTTTTTTTTTTGGTGGACAGAGGTCAGAAAACAAGAGTTTCACACTTACAGCTCATCACTTTCCTAGTGTTCTACCAAGGGTTTAAAATATGCCGCACTGACAGTTCCCATGTGGTGAAATGAGGGGAAAAAAAATTTTCCCTCCAGTCTGTAAAATCTGACTCAAGTCCACAGTCATCTCTGTGCTACCCTACTCCGTGTCTTTGAGGGCAATTGCTATGACTTAATCAGGGTCCTGCTAAAACATGCAAAGTTGCAGGAAAGAAAGGGGAGGGACAAGAGCCTTTGCCTCACCTAAGTGCACGGCAAGAGCTGAACTTTTGTGGCTACCATTAACTTTTCAAAAAATTTCGCTAATTGCTGTATGTTGGACAGTGCAGGAGTGCAGGCTGTTGGCATCAAGAAGTATTGAACATTCATATTTCTTCAATAATATATGTTTAAGAATTATATTGTCACCAAAATTGGCAGATTTTACTAACAGTCCGTTTATGTGAACCCAAACAAATCAAGCCATCAAGCCATAGGAATTACATTGCTGTGAAAAATAAAACTCTGATTTACAGGCTGCTAAAGATTTGTAACCTGGTACTAAATGGTTCAAATTACATCCTGTGTTGTTATCTGTGGATAAACCGATATTATTTATGAATGCCGGGTTTTCTCCAAATGGCCTGGATTTATTTAGTCTCTGCAAGGCAATGATGTAGAGATTCATCTCTGAGTATTGCAGTGGTAATGTCTTAATTTATATCTTTTGGGAAAAAACAAGGAAATACCAGGCTTGTGAATGATATCTGATGATAAAACTTCATGACTTCCCGTTTTTGAGAACTCATCTGTGATATGTTCTTGTATATTAAAAAAAACTTCAGTGTTATCCCTAAAGAACCTTTTCCCACTGAGGTTCCTGTAGCTGAATACTGATTCACAGAAAGGCTGGGTTTTTGCCTGATTAATCTATAGCAAGAGCTATAGCATCTATAGCAAGAGCTGCACTGTTGTTTTTTATTAGCAAGTGCTAGTTAACTGAATAACTGGTTGCTCTCAAAATGTACTGTACCTTTGTAAAGCAAAAATTCATCTACAACAAGGAAATGAAAGTGTGATGTATGCAACTGCTAAACTTACATGCAACTGCTTTTACGTAAGCCAATATGTTTCTAGTGATAAAAATCACAGTCTTCCAGACTCAAAGGAATCCTTCAAACTAGGAAGACTCAGGTTTCATCATTAGAAATACCTTCTAGCCTCACAAGATACATAGATTTTTTTCTCAACAGAGATGTTCTGGATCTAAAGGCCTGAAAAAAATCTGAAAACATGAGCTTAAGAATACTTTTAACAAAGATGAAATTTACCATCCCCTATATTATGGAAATAAAAAAAAAAATTACCTCTGAATGCATTTGACTATGTGAAATAATGTCTTGCAAAGGATGCAGGAAAAGATGCCAAGATTCACAACATAAAATAGTCCTCAAGTGAACATTTCAGTACCATGCTCCATCAAAGATAGGTCACAGAAGCCCACTTTGTTTACGTCCATCTACTGTCTAGTACAAAAAAAAAAAACCCACCTCCTTTCAATTTCCAGTAAGAACCCTGAATATGAAGCCATCTTCTCACTTCCAGCCAGCAAACCATCAAAAGATACTTTTCATTCTCCCCATGCTCATCCATGTACGATATCATATACCTCTGTTCTTATTCTCATGCTCTCCTTTCTATAGAAGGAAAAATACACTGCAAGATTTATGAAAACCATCCTCTGCTCAATCTGTTCTCAGGTCCTCTCTCTGTCACAATACCTTGATGATGTCACAATGATGTCCTTTATTAGTTAGGAAAGAGGTAGTCTGTAAATTTTGCTGCATTCTTTTCTAAGCATTCCCTTGCCTTTCCAAAACACCCTAATCTGCTTTGGGTTTTGTGCCTACCAGCCCTTCTCTGTCTGAAGCACGTTGTGTGCTCTCTGCAACTGAGAATATTTATTTATTTTTTTTAGTTTTCTGTAATAAACCTTGTACATGTACCGAAGCATGTGGTGTGCTCTCTGCAACTGAGAATATTTTTTTTTTTTTTTTTTAGTTTTCTCTAATGAACCTAGTACATGTACCTGCTTCTTACTTAGAGCTCAAATGACACAATCAATGATTACTAGCCTACAGGAGCTTACCTATACATATGTGGCTTTGAATTATCCTGGTAATAATGAAAGAAAATGGGAATAAGTGATTAATAGGAAAAACCTACACTGCTAGCTCCTCTTACACAACCACAGTGCATTTGATGCTTTTTGTGTAGGTAAGAACCTACCCCATTGTATACTACTTTGTTTTTAAAACAATGGCAATTTCAGATCACAGTGGATGCCAGAGGAATAGCTAACAGAATATAGACTTTTTCATGAGACCCTCACATTGACTCCAGTGCATTGTACATGTGCGGTAAGCCCGATTTAGCCCAATGCCACCGGTCTAATCATATGGGGGCAATTCTTCACTACTTTGTGTCTCGAATAGGTAATTTTCTTCAAAGCAATGTGCATACTGATCATTTTGTCTCACTCTGCAAAGAGACTGAAGGTGGAAGACAAGAGGACAAAACCCAGCTCTTATAAATGACTGTTCAGTAACTATCTCTCCGAGTAACTTAAATCAAAGGAGGAAAAAGCAAGGTGGATGTTTAGGAAAAGTCACAAGGCTAAATCATAGCATACCGATTTATCATTCAGAGATTCACTACTAGTTGATAAAATATGCACACTAAATCACTTGTGTCCTTACACCTAAGACACAAAAAAAAGTTCAATTTACGAAATCACTGCCCCTTCTCAAACAATGAGGGTGTTAGCAGGGGTATTTTCTTGTATTCATTATCCGGACTACATTAGCACCTAAGAAACTCACTTATAATCAGCAGCCCAGTATCACAGTAAACAATCATCCTTTCCCTATTTATTTACAACCTAAGGAGAAAGGCCTATCTACGTGGACACCTGCAGACAGTTCTGTGTTAATTCTACCTGTCTTCTGAGCTGGCCAGGTATGAGTCAGCTCCAGTCCAGAAGCCATAAAGCCCTATTAATGAGGCACTGAGAGACAGGTCTTATCACCATGGGCTAATTATTGTACTAACAAGGCCAAGCTCTGATTCAGTGTGGCAAGCTTTGAGTCTGGGTGAAGTCAGACCTGTCTGTATCAGAGAAGAGGTATGAGAAACACTATTAATGCTACTAGGACTAATCAAGGTTTTTGATGGAATTGGTTCTTTGCAGAAAAAAATTATATCATAATAAAAATGGATATTCCTCAGAAAACATTCACTTGTGACAAAATTCAGAAGAGCTTTGGGGTGCAGGGCAAATGCAGCCTGGGCTGCATTAGGAAGACCATTGCCAGCCGATTGAGGGAGGTGATCCTTCCCCTCTGCTCAGGACTGGTTGACACACCTGGAGTGTTGTGTCTGGTTCTGGGCTCTCCAATACAAGAGACATTGACATACTGGAGAGAGTCCAGTGAAGGGCCACAAAAGACAATTAATGGACTGAAGAACATGAAGAAAGGCTGAGAGAGCTGGGGCTATTTAGACTGGAGAAGAGAAGGTTCAAGGGCAGATCTTATCAATGTCTAAAAACACCCAACAGGAGGCATAAAGAAGATGGAGGCTCGCTTCTCAGTGCTGCCCAGGGAAAGGGCAAGAGGAAATGTGCACAGGCTGACATACATGAAATTCCATTTAAACATAATTTTTTTTTTTTTTACCATAAGGGTGATCAAACACTGGAAACAAGTTTCCCAGTGAGTCTGTTGAGTCTTCATCCTTGGAGATACTAAAAACCTGACTGGACATGGTCCTAAGAAATTCGCTGTAGTTGACCCTGCTTTGAACAGAGGGACTGGATTCAACAATCTCAAGAGCTCCTTTCTAATGTCAATTATTCTCTGATTCTGTAATTCTGTAATTTCTTCAAAATAAAAACATTTAAAGAAAAATAAAAATAATTGATAGAAAAATTTTAGTCACTGGGGAAAAATAGTCAACACCAGAAAAAAATTCATTCTACACTAGGACAGAAATGAGGCTGATAACATTAGGTGCACCTTTTCTCTCCAATGCAAAGAAAGCTCAGCCAGCTCCCACTTCAACATCCAAAAT
Organism: Pluvialis apricaria; assembly: GCA_017639485.1. Lineage (NCBI taxonomy): Eukaryota > Metazoa > Chordata > Aves > Charadriiformes > Charadriidae > Pluvialis > Pluvialis apricaria. The sequence goes on along the minus strand of CM030007.1, from coordinate 101,008,211 downwards.
TAGATGAGATGAATTCCAGCCTTCTTCACCAAATCATAATCAGCACCCACGTTGCTGACAGGGGGTGAAACACACAGCAATTAAAGACATGCTATGTGGCACAATATAGCATCATATATCCAGACTAATTAATTGGAAGAACACCATGCTAATGAGGTAACACTGCTTCTTACACCCAAGCTAACTCAGGTCTGTCTCTATGACAGGGGTTTTTGCCAAGTGGCTATGTTCTGAGTGGTTTGCTCTGCTCTGTCACAAGCCAGGAGCTGATTTTCATATTACACATTACCACAATGAAGCTAAAACAGAAGATTGGTACTCCTTCTTGTGTGCAAAGACTTAGTGATATATTAGTGTGAGGTATGAAATGCTCAGCAGCAGCAAAACCTAACGCCAGATCTACAGCTCAGCGCTGTGTTTAAGGACCTGATGTTCTGAAAAGAGAGGAAACAGATCCCTGGAGAGCTCACCTTGCATGACTCTTCACAACAAAATCCTAACTTGACTGTTAGTGTAAAATAGATGATCACGTTATCCGCAAGCATGAGGAATCACACAGAGCAAAATCTGTGGCGGATAGAATGCAGCTATACAGCTACTCATGCTTGCATAATCGTATTAAACATTTTCATTCATTTCTGCTTGTTAAAGTAATATGATGACTTCCTCTAGTTTCAAAAATGGCAATGAAAGGAAGCTTTACTTTCCCTAGCCTGCTGTGCAGCTTTAGTGCCAAAGGCAACAGCTTTTTAATCCAAACCAAGAGTTACAAGATGAAATACATTTACCAGTACAGGGGGAAAAAAAGAAATGAAAAAAGGAAATGGGCCCTTCTCACCTGCCCATGTATAACCATGTGAGCTAAATTAAAAACATACACTGTCAGTTGGAAACTCATTTGCATGAAGAACTGTTGGCAGGTTTTGACAGTGTACGGGTAGAGCAGGGTTACAGAGCTGCGTTTCTTTCCCTTCCTCTTGGCTGCTCAGTAGTACAGAAATGAGAGTCGAGGAGCAGTTTTACTGCAAGGCCAAGACAGCTTTTATGAACGTAAGTCACAGGATTCAAAGGACAGTGTGTAAAGGAGAAAGTCTACTTTGGAGTCCATTTATAACACAGAGCAGTGCAGAACTAGACATGGAACAGAAGCCTGTGGCTCTCCCTCAGGGACTTGCTGCACAATGAAGGAGATGCCAATTTTGAAACCCAAAGATTGAAATGTAGCAATCATGAAAGTGCAGACAACTTCTCCTCCAGTCCGCTCAATCCCCTGTCATTTCAATAGTCAGAAAAGAGCAACAGCAGTTCATTCCCCACTGCTTTACATGGTGTGTGCAGCTATGCGTTGGGAGCGTTAAAGAATTAGATATGAATTGACAATGATCAATGCACCTTAGCTCAGTACCACCAAAATTAAAGAGTTTTTTACCCAGTGACTTCAATGGAAGCAGAACTACTGCCTGAATAACAGTGCTTTAGGTCTTATTTCTTTACTATCAACTATAAATAATATTTTAAAAGGCTTGAGCCATAATTAGAGTTTTAATTCACCTGGTCAGCTCAGTTTCACTGGTGACACAATAGTTTCAGCCTGTTTCTCCTTACCCCTGTCCCAGCACCTGCATCCATCTCTTGACCAAGCAGAACTTGCAAAATGTTTTCAAAGACAGTAAAAGGCAGCTTGGCCCTCCTCTCACAAGGTGCCTCTATTTGTTACTACTTAGTCAAACAGGCAGCCTTCACCTTTCTGGGATTAAATTATTGAAGTGAGAAAGGGCTTTTTCTCACTTTGGAAAGACTGCGTTTTCTGATGTGGCCTTCAGGAATGGGGAGCTATGCAGGATCCGGCAGTTATTATTCCTGTATCCTGCACATGCTTCCAGCACCTTGTCATACTGGCATCTCCTACAGCTTCTCAAACTGTTTCTTACCAATGTCTGGCAATGCTCTTGCATAGGTTGCTAATCCTCTCTCTAATGCCCTGTCTTCATTCAACTTAGTGATTTTTTTTTATTATTTTTTCCTCCCTTTTTTTTGTTGTTTTAATTTCCTAGAATGAAGAAATCAGAACATATATTAGATGCTTATTTTCCTGGAAGTATTTTGAGACATAAACTGAAAAAAGATTAAATCAATTTTTCTGTATTTCAGTTAATTACTCTCCCCTTGCACGTGCTGTTCAAACTTTCAATTTGAATTGTGTCTTGCTATCTATTTGCAAGTCATTATCAGGCCAATAAAGTAGGCAGAACAAACTCATAGTTGTAAGGTATAGTGAATAGGTACTAATGCTCAGGTTTATTGAAGATCATTTAAGGAGGTAACATTTTCCCAGTGATTTTTTTTTTCATTTTTCTTTCCCTAAAGTAGACAGCCTTTTTCTCAAAGGCTACATTGAGCTAGTATCTGGGATGTCGTGCTAGCTCTTGTATTTCTCCGCAGCTATTTAGTTTAAGACTTAAGTGAGCATTTGATTAGAAGGTATGATTTCTTTGTGTAAGGATGGAGTAGAGAAAAGAATTGTGGTCACACCAGTAATGACTGATGGCAGCAGAACAATTGTCAATAAGGGATGTGAATTAATTTTTTAGGTTCCTTTTTAGCAATGGCTTCTTAAATTTGTGTAGAAATAGATGTTAGTATTGTAGGGAACAGGAATATATAATCTCTCAGGTCTTTATGCTCTCTCAGAGATTATAAATAAAATTTACACAGTTAATTTTAATATAATATATAAAAAAGGATTTACCATACCCACATACTGAAAAGACATGCAACAATATTCTTATCTCAAAACCAATATCCCACTTACATTTTACTCAAGAAATTGTGAACCTTCACTTGATTTGCAAAGTACTTAAGGAGAACTATACAGAAAGTGTGGTGAAAGAGGCATGAATTACATAGTACTGTTGTTGGAAATACTGTTTAAGGGTGTTGTTCATACAACAGAGGAAATGAATAGACTAAGAATGTAGTCATGGGGGTCACCAAAAAGGGAGCATTTTTTTGTTTAGGAACTGGCACAATTATGTATTTCTCTGCTAGTTCCCAGATAAACTTATCTTTCCATCCCTCGTGTCACATCATCAGTGCTATGTAGTGGAGTACACCAAGACCAAAGCTCATAGATGAAATCTATTCTTTTCATTACAATCTGCAGAGCAACTGCAAAATATCTGCAGATTGCCATGGAAAGAAGAATGGCAACATATCCTTACATTTCCCCTCTTTCACATTGTTCTTTCCCCCACCATTTCTGCAATTTTCTCACAACATAATAGGATACTTGTAGAAATTGCCAACGTTAATTTGAGGGGGATGGACAATATTATTCTCAGACATGCAAAATATGTCAGTGGTGTTCAGAACAGTTTAGTATAAGTATAGCACCGTTATTAGTAAGAAAAAGCTAAGTTGTGTCTTGCAGCTGCAACTGTTAGTTGACTGCTTGTGCAATTAATTACTTTTCAGAAAATTCAAGTCAGTATTTGTGACAGGAATATTTATTGGTGACCACTCAGTAAGAAAGGAGTCACCTGCAATTGACTGACACAGAAACACGTAGTCTCCAAAACGCCTGGAAGTTTTGACTTGACACTTGTAATATGGTGTGGCGGAAGACAAAGCTGAACAAGCTAAAACCAAGAATATAAACACTAGCAAACAGACAGAGGAAAACTGTGTCTATATCTCCGTGTATTAAAACTCCCTCTTCTTTTCCTTTTTTTTTTTTTTTTTAAATACTAAAATCAATACATCAGTAACCGCTGAGCTACCTGGCTACTCTTAACTTTCTTTTCTCTCCTAATGCCTATGTCCTTCTCTTTATCTGTGTGCTTAACTCAGATGAGTAAGATTACACATGTACACAAAGATTTAAAGGATCTGGGCCATAAGATTTCACATGTTCATAGGTAGGGTACAGGAATTAGAGATGCCACTCTGTGGCATAATTTTTGCACTGCTGCTTCAGCTAGAGGGATCAGACCATGGCTTGACTTTGGAGGGGTTAAAGCATCAAAGAGGAAGCAACAGTGGGTTTTTACAGTTACCTTAAAAAGTTGATTCAGGCTCACATAGTTTGCCTGGACAGAACAAACCAAACACAAACATGCTTTGTGGTTTAGTGGTCTTTTCCAGCCACAAATGAAAGTCTTACACAAACAGCTAATAAGTAGAACATGTGGTCTATTCAAAGACCATCACCTTTATCAAGTTCAAGGACTAATACAGAAAACTGCAAAACTAAAAGCAGCAATATTTGCAGCTTCAGCTGATGAACCAAGCCCTCAAATTGAAGTCTATGAGAGGTCCACGTTTTCTCTGACTACACGACACATCATAGCATGCACTGATCAGTGTTTGCATAGGTCAACCAGACAAAAAGCTTGCTCTGACATCTGAGATAAACCACCGTTCAAATCCCAGAAGATTCCCCATATACATTGCTCACCCTTAGCTGGAAAATCAGTACACATTTTGTCAGAGGAGACATTCAAGATACACCCACACTGATATTTGGAGCTAATCTTGCAGCCACCCTCAGCCAGCTCCAGTAAAATCACCTACCCTTTCTTCATCAGATCTGAGATGGAAGGTGGGATTAAGGTGTGAGGTTAAAGTTGATCCTACCTATCAAAGCAGGTATTGACAAGCATGGTGCTTCCTGTCTTCTCAATATATGTAACGTCTCCCTCCTAAGATTGTTGTGTATCTGAGGAGCCTGTGACTAGAAGCTAAAATGTGTTTGCCCTACCATGTGTAACTTTATGTTCCTCCAAGGAGTCCAAACAAGCCCAGTATTTTCAAGACTGAATGAGGGGTTAACTGAATGTTAACTGAAAGTTAACTAAAAGCTCCAGCTGAATGTGAGATTGGACTCACAGGTTCTGTGGTCAGGTGGGATTGTAGCACTGACTGACCTGTGAAGTACAGAAACCCATTTCCAAGAGTGACAAGGATGTTAGCTATGTTATAATCACTGGCTTCATTTGAAACATCACTCCTTCTAGAGGGTCCATAAGAAGCAGTGAAGCCCAAATCTGAGTTTCCTACGGAAACAGTGAAGATCACACAAATGTTTCCAGTGCTGAAGAGGAAATCATAGTTATTATAAATGTCTTGGTTCAATCTCTACTGCATTCCTCATAGCGAAGGTGAGTTAGGTTGGATATTTTCTTTTTGGTCAACCTTCACGAGTGTAAGTGACTGGCAGATGGGAAGGTCTTTGTGGAAGGCTGTAGTGAAATTACCAGTGGCAGAAGCAGTTCATGATCAGGACTTAAAATTAGAAAGACTGTATGTGAGCATTGTACACTGGCATCACATTACTTATTGTGTGTATTTTAAAAACCATGATCTTCAGTCCAACCCTGTTCAGATTTGGGCTTAAAGTTTGGAGTCTCTGCAGCTGTAAAATTGTGATTTAGCTGTGTGTTCTAAACAAAAGTTTTCTAATTTTCTCTTATTCAATAAATAGATTCTCAAGAAAGAATAGCTCTTTCTAATTCAGCACATTGTAAAAAAGGAAGCTTCCAAAAGCTTTAATACCTTGAACACTTTTTTAATTGAACCCGCACAGGTTAATTGATCTATAAACCTGTTTTGCTGCTTACACCTCCTTCTAAAGTAGCCTTTTTTTATAGTTCCACTTTTTTTTTTCTTTTTAGCAATATGCTTGCCTGAACTAAAATACTGCAGTGAGATTCTTTATTTACACTATTTGAAACTGGGCAGAGAATTTTTCACTACTAATCTAAGAAAAAAAATCAAAACGTGAAGATGCAGACATTTGCAAAATGTTTATGCAATGAACACCAAAACTCCCAGAGAATTTGAAAATTAGCTCACAGTAACCTGCTAATTTACACTTCCATCTTGATATCAAAATAATAGAAATTTATCATGTTGTAACAAAGTTCCCACTGGAGTTCAAGAGTCTTTTTGGGTTAGAAATCTGTGAAGTGATGGCAAGGAGAAGATGTATGAACTTCAGCAAAACCATTATTTCTTAGTACAGTAGTCTGTTCAGTAACTGCTTTGCAATTTTTTAACATTTCATTTGGTCTTTATTTTTTTTAATAGAAAAATACTCAAAAACGTTTTCACTACAAGGATATGACTTCACAGAAAGAAATACAGCATAAAAAAGAAAGTACTCACACAAGATCAGAGAGATGTGCATCTTTACAAAATAAAAGCAAAGCTATGTTTTCCTGAAAGGAAAAAGTCTAATGGTTCTTCAAGGAATGACAAGGAAAAAAGTCAAGAGATAGCATTATATATTTATACTGAATATATCAAAGAAGAATACTTAGCAATAAGGATGGAAATAGTCATTCTCTTAGTGATAGGAAAACTACCCAGCCTCTCCTCGGTTGCCAGAGATATGCAAATCCATTCTTGATACCTTAAATGCATACACACTCACACACACAAACACATGTACATGTAAGTATACATACCAGAGAGAAAGGAAATAAAAGAAGTGCCAGAAGTACATTCCATGCCAGCAACCAAACATGACAAAGGAAGAGAGAGAGAAAAAAGCTCAGAACAAATATTAGGTTAATTAATTTTATAATCACACTTTTTACAAGACATTTTTTTACAATTAAATACAAGTGAACACTGAAACATGTTTTGAAATTTAACAGCCACACAAACCGAAATTGTCACAGGTCAAGTGTTCAGCACATTTCACTGTGGCAAGATACATTTCCACCAGAATTCCCCAGGCAGCCTACTGATTTTACTTTAAACTTTTGTAAATCCAGATGACTCCATGAGGAACTAAGTAAATGGAATCGTTCTGGCATAAAATTCCAGTAATTCAGAAGAAGCTCAGGCCCAAGAGAGGAAAGGTTATGTGTGAAAAACTCTGGGTAATGGGCTGCAGTATTCACGTAGCAATATAAAAAAACCCCCAGAAATATATATACTGTGAAGAATTTTTATGAAAGCTCACCAATCTACCATTCAGATAATCTTTTTTACATTTTTTGTTGATAAGTACATTTTTAACATCCAAATAATTAATTTATATGCAGGTCCGATTTCTGAAATAATAGTGCATTTATTATTTTCACAGTACTTAGCAAAGACCAGTGATTACACGCTTTACTAAACAACACTCAAATAATCAAAACAAGGTAAGTTAATAATGTAAAAATAAAAATATTTGAGAACAAAATAACCCATTTTCTCAATAACTTCATGACCATACAATTGTGAAAAACTGTTGATAGGATTACAATAAAATGTCGATGTCCTTTTTTTCTGAAAAATAGACATCTTTTTATCTGGCTGCTGCACAGTGTGAAATATACCAACAATGTATAAACCTGTTAGCAAACCAGTACAGAAAGTTATCTCATCTTTATCTTGAGACACTGTGTGACTTATTTAAGGGTAATTTGTTTCTGTCCTAGGACCCTGAATGCTATACTTACTATTTAAGAGCATTCATTTATGTTCCTAACTTCCTTAAATCAAAATTTACAATGGCAGCAAACCCTGAGCTTTCACTACGTTGTATGAAATGACTGTCCTTAAGGATTTGAATTCTCAATAATTTTACTATAGGTTCTAGGAAATGATCTCTTATGGAACTTAGCACATTCATTAGAAGCAGGTCAGCAATTTAGTTTACCTTAAATATATATTACAGGATTTTGTCACTTTTTACCTTGAACCATGGAAAATTTCTTCCTCTAGTAGTGTGCTTTATATTCCAATGAGTTTATTTGCCTTTGCCAAGACAACTCTAATTTTAGCAACATCCAAATCATTGAATTTACTATCTTGGTTGTTTGGTTAATCCTGAAACATTCTCAAAAAGCTACTCAGGGTCAAGTTATGTCAAAACAACATCTAAGGAAGGAAGCTCTTGCACATTACAGCTCCATTTATATGCTCAAGAGATTCCTGAAGGTCAGCTGCAAAGCTCTGACAAACAGGCACTCCTGAGATGCCAGGACAGTGAGGAAACTGCTTGAGTTGCCTTAAAACTGTGCATTAATATATTTTTAGTGCTTTTGAAATCTTGCAGCCTTACATCTCAAGAGACAGAAGCTCTCTAGCTAGATAATAACACAGGCAGTGTGAACCACTCCACATTTGTACACCAATGTCCTGCAGAGAGCTGTAAGCAGACCCAGGGATGTTCATATTTTGGCCAAGAATATCAATATACCAAAAGTACAACTTTTCTTGAGTTTCTTTCAGGACCATTCTAGCTGATAACCTAGGACTGCTAAATAGTGGATTAAACCCTTCTTCCAGTGAGGATATGGAGAAAAGTCCCATTTCCTTCAAGGGCAACAAAGTTTGGCCAAATCTGAGAGTGACTGAAGACCGCACCCCACAGTCTGCACTAAGCCTCTCTGATTTTCTATTAGAGCAAATACATTTTATGCTAAAGTGTTAGTATATTTTATATTTATCTGCCATCACCTAATTTAAGAGGGTTTCACCTTTCTCCTTAGAGGTGATAACTTCACTAACTTCAAATTCAACCTTTCAAGTAGCTGAGGAAACACTGTGAAAAACAGCAAGAATTCTTAGGTCCAGGGAAGAGAAAGAAGACTTGACCTTGAAAATACAGTTTTAGGCAACATGTTAAGTCAGCAACCTTTTACTCTACACGTCTCCGTTTAATGATCAAATGTTTTGAAATGTCACTTGGAAATAAACATATTTAAGAAAATCTTCATTCATTCACCTGCACAAAAATCCCACCAAAAAAAACCCAAACCCAGCAAAAACCCAGACCGAGATTGATTTCTTCTAGCACCATTTTTTGAGCAATAACAAGGATGCAGGAAGAACGGACCCAGCTTCTGACCACAGAGCTGAAAGAGCAGCTGGCTTCAACTGTTGTCAGAAGTCCTCCAAAAAACCCTGCGACAGTCTTTAGTAGCCACAAAACATCAGAGCTTATCAGCTGGGCACACGATTTCTCACCCATAAAACTCTTGCTCAGTTTTATGGGTGATCTCTCAGTCACCTCATACCACCCAACGTAATAGGGAGGACTGAGACAACTATTGTCCCAGTCTTTTTCTCCACCTTCCTTCTCTGGGATTTGGCTGCTCTTACTTCCATGGCATTCACACCAGAGGAAGTGGGATATTCCCCTGACAGATTTCCACATTGCAATAAATCAAAATGCATTTGCGTTATCAAAATTCAAGCAAGATTGTTCACCTAGCCCAAAAGACTCCTTTTTTTTCCAGGAGACTGAGGTTGCTGGGTCCAGCATAATAATGAATTACAAGCTGCTCCACAAAGCAGAGCTTTTCTGATTAATATATTGTGTGCAACAATACACAGCGAGTAAGTCACCTTGGGTCTGCCTTCATTGGGGTTATTAACTATGTCAGAATATGTTAGCTAAGATGATCATAATTTCTCCTACCGATTGGACACAGCTGCATGTTCTGATGTGACTGAGTACAGATTTAAAAGTTGGCTGCTTAAGGCCTCAAAAGGCAAAGGAATTCACTTTTAGGTGTACAGTAAATTCATACTTCCTCCTAAGCATGTTGTGACTCAGAGTCTCTTCTCCATTAGTTTTCTCTCTGTGGATTGGGTAAGAGACTTCAACAGCCAGCTGCTCCAGAGGGACTTTCAAAAAAAGAGTGTCCTTGGAAATTACCCTGTATACCTGTACTCTGTCACCTGATGATAGAACAACTCCAAAAAAGTCCTTGGTTTAAGCTGTCACTGCCACACCACCATGCATTTGTTCACTATAAGTAGCTTTCAGGGAAATCTGATGTTCAGGCAGGATTTTCCCCCCTTCTCAGCATAAGAGTTATAAACTGAGTTACTCCCTCAATTTCCTGTGAAGAGACCATTAAAGATAATGTCCTTTCATCCAAGGGAAAGGTTGCTCTTCATGAATCTTCTTTCTTGGCAGATTTAGTATATTTTGACATGATCAGTTCTCACAGCATTAAAAAAATAGTATTACAAGGAAATGCTTATTTAGTTGCATTGATGAAAAGGCCAAAATATTTTAAAAAGTTCAATAATTAGATATATTACTCAAGAACATCACCAGCTGTATCAAATAGATTAATGTTGTTTGAGGCTTCAATGAGCATAAGATGTTTACTCTTTTGAGTCAGGTCAACAGAATACCCCGGATTAAATTTCAGTTTATTTTGAGACTTATCTTCCTGTTTCCTCTTCATTGTAACCAAAATGAATTTCATAAGCATTTGTAGATTATGACCTGTATCTCTCTGTTGATCATCTCAGTCTTGGGTCAGATAAGCTGCATAAGTGTTATTTATGATATTCTGTGCTGTTATTTTATGGCCTTTTGCATTTTATTGTTGTATGTGACAGTGTGATTATATATAATTGATAGAGAGTTTCATATTGCACAGAAAGAGCTTGATAGGCAACACATAGCCCAAACCATTTTTGTCTCTTCGGGGTATATCTTTTAAGCCATCTCAATCAGGTACTATTTTGAAAGACTTGTTATATTTTTCTCAATGCATGTGGCTCATTAAATATATTCTTTAATTGATTTATTATGGAAATAATTTTTCAACAACGCAAATATCATGCATGGCAAAGCAGAGTAATTTCCTCAGCTACTATTTTCTACTCTAGCATGAAGGAACAAGGCACAAGATATTCATCTCCCTATATATCCCTGTATGTAGAAATACTATGACCTCAGGGCCCAGAATTTGCTGCAGAAAAATGTTGACTGCACAAGGCACACATTTTGTCATGAAATTTTATTTAGAGATAGGACCAAGCTAGAGACATTTAAATAAAAATTTTCATGCCTTTGATGGGGATCCCAAGCCCAGCTCCTGACATACTGCTAAGCAATTCTTAATCCAGAAATATGTTTAAAGGAGGGAATAAAGGTATCGAAGACAAACCAAAGACCTCCCTCTGTGACTACAGATTTGCTATGTGAATATTTATCATTGTTTCCAAGTCAGGTAATTGGGAACAGGTAGTCTCTGCTAGACTAAACCAACATTTTCAGCCTGCTTTCATTCTACTTCAACCTCAGGCACCTACCTGAGGTGTCTAAGTCAGGAGAATATTTGCCCTAGGCTCTTGCTGAAGTCAATGATGAGATATAGGATAAATTGCCAGCTGGAAGTACCTATCTGTCTTTGACAATCCATGACAATCAAGGATATCTAAACTCCTAGCTCTACGTCTACATAGTTAAGTGTCTTATGTTAGTTGGGAGGAATCCAGACTTTCAGTCATAAGGAAAAAGTGAAAAGAAAGAAATATCAGTGTCTGATTCATCCAACTTCTCCCCACTGTGCAGATCAATCCTTAATTATACTATCTGCTTGAGAACAATTTCAAGTCTTCGCCTCAGGGCAACTTTCCTGAAAGTAAAAATGTATTTCTTTGAGAGGAATAATAAAAAAAGCAGTCATGATCCTATATAATTCATAGATGGTTAGCAGTTATGACTGATACAAACATAGCTGGTAATGTCTCTGCTATTTTCAATAATGATTAATTATTTTTAATCAAAAACATCGATTCCACATTTTTTAATACACTTTGCTAATTTCTTTGTGTTCTATTTCTGGGGCTTATGAAAAAAAAATCACTTGACGTTTTTCTGCAGTCTTCCCTGTTATAAGAAAGTGTGTGTTCTTTTAAGCCTCAGAAACAATTAACTTTTTGCAGCATTGGAACATGTAGAGTGGTACAGTCTTGCTATTGAAAAGCGGATTCATTCGTGTTAGTCATTAACTTTTCAGTCTTTGGAGAAACCTGGGGCTCCTTTAACACATCTCATACTGCAGCAATTAACAGTGTGCTGAACTGAGAGGGGCCAAGCCTGAATCTAACACTGTCCTTCATAAAATGAGCAAAAGAGACTGAGAGTACTGCAGAGTTCACAGTCGGGAAAATGGGCTGGATCCTGATCTTCCCCACACTGAGTGACTCCACTTAAACCAACACACACAAAAAATGGGATCATAGCCAGGGAAATCATGTTTACTCACAGCCTGAAATGAAAGTCAGCCTAATGCAGCTCAGCATGGAGACGGGAGAAAGAATTATCTTCCATGATGCTGCTGAATATGGGAATAAATACTATAGATACAGTTATATTGTATAGGGCAACGACTATCAAATGACTATGCTTGTGAGTTATCCTTCTAGGCACTATTTCTTTCCAAGAGTCCTTTAAATTTGAGATGTATCTGTGATTCTGCCAGGGACTAAGGTCATAATTGCTCAGTCACAGGCTCTCAAAATGTAATAACAACATATTTTATAGTGATAAATTATTAGCCACCCAGCCACAATCGTATACTAATAAAACAGTCTGATTTGCCAGGATGCATTGTTTATGCCTTTTTCTCTTTTGCTTTGAATTAGTTTGCATTAAAACATATAACAGCTATATTTGTCAGAGACAGGAAACGCAAGTGAACCTGTTAGCCGAGCTCCTTCACAGTCCCCAGACAATAGCCAGGGGACACTTCAGTAAAACCTTCTGCAGTTGGTGGGATAACTGTCTCCTTGCCTCAGGGAACCTCAGCATTAAAGTTATTAAATAAAACAGCCAGCCTGGCAGTTGGCTATGAGAAGCAATTTATACCATTGTAAATGGATTAGCAAAATGTAATTTCTTTTAACGTTTCCGTTTCAATTATTTCAAATAGATGTGCAGTTATAAATGTTAAGGAATTGTTTAAATGTTTCTCATAATGGAAAAAGTAAATATAGGTTAGAGCTTTGGACTCCCAGATGAATTTCCTATGTTTTTCTGTTTTCTTTGTGGTAAGGCTTTTCACATTCTGCTGTAAAAGTTGCCCATTTGGAGATGAGGAGAAAAAAATATTTGTGCTTCTGATGAAACAGGGTATTATACTAATCAGGAAAGTATAGATTTGAAATGTCTTGAGGACCAGAGGAAGGCCTACGGCTGTTCTTATCCTACATTCTCAGCTGGTGTGTTTTGACATCAAGAGCCTGGAGCAGTGCATGAGATACCAAGAGAGAGACTATACCACATATCTGTTTGTGTGGGAAGCGGGGGGAATCTCTCTTGAAAGCATGCCTCTGTGGATTTTCTCTGAGAAGGGTTAATTAATATACATAGCTAGCAGCTCAGAAACTATCATACTCTCTTACAATGATTTCAGCAATATCTCACCTGATCTCTACTTTTTTCCTTTGTACTTTTCTTTTCTTTTTTTTTTTTTTTTTTTGGTATGATGTTGCAATTAAGCAGTAAGACATAACAAGAAATATGACTACTGGCATGGGATAATCATGTCCTTGGGGTGCGATCAAGCACCAAGAATAAACGAGTGCTTCTAATCCCCCATGGGTGTGATTACCTCATGATAGCCATACCCACCGAGAAACTACATTGCTACCATGAATTGTTTGCTTTTATATTTAAACATATTATCCAGGCAAGTGACTGCGCTCATCTCAAGCTGCCATTTTGTGTCAGACCGCGTAGAAGGGGTGCAGGCTGGTTGCAGCCAGCCCCCTTGACACCCTGCCAACGCCGCACACCAGAGCAAGGAAATTTCCACCAGAGATTCAGCCGGGTGCGCAAAACTCCTGCCTTTCAAAAAAGGTCTCCGAGCAGCCATGCTTGCAAGCTGAATTAAAGTTGCCGTAGACTTTAAACGAGGAGGTGGTGAGGGGCAAAAGTAGGGCAGCAAGAAATAACGGATGAGGCTAGCTCAGTTGAAAGCAGCCGTGGAGAAGCCTGAGGGCTAAGATGGCAGTCATCATCGATTCAAGGGAAGGGAGATGTCAAGGACAGGGAATGTCAAGCAGGAACAACAATAAGGCATCATAAGGGTGCTTAGCAGTGCCAAGTCTTCCAAAAACAGAACAAATAAACCTACTGGACTGTTGTGATTGGTCTATTTGCTGCTTGATATCACAAGAAAAATGTAAAAAAAAATATACATTTACAATGTACATCTGTCCTCTCCCTCCTGCCTACACAAAACTAATTAAAAATATTCTCTCTCGCTCTTCCTCTCACGCCCCCACCCCCACCAGCATCATCTTGAAATAGTCTTTGCAAACAAAGTTAGATACAGGCAAATGCTCTACATGGAACCAATTGTGTCAATACATAGATAAGCAGCAGCAACACACTGGCCCTGAACAAATAATCAAATGCTAAAGGAAGAGCTACAGGAACACAAACACACTCCAGGTTTCTGCAGTCTGCAACACCGTCTACGATGTGTATGTATTCCTGAAGCATTAACACCTGTCTTTGCAGGTGATAGAATTTTGTGGCACAAAATGTATTTATCCAATAGGTTTTTACACATACTTTGCTGCAGCTTCTCACATAGATGACAGGATGAATTATGTCTCTGCGGATGCTCACACACCAAACATGCTGATATTTTCAGGTGAGTGTACACACACATACTTACACACACACACATACACCAGAGTAGCTTGAAGGCGCGTTGAAAACCAGCTCACCGCAATATCTGTTAGGTTGGACCACTGAGTCTCTTTCTGAATAAATGACAGCACCACAGGAAAACAACAAACAAAATATTTAAGATGTTGAATACATAGTAAATATTTTCAGTGGTTTCAAAATTTTATTTCATTTCACATTGAATTATTTTTGAATTATCCGTAAGAGAGAAATAAGCCTCAGCACTTAGGTCGTTGACCTGTACTAGAATCACATAAGCCCTGAAAATCCCTGACCACAGAAGAAGTGATGCATTTGGGACTGCAAAAAATGCTGATCTTCCAGGCATGATTGCCTAAATCATGCTTTAGGCTTTAGGGAAGCCTAAAGCACCCTACATGTATATTGCATAGAGTTATGGAGCACTGCAGGAAACTAACACAACTTCAAAATCTGCTTTAGTTTACTGCATTGTCTCTGAAATCGAAATACCTTTGTTTGACTGCAACTTTGGTGAAGAAACCTTCCAGGACATTATTTCCAAGTCAACTGAGGAATTCTTCTCTTGCCACCCAAGAGGTATATAGCATGGTCTTGACATACAGAATGTTCTCCAGCAGAAATGATGTAATGAAGTTATATATTCCTGATGTACAAGGTTTTTTTCTTCTTTTCAACTTTTGACATGTCAAAATGTATGATACTTGCAAGGGAGGAAAATACACTCTTTTGTAGAAGAGCTCATTTTCAACCTTTCTAAGAACAGTGATTCTGTTTCACAGTAAATATGGCATGATATCCACCCAAAATTTGCACTTACCTGGGACCTCTGTGACATTACTCATTACTGTGACATTACTTCTGGCACAGCAGTGAATTTCACTGCAATAAACTGAAACCAGGGAAAACCATCCTTTTCCACTTACTGCTCCACTGTGCATTTGATTTTCTGCATATCTAGAAAAAGGAAGATATTTCTGTCTGAATAAATTAGTTTTCTTAGTAAGGTGTTTTCCACATACACAAAGAAATATTATCCCTATTGCCCATGGTTTTCCAGTTCAAAGGGAAAAAAGAGGATGGAAGAGTGGAACACAAGGGAACACTTGATCACGTTGTTTCTTTCAAGCAGTGACCCTTTATGTAGCTATTACCAGAGATGAGTTTGTGTACTCGTTGGCTGGAATTGGACAGGCTTAATAAGCAAGACAATCATATTCCTCAAAGGCTTTTGTCCTCCTGTGTCAGACCTAGAGTCTGTTGATCAAACTCCCACAACAGATTAGAGGTTAAAACTTCGGCAGCCCACACTTGGGGCAGCCAACAGAGAGGAGAAGAGTTTGTGGTGCATCCTTTTTCCTTAGGGATGGCAACAATAAGGAAGGACGCTGCGGCATGCGCTGAGGTGGTTTTGAAGAATGGCACTATCGGTAAAGACAAAGGCAGGCAGAAGCTGCAGTTGGTTCATCACATTTCAATGAGTACTTTGGAGAGTGTTTGTGCCTGAAACGTGTCCTCACAGAAGTAAGGAGAGATGCAGAGGCAAGAGGCACAGCTGGACACAGCAGCAGTGGTTGGATAAGCAGCTGTGGTTACAAAGGAAGAGAGCAGAGGAATTTTGAGTCGTGACTACTGAATTTTAAGCACCAGTTGGGCGAGACTAAACCTGTGTAACCACTTGAGCTTTGTTACCATGAGGAAAAGAGAGGCTGAGTGTCAGGGGGCAGCACGGGCCAGGACCGTGGGTCTCCTATAGGCAGCAGGGCTGGGCCTGGCAGCTGGGCATCAGCCAAGCCTGTGGTGGTGAGACAGGAGTTGCGTCTGACCCCAGTTCCCTCCATGGGCCTGATCCTGACCTCACCCATGAGACAACATCCCATCCCCAGAGAGGTGCCCAATGCCCATGGCTGTGTCTGTCCCCTAGTGTTTCCTGGCTGCCTTGCTCCTGGCTGGGCTGGCAGGATGGGCCCTGGATGTCATGCCCTGACGTGCCACCCACCATGAGGAGCCCCCGATGGTCCTGAACCCCAAGAAGTCACGGGCCATCACAGCACCCTGGCAGGGAGCAGCCCTCAAATGCATTGTGTGTAAGCTGAACCTGAGCCCCAGCAGCCAAACGTCCAGGAGGGAGGATGCCCCCAGGGACCATACACTGGATCCATCCAGTGGAAATGAAATAAAGCTGAGGACCAGGCGTACTGCATTAGGCTAATTCTTCTAACCGTCCACACCAGGAAAAATTCAACTGGACTATTCCAGGGCCAAAACAACTTCTGGGATACAAATGGGCAGCTCGCTACAGAAGCAAAATTTCTTCTGTATCTAGGGCATTTCTAGGGCATTTTGTGACAGAGCAGGCTTTCCCTCCTGTTTTCTCTCCACGCATTATTTCTATAGGTACTTGCAAATCCCTTTTGCTTCCTTCTAGCTTGTGATGTTTCCAAGACGGGGCTTTGACGGATCTTGTTCTCCATGGCCTGTTTCAACAGAGCATTGTGCACCCTCGTGTCTCCCCCACTGCGCAGAGAGTTGAAGGGACTTCGCTTCTGGCAACATCAGGACCCCGGTTCCCAGTGGGTTCTATTAATGTCTCATCCTAGCTCTCATTTTCCGTCTGTGTAGATATTCATATATCTTGCTAAAACTAAGCAAGTAAAAAGCTCTGTTGGGCTGGCTTGTCTGGAGGCTGTTTGTCTTTTCTGTACAGCTGCAGGAAAGCATCTGTAAACTTCAATATTTGCTCTAAATGAAATGTCTCTCAGCTAGAACTCACTTTCATGTAGTATTGCTGGTGTGGACAAGATGTACCCCATAAATAGAAAAAGAAAGCCCCTTGGGACACTGGTGCTACTAGTAACAAAGGCGATAATTGCTCTTCCTCGGCCTAATTTTAGATTAACTATGTTTCATCTTTGTTACTATTAGTGTATATTCTTACCTTATGCTTTAAACTGTCACCATAATCTTAGTTAGAGATAGATCAGTTATTATCACATACACTGGACATCTTTTTTAACTGTTGTGTGAATATTAGGGATTAAGAAAGCATGGCTGTGGACACAGATGACCTTGAATGATAAGAAAACACAACTGTCAAGGAACCTGAAAGGTAATCCTGTTGATTGTCCCTATTCCAAAATAGGGTCACTGTTAATATCTCGTTACTATTAATAGATGGTAGTTTAATTTGTTCTTACAGATCTCCAAAGACGGGCACGCTGCAACTTTTGCAGCCATTGCATTTCTATGTGTTGTCAGAACATTGTGCCCGTATCATGCCTGCCAACATAAATATGTTTTGTGACGGTGTTAACTTGCTGTTTCTCACTTTCTCCAGTGTGGACATCCACCGTGTACCATTTCAGTAATTTATCTGCTTAGATGATTGGCATCCAGTATCCTGTTCAGCCTCAAACAGCTCTACTGTCACTTTTTAAGGCACAGAGCAATTGGCCTCAGCCAATACCACTGAAGAATCTGGATGCTTCCTGGAAAAGTAATATCTAAGAGAGATTTCTATTTTTACCTTTAAGTTCAAATTTGCAAGTCCATGAGCTGTACAATCAAATATAACAGAAAACCTTAACCTCTTTCACTGCAACCAGCAGAAAAAGCTTGCATTTTCTACAAAAACATGCAGGAAATAAGAGAAACTGCTACATAGCTGCATAGAAAGTGTAACAACTTTCAACTCTAAACCCGGGCATGATCTGACATAGCTATCCAGAGGTGAAAATCTCTTTTTTCTGCTAACAAAACCCTGAGCAAAATATATTTAATCTCACATTGACTAAAAGTATCTGGAACTTGTTAAGTTGGTTGGGTTTCCAAAGCCTCTTTTCTCATCTTAGTGTTCAGACTATTGCATTGAGAAGAAGGATTTTAGTCACTTAATTACATAATGAAATTATTTTCAGTTTTTTATATGCATCATAATAGCTACATTTACCATTCTAGTATCATTAGTGCTTGAGGACATCTTTCATTTAGCTACTTAGAGATTTTTACATAGAACTCCCAGAGGTAAAAGTCATCATCTTGCTGAGTTTGAAAGTTTTCTTTTCCAGCATCTTATTCTTCAATCTCAAAGGCCTGACACTTTTTAAACTCTTGGCATTCTCTTCAGTAACAAGGTTGAAATTTGAATGTGCTACATCAATTTGGCTTCGGTTTGATGCCTCACTGAGGCACAGCCTGGCTGAGAAGAAAGAAAAAATGAATATGAATGCCAACCATATATTTGGATAACTAAGTAAAAAATCTGCAGGTCTCAGGCTGTAACTGAGAAGGAGCAGTAACCCATAAGTGAGAACTAATTTATTTTGCATGAAGTGATAGAAATATAAGTTGCCAGTGATATACCAAAGTTACATAAATTTAGCAACATCAGTTCAAGAGGAATTTAGACATATCTGATGGCAAGGCTGTTACTCACTATACCTTTAAGGACACAGAATGATTTCATGAACTGATTTAATAGTTAAACAAATAGGCCTGAGAGGAAAAGAAAGCCATAAAAACCTAAGGTTAATGGAGACTGGTCCCAATGGATGTCTTTTATCCCTTGATGCTGTCTCATAGGCTTCAAATGTTCTTGTGTTTCTATGCAAATTAGCTGCTTACAAAACCCAACTCTTTCAAGTATGTTCCAAGCTCTACTGTCTATGTCATTTTACAGTAAACATATTTTTGTTGCATAGCAATATGTTTCCTTTAGAAGATGCGTAAATATGCAAAATGTTTCTGCAACTATTTGTCAGATAGTCAAACAGATTTTTTGTCTATCCTCAGGCCCCTTTTATGTTCACTCTCTGTGAACATATGCGGCAAGAGCTCTCCCAACACAAACACTTGAAGGAATCAAATTGCAAGCTCTTTTTCTACCAGCACTTGCATGGAAAATGAGAGGAAAAGATTATATTTTATCTCGTAATGGAGTAGAAACACCCTGTGGATTGTGACTAGCTCTTATAGTTCCTGATTTCTCAGGAATCTGTAAAATTTTGTTGATCCTCGTGCTGGTACTATTCAATGATATGAAGATTTCAGGAAGAAAAGTGAGAAATGGAAGCCAAAGTCCTTGTTAATATGTCAGCAACCAGATGTCAATGAGACTTTCTCCCAGTCTCCTTGGAGTCACTCCAGATGCAATATGTGAAAAAATGAGCAACTGCTCAAATTATAGCACAAGCAAAGCTAATATGTTGTTGAGTGAAGACAGACATGCCGAAGGACTTGCCTTTTCTGCAACATGTGCTGTTATTGAGGGCACTTGTTCCAGGTTCAGTTGATTTGCAGCTTCAAAGACTCTTTGCACTTACTGCCTTGATAAAAGTGAAGTTCCCTAGTTTCTTGAGCCAGTGACAAGCCACAGGCTGTAGTGGGCATGCACCTCAATAACTGGCTCACCAGGCTTATTTCAACCACAAATGCCCTGGGGAAAGATGATATTTTATTGCAAGTCTGGGATGGAATCCTACCTGGAGGGATCTTTGCCTGAAGCCCATGAGCTTGGTTTGCCTGCATTGTATTTTGTCATGCCATATTCTTGTGATGTCTCCATGTGCAGAGGTTTCAGTCTACCCAATGCCCAGCATGCAGAATGGATATGGCTTATGATGTCATGGTAACAATACATCTCAAGAGCTGTGAAATTGCTGTGAAACAGGCTCCTGTGATGTCACTGGTACAGAAGTTTTTGATTAATAAGAAATTTTGCCATTCTCCACATTAGAAAAAATGAACTAGATATATTAGCAAGCAACTGGATCTCAATCATGTATGTCTCTACCAAACTGAGTCTCATACACAATCATCCTTTTCACATGAAGGTTAGTATTACATTTTTTATTATTTTGGGGTTTTTGCAACCTAAGCTAAAGCCCTTAGACCTCTGCAAATATTCTTTTCTAGGAGAAAAACATATTGTTGTTGTTGGTTGCAAATAGTCTCTTTAAAATACTTCAGAAGACAGAAAAGAAAGGACAGTCTTTCACTCTTCCACTTTTCTTTCCATGCCTAAATTTTTACTTTGGCTGTTCAGGTCATTGTGCTGCTTCATTAATACTCCAATAAGATATAACGGAGCAAAGATGCAACCATAATTATTCTTAAAGCACAAATTCAACAGCTTCTTTTCAAGAGTTGTGTAAAGAATGCTTTGATTCAAGCTTCTGTGAAATGAATGAGACCTTTTATGATGAGTGCTTACAAATGCACCCGGGAAGCCACAAATGATGTGACAGGCACGCCTCCAAGCTGCTAGGAATTACTAAAACAAACAGTCATTCTACTTTATTTGGGGGAAAGTTTTTCTCTTTATGAACTAATCAACCAGTCTGCCACTCTCCATGTGATTCAAAACACGTGCAAGGAAGTGTTATTTCCACAGAAGCTTCCAGATTTTGAGATTAGTGTGGTAAACACTCAAGGGTTTTTTTTGTTCTACAGTCACACAATCGTAGAAGCACAAATGTTTTTTGTATTAAGAGACCAGCCAACACTCTCAGATTCTTAATCAATAGGAACTATACATTTATGCAAAGCTCCATCATGTAATACTGCTAGAAGGCCTGCAAACTGTATACATCATTCTTACCAATTTTACAATAACACTTATGCAATTAAGGAGAGGATACAAACTTATACAAACTCAGAGCACCTTGCTATGGACAGTCTTATTTTTATATCCAGTTCCACTCCCTGTCAGTCCTTCCATAAGTAGATACCTGTCATTCAGGATGAGGACTTAAGAGCACTAGTTATGAGAGCAGTTACATCACTCCCTTGTGTGCCTTTGGCAATAGAAAGCTGCCTGTTTCTACTGCCTCAGCAAGATGGGCCCCTCACACTGTAGCAAACATGGGTCTTCTAGGTGAAGTGATGAATATGGATTTCAGCACAAACAATTTAGTACTAAATATAGGAAAAAATGAGAATTTGAGTTAGGAGATATTATTAGCAACATTGTTGCAGGTACTTTCAAAGTTATGTAGGATAATGCCAAGAGTATTATGCAATGCAAAGTGGTTCCACTGCAAGTGGAACTGAACAATGATGAGGACAATGGTTCATCTAGGTTGGAGAAGTCGCCAAGGTTAAGTCGACCTATGCCCTGCATCAAAACCACTTCCATAAAGAAAATAAGATAGAATCATAGAATCATAGAATTGTTGAGGTTGGAAGGGACCTTTAAGATCATCAAGTCCAACCATTAACCTAACCTGACAAAACCACTTCTTAATCATGTCCCCAAGTACCATGTCTACCCTTTTTTTAAACACCTCCAGTGATGGTGAATCCACCACCTCCCTTGGCAGCCCATTCCAATGTTTGATAACCCTTCAGTGAAAAAATTCTTCCTAATATCCAATCTAAACCTCTCCTGGCATAACTTGAACCCATTTCCTCTTGTCCTATCACTTGTCACTAGGGAGAAGAGGTCAGTCCCCACCTCTCTACAACTTCCTTTCAGGCAGTTGTAGAGAGTGATAAGGTCTTCCCTCAGCCTCCTCGTCTCCAGACTAAACAACCCCAGTTCCTTCAGTCGTTCCTCGTAAGACTTGTCTTCCAGACCCCTCACCAGCTTCGTTGTCCTATGGGTCATTGTCATAGGAGTCTCTCTCCTGAGGGGAACAGAGGCCCAATATGCAGATTGGATCTACTTCTTAGGGGAGTCTGCAACCTCCCTGGGGCCAGGGTTAAAGATGTGAAAAGAAAGCTTCCTACCCTGGCATGGCCCTCGGATTACTATCCATTATTTATTTTTCATGTAGGCAGCAAGAAAGTTGCAACAAGAAGTCTGAGGGTAATCAAGAGAGTCTTCAGGGCCTTGGGAAGACTGGTTAGGGGATCAGGAGCACAAGTAGTGTTCTCCTCTATCCTTTCAGTCGCAGGGAATGATGAGGGAAGAAACAGGAAGAGCAAGCAGATCAATACCTGGCTCTGAGCCTGGTGTCACTGGCAAAATTTTGGGTTCTTTGATCATGGGTTGGTCTACATTACACCAGGTCTGCTGGCAACAGATGGGGTACACTTGTCTCAAAGGGCGAAAATCATCTTCACTTAGGAGTTAGCAGGGCTTATTGAAAGAGCTTTAAACTAGATTTGAAAGGGGAAGGGGATAAAACCAGGCTCACTAGAGATAAGCCTGGGGGCGGCACATCAATGTTTGAATGACAATGTGCTAGCAAGGTCCTTCAGTCTGCCATCTCAGTGGAGGTAGGGGATGGAGATCTACCTAGCAGCAAAGACACAAGGGATTTTGATGTCTTAGAAACCATAGAAGTGTCTGAGAATGGTCAAGTAGGAATCAGGGCTTCTCCCCTAAAAAAGGTGGCAGGATCAATAGCCCAACTGAAGTGCATCTATACCAGTGCATGCAGCATGGGCAACAAACAGGAGGAGCTGGAAGCCATTGTGCAGCCAGAAAACTATTATATAGTTGCAATCATGGAAACATGGTGGGATGACTCTCACAACTGGAGTGCTGCAATGGATGGCTATAAACTCTTCAGAAGGGATAGGCCAGGAGGGAGAGGTGGTGGGGTAGCCCTATATATTAGGGAATGTTTTGACTGTCTAGAGTTTGACAATGGTGATGAAAGGGTCAAGTGTTTATGGGTAAGAATCAGGGGAAAGGCCAACAAGGCACATATTATGGTGGGAGTCTATTATAGACCACCCAACCAGGATGAAGAGGCAGATGAAGTATTCTATAAGCAGCTGGCAGAAGTCTCATAATTACTACCACTTCTTCTCGTGGGGGACTTCAAGTTACCAGATGTCTGCATGAAATACAATACAGCAGAGAGGAAACTGTTTAGGAGGTTCCTGGACTGTGTTGAGGATAACTTCCTGACACAGCTGGCGAGCAAGCCAACTAGAGGTGGTGTGACAGTGGACCTGCTGTTTGTGAACAGAGAAGGACTTGTAGGTGATATGGTGGTTGGAAGCCTCTTAGGCATAGTGATCATGAAATGACAGAGGTTTTGCTTCTCAGAGAAGTAAGGGGGGGGAGGTAAGTAGAATTGTCACCTTGGATTTCCAGAGGGCAGACTTTGGCCTGTTTAGGAGCCTGATTGACAGAGTCCCTTGGGAGGCAGTCCTGAAGGACAAAGGACTATGGGAAGGCTGGACATTCTTCAAGTAATAAATATTAAAGGCACAGGAGCTGGCTGTCCCCATGTACTGTAAGACGAGCTGGCAGGGAAGAAGATCAACCTTGCTAAACTGAGACCTCTGGCTGGAACTCAGGAAGAATAGGAAAATTTATGGCCTATGGAAGAAGGGGCAGGCCACTCAGGAAGACTACAAAGACTGGATGAGGCTATGCAGGGAGCAAATTGGATGGCCAAAGCCCAGCTAGAACTTAATCTGGCTACTGCTGTAAAAGGCAATAACAAATGTTTCTATAACTACATTAACAACAAAAGGCAGGCTAAGGAGAATCTCAATCTTTTATTGGATGCAAGGGGAAACGTAGTGACAAAAGATGAGGAAAAGGCTGAGGTACTTAACATCTGCTATGCCTCAGTCTTTAATAGTAAGACCAGTTGTTCTCAGGGTACACAACTCCCTGAGCTGGAAGACAGGACAGGGAGCAAAATGAAGCCCCCATAGTTTGAGCCGAAATCGTTAGCGACCTGCTACACCACTTAGATGCATACGGTCTCTGGGGCTGGATGGAATCCACTCAAAGGTACTGGGGGAGCTGGTGGAAGTGCTCACCAAACCGCTTTCCATCATTTATCAGCAGTCCTGCTAACAGGGGAGGTCCCGCTTGACTGGAGGTTAACAAATGTGACGCCCATCTACAAGAAGGGCCACAAGGAGGACTGGGGAAACTACAGGCCTGTCAGTCTGACCTCAGTGCCTGGGAAAGTTAAATCCAGTTGGCAGTCAGTCACAAGTGGTGTTCCCCAGGCCTCTGTTGAGTCTGGTTCTGTTTAATATCTTTATCAATGATCTGGACAAGGGGATCTAGTGCACCCTCAGTAAGTTTGCAGAAGACACCAAGTTGGGTGGGAGTGCTTGAGGGTAGGAAGGCTCTACAGAGGGATCTGGACAGGCTGGATCAACGGGTTGAGGCCAAATGTATGAGGTTCAACAAGGCCAGATGTTGGGTCCTGCACTTGGGTCACAACAACCCCATGCAGTGCTACAGGCTTGGGGAAGATTTGCTGGAAAGCTGCCTGACAGAAAAGGACCTGGGGGTGTTGGTCGACAGCAGCAGTGTGCCCAGGCAGCCAAGAAGGACAACAGCATACTGGCCTGTATTAGAAATAGTGTGGCGAGCAGGACTAAGGAAGTGATCATCCCCCTGTACTTGGCACTGGTGAGGCCCCACATCAAATACTGTGTTCAGTTTTGGGCCCCTCACTGCAAGAAAGACATTGAGGTGCTGGAGCATGTTCAGAGAAGGGCAACGAGGTTGGTGAAAGGTCTAGAGAGCAAGTCTTATAAGGAGCAGCTGAGGGAACTAGGGGTGTTTATCCTGCAGAAAAGGAAGCTCAGGGGAGACCTTATCACTCTCTACAACTACCTGAAAGGAGGTTGCAGAGAGGTGGGTGTCAGTCTGATTTCCCAAGTAACAAGAGATAGGACAAGAGGAAATGGCCTCAAGTTGCACCAGGGAAGGTTTAGATTGGATATTGGGAAAAATTTCTTCACTGAAAGGGTTATCAAGCATTGGAACAGGCTTCTCAGAGAAGTGGTTGAGTCACCATCCCTGGAGGTATTTAAAAGATGGGTAGATGTGGCACTTAGGGACATGGTTTAGTGGGACTTGGCAGTGTTAGGTTAATGATTGAACTCGATGATCTTAAAGGTCTTCCAACCTAAATGATCCTATGATTCTATGAGTAAGTGGAATACTAATTTTTATAGTGAATTTAGAAGTTTTCTTTGAGACTAGAATTAGTTTGTGGAATTAAGCCCTTCTACATTTATGTCGAAGTGGGATGTGCTGCCCCAAGTGAAAGGTAGGTATAAACTTTAAAAAATGCTAGAATTTCAAGAAATTATTGTGTTATACTATCAGATCCAAATTTTCCCATAGAAAAAAATAATTCTCTAATGCTATTTCAATCCTGATATAATTTAATTAACAATATTAAATTGGATTTAAAAGTATTACCAGGAAATGAAGGGTAATGCATAAAAAGTTTAACTTTTCTGAAAGTTAGATGCCACTTAATGGATGGGTAGGTAATATGCAGAGCCACCTACCCTGCCTAAATGGTAGACTCACTATTCAGAATCAAAACTGGGTTCATTGCTAAACTTAAAGAAAATTAAGAAGTATCAATATAAAAAGGCTGAAGGAAGATCTATGTATTGATACCACTGAGTGGGGTTCTGATCAAATTTAAAAGTGATCCAAGAACAGATGGATATACTCAATTTCACCACTTAAAGGTCAAAGGTACTGAGGTCAAAATTGTGCTGACTTGACAATGTCCTTGAATTGCTACTGAATACAAATAAAAAGTGTTCAGTCCACTGATGCTCTTCTCTTAAGGAAGAGACACAGGACTCTGACTAACAGAGTTAGTGACTTCGGTGCTTTCCTGACAATCAGAGGTACCAACATAAACTGACAACCATATGACAAAATGCAAGGACAGCTAAAGGAGGGACTATTGCAATTTACTCTAAAGGACAGTGAGAAGATGAATCAATATTTATTACTAAAAGACTCTGTTGGGAATTTCTGCACTTCAAAGGAAGTCAAAATTTGTCCTTGCAGAGTGAGAAAAACTGCTTTTCTAGAAGAGTGACCTGACTGGAATCCAAATCCTTGTTCCAAAAATTTCAGTCTCCTGCCAGGCTCTGATTTCAGGAATATCTGAAATCAATACCCTTAGCATGCCTCCACAGATTTCTGTGCAGAATTCTCATTCTGTGTATTAACTGAGAAGGCTATGCCAGAAGCAAAAAAGAGAAGAGACTACTCCAAAGCAGTCTCCAGATTTTTAAATTGTTCTGTTGAAAACAATAATTGAGATGGATTGCAGGATTTACATCTGATATCTGAGACAAATTTGCCTTGGTGACTAATTTAATTATCTCTGTTACACATACAATACACATGGAGTGTCTTGTGACCATAAGAAAATACGGTTTGCATTTTGTCTTTTAAGCTGAATTTAATCATAACCTAATTTACTAAGATACCTTATTCAGTGGTCTTATTATTGCTAAAGTACAAAAAGGTCATAATTCTGGCAGTGCATTTGCCTAACAATAATATGCAGTGTATGAACCTTAGAGCAGTATATATTATGTCATATCTTTCTGAGTTTATTGTCTTAGGATTACCTTTCATTCTAAAGGTCACAGAATTGTAGGGACACTGAAGGTATCCTGACAATTAGCCATACTGTAGCCATGCTACTAAGCCATAGCACTCCCATACTACTATGACATTAGCCATACTAAAATTAATTACCAATTTAAACATAGCTAAGGATTTGCTAGCACTATCAGCACCATTCTTTTCCTACAAATTCAGTTTAGCTCATTCTCAACCCCTCTTCTGTCCTGTGTTTGCACATCAAGTAACACATGCAAAAGAAAAAAAACTAGTTCTCTCCCTTTTATAACAGCTATCATCTGTGCACTTGAGGGGCAAAGGAAGGAGAGTTTTCTCATAATTCCTAGTCTTGCTTAAACCTTCTTGCTTTAGTTGAATAAAAAGTAGAATACATTTTTACATTCATTTTCACATTCATTTTCAATGTGTTCTGTGTTTCTATTTATGGAAGCCATTCAATGTGTGCAAATACCACATTCTTTTGAATTCTGCTATATTTCCATTCAGGCTCAGTAATTAAAACAGATAGTGATTACCCTAACTAAATACCAAAAGCTCAGAGTTTTGTATTTCTTTTTCTTTTCTGTACCTTAAATTGGTCAGGATTTATTCCTTTTCTCTAATCTTCAAAATAACACAAGCAGTGCAAACACCTCACTGCACTTACTGCAAGCATTTAATCAATCTTCACATTAATTAATTTCAACTTTCTCCTTATATAGTACTTAACTGGACTGATTTTTTGCCTTCCATTATTTTTAACACTAATCCTATATTAAATTGGAGCTCCTCTAGCCATGTTGACATTCATACAATATACAGTTATTGTAACTCAACCCTCTTGAAAATTATTCTACTTTCTCTGGAATATGCACATAAGGATGCTGTATGACCTTGAGCAGTAACTGGCAAATGACCTTGAACGTTCTTTCTAAATCCTATACTTTGACTTAGTAAGAACATTTCTGTAGAGAAACTATTTACTAATTTAACTGTATCAGACTCCCCAGTCTATTTATGTTTATTTCGTTTCTTTATTTTTAAGGATCTTTGATATTAATTAGACAATAATATTGTTTGAGACAGGTTTATTTCACTAAATAAATATATATTATTGAATTATCCCTTTAAGATTGATTACTAAATTATGTTAATAATGATCTACTCTTGTCTTGCAACTATGGAATAAAAATACTCTTCGAAGTTTTCTGTCTTCTTAGTAATAGGCTAAATAATGCCATGATGGAATCCTGTTTCTTATTGAAGACATTGGCTTCAACATTACTCATTATTTCTTTTACTAATTCATTACTAATTACTGTATTGCCCAAGAGACCTAGTCATAGACCAGAATGCTCTGCACTTTATGAATATTGAACAAACAATAGTTTATTCTTTCAGACAAAGATATTTTTTTTTGACAGGCTGAGAGAGTTGGAGTTGTTATGCTTGGAGAAGAGAAGGCTCCGGGGAGACCTTATTGCGGCCTTCCAGTACCTAAAGGGGGCCTACAGGAGAGCTGGGGAAGGACTTTTTACTAGGGCATGTAGTGATGGGATGAGGGGGAATGGCTTAAAACTGGAAGAGGGTAGATTTAGATTAGGTATTACGAAGAAATTTTTCAGTCTGAGGGTGGTGAGGGACTGGAAGAGGTTGCCCAGAGTAGTTGTGGATGCCCCATCCCTGGAAGTGTTCAAGGCCAGGCTGGATGGGCTTTGAGCAGCCTGGGCTGGTGGGAGGTATCCCTGCCCATGGCGAGGGAGTTGGAACTAGATGATCTTCAAGGTCCCTTCCAACCTAAACCATTCTCTGATTCTATGATTCTATAAAAATGAAAATACTGTTAAAGCTTGTGACAGCCATGTTTCAATAATATGTATGCTTTCACTCATTTACCTTTCATTTCATGAAGTGATATTCATCTGTATATTGTTAGAAGTTGTTGGTTTTAATTATTATTTTATTTATATGGAATTACTTTAATAAACTGCTTTATTTCAAAGCGTAGGTCTATTTTTCTATTCCAGCAACATCATTTAGTACCCAAACTGGGATAGGAATGGAGTATTAATCTCATGTACACCATTTATCAATAATTCCATGTGTTACATTTGTTTATGAATTAGGTTGGTGAGAAACAATCAGTTAATCCCATCGTACTATTGATCTTGATAATATAACTTGTTTTCTTTCTGATACAATTAACGTGAAAATTAGCTACTGAATAGCACTTTGACAAATTACTCTCCTCTCTGTGATTTCCAATTTGTAGAGGTGACATCAGATCACATGCATCTGTAAGGTTACCCTACCAATGCCTCTAGCTTGGTGGCTTTTAGGCCTTCCCTTGTCATAGTCTCCTCAGCCCCATATGAAAGCCCTGTCCTACAGAGCACAAACCTGAGAAGATTCTGCAGTGCCCAGCCATCATCACTTTAAAATCTAAATGCAAAACTGCTGGATTTTGTGCATGTTTCCCTCACCCACCCTGTAGTTACAGGTGAAGAAAAGTGAAATCACGGAGGTCACAGAATACAAGGCTTGAGAGAGTATCAAGATGCCATTCTTTGTCCTCTGTTCCCAAATCATCGTATTTACAACACTTCTGGCAAACACCTGAAGGAGATATCTTTATTTCTAATTCTCAGAGCCAGGGAATAAAAAAAACCCTTCAGATAGTGGCAAGCCATTTTACACTACAGATGCTTAGCTTACAGGGAAAGAGCAGTGGTGACACACAGACTCAAAAAAAAAAGAATTCTACAAAGCAATGCAAGTAACAAGGCAAAGATTAAGTGCTTTTTAATGAAAAAAAGGTAATCAAATAGGTTAAAAAACTAAATGGAATCAAGAAAATTCAGATTTTATGCTGGGGTCTGCATTGGCAGAAGAGAACATTACAATACATTTTTGGTTGTTTAATATTTCTTCTGCTTTAATTGATCCTATGTTGTTTTGCATTTCACAGACACGTGTTATTGCTCCTTTGACACAGCAAGTTGTTGACCATATGCTTGACAGAATGGGGTACTACTCACAAGAAATCTTGACTACTGATAAAACCATTGTTGACAGATTTTAAAGTTTGTTGTTTCTTTTTTTTTTTTCTCTAGAGAGAGATTGTGTACAAGTAACTGCACTGAGAGTTGTGTGTTTATTGTCTTGCAGTCGCATTCAGATCCAGCCCACTCGCTTTACAGAGGGATTTGTTCTGACTGTCACCTGCCGGATTCTGAGAGCCAAGTTTGCAGATTCTAGCATGGGCATCACACCAATAAATCTGACAATCAAAATTTGCTATAAGGAAGAGCAGCTGAGGTGTAAAAGTCTCTTTGGACATTATTTGAGGTGGAGATTCTGCAAGCAAAATTTAGTTCATAATTCCTCAGATAACAGACAAGTGAGAGTAGAGACACACTTGCTCTCTGCTGTCTGTATTCCCTCCACAGCATTAGCAGACACAGAAAGTAATTCAAAAAATATTGTCAGAAAATTTAGTAGATCATGCTCAGGAGGGAAAGTGGAGATGGGAGGTGGGGGAGAGGATTATGAATCACATGTGAGTAATAATGCTTCTTCCAAGTGAAGGGAAAAGCAGTTATGTAATAGAGAGAAAAGCAAAAACAATCAGACCTGTATCAAATTTTCATATGCAATGTTTTCTGGTTTTTTTTTTTACTTGGAGATGTGGCAACTGAGAAAAGTAAGTAAGAAACTATGGAAGTGTACATTTCAAAATTCGATGAGAAACATTTTCTCATGGCGTATCTGGTTTGATCAAAATCTCAGAGAAGCTCACCCCCAAGGAAGCTGGTGCCTAATACATTGCAGATTCTCAATGATTTAAGCTTTGGGGACTTCATCCGGGTCTCTGAATCACAGGATTTTGACCCATCAAGACAAGGCAGTGGTATGCTGCAAACAAAGAGCAAGTTGCCTTTTCCCCAACAGATTTTGCTTTACTTATTATAGACAATCGCTACAATCATTGCCTTATGAAGCTCCTGAGCTTATTCTACAACCCATCAAGAAGGCCCAACACAGCCACATAAGGCAGGGAGTGAGAACTGTTCTTTGTGCATAGATGCTAGGCAGAGTGTTTTGACCACACGGACTGGCATGATTTCCTCACAGAGCCCAAAAAGGGAGGAATGTGAATCCACTACAACTCTCAATTCTTCTGCCAGAAGCACAGTCTCTCCACATCTGACCAAGACCTCTGGGCACAGGCAGAGCTCATGTATGTCCTGGGCCAGAAAAATGTGAAGGGCACAGATTTGGCCTGCAGCAGAGAGCAGCCAGATAACCTGATGGAGGTTTAGTGCTTTGGGTAGATTCTAGCATGCAAGTGCCTCAGGACTTCAACCACTGCACAGGTGTAGGTCTATGCTTTAAAAGAAAACTCTTCTTTCAGCATTGTATTCAGTGAAGCTCAATTCCAGATCTAATTCCTTCCTTGTGCTTGCTGCAGCAACTCTTAGATAACATGTAAGAAACAAAAGGCATGTTGTTGTACCAGGATTTTTAAGAAGTTATTCATTGCTATACTTTGGTTGAGATCTGTGAAGAAACACATGCGGCATATTTTGAGAACGTGCTATGCCAGGTTACCCTAAGTCACAGTGTGTTTAAACAAGCATTTTATTCTACCATCTGGTACATGATAGGTTTCTGATAAATACGTGCCTGCGCTTTGATTGTGGGTTGCACACAAGTACGGAGGCTGGATTTTTCCAAGATGTTTGTCTAAGTCTCAGAGAAGCAACTCAGGCAATGTACAGGGGCTTTCTGCAGGTACAGCAGTAATCTTTCCCCTTAATTTCCCTCCCAACAGTCCCACCACCCACGCCAAAAAAAGTGCCAGGGCAGTGTAAGGTGAGCTCAGACTATTGTTGTAAGCCAAAGAGGTGACTGTAGCTCAAACAAATGTAGCCAAGTACAAGACTGGATTTATGTATAGGCAAAATCAACATTTGCCTGAGGCAGATGACTGCTGAGCACCCCAGGGTCCCAGCTTTGGAGAAACAGAGGAGAGACAAGGTCTGGCATTTGAGCAACACATCGTGCTAACCCTCCAAGTTCAACCTCCAAAGTTCTCTGCCACTGTTCTTCTGTCTGGCTTCTCCCCATCCACTTATGTTTGCTCTTTCTCTGCTGCAGGAGAAGGCCTTGCCCTGCAAGTCCCTTCCCTCCCTCTCTCACAAGCAGCAACAACTCAGGTGAGCAAATGCTCCTGAGGCCTCAGCAGGAGGAGGACACTACTGAAGAAGGGAGAGGGAAATTCTGGAAAGGATGCACAGGTAACATGGTCACCTGGGGCAGGTGGAAGAAGCTCCAGTACCAGATGGGAAGCAGTCACAGGTAAAGAACCATGAGGTTTTCTTCCAGAAAATAATAGGCTGAGAGATAAGAGAGAGAGAAATAGTCCTATGAGTACCAACAGACCTCCAAAGTCTGCACAAACTCCCACAAAACCGATAGGCCTCTCCCAGGCCCACAGAAACCCCAGGAACCCCTCCAACCCTTCCTCTTTTATCTGCAAGTCCTGAAGCTGTGGACCTTTTCCAGCCTTCATCATCCAGTTCTCCTCAGTGGCTCATCTCAGCCTTCCTCCACTCTTTACTGCCATCAGAACTGATCATCTTCTCTCCGAGGATGTCCTCATTCAGCTTTGCCAACACCACTGAGAAACCCTGAGATGGCTCCAAGCTTGTTTTACTTTCCATAGATTGTGGCAATGTCGCTGCAGTAACATGTTGCTCAGTTCAATCTGCAAAGCCTGCTCACAAACCTGGTAAATGCTCAGATTTTTAAGCTGTGAAAAAATGGAGCTGTGAGGGCAGCTGTGCCATACCAGACCCAAGCTCACTTGTTTGTGGACAGCAGTCATGGTATATTTATGTCGAGCAACTAAAGGTCTTTCTGGCCAGCGACAGTATCATTAGGTAACACTTTAGAGAATATTTTATTGAAAATAACTCCATGTAATGCAGAACAGATCAGACAGCTGGAGTCTGATCCCAAGTCTGCCACTTTTTTAGTTCTTTTTACTTAAACTTTGAATCCTAAGAATTTGCCTTCTGAGCTTTGCTCTATATTTCAGTCTCAGCTCAGTACATGAAGCTTCCTAGAAACATAACCTCTTCATACTTCATCAGTTTTGTGGTTGACAAGCATATAAGATAAAATATGATAGGAACAACCCAACTCCACTGCTCTCTAGTTTTTGGGAAAATTGCCGAATCAGATCAGGCCAGTGTCGCATGTTGTCAGACATGTCACCAGTGTTGGCCAGTGTCTGACAAGGCTTTAGAGAGAGCTACAAAGCACAAACAATAAATACACTCATGACTAAGATGAAAGTTAATTTGTGTTCCCACTTAATGAGTTCTTAATTTATATCCTGAAGTGCAAGGGTTGAGCTCTCATAAAACTGGGTCCTTTGGAAAACATTCCATTTTTCATACTCTACTGCAGTTCTTTTCACTGCTATCAGCATGTTGTTTTAATAATATCTTGTAGTAGTAAGTCCCATCAGGGGTTTTTGTGCCGAATAATATAAGGAAAAGAGCCTGATAGAAGTTTTGTAAGTTGTTATTTATGTAGTACTCTATAGCTACCCAGTGCATTAGTGTATAATAACAAAGTAAACAGAAAAGTCCAATCCATCGCCTCTGACAGACTTTCTTTTATTGACTGATCTCTTACAGACCTATCATGCTTCCTGTTATACATTCAAGGAATGAGCTACTTTTACTTTGTTTAATCTTCTCTTTCAAGAAGCTCTTTGCATACTGCTAATCATTTTCATTGTCGCTTCTGGGTCTTTCCTACTTCTTCCTCCTTGCTGAGGTGAGACAAGTAAAACTGAGCAGTAGTTGAGGTTAGCACATTGTACCCTTCATTATTATTCACCGAACACTGCTATCTGACCTTGGGAGAGCGTTATGTTGTTCAGGTTTGTACTTCTGTCATTTCCTTAAGTAGTTACAGTTATTTGTGAACACAAAACCATGGAGTTGTTCTCCCCGGCACACACTGCCTCGCTTTGCTGAAGGGAACATCTTGAACTCTTCACATACATTGACTCATTATGACGGATGAAGTAGGATGTGACATCCCACTTACAGTTCCCCAGCATAAACAGTTGAAACATAATAAGAGCTCCCATCTGCCTCGCTCCTTTGCTCCCCCAAAACTGAAAGCAAAATGCAGAACCAAAGCCATTCACATCTTCATTCAGAGAACAATTATATTAGAAAGCAAGAACATCCACATCTTTAAGCAGATATCAATGCCGAAGTTCTGTTACTATTATTCCAAACAACAGCAAAATGCTTACTAGCTTTGGAGAAAAATATACAAGAAGGGGACTTGTTCCTGGTATAATTTTATGTCTACCTTGAGAAATTTTGTCCACAGGCTGGCTTAGGTTAGAATCTTCCACACCACATACTGGTATCTGACAGTGCAAACAGAAATTTATCTGAAGTGAAAAGATGGGGTATGCTATTTGTTAGCAAAACATGGCTGTAACAGGAATATAATAATCTCTGGGGCTGGAATCCATTTCTTGACCTGATTTTCTTCTGTAATTAATGAACAGAGTAACAGTTCACTGAAAGTCTCAATAGGACTGCAATGTATATGAATGTTTTCATAGGTACCACACTGTAACAGAATAAACTGTAATTTTTCTATTTGCTGTAGCTACTTCCAGACAGTGAATGCCACCCAGGACTTTAGTTACCAGGAATGGAAAAGTAATGCATGCCCAAAGCAACAGGGGAAAAAAGGCTATAAAAACAAACTTGAAAAAATGCCATTTTATGGTGATACATTTTAGGAAAAAATCTTCCAAAACCCAACTGAGATTTAAGCCACATAAGTCCAAAGTACTTTAAGAGCTTTGATGGAAAAGATGTAAAGCATTATTTAAAATCAAATTCAACCCTTACATAGTTCTAAAGGAATTTGACCTATTCTATTTCATTTTATTACCACTACTTGACAGGTCAGGGACATTTCTAAGTTATGGTAACTAGAAGCCTTATGTGCTCTCACTTAAATAAATTATTGAAATCACATATTTTAAAAATGTTTTTTAAAATTTAGAAACTATTGAAATAATTTATTTTTAAACATTCTTTTTTTAAATAAAATACTAAAATGAGCTAAACCCTTTTTTTTCTTTAGTGGGAAACTTACCCTCAAAGAACAATTAGATATGTATTTTGGACACTGGCTATGTCTACAGAAAGCCATCAGCGTAGAAATTGAGGCTAATTCTCTAGGAATGCAGCATTAGAGCTGTGTTAGTGGAGTATTTCCCCAGTCTATTTAACCTTTTGAGAAAAACATGTTCATCTGTACAGGGCAACACCCTACCTCCATCCCATCACATCAGAGGGCATATTAGAATAGCTGTGTGGGACCAGACGAAAAGCCCATGTGGTGTGAAAGGTCTTTCACTCAAAGTGGTGGATGCCTCAGAAAAGAACACAGAGTGCTCCTCCCCTGGTGTACTGTCCCACCAAACCAAGCAGGTCCTCTGACACAGCTGCATCTGGATTTCTGATTCAGTAGCCCTTGATGAAGGTGTGTGCATGAATTTGCTGAATCCTGTTTTCAGTCCACTTATGCTTTTTGAAATCACTTATATTTTAACCTTCAGAACATCTTGTGGCAATGAATTCTACAACTTCAATTAAATGATGAGTGAAAATCTACTTCTTTTGTTGTTTTGGTTTCGTTTGGTTTTGTCTTAAATGTGCTACCTAATCATCTTGTTGGGCATCCCCTAGTTTTGGTATTATAAGAAACAGCAAAACTTATTCCCTATTCACGCTGTTCACAGCATTCATGTTCAGTTACCCTTGTTAGTGCTTATTTCTTTTCCAAGATAAAATATAGTGTACCTTGACTAGTTTCACTCAGTAGGCAAGCTATGCTATGTCCTTGGCCACCTTTCTTTTCCTTCTCCATACCTTTTTTGTTCACTGAGGTTCTTTCTGAGATACCACGACCAGAACTGTAAAACGTTCAGGATATACCTGTACCAAGGAGTTTAGTACAGATGCAAGGTTTTCCTTTCCAATTTTCATTTTTTCCTTTTTTCCTGGTCCAACTTGCTTTTTTGAATACTATAGACAATGAGATTACACTTTCAGAGGATTATTCACAATGACTTCCCTAAGGATTCTTTTGTACCAGCTAATTTAGAGTCTATCATTATATTTCTACACTTAAAATTATTGGATATATTCGGTACAATCCTACCCACTTTACCGCTCAGGGTAATAAGCTATCACTCTAACTAGTTCTGTTACTACTTTTCCACTTACTATCTACTGGATTGCTGGACTACAAGATACGGCAGTATCTTGGGACAGTACTTTTAGCAATATCAGGCAGCACCCATGGCCCATGTATCCAGTGACTACATTACATACACAGGACATTACATTTACTAACACATATTACTGTGCACGTAATTTTCTCTTACAGTCTTAATTCTGTCCCTTGCAGATGTTTCAGCTTAGGTTCAGGTAAATTATTATTCAATAACAGGATTTCCAGAAGAGATTATATCATGTCTTCCCAGATATTTTCTCTCTACATATTCTTTTCCACCCACCTCAGACCTATTTACCCATTTGCTAGATGCACCACATATGGAAGTTCATCATTTAAGTTTGAGTTTGCTGTTCTTTGTAACAAGGTATAAAATGATATGTACATGTAACACACATATGCGATTAATCCTTATTTTAATAAACAGATGCATTACTTTCTGTCAAATGGAAATCTCTTGTATAAATAGCCTGTTGTGACAGACTGTTGCATAATTCATTAAAAATATATTCATTTATGCATTTAGATATTTATGGAAACCTTTTTTTAATTAATCCTTTCAATACATTCATCAAACCCTATAAAAGGTTCTTCTATTCACTGGGGTCTTACTGAGAAGAGAAATTTACAACTGCTGAATCAATCTGTTTCAAGAATGAGATAAATCATAGAATCACAGAATCATAGAATGTTTTAGGTTGGAAGGGACCTTGAAGATCACCGAGGTCCAGCCCCCCTGCCACAGGCAGGGACACCTCTCACTAGACCAGGCTGCCAAAGGCCACGCCCAGCCTGGCCTTGAACACCTCCAGGGACGGGGCTTCAACAACCTCTCTGGGCAACCTGTTCCAGTGCCTTACCACCCTTTAAAGTGAAAAACTTCTTCCTAATGTTTAATCTAAACCTGCCCTCTTCCAGCTTAAAGCCATTCCCCCTCGCCCTATCACCACATGCCCTAGTAAAAAGTCCTTCCCCAGCTCTCCTGTAGGCCCGCTTTAGGTACTGGAAGGCCACTATAAGATCTCCCCGGAGCCTGCTCTTCTCCAGGCTGAACAGCCCCAACTCTCTCAGCCTCTCCTCATAGGAGAGGTGCTCCAGCCCTCAGATCATCCTCGTGGCTCTCCTCTGGACACACTCCAGCAGGTTCATGTCCTTCTTATGTTGGGGACTCCAGAGCTGGATGCAGTACTCCAGGTGGGGTCTCACGAGAGGGGGAGTAGAGGGGGCAGAATCACCTCCTTTGACCTGCTGGGCACACTTCTTTTGATGCAGCCCAGGATACGCTTGGCCTTCTGGGCTGTGATCGCACATTGCTGGCTCATGTGGAGTTTCTCGTCAATCAGCACATCCAGGTCCTTCTCCTCAGGGATGCTCTCCAGCCATTCCCCGCTGAGCCTGTATTTGTGCTTGGGATTGCCCTGACCCAGATGTAGGACCTTGCACTTGGCCTTGTTGAACTGCATGAGGTTGGCTTGGGCCCACCTCTCCAGCCTGTCCAGGTCCCTCTGGATGGCATCCCTCCCCTCCAGCATGTCTGCCTCGCCAAACAGCTTGGTATCATCAGCAAACTTGCTGAGGGTGCACTCTCCCCCACTGTCCATGTCGCTGACAAAGATGTTGAATAGTACAGGTCCCAGTACCGACCCCTGAGGAACGCCACTCGGCACTGCTCTCCACTTGGACACCGAGCCGTTGACCGCAACTCTTTGAGTGCGACTGTCCAGCCAGTCAAAATCAAGCTTTCATTTTTTTTTATTTTTTTCAATCAATCAATCAAAAAGCTTTGAGGAAGATGCTTAAGGGGCAAACAGTAACATATTTTTTTACAAATCCCACTATAATTTTTCGTACGATTTGCCTGGGAAAAACCCTGTTGTGGGAATAGGAAGTGGTTTTGAAGTTGCAGGTTTAGCTTTGATGAAGTAAGGCTGGAGAGCATCAGGATCAGGTCAAGTCTAAATATGAAGAGGATATTCAGGGAGGGGGAAGGGATTGTTTCTATTTGATCTACCTAAGAAATATTGAAAAAGCATGGGTTTTTTCAAGGGATAAATGCTCCTCAAGCCAAACACAGAAGTAAGTCGCTTCAGAAAACAAAAACTCTTGGCTTATTAAAAGAAGATAGATGCAAACACTGAAGGAACCAGACTATTGTGTCTACCATGGTGTATCACTGCCTACAAACGCTGGCAGACATCTATAGTTTTGGCTGATCTGTTCAAGAGCAGCTTGCTGCAGACACCTTGCATGGCAAATGGTGCCAGTAGGCAATGAAAAACTGGGTGCCAGCCTGGTGGCTCCACTTGCAATGTCCAGAGACACCTCAACAGAAGAGTATGTCAACTTTTCGTGTGCGTGCTGGGAAAGAAGCTTTAAGGGAGAGCTTCTGAGATGGGTGAAACCTCACTGATGGGAGGCTGACAGGGGTAGCCATGATGGGAGGAAGGCAGGATGGTCAAGAGACACTGTTGCTATGGCAACACTGCCTGGGAAAGACAAAAGAGGAAACCTGCGGTTAAAAGAGAACAGCTGAAACAGGGAGGAAAACAAGGAAAATGGGGCTACCAATGTAATAGCAGCCCAGTGCCGGTGCGTGCTGTGACAGGCTGACACGCACTCATCACCTCAAATGACTAAAGCTGCCAGTCACTCTGTCAAGCGATGATTTCACTTGGCCGTCTGGCCAAATGCTGGGTGCTCCTAGGCGGCCACAGACTGAAAATGAGTTTAGGGTGTTTGAATAAAGTCTTCAAATAATTTTGTGAGGGCATGGTGCCCAACATAGCTTGAATGTTTAAATAGGCTCAAATAGGTCTCAGAAGCCTTTTGCCAGCCCCCAGCACCAAAGTAACTTCAAGTGAAAAAAAAAATATGTAAAAATATCTATTGCACTTACATGAGTCAATTCTGAAAACAAGACTCATTAACTTGTACATGTTGGTTTATATACACGTATAGTAAAAGCAGTTGCAGTTTGAGTAATCCTGATTTAACAACTCCATGGCACAACAGCAATTGCCAGGATTGTCTTTGTGAATGGATCGGGGCAGAATAACACCCTTAATATCACCCACTTGACTTAATAGAAACCCAGAAGATACAGGACACTGCAAATTACTTTGGCAAAGTTGAGTCATCTGTACAGAAACTCAAAACTAACATTAATCTTCTTGTTGTCCAGACCAGCTAGCACAAGAAGGATTTATGACAGAAGCTGACCTA
Organism: Pluvialis apricaria; assembly: GCA_017639485.1. Lineage (NCBI taxonomy): Eukaryota > Metazoa > Chordata > Aves > Charadriiformes > Charadriidae > Pluvialis > Pluvialis apricaria. The sequence continues at coordinate 100,968,888 of CM030007.1, read as the reverse complement.
AATTACAACAATTTACAGACCAATATTCACCTGTCAAATGACCATATAAAAGTACAACAAACCACTCAGCCTGTGTACTTTATAGGGGAGTTTTCACTGTGTATATACTGGTCCTTGCCAGAAGAGAAACCCAATTTCCTTACGTAGAAAAAAAACCCCAATGGAAGACATTCCAGAGTAGTGCAGGATCCTATATCATTATTCTCTACTAAAATCACAAATAAAGGCATATAAAAGAAAACAGAAAAAGGCGAGAAAGAAGAGTTATATATCTATACAATTACATATACCTCCCATGGCTCTTTGCCTTCTAAAATTTTTACAGTACATTTTCACAACATTGTTGAAAAGATGGAAAATAACAGCTCCCTTTTATAGTATGGAATTGATACACAGTGAGATTAAATTAATTACTGAAGATCACTCAGGAAATCTGCACTGGAGCAAAAACTTTCATTTCTCACATTCTTGCTCTGCACCTAAGGAAAATGTTGGTGTTCCCTTAGGCACAGGTACTCTGCAGCATTGCAATATAAATTGGGAAAACAAGGCTGCAGCAAGCACTGAACATTGCAGAGGGAATGGGTTGATTTTTCTTGGTTTTGTTTTATGTTCATCCCAGTGTTCTTCCAGAAAGTAAAATAAGTTATTCAGGCCCTGCTTTTTCATAATCTCAAGGGTACTTGGTGCGCGGATAAGCCATCGATTTTTGTTCTCGGTCTGTTACAGTCACATACATGCAGTAAAAGTAATTTCCTTGGGACTAATATCATTTGTTCTCCAGGGTTTTTCCTTATGAAAACTGAATTTTGAACAATCTTTATGTAACCTTTGCTATTAAGGTTACAAGAGATTGAGATCCATTCGTGAGATGAGCAAGGCCTTAAATTTTGCTTCTGCAAACTTTCCTAACAAAGTTCTTTATGTAAAGGAGAGGATGAAGCTTTTTCTATGTGATAAAATTTCCAGTTGAAACTAAAAAAACATCTTAAATTACTTTCCCTTCCTGGTTTGTGCACCTATTACACTAAAACTTCTTTTTAATCTGATTTTGACTTCCACTCTAAAGTTACTAAAATTCAGGTTTTAGGAGAACGTCTTTCCCCCTCTTAGAACAGTATGAAATGTTTCATTATTATATTTATTCTAAATCAGAAACAAATATGCTCTTAAATGTAGATAAATTGTTATACTAGAGCTCAATAAAGGAGTACGCAGGAGCATGAGTAGGCCTTTAGCTTAAGAAAACTGGACTGAAAATTCAATCATGAAGAAAACAGATATTTGGACTACGGGCATTTACCCACCTTAACTATAGCAATATTCAAATAGAAGAATTTTTGGGGGGTAACTTCTCCCAACAGACAACTCCATCCCAAACAAAACATTGGTTGCATTCCTGAGGCAGAGCTGGTGGGGACAGACTGCTGTTCTCAGATTTAATAAAGAAAGCAGTCTTCCTTCCCCCACTGAACCCCCCTCTCCCCCAAAAAGTCTGTAATGTTTTAATACATGAGAATGGCAAGTCTTGGGTAGGACATCTGACCTCGCTGGATATTGATCTTCTAGTTGTCAAAGTCTCATTGTCAGTGGCGAGAGGTTTTCCTCATTAAGGCACCGTGGTCATTACAGTGTGCAATACCACTGTGATGTGACTACAAGGCACAAAAATCAGATGCCTGCCAACTGCTAAGTGGTGGACCTTTCTTTGCAGCTGGGCAGCTGCAGTACATCCATATTGCTGTCGTCAGCTGAAGTGAACTTCTGAACAACAAGGCCTGAGGCATAATATAAGAGGGAGTTAAGGGCAGTTGATGGGCAGGAGCTGGTGGAAGTGCTGCTGTGCAGCCATAGGACAGTGGGATATCTTTATTTAGAGGTGGCTAAAAGCAAGATTTCCTCAAAAATTTCCTTTGCATTCCTGTTGAAAAACAGATAGGAGAAGAACAGTACCTGGGTCTTCCTTTTATTCATATTGACCATGTTTTTGTCTGTTTGGAGATGATATTTAAGATGTCTTAAAGATAGCGTAATCAGAAATACATTATTATTGTCTGAAATGTGAGTAAAAAACAAACCCACCCACCCCCTCTATCTCCAGAAACATGATAATATCCCTGAGAACCCCCATCCACCCCCATCATTTCATGGAGCATCTCATTACGCCCTGAAAGAACAGCTCTGAAAGTGGTGCCTTGGTACTCAGGGACAATCACCCTGATGTATTTCCTGACCAAAGGTGGGATCAGTAGTCAGATCTTTGGGTAGCGAGTCCCCTCCCCAGATCAGGTGTCTCCAGGAGCCAGAGCCAGGCTGACCTCCATGGGCTTCGTACTGTGTTCAGCACACCCCATGTTCCCTTACACCATCGCATTCTACTGATGCATCCCCTAGGAATTTCCAAACAGAAAAGCCTTATGGAAATCAGGTTTGTTATGTCAGTTTGTGCCTGTGAACAGTTTAGGACAGAGGAAGACAGTTCAAACACCCTGCTTTGTGCAACCTTTCAACCCCGAGCTTGCTAGCCACCTCCCCTTCACCTCCACTATTCCTAGTGTCATGGAAAGTAGAGAGAAACTGGAGACAGCAGACATTGCTACAGCTATTTGTGGGTTCCACTGGGCAGAAACAAGATAAGTGTGTGACCAGGAGACATTCACTGAATAAATTTTATCTACTTCGTAGGAGAATGAATGTCCTATCCAAACCGCTTGCATCCAGCAGGACCAAGAACATCAGAAGAGAAAGTACAGTACATCGCAAAAGAGGGTTTTTTTCCATAGGGAGCAAAGCACATTCCCAAATTATATTGGTAACAATAAACCTCTGAAATAATACAGTACATCTCTCTCCAGTGACCGGTATCATTCTGTATTCTTCAGAGCTGGGTGGAATAAAACTGCACAGAACAAAGGTTTCAAGTTTCCCTTTTTGATGCTCTCAGACCTGAGCAAAAATAATTAATTTCTCCACCTCCATAAAGGATTTTGGCAGTTTTGCCATCAGTGGAACACGATAATTGTTAGCAAAAAGAGCCAATTTCCACAGAAAAGCTAATATGCAAGAAACCAAGCAGCACACATGAGAACACCTTCTCTTCTTCATTTCAGATCAGCTTGGGGACAGGAAATTGTTTTGTTTTACTTTTTAAAGTAATGTGGGCACAAATATTACCTCTCCTTTTGATCGTTGAAAGGGATGTCTGTGGGTATGGACACAGTGTGTGAGCTGAGCACTGGAACAGGCTGCCCGGAGAGGCTGTGGAGTCTCCCACACTGGAGACATTCAAAACCCGCCTGGATGCCGTCCTGTGCAACCTGCTGTAGGTGTCCCTGCTGTAGCAGGGGGGTTGGACTAGATGATCTCCAGAGGTCCCCTCCAACCCTGACCATTCTGTGATTCTGTGACACACTCTTGCTATATGCCGTACGGATTACAGGTCAGCTCCCGTTTTACAGCTGGGTTAGAAAGCTTCAGGGCTCCCTAATCTGAATATTGCATCTTTTTTGGCACACAAGATGTGGTGATGAATGCTCCTCCATGGCTGCAATGCTTTTAGACACACCTGCCACTTACCTGTATATGTAACTCAGGCCCTACATCTACCAGGAGTACAAATAGTTAAAACCTCTCCTCTCCCCCAGTGCCGCTCATGGTTTGGAGAGCTGTACAACACATCCTGGATGCAGGCTGGTAATACAGAATTAGAGGTAATGAAGATTTCCCAGGACTTCCCATTCTAACCCCCCCACTTTCAGCTGCTTTTGATGTTACTGAACTGTAATGACCAAGCTACAGCCTTCACAGCATATTTCACTGAGGATGAACGTATAAAGAGGTTTCAGCTAAAGCATTTTGGACATTTCTCAGCAAAATACAACTGATCATCTAGAGAAAAAAAAAAAAACAAACAAAAACAAAACTCATAGCCATTTACTTTGGAAATTCTAAGTATTCTTGTATTGAAATCAAGGAAACTGAAATATGATGGTGATGTAGAGGAAGGCAGACCAGTTCTAGCCCCAGTGATGTGCTGTGGGGTTGAGTTTGGCTAAGGGTTAACCTTGACAGAAAAAGGAAAATCTCAGTTTGCTAATGCAGAGTGACATGTTCCATGTTACATTTGGACAACTATCATGTGTGAGCTGAGCCTGCTCCATCTCTTTGCAGGTTCCCGAAGCCAAGTAGAATAAATGCTTGCATTGCCACTGAACAAATGGCATGGTAGGGATGGAAACGCTGAATGGGATTTCCTCCTACAATTACTAGCCCTACAACTAAGATACCAGAAATGTTAACAGTAGATAGGGGGAATATCTCTATTCTGTTCTCAAACCTTCATTTGTCTGGGGCCTCAAAGGCTTAAGGAAAGGGAAACATGCCAAATTCAGTACCAGGGGATCAGGCCTCTCAGGAGATGGAGGGTGGGAATAAAGAAATAGACATAAATGGGAATGGCATGGAGCTGTGAGCTAGGCAGGACTGGGAAAGAGAAGAAAAAGAGTGGAGGGATGTTGTTTAGGACAAGCCCTGAAAGTGGCAGCCACTACAGCACACTTCCTGACAGACACCTGGAGGTCTCCACTTCCCTTGCTGCCCACACAATACGTATGGCAGTGTGTGTCTCCAGGCTCTCCTCACACCAGCTACGTGTAGCCCCTCACTGAAAGAAGACTTATAGATCCAAATCCTACAGCTGACCCACTTGTGTATGGGAAGGTCAGAAGGGGACTGAGGAGGGGAAATATAATTTTGTGAGGTTATTTTGTTTTTCAAATGCTAAGCATTGTTCAGCAATACAGCTAGGAAACCCCAATAAGACCAGCCAAACTGGAAAGAATTTCACCCCATTCCAAGGACTCTGCCTCTTACGTGTGCTGAAGGGCACAGCCTGCCTATGGAAAAATTAGTATGCAGTCATGTAATTAAAGATTATATCTTCCATGTACAGAGGGGAACCTTATCTAAAATGCATACCACTAGATCTTAGTTCTGGCATCCTTTAAGATTTGTAGGTTTGACTTCAGAGCCTTATTTTTCTAAGAGTTTGGGGATGTGGTTTTCTTATAAATATATATGTGTGTGTGTATAAATATATTTTTTCTTACAAATATATATGCATACATTTACATGTACATATATACACACATATATATGTTGGCCCTGCCACAGCCATTAGAAAAATAAAAATTGTAAGAAGTAGTTCTGCTCCTTAGCTTCTGTGACAATTGTGTTTCCATCAGTGGTTAGCCTCTTTGCAAGAGTACCTGCTTCTGTCCTGGGTTTGTCATCAGATATTAGGATTCTCTGTGGAACACATCTCATGCTCGCTCAGCAAATCCCTTTATTTTTTCTCTGGGAAGCTGCTCCTAGGTACTCCATCACTCTGACATTTTTCAGCCGTGATAATGATGGAGCAAACAAGCACAGTAGCTGAGTCAGGAGGAAGGTGTAAGGCTGCAAAGTGGCTAGGCACAGAAGCTACTCTTTTATTTATTTATTTATTTATTAAAATCCACACAATAGAACAACATTTTTGCATTATAAGCAACCACTTTTTGCAAGGTTAGAAGTTACCTCAATGCTGATCAAAGGATAGCATCAAATCCAACAAAGGCATACAGTGGTCACTGAAACGATGGCAGTGAGGATGGCAGCAACTAAGTGTTTTAAAGGTAGGTAAGATGGCTAGGAGCTAGCAGTAGCTGAGGGATCAGACATGTTTGAATGTAAATAGACAAGGAGGAAATGGTCATGTGAAATTTGAGAAAAGCTTCTCATCTACACCTTTGTCTGTATGCAGGAAACTTCATCAGACAGTAAACTATCAAATATAAAAGCAAAAGAGCTAGAGATGGATTCCATAAAGGTGAATACGTCTTTTTTAAAAAAATTTTTGTATACCAGAGGTAAACTTATTAATATATTTCACATTGCAAAGTGACACAGCTTTATGTATGTTCATTTTTATCTTCTCACTATAATGCATAATATCTTTCATAACTTGAATACAAGCTTGCTGTCCCATTTTAGGAGTGGAAGTAAAGTCACAGTGTTCACCAAGTAATCATACTTCAAATTTTCCCCAGGGTCATGTTCTCCCCTCTCTGTCTCAGAGACTTTGCCAGCTTCCAGAAAAAACTCATTACTTTTACTTGGCAACTGATATTTCTTTCATCACATTGATAGCTTTACTTTCTTTTGAACAAAGAGACTGGTGTGATTTATATTATATGACTGCAAATAGTAAATTAGCATCTTGGTAAGATGGTTTATGGCATTTTGGTGTACTTTGTTCACATGTCCCTTAATTTTGATTATTTTCTTGTAGCTACCATACTATTTCTCAGTCACTGTCTAAGAAATCTCAAAAAGTACCTTTGGATAAGCTCAATTACACCAGTGCAACTTTATCAACCTGGTGTTACAGGGAAAATGAAAGGAAACGCAATTCTAACGCTACTATTAATGTAACTCTACAGGGCAAAATTTTCAGAAGCACTTCTACACTTTAATTCAAGTTAATTTTTCTGTAAATAAAGTTTTAAGCGGTCTCCAAAGAGATAAAAAATGAATCATCAGCTTGTCAGATGGATCACTCACTTTGGATATGGAAGAGCAATCCAAGGCATTTCTCCAGAAAGATTAATCACAACATCTATAATGGACCAAAGCAAACCGTGACTCTAAAGGTTCTAAAGCAACAGAAAGTGTTATTCTTATAGCTGACCCTAAACTGGAATCTGACCAGCTCTCTGTGTCAGCAGACATTACAGAGTTGTGCATAACTCCCCAGACACATAGAGTAATGGAAGTGGGAAGGGACCTCAGGAGATACCTGGTCCAACCTCCACTCCTGCAAGGCAGGTCCAACATCAATATCAGATTAGGTTGCTCAGGATCTGGTCCAGCTGTCAAGTCTTATAAACGTTACATTGCAGGTAGTCAGGAGTGTTCAAAATAATACATTACTCCACTGTCCTGAAGTATACTGCCTCTGGTGCCAGTTTTCAGCATAAGCATTCTTGTAGGAACGCTCCATTTTGGCACATAAGGAAACAGCTTGTACTGGGCTTGAAATCTTGGCCACAATATTGGCCTTCATTTGCTAAAGTGTCACATCAGAAAAGCTTTTTCCAAGGGCTGTACCAGATAGGAAACTATAATTTGAGGCAAAAAAAATATCTGAGAGGCGCCCCAGAGTTCCTCACACACTGGTGATTAAAACATATCGGAGAACCTAAGCTCAGCTAAGGTCAAAAGCAAAGCTCCTGTTAGCTGCAATTAATCACCAAAAGACCCTTTCATCCCAATTCTACTCCTACTGACATAAAAGGCAAAATTCTTGCTGTCTTCGGTGACCCAGGATCAGACCTTTCAAAAGCAACTTGGGTGGAGGGGTGGGGGAGTTCACTTCCTTCACATCTGTATATGTATTTCTAACTCCACGTTGGAGCAATGTTTTATGGCCAAAATATAAATCCCTGAAAAATAAGTTTTTTAACGGAATTGCTGACAGACTGTTAAGTAGAGTGCCACAAACAGCACTGCTGTAATGATTAGTTGAACAGGCTGATTACACTGGGCTTGTGTGCTCTCAGCAATGGCAAAAACTCATTTGATTTTCAATACGGCAACCCTCTTGAATCAATATTTTGTATTATGTATTCCATTTGAAGTACTTGTATAGAGAGTACAGTATTATTTTACCTTAATATTTTATTTTTAGAGCTCATGCAGCATAATTAGGCATTTTTTATGTAGGTTTGGCATACAGTTTAACAATAGCTAGAATTTACCTGCTTACCTTACAGTTATATCTGCAGTCAGATCTATATATGTGTGTGTAGGCATATGCGAAAATGCATATCTCTATAATTGCAGTTCCTGATACTTATCTCAGATATATGACCTATGATTTTGTGTGCCTTTTCCTTCTGGATGTCTATCCAGAGACACCTTAAAGAAGAACAATTTTCAGGATGCAATGACTGTTGTCCGTAGAGGTATGCAGCCACAGAGATATTCAAACTCAGCTGTAATTTTTTAAAGGTTATGTCATATCATAGATCTCTCCCCGTATCTTTCTCTCTCATTGTTCATCTTCCTGTGTAGAGCAACTAGTCTGCATAGCAGACAGATGTACCAAGCTGAAATGTGCCTAATCTCTTCCAATTTAAAGAAGCTCCTTTTAATCACATCGCATCACATCACTATAACCCACGCAGCCCTGGCTGTGTAATGTCATCCAGGTAGCAGAAAAATAACAATCACCCTAGCAGTGAAGGGTCTTGGGGGTTCTCTTAAGCACAAAGTAACCCTACTTCCTTCTTAAATAAATTAATTTTTCCAGTCCAGGTAAACTGGCCCTGAGCCAATATATAAGGATTTGCCCTCAAAAGGAGCTTGCCAGAAAGGACGGTCCCCACCACACCCCGTCACCTGAACTTTCCACTGCCAGGGGACAAGTCATGTCCTGTCAGGATGACCTCATGCAGGAGTGGCCTTAGATGACCTGGGAGATCTTCAGCCTGGGGCCAGAAAGCAAGCTGAAAGGTCTGAACAAGCACGGGATGCCCAATATTGGAAAACTCCCTGAGTTCAGTCCAAAGTGTGGCCCATGCAGATGTCACTCCAGGGTCGGTACTTGGGACGTGAAAGGTTCCCGCAGATTCACAAGTCTACATCTGGCACCACTGTCTGGATGAGATTTATACAAGTGTAACGTAGCTGAATCTGTCGGATTTGTCCAGGCAGGAAGGCAAGCCCTCTCATTCGCGTTTCTTTGTTTATTTTCCCTTTCAAACCACTGGTGGTGTTATTGTCACTGTGTAAAACTGTCAGGGCAGACGAGCTCACTGCTGTCTCACAGGTTTTGGTGAGAGCATTAAGTTCTAGGACACTGAATCAGTTTTCAAGGAGAAGTGTTTCAGCTGGAGCCACACAGAGGCTCACTAATATATATATATGACTTTTTTATTTTGAGGAAACAGCATTAAATTTATGAATATCACCCCAGAGTGCAGTATCTAAATACCTTATTTGCAAGAAACTCTTTGGCTGAGTAAAATCCTGAAGTCAGTGGGAGTTTTGCCACTGACTTCAATAGGGGAGGATTTTACTGGCTTTATCTCCTGGGAAGGAGAAAAAAGGAAAATCCGAGAACATAAGCCATCTAAATAGTGATTACCTAAAAACACTAAGTAAAAAAAAACACTTGGCAAAAATCAAACAAAATTTCTGCATTACCAAGGGGACTGAAAACTATTAAAGCAAATTCTCATGCCTGCTCATTTATACCAGGATCATCTTACAGTTTTCTCCAGGCAGTGATTAAACAAACTGCAGTTTTCCTCCATTCTCCTTGGCTGTTGATAAACAAATGATAGTATAAGTGAGTACAGAAAAATGCAGAGCAGTGAAAACAGTAACAAGGAATACCTCTTACCAGCAAAGGACTAGATTCAGGGTCACACTGAAGCATATGCAAAGAAGCATTTTGACTTCCATGGCCTGTCACCACATGCTTAAAACACATGCTGAAGTGAGATTCCTGGATAGAAAAGGTTTCATAAATCAGGACCAAAAACCCCTTTCAATAGTAGCAACTGCTTTCAGGCTTCTCACAGCTATATGTCAAAGCAAACTGATTTTTGTGATTTCATGGAAGTCCTTTCATTGCTTTGAGACATGACTGGAAAGGAAGGTAAGTACATCTGAAATGTTGCTGAGTGACAATCTGAAAGTGTTAAAGGAGCACTGAAATCTCTGATTTGCTACTAAATATGAAGTTATAAGTCAAGCTGGAGCTATGTGAATAAAGACAAATGGACTCAGAGTTTTAAATGCAATAGCCAGATGTTTCTTAAATAATATACTTAGAAACACACTATCCTGTTACAGAAGTTCCCATTCCTGAGTCATAAAAAGGAACATGGAAAGAACTTGCAGGAACTCCAAGGAAAAGCCTGGTTTTCCCAGGTGCCTTTCAAGACTGAGTAGGGGAACCAGTAACATGGTTACTTCGCATGAGCAAGATGATGTAAGATGACCTCTGACTGCTGACATTATAGACTGAACTGGAAGAAAACTGCAGGGTATTAGGTCTGAGAGTGGCCTACAGGCTGCACTTGGGAACTAGCTCAGGAATTTACTGTGTTGTAATCATAGAAAACAGTCTGTTAATTGGCAGCGCTTTCTGGTTTGCCTTTCTCTTAGACAGCCCTTTTGTGTGAACAGCAAAATGTTGTGTCTGTTGAAAATGGCACCCATGTTTCCCTCAAAGTCCCAGTATATCTGGCAAGTCAATAAGTACTGTAAAGATAAATAATTTGGTTTTATTCGGTAGGCAATGACCCTCTTGGGGATGATTTTTACAGTCCTGTGAGTGTTGACTTAGGGCTTTTTCAGGTGTCAGGCAATTCAGAAGTTTGTTTTACTGTTTCCTCTGTCATTATATCAGGAATTCTCTGCTACCTGACCTTGGCAGCACACCTCCGAGCAAGGGTGGCAGCTGCAAGTCAATACCTAGAAACTCACTCAGGCAGGTGCAGCTCTCCCACCTCTGGAAGAGATTACCTTCACTTTTTAAAAACAAGATGTCCCAAAAGAAGGAACCAATAGGAGCGTCAATACCCTTGCAGAAATGTGATGTGAAGGGTTTGTGATGGGAAGGCACATGCTGGCCCAGAACCTGCCAGACTTGGGAAGAAATGGGCTAAGCTTTCTGTGAGGCTTCTGGTCATTGGCTTGAGTAAGTCCCAAGTTCAGAAGGGAGTTGTTCTAGGTGTAGCTTTGTCTGACACACATAGGGGAAAAACCCACAAAACCTCCCTTCATCCTGTTCATGATAAATATTTGAGCTGAATATTATTCTATTCATTTACGGAGATTGAGTTCCTATGGAAACCTTCACCTCTCTCTTGTACCATTATTTGTGTGGTTATACCCATGTTGAACAGTCCAAAATTACAGTTCCTGGCCCATGAGTTGAAGATTATTGATATTTTGGTCTAGTCCTCAAATGCAAGAATAGGGTCATTATTCCATGATTAAGGTCAACAAGAGCTTCTTCATAACTTGACTCAACAGACTGTTGAGAGTCAACAGGCTCTCAACTGGAAAATAAACAAAGAAAAGGGATCCAATCTATCCCTTGTGTAATACTGATGTATCTAATGGGATCACCACAGGATACAATCCCCACAATGACAGGATGAACTAAACAATTTTTGTTGTTGTTTTCCAAGAAAAGGGAAATATATTAATACTGAATGTAACTGAAATTATAATTACCCACTCATTTCAATGACACAGTGGTCTGCTGCTGATTTAAACATACCATATAATTTTCAACATTGATGAGCTAGAAAAACAGAGAGGCATTTTTTTCTTTTCAGGACAAGAATAATTATTTCAAACCTTTGCAAGGGGAGAAGGGAGACATAGAAGAGAAGAGCTTCTGCTCTATGGTATTAGGTTATGTGATTAAAGGCTCCTCTCTATAAACCAAAAGGAGCACCAGGGAAGAAGGAGAGCTGTATGAACCCCAGTAACTGCGCCAGAGCCAACAAAGCCCCCTGACCTGGCCTGGCCTGAGCTACCACAGGAGACCCGTCAGCCCCATGGTCTCAGGGGTTACACCCATGAAGATGAGTCTACCTTGTGGAAAGGTACGGGACCTATTACGTGATGTGGGGGAAGACCATCTTGTTATTACACAAGACTCATCAAGGGGAGGTTAGAGGAGGAAACAAAGGAAGGGAAAGGGAGGGATCAATGAGGTTTGGGGTGGAACAATCATGGGAAAACAGAGGGGGAAGGTGGTAAAACAGTCTATCATGTGTAAACTGGTTGCTGATCAGTATGTTTGCCTGGCCATGCCCTGCACCTGATGAGTGCAATCTGGTCTGTATTCTTATTAAACTCCTCTCCTAACTATGTTCCTGGGTGAAGGATTTTCTGCTATATGTTCATGTGTGCATGGGGGTCTAAGTGCCATCAAGTGGAGTCAGACCACCATTACAGGGGCCCGTGTGTCTGGGGTGCCCACAACTGGGGAGACCAGAATGTGTGAATATTGCATGGGTGTGTATGTAGATGCATGTAATCAACAGCAAACATCAAGCCAGACCAGTGAGATCAGAGTCCACAGTTCTGTCCACATTACTAGGTTACTTCCACTGGTGTAACCTCCCCAGAGAACAGCAAATTCCTGCAGTGCCCAGCTACTACTACAACTCCTTGAGCATGGGAAACAAAAAGACTTCAGGATTATGTGAATGTCTTGTCAAGGGACTTTTGGGCCCTCAGGCCCTGGAGGCAGAAGAACTCTGTGGGCTGAACTCTGCTTCCCATTCTTCACAGGGGACTTGGAGCATCTCTCACAGACCAGGGTGGTGAAAACTCAGTAGAAAATCACTGATCCTGCCACTGCTTGGTGTAAATAGTCTGCAAAGGAAATTCAGTGGATGATTTTTCCTTGATTTTAATGCATTTATTATTTTCAGGTCACTTGTAAATATTCCCCCAGAGGGACATAAGAATATATGAATGGACACACTGGGTCAGACCAAAGGCTTGTCTAGCGCAGTAACCTGGTTTCAGTAGCCACCAACGTTGAAGCCTACAGTATACAAAAAAGGAAAAGCATGTGCAACGAAAGCATACAGTGGGTCTTTTCTGGTGCAGCCTCTGTTCTTCAACACACTGTGGTTCAGGAAATAACCTTGTCTTTTCCCAATCAATGAAACTTGTTTAAAAATCATGAGTTCAAAAATTACCTTTGTATTCAGTTTATATTCTGATTGTTGTTGTCTTTGGTGTGTTGATTGTCAGAGACCTAAAAGCACTAATAGTCCTTAATGTCCCTGACCAGATTCACTTAGGACCACCACCACCATGCATGAGCCCAGGTTCAGCTCAGCCCGAGGCCATGACCCCCTGCCCCAGCTACATCACAGCAAGTCCCCAGCCCTGCCACTGGCCCTGTCTCCTGGATGGACCTCAGCCCTACACCATGATAGCTCATCTTCTGGCTTGACCTGTTGACCATATACTGTAGCCTGTCCCCTGTATCTGCCTTTGGCCCTGTCCCCTTGGTGGACCCCTTGGCTCCATGTGATGGCTTTGTCTTCAGCCCCATGTTCTTTAGCTCCTGGACCCCTTGGATTGTTCCTGGCCCTGGCTAACCCCTTTCCCCTGTCAGGGGCTCCTGATGGACCATATCACCCCCTGGGTCTGCCAGCTATGCTTAGACCCTGCAGGACAGTGCCTGTTGGTGAGGGCACAACCAGTGCCTGGGTCATCTCCATGCCCAGATCCCTGGTGCTTACACACCTGCTGCTCCCTGACATTCACATCTACAAGCTCTTCTCCACACTCCTTGTAGCAAGAAACTTTCTTGCTACAGAAAGAAAACTAAGATTCTTATGTGACTTTGAGAAAAAAATACCAGTTCTCAAGGCTTTAGATAAAACCTTAAGAGATAGCAGCAACCTTGCAAAGAAATCATTTGGTTCTATAGATTATGCAGTGGGTAATTCTCAGAAATGTTAGGACAGTAAATCAATAGTAAACTCTGAGAGATATATTCTCAACTCATTATGCAGTGCTTTAGTTCTTAAATTTGTATTAATTTGAAGGGCAGCTACCCAGGTCTAGTCCCATGCAGTGAGTTGAAGGTAAGTTGACAAAATGTGCATTTTTCTCCTAGTTACAAATAAAGATTATTCAAAAGCCCTTATAGATGTTCTAAATGAATACAGAACAGCAAAATCTTTTTTAATCTCTCCAGTTCTGTTCTCAGATCATTGTCAGAGTTCAGACAGCAAAATAAGATGAAATGTTTCAAATTTGTCAATATGGGACTGGTAATTAGAAACCAAACATACCCTCATTACCATACCCCCAGAAATGGGCACAGCAGTGCATAACCAAACTGCCTTGGCTCTGGGAATTGTGATCAAAAAGATGACTGTAGAGAAACTGCACTGCAGGTTACCTTGTGGTTGCACACCAGGTTTGATGCCTCTCTCTGCCTCATTCCCAGAGGTTAAAGACACCAGCCCCAGCTCTATTTGTGTCCGGCCACTGGGTGGTAAGAGAGTGATAATGGAACAGGTATGTCCCATCTCTTCCTGTGCACCAGCCCTGCTCTCTCCCTGAAAAGTTCAGGTCCCAAGTCAAAAATAAGAGGTGTGTATGAGTTACATCAGAGAAAGCACTGTTTATAAAAAGAAAGAAAAAAGCAGAATGTAAGAAAAACCTCCACCTCCTCCTAAACACCTACCACTCTTGTGGAGAGAAAAAAGTGAATTTGAGAGGAAATGGAAACCATGACACAATGCAGCATCTCAGGAATATTCTGAATACTGCCAGAAGAGGTGTGCGAGTAGCTTAAGTGCAAAGTTAAAAATAACAAGTTGCATGTTGAGACCCAGACTGCATAAGATCAGACTACTCCTTGTGTTGTGTTATGCCTAGAGAAGAGAAGGCTCCGGGGAGACCTTATAGCAGTCTTCCAGTATCTGAAGGGGGCCTGCAAGAAGGATGGAGAGGGACTTTTTACAAGGGCATGTAGTGATAGGATGAGGGGTAATGGCTTCAGACTGGAAGAGGGTAGATTTAGAATAAATATTAGGAAAAAAAATTTCACTCTAAGGGTGGTGAGGCACTGGAACAGGTTGCGCAGAGAAGTCATGGAGGCCCCATCCCTGGAAGTGTTCAAGGCCAGGCTGGATGGGGCTTTGAGCAACCTGGTCTAGTGGGAGGTGTCCCTGCCCATGGCAGGGGGGTTGGAACTAGGTGATCTTTAAGGTCCCTTCCAATCTAAACCATTCTGTGATTCTATGCACCGAATCTGTCACGGCTTAGGCAAAGGCTGACTTGTTGGGGGCACATCTTCACACAGCTGAGCAAAAGGGAGTACAGAAAGTTTAAGCTATTTCATCACGTGGCATCGAAAGGGCGAGCACACTCACCTCACCCAGCCCTACCTCCTGCTCAGCCTCCGCACTCACCACCCCAAACAAACAAACAAACAAACAAACTACAACTTACCCAGAGTTAATAAGCTTCTAAAGTTACCTTGCTTTGGCACAGCTTCTTTGTGTGAAAGGAATATGTAAGACCTCGCAGTGGAGCACAGCTTCAGCACAGTGCTGGAGTAGAGGGTATTTGCTCACAAAATCACATTAACATCCACAGAACTGGAGCACTTAATTCCCCATACATCGCTTTGAAAATGGAGCCTTAAAGCAGCCTTTGGTGGAGGATGGGGGTGGGGAAAGAAAGGCTTAGCCTGAGGAACAGCTTAAATTAAACTTCTCCTAAATCTTCCTAACTTCAACATGAATGCAGGCCTTCCCTATCTCCTACAGCTCACAGCAATTCAAATCATCACACGTACAGTGTCGTTGTCCTTAAAACAGGGAGAAATCCTCCTCTTGCCACACCGGGAGGAAACAGAGGAGGTTACGGGAGGGATGGACTGATGTGTGTTTACCCAGAGGGGTTAGCAGCCTTGAGCCCGCAGAAAATTTTGCAGTTTTTCTTTATGCATTTTTAATCAATTCTAAGCTACTTACAAATATGTGCAATTACTTTCTGCACTTCGCTTTGTAATAAGATTTAATGACTGTTCTGTAATCCTCTTGGTGAGCAGTGATAATCAAACACTATGATTTAAATTTTAGATTTAACAGAGCTGTTTTCTATGAAATGAGGAGAAGTATATTTTTAATCTTTTATCTTTTACTGGAAGTTGGGAATTTTTCAGCTTTCTTATACACAGTCATAAAATAAAATGCAGGATTGGGTTTTTTTAATATCTTTTTCTAATAGATGCCAGAACACCCCAGACCTAGCTTATTTTTTTGAAATTTTCTTTTTCTATGAAAATATTTTATATCTCCTACAAATTTATGGTCCTATTTTCAGCATTCTTGGGCACTTCTTAAAGTTGATGAGTTATAAAATTATGTATACTTTCCATAGAGAGAGATCCCAGATGTGAAATAACCATTTCTGTATATTGGCGCACCTATGAAAAGATTGTTTTTTCTCATAAAATTTGTTGGTTCTTTTTAAAGTTAATTTAGTGCTTGTGGAAAGCACAGGCCAATGTGATGCCAGCGACTCAAGCTGTGAATCCACCAAGCCAACAGAGCTTTCTCTTCTCATTAGAAAATGCAGGACTCCTAAAAAAAGACAAAAAGCCCAAGGGTCACAGACTGAGCAGTGACCGGGTTGTGGGGTCAGGAGAGACCTAAGGGAAGGAGACACATTACTGAAAAAAAACCATCAAAGCCCTGGTGAATGATGGCAGGCAGCCAGAGGTGCTGCCTGGCAGCCATGCAGAAGCTCAAGGCAGCCTCTGGAGTGATTTTGAAACATCAGCTCCTTGCTCCAGCCCACACATACTCTTCCCTTTTCACTCCATCAAGACAATAATGCAGGACTGATTGATAGCAGCAGAGAATTACACCTCGCTTCTCACCCCAGATGGCTCCAGCCCAGGTAGCAGGTAAAGCAGGTCCTCTTGCAACACCTACCAAATGAGCTTTCCTCCACCAGCCGGCACACTTTCCAAGGCCACCTTCAGTGACTTCAGAGCAGTGATGGGGCGGCAGGAGGACATACAGCCAGGTAGGTATTAGTCATATCTTGCGGAGTCCCAGTAGGATCAGCTTGATTGTGACAGGGCTTGGGAAGGTCAGCTTGGGGCTCTGCCCCCAACCCTTCTGTCCCTTCTGCAGGGCTCAGCTTGACTCATCTTGCTGAGGTGAGAAACAGAGCTTTGTCTTCAGAAACCTGTTACAAAATGAGTTATTTACATTTATTTTCCTTCTGCAAAAACTACCCTTTTTTGGCAGAGAGAGTATATCCTGAACACGAGAAGGCATCACCACCAGCTTTCTAAACTACTTTTTCTCCTACTTTCCATGCAACAGAATGCTCTTCATCACGGAATCACAGAATGGTTAGGGTTGGAAAGGACCTCTGGAGATCATCTAGTCCAAACACCATGCCAGAGCAGGTTCACCTACAGCAGGTTGCAACAGAAACATTTTAAGTTCAGAACAACCTTGTGAACCACCACCAAAGCACAAGAGTTGACTCAAATTTTATCCTGCTGCAGCAGCAAACAAATTTCTAGGTTTACACGTGGGAACACCAACTCCCTCTGCTCTAGCACTGACACTTGCCATTACCCCCACCTAGAAAGGCAAGCTATTGACTGACTTTTGCTAGCAGGTGATTCCTGATCCGAGCCAGGACATGAGTGACACAGGTACCTTCCCAAGCAGTGCAGGGAAGGGATCGAAAGCAATGGAAGGTCTTAAGTGGGAACTGAAGTGAAAACAGTGAAGTTTTAGGAGAAAGCTTAGGCTGATTTAATATTTGAGTATTTGAGTGATGGGTGAGTGAAACTTCTTAAAATGTGGTAGGTGTGCACCGTTCAGAGACATTTGTGTGTACACCAGTGAGAGTTTCGTGGGAGGTTTTTAAGAGTAAAAGGATCTGAGTAACCTATTTTTCTGTGTGATGTGAGTCTGCCAGAAGAATCAATGCAGAGTATTGTTAACCCCAACTTTGCAACCAAAACCGTGTAGAGAAAGCAAATGTCTCTAACCTCCCGGTAACACGGGTTACTGCCATTTCAGTTTTCATACACTGTCACAGACAGGCCTTACCACGATCGTGAAAAAGCTGACAGAGTCAGCCTAGGTTTTCTGCCAAATCAGGAACAAACACTGTTTTAACCCAAATATGCTTAGAGTAGGAAAAAAAATTGACTAAATGCAACAAATCTCCTGTGTTCACTCAATGGCTTGTTTTAAGCTTGTGGACCTAAAATCACCCCTGTTCTCCCAGCAGCAGCAAGTTCCCCAACTGTGCAGCTACCCGGGACTGGGGAAGGACCACCATATCCCACTGTCTCCCATTTCCTCCCACATCTGCATTTCCACACTCCAACCAGCTCCCTAATCTAGAGAATTAAGGACATCAACCTTAAAAGAAAAAACAAAAGAAACCCCACCAAACACCAAACAACCAAACAAAACACCCACCAAAAAAACCAAAACAAACAAAAAACCCCCACTATTGTAAAGAGGGTTGAAAGGGAATGAAAAGTTCATGTCATCTGATGCCAATGCCGGATCAGCTCAATCTGAATAATTCTCATTGGCATCAGTTTGACGTTGTATATCTTGGTGCTCCTTCCCTGCAAAGGTGATGATTTTCCCTTTCCTCGACCTTTCATTACTTAGCGTATAATGTCTCCGAGTCGGAGGTGGTTTCCTACTGCGTGTCCACATAACGAGCAGTACCCCAGAAGGGTACTGATTTCAACCTCTTGGTGCTACAGTAATAATAACAGTTAATATTTTAACTAGAGCAATTTGTCCTACTTCAATAACTCATGGTGGTTATAAAATTAGCATACATCACTACCCGCAAATGACAGGACTTTTGATCCTTATTGTAAAAGTGTTTTTACATCCACTCATTGCAGGGCTGAATTTTGATTTCCATGCCCATGAACACAGGGTGGGGGTCCCAGGCGAGGCTGGTCAGGGCCATTCAGACCTTTTAGTGCCCTCGGGAGCCTGATGTCTACCGTTGAAAGAAGCAGCCAATTTATATAGCGACAGAATCTGGTCCATATTGAACAGTTAGACCCCACCTTCTCAGATATGTTCTTGTAACACAAAGGCTTTTAAACCATTTATACTCACATTTTATCTACATTATTTCTCGCATAAGAAAAAAATAGTATAAAGCAATACAAACCGGGAAAATGTGAATGTGATCATGCATTGTCCTTCAGATGAGATACGCTCATTATCAAGTGAAACACATTGTAGGGAAATCTGATTTCAATTTTTGCAGTGAGTAGAGCTGTTGAGCAAGCTACTTTATCTGTAATTTGAGGAAAAGAACAGACACAGCAGGCTTCCAATATTTGAGTTAATTTTGAGCTACTTTGTTCAGTGTACCTCTCTTTAATTTAAAGGTAAGTGCAAGTGAAGGGAAGACTAAGAAATGGAAAAATAATACTACAAAATTTAGCAGACAGTTTGATTGGTTCTGTTGTTTCAATTTTGCAGATAGACACACAAGCAAAGAAAACTGAGGCCTTAGACGTTTGCTTGTTTTTTCAAAAAGAACACAAAGTTTGGACAAGTTTGTTCTGTTTTAATGTGTGGAATGTTTACTGGGACTGTATTTTATGAGTACTGAAGTGTATTTAATTAGTGCACAAGTTGAAGTTACAAGAATAAGATAACGTGGACATTTTGGTACAGTAATACGTGCTGCTAGATTTTTGAAAAAAAAGTTTGTATATAAGAATTGTACTCTAGTGTATTAACCAATGTGATTAAAAGTGGCTTAAAATATGGATAGGTGAGCTGGGTAAAATAAGATCTCAACAAGGCTCGTTCAAAATGGCTCCTTGAGTCTTTCATCCTGCCAGTCCAAACTCAAGCCTTCTCTGTAACACATGCAACACTGGTATTTGCCATCAGGAGAATATGGGACAAACCAACTGGTTTTGTCCATTTCAGTCGTATTGACAAGACTCCATTTTTTTAATGGTTGCAGAGAAAGATCCAATGGAATGGAGATGTTTAGGGGAAAGAAAGGACTTGGGTGATAGGGGAGAAGCAAGGTGAAAGGGAGGTGTCGAACGGGAGCTATCGAGGTTTTCAAGGGCTGTGCCTATCATTTTCTGTCTTCCACTTCTCACAAAATTCCTCAACCTCCCTACAAGCACCTCAGAAGCACCTCAGCCTGGAGGTGCCCAGCCAACTTGCAATGCCATCTCCTTGCCATGGCTGAGCCTGGGAGAGACATGACCAAGAACAGAGAGGAGAGTGGTCCAGAGGCAGGGTCACCTTCACCGGCTGGTCCTAGCAGTGGACACTAGGCAGAGGCAACAGGGGACAATGTCCTCCTCGCTGCCTTCTCTTCCCATGCTCTCAGCACTGGCAGGATGAAACAATGGGAGGAAGGAATCGCAGGGCCAGGCACTCACTTCTCCCAGAAATCACCTAGTCTGCTAATTTGTGAACACCTAGACCCACCTTCTGCCTCCGGCTTCTGCCCAGCCATTGGAAGACAAAAAAACAACATTATCTTAGGAATAATATCATCTCTCATTCCCTGCTTACATAAAGCTGTTACTTTCTGTAATAATTCTGGTGTGAGAACTTAGAAACAAGCACAGGTGGCAAATGGTGATGGAGCCCTATTTCAGGCCCATATGGTGGCCACTGCCTTTGACCTTGAGTTTGTTTCTGTCACCGACGAACATTTAGGTCTGCTTCTGAATGAACAGGACTGAGGTAAAGTTACTTTCCTCCCTTCCCTGCTCCTCTATGACATTTTATGTATGTGTGCATGTACACAGTCATATATATTATCCTCTTAACAAAAGAAAACACAGAAGTGATTGATACAGTGGAATAAAGGTTATAAAAATTTGATTTATTGTTTGCTTCCTAATTTGCTGAATTCCTATATTCCACTGAAATATATTTAGTGCTCTTAGTATATATTCAGGTAAATGCTTTAAACTCTTTTCACATAGTGAATGAAAGTTATTTTTAAAAATTAAAAGGGTATTATTGAAAACACTGAGATCCTTGCTGTATCTCCTGAGAAAGTTAAGGAAAAAAAAAAAAAAAAACAAAACCACAAAGCCTGAGGTGCATTAATGGGGAAGAGGATGATGGGGTCTTTTTGTGTTTGCAGAAGTAAACAGTAAATGGAATCCATAGCCACTGGATACATAACAGGAAAATAGTGGAATTGTGAACTATTAGAGGAACTAGAAATTTCTGGTGGGTAGGCACAGCATCTCAAAATGAAGTTTTCTATAAAAACAATTACCAGCTTGGATTTTCAGTGTTCAATACACAGAGTAGCTGTTTTGCAGTCTACTGTGCAAAAAGTGAAAGCTGATGATCCATACCATCACTGAATTGCAAATAGGAGGGTTGTTAGAAAGACAGAAAATGCTGTCACTTAAAATAATATCTACAGTCTAAGTTGCTTTTTTTTTTCCAAACAAAATTGTAAGGGATTCAAAACTATTCCCCAGAGGGAGTGGGTAATGGACAGAAATGTTCACCAAAAAATAGAAAATGCTCTGGGTTTTTTTATTATTTCAAACTTTTGTATTTCACAGTAACCCTGAAAATACCAGCCATTTCAATTAACTGTAGTGATTATATCATTGAATGAATGCATCCAGTCAAATATGGTTAAACTTGAAAGTAACAGGAAGAGTTCTAGGAGTTAAGTATTGAAAACCCAAGTATTTCAAAACAAGATTGAACAATGTCAAAAATTAAGGAACAGCACAGATATAATCAAGAGTTAGTTAGAAATAACTTGTCCCCATATGAAAAAAAAAGCCAGAAAACTTGTTCCTTTGGACTTTTAAGGATCCCATGTACTACTGGCTTGGAAGAGCAAAATACAGATGGTGTGACAATAAACCAAAGAAGACATCATCTTCACTATCACCAAAATGCAGCCATGATGCTAATCAAGGCTCTTTAACACTATTTCACATGTACCACTATCCTCAAGACCCGTTGACTGTAGGAAGAAGAATTAATGCACCAGTTTCTCTATGATACTTAGTGGCAATCTCAGGAAAACTGTTGATATATACATAAAGTATTTTGAAAATTGCAGTCAGCTTCTTAAACACAACTAAATGACTTCATTAATTTTTTTTTTAAGCACTTTCAGATAGGTCTGATTGAAATTTCAGTCTAGATAATCTATTGAAACAGCGAAGGGCAGGTGCAAAACAATAAGAGGCCTAATGAGAGTTAGCAAACTGAGTGTTGTGTTACACTTACAAATCACATTTGAAACAAAATATGCCATTTTAAATTTTATGTATAAATGTCCTATAAAGTCAACCATACAGACTCTGTTCTAAGTTTTACTTAAGAAACCTTCACAGGTATCTTCATCTTCACTTTTACAGCTTTTGTTTCCCTAGAACTCAGATTTTAGGAAATCATGTCGGGCATAAGTTTCTCTAATATGTTATCTACATAGTCTTCATGGTACCTCCCAAATCAGACAAATCAGTTTTACTGTGGACCAGATCACTTAGTTCTTACAGATGAAAAAATACTTTGGTTTCACCAGCAGTTACTCCTGAATAGAAATTACAGGATCAAGGCCTGATGCAGCAGCAGTTGTGAAAGAGCAAACTGCCACCATATAACTTTCTTTTATCAGCTTGCATTTCTTCCCACAGCAGCATGAGGTCACTTCTCAAATGTGGCATGAGGATGGCTTCCCAGGGTGCAGGCATAGCAACTTGAAAGGCACTACACGAGTGCAGTGTTTCCAAATAGACACCTATGTCTATTCCTGATTTAGAATAGGCACCAGCAGGGTTTTGCCAGGCTGTTTGTCACCACGTGGATTTGCAGCCCCCTTGGATCTCCTGACAATATCAGAAATGGATCATGAGGCAGTGCTGTGATAAAACAATCCCTGTTTTCTTCTGTGTTGAACCATGACATTGCTGCCCAGCATTTCAGGTTCTCCTATGTAGAATAATTGCGCACAACAGAGAGAAACACATATTTTACTCTACCCTCACCTATTTTTTTAGCACTATCTTAAGTACCGTAGCTTCGTACTCATTATCTTTGGCATTTGTTCTTTCATTTCTATTCACTCAGAAGGCTGAGCCATAGGAAAAAATACATTTCTGTATTCCAGTGCTGCTTTTTTCATAAAAGCTGTGTACAGGTCTTTGTACAGAGACGACTGTGCAGGATTTGTACCTCAGAATACAGTTTTGTAGACGTATACAACTTTCACTCAACAAAACAACAAAGCCAGAATCGACTGTTTACATGAGATGCAGAGAAAGAGCTGGGGATGGGAAGGATTTTGGACAGAAACTGAGTGTTTTAAATGGAGAGGAAGACTTCTAGATGGGTGTGTTTGAGATACACTTTGATCAGCAGAGGGGTGAGAAAGTAGATTTCCAACAGTAGAGGAATATAAGAGAGTGGAGCGGATTGCTCACACAGACTGGCTAAAGAAAGAAAAAGAGGGACTAAGAGCAAGGAAGTACAGAGTAAAATATCAGAAAAAGTTACAGAGCCTGTGGTAAGTGAGCCCCTTAAATCTTTAATGAAAGCAACCTGACTGATTTGTTTATTCATATAGCTCGCTTTCTGTAATTTCAGTATTCTCACAGGAATCAGCAGTAATATGGAAACCAGCAGAAATGACAGACAGTTGACCCAGAAAAAAAAAAAACAACCAACTATTTTCAGCTTTATTATACAACATGCTGCATCCAAAACAAAGGCTTCATTAAAAAAGCTGCTCTTGATCTTTTTGTAGAATCTCAAAAAGATACACACCCCAAAAATTTTTGAAAGAGCTGCTATAGACTGTGTTCAGCCGTCAAAAGCGCTTTAGATTTTCTGACTGCAGAGGGCATTTCAGTCCAATGTAGGAGGGACTACAGGCACCAAGCACTCCGCTCTCAGACATGCCATTAGACATTTTACCAATCCTTTAGTGAAGAAATCTGATCAATAGAGTGTATTACCCACACAACAATGGAGAAGCCACATTTTGCTCACTAACAGCTTAATTTCCCAGGAACTATTGATGGTACTAACATTTCTGCTGATGCAGAGGACATAGTTGGTTAGGCCATCTGCTCCATCAGCCCATACATAGTGTGCAGGGCTAACACATCCCTGAGCATGGCACCCAGGAGCCCTGTGCTCCCCACAGCAGAGGAAACACCAGCGCAGAGTGCCGAAGTCTCAGGCACAAAAATATCTTCAACAGGCTGGTCCAAAGGAGCATAGTTTTCTGAGGGAAGGGCAGCAGATGTGGAACACTCCCTCTTCGCCTTCCCTGCCAAACCCATCCATAGCAGGACTCTATGGACAGGGGAGAAATAAAAGGGGCCTGGAGAAACTTGAGGTCATGGCGAACAGAAACCTTCTGGGGTTCAACAAGGAGAAGCAGCATTCAGCTCTGGAGTCCTCAGCACAGGAAAGACATGCACCTGTTGGAGCAAGTCCAGAGGAGAGCCACAAAAATGATCAGAAGGATGGAATATCTCTCCTATGAAGAAAGGCTGAGGGAGTTGGGGTTGTTCAGTCTGGAGAAGAGAAGGCTCTAGGGAGACCTTATTGTGGCCTTTCAGTACTTAAAGGGGGCCTACAGGAAAGATGGGGACAAACTTTTTAGCACAGCCTGTAGTGATAGGAAAAGGGGTAATGGTTTTAAACTAAAAGAGGGTAGATTTAGACTACATATAAGGAAGAAATTTTTTACAATGAGGGTGGTGAAACACTGGAACGGGTTTCCCAGAAAGGTGGTAGATGTCCCATCACTGCAAGCATTCAGGGTCAGGGACAGACAGGGCTCTGAGCAACCTGATCTAGTTGAAGATGTCTCTGCTCATTGCAGGGGGGTTGGACTAGATGACCTTTAAAGTTCCCTTCCAACCCAAACTATTCTATGACTTTATAAGCACAAAGCTCTTCAGCTGGGAATGAAAAAACCCTATGCATCGGTACCAGCTGAAAAGCAACTGTCTCAGCAGCAGCTGAAAATTATTTGTTATGGTGGACACCAGGCTAAGTATTAGACACCAGTGTAGTCTCATCCTAAATGAAACAATGGTTACATTGGAGGAGCATGGTCAGCGGATCAAAGGAATTTATGAATCTCTTTCTGTTCAGCAGTGGTCAGACCACACCTGAATTACTGTATCGAGCTTTGGGCACCCCAGTTCAGAAAGGATGTTGAGAAACAACAGGGAGCCCAGTGGAGAACAAAAGGAGGAAGCTACAGCAGATGAAGCAGCTAAGCTTGTTTAAATTGGTGAAGGGGGAATCTGGGATAAACTAGCAGTAGACAAAGACTACTTGATGAGCAGTTTGACAAAGATGACAGCCAAAATCTTCTCACCAGGAGGGTAGTGCAAGACTGGGACAGGTCACCTAGAGGGGGTATGGACTTGGCTGGGCAAAGCCACAGCTGCACTGACTCTGTGTTGGTGAACATTCCGCTCTGTAGGAGCAGGAGGCTGGACCAGGTGATCTGCAGAGGTCCCTTCCAAGCAATGCTTTTACAGTTCTAAGAGTCAGTTTCATCTTATAAGGGGCAAGAAAAAGTAAAAATTAAAATTGCGTAGTGTGGTTATTCTCTGGACAAAGCAAGTCACATTTCAGAGACTTGGTGGCTCTGTGTTTTGGTAACACTTGGAGGGAGTGGGACTCCATTAAGAGAAGAGGGCTTTTTGAAAGAGAAACTGGCTGAACAACAGACAGGCTCCTGTCACACAGCAACTTGTCCCTTGAGGAAGGACTAGTGGTAGCGCATTTGCAACTAATAAATTGTCTCCCAGCATACCTGAAAGAACATACACGCTTACCAACACTCAGCCACAGATGAGGAGCTGGTTGGGGAAGCAGTGACAGCATGCCAAGATTTCCCTTGAGGAAGACAGAGCTCTGGGAGACTTGTGGGAGACTTGTGGAACACTTGTGAAGAACAGAGGTCTCAAACTGAAAAGGCAGGCAAAGACCAAGGAAATTTTTTAATCTGGCAAAGCCAAAGGACTTTACTCATTAGAAAAACAATGAGGAAGAAATAGTTCAGCAGAATAACACAATCAATTCCATGAGCTGAAAGTCTCTAAACACAGTACTTGCTTGTAAGGGGACAGGACTTCTTCAAGTTTCACAATGGTATGGTTTGTTGGAGAAAAATGTAAATGATTGTAAAGAGGTGGGTCCCAGGAAATAAGAGCACATTAAACTCTCAGGCAGATGGCTTGGAAAGCAAGGTCCTGGAAAAGGGCACAAAAAATCCTGCTTGTCTAGTTCCAGGGTTTTATGTGAGCAGTTTCGTTTCTGGTGGTCTGCTAACAATGGAATTAACTATAATAAATTCTACTGGGAAACTAGTTTGGAACTGAATTTTGGGAAAAGAAAGTCATTCCTTTCTAGTCTGGATGTGAGTCTTCTATGATGAAGAAGATGGGCCTTGTCACTGATTTGACAGGGAGGAAAAGAAAATGAGGCAGAAATCTCCTTTATGGCCATAGACAATCACTGAAAGGTCTTGCAGTCCTCTGATGGGCCTGTATTTCTCTGCAGCTTTCCTGGGTGTACTTACACTCCTCTCCTGAAAGAAGAAAATATTAAAAAAAAAGACAATCATAGAATCATAGGATGGTTAGAATTGGAAGGGACCTTAAAGATCATCTAGTTCCAACCCCCCTGCCAGGGGCAGGGACACCTCCACTAGACCAGGTTGCTCAAAGCCCTATCCAGCCTGGCCTTGAACACTTCCAGGGATGGGGCATCCACAGCTTCCCTGGGGAAACCTGTTCCAGTGCCTCACCACTCTCACAGTAAAGAATTTCTTCCTAATATCTAATCTAAATCTACCCTCTCTCAGTTTAAAACCGTTACCTCTTGTCCTACCATCACACTCCCTGATAAAGAGTCCCTCCCCATCTTTCCTGTAGGCCCCCTTTAGGTACTGGAAAGCCACTGTAAGGTGTCCCCGGAGCCTTCTCTTCTCCAGGCCAAACAACCCCAAGGCTCTCAGCCTGTCTTCACAGGATAAGTGCTCCAGTCCTCTGATCATCAACATTTCTCTTTCAATTCTGCCCTTTTCTCTACTACCACCCTATCAAGGAGATGACAAATTCCACTTGTAAGCTGTGGATGTTCTAAAAAAGGTGCAGGAAGATGACGCATAGGCATCACGATGTATATGCACAGTCACAACCTTCTCTTCCAGCCAGTCTATTCAAGATCAGCCTATGGGTGTGCAAATTGTAGGAAAAAACTTAAAAGGGCAGCAGTGGGTTCCATATTCACTTGCTAGGTTTTGACTAAAACCGCAGAGAAGGACATATCCCACAAAACAGGGTAAAAAGGGAAAGAACTGACTAATTTAGAGACGATAATTCTGTCAAGATGTTCTGGTGACAAACAAGGACAGTGAAACCTATGTTGTTTGAGTAGTCACTCAAAACTCAGGGAAAGCATATGATACAAGTCTTGTCTTTCAGTGTTCACAAAACATAGCAGCCATTCAGATCTTTGCCATAGGGACATATTTTCCCATGCTTAAATGGTTGGCTTTTCTCTAATGTCAGACACTGCTACCTTCTTGGTTCTTCATCTTCTGCTGATTGATACCCTGTCAGGCTAACCTGTTTTGTCAACAACTGTGCTCTTCTGTTTCTCCTTTTCTGGTAACACTCCAGCAGTGTCTTTTCATTTGGCTTCTCTGGTTTTCTTCCTAGACAAAGACCCGTAGAAATGGGACTGCCAACATCTACCAAGATGTGTACAGACTCCAGTAGCATGGAAACAAGCATGCCTTTCCCTAGTACTGCAATCCAAAGTATTCCCTGGCACAAAGTTTGTCTTTCAAGGACCTTCTCAGAGAAAGTGCGTTGCGTATGTACTTTGCAAGGATTTCTAGCACAAGCACCCTTTACCATAGATATGAAGACAAACCAGACAAACACCCCGATGCCTTCCCTGCCCTCAATTTCCACACTGATCTTGAGTACGGCTTGGGGTGCAGTTAGTGTCATCTAGGATTTCTCCTCCTTTGCCTGACTTGTCTTGATCAGAGAGTCACCACATCCTGCAGCCAGCTTTCTCTGACCTTGTGCAGTGTTTCTGTTATGGAAAGTTACCCTGTTGGTCTTCTCTCACTCTTTATGATTTTAAATATTAGCATCAGCCTAGTTTCCCTGTTCTTCTTGCTGAGGAAGTCCCATAAAGACAGAGATGTTTGGAAAAGTTGTTTCACATTGGAAGGAGCCTTACATGTGAAATGGAGCCATTTGTTTTCCCTGAGGTGGGAGAGATGTGACACCAGTCCTCACTTCATAATACACAGAGGACAAATGCAACATCTTTCTTTCTAGTCACAAGTTTTTCAAACTTTCAATATTTGAGTAGCATCAAGGTAAGGTGGATGTTATCACTCATGTCTGGCTTCTCACATTAATTCTTATATCTTAACCTTTAAAAAGGTACTGGCTTTTACTCACTTTTGAGGAAGAAGAAAAGGATTGAGAGAATGGAGGATCTGTTTGATCTGACCATTTCATCCAGGACTAATTACAGCCACTTACAGAAAGCCATCAGGGGGTTGATCTTGCAGTGCTAACCTGCAGAAACTTAACTGACACAATACAGATTAAGGAAATGTTTTGTCAGCTTACGCTCCTTATTGCAGCCCAGTGTTTGGCATAAGTGATGGATGAATGTAATAACTACCACTATTTCTTTTTACTTCCATGTCATTAATGTGTTGCTTCTTACTGCTAATAAAATATGCACTAATCTTTACAATGTAATACTTCAGCATCATAAAGGCCCTTCCCATGTGAGTGGGTACTATAGATACCTGTAAGTTTGGACAGAAAAAGAAGTTGCAAGAAAACACCATGTCAAAAAGAATACATACTGAGAACATAATGAGTGAAAGTTTCCTGAGAACTGATAAGCCCTGGAGACTAACGGTCCTCTTGAACCTGCAAGAACTGATAAATCCAGGACCAAGACTTTGCTGCATTTGTTCAAGGTCGCTTGTACACATCAGCATCAAACAGTGGGTTGTGTAAGTCAGACCACATCCAAGAGTGTGGCAGCTGCTGTATGCAAAGACTAAAAGAATATGTATAGGCCTGTTGAAAGAAAGGACTCTGAATAACTTCCTGGAAAAAAACTACCTAGAAGCCACCAGGACATCAGTACAACCCTCCGTTTCTGAGTAAATGGCCTCAAAGCTACTGCTCCAACTGGGAGCTGTGTGATAAGTGCTTGTGCAAGTGAACTGTCAGAGAGAATGTGTTGTGTGAATAGTTATTTGCCATTAATAACAACAGCTTGGTTTTATCACTAATAACAGGTTAATGAATAAAAAGTGTTCTAAGCAATATTAGCTGTGATCGGTGTCTCCCCCAAATCACTTCCCTATTGGGGAAAAAGGAATTTACAGCATGAGAATGGTGGACATTTCATGTTCTACGTTCTGGCCCTCTAACTCTGCTCTTCTGCCCTTCTACTCCGCTCTTGTGAGACCCCACTTGGAGTGCTGCATCCAGTTTTGGGGGCCCCAACATAAGAAGGACACAGACCTATTGGAGTGAGTTCAGAGGAGGGCCACAAAGATGATCAGAAGGCTGGAGCACCTCTCCTGTGAAGACAGGCTGAGAGCCTTGGGGTTGTTCAGCCTGGAGAAGAGAAGGCTCTGGGGACACCTTACAGTGGCTTTCCAGTACCTAAAGGGGGCCTACAGGAAAGATGGGGAGGGACTCTTTATCAGGGAGTGTGATGGTAGGACAAGAGGTAACGGTTTTAAACTGAGAGAGGGTAGATTTAGATTAGATATTAGGAAGAAATTCTTTACTGTGAGAGTGGTGAGGCACTGGAACAGGTTTCCCAGGGAAGCTGTGGATGCCCCATCCCTGGAAGTGTTCAAGGCCAGGCTGGATAGGGCTTTGAGCAACCTGGTCTAGTGGAGGTGTCCCTGCCCCTGGCAGGGGGGTTGGAACTAGATGATCTTTAAGGTCCCTTCCAATTCTAACCATTCTATGATCCTATGATTCATTTCAGTTGCTGAATAACTTCACATGAACAATAATAAGGGAGAAAAATAAAAAGGCTTTTTTTCTTGTTGTACTGAAATCTGTTGGCAGAACCATAGAGCTTTTATAAGGAAAGTATGATAGTTGGAAGTCACTTGAAGAGGAGGGGAGTGGAAAGGGAAGGGGAAGAAGTAGGAAGACTCTACTTCCTAAATAAGGACAGATGGTGCCTGTGGTTTCTATCGTAGCTGTGTTCTTGCTTCCTCGGATGCATTCGCAATTGCACGCAGTTTGGTCACTGTCTGACATGTTTATAAAAAACTGGTTATTGGATTGGTGAACCTACTGATTTCTGCTGGTTTTCTTAAAGACTCCAGAATTGCTGGGTAATAAAAGAAATTGAAAAAGCAGAGTCCACGTCAACAGTATGGCTGACTTCTGCAATGTAACTTCCTCAGACTTAGTAAAGAAATACATCTTCCTCAACATCCCCACAATCCCACCCTATTGTCTCCCATATAGCTTTGTGTTGTGTTCCCATTTGTAGCTCAATATATTCTTTTGTTCCAGACAGGAAAGCCAAAAACATGGAAAGTCCGCCTGGCACCACAGCTTACCCCAACTGTAGCAGCTGGAAAGGT
Organism: Pluvialis apricaria; assembly: GCA_017639485.1. NCBI lineage: Eukaryota > Metazoa > Chordata > Aves > Charadriiformes > Charadriidae > Pluvialis > Pluvialis apricaria. Next base: position 100,938,591 of record CM030007.1, on the reverse strand, counting down.
CTGGAGAAGTGAGCATTAACAAGTAACTAGACAGAATGAGAGATACAACTATGGTTATTTCTTGAAATACAAGATGCATCAGAATGTTTTTTACAGCAGCAAAATGATCAAAAACACATGACAGTTTCTGCTTACAGGTATTCTGTGTCATGTCACCCTTCTTTTTGTACTAAGTGCCTTCATTCCCTGGAAATACTTGTTTTCTGATAAAGATTAAAAGAGAGGATTTAAGGCTGAGAGTGTGTGTGCATACCATCCTGTCCTGTTCCTCTCTGATCATGCAAAGAGAAAACTTCCAGGCTGCAATCTTTGCAACACTTTCTTCATTCTGCATTATGCTCTTCAGCCCTTCATTTCCTGTGTTTTTAGTCCATCTCTGTAATATGGGAGGACAGTATACTTGTTTCTCCCCTTTAAAGTTCCAGTTTTGATTCATAAGCTATTTTATCAGGCTGACAGGAAGGTGATCTCAATTCCTTCAAAATAAACATCCAGCAAATTAATTTTCTCTCTTTCTCTACCCATTCCTGCATAACACTGAAAAAGCATATGGAAGATAACAAATCCATACATGTTCATAGTTCTACTCCTATCCCAAAGGAATGGCAAAAGTTCCTAGGACCATGGCTAAACAAATCCTTTGTTTCTCACTACCAATGGATCCAAAAGGCCATGTGTTCATATTCACTTCTGAGCTATGAGTGTCTGCTTTTCTGCCAGCTCCTGTATCTGCTCTGGGAGCTGCAGTGTAAGCCACGACACAGTTAGTTCAATATTACGGGACTTACCTGGTCAATTGGTATAGTGATCCCACAATGGACCAACAGCTTGGTCCAGAATGGCTTATTCTTAACACAACTTCTGCTGGAGAGCTTCAGAGCAAAAGAAGGTCTGGAGGTCATACCCGCATTACTTGCATTTGTCCATCAGTTGGGGTAGCCCCACTCACCCAGTACCCCAGATAAGGGGATCTGTACGTTTTCATATATGAATGGTAGAGAAAGACTTATATTCTCCCAGCTGCGTGTCCACATCCAGATGACTGACCAAGACAACACATCCAGTCACTGCCCCTCATGTAGACTTTCCTGTGTTTATGAATTTATCATCACTCCTGTCCTTAAACATATTTACTTCATTTGTAAGACTATAATCAAGGCTGTCCTGTAACTGTGTATCCCCAGCAAACTAGATTAGAAATCTGAAGAAAGACAGCAAAATACCATCTAGAGAAGAATCAGATAATCTCAGTGGAGGGATCTTTTCAGGATTAAACATGAAAAGAAATAAAATAATGCAGTATCCACTGCACTATCTATATATATGTATCTATACTGCATTAAATTCAATTTATTTTATCCTGTTTTATATCGTCGGTGTTCTGCATGCTGCAGAATTTGTTCTGAAAATGCAGCACTGCACATTCAAAGTTGAAAATGAAGGGGAGAAAAACAGAGCTTTTAGCATCAAAGTACATCATATTGGAGGCCCTCGGGAAAGTCCAGGGAAATGATTTAGGATTAAGAAATAACTATATTAACTGGATGTTTCTGCTAAATTGATTAGCAGTGAAATTAGCTACATTAGCCTTTCCCAACTTTAGGTTTCAAATCGACCCAAAAGATTAATTTGGGCAATTCATACATCTCAGAGCTATTGCTACTGCTGCTGCCTGATCGCTGCCTACGGGAGCTGTCACCACACTGGTCAGACATCATTCATGTTTGTTTGGGTTTTTTTTTAAAAAAGGTCTCTGTACAGCTCCAGGGGCTAGAAGTACTGGGCTTGATTCAGCCATGCAGACCTAGACAAAGTAGATGGTAAAAATCGCCTCTTGCTCATCTTGGGGGTGGCTCTTTCTGGCAGCAGGGGGGAATATTTCATAACTGCACGGGAGGCAATCACTCCCGACAGCTGTGATTTCCTGCCCTGCCATACATTTCGGCAGTGACTCACTGTGGATTGTGTGCTGCTGAATGCAGCCCCTGAATGATGAAGTAACTCCTTTTCCCTCTCCCAGAAAAGGACCATTGTCCAGTATAAAATGTATGCAGCTGCACAGCCAGAGCTGGAGCCAATGCTAACATTTTGAAGTGCACGTGCTCTTCCACGACACAGTGCTGTCCACTCATTTGAAGCTCAGATTCTCCGGGCAGTTCATTCCAAGGTTATGACTACTGATTAACAGTAATAACTATTCTTATTTATAATATTAAATACATCCTCACAAAACCGGCGACCATTAGAGGTTTGCTTACTGAACATAGCCAGTAAAATGCATGAACTGACACAGATCAATATGAGTTATCATATCAAACACTGATGTAAAGACACAAAGCCTCATGCAGGCACATCATACATAGACAGGAGAGAGTTGCCTTGCTTTCCAGAGACCCTTAGTGTCTTTCTAGTGAGAAGGGAGGTCTTTGGAGCTCCCTTGGGCTGACATCCATTGAGAGCTGATGAATCTGGGCAGGAAACTGGAAGTGTAAACGCAGAGTCAGAGCCAACTCACAGCTCGAGGTGGGAACCCAACATTATCTGACTCAGCATGAAAGCTCTGTACTCTGCTGCTAACATCTACAGCCACAGTACTCAGTCAGTGCACACTGACAAGAAATTGGCAGAACTTACCTCAGAGCTCATGAGATGCCATCATGAATGATCAAGTTGGTAGGTCCCCGTGTGAATTCCCTAGTGACCCTCACTTCTGACTTCAGAACAGCAATAGCAACTAACTTTGAATAATGACTCACTGTACCTGTTCTGAGCAGTACTTTTTGTTGTGGCTGATGAAAGCAAACATGTCTTCTATGTTCCTCTGCATTTAACAGGATACATAAATACCCCCAGGTATTTATGGGGGCAATGCTGATACTTCCATATGGTGACTGTGTTTTCCAGTGAAAACATCCATGCCCTAAACCATGACAATCAGAACTGTGAGTTTTTCCTGCCTCTCCAGATCACAATGCTAATACCGTTCAAATCTTATGAAATGTTCATTACAAAAAGTTCATCATCTTTTGATGAACCCTGTCATCTTTTTTTGAGAAAGAAAACTTGGATAAATCCTCAGCCCAGGTATTCCCTACAGCAGCACTTTGCTCACACTGCTAAATCAAAGAGTATTCTAATGCAAAACAGCTCTGTGTTGCATATTAGCTTCACAAGAAACATCACATGAGCTTGAAGCTCAGGCCAGTAATCGTGAGGTTTGGATACAAAACATATTTTACAGTATTGTTCAAACATAATAAATCCCTCAGGCATGTTTTTCAAATCTGTCAACTGACTAAAAAATGATGTCCCATCAGAGGCTGCTGAAAATGTTACCCCTGTCATCATTGCACCTTAGGAACAGTAATTGTTTCTCGAACTCGGAGCCACAGGAAACACAGCGACAAGCCGTATTTACATTCATTACTACCCTCCACATACAGGGTAACATCATCCACTCCCCTCCCACCTTGACAATTTTAATCATGCTTCCCAGGAAATTCTGGGAAATAGAAAGCAATCCCTATCTCTCATGCAGGATACAGTACCAAAAACCTCCGGTAGCAACAGAGCAAGAAGATTAGTAAAGCTCTATTAAAAGGAAAATTGTGACAAAATCTTAGCTGTGCTGCTGCTATTCCTGTTTTATGTAGATATGTGTCCAGTTCAGCTGGAGTAGTCTTAAAGAGACATGAGAATACATTATAGTTGTAGAAAATAATTCATTAAAATTGTAGAAGATCAAAAAGCTGGCAGTGACAGATGAAGTTCAGGTGTACGCAGGCATGTGTCTCCATCTACTCTACTATCATGCATCAGCACAGCTTCTCTCAGTGTTCCTCAGCACCTGCAGCAATTTGATTCTTGATGTCAGGCTGAATCGTCTGGATGGCTGTCACTGGGGTCGGTGGTGCTACACGTTGACTACTTTTGAAGTCGTGAATGGAGGAAGTCACCAATAACTGCCACATGAATTATCAGTCTTGTCCCTAAATTGCTCAGCTTAGCTCTCTTGCAAGCACACTGTCTGCAGTGGTACAGATAGGGGAGAGGACTATAATCTGTTATTATGAATTTTAATGTAATGCTTTATATTTATACCCAAGCTGTATTCCATAAAACTGAAATGAATTTCTAATGCTGTAAGTATTATTTGCTATTTTCCATTCTGGTTGCCATTTCATTCAAATTTTCTTTAATAATGTATTTTTATAGGCCTGTACCTCTGCAACTCTCCTCTGCCAGCTCAACTCTTCTGCTAACAGTAGCAATGCTTCACAAACCTCTGTGATTTGAAGTGACCTTGGGACTACCCTTTTCCCTGTTCTCCCCAGGCTGGTAAAAATCATAGTATTAGCTGAAAGCAGCCCTGAATTTCCTGGCTTTTGTTAGCTTATCTAGGATTCTCCTGACATGTATTTTTGATGTTTAATTTCTTTTGTATTTGGCCACCTCTTTAAACTAAAAGGGGAGCAAAGCACCTCTTCCCAAACAACAGCCAGGAGCATCAACAACCACCTGCATGCTGACAGAAAGCGTCTCACCACTGAACCTCCCAATCAGCGTAACTGTCATCTCATCAGCATGGTCGTCACGTACCTCCAATCTCTGCAACGGTGCGTAGATGAGGCTGCTAAAGGTTGCAAAGAGAGGCAAGTTTCTTGAAAGCACCCTGCTGCTGACTCCCTGCCTCATGACTGGCATGCTGATGATACTGCGTGTCAAGTGTCATTTCCTTGCCTCCCTCCCCAGGCAGGTACCCTTCTAGCTCATGGAATAGAGGCTTTCACAAATTAAGAGCAACAAGCCCTCCATGCCATCGTCTCGTCGTCTTCCTGGGACTCGCCACTTCAATTAAGCCCTGGAATTGTTTTTCCTGTTATTGCCTGGCATCCCTCCCTCTGTGGTGGTGCTCTTCCCCCATCCTCCCCCCTCACCTCCTCCTTCTTTGTTTTACAGCAGCAGAACTGTGTGCTAACGAGGGAAAACTTCTTCCAGCCCCAGATGCCTCATCCTGTCAACATCCCCGAGTACAAGGCCGGGTTCATCTCGTACACTCACAAGGAGTGGAAAACACTTTTGGCCAGGTGGGCCTTGCAGCTGCTTTGCCATATCAGCTAATACTGTTTAACTTGTCCCCCTTGTAGTCAGATGCTGAGTTATCTTTTCCAAGTCGCATATGGACAAATGCTTGTTTGGGTTTGTATCACATACCCAGGACAACCAAACTCTTTCCTTCAAGAGAAATACACCTAATTTGGCCTGCTGTATCAAAGGGGTCTATTCATTTACCAAAGGACCGGAGAAGAAGACAACAAAATAAATTGCTGAAATATGATTTGACCTGGTATAAGTTAAGGAAGGCCCCTGTCTGTTTAGTGGTGACTGAGCAAGCAACCTACCCTTCCTGGCTTGACTTCACACAATACTGAGCGCGAATAAACAATTTTAAAGCTAAACAAATACTAAACAAACATACAGACAACTTTCTGAAACATTTCTAAAGCTGTTCTCAGTGCTTTGAAAGCATCAGTTTCAAGACATATTTTACTGTCCACTGCCACAATAAAACAAATACCACAGATTAAAGCAAAATATGTTTGGAAGTCTACAAAATATGGAAATAATGCACATGGAAAACGGAAATCTTCCTAACCATCTGGAACCTAAGTATTTGCCATCGATATTAGATCCAGCAGGACTGTAGCTAGTTAGCATTTTGTCACTGATTTCAATGAGGCCAGGAATCATAGACAGCCACAAGTGTTTGGAAATGGAAGCACAGCATTGGGTAAGCAGAAGAACTCACTTCCAGCAATTGTGAGGTTAGAGGTGTGTAGCTGGCTGGCTGATTTTATTTCTTTGCATTCTAGATAGCAGGAGAGGGGAGGGAGAATAAATAAAAAAAAAAGATTTTTTTTTCCCCATCGGTGTTCCTCTTTAATTACTTTGGATAATTCTAAAACTCCTATCAGAAAATTATAATCATGTTATGTAAGATACATGCCTAAGCAAACCACATCAGGAGTTGAAAGTTTGGAACTCACTGCTTAAAATATATTGGTTTGTACCCTTCCATGCAAAAATCTGCATTTCATGCAAAATTCTGCATTTCATGCAAAATGCAAAATAAAATCTCTGCATAACGCACCATGCAGGCAGCACAAGCAGGTGCATTGTTCCCTTATGCTGCTCTGCCGAGGAGAACGGTCTGCATTTAAGAAAGATTGTGAGCGTTACTGGAGTATTAGTGTAGACTCAAATCTCATAGACTACAAAAGTTTTGCAGGGAGGCAGGTGGCTTTTCTCCAGAGTTCCTCCAAATCCACCCAAAGTTTCTCAAAACATCTCAAAAGTTCCCTCCTTCTCATTCCCTTAGCTACTAGACCAGTAGTTGATCTTTTAAGGCTACACGGGTGGTAAGTGCGGGCTCTGATTAGTACGGGGAAATGAAGCAGCTGAAAAATCTAAAATAGCCCATGCCTACACCTTGCAAACGAGTATCTTACCAGGTGGGAAGGTGGCAGGATGGAATCTGCGTATGTTCTCAGTGCAATCTATTTTTGACGCTCACTGCAGGATTCAGCGGCAAGAGGGAGTAGGGAACATTGAGTCACTATCGCCCCAGCTGCCTCGCCAGGAAGGTGCACGCCTCTCCTAGGGCCTGCATCACATCTACTAGCTCTTGGCTGGTGTTTTCGGTACCCTAGAGAGTCTCAAATGGCATTACCTGCCTGTGGTTAGGCGACACCATCACACCCTGTGATTCTCTCCTTGACCAGCGATGGCCACAAAGACACTGTAGGAAAATCTTTTCTCCGGACCTTTTTTGCAACTTCTTAAGCAAAAGAAAGTCTACTTCACAAAATGGGAGGCACAAAATTTCTTTGAAGACTGTCTACTGACCAGACGCCAAAAAAAACCACAACACTGGATGAAGTACTACCATAGATTAGTTTCCACGCTTCAGTCATTTCATTAAAAGCAGCCTAAGTGTTTACAATGAAGGAATATTATAGTGACGTGAAGTCAGGTGAGTACTCCAATAAAATCATATAGTCCTTTCAATATTTGTGCGTTACACAGTCTTTTCAATAGATATTGCAAGTGGTAAATGTGTGGTAGAAGGCACACTGGCTCCAAAAACACACTGCGGCACAGAGAGGACAGCCTCACAGCAGGTTGCAGATGTGCTTCAAGGAACATTTCCGTGGCGAAGCTCAATAGCCAGAGAGACTGAAAAGGTATGGGAGAAGAGCCTGTGGGAGGGAGTAAAATACAGAGGGGAGAAACATGAGGCACACTGAAAGGAGGGATGTGAGCGCGTGCACTAAGCGTGAAGGTGATAGAGAAAGACATCGTCTCCATGCAGACTCTCTGCAAGCAGCTGCAGGCAGGCAGACCCGGTGCTCCTGCAAAGTGCCTCTGCAGTCCATAAGCTCAGCCCAAGTCCTGGGGTCCTCCCACCCACTGCAAGCAGCCTGCAGCGCTCAGGTGATGAGAACGCTTTCCTCTGCAAGCAGGGAGTGAGGGAGGGGTATGGAAATGAAAGGACAGAGATAAAGACAGGTGGGGTTTCACTAGGACAAGGTGTTTGAAATGGACATGGCAGGTAGAAAAACCTTGCTGGCAGGAATCCCAAAGTGGAGAAATGCCGTCTACATTTAGGGAGGAGAGAGAGACAATTTTGCATTACATTTCAATGACTCGGAGGGAGAGAAAGACAGAACGAGGTAGCTGTATCTTGCAGGGGAGAATCAAAACATAGGGTAAGCAGCAAAGCCATACAGAAAGAGGAAGGGTCAAATATTAGATGTGGGGGTGAGGAGAGCAGAACAGCATGAATTCTTGTAAAGAGTTGTAATAATCAAAACATTGGCAGGGCCTTAACTAGGCAGCCCTGCTGGGTGCCCAGATAATACAGCTGATTTTAATTGCTGATGTGTGCATTTTATGTCATTTGCCTGATTCACAGCCCTTTTATGACTGTTGCGTTTGACCACAAATCAACAGACGGCCATAAAGCATCACGCAAATGACCTCCTTCCCAAACAGGCTGTGTTATTTCTATTGATATTCAATATTTAGATTTTAATGGAGATAGATGGATAGGCATAAGGACATGAGCAAGATGGGGGACAGAGAAACTGATTTGAAATAAACAGGTTGACAAAACATAAAGGCAGGAGGCAAGAGACAGATGAATACTCAGGGAGGTGCCTGCCACCAAGGTAGGCAGATATCATCTGGAGGCAGACTGCTTGGGAAAGGCTGACGAATGACAGAACTGTCAGGCAACAGAGAAACATAAGTATGAAATGGGAAAAGAAGGACCAAAGAGACTGAAAAGAAAAATCATTTCATACACAAATCCCACTATTTCACATTCCCCCTTCCTCTACCCCACCACTCTGCTCCTTCCCACCTCTCCCCGTTTCCATGTAGCGTGATATAAAAGGTTTGATTTCAGTACTAGCATGCTACATATTTTCAGATGTAGCATTGTTAGCTGGAGATCTACCAGAGGATGCATATTGCTTCTCTCCCACCTGCTGTTCATTTCATAAACTGCAATCAGTACACAGTCAGTCAACACCTCTCTTGTTTATTATGTGGTACAGCAGGAGTTTTCATTAGACCTTTAAAGCACTGGACCAAATGCCACACATCCCAAGTTGTGCCACTGGGTGAGACAGAAATCTGCGCAGTACCTGCACCCCATTTGTCTGCAGATCTCACAGACTGGTTTCTGTCTCGTGCATATACCTTTGAATTGCATTACTCTGAATTCTTTCACATTGCCTTGAATTTCTACTCCCACACTCTCTGTTGATTCACTTGTTGTTAGTTATAGAGACCAAAACTAGCATCCATTTCTGTAGAACAGGAACAAATGCCTTGCACTGTCAGATATTTATCATATCTGTAGCATGACACAGGATGTAGATATTTGCTCTTGTCAGGGAGGAGGAATCTCAAGGCCAGACTAGACTGCTTTGGATACAGGACCAAAGCTGAGGGGCTGCCTACCACTGATACTAGCTAATGCTTCCAGCCTAGTCTAGAAGCATCCACATCTCCATTTGCATGTGCATGACTAAGTTCCTTAGACTTTTACTCTTAAAAGCTTGGCAAACATCACCTTTCTGGAGCACATGCATTTGCTTTGCAGATCTTTCTACATAGTCAACACAAAGACAGAGGTCTGACAGGACATGGACTAGGTATCCCTCTGTTAGTCTGGGATATCCTGGATAGACCAAGTGTACATGCACAGCTTAGGCTGTGTCATACACTCAGCCTCCTGGAAAATCTCACAGTTTGTGCACCTGCCTAGAGTGAGAAGACGACATGACAACACTCTCCAGAAGTCCCAATGAAGCATATAAGTTACACAGCTGCATCGGGCTTGCAAAGCTGTCTGAAGGTATGGTAGCCTATGATGAAAGGTTCAACATGTCATGCCAGTGTACAGGACGTGCAGATATATTGGCCCCTCTTTGAAGAAGGGGGTACTACTGACTAGAAATTCCAGACAAACATGGGGATTCGTTGTTACTTGCCTGTGTATGATTTCCAGTCAAAGGACAAAGACTGTGTCTCAAACCTCATTCCTCATGAGAGGAGTGGGCCAGTATAATCTTTTGCCCATTTTAGGGGTAGGATCATTTGCCAGTTGTATATTTCACTCCCTGCAGATGTGAAATTGTGACATCAGCTGTAAGATGGCAGACTCAGGTCTCCACCAATGACTCATATTGTCTTACCACATGAATGTACAAAGTTTAGGTGCCTGTCAGTGACACCTCTAAGTGACCACGTTCCCCAAAGTCAGAAATAAAATCTAAGAAATATCCTTCAAACATTTGTAGCTAGCTAACACTATATAACGCCCCCAGCAATGCCTGTATTCCCGTCTTTTCTCGTGGATAATAGAGATAAGAAAAGGCAGTTACTGCTCCCTGACATGTGGTTGAGACCTGAACTGGGAATCTAAATGAATACTGGTACAAAGCACTCAGTAAGGCTTCATGTGATTTGATTTCAATCTTCAAGCATATTTTTTGAAGAATTACATTCAAAAAGTTGCATTGTTCAACCAAACACTTTTTAAAAAAAAGAGTCAGAACAAATGGGTCCCATGAAATGGTAAATCTGTCTAGCTCCTTATTCATGCATAGCTTTTATTATGCAATCACATACTCTGATCTATAAGCTCTCTCTGTACAGGATCACGGACTCACAGAATCACAGAATGGTCAGGGTTGGAAGGGACCTCTGGAGATCATCTAGTCCAACGCCCCTGCCACAGCAGGGACACCTACAGCAGGTTGCACAGGATGGCGTCCAGGCCAGTTTTGAATGTCTCCAGTGTGGGAGACTCCACAACCTCTCTGGGCAGCCTGTGCCAGTGCTCTGCCACCCTCAGAGTAAAGAAGTTCCTCCTCATGTTTAGATGTAACTTCCTATGTTCAAGTTTGTGCCCATTACTTCTTGTCCTATCACTGGGCACCACTGAAAAAAGACTTCTCATCCACTCTCCCTGTAAGTATTTATAAGCACTGATAAGATCCCCCCTCAGTCTTCTTTTCTCTAGACTGAAAACACCCAAGTCCCTCAGCCTTTCCTCATAAGAAAGATGTTCCAATCCCCTAATCATCTTTGTAGCTATTTGCTGGACCTTCTCTAGCAGTTCCCTGTCCTTCTTGAACTGGGGAGCCGAACTGCACCCAGTACTCCAGATGCGGCCTCACCAGGGCAGAGTAGAGGGGGAGGATGACCTCCCTCGACCTCCTGGCCACACTCTTCCTGATGCACCCTAGGATGCCATTGGCCTTCTTGGCCACCAGGGCACACTGCTGGCTCATGGTCATCCTGTTGTCCACCAGGACTCCCAGGTCCCTTTCCACAGAGCTGCTCTCCAGGAGGTCAGCCCCCAACCTGTACTGATGCATGGGGTTATTCCTCCCCAGGTACAGTACCCTACACTTGCCCTTGTTGAATTTCATAAGGTTTTTCTCTGCCCAACTCTCCAGCCTGTCCAGGTCACGCTGTATGGCGGCACAGCCTTCTGGCATGTCAGCCACCATTCCCAGTTTTGTATCATCAGCAAACTTGCTGATGGTACGCTCTATGCCTTCATCCAGGTCATTGATGAATATATTGAACAGGACTGGACCCAGCAGTGACCCTCGAGGGACACCACTTGTTACTGACCTCCAACTAGACTGCACCACTAACCACAATCCTCTGAGCTCTATCTGTCAACCATTGTTCAATCCACCCCACTGTCCATTCATCTAACCCACACTTCCTAAGCTTGCCTGCGAGGATGATGTGGGAGACACTGTCGAAAGCCTTGCTGAAGTCAAGGTAGACAACATCCACTGCCCTCCCCTCAGCCACCCAGGATGAGAAGACTAAGCATACACTATGGTGAAAGCAGATTGCAAGAGCTGCCTTTAGTCAGACTTTTCCAGTCTTGGTACTCCTTTGATGTAAGATGATGTGCTCACACTGGACCGTGGTCAGGTTTGGAGTTTGCTGACAAAGACCATGCCTGTCCCTGTTCCCACAGTATCCTGCATTCTCTTATCCACTGCAAAGTGCAGCAGTGCGCTAACCTCCTCTGTTGTGGGGAATACAAGAATGTGTAAACATTACCTATCTTACTTGGTTAGCATGAAATGGCTTATCAGGATCTGGACCAAACTACCTAGTTAATGCCTCAGCAAAGACAACACAGTATTGCTGACCCAACCTCAGCTTTGCATGACAGGTAGTCAAATAGTGTGGAACAGAGATACCACGTGTAAGGGTAGATGTGGACTGATGTAAGCATGGAAATAGTAGAACGGAGATGAGGAGGAAAATGCCACTTGCATTTTTTCACATGAGAAAGTTGTTAATTCAGGCAGGATGGTGGACATTATCAGGATGTTCATCTGAGGTCGTGGGTCTCCATTCACTTTCCCATTGAGCTGCATAAGTAGGGGGGAGGTGGGGGGAACAGGAAAATCTATGTACCAGATAAGGAGATACCTAGAGCCAGACCTAAACAAGCACAGCCATCCATTACTGGTACAGACCATGAATAACAGACCATGTCTCTTCCTTCGGGAGAAAGAGCTGCTGCAGAACCTCTTTTATATGAGATGTTTTCGGCTTCCATCAGGTCTGAGCATTCACAGGTCATTGCAATCCTGGAAAAAGAAACGACATTTTTACTGAAGAGGATCAGATTTGGCCTCATTCACATTTCTGAGTAGATAGGGCAGTAAGATGTATCAAATCTGCAAAAGGAGATCCAGAAGGTAAACCTGTTTACATTGAAAATGATACTTTCACAGCCAGCTTCTCATTTAGAGAGACTTCTAGAAGACAGGGAAAAGGTGATTTAGAGGATCTTACTTTCTGTTGGCAAAGCATTCCAGAAAAACCTGAGAGATAGAGATAACAGCCGAGCAAAACACCTGAAGAGTCTGTCTGAAGTACTAAAAACTAATTTGTAGCACCCAGGAGTTTGCAACCTGGTCACCCTGTGACAGCTTGCACTCTCTGAGAGCTTGTGCACAGAAATGGCCCCCCCCGAGCCTCGTCTGCGTTGAAGGTCACCTCTGTGGAACAGCAAGCTGTTACCCATGAAGGTATAGAGCAGCTTTCCTCAGAAAAAATAATCTAGTGAAAAAGGGTCAAACTGCCCTACTCGCAGGGCCAGGCACTCTGGTGAGCTTGGAAACTGTGTGTGAGGAACTGACCTGCAAGGCTTGAAGCCTGGCCTGCAGAAAATGCCTTGCAAATCCGTTTCACAGAGAGGGATGCTGAGCCCATACAGGGAATATACGTGGATAACGGGTAAGGATCTGAGGTGAAAATGCAAGACCTCCTCCGTGACAGTGAGGACAAATCAAGTCAAAGTCAAAGAGCTGGTTCCTTAACTCCTTTCATGTAGAGTTTTTCAGTAAAAAGAAAAAGCCAAACAGAGCCATATCTGCCTGGGTAGGGGAAGATCAGAAGCAAAAAGAAAGGTTCCTCAGTTTGAGATTTACCCCCATTTTATCTCTGTTCCAGGTGGCTGGACCATGAAGAGCCAGTCTCTTGGCTGCCAAAACTGAAAATAATTTGGTCATGGAGATTTCATAGAAAGATGCTCTCTGAGACAAATATCTTTCCCTCCACGTTCATTCACTCTGGCTCAAGAGACAGTTTTCATTTTTTAAAACAAGAATGCTTCCATGAAATAGTGTCAGTTAGCTTTTAAAGGCCAGTCTTTCCTTCGTCACTGCAGTACCTACATCCCCACCAGAAATGGAGAAATGTGCTCAGCACATATCCCAGCTCCGCAGAGCCATCCCAGCCCAAAAAGACGAACAACGACCAGCTCCAAGGACAATCTCAGAGCTGCACACTTGAGCAGTTACTGAAGCAGCTGTGAGGACCACAGCCAGTCCCCTGCTGCCTCAGCCTCTCTGAACCAGTGTTGAAACCTCCTTGGCTGAGAGCACACCTGCAGGAGTGGGTCTGTACCAGCCAGGCACAGAAGTTACTCACACGAGCTGTGCCTTCAAGACTTAGAACCAGATACAGGATGATCTGTGGCAGGACCCAGCCTTCAGAGGGCCGGAAGTTTGAACAATTTCTGAGTCAAACAGATGAAGATCAGGCAGCAATCAGTCCCAGCTGTATCCCTGCCACACATCAAGCTAGATAACAAGGCCCTTTCTTGCTGTGGAATGGTACTTACTGTAATTCAGGAGGACGGTCTGACAGTGAAGAGGGAGATGCCATCTACAGCTTCCTGGTTTTTTAATATTACATATGCATGGCTGGAACCAGTATGTCTTCCACTGACACTAGCCCCAAGGTGCAGACAACTCCAAGAAGGAGACTGAGCACACAACACTAGGAGGCAGATATATGTTGCCATTACCTTTAGGAGTGAGTTGCTACCACCATTCACTGTTTGCATAACAAACAAGCACCAGAAGCCCCAGCCAGCACCCGCATCTGTCTTTACCGACTAATAATATTGTGTGCCTATAATATTGTGTGGCATTTATGAAATAAATGAAATATAGTTATACTCCACAACAGTTTTGAAGTTATTTTTCTTGAGTAGCAGCACAAGGATTGCTATTCGGTTGAGGTCCTCTGCAGCAATCATTTTTGCAAACTCATAGTGCCTTCCAGGAAAAATCCCAGAGCAATTTTCTATTTTTGAGAGCTAGAGAACAAGTCTGCAGAGGGTGAGATGCTGAGAGCTGCTAGTCCAGAATCCAGAAGTGCCATCAACAGAAAGAACAGGAGACGGGAATTTTTGAATGACAGATAATTTCATATCATCCTTTATAGACAGCTCTATATTTCCCTCTGAATACAGAAAAAAATGGGGTCTCCAGGTCAGGGCAACAGCCAATGGTCTTCGAGGTAGGAGACAGAGCTAGAAAGCTTCCCAGATGGGTTTCTGCTGCAAAGGAGATGTGGGGCTGACATGCTTCTCTTTGAAAACAGTGTGAGGACATAGTGAACCACTATTCCCCCCAAAAAGGAAGTGTTTAACTCTGCAGATAACTAGATGAGGAGAATGGACAAAGGGAGTAGAAGTTAGGTTTCCCCACTCTCTTTACTCCGTAAGGTGACTTTCCTGAACTTTCAGAAGGTGAACATGTGTTATTATATCAGGGATGTAAAAGGGATCTCAGTTTTCCCCAACTCATTTTCAGTCCCTGGAAGGTTTTGCATACAGAGCTAGCTAATTTGCCAAGTGCCCATGGCTCCATGCTTTGTGAGACATTTCAGTACGGAGGAACTTGCACCTTTCCAAATGATGCACTTGTTGTTTCCCTCACGTGCACCAGAAAAGGGAAATTATCCCTAGAGATCACTTCCTCTGGCATGTCTCTAAAGTAGTTGATTGATGGGTGCCACAGTAGTTTGTTGTACTTAAGTGCTGTACAGGTACAACTCTTCAATTACTACCTGGGTTGCAACACTGCTCATCTCAGTGTCAGGCCTACACAGGGAATGTCCAGGAACATGAGTTGGGGGTGATTAAACTTCAAATGAAAATCTTTCAGAGACTTTATCAAAGCTGGAATAACAGTAAATTCATGGCAGATGGTTAATATTCTGCTATGCAGTATAATGCTAACCACTGAAAAAAAGTAAATCAGAACTAAACATATATTGGACTTATCCCTTGCAGCATGCTTAGAGAAAGTAGTGGTTTAGACTTACAAAGCCTTTACGTGTGCGAACAGTTTGGAGGGAACACATATGGATACACATATGGACGTCTGTGTCCTTAGGGTTGGTGAGAAGAATGAGCAATGAAAATTGCATTCTTGATCTTCCCTTCACTTGCAATAGCAAACCCTTATTTTCTGGTCTGTATCTTTACACCAGAAAGAAAGCAGAATTATGCACAATTACTCTGAGAACCATCGCATCTTTCTCCAGAGGGTACTTATATCATAAGGGTACCCATGTATCATATTCTTCTCTCACTCTCTCACTGTCCTCATCAAAGTCAATAGCAAATTTATCATCAGAAGTTTGCTTAAGCCTTCATTAGTGTATTGCAAGAAATGCATGTGGACATGAACCTTTCTTTTTTAAACCAAGCTGCCTACAAAGGCTTGTTGTTCCTTGATAACAACATCTGTATATCTTTCTGCTATCAAAAGGCTGAGACAACTATTGTTGATATTAGTATATTACACAAAGTACAGTAAAGATGTGCTAGAAGTGAGGTTTGCTTCCACAACCATTGCAATAAGGAGGAAAAATAAAACATACATTAGGCTGGGAACCTTTCTGCAGTCTTCTGCTACAACTTTGCTTTCCCCATTTTATTCCTAACTGTAAACCTGGCTCATATAGAGGAGCCTTGATATTCTGATGTATCTGCCAAGAGTAGTGCTGATTACACTGTTAATATCTGAATTTATAATAAAAGGAAGGTGGGCAAGATTTAAGGGGTTAGTATAACTGTAAGAGGATACCACTTAAATTTCCACATTAACTGCAAGAGTCAGCATAAATATGCTCCCAGGCACCCTACAGCAATGAAAATCTAAATTCAGCCAGGGCCACTTTTGCTTTTCTAACATGTAGTTCCTAACGGAAGTTCTAATTCACAGGATGATCAATTCCTATTAAAAATAGGTTAACCAAACATGGCAAAATAGCTTCATTTTAGGCACTAGGCAAACACAACAATTCTCTCTTTCCTCACATGCCTCCAGACTGTATGTCTCCAAACAATACCTACTCTTAGAATTGAAAACATAGCAGAAATATTCTTGAACTGTCAGAATATGTTTCCAAAGAAGTGCTTTCCAGATTGAAAATGATGGTGCATTCCACTTACAGTTGTGAGACAAGTTAATTAGACAGAGACAATAAACTACCTAGTAATTTCGAAGCAACTCCACTGGAAATGATGGTAATTACACAGTCATTGAAGTTAAAAGGTCCTAAATAGAAAAACAGAGCTCAAATGTCTGTGCGTGTAGATACTTTAACCTCAACTTCTTTTTTTTCCCTCTAACAGTTCAAAATACTGAGTACCCACCTACACTGTGCACATGTTTCTTGGCAATTCATGGCTCAGTTTGAAGTATTGTATCATTTTGTGAGACTTTCTGAAAGCAGTCAGAGGCCTAAGGGCTTTGCTGGACTGGAGCTATAGCATTTGACAGAGTGCATGACTGAGCCCTTGGCCATTTCACCTCCACTACATGATACCACTCCATTAAACCTCATTTCTGGCTAGAGGACAGAAGCACAGCCAAAAGAAAAAAAAAGAAGAAAAAAAAAAAGGAAAAATATTGGAGGAACAGCTCATGTGCAAGGTGATTTCTTGCTTAGAATGCCATGTCATGTTTAGAGTATGCTTTGCTTTGGGTCTTGGGCCAAAAAGCTTGGCTTCTGGTCCCTGTGTTCACTTATGCCAATATAATGTCCATTACCTTCACGGAGTTAATCCCAGTGTAAATGACATGAGAATGAAGCTCTAGAGCTTTATTTGTTTCTAAAGGAGCACATCCGTATGCTTGAAAATAAATGACAGTATACACAGAAATACCGAGAAGCCCTTTTTGAACTTTAATAACAGCCCTTGCTGGAGTGCGAAAAGCAGATCACTGGTATCTGGAGTGCAGACACACCGCTTCTCCCACTCGGGATTGAAAGGGCTTCCCCAAGGCACAGTGGCAGGAGAGTGGAGCCAGTGACCGTCACTCATCCCAGCCCATGGCCAACACTGTCTTACGCAGGAAACAGCAAGGTGAAGCTGAAAAGCTCAGTTGCAAAGACCAGGACTGTCCCTTCGTGATGGTCTCCATGAGGAGCCGTACAGTGCCTGAAGCAAAACACTTCCCAAATCCCCCTGAGGAAAGCAGACTGTGAAGGGTAGATGTGGACTGCTACAGCCTTCGAGGACAACGGAAAAGCTTCAGGAAGGAGTGGCTTGCAGTGTCCCAGATACGCAGTTTGACTCCTCACATGCAGTGAAGTACAAGCTGGGGGAAAAAAAAGAAATCATTCAAATGCTCTAACATGTATTCATGTATTACTCACTCCCAATAGAGATTTCATTGTGTGACTCATGAAACATGTCATTTTAAAACCTTAGAGGATAAGTTGTCAGAATATATTGTGCTTTAAAACCTTTCTTTGGTCTCTCATTTAAATCTTTGAAAGACTTGTAAGTTATTTTTTCATATTCACTTTGGTTTTAATATTTCAGAGATGAATGTGCCTTTCCTCTTGTGAGTTAAGCGCTTAAAACATTCTAGATAAACAAAATGTGAGGCATGAATTGTGAAAATGACAATTATTCCGTATGGCCCTCTATATGCAGAGCCGGTTCAAGTCTCACAGACCCTCCAGACTTGCATCTCCTCCTTTGGTGGTTACAGCTTAACACCACACTGAAAATAAAAGGTAAATGAGTTCCTGCAGCAGAGTAAGTATCAAGTATATGAAGCTTTTGTGAACGTGGGTGCTGCTCTTACCATTATGGGCAATTAGAGGGCTTTGAAAGTGTGTTGCCTGACTTTCTGTTGCTTGGTAACTGTGCACCTAATTCTTTCTCTAAGAGGTCACAGAAATGTCAGAAAATCCATTTTGTTTTCGGGGTGGGGGGAGATGAATGCCCCCGTCAAAACAGCAGCATATAGATTTGTTAAAAGAACTTCATGTCTTCCATTAGCAGACAGAAAATAGTATTATTATTTGCCTAGCACTACAAAGCTGTGCAATTTCCAAGCAGTGCCAGCTATATAACATGCTTACTGTGCCAAAGAGCTTAGGAACTGCAAACACACTGATGAAATTTGGCATGATACAGGTCAATATATCTCATGGGTATACTGACAAATAGCCATTATTGGCCTGATGCAGACCCTGGTGGAGCCAATGGAAAAACACACTAAAACAGCTACGGTACTGTAAAAGTTTTAAGGAGTTTCTGAAATCAGAAGCTTTGCAAACATTGCCTGACACAGGAAAAAATATGAACTTAGAAGGAAGCTAATGAGACAGGAGATAAAATTCTCTTCTCCAAAGAGATCCAAGTTGAAGTTTCTGCAGCCCCAGAAATACTAAGTGGCTTTCACTGAGGGAGAAAAATTAAGTGATGTCAGTGAGGGAAGAGCTTGGCTATTTTTACCTGCATTTTAAGGAACAGGACTTTGGAAGTATATCTCATCTTCAGCAAATTCCCAGATCTTTCTACCTTGAGACAGGTTTAGTAATACACACTCCATGTTATACACTATTCCTCACAAATGGATACTGTCAAAAAAACCTACTTCCCTTCAAGTTGAGCGGTGTGCTCAAGTTTGCAAAATGCAGTTTAGATTAAATGAATGCCCCTGAGATTAAATGAATGCATTTCAACAGGGACGCAATATGCAGGTGTTCACCACTGACCATCAATCATTTTCTCACAGAGCTGGAGGCTTCCCGCAGTTGTCACTGTAATCGTTCCGCAAGAATTTGCAATCATTTTCTAAAAGCGTGTTTAGGAGGAAAGGAGGGCAGGCAATACATTCTGCGCTTAAGAAACTGGGTCCATATCATCATCAAAATAAAGCACGTTTCCCTACTGAAACAGCCTGCCCCATTTGTGAAATCACGCACCCATACGACCTTTAGACCCCTCCATAGGACAATCTCGTGGTTGTGGGCAGTGTAGAAAGCCAAAACTCTGGGTCCCAGCCTAGCTTTGGCCACAAACTCACTGCACAATATTAAATAAATTGAATTCAGGCCGTCACTAAGTGAGGGCAGACATATTGATGGAAAACTAGAACTTAATTTTTAATGTGTGCCAGAAGACAAACTAGATTTTTCTTTGTGATTTTCTGCTGAAAGGACTTATTCAAGTTAGTATTATCAAAAGGATATGAGTACCTATACATACATTACTGACAGTAAATGATGCTGTAACACAAATCACTAATATCATTAAAAGAAAAAAAAATCACTAAAAGAAGTAGGTCTGTAATGTAAAGGGGAGAAGAAAATGGAAACAAGCCAATAATGCCTGTTATTCTTTAAATACATACATGTATTCAAGTCACCACTTAGAGTTTTGAGGTAAATGCTTGAAAGCATAGACTTTGGATGCTATCATTTGTTTATATACAAAGAGAGTTAATGTGATTCAAGAAATTACATCAATAAAGATTTCATGCATACCCAAACCAAAGAAGTAGCACAGGCTACTCTAAGATTAAACAGATCTTGGCAAAATCCAACAAAACTTTGCAAAGATGCTTGTACCATTATTCTAGCCGACAGACTAACATGAATTCTGAAGCACTTTAATGCATAATTAAATTCTACTGTGCTAAGTATGTTTCTTCTGACATGATTTTCCAAGGACACCACAGAAGACGAAAAAATGTATTATACAACCCTTTAAAAATGTAAACTTACGGTAAAAACTCCTGAAATATCTTTAAGCTTATCCAAGTTCTGTGGAATCTAGGTGGGTTGAAGATTTTGGGGAAAAATACACCCTAGAAAGAAAAAAGGAGTCCAAAAGTGAATAACCAGAAAAACACGAAAACAATAATGTTGCAATAAAAGGTATTTTTTTTTTCAGTACTGACTGCAGATGCAAATTTAACATTGCCTGAGAATAAACTATGCCAGCCGCATGGAGAACTGTGCAGGTAATGAATGTGCTGTCTCTTAAACCTTCCCACCTCTTCCTGTGGATGGTTTAGAGGTGCTGCAAAGTTTATAAATGTAGTGAAATGATACTAAATGGCCACTGGCATTTAGGCAGCACAAAACCCACAGATGAGTACACAAATCCACACACCCACGCATTTTCTGTAAATAATCTGTCATCTTCAAGTTCAATGACTGCATTTTGCTGCTCCACATACTGTTCTGTTGCAACCAGCCAACCGATTCAAGCAAGAATTGCTCCACAGGCAAAAGCCCACCTGGGCAGGGCCTTGAGTCCATGTTTCCAAAGGGACTGGTGTTTACCTCAGATGGAGGAAGCAGAATGTTTAGCTAGTGTGGAGCAGCTTTCCTGATATGCCCCTCACTAAAGCAGTAAGGCACGTATCTGAACTTCATGTACACTGTTATTTTCCCATTTCAACCCCTTCAAGCTTTCCAAGGAGACTGCTCAAGGGTGAGGCACTGCTGGAGGTGGTTGTGCAGGTCCTCTGTGCTGAGGCAAAGATTACATTCATGCCTGAAGAAAGAGGGAAGGGACGGGAAAAGTCTGCATGTGCTGAGCAGGCAGCAGCGCATTGCCACCATGAAAGCTGGGGAAGAAAAAGGATAAGACAGAGGCTTTACAACCCACAGGTCAAGCAGCGCGCACAGGCAAGGCCTGTGGGAAGTCCTGTCATTGTCTTTACCATGAAGTTACCCATCACACTTGTTCCATCTCACACTTGTGGCAGATGGAGCTTAGTCTCCGTTGCTTGTTTCACCATTTGCTGACAGTACTGTAAGCAGCTGCAGAGATGGGAGGTCTCTAAGCAAAGGTGCCGATCCCCACCCAGGGTTGAGACCAGCAGGCACAGAGAGGGTGCGTACACAGGAGGGCTTACAAAGCTGGCAAGGATGGCTGCAGGTCACACCAAAGTCAAGGGGACTCCTTCCAATTGCTTTCAGCAAGTCTTGAGTCTAGGCCCAGGTCTCTTCTATCTTGATTTGCCTTTTTCCAGGATTAAAGATGTGCTAGGAGAGGAGGTAAAAGGCAGTTAGACTGGAAGGGGGAAGCATGAAGCTAGAACTGGACTTTACTTGCGACCATCTTTGCATACCCAATATTGTACACTCCCTCATCCACATCAGTGTTACTAGTTTCACACCAAAAGCAGTTCTGAGGATGTTTAGGGTATAACAATGTTTGTTTATATTTCAAATTAAACAAGTCAATAGTTCTTCTTTAATTATCACTATGCAGCTAAAAGAACTTGCTGTTTGAGCTAAACACTTTTTAAGAGTATAAGTCTGATAGACCACCTTACCCTGTCATAATATTAAGGGCTGAACCTAATATGTGTGTCATTTGAAATCCAGTGTCTCGGTAAATTTTTCTCAATAAATCCTTCCAAGTCCCAAAGCCTGTTCTTAGGAAAATCAGAATCCTGTTGAGGTGGCATGCAGTAGTAAATTAATTTTCTTCAGAAAAGAAAAAAGAAATTATTTTCTATTTTACAAATCTTTGTGGTTTTGTCCTAAAGAAAATTAGAGGAGATGAAAGTTTCAGTATATTAACTGTTTAAAAAAAATAATCCTTTTTTGGAGTTTTAATAAAGACTAGAAGGATGTACTGGGAAAAGTACAGAAGCTAACAGCACAAATGTGAAAACTGTGTTAGTTTAGAATGGTTGTGTGCATATTCTGGGCACATCTCATTGTGCATTGCTATTACTACCAGCAACAAAATCAGTTTCCCCTCTCTTGCACAAAAGGAGTGAAATATTTTTCACTGAAATATGGGAATTGTTTTGTCAATCTTACACAACATTGCACTCACATTTTTCAAAGACTTCCAGGGGCTGGAAACTTCTTCCAGTTAGTGAAGAGACATAAATTCCTTATTCAGCAGCTGAAGCCACACTCACATCATCTCACGTGGCTACTGTGGGAAGAACAAAGAACATACACTGGCAGCCTACCCACAGCCGGTCTATGTGGGCAGGCACCCTGCCCAGAAAAATCAAGGCTAGAAGTTCCCTAAAGGAGGACTCCTTTAACGCATCTCCACATCTTCTGAAGTGATATCAAACCCCAGCCTCCTTCCTTCCTTCCTTCCTTCCTCTGAAGGAGCTGAATATCCTGCCAACATTGCTGTCAGAGCTGCCTCCTGTGCATGAGCTGTGGCGGTATTTTGGTGCACACCCAAATACCCAGACACCACTCCAAGCACCGCTTCACTGAGCTAGCACAGGTGATCTGTCAGCAGCCTCTCCAGCAGGACATACATGGGGCAAGCTCCACGAGTGTGCTCCAGTTGTGCCCAACATGCATTTTCACGATTTGGTGAAAAGTCACTGGCAGAGAAAGTTCCTGAGGCAAACACCACTGTGACCCTTCCCTCTCCCATTGCCTGCTTCTGAAATATCACCTCTTGCTCCATATAACACCTAATTTTTCCTTCCAGTCCCCTCTTAAAGCTCAACGTGTCAAATCAGCTCTTAGGTACACATTTGTGTAAATACAATGGTCAAGGACATTGGCAACATTGCTTTGCAGAAAGACAAAGCGTACTGTGCCATCTTTATGACTGCACAAGTGCTGGCCTTCTGCCCTTTCCCTAATGCTTGCCTTCACTGGACCACAGTTGCTACTACTGCCTCTCCTGTAAACACACCTGAAACGCACATTGGAAACTCTACAGTTCAATCTTGAGAAAAAGAAAAAATGTATCATGCTCTTCTTGCCAGTCTGACGTCCAGCACTCTCCACGGCTCAGCCAGAAAGCTTGAGGGAGGTTCGCGTTATCCATCTCAACAGGTTGCCACATCCACATGCTCTGCCCAGCTCTGCTGATGCTAGTGGCCATTTTCCCAAAATGACTGGTGCTCTCTTGGTGAAAAATACTCCATATATGGAAGACCACAAGGTACAATATTGCAACTCAGAAAAAACAGGAATGGAGTCCTTCAGAGCATGCACTACCACATGGGCCACAGGTCTAAGTGAATACACTCCAAGGCCCAAACAAAAGGACTACGGTAACTTCAGACAAAAAACAAATGAAGCCTTATCTATTGAGCAAGAATAGGGGGAGAAGCACATATACCATGAGCTGCTATGAGATTCCTCTAGTGTATTATTCTTTTTAAGTGGAAACATGTGGTGCAAGATTAAGCGGCATCCTTTTAATCTCCGATTGTCCAGCTCCCCCTGCTGTAATTACATATTGGACACAAATGACAACAGATGTTCAGCGTCTAAGCTAAGAATTATATACTTACTCAATATCCCAGTGATTCAAAACACTGATTGGGAGGCTAGAATTTAAATTTACATGGAGCGACAAATGAAAGACTTCCGAGACATGGGTGAGGCACAGAGAATATTAATGCAAACTTGAAGATGCACCCTTAATGGAAGGAGACAGACAGACTCTGGATACTAGTTAGGGTGTTTTTAATTACAGCAATTTCTCCATGAATTATTTTAACCCATCCTCATCCTTATAAAGCTGAGCCTCCATTGTTATTTTTCACATAACTTAATCAAATCTCTGCAACACTGTGTATACAGCTAGCTAGAAGGTTCTACCTAATCATTTCATTATACATCCAGTGGGCAGTCTAATTTCGCCGCATTAAACCTAATAAGAACAGATCTATCAGCATGTATTTTATCTTGTTTTCCTTGAGATACGCACTTGTCCATAATCCAACTACATAAAAGACTTTTGCTTGATTTGCTGAGAATTTTGAACAAATAGTTACTACTTCTTTTCACTGGACTTCTTTTTCGTTGGATTATCACAGTACTAGGAAAGAAGATGATTGAAATTGGAGAGATGCCTTACCCAACATAGACATGAATCAATCTTCCCTAAAATGTAAGGGTATCAAAATCAGAGGGAGAAAGCAGTTCTAGGGGGACCTGGGCATGTGAACTTACACAGATTGTATCTCACTGCAATCAGTCTCTAACCTCCTGAAACGGGAGACTTGGTCTACTTTCTCCCAAACATACAACTACTTCCACCCATACTTTGGGTACCAGTTCTAACCCCATAATCTGATTCCGCCCACTGTAGTGGCTCAGGCTGAAATGGAGATTTGAATGTTCTGAGCACTCAGAGGGTGCATATGCCCACAAACAACAGTGTGTCTGAGCGTGACATAAATCCCTTTACTCATATGCACATCGCAACTGAGAGCAGACACTTGCTTACCAAAACATTTTCCAACAGATAACTGGAAACACTTTTCAGTCCATTAGTTCCACTGAACATTACTGAAAATGTTGTCTTTTTAAAGTGTGTTTTATTTTATATGATTTAACTTTTCTTGCAAGATCACAGGCTGGGATGCAAACCAATCTACTGTTAGCTGCCAGATGGCATGTTGGAAGGGTATAAACTTATTTCACACAGAGCGCTATATGGCATGAGAATGCTGTTCTTACACTTCTAAACAGTCGTGCTTCTTTGAATGGTTTAGATTTACATTATTCTTTCAGTAAGCTCATAAGCTCTTCCCATTTTAGCTAAAGCCTTGTGAAGTTACTAGATAAATACCACAGAACCTGTGGTGAAATTGCCACAGATAGGTAGATAACTATTCTGCCCCCATCCTTAAATTTACTAGCTGCAGAATTTCAAAGGGACAGCAGGGCAGCTGATCTAGACACTGAGCTGATGTGTACAGAGCCAGAAAAAAACACCATTGCCAGGTATTAAAGTAGCTGAGAAAGTGATTCACAGACCCTAACGCACACGCGCTCTGATAAATGAAGTAACCTCAGTGCGACCCACTGCGCCTCCATCCTGCACCGGGTCTCCGTGAAGACAGGGACAATCTGAAGTGTATGTTCTACCAGCCTGTAGCCTTGGTTTGTCATGGGAAAGAGCTGGTAATGTCTCCAATGGCATCAGGCTCTCCAGAAAGACCATCTATGTATTTTACATGAATTATGAGAACAAAGATGAAATTCCTCAAAATGCTTTGGGAAGCATGCTGATGGGAACATGCCATGTGTCAATACATAGCCATCATGTAGACGGACAAAATAGTGTTCAATTTGCAACGGCAGCCTCTGTGCAGCAATCCTGCATGGCTACCATGTGCATTTTAACCTTCTACATAATTGCTTTGGAAAAGGAGGTGGAAAACTTCTCTCTTTCTTTCCTTCAGCAAAGCAACACACAGTCTGCACCCGCTGCTAAAAATTGTATCAGTATCAATCTTCTCAGCATCACAAACACACCCACATGTGTCTGAGTCCTGAAATGCTTATTTTGCAAAGAGTGTGCCAAAAGATTTACTTACTCTTTAGAACTGTTTAATGATGTTGTGGGGATCAAAGGAGCAAGCATTTTCATGACAAAAGGAATTTGTACTCCAGGCTCTACAGCACAGACAGTGATTAGTGAGTCACACATAAGAAGTGTCTCGCTTTTCTCTTTTAAATAGCTGTTGTAGCATTTACCCAAACATTACAGTGCTGAATCAGTAGTATCGCAAGTCTTCCCAGTGATTGCCTGAACTGCTCACCTTTACCTGGTAATATCTTGGTGCAGCTACTTGGCTTCCAGCAGCCAGGCAGACATTAAGTATGCATCCAGGATTTCCTGGAGGTGTAGGAGAGCAACTGCTGTATCTGAAGGAGATTTAAAAATACCAGTTTTGAAAAGTGTGTTTATTCACAAACAAAAAAGAACTAGAACATGTCTGACTGTGGAGCTCAGTTAACCCAAAGCAACATTTGAATTTAATTACTTAATTTAAAAAGAGAAAAAAAAAAAAAAAAAAAAAGCAAGAGAAAGAGAAAGAGCTATCTAGAGCTCCAGAGCTGAAAGATCTACTCCTATTGTGATACAACCCCCATCCTCCTCGACTTCTTCAGGTTTATGCACCACTGCTCTCTCCTCCCACACTACAGCCCCCATGTTGCTGCCTTCCTTCCTAAACAACTCTATTTCTCTCTCTCAGTAGTGGTCGATGATGATGATGATGATGATGATGATGATGATGGGGATGATGATGATGATGAGCCTTCCCCTGCCCTCACTGCTCTCTCTGCCCCTTGCCCTGGGTCAGTGTCCCTGCAGAACCGTTCCCTCTGCAGCTTCGTCATATTCATGCTACCTTGATGGTTCATCCCATGGTGATACTGGTTTGCCGTTGGAAATTGGGAGAGGGTAAGGGAGAATAGCATTTTCTTTTTTAATTGTCTGGAATAAACGGTTGTTTTGTGGATGTTGTGCACACAGTTTGTCACCTGGAAACTTTTAAATTAAGGGAGTTGGTCTTGTCTTTGTTCTGTGTTCTCCCTTGCTAAACAAGGCAAGCTTTTAGTGTTGAAAAAGGAAAGCTTTGCAGAGACTTTCCTTTAACTGGCATTCTAGGAAAAGCCTGCAACTTCTTAAAGGAAATTAAAAACTGCATGAAAACAAACATTTTCTTGCAAAAAGCATATATGAAGAAAAATATTAAAACCCTCCAAAATTACTGTCTAAGCTGGGATCACGTCTTATTTTTGATCTGCTAAGACTTCTTTTCCCCTTTTTACAGATCTCCCACTAAACACTCGTTCTTTCATTAGCAATCCCCTTCATTCCCTTCAAGCAGTTCATTAGCAATCTCCCTTCATTTTTGTTGGTTTTCCTCAGTGTGTCTCAACTGGGGAACCTTCAGGTGGGTGGCATACCCCACAGCCTCTTCTGCGTCATAGCATCGTAGGATTGTTTAGATTGGAAGAGACCTTTAAGATCATCAAGTCCAACCGTTAACCAAACACTACCAAGTCCACCGCTAAACCATGTCCTCCAGCACCACATCTACATGTCTTTCAAATACCCCCAGGGATGTTGACTCAACCGCTTCCCTGGGCAGCCTGTTCCAATGCTTGACAACCCTTTCCGTGAAGAAATTTTTCCCAATATTCAATCTAAACCTCCTCTGGTGCAACTTGAGGCCATTTCCTCTCATCCTACCTCTTGTTACTTGGGAGAAGAGATTGACCCCCACCTCTCTACAACCTCCTTTCAAGCAGTTGTAGAGAATGATAAGGTCTCCCCGAGCCTCCTTTTCTCCAGGCTAAACAACCTCCGTTCCCTCAGCCACTCCTCATAAGACTTGTGCTCTAGACCCCTCATCAGCTTCGTTGCCCTTCTCTGAACATGCTCCAGCACCTCAATATCTTTGTTGTAGTGAAGGGCCCAAAACTCATGTGGCTTAGTTCCCTCATGCGTGATAACCCCTGACACAACCCTACTCTTGTGAAAAAGCAGCCAAGTAGGACACTTTGGTGTTTGTCTTCTTTGGTGCTTGTCTTTCTTATATGTCTTCCCCTGCTCTGTGGAGCAGGAAAATATGTTTCACCCCAGGGCATGGTCCCAGCCCTGCCACTGTCCTCACCTGCCTGCCCACAGTCCTGCCACTGAGCCCAGGTGGCTTCAGCACAGGTGCTGCTGCTCACCTATGCACCAGCTGTATGGGAGAGCTCGGTGCATACTTCTGCTGCCAGATACTCTATTTTAAGAGCAGACACTCTGTTACCAGGAGCTCTGAAAAACACTTAGGGTCCCAGATTGTAGGAAAAAACACTGTTCAAAAGAAAAAGTTACTGGAATGAGAGCATTATGCATGATTCATAAGCAACATGGTACCTGAAATATTTCTGTGATGCATTTTTCTCAAAGAGCAGTGTTAGGATTTCAAGAGAACATGCCAACGTACCCACAGCATTTCTGTACAGTTCCTTGAATAGATACTGGTAAGCGTATCTGAAGGAAAGATTATAAAGCTGTACTGAACTCCTGTGCCAAACACAGCCAAAAACTTGCCATTTTCCCTTGCCTGGTTGCTTAGTGCTAGGGGGCAGGAAACATATTGATTTGTTATTCTGCCATTAAGAAATATAATTTAGTATCCTGACAAAGTGCATCTCAGAGAACTTGGGATCCCTAGCCAAATAATCATTTCCCAAAAATGGGAAATATTCAGATGAAAACTCCAGGCTTGGGCAGAGTAGAGAGAAAAGTCTGCAATACCATCAGTCACATTAGATGGGAAGATTGGCAAAGCAAGCAGATTGCTCTGCTGGAACTGACGCTCGGCTTCTTGAGAAAACAACTAAGTTCTTCTGTCTAATGGGGCTAAAGGTGCACACAGCTAAAGCAAGGATGGCTTGCAGGATGCCATGTGCCTAGGGACGTGCCTTCCCTTTAGCTGAAGAACAGAGGGAGATTCTTCCTGGGTTGGGAGAAAGATATGGCTTCAAGGTGTGAGACAAAACCAGCTTGCTGTTGATATTCCCTGATTCCAAATGAGAATTTCAGAACCAGTCAATAAAATTCATGTTCCTGGCTTCATGTCTAAGCTCCTAAGTAGAAATGCTCTGAAAGGCACAGAGCACCTTCAAATCTTATTTATGCTAACAGCAGCTGGAGGAATTCTGCATCTTTGAAACTTCAGGTCATTTTACATAGCCACCTTTTGACAGATTGAAGCATTTAATATTTTACATGCAATTTTTTTTATTATCTTGTCTAATATTTGAGATCTGCAACTTCCTCTCTGCTAAGGCAAATTGCGCAGACCTCACATGGTTCATCGCCTCTAACTTGTCAACATTCTTTTGTTAAAGTGTTGACACCCGAACAGATGGTATTCCCAGAGTGATCTCGCTAATAATCAGAAGTACTGCCCCCTGCCTCCTTTTTTCATTGCTATTTAGCTATGCTACTGCACTGGAGCTCATGCTTGATTGATTACCTGCTATTGCCTCTGCCTCCTTTGCAGATCTACTGCCTCGGGAATGCACTGCCTCGTCTTACAAGTGAGACCTCCTTTCTTTGTCCCTGGATGTGTGCCCTGGCATGTCACATTAGCAAAATGCATGTTTTTCAGATGAACCCACCTCCTCAAGAGATCAAGGCGAGTCTGTATCAGTAACCAGTTCTCTTTCCTGTTTATTTATGTCTGTGTCATCACCTGGGATTTATTGTGATTAGCTCTGAAGACATTAAGCAGCACTGAAACCAGAACAGATTCCTGGAGAAACCTTATGTTAACACCCTCATTACCTGTATTACTCCCATAGCCCATGAGCAAGGACACACCTTACTGCTGCCTTTGTACTGTTATAATTTCCTTTTACCAAAGGGGCACGCAGGACCCATTCAGATAACTCTCGGAAATCAGAGTAAATCATGTCAACAATGACTTCTTGCTTTATTAAAAACGATGAAGTTGAAGAATATTTATTCTACCTGGAAATAGTGTTGAATGACATCATTACACAACCATATTTTAATTTTTGCTCCAATCAAGGAAAGGCAAAAGGTTTTCCAGGAGTCTTCTTGGAATCAATATCAAATGAGCCAGTTTAAAGTTTCTATGGTTAAACCAATTACAGTTTCTAAAAATTAGCATATCATTAGCTTGTTCCAGTACTTTGCAACTTCCTTGCTAAAAGTCAACGGTGAATGTTCATCAAAAGTCTCAGCCAGTTCTTGTTTTGCCAACAAAGAAAAAAACCACTAGCATGCATCATATTTATCAGCCGTCTTCCTTCTCTCTTCATTAATTTATCTTTTTTTTTTTTTCACATGAGCAGGTTATAAAAAGTTGTCCTCCTTAAATCCCTTCACCATACCAATCTTTTTTTCCTTCTCTGGCCTCTCCTCCAATCTGCACTCTTTCCACTCCATTTACCCAAATGCCTTAGGGTTGGGGTTGTTTTTTTCCCCTCTGATAATTCTTTTACAAGAAGGAACTGCCATACTTGATGAGATCCAAAGCCCTCCTGTTTCAGCCCCTTGGCTCTGACACTGGCTAGCATCAACTGCTTCAGAGGCAGATATTGGTTACACTGCTGCCCAAGGAGCCTCTTTCTGATTTCTGAAGCTTAAGGGCTGTTTTAAAGTTCATCCTTTCTCCCTTCTCCTTTTCCAGAATCATATTTTTAAAGCACACTTCAATACAACTAGAAGCAGGATAATGAGAGTAAAATCCAATCACCTGTTTTTCACGGGGATCAACTGTGAATTTTCTGAGCCAAGCCTTTGACAGAGAAAGAGGCAGTTTCCATAATGGAACTGTGAATCAAAACATATCCCATTGATGGTGGGAGGGATTATTATTCAGCTACCATCCTATAAAATGGAAATGTATTTTTGAACTATTGCTTTCAGTACATATTACTTCACATTCACTATACTTAAGTACATAGCATTCCTTGGTTACAAGAGATGATTCATTATTGCTGTGTGAAATTTCAGTGGTTACTGTTACTGCAATACTTGACGTATGCAACTTTAAAACTTTATAAATATGTTATATTAAATGCATATGGTCAAAATGAATAGAATATATTATATAGATAATGCAATACGCATAGTGAATATCACACATGAATGATACACAGCAATAACATATCATGCTCCTGAAAGCATTCCTATATATTCATGCCAGCATCTCTGACAGATAGAAGGGCTACACATACTAAATACTGGACATCTTCTAATTAATGCTGACCGAAGATGTGACACCAAGTTAATTGTTCTAAATGCAGTAGAAAAACAATAATAGCACATTGTTTGAATGAACAAAAAATACAAGCAAATTTTTGAGTCTTTTTCTTCATTCAGGAAGGGAACAAACCACCTCAGATCTCAAGAAATTACAGAGAAGACGTAGGAGAAGAACAAGTCACAGAGCTGAAATGGTGCCACAATGCCACAGCCACGGGCTGCCCTCCTTGTTAGGAGGCTGTTGACAATGCTAAAGCTACTGTGTAGAGCTGCAACAGACTTTTGGGGCACCCAGCATCAGCAGCTTGTTTTCAGCTTGTCCTGGTTAGCCTTGGTGCTTTCCACCATGTCTCAAGTCCTGGAAGCAAGCGATCATATCACTACCTTAACTTGTTTTTTCCAAATGATTTCTAGCATCAAAGTTTGCAGAGAAGCGCCTAACAAATGTGCTGTGAATAACTCAGAAGCTAGAAGGCAAATGTGAAAGATTTTTAACTTATGCATTACTCTTCCATGCCTGTTTTAGCCTGACTCCTCTTGACTAAAAGCTTGGCAATAGCAAAGGTTGCTAGTGACTCTAAACAACACTTGGGTGAGAAACTAGAAGGCTGGCAGAGGTAACAGGGTTTGCTAATAAAAACTAAATCTCCCAGTTTACCTGCAAAGTCATGTACCTTGTAGCCTCACCACTTGAACCCCAGGCACGCTGGATGGCACGGCATGAAGTGGAGGAGCACAGAGCAGGGAGGAGAAGCTGCCGGAGTGAGCCCATGCATTAGGCATCGTGCTGCCATGACAGGTCACCTGCCAGAGCTCCAGGGAGCACATCACTGAAACCTACATGAACTGAAGCACACAAGGAATGATTGAAGCTATAACTTATTCTTTGCTCTGGCCCCAGTTTAGCAAAGCTGCTAAGTGCCTGCCCAGTTGTTTGCAGGATCAGAAGCAAGAGTGGAATTAAATTTTTTAGTGGCCTATATACTACACGTTACAGGGAGCAATTTTTAAAAAAAAAAAAGACTCAAAATAGTATTTTTTCTCTTGGTTATCAGAGTGTATTTTAGAGCATTCCTCTTAAGGCACCATTCATAATATTTAGCTAACTAGCCATCTGTGATATGAACGTGTTTTCAGGTGTTGCACCTTATTTTAGGGGCTCTTCATGTACTTGTTACAGCATGAACACTGGCACTAGAAGTCCTCTGAGCACAAAGGTGACCTTTTGTTTGCTAGCAGCTGATGAAGTTACCTACAGGTGAGATAAACAACAGAAGAAACCATTTCTATAATAATATATCTCTTTAAAGAAAAACATAAACATCTGTAATCTTGCAGACAAGAACAAATACATGTTTAATGTCTCCTTAACATCTTCTCCCCGCTACACCCCCAGAAATTACCTAACCTTGCATGACATATTTTATCTGCTGAAGTAGCAGGTCGGGGCAAGCCTTGGCATTCACCAGATTCAGGCTCACCCAGTGGCTGCCTCCCAGACTCAGAGCAACTGTGATGCTACAGCAAAAGTAAGCCAGTGCACAGTGATCCCAAAAGGCTGAAAAGCCTTAGAATCAGTGCTAATTCTCACAGCCTGTAAAGACTGCTAGAAACACGTATCCAGTGCCAGGGAGTGGGACAGGACTGTTAGCAGTCTGGACTTATGTTGGCTTGAGTCGTCCAATAAACCACTTTCAGAAGTATGAGTCATTCCAGAAGATTTTAGGCAACTATTCCAGTTTTCACAGAAGCACAGAATCATTTGGGTTGGAAGGGACCTCTTGAGATCACCTAGTTCAACCTCCCTGTGCAAGCACGGCCAACTAGACAAGATTGCCCAGGACTGTGTCCAGTTAGTTTTTTCATACCTCCAAGTACACTCCACAGCCTCTCTGGGCAACCTGTCCCAGTGTTTGACTACCTTCACAGGAAAAAGTGTTTTATTGTGTTCAGATGGAATGTCACGTGTCTTCATTTGTGCCCATTGCCTCTTGTCCTGCCAGTGGGCACCACTGAGAAGAGCCTGGCTCCATCTTCGGCATCCTCTCCCATCAGATATTTATCAATTGATAAGATCCCCCTAGACCTTCTCTTCTTCTGGCTGAACTTTCCCGTCCCAGCTTTCTCAGCCTCACCTCATATGAAAGATGCTCTAGTCCCTTGACTATTTTCCTCTTATTGTTCATTTTAAAGTATTAGGACTTCACAAATAAGAGGGTGCATATTTTCAAAATTACAGGGTTTGATACATAAGATCCTTTATGCTGAGCAAGCAAGCTCAGAAGATTTGTGGACTGTCCACAGCAGTGAAAGGTCTGCACTTCAGAAACCTGCCCTGCTGCTGCTGGTGAGCTGTGATCAGACCTGGCAAATTGAACCTGTCTTATAGCACAAACTTATGTGATTTTGGAGAAAGTCCCTTATGCCAGGCTGTAAGATGGCTGCTGCTGCAACCACATTGGTGAGAAAGCAGTGAAAATTGGCTTCTGACTGTGACCAAAACTACAGAGGTTGTCACAATTAAACTGGCATAGTTGGAAACAAAGGTCTCTGGAGAGAAGCAGGGGTGGGGGTGAGGGTACACTGTAGGAATTGATCCGGAGTTCTGTTGACAAAAACTATCTCCATAACAAAAGCACATTGTTGACAGGAAATGGCTTTATGCCAGCTCCACAAAAATGGTTCTAAGGATACTTTTGGCATCGTGCATTTAATAGAGATGTGTCTTCCTATACACTCCCCTGCAGCTCAGCTGGTGTTTCACAATTTCCAAAGCAAAGATGAAGTCTTTTTCCTGTGCCACATGCAGGCCTAGAGGCAACTCAGCTGTGACTTGAACAAGGGCTGGGGGCACAGGAGTCCACGGCAGGGCACTGCACCTGGAGCAACACACTAGCCAAGCCCCTGGACTAGTCCTCCAGCCCTGCCCTTGCAAGATAGGGTATGAATCCTGAGGACTGTTAAACAGGGTTTTTTATGGATGGCAAGAGAAGACATCTGAAAGATTTGCTCAGTCTTGACCAGGACTTTTCCACCCAGCATCCCACCTTTTCCTGGGTTCCCTGAGGACTTCCATGTGCCAACAGGGAGAACAGTGAAGGGGAAGATGTCCAGCTGCTCTAGTAAGGGCAGGAGGTCACACATGTGTGTACAGTACAGATGCACCAGAAATTAAACAGTCCCAAGAAATCCATCCCAACAGCAAAAAATTTTATAAAGAAAAATAAAGACTTAAAGTGTGTGGAACAGTGTGATCAATTAGCATTTTTTTGCCTTGTGGATTTGTTTTAGTTTTGTTTTTGTAATTACTTAAATGCAGTGTTCTTCACAACAGACATAATTCACAGGCCTTTAATGCCGTGCCTTTCAAAACAAACATGAGTCACAGCCCCTAGGTAAACTTCCTGGGCTGGCAGTGAATATCATTATTGTGTGATAGAGTGCAGCAAGCTGTTTGCCAGATTACTCAAGCTCCTAAAGCTAGCAAAATGCATTGCCATTTATTTATTATGCTCATGATAATTACAATTATCATCACTGCAGTGCCAATCTGTTTGCTGCAGAATGAAGGCCTCTTCATGATGTCTCCAAGGATTCAATGTTAGGCCTGAGTAGTTAGCCAAATTATGGGGCCTCACAGGATTTTTTTTTCTGCAAGAATGAGGACTTACTAAGAGGTATCAAGCAGCATACTCCTGCTCATTTAACAACAATGTGCAGGAATGCCAGGAAACTGCTGCTACAAACCTCCCCTTCTCTGCAAAGAACAGTTTCGGTCTTTGCTTTGGGCACTAACTGTCTTCCAAGACAATATCCAAGCACAGGTTCCAGCTCAATATCATGTACTCTGAACTCAAAAATTAATATATATTTCCATTTCCCCACAAATATGTCTTTTCATGTATATATAAGGATCCACAGAAATTACATAATGTCTGAGTGTGTGTACAAAGTAAACATGAATCTGCCTCTGCCTTTATTTCTAGCCTGTTCCTCAGTACGTCTTGGCACTAAGAAGGAGGAGTCAGAACATACTGAGACATTAGGCCAGGGAGAGTAGCGAAACCCAGATTGCGAGCAGAGGGGGTGGAAACGTAGAGTGTAGGCAGGTGAGAAATGTGAGATCATTTATCCAACCCTGCAGCAGTCTAAAAGAATACTTAGCTTCATATGGTGCTTTAAATCTTCAAAATCCTCAACGAACATTACTCAAACTAATGAAATTAGTCATCTAAGGTCATATTCTTTTTATTTTCATTTTAAAGGAATTTTTCTTAGATTATTTTGATGAATTGCATTAATTTAAAACTCTACAAATGAGTTCTCTTAACTTGCCTTGCATTTCCCTTCACATGTCTTCCAGCAGAGTATCTCCAGGTTATCTGAGCATTGGTTCCTTAAAGGCTCTTGACATGATCAAACAGTATGTTTCCTGGTAACGCATGTTACAGTGTTAGATGACATTTCTCAAACAAGATAGAACTAGATCTTTGGGATTCACTTTAGCTAATTGGGTTTAGAGAGTTGTCTTTTCACTGCACCTTCACTTTACTGATGTGCAAGTATGTTCGGTACGAATGCATTCATCTCTTTCATTTTCATATACAATGAGATGCTAACTTACAGCATTTAATAGAAGCCACTACGCTCACCTCAGTGGGAGTTGCAGATGATCGTCATTAGTGTAACACCACTGCAGATCATCTTACCATAATGAACCGTGGCAGTTCAAACATGGATCTAAAACTGAACTACAAACTGAAGTCAGGTCTCGGATTGTATTAGTGTTGTTGTTAGTCATTTGTATTGTCTTAATTATGAACCACTGGATAGTAAGATATGTGGTATAAATAGTGCATTTGGTCACTCTTTGGACACAGAGCACAATCAGGGGTCTATCTCTGCTGAATAGTAGACTAAACCTTAGGTCACCCTACTTCTAAACATACCAAGGAACTTTTTGATAGGCATTTGTTATTATTCTGCAGTGAGAGGGAATGTGAGGGGAGAAAAGTGAGTCCTGAACATTCACCTTGTCAAATCTCCCAAAATGATGAATGATAAAGGTTCTCAGTAACTAACACTTATGGCATGGCAGCAATTTAGGCAAAAATTGTCAAGAGCTGAAACCGTTTATCCTTCATTTTGCTACCATGCATAATAAACCAATTAAGATATATCATGAGCTGCTCACTGATATTAGACATAAGACAGAGGAACCCAATAGATGGAAACTAAATCAGGTTGTGAAGGACAAATATAAAAGAATAACATAAGCACATAAGGGTAAAGGACAAAGCAATGAGCAGGAGGCATAGAGGGTAACAAGGATCATTCCATAAATACATTAATAGTAAGAAAGAGACTGAGAAAAGCTTTGCTCACTATAAACAAGGAAAGTGTTACTCTGCTATTTAACAGGCTGGAAAATTGACTGACAGACGATGCTGAGAAGACCACGATAGTTAATGCCCTTTTTGCATCAGGTCTTCCCTAGAAAAGTGTACCCTGTAAATTACCCTGTTACTATTAGTAACAAAAGGATGTAATAAAAGAGAGAAAAAAGGAGCCTCCCCTTATGAAGGAAAGAAGACAGTAATTGGCTTGGCATGACGGACTTCATCTTAGGATTTCTACAGAACTGTCACAAGCAACCTCAAAAGCATTAGCAGTCTAGTCTCAGGACAGGAGGACAGGTGAGGTGGAGGTAGAAGACTGCAATGGTACAAAACAGTGCACGTCATTAAAAAGCGAAAACCAGAAAAAACAGGGAACTGCAGACTGGTCTTTGTAACAACCACTCCAATAAACGTTCTGAAGCAAGTGAACATACTTGCAAGCTTCCGAAAGGTTTTTATTTCAAATCAGTTTAATTTCTACCTATAAAAGTATGAGGATCATTTGAATATAGGAGAGGCAGAAGATATCCTCTGTTGTGACTTTAATAAGACTTTTTATACGGTCTGACATACCATTTACACAAGCAAGCTGTAAAACTCAGTCTAGAAGGAACTGTCTACGTAAGTATACCCTGGATTCAGTCCTAGATTCAGTGTTTTCATTAATAGCTATGACAATGGAATAAGGCTAGAAGATACTAGAGGCACGTGGGAATAGAATGCAAAATTATATTTGAGAACTAGCAAAATAGGAACCCCCCCCCCCGAAGTTCAACAGATGCAATTGCAATATCCTACACTCAACAGACTGTGCAAATACAAGATGGGGAGAAATAGGTTAGGTAACAGCTCTGCAAAGAAGGATGTAGGTGTTACAGTCAATGACAAACCGAGCATGAGTCAGCAGCATCACATTGTTGTGAAAATGGCAAGTGTCATACTGAGATACAGAAACAGACACAAGGTTTTTGAGACATTAATTGATCCGTTCTGCTCAGCACTGGCAAGAACACAGCTGGGCTAGGGCACTGCACTCCAGGAAAAGTGTGGGCTAGAAGAAAAGAGTTCAGAGGGGAGGGAACACTGAAAGAACTGGGATATTCAGCTGCAAGTAACGAGTAAAACATACAGGGTAGCTATCTTCAAATAAATAGAAGGCTATCACAAAGAGGAAGGGAATAATCTGCTTTTCATGGAAATAGTAGCAAGGAGCGAAGGTTTAATTTGCATCAAGAAAGACTAAACGTTAGGAAAAAACTAGTGAAGCAGTGAAGCAGATATCCTGCTAGGGCTGTCTCTCCATCACTGGAGGTCTAGTAATATCTTAGAGACACATCTGTCAGAAATCATACAGGTCTACTTCATCCTCTTTAGGGGAATGGACTAGATGACCACTGGACGTCCCTTTGACTATCCTTCAGTTGATGCCTCTGTCATTTACATTGTATAAGCTGATCACAGCAAACAGACCCAAATCTTAATGAGTGACCTTGCTTCTACAGTCCCACTGCCTGTACATCACTCTGCACCTCACCATCAATGTGTTTTCTGAACATAAACAAATTCTGCAGCACGTTACAGCTCCTTCTTCCGAATAGGCAACATCGTTGATTTTTAATTCTGATACCATTTTTAATCACTTCTCCTTCCATTGTTGGCAAAATTTTATCCTGTGTTTAAATAGTCTTGTTTCAGAAAATGTATACATACTTCTCTCTTAAACAATAAATAATCCTCTCTTTAAAATGCATTCCAAACAGACGTAATATTTTACTATTACTTTCTGTCCTTTTAAGGAACACCACAAAGATTAAAATTTACTACTAAGTAACTTTAACAGCAAAAAAAAAACAACCAAGCAAATGCTGTATCATTTCATTCCAAACAAGGATTTATCTGTAAGCAACCTATATCCATCGAACTAGAAAACCAAGTCACTTTGCGTCATGTGCAAGTTCTCTCACAATGCTGACCCTCCTGTTCCTATGGGAAAACTATGAACTGAATTCTGCTCCAGCCAACATTTATAACACAACTGCTATAATCAATACTTGCTTAGTGACTTCCATCAGGGACCCTCAAATAACTGATCAAAACCTGATGCTATTTTCCTTTTACCAATGGGAAAATACCAGCAGCCCTGCCTTCATCAAAGATTAAAGTGATTTCTCAAGGTCAAACAGAAAATCAGTGCCAAAGTCAGGAATTTTGCCCTTCAACTTCTCTATAGGTCTGGCTCTAACACTGTTGGTTTGAGATGCCATGTTTTTCTACATAATGCAGATGCCAAACGCCCAGTTTTAGACCAAGTTCCCTTTTGTGCATAACTATAGAATCACAACAAGCACGCCCATAGCTTTTTTTTTTCCGAATAAACTGTACAGTGTTAACCATTGATGTTTTATTGTCATTGATTTAGTAGCTGCCAGAGAGTTACAGCAGGAGATAGATTGCTGTTATTTTAGCCTATAAAAGGTCTTATGCCTCTGTCAGCAAACACTTTGGTTCCTTAAAATAAATAAGTAGTCTGAAAGAAAATATACATGCTGGAGAAATCTTTTAGAAAAAAACTTTTTCTTTCTTTCTTTCTTTCTTTCTTTCTTTCTTTCTTTCTTTCTTTCTTTCTTTCTTTTTTTTTTTTAATTTTTTTTTAAGTGCTGCACTGGCTGTTTCTTTCTGATTAACAGAGCTGTGTAAAGCTCTCTGTGTTTTATAGGCATCTAGAGGGTAAGCTAGAACATTCTGCATGCCCCACTGGGAATACTTGTACTGGGCATAGTTGGCAGGGTTTGGGTAGCAGAGGACCGCAGGGGTGACCTGTGTGGGACGAGGCCATGAACTGCCCTGGGCTGATCACAGCCACGTCCAGACAGCTCTGAAACATGAAAACAACTCATACCTCAAAATTTCAACCAGTCAGAGAAGCACATGGCTCCTCTGTTCAGACATGTTTAAGAAATGGTGGCAAGCACTGGGTGCAGGAGACACAGGAAGACACACCAAAGAAGACCTGTAGAGTCTGTAGACCTAAGAGAAAGTAAAGAGACAGATTTGGAGGAACGGAAGGGGAGAGGGCACATAGAAGATGCTGGGGACACGGCTGGAGACACACACTCCTGGAAGGAGGCACACCCTGCCAGAAGAAGTGTCCCTCTGAGGGACTGCAGCCCATGGGTGACCCACATTGGGGCAAGGACACCCTGGAGAGACTGTGGCTATGGGTGAGCCATGCTGGAGCAGTGACACCCCAAAGAAAATGTGGCTGAGGGCTACTCATGCTACAGTGAGGTCACCAAAGAGGGCCAGGGCCTGCAGCTGTGGGTGACTCACACCAGGGTAGGGACATCCCTCAGTGGCTGTAGCCCATGGGCAACACACACGGTGTCAGGGACAGCCCCAATGTATGGCAGCTTACAGATAAGTCATGCCAGAGCAGGGGCATCCCTGAAGGAACGGTGGCTCATGGAGGATCCCAGGCCAGAGCAGAGAGAAGCAAGGAGCAGTAGAAGAAAAGAGCAAGAAGCAAGTATTAGCAGAAAGAAACCATTACACACTGACCCAACCTCATGTGCTGCCCGTCGCCTGTCCAGAGGAGCCGGTGGGGACTTACTGTAGCACACAGGAACAAGGGACGTGGAGACTAGGAAGAAGGGAGGAGAGGTGCTAGACTGAAGTTTATCCTGGGGAAGGGGAGGAAATGTGTTTCCCCGAGTGTTTGTTTAATTGTTTGTCTTTCCTTCTTTTCTCAATGTCTGAATCAGTAATTAATAGCTTATAGTAAATGGCAATAAATTAAGTGAAATTCCTTGAGTAGAGACATTTTGCCTGTGACAATACTTTGTGCTTTCTCAGTATTCTGAACAACTCTCCAGATACAGTCATATAAGCAAATATACCTTCTGTTTCCTGCTTCCTAACTCAGGTTTTAAATTCAGCCCTGCTACAGCATAAGCCAGGTTTGGCCTGTGAATCCAAATTGGCCACTGACGTCGGAAGGACACTTGAGAAAAAATTCACCCAGTCAGAGCATCAGCAAGAAATGCTATTGTGTTGCAACTAGTTTTTCCAGCTGTACTCAAAATGACAACATGCACTTACATTCCTGTACCTTCAACAAATAAGAAAACTCACCAGCACTGGGAATGTCTGCACAGCATAAGCACAGGCAGAGTAGGAGGGTGTTATTGGTGCTTTCGTTAGACATCAACTTTGAACAGTTAGCGTTTAGCCCAAAAGCTAAGGACTTGGCCAACACACTTCAATTATCTAATTTGTAGGGCTATGTTTCATATATGTTTTAGATTGATTTAATTAGTTTTAATTAACATATCTTTATGTATTATGAGAGACAGCAGATACCCATAAAGATTTTTATATTGAGCCATATGGCAGACTGCAATACACTAGCCAAAAAAGTATAATGAGGCACATAAAAAAGTCTGCTGCACAACACTCCTTGGTAATTTTGAAAAATGAATGTCAGAGTTTGCACAATACAAGCGATACCATCCTGTTCTTGCCTTACCCAGTCTGGCTATGGAAGCTGGATCAAACTCCAGTTAGGATTATGGAAGATGCAGACTCCGTAGTACCAAGGCTGATCTGAAGGGAGTCAGTTCACATCTCTGGATTTTTCTCTACCCCACAAAGGAGACTAGATGGAAGTGGGTTTTTTAAGGTTAGGTAGGGTCTAGATGGAAGATATGTCCTGAACTCTTCCCTAGCATCAGGAGATAGGCAGTTATATCTTTTGATCTTTTTTCCGGAGTCTCAAAGTTTTTGCATCATTTGCTGTTAATCAGTTGTTTAAGATAAAGGGTTTGAGATCCTGCCTGGTCCTATCCAACCCTACCTTGCTAAAACAGGGGAAATCGAGCTTGGTGTGAAGGAAGTGACCAACCTCCACCTCCACTCATGACCCGTCACCTGTCACAGGACAGGGAGTATCCCAAAGCATGAGGCTGTGGGAAAAGCCAAAGAGGCTGGGGAACAGCAGATACATACTCCCAGACAGCATGAGAAACAAACAAGTAGTATGGAGAGCAATAAAGTTCCCTTATCTCCCACAGTAAATGTACACTCACCAATCCTAGGCACAGTCCTCTCTGGCCACGAATCTTGTCCCATGCAGAAGAAAATAGGCCCATTTATTTAGTAGCACCTTCCTTTAATTGCATTGCTGTCACCCATGCAGGCAGAATTCCGGCGTCTTCAGTGACTCAATTTCTCAAGAATGAGACAAGGTGGCTGAAAAACAAATGAAGAAACAAACAAACAACAAGCGATTCCACAAGAAGGCTTCCTATTTGCTCCTCGCAGTGTTCAAAGCAGCACAGCTCCCACTTGGAATGAAAGCCTTTCACATAGCCGTATCTTCATTTTCAGATTATTTTAAGGCCAATTTCAGAGATGAGGCAGGGGGAAGAGATGTGGGAAAAATATAGGAAAAGACTGGAAAATGTGAGTATTGCAAGTATAAAAGATTCCAATTAACTGTTATTACTGCTCTAGAGACAGAAACTTCAAGGAGGTGCTGGAGAGATGAAGAAACAGGGTGGTTTTTTTCTCACATTTTGGCCACAGGAATGTATCATGGAAAACAGTAAAACCAGAAAACCCAAGACACTCATAAACAAATGCAATCTCCTTCCTGCCACTTGCCCTAATTACTGAACATCTCTACACTCCAGACTCTGCCCTGAGTTCAGAATTGGAGACTCGACCTCAACGTTTTGGCATCCTGGTTGAGTGCCAGCACCATCAGAGTAAAGGCTGTTCTTTACAGAATCCATTATCCTGGACCTGAAGAGGTGATTGTGCCTTACAAGACTGCCATGACTAATAAATTCTGGCAGAAAAGCTTTGCAGAGCTGGAATATCTCTTCTTGCGCTGCTGCCTCTTTTTATCTATATCATACTGACATCTGGTGGGAATGGGCATGAATTGACTTACGTGAGGGGCTTGGACTGTTCCTGCTTTAAAGTAATGGCAGAAAACAATGCATCTTGGCATGTGAACAAGTTATGTGAGCAGAAAGTGAAAATTATTTATAATTATACTTCTATTTAACAATTTAAAGACTTTCAAATGTAGCTTCTTTA
This sequence comes from Pluvialis apricaria, assembly GCA_017639485.1. NCBI lineage: Eukaryota > Metazoa > Chordata > Aves > Charadriiformes > Charadriidae > Pluvialis > Pluvialis apricaria. The sequence continues at coordinate 100,896,372 of CM030007.1, read as the reverse complement.
GAGAAATCTATGAAAGATTTTTTTATCAGTTTGCTTTTTTTTGTGATAAAATAGGCATAGCTAAAAATTTAATGCACACAGTTGACACAGGATGTGTGGTTATTACTCAAATATAATTTTTCATGATGCTTACTACTTTTTTTATGATGAATCAATGCCAAAATACAAACACTTTTTCACACAGAAGCTGATGCTCCCACCTGTGCAAAATCAAAGATTGGGAATAAGCTTAACAAAAGGCATTCCTACCTTGTTGTTTTTTTCAAATGTGTAAACAGAATTAAATTGCTGTACAGATAAACAGTATTTTTCTTTCATATAGCATGCAAAATATAACCACAAAAATTCACAATACTTTAAAGTATTCTCTTCTGAAAGAGAAAGCATTCAAATTACAAGGACAAGATTCTACAGTGAGTGTCTGAGCTCTTTATCAGCTGTACCGGTTATCTCGTTTACACATCTCAGGACAATGTTGTTCAATTAGAAAGATAATTAGTGGTCAGAAAGACCAGAACTTGGAGAAGTCAATATGCCCAGGGAGAAGAGAGCTCTCTGCATTTACAGAGCAAGCTCCTATGTAACCGAAGTCAAGATCAGAGATATAATCTTCTCAATAAACAACATCACAGTAACTATTCTGGATTGAAAACTCTTGTATTTAGGTTGTTTTATGGTAGGACGCCCACTTTCAGTATCACAGACACTTCACCATCTTGACCAAGTTGCCAACAGCAGACCATAACAAGTATATCAGGTTCCTCCCTTGACCTGATACTAATAACATCTCCAATTTTGCTAGACCTCCGAGGACTCACTAGCCTCAAAAGAAAAATGAAATCTCTTCCCTCTTCAACAGTGAAGAGTGTATGTGACCAGTGGTTCCACACTGTTGCTACTAGGTCTGATACTGTTGCTGATCTGGAAGTTTTTTGAGTGAGAAAATTAGTGGTCCAGCCTTCTTGACCTTTGCTACAACCGCATTTTCATAAGGTTCTGTATCAACACACTGACACCTCATTGGGCTTAAACAAAAATTTTTCTCCAAAAAATCACAACAAAATGTTAACTGGAAAATATTCCAGATAGTACAGAAATGAAATCTTGCTTCATACACCTAATATTATCTTCATCAATGAAAAAGTACAGTTGTAATTAGTTTCATGACTTGAATGAGAGACTGAGGTGGGTGACTTGATACATCAGCATGCAAGGAGCCTATGTTTCCTACACCATTTTTCACTGAGAATGCTTTAAAATGCAAAAAGTCCTTCGTAACCTTCATCATTAGTCATTTCACTGACTACAACAGCTATCTTTCACTTTGTTCTGAGATCAGATTCACTCAGTAATACAAATATCTGTAAACTATGCATCATACACAACTGGTAACCCCTTGAAATTTCATCAGCATACTTGGCACAAGCATGGAGAAACTGTCAGACTGAGGGACTCTCACTCATAGATCAGTTACCTCTGCACAAGTTCAAGCCCAGTTCTCAGCAGCTTTCAGCTGCCCTAGCTCTACAATTTATGATTGTCCTCTCAAAGCAGACCCTCCTTGCTTTAAACGTGCTGTAAACTAGGCAAGTGGTTAATTATTTATTAATTTATTTCCACAGCCAAAAATGATGTTGTATATTTTAAAAAACAAATTTCCTCAATGTTCCAAGCTGTTCTCTAAAAAAAAAAAGTTGATAAAATTATTCAAGGCCGAAGCTAGAGATAACACTACCTCACATTTAATTTATACTTTAATGGTAATGGCTCTACAAGGTAATGTTATGTCTTTATGTGCTGGCCCCAACCAGGACTCTAAATACTACTGTTTCAGCTTTGAGAGACACCTGGTGTCATCTGGTCTGTCACAGCAGAGAATTTATAAAGCCAAGCAAGCACATGATCTGGACAGTCATGAACCGCCATCACCCAACCGAATACCCCACTGGATGTGGGGTACTGACCACCCTGGGGTCAGATGGTTGCGCTACCCCAGGGTGATTAGAGGTTACACCAAGGCTCTTCTCTCATAGCTTCACTTTCACAGCAGCTGAAGTAAATCAAAGTCCACCAGCCCATATTTCTTTCTCTGTAACAGTTACTGCTGTCCAATCATTGCTTAGGTAACCCACTTGGACTTTCCGCTTAGTAATCTTTTTTACTTACATAGCAAAACAGGTATTTTAAATATGCTAAACATATTTTAGCTTCAATCTAGCCACTGCAGTCTAACCCCCAAAAAGAAAGTTCTTTACTCATTTGCCTATTTTGTATTTAAACAGAAACAAGCACTATCAAACTTTTCCCCCTGTGTATGTAGACATAACATTCTGCTGAGATTTTAGATGACCAGAAGTCCTTTCTGCTAAGAAGGCTTACAGTTCAGGCCAGTACATGAAAAATGAAATATTATTTATAAAGTAATTTTGGTGTGTTACTGTAGAAATTGTTGGGATGTAAAAAGACTAGACTCTAATATATGCTCTGTCCTCTCTATTTACAAGAGCTCAGTAGTTTGCAGACAAGGGATCTAGGATATTTCTATACAGTGTTAGTCTCAAGAAGTTGCTCAGACTAGTTTTAAATGACTTAAACAGTTCCACTACATCCCTTGAAGTCTTGCAAAGAAAGGCTTCCCTGTTATCTGTCCTAAACCTTCCTCTTCATTTCATACTGTTACATTTAATTACACAATAATTCTCTTCCTAGCCTGATATTTATGTTGTTTAAAAACATGCTAGAAGTGTTTTTAGACAAGACAGATAACATAATACAAAGCAATGTTTCTCTGATAAGAGGAGAAAAAATATAGCATAAAATTTCAGTTTCCATGACTTTAGAGATGAGATAAAGTCCATGAGAGAAAAATCAAGGCTGAATAAAGAAACCGTGCAAGGCTCCCGGCACAGAGATGAGACTCCAGCTATTATGCTCTTTGGAATTCTGCCCTACAGCCCAAATAGGAAACAGATATTAATCTCATGCCTTATACCCTCTGCTTTTTTTCCCTGGGGACACCTCTTTCAGCACTTAGAATCATAGAAAGATTCAGATTAGATGGGACTTCTGGTCCACACCGCTCACGGCATGGCCAGCTTCACAGTGAGATCGGGTTGCTCTAGGCTCCATCCCAGTTTTGAAAATCTCTGAGGATGGAGATATCACAGCCCTCTCCAGGAACCTGTTCCAGTATTGAACCACTCTCCTGCGTGGGATATTCCTTCCCAATTCCAGTATTTCCTTCTTTGCCAGAGAATCATGAGATGAGTGATAAGTCTGCCTGTAATTTATTAATCAAAAAACTACACCATGCTCCAAGTATGACATTCACAGGCCAAACTACCCAGCCTGGCCAGTTTCAAGTTACTTTCTATTCTCCTCAGTCTCTCCATGGTGGTCTGGTGCAACTTTGGAAATTCCACATAAACAAACTAAAAATCAGCACATCTCCCCAGACGTCCTTTGGAGTCCCTCAGCAGTCAACAGGTGGCAATTTACTCAAACTCTCCCTGTTCCCAGGATCATTCACGCGATCAAACAGTTTCAAGCTAGCTTTCATGAACAGAGAATGAGAAAAAAGTTTTGTCTCCTATGAAGGATGGCAGTCATTTTTAATGCCTTGATTCCCTTTCCTAGTTGCCTGCAGTTCCAAGCAGTCCCCTAGATTACAACCCCTAGCTGACATAAATATTTTAAGAAAAACATAAACTTAGAACACTTTGCCATCCCAAATGTTCAGTGCATATATCACCAGAATATTAAATAGTAAGCAGAGAGACAGCATTGACACTTGGCCTAAGGCTGGCACAGCCAAGTGATGTTTAAGAATGTCTCTTTGAATTCTGAAGAACTCTTATGCTCTTTTCTGTTCGTGTACGCCTGCTTTGAAGTTCATAAACATTCAAGTGAATAGCTTTTTGATTCATGTGAATGCTTGTAAAATATCTATTCTCTGCAAAATGCCTGCACATAATTGAGTTTTTCAATGCAGCAGCACAAATATTTACTATTCAGTATTCTACTGCCTAAAAATCTGTCCTTCAGTCCAGGAACAACTATGTAGCCACGCAACCAACTATATATCAGAGGGGCAAATAGTCAAACTAAACAGTTTGCACATGTAAATTGAAAATTGTTCATCTATATGACCAACAGAACCAATTTGCAGAATCTAGATACAGTTTACAAACAGTTCATGAACAGCGAAAAGTATTTTCACAGTAATCCGTATTTTCACTTTTTGGACCATTATTCATTATTACTTTTTGCTTAAAGGTATGATAACTACCAGATATTTAAGTGCAATTTATTTTCATGTGCATTGATGACAATGAATAATGAGAGTCTGCTGCATATCTCACCTGCAGATGAGATAGTTTGGTACTTTAAATCATCACAACATTGCCTTGGAGCAAATACCCCTGCACATCGATAGCCTCACACAGGACTTGCTGGACATTTATTTAGTCGGGAAAGTTTTAATTATGAAAGAGATGGAAGTGTTTTGCAATCTTCACACGCTACTCTTACATAGACAAGACAAGAAGAGTTGTGACTCGAGGTCCAGCATTTATGACAACTACTAATCTTCAGATATTCCTGAGGAAAAAATGAAATCCATAGTGTACCCGATTGTTAATATACTTCTGTGACTGAAAGTACTCCTTGTGAGCTTAATTCTGCATATTAAACTTGTGTCCTGAAACATTAGCTATATTCCCAGATGTATTTTTAGGATAGATAAAAACCTTACCTTTTGATGTTGAGGAACGGCAGAAATAGCACAAGGCAACATGAGGCTTTACACAAGGCTCATTTTCCACCAGGAAAGCTAACACAATGGCCTTTTGTTGGCATTTCTCCCAATTCCTGCTGAAGGAGGGTCCATTGAGACGATGCTGGCATGCGGGACACAAAAGGGAGCAGCATGGCTTGTAGATCCAGCCTCTTTCTCCTTTACACAGCTACAAGGGGCTCAGGGACCTAGCAGGTAACTAAAGCTTCCCCGAAACCACTCCAACTTACACCAGGCATTGGACGGATGTTTGCCAGGCTCTGAGATCAGAAGGCACACAGTCCAGTGTAGCTTCCCCAGCGGTCTTCAGTTCCTATGCTACGAGGAAATGAGACCTTCATCTCTGTTGCCTGCAGCAGGTCGCTATTACACAAAGCACTTGCGGTTTGACTTGTTTGTTATGAATTCACCGCCTTTCATTATTGTAAGGAAACTTCTTGTTCTTTGAAGTAAGAAAGAGTTTTAGAAAAAAAAAAAAGGCTTGTTTCATAATCTTTTAATCTGAACTGTTTACCAAGTTATACAAGCAGTACGTTTAAGGTTCCTGTTGTGCAGAAGCATGTCTTCATCCTGCAGTTCTGGTCCACCTTCATCAAATTCTCCTGATCTCTCAGATAATTTGATTATCTCTTGTTTCAAATGATAGAAGACTGGCCCAGTCAACTCTTGTTTGGATCGTTACCTATCAGTAGAAGTAAAAGAAGGGAGGATGTAAGTCTCACACGGTTCTGTTGCCATTGCCCTGGTATAAACACAAATACCCTAAACATAACAAATGTCCTCAATATGAAGACTAGTTTGTCTCCCTCCCTCCACGTTACTTTTGTGCAGCCCCCTCCAAAACACTCCGAGGACTACATCACATTGCAACTTAACAAACTACCATGCACCAGCTGAGCCATGGTCATTACATCAGCATTATTGTGCTCTGAAACCATATAAAACTTCAAGGAAAGCATTTAACACTGATGCACATTCTTTTGCATTATATGCAGTTGTAGAGCATGATTGTTTCATCAAAATGAAGCTTACCTGAGACATTTTCAGCAGACATTTTCATAGAGAACACAGTGCACTTCAGCTAAGACACAGTTTTGTGTACTACAAACAGGGCCAGTCTGCCGCAATGCAAAGCTGTAATTTTTTAAATCAGCATTGTCTGTTTACACTAACAACTCTCTGACTACATCCCAACAGTACATGCACAGACAGCATGTACTTCAGCGCAGGCACAGAGATGGACAATACAAAAAGTGGCAATATATTCAATGCTTATCTTTGTCCTTAGTCTTCAAAGTTAAAGCCTTGTCCAGTTCCTTTGTGCTTACCACCAAGTTTGGGAGGGACGACAGTCAACAGTGAGAGAGAAACTGGTTGTAGATTGTACAGTAAAGCGAATCCAGATCTGCAGAATTTACCAAAGAGTGCTGAAAGTGCTGGCTGATGTGATAGCAAGGCCCCTGTCTACCATCTACGAGAAATAATGGCAATCAAGGAAGGTGACCTGGCCACCAGGAAAAGGAGAGTAGTTGACATGCTGAATGGTAGAGCTTGAATCCAAAGGAACCTTGTAGAACAGGAGGACTGGGCCAACAGAAACCTCCTGGCATTCAACAAGGAGAAGCACAAAGTTTTGTAGCTGAGAGGAAACAACTCCATGCATCAGGACAGACTGGGAAGCAACTGAAAAGGACTCAAAAGGACTTGGGGTGATGGTGGACACTAGGCTGAGTAAGAGCCAACACTGTACTTGTCCTGTGCATACAGCAAACTCCACACCAGGCCACTTTTGTATATACAACGTATCCAAGGAAGTGACTCTCCCTCTGTGGTCAGCACTGCTGAGATCACACCTGGAATAGGTTGTGGCCAGTTGTGGGAACCCAGGTCAATGGAGGTTTATCTGGCGTAAAAGAGAGGGACTGGCAAAGGGTTGACAGATAGGTCAGGGTTCACAAACACAGGGCCTGTGATAAGAAGCTGAGGGGAGCTGGGCTTCAGTTTTACAGACAAGAGGCTAAGGGGAGATCTCACAGCAGCTTACAGCAACTTGAAAGACAGTTACAAAGATGACACAGCCAAACTTTTCTCTGCAGTGCCAGATACGAACATAAGGGGCAACACCCATGAGTTACATTTTGTGAGGTTCAGGTAGGACAAGAGGAAATATTTCTTCCACAGGAGAACATGGCACAGCACTGAAGCACACCACCCGGAGAGATCATGGATTCTCCACCCTCAGAGGTTTACAGGAGGACTTGGCTGGGCACAGACACAGTTGAACTAGTGTCGGGAATACTATGACTGCAAGTGGGAGCCTGATCTCTGTAACCTCCAGAAGTTCTTTCCAACCAGATTTTTCCACAATTCTATGATATTGTATGCAGAGACATTCATTCAGGTATATTTCAGGCAAGCAAAATGCCAGGGGACAGGAGGAGAGAAGACAAAAAACTCAGCAGTTTCGAAGTTTATACGGCAACAAGCACAAGGTCCTCAGGATCATAGTTGGGACTGAAATGGCTAAAATCCACATAAGGATTTCATGGCTTTTGACTGTCTGTGCAAGAAGACAATGAGGAAAATAAGAATCCACAGCTGACATGACACAATGTCATATTGTGATTTTTGCCCAGAGAGGCGTGCAGGCACCCCGGAAGAAAATATTCCCTTGCTATTCCAGCTAGGTGGGAAGCATGTGCAAATCCCTTCCTTTCCACCTCTTAATCCCAAATTAGCCCAACTAGACTACCTGCCAATTCCTGTAATTTATTGCTAATGCAGCCCAGCTGTGAGTCTGCATGAACACTCTTTCAGGGCATGGAAGAAACTGTATTTCAGAGAGGTTTTTCTGCTGGACAACAATTTCTTCCAGAGCTATTTTGGGAGTGCAGACAATACAACACCCTGCAGTGCAGGAGACAGGAAAAGGTCCACATGTCGAGTCCAGCATGCAGATCAGTTTCACCAGTCTACACCCATCTCATAGTTTCAGGTCTGTCTACATCTTTCAGGGGACCTCAGGACAGATGTTCCTCTGGCCAGCAAATCTGCCTGGTTCAGCATAGCAGCACCCACACATACTGGTCAAGGTCCAAAAGCACTAGAGCTGTGTTCTGCAAACTGACATTCAAACTAAAGAATTCCCCTACATGGGCTGAACTACTTCTGCATCTGGGCAGTCTCCTGAAGTGTCAAGGAACCAGCAGTAAATTGGCTGTCAAAGCCCCTGAACTGGGCCTGCTGTTTTAATAACATACTGAAAGTGGCCACAGGTTGGTGTCGCCTTCCAGGATAATTACCATCATGACATCCTAGTGAGAGATATCTTGACCAGCTCTTACTATTTGACTCCCTTATCTGTCCCTTCCTCCCCCCATAAAAAGCCTACAGCAGCTTTCTGCAATGAAGACCAGGATCCCTCAGGCTTCCCTTACCCAAAGCTTTCCTTTCCCTTTCTGGGAAGTACTGTCATTCTCCCCCATCTTCTATGCTGGTTCCTATAAGCCAGACAGGAAATCAAATGCTTGGTCTAAATCCCTGCAGCTGTGCATCACTGAATTGCACAGGGGAGCCAGCCATCCTTCCAGGTCTTTAAAGAACCTGCGTGCTTTATTACAGGTCTCCAAGCTTCACACCTCTGAACCAGAGGCGTAAGCCCACTCCAGACTTAGCTACAGCTAAGAGCATTTTAAGAGATTTTTATCCTCTCAGGCATGCCTCCACATGAAACAGTTTCTCATAACTCTCTCCCAGTTTCCTCAGTTTGTACATGACGAGGCCTTTCCTCCAGTAATTATGCTATATAAATCCAGCTTCTTCAGTACTTTCTTATGGAAATACTCCTCTCACCCACTGTCCCTCCTATTACAAAGGCCTACCAAACGAAGTGATCCCTCCACATCTCCCCACCGCTGGTAGGAACAAGAGGTATTTGCATTCAGTACTGTCAAACTCTGATTGTGATGGCAAATGACAAATCACCTGTCCCCCAAATAAAGAAGTTGGATTTTAAAATCATAACATGATTTTTTAAAAATTTTTAAAATTTTGAAAGACTTCATATGACAACCATGTTCTGGTTTATGAACCTTTCAGACATAGTCACATCAAATGTTTTTTCCTCCAGAGATGTAAAGGACAGGAAAATGGTGTTTGTTTGGTGAAAGGGGAAACTTGCACCAAAAGCATCTGTCTCCAGGAGATGAGTTTTACATCAAATATAGAAAGACTCGAGATGAAATCAGGACCCTAAACAATATGGTGAATCCCCAGAGTGGAAGTATTCTACTTTGACTTTCACAGTTGGGTTCTGCCTCCAGGATTCCAGGCACCCATGAAGCACAGTTTTGTAGTCTTTTTCTTTCTCCCTGTGGCTCATTCAGCACTTTTGAAATCTGTGACCAACTGTATTTGGCACATGGGATGAAAATGCATAGGATAAAAAAAGGTCAAAAAACTGTCTACAGCCCAAGGTGCTACATTTAGCTGGGCTTTGAACCGTCTCCAAAGTTTTCCTCTCTCTTCCACAGTTGGATTGCCCAATGCAGTAATTTTTCAGGCGCTAAAGAAGATGCTTGTGGGTTCTTATATCTCTGATCACTTTCAAAAGAAGTCGTCTTGTATTTTCGTCTTTCTGGGAAGTATAATCCTAAAATTACCCTAGTTCTGAGCAGAAACAGAATGATGATGAAACTGGAAATAAAAGGCTCATACCCCTTGTAACGGTTTCCAATATGACACTTGGAGGAGGATTATATAAAGAAACAAACAACAACAAAAACATAAAAACATCAGGCAAGCTCAATACCTTCCAGGGTAGTGTAGCCTAGTAAAGAAAACAAGCAATGCTGATCCATGAGAGACAGCATGCTTGGGATTAAGCAGCGAAACACAGAAACTCCTTTTAAGAAGAGATTTAAGCTATGGAAACAAACAAGAAGTGAAAGGAGTTAATGAAAAAAATCCAAAGGACAAGATGAGAAAAGCATGGTGTAGAAAAGCAAGGAATGCGAAAAGTGTGCTAAAATGAAAAATTTGAATTGGCAGGCAGTGAGGGAGCTGAGAAGAATAAACAGAACAGCCAGAATAAGGATAAGGCTAGACTAACAATAGGTAGTCTTCAGAAAAGATGGGGATCCCGAGGAACAGAGAAAAGTAACAAATCAGTCTGATTTGTATGAGCTTTAAGAGACTGCAGAGGGTAGGTAGGGAAATGAAGAAACAGGCATAGATAATATGGTTGATGTTGAGGCACAAAACAAGAGATACATGGAAGGGCTTATCCACCAAACCAAAATTAAGAATTGCGGTGAACTGCGCTTAAAAATATACATGGCTGTTTTGATAGTGTGGGAGAGAAGGGTCCAGAGCAGAGCACCATTGGTTTTTAAAAAGGTCTTTTCTTGGCAATAACAACAAAAATGACACAAATGTTGCTAGAGAGAAAAGAAAGATGAATAGTGAGAATCAGAGGGGAAGAAAAGAATTTCTGTTTTTGTTATCTTTAAAGCGGTTGTATCGCTCCAAGAGGGAGATAAGGGAGGTAGAAACAGAATTATTGATGAGTACGTGAGCAGACAAGAAAGAAGGAACATACCTGGGTGCTATGAGCATACCAATATCACTGGCCAGGAGCAAAAGTGCTGTTGATAGGGTAAATATAAAGATAACACAGAGACCAAAAGCAATACCCTGGTCACATTGCCAAGAGAAGCACCTCAAAACTGCTAAAAACTTGAGCAGAATCAGTCAGTCAGGTTGGAAGAAAGGTGAACTGAAACCCCAGTACCATGATAATGAAGAAGAAGGAAACAAACAGCTGTGGCAAACATAGCACTGGTGATTCGATTCCTGAGCAAAGCAAAGATGTCTGGTAGTAGAATGACAGGGAGCAAGAGTATTGAAGGGCAAAGTGCTACAAAGTGGCTCATCCCTTAACGCTTCAGGATTATCTTAAGGTTACATTTCATTCCTGCAGAATCTCTTTCTAACTCGGTGTGTTCCTAGCTTGGTGAAATCCACTAACTTGTGTCTGGGGTTTCTCGTCACAGAAGGGGCAAAGCAGTCATACAGGAGGGTGAAGGAACAAAGTCTGAGGTGCAGAGAAGCATAGCACCATCATTTTCCTCTGCTACAATAGGTATACTATCACTGTCCACTCAAGAAAATTGATATTTTGACCTTATAGACTTCAGCTGTAGCACAAACAGCTCTAGGGAAGACTTTGAAAACAAGAGAATGGAAGTGCTGAGTGACTACAACCAAAATAATTTACAGGGCAAGGATGATAACAAGACGTAAAAACTCCTCTAGTCTGTTGCCCGTAGAATACAAAGATGATTTAGAAAGCAATGTTATTACCTTTACAAAAAAATGTTGATGGCAGCTCATATGGTAGGAAACAATTTTAATCTTACAAAGAAATATATGGACAAAGAGGAATCAGAGCTAAGGAAGAGAAGGCCCTGATAAACTCTCTGTGAGACTGAAGAAAGCATAAGACAAAACCACTGAGCAAACGAACTTGAAAGAGCTAAAGTAATATTAGTTATGTCCTTGTACATGTCTTAGAGAAATAATCCCCATAGATGAACAAAAATAATAGGTAAGTGTATCATAGGTACCTTGATGGTTTCAGTAGCAACATACCTAAATCTAGTTTTGCTGCAGTTTTAAATAAATAAAGAGGTTTTTATTTTTTATAGTTGACCTATAGGGCCCCTGGACAATGTTCAGCAGTCACTCAGAAGTGGTCGCTCTTTAGCCGTTAGTGAATTCTAGTACAGCAATACTTGTAAGAGTCAAAACTATACAGAAGAGACACTCCATTATAATCCCATGTTTTCACTGACGCAGACCTCCCCAGGGGGAAAAAACTGACAGAATCATTTCATGTTCCGAAGTACAAAGGGAGCTTCCCCCCCGACCTCCCCTACAACTTGAGAATTATTCTTTGGACTACAGGGGTTTGCAAAGAGGGTGTGTGTACATAAATAAACATGGCCATGTGTGTGGCAGAACTACTTCAAAAAAACATTAAGGACACATAGTCAAGACATTAAATTAAAGTCAGAATTAAAATTGTCAGTATAGCTTTCTCTCAGGCTCCCTTCCTTTTTACTAATTATTATTTAGCGTCATTATCACATTCATTTTTTTTCTGCAGGACCTCTTCCTCATTGAGCTCACAAGGTGGGCAGCAATCACTAAATGGATAGATATTCAATATTAGCTTTTGTCCTCACTATTCAGTGGGTGCTCCATGAGTTAACTATGACGGCACACAAATCCTGCCTTTGAGCTCTTCTATGATGCCTGTATTGTAGTGTACCAGACCTTCGCAAAGAGTAGTAAACCCATTTTCACCAAGCTCTACATGTGATTAACTGGTATTATACCTTATCACTTGAAGAGCTTAAACAAAAAGTCATTCAATACTCTGTACCACTTAATATGTATGCCCACGCTGTCCTAGCAAAGGTCATCCTGAAGACCCAATTCACTGTCCAGCCAGACAGCAAGCCTGGAAGCACAAACCTAGGCATGGCCAGAGGGTACCTCCACATCACACAGAAAAATACTAGGGGGTCAGACTGTTTTAAATAGGACCCTATATTTGGAACCGTGAGGGACTGCTGAGCAATTTCACTGGAGTTTTTCACAACAGGGATACCAAAAAGATCTATTATAATATTCCAAGGACAAGAAGTCAATGACGTTTTAGGAGAAGCAGTGTGTTGGAGGGGGTATCTGTCTCTCTCTAATTAGAAAGACCTGTTCTATGAAACTTTATCTCAGGTTGATGTGCAGACTCTAGGACTACCTATGCAACAGAACCCTTCTTTCAGACACTTCCCTTTGGTATTCACAGAACCACACAGACCTGGCAACACTGATCTGCAAGGGACAGGTAAGGACGACATGGTCTCCATCCATTCTTCTTCCTTCTCACTTCTATCATGTAGAGGAAGCACTGCCTAAATTTTACAGCTGAAACTGGGAGTCAGAAAACGTATGCAGGAGGTACAAGTGCACTACAGTACCACACTAACATGAATAATATCTAGCACACCCTCAGAATCATGATAAGGCTGGCATGTGCACATCACCCTTTACCATAGCAAAGATGAGAGCATCAGTTTCTGTATCACCATGTAATGATGCTGCAATGTACCAATTTGGTCTCCACTTTTTTTGGCAGTTATCCTGTAATTCTTTTGGAAGAAGAACAACGCAAGATGAAATGTAACTTTTATATCGTTTTCTTAATGCCACTTTACTCGTATATGGAGCTTTTAACTGGGAAGAAAAGGGAGTATGGAGGGAGAAGATATGTCAAATTGTCCCTCACATCCACACGCATCTACAGCAAAGAGTAGAGAGAACGTTCCTCCAAACAGGTAATGGGATTCTTCAGCAAGCACAGTACAAGTCTCCCCTTCTGCACATGCTTCACTCTTGGAAAAATTGGTGTTGTAAGTTTAAAACTCTCCTTTTGGCTTGCGTGAGCTGCATTTCCTCAGCAGATTATCCCTGATCTCGCTGCCCTTGGCAGCATTAGAGGGGTCACATTTTTACACGGCTGAACTACTTGAACAATTTCTTCAAAGTATGAAATAAAAACATTCTTTCCTTCAAAGCAGCCATGCATGCTTTCTTCTTTATTCTGTTTGTTCAGTTTTTCTTTTTAAGTCAATAAACACTTTATACCTTGTATTCATTGCAAGAAAAACAAATTCTACTCTATTACTAGTATCTACTTTCTGTTTACAGCATCACCTGCTGAAAATGAAGTATTTCACATGTGTCTTAAATTCCGTTCTAACACTTAAGTGCAACCCCTAAATGATTTTCTCCCCAGCAAAAGTTCTAATTGTATTTGGCAGGAATGGAGTGGGGAGTGACATCTCTGATTATCTTCTGCCAAGCCTCAAAGAGCTGCTGTGTCCTCCTTCCCAGCTCCCAGGAGGGAACCAGTACAGTAAACACCATCTTCTTAGGTACTACATGTAGCAGCAGCAGACGCATTTGCAAAGGTCACCTAGCAGAAGGCATTCCTGCCAACTTTCCTTCAAATCCAAATAGTTATTATGAACTATTTAAAGCAGAGTCCACTTATACATGGTGGAGTGAACCCAAACTGCATGTTATAGCTCTCTTTTTTTATAAATGGATAGGATTTACCCAGGTGTTAATAGACTAAAGGAGATAAATAAGTGTATTGCTAATATAAGGTAACCAAAAACATAGTCAGTCCTCTTATACAGTCAAAATATGGTACTACAGCCTATATGAGACCCTAGAAAAATTAAACAGCCATTCTTGAATGCTTTTTCTCTTTGAAACATGTATTCTCACACAAGTCTAATAAAGGAGATTACCTCCAACATTGAGTCAACTTCTGTTTCTTATTTTTTTTTGTTTCCTAGACAGACTAATAGGATTATCAGTACTATATCCTGAAATTCATATTCAAAAGCAATAGCAGCCAAACCTTTGCTATGGAGACCAGAGTACCGTGAGGTTTTTTTTGTGTGGTTCTTCAAAAGGCATTAAAATGCAGTCAATAAAGTCATCCAGCAGACAGAGACCATGAAGGAAAAAGCAATGACATGCCTGTAAGAATCCAGAAGGTGTAGTTGCTCTCAAAAAAAGACAGAACATATTCCTTTATGGGAAAACTTAATTAGTTAACAAACCACTTCATCTGAGGCATATTGGATTCATGCACTCATATCCTCATTTGGTAAGAGATGTTTTAAAGTTACCATGGGCTCTTCTGCTCTGTGATGGTAGCCTGTTCCTGTCATTCCACCATACTTTCCCTTTTTTTCCCTGCAAGTCACGTCACTGTGCAGGTCCATTTCTCTTTGCGCTGTCACAGCTCTTCTGTCCACACCCCTGTGCACGCCAGGCCAGGTCCTGCCCCATTTCAGTATGGAGGCTGTCTTCTCTTCCTGCACTCTCCTGAGAGGTCTATTGTCATGGCTGCGATCTCTATTCCTGCATCCAGCACTGCAGTGCCCAAGAGCAGTAACTCCAAAGAAAGTCTTGCCGAGCCCCACAAGAGGACCAAGCAGTGCTCTGCAGCCTGAAAGAGAAGACTGGAGAGAGCAAAGAGCCGGAATCTTTTCAGTGTAAAAGTGGCCCTCAGAAGAAATTGGCAGCTAGATGGGTCTCCCCTGAGCACGTGTAAAATGATTTTTTATAAGATACTGACTATAACTATGCTCAGATTTGTCTTTATGAAAACAATAGAAGAGATATATCTCATAGATAGGCAACTTTCCTTTGAGTCTTTTCTTCTAGTATCTGGACATTCCAGATCTGCAGAAAATAGGATGAGTCTCTGGCAAACCTGCAGCCTAAGAATCTTCAGTCTCTAAGTTTAGCAAAGTTATAAGCTTCTCTAATTTGAGGTTCTGTGCATTATCAACCAGAAGTCACGCAACCAGTTCCAAGTAATACATTTCTGATGCCCAACATAAGAAATAGGACAAACTATTAGGAAGGAAAGAAAAATTGAAGTAAAATGGCTAGATCTTGCCCTTATAAGCAGCAAATCAATCTAGCTTACTTCAGTGGGCTCTACAATTACAAATGAGGGAAGAATCACCTGAAGTTTTTTAAGCTCTGTTTTCAGGCTTCTGCCTCTTTTGGCTGCCTGCCTGTGAGTCTGCATCTCTGAAACAGCCTCCCTGATGCATTGTTTCCTGAAAACAAAGAATACCAAAAGGCAAGCATAATTATTCTCATTGTTGGATACTTGAATCAAACGGCAGGAGACATAAATTATGAGAAGACCTATAAGCCTGTATCTGATGAGGAATAATGAACTATTGTAAAGACAAAGAAAAATTGAAGCGCAAAGGCATGTAACATTTTACACATTAATAATGTAATCAAACTTTCTAAGATCACAGATCTTTCTCTTTTTTTTTTTTTTTTTTAGAACGGGATCAGAGTATTTTGCCTTAGGACATATTTTATCTGGACCATTTAATCTACTGTCATTACCAGGCAACTGTAGGATAACAGTCCTTTTACTAATTGACCTATTTAACCTTAAAACACCTAAACTGTTTTTTTAGCTCTATCCTGCAGAAAGTCCAACATTCACAGCTGAAAACAGTTCATTATCAGTTTTTTTAAGTATGTGTGAGCTTTAAGTAGCATTTGGGGCTTATCATTAGCACAAACACTCAAAAGGCTAAATATACCCTGGTACATCATGAACTAGCATTACAGTTGCTATTGGAGTTCATTCTGTAAAACACAATTCCATTTCACCTTTCTCTAGCCCCAATAAAGCATTTCAGGGGTCTCCAGAGGCCCAGAAGAATAACAACAAAACCTTATTTTACAAAGCTGATAGCTGCAAACCTTTCTTAGATGCACTGGGTTTTCCCCATGGCTTAGATGCCAAGAATATTTCAGCGCTTGTGGACTACTTTGCTAGTAACATATTCATTTTTCATGCACATAGTTATCTTTATGGGCATGAACAGAAAAACTTCAATCTTTCTAAGAATTTTTGAAAAACAGAGCTCAAGGCTTAGGGTGGTTTTTTTATTACAAAGAAATGGGATACAGAATAGGTTATTTAGGACAAGGTCAGTGGGACCAGTGTAATAATTTTGTTTCCAGTGGGATGAAGACTTGACCCATGTCCCTGTTACTATTTTGGACCAAAAAAGGGCAAAATTTATAAACAAAGTATCATTTAAAGACTAAAAAGCCAAGAAAATAAAGAGCTCATTGTCTGATTTCAAATAATGTTTTATCAAAACAAAAAGTATTTTTAAAAGATCTTTTATTAATCCTACTAATTACATTTTCCTAAGTTGTCATTCCAAATTATCCTTCATCCAAGTGTCACTCAGGCACTTGGTCTGAAGTCTGTGGTTCACACTCAGCCTTCAGCATTTCAGATTTTATTTACTACAGCAGCATATCTAAACTAGAATCCAGAAATTCACTGCTCAAGGAGAGGAAAGAAAGGAAGGAAGGAAGCTCTATGTGCAGCTGGCAGTCACTGAGCTGAGGAACTCAAGGAAACTGCAGATCTTTACAGACTATGGCAAAACATACCTGCTGCATCCAGTCTTCAGAGGCCTGCTATAGTCAGCATGTGGGTGATAAAGCAAGGTGGAACCAAAAAAACCCCAACAACAAGTTATAAAGACAAGATAAAGACAAGTTGCAGAAACTAATTTTGCCATGTGTGAGATCCTTTATTTCCTGAACTTTCCAGACTGAAGTGGTTATGCAGACCACTACAAAGAAAATGAAGGCAGCCAGCAAGTTCCCAACTTAAGGCTGGCTGTTCAGACAACGTGGTCCATCACAAAATTCCTCAGTCTCTCCAAGAATGGGGATAAATATAGACCCACAGCTCTATTAAATGACAAACTTATTTAAAAAAAACATTCCCGATTACAGCTTCTAAGTGGAGTGCAGCCAGGAGCATGCCTGTAATCTCCGTGTTGAACATCTGGCACACAGGTGGATTGGAACAAAACCATACTCCACGTGACTAGTGCCTAGGCTTCCAGGAGGACTGTCTATCCCACGTCCACCACTTCCCAGCAAATGTTATGGAAGTCTAAGCACTTCACAAAAGTCTTGACCAAGCTGACTAGTTTCCTGAACATCCGCTAACAAGAAATTCTTACTACTCTTACTATTAACAATAAATGGTCTACCAGTGTTGGGCAAGTGGACTGAAGCCCCGCATTTTTATGAAAGTATCTGAGTAATCTCAGCAGTATGTGCCAACTCTCAATGTATTGTTTCTAAAGTGCTGTTATAGTTCACCGCATGTTTAATTTTTCATAGTTTATAAATTTATAACCATTGCTATTTGTGGTGTAGGAAGGTCTGGAATCAGAAGGTCGATATTGGATCATTTTAAGGTCTAACCCAAAAATTATTTCTTCCGTGGTGCCAGCTAGAGAATAGAGTTGAGGCAGCCCACAGACCTTTCTAAGGAGAAATAACACTTTTCTGAGAGTGGTCAATGTATTCATCAAGAATTCTGCCGGCCACCTCAGATGTGGGGCAGAAGCTCAAACACTACCCTCCCAGATAGCAATGAGCTACACCAGGCCTGCTGCTGGCAAGATTCAAACAAAAGGTGATCAAAAACAGACAAAACAAACACCATACCAAACGTATTGACAGTGCTGTAGCATTAGGATGTCCATGACCCTAATCTTGACCCCTGCTCTGTGCTGCCCTTTGAGCCTACAGGGCCTGAGCGAGTCTTATTTTGAGCCACTTGGACCTACAGCTGTGTTTCTGCCTCCCCTTCCTTTGCTCCTACTCCTTTCCACAAAGGAGGGACAGTGGCTTCTGCACAGCTTCTCTGCTCTAGCATTGGGACAAGCAGAAAACAAGCTGGTTTTTGCATCTCTTCCCTTTGATTGGTGACACACCACTTTGTCAGAGAAAAAAGGGATGAGGTAGGACAGAGGAGATGTTGTGCATGTGGACTTAAAAGACCTAGGGGAGAAAGAAAACATTTTGGGGCATTCAGATTTCTATAGGAGAAAGGGCCTCATGCTCCAAATGGAGAGAAGTTCATATCCTGTGAAATCTTGCTGGGGTGGAGGGCCTCACTCCAGGGAAGAAGATGCTAAATTGGGACTTCAGCACCCCACTGGGTGACAGCCTCTACCACAAAACAAAGTCTTGGGATTACTTTTGAGATCAGCTCAGCCAGGCTCCACCAGTGATTACATGCCTTCAAGCAGCAACCAAGAATGATGTTTTGTTTGTTTTTTAATGGAACTTTGTCAGAAGACAGCTGGATCGTCAACATTTTACGTGTTCAACTGTAGCCAAAGGGATGTATCATCATTCAGAAACCTAATTGCACAGACAGTGATCAAAGAAGATACACCTACACACAGATTCTCAATGCACAGTAAAGAGATGAGGGGCACTAAACTCTTGCACCTACATCCCCAGCCACAAGATTAATTTTGGATGAGCTCTATGCGTGGTGTATATGCTCAGTCTTTAAACAAGCCCCAGAACTGTCCAAGCCTTCACTTTGGCACAGGAGATGTTACTAGAGCCCTAGCATTACCACTCGAATAGTGCAGTACCACTCACGGGTGGAACATCTCCCATCCCACGGGGCAGCTGGTTTGTTCGTTGCCTTTGAAGACATACTGCCTTTGCAGACACACAACAGAGCCAAATCATGTGGCCTCTGCTGCCACTTGATCATTTATTGTTCTGTCATTTACCAGCAACATTTCACTGGATTAGGTTCAAATCATGAAAAAGCTGATTGCAAGATGACCACTAACAGAGAAGACCATTTCCCAGGCAGGTCCAGGAACAACAAAATCTGCCCACTCCTAGGGTTACCACATTCTGCAAATTAACTGTTTGTATGCCGCAGGTCCAGCTGGGTTTGTTTCAGTACCAGTGTGCAATTAGCGGTAAAGAGCAATCAGTCTTCTTAAAACTGAAGTATTGATTATGCTGACAGGAGGAACGCAGAAAGTAGACAAAGCAATTTTAGAACAGAAGTCTTTATTTCGTGTCCATCTGCCCTTACCGTTGCATAACAATAACATAGGTCAGCCTGACTTCTTCAGATGCACAGCAGAGAACCGCTTTGGTCTGAGCAGTCCCCTAATAGCTTCCTCTTTTGGAAGGAGAGGAGCTCTTTTTAGCCATCCAGAGTTCCTCTACTCAAATCAGCTCCAGCACTTCCTCTGCATCTTCAGACACCTTCTCCATTCCTGCTTGTTTTCTCAACAGTCCTGATTTAACATCCCCATACAGCAACTGTCCTTCTGACTTAGTTAATATACCTTGTCCATAACACAGAGCAGTTGCATTTTTCTGATGCACTGTATTCTGTAAATACTTGTGGAAGGTTATGTTATAGAGACATGCTAATTCACTGTCAAGTGGCTCAAGGTTTAAAGCACCACAATACTGTCAAATTAAATTAATGCAGGGTTGGATCAAAGTCAAGATATACCTTCAAATTTGTATGTGGACAAATGACTTTTTAAAAAGACCTCTTCACAGGGACTGATATTTAAAGATTTTTTTAAATTATTTACTCAAAGAATACATATTTGGAATAACAAAAATACAGAAAACATTCTCCAAATATTCTAGAAAACAGGGAGTACAGACACTTAAACTTGTGTCTATTTCTAGAGTTTCATTTATTTTCTGTATGTGATACACAAAGAAATAGATGTGCATATTGACTGTAGTGGCATTCATTGCATACAGATGATTTCCCTTCCAAGGAACATTTTGGATACGGTTACGTTCAGCTCTCTGGGAGGACTTTATAATGTCTTCTTTCAAAAGCAGTTGTTTACATTGCTCTTTTAAGGCCAAATCCTGCCGTTGTTCACAAATGCACTGGGACTACTCACCTGCACCGCACAGTCTAAGCCTTATCAGATTCTTAGGCAAATAAAGGAGCAGACGAGGCAAGGCAGAAACCTCACAACACACTATTGCACGAACACGAGCCCTGCTGTGATCATGCGACGGGAGGACAGAAATGTTACGCGTATACCACTTCATATGCAGCAGCTGTCTGATGTGCATTTACTACAAAAACTATCTAGGTCTGTGGAAAACGGGACAAGAAGAACTTTTAACAAACACTATGAAAAAAACACAAGTTTTCTCTCGAACACTTGCAGGCTGTGCTGTACCTTCTATACTTCCAAAACTATACGCTTCTTTTGACTGGGATTGCTTGACACAGAAGTATGGTAACGTATCTTAGCAACAGTGGCAAGGGGGAAGACTTACTGTACTGTAAAAGAATTAAAACAAAATGTATATAGCCGCTGACTGTTATAAATACATCCCTACCACTCTGAGGGGGTGTTCAATTATACTCCTGATTACTTTTCACATTTCCTTTTTCAAAGGGGCGGGGGCATTTCTCCAATTTTCAGCTCACCCATGAAGAGCCCTAAGCACTTCAATTCCCCTTCAGCTTCAGCTCCGACTGGACGGGCCTTACAGGACAACCTGCCACTATCCCGGCTACATTAGAAAAAGCCATTACTGTAGCACCCTGGAGACAACCTCTTCGCGTGAGCCACGCCGCCACTCCCTCAGGTGTTCAGCTGCCATCAGCCTCCAGCAGCATTTTCCAGCTCTGTGTAGAGCAGGTGAGACTAGATATAGCGGGACTGCAATATTTCACATTCCTACCTGTCAGGCGAACAGAAAGCTTCCTGCAGCGGGGGAAGTTTGCACCGTTTCACCTATTACTAAGATGTGTAGCTTCCCACAAGTAAAATCACCTCCTGAACTCAAGCTTCAGGGATGCCCTCTACCCAAGTCCCCAGGCAGGCCAAGCCCCTCGCAGGCTTTCCATCTCCCCAGCTGTGGCCAAGCGAGGTTGAGAGCACCACAGCTCTTTCCTTCTCCCTGCAGAGAGCTCTGCGGGCAGCAGAGGACATCTGCCTCCTGCTGCGAGTGCAGGGGAAAGCACCCAACTGCACCAGGCGCACCGAATTGATCTAAGGGAGGAGGTACAGAGCGAGAGCAAGGGCTCCAGATTCGAAGTGACCCGGAGCCAGAGTATTGAAAACATCAGTGAAAAAAGTGAAAACACCTTTTCTCCTTCAGCAAGGGCAGGTGGGCTCTGATTTCTCTTTAAGGATTATCCTCTGCAACTAACTCCGGCAATGGCTACGAATAACAGCCTCATCCGAGTACCCTTCCAGCAAATAGTTTGCTCAGCCTTCCTGGGGGTGAACACCAGTACCACCCACCTTCTAAGGAAACTTCATTTAATACCTGTGAAACACGTGGAAATCTTGTGGATGATTATTCCCTCTCAAGGAAGGAAGGGAGGCAGCTCTTGCTGTTCACTGGGTCAGGGGAGGGATCTCAGCTCACACAGCTTGGAGCAGATATAGACAGAAGGACAGACCAGGTGGTTGCTTAGGACAGCAAATTGGTCAGGGGACACTGAGAGTATGCATGACTTAGGCTGGATATTTTTCACTTTATCTACTACAGAGGATGGGGTGGAAGGGTCAGCAACGAACAAACACAAAGTGACTCTGCTTAGACTTGCCCGGTGTTATTTTGCAAGGCTTTTGGACTATCTGCTCCATGTAATGATCTACCTGGCACTGTCATTACTCCAGAGGTGTACAGACTAATTCCGTCCTAAGTGTTCCCATCTTTCGAAAGGCCACACTTGACTACTGTTATTAATTCCGTGCATGATGAAGACATTTACAGCCTCGCAGGCTTTCTAACAAGCAGACGTCTTTCATGCCTCGCTCTTACTAGTGCAGCAGATGAATTTACACACACACACACACACACACACACGCCCGCTCCTCACACCAGACACTGCCGCTGTCACCCACGCCACGGCCACACACTGCCACCGACACCCGTGCCGGCATCCCCCGACCCGGCTCCGCGCTCCCACCTCCTCCTTCTCCTCCTCCTCCCCCTGCCCGGCCGCTGCCTACGCTCCCGCGGGGTCCTGAGCCCAGCGGCGCCCCAAGGAGGGGACCGCAGCCCCGCTCGCCCCCGGCGCGGATCCCCGCCGCCCTCCCGTTAAGGCTGTCGTGAAACTTTCCTCCCCGCCGTGCCGTCGCCCTCCCTTAGCGGGGCTGCGGGCTGAGCCGAGCCGAACCGAGCCGAGCCGGGAAGTTTCTCCTGCGGGTACCGGACCGGAGCAACTTTCCCGCACGGTCCCCCCCCCGGGCAGCCGGAGCGGCCCCGGCCGCTCCGGCTGCCCGGGGGGGGGGCCGTGCGGGAGCGAAACGCGAGGAGGAGCTCGGTTCGGGGGAGGGGGGAGATGAAGCTGGGGCGTGGGGAAGCCGCTCCCTTCTTCTTCCTCCTCCTCCTCCTCCTCCCCCTCCCCCTGGCTGCTCCAGTCTGGCAGCCAGGCGGCCGCTGCAGTTGGGAAGCGACCCCCGGCCCCCGCGCTGCCGCCGGGATGGGGACGCCGCTGGCGGCTCCCGGTCTCCTGCTCCTCCTGGCCGGCACGGCGGGGCTCTGCCGGGCTTTCTTCTCTCTCCCGCTGCGTGTGTCCCACCCGGTCGCCCCCGGCGGGTCGCCGCCCGCCCCGGTGGTGCTGCGGCCGGGCAGCGGTAGCCGGCAGCAGGAGCCCCTCGGCGGCGCGGACGGTTTGGCCTTGGCCTCGGATGTCGGGGGGACCCTCAACTTTTTAGCCATGGTGGAGAATCTGCAGGGAGACTCCGGCCGCGGCTACTACCTGGAGATGTTGATCGGGACCCCGCCGCAGGCGGTAGGAGAGGGGGGGCCGGGAGGTTGCGGGCTTGGCAGGGAGGGGGGGGGGGGGGGGGGGGGGGGGGGGGGGGGGAAGAAGGGGTGAGGGGGGCAAACTTCTCCCAAACAACTTTCTCCCGGTGTTTAGTGTTGGCGCCTCCCCCTCACCCCCCTCCCTACCACCCCCCTCCGAAAGACGGTGCCGGGGTGGGGGGAGCGGCGGCAGCCGCGAGTTTCCGCGGGGAGAGCTGGGGGGGGAGGGGGGACGCGGAGCGGCGAAGGAGCTCCTTCGTAGCCGGTCCCCGGTTTCGTGCTGTCTCACGGGGTTTAGATTCGTGGCGAGTCGTTCTGTCGGTCGAAACGGCCGTGTTTTAGAGTCACGGGGTGCTTTTAAAATTACTATTATTATTGTTCTATTATGGCTTTTTTTTTAAGCTGGTTTGCCTTGTGATTGGGTGCTTCGATAGAGCCTCCCGGTGCCCCCCCCCCCCCCCCCCCCCCCCGCGGAGAATCACTCAAAATCTTCCTGCTAAAGTAAAGCGATGGCTAAAGGCAAAACCAGCCCCTTCTTTCGGGAATCCGCGTGTTACTCATTAATAACCCAAAGAACGTGTGCGTTTTGAATATTGTTTTCAAATAGACCGTGCTTCCTTAGATCTCCTCCGACTGCCTTCGCCGGCGCTGCTGAAGTTTTTTTGCGGTGTCGTGGCTCTTTCATCTGTGTCATGAGATCCCAGGAGGAGCGGTGCCGGGCTGCTGGTGGGGATGACTAGTCAGCTGAGTGGGGATTAATTTCCTGAAAGCCCTCGGGGCTTTCCCTCGGAACTTCGTGTTTGCTGCGGGAGTTTAGGTCCTTGCGTTCCCACTGTACGCACGCACGCACACACACACACACAAAAATCTTTATTCTTCTGCTTTAGTTCCTCTCCTTAATAAAAAGCCAAATGATGCCCAGATGCCTCGCCAACAGGGAGTGTTCCGCCGTTGTTACCGTTTTTGGACTTCCGTGAGCTCTTTCTTTTTTTACACCTTGAATGGAAGAGGATTGGCCACATCGTCACTCAAATTGAAATGTATGACGGTCGGATCGATACGTGTACTGAGAAGGGGTGGCGTTGTTTTATGGTCAATAAATGGAGTTTGAAAAAAACAAAACCCTGATCTGGTGTATCAAGGTGTGGCCCGATAGCCACAGAGGCCCTGAAATATTTTTCCCTCCGTGTTGTGTGCTACATATTTGACTAGTTCTGTTAGTGTGGCGTTGTGTGTGCTTCATTACTCCAGGGAACATTCAATATTGGTTTCTGCCAGAATCAAGATACCAGATTTGATTGGACTAATAATCCAATTCAGTATGTCTTAAATGAAAAAAATAATTTTAGGTAGAAAAAGTGACTATCAGGCATATCATCTCCTTACATGACTAGGGGGATTCTGAAATTGGAAGAAATGGAGAAGGAATAATATGACAGGCTTTTGATAATGTGACTGGAGGTCTAAGAGGGAGAAATGTGCTGCCCTCAGTGCACCTGGAGGCTTCACTTACGCTTAACGGCTGGTATTACTTGTATTCCGTGTGATGTAAGGTTTCAGATAAACTTGCCTCGGTGATTTTTTTTCCATCTGAAAAAAAGCTCTGAATCCTGTTGCAAAGCTTTTACTATTTTGAACTAGTGCTGAGTTCTTGCGAAGTTAATTATTTAAAAGACCGCCACTGGTGTTTAGCACATGTGAAGTTTTATTCACGAGTAGGCCCACCAAGGTTGTAAGTAAGGTTATAAATGCGCTTGTGTTTCCAAAATCAGATCTTGGCGTGTAGTGACTCAGTAAAGTGCAGTTAAAATTTATTCTGTACTTCTGATGGAGACGAATTTGTTATCTCTTTCCCTGCCTGAAACTGGAAGACTTTAAAGATCACGAATGTACTTGTTTTTCTGCTTTGCAATGAACTGTATAAAGCTCCAAAGCCGCTACAGGCTAGTGCTACTTGAATCTTTCACAGTGCTGATACTAAAAGCAAGTATCGTGATACTGTCGAGTGTTGGGATCGTGTTAAACTCCTTGGGTGAGTATTCACTGGAGTCAGAATGGGCCATGATCATGTAGAAAGGAAGAGATGCTTCTTGCTGATTTAAATGCTCCTCCCAACCTGACCGTGCCTCAGGTTAGAAGCTGCAATGTAAAGTGATGCTTTGACACCCTTCTTTCCTCTTCCATCCCTCTGGCATGGGACTTTCCCCCAAGCTTTTCTCCCTTCCTCACCCAGGCTTTTCCCAGGACAGCCAAGCCCTCGCACGGGGTAACGCTGCCCTGACGTTTTGCAGAGGAGGAAGAAGGATACTGGCAGTGAAGAAGAGCTGCAGAGCATCATTGCTTCGCTTCCCCGCAGTCAGAGCAGGAAGGGGGATGGCAGAGCTGCTGCTCCAGAGGGTGTCGCAGAGAAGGGATGGGTAAATGCAAACAAGCAGTAGTGGACCAAGACCAAATAGCAGGTTGTAAGGAGAGGCACAGGACTTAACATTGCAGTTACGATAGTGTTGGTGCCTGGTAACTTTGAAAGTGTGTGTGTGAAGTGTTGAAAGTGTGACATGCCAGTATGGGGAATGAGCATTTGGGAAAGGCTTCAGCACTACCGAGCTTGCTTAGCTGCTCAGTTGCATTTTTAGAAATTTTCCTTTTTTAATTTCTGTTCTTGGAAGGAAGCTACTACGAAAGAATTTCGTTTTTCAGGTCATTTAAGGCACACTGTTTGGCTTTCGTTCCAATTCTGATTTGTCATATAACAGATAAACACAGTACAGCACTGAGTTTCACAATGGCAGTTCTGAAATACTTGTTCCGACGATATAAAAATAGAGCAGCTGTGGGAAGTTAAATTTATTTTATTTTCAAGCGAGGAAAATTCAGTGCAGTCAATCCAGTTTTGCAAAGTGTTTGCAGCTAAAGTGTTTCTGATCATTTCCAGTTTTATATTACAGTATCCTTCCTAATGGTATCAGATCTCCAGACTAGCTACCAGGTCGGTGTCAACTGTCATTACCCCCATTAATTCTCATTCTTTCACATGCAGAGCTGCTTAAGAATTATGTGAAAGGTCAAAAAGAAGGTCTGTTGTATTCAGGAGTGTGATATATTTGTCTCTTATTTCATGGATGTCTTATTATGTGTCCTACTTCTGACGGATTATGTGCTTTACACTTGTCTGTATAGGTGCATTTCTTCCAATTCCAGATTTAAATAAGAGGTGGCAAGTGCCTAATATGAAATGTGTGCGCTGCTCTTACTTCTTATTTCTTTAAATAATCTAATGGAATTCCTTTGCTCTATCTCTTATTATTTTGCCTGCCCTGAGATTATAAGCACTGCGAGGAATTGAATCAAAGATCATTTAGGGTTTTTTCCCTATCTTCACTGCAGTTCTGTTCATATTAATTTTGTTTCTCCGATGAGCTTTTGACCAATAGAATAGTCAAACCCTTAAAGCACCCCATGTTCTTCACAGCTTTCTTGAAGTCCATCTGGACTGCATTAAATGTTTGCAAAGAAAGTACAGTTGCCTCATCTTGCCTCTTGTGCTAGTCTTGGTTGTATGAGGTAGTGGTCGTCCTGCCGGTCCCACCGCTTTTCCAAATTGTGTTTTTATTGAGACCAGGTAAATGTTATTCCCGCAGCTTCACTAGGAAGAAGGGCTGGGCATGTGACTCCTTGAGAGCTGAGAGTCACGTAGCTGTGGTCTGATTAGCAGGTTATTGAAACCACGATGGGATCTGACGTGTGCTCTGAATGCCGTGGCGCGTTTTTGAAATTTCAGTGTCAATTTTTCATTCTATGCATGAAGAGGTTTTGTCTATTGTTTTTCCTAATGGCAGTTTGTTCTATGCAGGGGGTGAGCAAAAACCTGTCCTGGAAACTTGCTCTGACGTTCTAAGGTCAGTGTGAACGTTGGGTCTAACGACCTTCACCGCGAAACACAAACTCCTGTTTCCGTCTATTTGGTGGAAGGTTATCTTTCCTTCAATTTCTTCCAGCTATTAAAGAAAAGAAGGATAAAGAAGGATATATATTAAACACCTCAAGTGTGTTATGGACTCCTATAATTTATAGATTGGTATTTTGAAGGTGATGTACATACACATTAGCAATTTCTGAACATGCAGCCATTCTTCCTTAATTGTTGATAGCACTTTTTTTCCTGAGTGTTGGAAGGAATGAAGATTGCGAGGAAAGATTCAACTGCTCTTTTAATTTCACCACTTCACTAGTCGTGTTATATTAGGTGATAAGGGCCTGATTTCTGGAGCTGTGTTATTCCCTGAGAAGCTAAGCTCTGCTTTCTTAATTTTGATGAAAGCGGGTTTACCGTCTTTCTAGAAACAAGAAGTTTTGAAAATGCGATCCTTCCTGGTTCAAATAGCAGAAGGCAAACTCCAACTTGAGTCTCTCTCTCTCTCTCTTCCTTTTTAAAATAATAATTACATGGGTCTTTTGTGTTTATTTTTGAGCTCTTTATGAAATCTGAAAAAAGGAAGAGTTGAGGACAAAAGACAAGTGCTGTGGTGTACCGGGGGTATTTTGAGGTGGCGGCATCAGAATCCCTCCAGATCCCTCTAGCGGAAGTACTATTGAAATGCAAAATATTCCTGTTGTTAAATGATGAGTTGGGTAGATTTTGGTGGTGGTTGTTGTTGTATACCCACAAAATAAAAAGGACAAGGACCTGAAAGTCATAAGACAGGACTAATATAGTGATGTACTGTGGTGTGGTGTAATGTATTTCTGACCAAGACAAAGCAAACAAATGTACCAGGTTTGGGTTGACAGAAGGGCCCCTGCCTTTACAAATCAACATTTTGGCACCTCCTCTAGAAATTAATATTCTGGCACCCCCTTCCATACAAAATTAGCCCTCAAAAAAGGGACTGTCTGGAGGTGGTGGAGCCTGTACTATAAAAATAACACAAACCCCGACTATTAATTACAATGCAGTTGCCCTGAGTATAGCACAGTTAGCGTTTTGTGGCAAGGCTTTGCCTCGCTGTGTTTGTAAGTGGGCTGGGATGGACTGTGGTGTCTGTGCGCAGAGTGACACTGAATGGAAGAGGCTCATGGTGGTCGTTCCTCAGGATGTGCTCCTCTCCCAGGGTCAGCTGGATTAGAGCCCCACTAACTGCTCCTTTAAAGGCGCTTTCTCTCCTTCAGAGAAATGGTGCAAGCTTTATTATCCAGAGTCACCAATCACAGCAATCATGCATCCAGATCCGGGTGGGTCAGGGCAGAAGATCTGTTGTGAGGAACAGGGGTGGTGGCAATAGGTGTCAGGTTCATGCTTTTTACTGCTCCTTGCATTTCATTTCCTATCAAGGCAAAAGCATCAGTTAAGTTTGGAAAGAGTAAAACGGAGGGTGAGCAGTAACTGTTTTGCCTGTTATTAAGGAGTAAATTAGTTGGAATTTGGAGTAGAAATTAGATGAAAACAAACCAGTGGACAAAAGAAAGCCCATGTGAAATTCCTGTGTGTTTGGGATTATTAAGGTAGGAGTCTTTTTTTTCTTCCATAGGAGTTTTTTTTTCTTTTTTTCCCTTCCTCTAACCAGAAGGCTGTGACCTCTAGGGATAGTGTCTGGCAAGACAGGTTTAAAAACTACTACACCCTCCAGGGGTCCTTATTTTTTTGAAGGGCACTTATGACTTCGAGTCCGTGAGGACACACTAGCTATTACCTTGCCTCCACATTTTATTATCTTTGAAAATTTCTCACTTACTGCAGGTGAAGCAAGTCTGACCTGAGATGTGATCTGGTCATTGTCAAGTATAGCAACATTTGAAAAAGGAAGCTGACACAATAGCATACCCTTGCACATGTGCATCTCAGTATGAATCGGACTTAACCTCTCTCCCTTATCATACTGTCTGTAAAATACAGATTTAATCAACATAATTTGTGTAAATCAGTGAAGGAACTTGTTGCTCCTTTTTCTGCCCAGATTAGGCACTCAGCTGCCTCAGAAAAAGGAAGTGTTTTTTCCTGCCATTGAGGGGACTGTCATACATCTTGCTGCCTTTCAGCCTGGTTTTGCTGCGTAGATCTGAGCTTGTGAAGCAAATGCAGTCTGTGTTCTACAGGCACCAGACTGCTGTTAAAGTCGAAAGTTTTGCATTCGAATTTGTATCTGTTAGTTCAGTGTCCTTCAAAGCACTTGAAATAGCCCAGCGCTGAAATAGATTTTATTTGCAATTTTATGCACGTGAACTCTCTTAGTTTTAAAATAACAAGTTAGCTGACTATCTGTCTCCTCTTCTCTGCGTATGCCTACATGGCAGCCACCTGTGTGGTTGGATTGTGGCGTTAAAAGAACCTTAGCTAGTAGAAACCAGCTAACTTGGGTTGGTCATGGTCTGGCTGTGACAAGGGGGACCTCTGCACGAGCCATCCACTGTGCTTTTCCCGTGGCTCTGCAAGACGCAGCGAGCTCTGTTACTGCTGGCAGCACCTGCGGTAGCTCGAGCACATCTGCATCAACCGTGGGTTTGGGTTTTGCTGCAGCAACAACGGCTGCAGCAGCCCAGGACCGCCCGAGAGCCTCGCCGAGGAGCTCGGTACACTTCTCCCCTTTGGGATGAAAGTTTGGCCGCTGAACCTGCTACTGCCCACATGCCCGGCCCTTTCGGTGGGCTTCCTTCGGGCATGGCTGTGCGATGGGCTTTCGGCCGCGCTCATCTGAGAGCAGTCACGTAGCACAGTCAGCTCTCGTGCCTTGAGAAAGCCTGGGGCCAGAGTCGACGGTTGCTCCCTCTTTTGCCAAAGGTTGATAAAATAATACTTTCTCCCCCACTTCTCCCTCCTCCCTCAGAGTTCTTTCCTCATTCTTCCTTTTGCCTGTCTCTCCTCCTCCTGCTCTCGCTGGCTTTTTATGTCTAGGAGTATTTTACGGGGAGGGCAGTGGGGGGGGGGGACACAGATGTTCTAGACATTTGTTTCCATTTTTTAAGAGTCCTCCTCATATAGGTGAAACCTGTGGGGTATGGTGGAGAGGGAATTTGAGGAAAATAAGGGAGGTGGGGAAAAAATTCTTATTCGAGTGAAAATTACAATTCATTGAATACAATTAATGTGTCATAATTAAAAGGTTCTTTTGAAGGGAATCTGTTAAGACAGTAATTGCACTCTGCAATCCTTTTTTTTCCCTCGGTGCTTACTAATAATTTGAAATTGTGAAAAATAAATTACTTGCAGATTCTGTCCTCTTTGCTCAGCTTGTGAGTACTAAAATTAGTTGATTTTATTTAGCTTTATGGTTGGTTTATTTTTGTACTTACGTACTAGCAAAAACTGCTGTTAAGCTAGACTCTGTGTTTAGGGAAAATGCTTGTCTCAAAGTCATTGCTAGTCTGGTCTTATTTTAAAAGAGGAAAGGTATTAATGCTGCAGTAGTACTTGGTAAGCTTCTCCTCCTTAAAGACACAAATGAATCACTTCCTAGGGATCTAAAACTGCTTGATAACACTCCCTTTTTCCCATCAACATTTTTGTTTTAAAGAAAAACAGACGACAACTCAAGAACTGAGAGTCGTCTCTCCACTTGAGGGATGGAACATAAGCCTTCTCGCGTTAAAGGCCAACGCTGCCATTTGACAGGGAAAAAGTAATCGGATCTTTTTGGTGGCCGTCTATCAGATAATTCCTTGATATTTGTTTGTGGATCTGCCTGCGAGAGTGGTCTGTAGAGGACCGCTGCGGTGCTGCGGCTCGTGCTCACGCTCATGTCAAGGCCAGATGTGAGAATTTTCTCGCCCACCCAGGCTCTTTCTGTTTATTTCTTTGCTACCATAAGAAGCTTCATACCAGAGAAGATCAGCCGTTGGGGGGTGATACAGAAACAAAAGGCTTATCTGCTAAGCCATCATATGGAAGGCTGGGTCCCGTTTGTCCCCTCTTGAAAACTGTATTGTGGTATTAGGGAGGGAAAAAAACACATCAGGTCAGCAGAAGGTAAATTTTGAAGATCGTCTTTGGTAGCAATCGTTTTGGTGTAGAAAATAGTATACTAGGGTGTCTATTTCAGCTGCAGGCTTTGGGTCTGTTTTAAAAATTGCGACTTTGTGAAATCTTGAGAGGGGTTTTTTTTCTCTCTTTTTTTTTGCCCCTACCTAATTGGAAACTTTACTTCCGAAATTCTGTTGCGATAACTGCTGATACAGAAATCTCGACTGTCAGTGTTGGCGGCATAAGAAATTAACAGTTGTAGCATCTTTCCAAGACAGAGCACGTGGTACCAATTTGGAAGGTCTTCAGGGCAATATTACCATGCTGCTAAAGCATGGTATGGAAAGACCTGTGCTTTCATTCACTGTGCTGTCTAGCAGATGTCTGTAACGGGTAAGAGTGAAATGTGAGGCGTGTCAGAAAATGATTCATCAGTCCTACTGATACTTTTCTGTGACTAGAGATTTTTACTTAATTCATTCGTTTTCCTTCTCAGTGACTCTTAGGTTGCAAATAAGACAGAGCAGCCCAAAGGTGGTCACACTTTCCAACAGTCATGAGAAGTGCTGTAGCAAGATAACATCTGATGCAGTCACAGTGCTTCAGTTTATCTGTCACAGAATAATCTTCTCATTACTTCACGGATGCAAAGTCCTTCAGGGAATAACACAAACATTTCGCATGATCCAGAGTGCCAGATTTTTGCGTTTGTACTGCTGAGATAAATAATGATGGCGGGGAGGGGAAGCTCAGAAAATTTCTCAGCAGCTGTACTTATGAATGCTGGCACATGTTACATGTTCCAGCTAAAATTAACTTTCATTGGCACTCTGCTGAGCCTTTGGGTTAACCTGTTCTTGGCAAGCGGACAAATACTGGTGATACTACCTGCGTGGTTTTGTTCAGGTTTGGAAACTTTCTCCAACAGCAGGTGTGCGTGACAAACGTTTGCTGTTGCTGATGGGCAAACTTCCACAATTGCCGGGGCCTCAGCACTATCAGCTCCAGCGTGTAGGCAGCAACGTGGCTGCACTTGCTGCCTTCTTCGTAGTGCGTAAAATCTTGGAGCCCTGGGCTGCTGTAGGACCCGAGATACCATCATCGCACAGTGGGTTGTAACCCCTGGCCAAAGTAGAAGACAGCTTAGTCCTACATACAGGTTGATATGCGGAGGAAGGGATAGAGGGAAGCTGTCTGCTGTGTGATGCGGCAGTGTGTAGTAGCAGACTTCGTCAACCTGAGAGCATAAAAAAGTCTTTTAACTTCCTGCCCTACAAACTCAACCTGGTGTCTGAAAATAAAGCTGTGTTCCTGCATGCCTCTTGTGTTCTCCTGTGTAATAAAGATTTTTATAGTGGAACTTGGTTAACAATTGTAATGATGTATGGGCCACAGGCGAAGCTAGTTCATTTCCCAGAGCTGCTGCCTCTACAGTATTAGCCAGGGTAAAGAGTAAAGTGTGCATGTTTGAGGAGGAGCGAGAGAAATAAATGAGTCGGATAGCAGGGGGGTGAACCCTGCTGCTTAAAAAAAAAAAAAAGGAATTTTAAAAAATTGTACTTTAATTCACTTGAGAATCAAATCTGCCTTTTAAATAGCCCTGCCAATTTTTAAAGTAAAAAAGTTAGCATAAATATGAATTTAAAACATTGTTCTTATTTTTAATAAATCAAACACGTTATCGTGACATTGCTTAACGGCTTTTTTTTTTTCCCCCCTCCCCCAGTTAAATAGTCCTTCCTGGTATTATGGAGTGAAAAGCTGTTTTCTGTTTGTGCCTTTGAACTCCCCTGTATAATTCCAAGAAATACCCATGATGACAATCAAATTCTGCTCCTTGGTAATATCCTAAATAGGTCAGGTGGAATGGGGAGCAAAAGCCTCCTGTCTGTTGTATTCCCTTTATTAATTACCAGGGAAATAAAAACACTGGAGTTGCATCACCTCGTTTGTGCTCTGAGACCTGGGGGCCGCCTGCGTACATTCGTGTGGTCACTTAGGACGGCAGGGACCAGCAGGCAGCTGCCTGACCCTATGCCTTTCCCCAGAGATGTGACACAGCTTTTCTAGCAGGGAATACAATCAGAACAATAACCAAATTCCAATCCTTGTGCTTGACATAGCAGGACTTGCGTTTTTGTTTTTGTTTCCCCCCCCCCCCCCGATCTCTCCCCCCCCCCCACCTTGCCTGCAGCAGCAGATGCAGTCATGTCCCTTTGCCATCCATATAGCAGCAGCCCAGTAGGTGTGCGACAGCATGGAATCGCGGCTCTTGCTGGGCAGAAAGGGAGGAACGGCAGGCGGGAGCTGCTATGGCAGGTGAGGAAGAGGTAGAGGATGGGACCAGGCTTTTCAGTTCTCCAGGCTGAAACATCCCAGTTTGGCAATACGAAATACTGTGGCAGCCGTCATAGGTTAAACAAAATCTGGCGGTGCTGCAAGCCCAGTCCTGAAGAACAAGTTGTGGCATTTTTATAGCAGAGGTCACGCCTTGAAGTACAGGGAGTTCATAGTTGGTTTTCCAAGGTGTGTGCTAATTTATTTACCACTGCATGTCCCGCAATCTTGACTAATCCAGGGATCCCAGTGCATGAACGTCAGTTGTCGGTAGTTTCCTGGCCTCCAGGAGGGAGAGGCTGTTCTCGCATCCATGAACTTGACTTAAGGAGCAAGGTGGGGGTTCCCGTGTAATCATGTCTGTTGGCTTCCATGTTTTGAGAAGGTTGGTCATTTCACCATTGCAGTGTATGGACAGAGAAAATCCAAGAAAAATGATGCTTATCCACTTTTGTTTTGTTACGGTGTTTTAGGAGAACAGCTGGAAAATACTATATAAAACATTCAGTGTCCTTGTTGAAGAAAAGCACTGAAAAAACAGAAGCAAGCCCTTCCTGAAAGCAGGCAGTAAGTGCGGCTAGAAGGACGTTATAATGAGCGGCCCCACTCTGTGGGTACGGCAGCGCTGCTGGAACAGCCTGCTCTGAGTAGAACGGATCGACCTGATGTGTCAGGAGTGTCCTGCCTTCACCTCTCCTTCTTGCAGCTCTCCGGGCTTTGAAAAACCTTTGCTAACAAACACCCATCTCCAAAACTAACATCTTGACAGAGGAGGGGAAAAAAACTTGAAAAGAATCTTGTCGCTACGAGAGCGAGCTGACGGGTGGAGGAGAGGGAAGAGATCAGACCCGGCATGCAGCCTTCTCAAAACACTGATTTTTCTCACTGCTGTCCTGCAAACTTCTTTTTCTTCCTACCTGTCTCCAAAAGATAGCCTTTTTCAAAGTTAATCGTTGCCTTCAAAAGCTTCTTAAATATTGCAGGAACAGCTTTGGCACTTGGTTTCACATCTCCAGTGCAATTTGAAATCCAGGGGTTTATTTAAATTTGAGATTGAAGTTCGGATCTTTGGTGCAAGGGAGACCTTTTAATGGAGGTAGGAATACAGGAGTGAAGACTGATCCTCTCCTGAGAGGATTCTGCCTGCTACTGAAGGGTAATGGTACTGTGGTGTCTTTGACAAAAGGGAGGTTACAAGAAAAAAATAACAGCATTCATAAGGCTGGAGATACCTCCTAGCCTATGCTCAGTTGCATTAGGAATGGTGTATTGGTCATAAGCTGTATTGAAGCTTGAAACATGGCCCTTGATTAATTCTGTTATTTCCAAATGGCACAGTAAACATGGGCAGTGACTCACAGCATAGAAGCTTGTACAGCATGAGGAAGGTTTAAAGATTAGTCAGTTCAGGCCTTCTTGAGTTTACTTAGTACAGCTTGGCTCAGTGTGTATGTGTAAAACTGTTTTAGTCTTACCGATGCTGCAGTTGGAGGGTTGTTGCTTTAGTTTCAACACAATTTTTTTTTTTTTTTTACAGTGTAGGACTTCTGGAGCTAGGTAGAGAAGAACTAAAAATGCCTTTTTTTTCAGACAGCAGTTTCTCTGAGTCTAATGAACAATAGAGGTAAAGAAAAGGGTGACCTGGCAAAATAAATTGGAAGCTAATTTTGGAGAGCAAAAGCCTCAGAAAATTGAAATTCTGAACTGTATGCAGCTTCTAACTGTAATCATTCACTGGCTATAATACATTAACGCAAGCTTACTGATTTCATTTTCTTTAAAAAAAAAAAGCTAAAAGCCCTCATTGGATATCATATTCTGAAAGGTAGTGTATTAGCATGATGAGTCCCTTTCTCCTCTTTTTTTTTTTTTTTTTTTTCCCCTAAAAACCCCCTCTAAAATTGTTTGACATAAGACTATGGTATTTAGAAGTATCGTGCCCTGAGTAGTACTGGTAAGCAGAACAGATGTAGCAGACTGTATTGGGTTTGGCAGTGTTTTGGTAGCAGGGAAGGGGGTCCAGGGGTGGCTTCTGTGAGAAGCTGCTAGAAGTTTCCCCCATGTCCAATAGAGCCAATGCCAGGCAGCTCCAAGGCAGGCCCCCGCTGGCCAAGGCTGAGCCCATCAGCGACAGTGGTAGCACCTCTGTGATAACATATTTAAGAAGGCGGGGGGGGGGATGGGGAACTGGGCAATGACCACTGCAGCTGGAGAGAAGAGTGAGAATATGTGAGAGAAGGAACTCTGCAGACACCAGGGTCAGTGAAGAAGGAGGGGAGGAGCAGAGATTCCCCTGCAGCCCATGCTGAAGACCATGGTGAGGCCGGCTGTCCCGCTGCAGCCCATGGAGGTCCACAGTGGGGCATATATCTGCCTGCAGCCCGTGGAGGACCCCATGCCAGAGCAGGTGGATGGCTGAAAGAGGCTGTGACCTGATGGGAAGCCTGCGCTGGAGCAGGCTGCTGGCAGGACCTGTGGACCCATGGAGAAAGGAGTCCACACTGGAGCAGGTTTCCTGGCAGGACTTGTGACCTTGTGGGGGATCCACGCTGGAGCAGTGTATTCCTGAAGGACTGCACCTCATGGAAGGAACCCATGCCAGAGCAGTTCGTGAAGGACTGCAGCCTGTAGGAAGGACTCATTGGAGAAGTTTGTGGAGGAATGTCTCCCATGGGAGGAACCCCATGCTGGAGCAGGGGAAGAGTGTGAGGAGGCCTCCCCCTGAGGAGGAAGGAGAGGCAGAGACAATGTGTGATGAACTGAGCACAACCCCCATTCCCCATCCCCCTGCAGCACTGAGGGGGAGGAGGTAGAGAATTCAGGAGTAAAGTTGAGCCTGAGACGAAGGGTGGGGGCAAGGTGGTTTTAAGATTTGGGGTTTTTTATTTCTTATTATCCTACTCTGATGTGATTGGGAATAAATTAAACTAATTTTTTTTTCCCCCAAGTTGAGCGTGTTTTGCCCATGATGGTAATTGGTGAGTGATCTCTCCCTGTCCTTATCTCAACCCACGAGCTTTTCATTATATTTTTTCTCCTCTGTAGAGCTGAGAAGGGGAGTGATAGAGCAGCTTTGGTGGGCACCCCATGTCCAGCCAGGGTCAACCCACCACACAGACATTTAACCTAAGACATTTGAGGTGGATGGTTTGTTGTTTTTCAGTGAGATGGTTGACTTTTTTTACAGAGAAAGTTTACCTTCAGGTCAGCTGAAAAAAATTGACAGTGTTTTTCTTCAGGAATGAAATGAGAGAGGCTGTGGTTAAGCACGAGGGTACGGATGCATAGAGGCTTGCTGAGGGAGCTGTCTAGGGACAACAAAACCCCTTTTTCCTGGCCGGTGGTGTGTGTGCCCCTGCATTGTGAAACAGTTGTGCAGCCCTTTGCCTATCTATCTCTGCTGCCCTTCTATTTACTACAGAGCTAGAAGCTGTCCTTCTCCTGAGGTCCTCCTACAGCACCCATAGCTCCATGGACTAGTAGCCATCTGATGTGGGTGGCTATTTCTCCAAAGAGTTTGAAATCCTGCCAAGTGTTGCCCAGTAGGTCTGCTCTGCAGTAGCTACATGCAGTGGTTTCAAAGCAAGAAGGAGGCTTAGGCTGAGAAGGTGACCATGAAATCTGTCATGGCATTCACGAGCGTATCTTTGAGAGTCAAGCTGGTGATAGAGACAGGCTTCAGGCATTTCTTCAGTTTCTTTTCAGCTGTTGAATTATTGAATTAATAGCTGTATCTGCAACACCTTTGGCCACTGTGTTCTCTGTGGAAGGAGGGCTGAGGTCTGGATGAGATGCTTACTAATTCAGATGTGGCACAGAGCTTAGATGTAACCTGGCTCTGAACCAAGGCTGCATGAGCACTGGGATTCCTCATGAGTCTTGCAGTTAGACGTGAGAGTTGGTCCCAGTGGCATTTGGCTTACAGTCTCTATTGTCTTGTCGGTGCTGTAGTGTAATTAGCAGAAAATTGATGGATTTAATTCCTATACACCTACTAACAGGTGGAAACATGCTTTTGGATTTAACAAGAGTTCTGTGTATACTTAAGTGCAAATAGCTGATGTCTCCTGCATTCATTCTTGAATTTCAGGGCGTGTTTGTGAGGGTTTTTTTTAATCTTCCATTTATCTAGGCACTCATTAATCTTCCAATTCAAGAACACGTTTAGTAGAAATACTGAAAATATATAGATTTTCCTCACTCAAATTTTGAGCCTTGGGGTGCCTTACTGCTTTAGTGAGAACGAACAGTCTACCTGATATTAACATGTTAATGGCTTTACAGGGAGAGGCTGATCAAGATAGCAGTCGGCTTACATGCAATCCCTTTTTTCTGGAAGATGCGGGTCCCAGGGGGTGTCTGTGGCAATGATATGTCTGTCAAAAGACTATCACAGTTCTCCTCAATCTTCTCAAACCAGTCTAAGCCTGCCACTGGTTATTTACAGGTGAGACTTTGCTAGACCTCTGGATTATTGTTGTTACAGAACTTCCTTTAACTAGTCCAGATTTTCCTTAAAACCCAATGCCTAAAGCAGGGCGTGACTTCAGCTGTAGCTGGTTTAGGTGAACTAGAGGATTGCTTCACACACCTAGTTTTTTGTCAGGGTGTGATATGGGAGAGGGACTTGTATCTGGGGGGAGGAAAAAAAGTTTAATCTTTTCTGAAAAGGCAATGAGACAAAATTGCTACGATTCACACAGCTCTGAGATAAGCAAGTAATAGCTCATGTTCAACAGCAAAGCATGTTCATATAGCATGAATAGGATGAATGTGTTGTATGATAAATCTAGACACAGCAAATAAATTTCAGCCTGAAAAATAAGATACCACATGAGACAGCATGTGCAGAAAGAATGCTAATGTTTAGGGAACTGAAGGCATTGGCAGAAAGGAGAGGCAGAAATGAAGAATAGATATTTTGTTTTGTTACCAGGATTGATTGGCTGACTATTTTTTTGTCTTTAAACCATAATAGCCTTCCCTTATTGTCAAAATGATAATATATATAAAGCACTTCCTGTAATATTTCTCTTCAAAATGACTATTCATCAGTCCCAGAGTCAGATGCTCATATTTCAACTCACAATTTAGTTTAGCAAGTTTATACTTCAGCGCAATCAGTCATTTTAGCATTTGTGTTTTTAATACAAATCTCAACTACAGAAGCATCCAGTGCTCTTAAGCACGGATAGATTGGCTAATCCAGATAGTACTTTGTGATCTTCTGGCAAAGAAAGAGATTATTGCTTTTCAGAGAGAAAAAAAAATAAAGTATTCCTCCCAGTCTAGCAGTGCAGATCATGAAAAGATTGAGGGCAAAGACACTCTGTCTTCTGCTGAGCCCAGTCCAGGGATAGGTGGGTGTTTTAGGTGGCTGGGGAAGAGAGTGAATGTAAAGGTGGTATAGATACGGGGTCGAATCCCAGGTCCTGACACGCGCTGGGAATGTGGTAAGGGGAATGGCAGCAAATGCCAAACAGGTTCTGGTGGGCTTGATCTGCGGCTGCCCTGAAGAGCTTCCATTTGCCATTTGTTCTCCTGCTTACTCCACAACCTGCAAGCACACCACAGTTTCTGTTACAAACTTCTGCCGTTGCGAAAGCAGGAATTATCTTTGGTGATATATTTGACTTCCTGGTTTGGCCAAGTTTTCATGCTGCAATAAATCACCTTCGCCTGCGTCCCCAGTGTGACGTTGCAGTGAAACGTAGGCACCACCCGCTGAACAAATGGCGTTAGAAAATCGTTAATCTACGTTCCATTTTTCTATCTCACACCACCTCTCTTATCTTCGCTGTGTGGTTAAACCCTTCTTATGACTACAGGATGATTTTTTTGGGAAGGTAGGAACAGACAGAGCTGTTTTCCCTGGTGGAGGTGACCTCCCTCAGGGCACCACAGGAAATAGTCCTCCTCCTGGGCTCAGTGTGACACGTGGGCCTTCCCCCTTCCTCCTCCTCCTCAAAAGATGAAGTTTGATACTGTCCAAGCTGCAGAGCATCGTTCAGCTCTGGGTGGTCTGTTTCTCCACCGTCAGAGCAGTGACCACGCAGCTGTCAGCCAAAAAAGCTGAGTTGTTTTCTGGATTCCTCTACTTGGCACTGGTGAGGCCACACCTGGAGTGCTGTGTCCAGCTCTGGGCTCCCCAGTACAGGAGAGACATGGACATACCGGACAGAGTCCAGCGAATGGCCACGAAGACATTTACGGGATTGGAGCATCTCTCACACAAGGAAAGGCTGAGAGAGCTGGGACTGCTCAGCCTGGAGAAGAGAAGGCTCAGGGGGATCTCATCAATGTATATAAATACCTGAATGGAGGATGCAAAGAGGACAGAGCCAGGCTCTTCCAAGAGGTGCCCAGTGACAAGAGCAGAGGCAGTGGGCACAAACTGAAAAACAGGAGGTTCCTTCTAAACACGTTTTTACTGTGAGGGTGACGAAGCACTGGTACATGTTGCCCAGGGAGGTTGTAGAGTCGTCATCCTTGGAGATACTTAAAAGCTGTCTGGGCACGGTCCTGGGCAGCTGGCCCTGGGTGGCCCTGCTTGAGCAGACGGTTGGGCTGGATTACCTCCAGAGGTCCTTCCAACCTCAACTAGTCTGTGAAGTGCTGCAGAGCAGTGAGGACTGGGCTGCTCCAGTCCAGGGACCACTTACGAGCAATGAAAAATGGGAGAGTCCCGTCCCTGCCCCAGTGCTCAGGGGCAGTGTGCCGATCTGTGTCGTACAGACCGACAAGCTTACCCTCGTTTGGGTTCAGTCTTACCTTTTCAGCAAAATACGTATTGTTCTGCAAGAAGAAATGTGGTGTTGTGGAGGCTTTTACAGTTTATATCTAACTTTGCAGGCCTCTACATCTAGAAATGCTTCCAAAGATTCCTCTAACTCATCTTTTAATTAGGTTTCATTTCTATATCTTAAGGGGAACAGATGAAGAATATATAGTAAAGCCTAGTCTTTTGAATTTGTTTGTTAGAAAGTGGGCTGTAAATGCTAATGCCAAGTAACACAGGGAAAAAAGCGTACAGTATCTATGTGCTTAAAAAGCCGCTGTATATTGTAACATTGTTAATTTGTAGAAACAAATGCTGAAATAACCTGACTGACAGTCTGTGCCAGTAACACGTAATAACTGTGGGCAAACACAGCGTGTAGTTGCTAGTGTGTTTTCTTTTTCGTGTGATGGTTGTGAGCAATTCTTGCCAGATGGGCTGATAATGTAATTAGGAATTGTTGTGTTAAATGAGGCAGTATTTAAATTGGCAACTAATTTTCCTATCTATTAACCAGCTTGAAAAAGAAGAGCTGTTACCCAAATGATTTCTAGCTGCTAATCCCTAACAAGAAACGTAGCACTTCTTTGCACCTTTTTTAAAGTACTGTCTAGCGAAGTATTTTCTGTAGGGTTTATTATGTGTGGTACAAAATAAGAAAGAGAGGGAATTAAGAGATGTTACAAGTTCAGGGGTTGTTAGATGCAGTGGACTTCTACTAAGCCAGTACATCGTGATGTGTGGTAACAGCTCATGAGCCGGTAATGGGATGCTTCCTATTTATAGTCTCTACATGTGGACAAACATTTTTACTTTGTGGTAGTTCACTGAGTGGCATACTCCATCAAGCAGAGTAGGACTATAAGCCCTATTTTAAGTGTGTGCGTGGGAGAAATCATGAAAGCACAGCAGGACAAGATTTTGAACGGCATACGAATGTTACTAGCATGGAATGGTCGCTCTCTTTATCGGGGCCGGGAGAGAAGGGAGAAGAAAGCGGCACCCTTGGGTCAAGTTAAAATCCCAGAGAAGGCATGATTGCTTGTAGTTTTCATTGTGAACTCTTATGGATCCGGTTTCTTTGGTCTGCTGGCTTGTGCAGTGGAAACTATCAATTGCCTATCATTAAGATTTTGACTGAACCCCAGAGCAAATGTAAGGCTGAATGAGATTGATTATTTATGGCTCTATCTGTGCAAATATTACTCCTTTTTCTTTTTCCTCCTATGCTTCAGCTGAAGCAGGGATGAAGAGCCAGATACTTTTTGCAGTCTGGTTTCTTCTGTCCAGTGGTGAAACTTTATTGCTTGACCTAAAACAATCAGACCCGTTAACTTGAAAAAAAACCCCAAACTACAGTGGATTTTTCCATGGGCCAGTCTTTTAATGGGGATGAAGATTATCACTAGCACAGTGTGGGTTACCCAGGGAATCGCATCAAAAGCAACAGCATGACACGGTTGCATGTAAGCCCTAGGATTGCACACCTGGAAAAGGCTGTGTATGCTAAATCATGCAGAGAGCTGCTTCAAATAAAGGCATTATGCACTTGTAGCTTGTGGGATTTGTTTTGTATATTTTTCTGAAAGTTACCAAAAACTCCCAACCTCAAACTGAAATGGGAAGGAGAAACTTACACGAAGTCTAAGCAGGATGTGGATCAGAACAGAGGCAAGGTCTGTCCCTGCTAGAGGATGCTAGCAGCCTCTATGCAACAAAAATGGAATGATTGCTACATTTTATGACTTTTCCTTGAAAATGTGAAGGAAGTCACTTTCTGAAAGCATGGTGGCATAACTGCAAATTGCTGTTCACCAGGCAGTTAAATGAGGCATAGATAATGCCTGGTGTTGATGACGTCGTATTGACGCCACTTGCTGTAACATAGGGCAGGTGCCTGAACCACAGGCAGGTGAAGCTCTGCTGAACAAAAAAAAGATGACAGATCAATAGGCAAAAAGTTTTTCTGATATCAAAATGCAACAATATTCAGCAACTGAAAGCTTAAAAATATTAAAGACATAACAGTAAGTTAAATTATTGAAGCAGGATAGCATACAGTAAGTGCTATTTAATGTTGGCGCTAAATCAAGCACTGGAAGGTTTGAGGGATCCTTGAAGTATTGACAATGTGTTTGACTCCCATTTGAAATTAATCATTACAACTGTTTGGTTTTTTTTCAGTGTCTCTACCCCTTCAGAGTAGAAAATATATAAAATGCATGGCCTAAGGAGGCTTTTGCTTTCAGTGTTCCTGACTTTCAGTAAAAAGTTTTGGATTTGTTTCTTTTTATAAGCACAATTTCATGGCATATAGATAGGGTGTCAGATTTCCTCTGCAAGTTTGTCATGGCAGAGGTGGATGTTACTACCTTGTTTACTCTATAGTATATAGGCATCTTTGTGAACCTGTTATTAATATTCATGCTATTTCCATATAGGAAGCGTATCCAGCAAAATAATCTCCAGGTATGGTACTAGGTGCAGATTTTTTGTCCCACAGCTGTGGTAAAGGTGACCTTCAGGGAAAAAAAATTGGCCTTTTGCACTTGCTGTCTGCTTTCTGCTATATAGGTCTGAAATTGAACTTGGAAGACCGTTAAAAAAATCCCAAGGCTTTCCTTCTGTGTCTCCAAAAGTGAATGGAAAGTAGTCTTTCATTGATTTTAATGCTGGGCACGTGGTCTGTCAGCAGTCTTTGGGCAGTTTTTCCTTCCTAGCCTCGTTCAGCTGTGTCTCTCTGACCTTGGCTTTCACAAAATCTGACTTCATCTGACACTTGCTGACAACACAGGGTGATCACTAAATAATCAGCTCCCCATGACAGGAGGTGAATCACTCGAGGTGGCCGTAATGAACCCAAGGAACCTGCTCTGCCTGCCCACGAGAGCTCTGGTTCTCCATCTCTGGGGCTTCACAAGGAGGTGGCTTGAAGAGGACGCTACCACCACTGTTGGCTCTGCCTGTGCATCAGGGTCTTCTGTCCCTGTGTCAGAAAGGTAAAGGCACAGAGAGGTATGACCACGCTCCGGCTGTCACAGCACGTAGCTTGGTGAATCAAGCTGAAGTGCCGTTGAGTTTGGTTTTCGTTAGTAAGCCGGATGGCGAAATGCAGCAGCTGGGGAGTGAGCGCGCAGTGCATTTGGCCTCATCTTTTGGGAGAGGGCAGGGCTGACCTCAGGAGAGGGAGCAGGACAGGCAGCCCTGGACCATAGCTCCTCTGGTTGCCACCCTGTGACTCACCAGGGCTTGCCTAAAGCTGCCCCAGCAGCACCATTACACTGGCAGCAGGCAGTGGGGAATAAAGTAGGCTCCGGTGGTGACAACATGAAAGTGGTTCTTAATGAGACGTGAAGGCACTACAG
Source organism: Pluvialis apricaria (assembly GCA_017639485.1). Taxonomy (NCBI): domain Eukaryota; kingdom Metazoa; phylum Chordata; class Aves; order Charadriiformes; family Charadriidae; genus Pluvialis; species Pluvialis apricaria. The sequence continues at coordinate 100,852,846 of CM030007.1, read as the reverse complement.
AAAATTCAGACCCAAAGGGTAGCCAGGAGAGAAGGAGAACTCAGTAAGTTATACCCACCCCAAAATGAGCTGCTAATCACTGGCGCTATTGTGAGGACTACAATAAATCAGTGTCTGCCCTGGCCGCCTGCATCTCATTATGCACAAACATGCGGATAGAGAATGTCAGCCTCAATAGCGATCTGTCATGTGAATGCTGCTGTGTCCGAGTGGGCTGGCGCTTGCATGGTTAGCTTTTTCTTTTTTTTCTTTTTTTTTTTTTTTTGTTTTGTTGGGGGAGATCTATTTTCTTTTGGAAATGTTGATTTGCTCTGTACTGTGGGTAGTAAATTTGCCCTTTTCTTCAGTGATTTGTGAATTCTGTGATGATAACATTGTATTTAAGGTGTGGGGGTAAAATATCTTTCATATATGTCATATTTAGTGAATGGGGTTTTGGTTTTTGGGGTGTTTGAGGGTTTTTTTTCCCCCCAAGTCCTCCTCTGTGTACGGTGTCATGCATATTACTGAAGCTAGGGTAACACCTACATGTATTTATGCAGGTGATGTATAGTGCCCATTACTCAAGCATCACATACTGCCTCGGAAAGGCTAATTAATTTAAGCCCTGCAGCACCCCTTTGAGGCAACTTTTTTTAGTCATGATAGATGCACACGTTGTAGCTGCTCTTTGTTATTTATTTTTAATATGATTTTTATCCCAGAGAGGGGGGAAAATGAATAGTTCTTCTTTGTTAGGTAGTTGACAAAATGTTAGGCTTTTGATATCATTGAAATAAAGTATGTAGCAAACTTTGGATTTTATTGCAAGTCATGCCTCAGAGGTTCTTATTTTCTTTTAAAGCCTCAACTCCTGGAGCCAGGTGAACTTGTAGGTGTCCTTTTGTTTTGAAACATCTGTGTTTAAATGTCTGTGTATGTGGTTACAAAAAAAATGTTAATGTATTGTCTCTGCTTAATCTAAAATCTCGGATGCAGTGAAGCAGGTAAATAACTTGACTGAGGTCGTGGGTTTTTATCTTTTTATTCTTAAAATTTTTGCATGATTAGGACTGGGAATACCAATGACAGTGTGCGTGCAGTTCAAAAGATGATCCCACAGATTACTAGTTGGTTTTGTGTTCGTGGTTTCATTTTGGAGCTCCTCAGTCCCGTACTATATTGACCAGGCAAAACAGGGGCAACCATCTCCTCACTCCCCTTCTATGTGCAAACCAAAGATGTTTTTCAACATCGACGCACACTTTTTTCTCTATGCTCTGTCTTAAATCTATTAAAGAAGGATTCAGCATGTATTCTCCAAACGCTTTATCCTCGTTCGTCTTTACTCTCATTTCTGAGCTTGGCCCTGTTTCTCCACTTCCTTTGTCAACACTAAACTTGTTTCCCCTATTGTTCTGTCTTACCCTTCCCACATCCACTGTCAGTGCTAGATCTCTAGTTACCTCACATTTTAAGGAGTGATGAGGACTACCAAAGTGGCTGGTTCAAGCTAGAGTCAAATCACGGGCAACCTAGTCCTGATGTCTTGCTCCTTCCTACAGGAAAATTCTTAATTCCTTAATGTTTTTCTAGGGCATAATTTCATAATCATTTTAGGGCACAATGTCACCAAAAGAGGCAATCACCCTTTCCTAGTATCTGCTCCTACCATGGCTTTTCAAGTAGCTGTCTGATACGGCAGATTGCTAATTTTTTTTTTCGTAACTGTAGGTGAGGAACCTGATCTGATTGCAGCACAGCCCCATGGGTGCTACTGCTTGTGCCAAGAAGCCATGGGAAGCATTCAGCGAAGAGCAGGAAAAAAGTGTGACCGCTGCTTTTGGTAGCAGTACAGTCTCTGACTGACTTAAATTATCGTTGAATGACACCTGTAGTTTCAAGGTCTCACTGAAAAAGGTGATCCTGGATCCAGCTGCTTGCTCCCGTGCTGTTACCTTCTGATTTGTGCTGGCACAAGCCATCGTGCAGCTGTGGTGAACCAGCCTGCTAACCTGAGCCAAATGGGGAAAGGAGGTGTCTCATTTTGTCCGTGTGGTTTTGTTAGGCATTTTTTGGCCTAAATCATCCTCCCAATTAACCGAACAAGTGGTCCACTCTTAGGCCACCTCTCAATCCATACTTTTCACAGTGTTTATAAATCTCTCATCTTCCTATTTAAAGGCAGTGAAAGCTGTGGTAGGTTGCTGCTGCTCGGGACAAACTGGGCAATGTTCCCATGCTCTCAAAGCCACGAGGCAGCTTCGTGTCTCTGCTTATTTCTGCTCAGGCTTGCACTTAGCCCCTACCTAGGAACCTCATAAGCTCTAAGGCAAACAGTGCTTTAAACAGTACGCAATTCAGGCTGTGTCCTGGACGAGCCAGGTTGCTGAGACACGTGGGTTGCGCCAAAAAGAAATTTGAGATGGTCGTGAATTCATCTGCTGTGCGAATGCGGGCTTGGCAGGTTTTCCCCCTTCCAGGAACATGACTATTTTAAAGCACGTCAGCATGGCCAGCTGTTTTGAAGGGGCTGCAGCAGCATATCTTCCCCAAATGTGTCACTTTGTATTTATTTTTCAGGGCAACTTTCATCGTCATTTTAGAACTGATGGTAGTTTAGACAAAAACTTTAATGATTTTGTTTGTTTGTTTGTTTAGCTGGATATGAAAACCACCTCTCCTTTCTTCTGTTTCGGCAGTTAAATATTCTGGTTGACACGGGGAGCAGTAATTTTGCTGTAGCAGGTGTGCCTGATCCTGATGTCACCTCCTACTTCAATACTGAGCTGTAAGTACCTGTTCTGCACGCCATGGTGGGTTAGGATGTCTTTTATATTCTGACTCCTCCACGCGAAAGGATGATAAGGCAGTTCGTGGGACTCCTGTGACAGCCCATGAGAGTGGCATGTTTGTTCCCTGGGCGGGAAGATTGGCCTTGCCTGATGCAAAGTCCTGCCTGACGCCATGAACAGTCCTACTGATGGCAGCGCAACTGAGCTCTGAGCACAGCGCTGATTAGAGCTGGAGAAAAGGGAAGAAGATTACAGGGTAGAAATCGTTTGCAAAATCATGCCAATTTCCGCCAATTTCTTGTCCGAATAGTCTTGGAAGGAATTAAAAGTTTAAATATACTTTCCCTTTGTTTAAAAACAAAAATTAAAACGAAGTAATTGTATCTGTTACTTGACATTTCATCCAAAACCAAAATTAGTCAAAAACTAATTTGTTGTTTGGTTTGGCCAAGGGCCTTGATCAGTTAGTGATCTGGACAGATGCTGCCGAATCTGGTTGTTTATAAGATATGACTTGGTGGGTTTGGTGCTTGTTATGCACTAAATTTGTTGTGTTTAGCATGAGCTGACTTTAGTTACAGCCAAGCACAGCTTTGTCTGTCTGAATCACTCTCCCGCCTTTCTTCCTTCCTTTCTGCCCTTCTCTAGTTTCAATTATTTCAGGTAAACTTCTCCGAAACACAGTGTCTATCTTTAGCTGAAGCATATGGATAAAAATACTCAGAGGGACAGGGTGGCTGGAGAATATCACCATTCTTATGGTGATCTCTTTATGTATTTTTACATGGGGTTTTGCACTTCTTTTCCAATAAGATGCACTGCTAATGGAGGGTAGGCTGGTATTTCCGTGCTGCTTACTAGAATAGCCTTACCTCCTGTCACATATTCAGATATTAATGGAGATATTTCACATCTCACTCTGATATAACACAGGTCTGGAAAGTCCAGAATTTGCACTTGAAAGCTGTGTCTGCACTGCTGCAGAGTTTTACATGCCAGCTGTCCCCTTCCATAGGTAGTGGTTAGAGGAAACTTAATTGCAAGGAATTAAAAGCACAAGCATTCCTTCTCCCTTTTCTCTTAGGTGTTGTTATTTTGTCTGGAAGGACAAGGCCTCTCTCACAAGAACCATAAACCATTAGAAACAGCAGCAACGGCAGAGGTTCTGTGTTGAGAAAGGCTGTGAAATCACTTGAAGGTTACAGACTCTTATCAGGGTTCTCAGTGTACACTGTGTTTTGAGAACTTTGATATAAAGTTAATAATGAAACCTTGAAATTTAGGCCCTGAAGAGTTGAGGCTGCTTTGTAAAATAATTCAAACTCAAGTTATTACAGTCCAGAGCAATTGCAATAGCAATTTCTGGTTTGGGTTGGATTGATGGAGTACTGCAATATGCTCAGAATAAAGCGCAACCATTAGCATGCTTGAACCCGGCTGCACCATGCTTCTTCCATTTAAACTACTTTAAATACGTTTAAATAAATGTCATCTGGGAAAGATTCTGGCCCCACTGAAATCAGTTAGATGTTTCAATAATTTTGTTCGTAAGAAACCTCTGTAGGTCACTTAGTACATATCCCAAATGAGGCAGGGCTGTCATCAGATTAGGTCAGCCATGGCTGAGTCCAGCCACTTCTTCCTGTAAACCTCTGAGGATGGAGAATCCATGATCTTTCCGGGTGGTGTGCTTCAGTGCTGTGCCATGTTCTCCTGTGGAAGAAATATTGCCTCTTGTCCTACCTGAACCTCACAAAATGTAACTCATGGGTGTTGCCCCTTATGTTAGTATCTGGCACTGCAGAGAAAAGTTTGGCTGTGTCATCTTTGTAACTGTCTTTCAAGTTGCTGTAAGCTGCTGTGAGATCTCCCCTTAGCCTTTTGTCTGTAAAACTGAAGCCCAGCTCCCCTCAGCTTCTTATCACAGGCCCTGTGTTTGTGAACCCTGACCTATCTGTCAACCCTTTGCCAGTCCCTCTCTCTTTCTCCAGATCCCTGTTGACCTGGGTTCCCACAACTGGCCACAGCCTATTCCAGGTGTGGTCTCAGCAGTGCTGATCAGAGGGTGAGAGCGTCTTCCTTGGATACATTGTCCATGGCCCTCCAGATGTGGCCTGGTGTGGAGTTTGCTATATGCACAGGGCAAGTACGGTGTTGGCTCTTACTCAGCCTAGTGTCCACCATCACCCCAAGTCCTTTTGAGTCCTTTTCAGTTGCTTCCCAGTCTATCCTGGTGTGTGAAGTTGTTTCCTCTCAGCTACAAAACTTTGTGCTTCTCCTTGTTGAATGCCAGGAGGTTTCTGTTGGCTCAATCTTCCCATTTTTCAAGGTTCCTTTGAATTCAAGCTCTGACATTCAGGATGTGACCTACTCCCCTTAATGTAGTGTCCTTTTCAAATCACCTGAGGGTACAATGTGTCCATCGTGTAGGTTCTTGATGAAGATGTAGAACAATTTTTCTTCCACTCACAACCCCTGGGGCACTATGCTTGTCACGAGCCTGATGTTGAGCCAATAGTCGTTGTCCTTTGGGCCCAGTGGCCTAGCGCATCTTCAGCCCACACAGTGGTCTGTTTGTTCAGCCTTGCATCCTCAGCTTCCAAATGGGAATTCCATGGGAGATGGTGTCAAAAGCCTGACTGAAGTCAAGATGTGCTACAGCCACTGCACTTTCCTTATCTGCTTAGCCAGTCATCTTGTTGTAGAAGGCAGTGAAGTTGGTCAGGTATGATGTGCCTGTGAAATTGCTCGCTGAGTGTCCATGATTACCTTGTTGTCCTTCATGTGCTTGGGAACGATTCCGGGAGGTTGTTCTCTGAGATTTTTCCTGACTTGAGGTGAAGCATAGTGGCCCTGAGGCCTTGGTCCCTGCTGCTCATTTCTTTTTGAGCCTGGCCTTATGATAGCCTTTTCCCGGTAGTCAGGTTACCTTCCCTGGTTGTCATGATATTGCATAGACGGTAGACAGGGGCCTTGATGTCACATCAGTCTTACCTGTAGAATTACCTAAGAGTGACCTTTACCCATGTGTAAGTGAGACAAATGACCTATGGGCGCTCTTCTTCCACACTATGTGGAACACTTCAGAATTAGATAAAGAGGTTTTCTCTCATCTGGTAATCATTCCTGCAGTTTTTCCCTATATTGTCACGAAGTGCTTCCATATCAAAGTCATAAACTGCAAATTGAAGACGAGGGGAAAGAAGGATTAGTAATTTGTTAAGTTAATGGGACTGAGTTACAGATGCGTGCTTATTAGAATATTAATATTATGTTGGAGAAAGAGAGTGATGGATCTGAATTTCCTGATTGCCACACTCCTAGTTTAATGTTATTCAAATGATCAAAATCTGAAATTAAATGCATGATTGTTTTTTGACTGAAATTGAGGAGGGTGCATAGGAAAGTCGTTATCATTGTTTCAAAGGACCCAGAGGGTGTGTTGTTCAGGAATAGACCTCCTTGAGCAATTTTAGAACTAGCATGTTAAATGATATTGTGTGTCACATAATCCGTGTCGCATAATTCTACTGTTTAATTATCTGGGTCTTTCTGTACGAAATGAATAAAGCTGTTATCATGAAATCTTTCACAACTTAGGCTTTTGAGTGTCTCTGACAAAACTTTGCTGTGAAAAGTTCCAAGTTTGCTGTGGTGATCATGCTGTATAAGTCACCATGATGTATAAGGTTTCGGGAAATGGCCTAATTTGTCCTGAACTGAAAAGAAATCACAGCATTTGTTTCTCATACTGTTCAAAATAACAAGTAGTTTTTGTTGAATACGCTACTTATGATAAAAGAACTACTTAAACAGATGTATAAAGGGATTTTTACACTTGAAACTAAATTATCATTGATGGCTCTGTAGTGGTATGTGAAAGAGTGACATAGTCAGAGCTGTCAGTATTCAGCAACAGTATTCAGTTTTATTTCGGTTTGAGTACTACTGCTTCACCATCTAAAGTTTCAAAAGCAAACTGCTCAAGAGATGATCATTCCAAGAGATAGGGAGGTAAGAAAATTACGGGCAATAAATGGAAGTAATACAATAAGTTATATACCAGCAAGCAAAAGTAAGGTGCTGCTCTGTGGTGTGATCGTGCAAGTTTGGTTGTGTATCACTGTACCATTTACGGTTTGAGGGAAATTACAAGCTTATTCCACAACCCAAGCAAATTAGATGGGATGTCTTGGTTAAAAATCAGTAATTTATGTTGTGGAATAGTCTTTAGACAGCTAGATTGATTGTTGGGTTTTCATGTTTGCTTTGTCTTAAAATCATTGGCCATCTTGTGCCATCTGTCTTCACTAGAGAAGGGATCAAAACTTTTGTTCAGATTTGTGGTCTGTTGCTGTCTTCTGTCCGTTCTTTGCCTTTGCTATTCGTGGAGACATTGATTTGGTGCTTTGGGAAAAGTGAACGTGTAAGGAGGAAAATCTGAAGTCCTGGTTTGTTGCAGAGCGGCAAGTGAGCTGGGACGCCATGGAATTAAGAAGGAATTGCATGTGTTTCGTGAGGTTGGTGTTAAGCAGGGCTTTCTGTGCAGTGGATTTCCTGTTACTGTGTTGAGCGTAATATTTTGTCAATGCTCTAGGCTGGTAATGAGGAGTAACTCTGCATGAGAAAATGAACCCGTTGCTAGTTTTCTAAGCTGAGGTTTGACGACCACGTTTCGGTTGGCTGCTTTGGAGAGAAGATAGTAACCAGAAAGGAGAGGGACGAGGGAGTAGTGGCACTACAGCACCATAATCTGGTAGCCTTTTTCTTTGCCTTCGGTGAAGATGCACTCTGTCCTGCTGGGAAAGTTTAATGTCTTACTTTCTCTTTGTAGCCACAATGGTGTGTTTGGAATTTTTTGTGCTGCGTGTTTCTTTAAAGCACTCAGCCCATGAATTAGAACAAGTCTCTAGTTTTCATTTCTAAAGAAGTTTTCTTCCTTTTGGATCAGTGAGGTGGAAAAACACGGGCTGATTACAGTCAAGAAGGAAGTGGTTTTGCAGAACAGAATATTTATTTACTGCAACAAGGATCATGTGAGATCCCTTCCCACACTAGGTATTTTGCTACTTGAAGGAAATGAGAAGGCCTTCTCTTCAACACAACATTTGTGCGCTTTACAAATGAGATGGGTATCCTCATACCCATTTCTACAGGTGGGAAAGCTGAGGCACAGAGTGCGACGAAGTGACTCGTCCTGCTTTTCCACAGGAAAGTTGACCAGCAGTGCTGGAAAACGAGCCCAGTCTTTCTGTGTCCTGGTCCACAGCTCAATCCATCAGGCTGTAACTGCTTACAGAAGAAAAGCTATGTGCTCCTGCTGTTGCTAGTCATGCAGAGTCTGTATTTGCAGATTTGTTTCGCTTTATTCTCCCAGCACTCACTTTTCTCTCTGATTTCAGATGTTTCCTGTTCTGTTGCACAGCCAGATACTTTTCTACATGAAGAGCCCTGTATTTTCCCTTCCTTTTCTCTTTCTTCCCTGCTAGTTTCTCTTATGTCGCTAATTATTCAGACTCAATTTTGATTTATAAAATGTACTGCCGGTATCGCAGTGGTGCTCCGAAGACCCTGCCTGAGCAGAGGTGTCCCTTTGAGTGTCATACAAATGCGGAATTACGTGGAAAGGTAAAACAGCAGTAGCAGTAACCAGATACAGGTAGTAACAGTATCTCTGGAATTTGTGATTTTGAGATACAATCTCTGGGGCCTCTTACCTCATTTATTTCTGCTGTCTTGGACATTACAAGCTACTGGACTGTGAAGACCCCTGAAGGGTTAACTGTCGGGAGTATCAAGAACTGCTTCCTGTTAGAGCGTGGCCTCTTACTGCTCCCTGCACTCCCTTAGCTGGGAAAAGGATCAGTTGCATGGTCCATGTGGCCAAATTGTCCCTCAGGATAAAGCATCTGCTTGAATGGGTGGGAGTTGTCTGTGTTGTGATCTGAAGGTTGTTCCCCATAACAGGCAAAATCACACCAACTTCATTCTGGCGAGCTCAGGCACGGGGGGCTGTGAAGCCACCTCGTGTGTCTGTTTCTGGTCAGAGCAGTTGTTAGATTAAAGCTGCTTCGATAAAACTGACTGTACTTGATAATCACCTGCACTTTCTATTGTTTTACAGACGTGTAAAGTTGGAGTTACGAAATTATTTTACACTTGCTTTTTTTTTTTTTTCATTTACTTTTAAAAACACTGTCAAACTAAAGGTCTGTTTGGATGAACCGAGCACGGTCATCTGTCTCTTCAGAAGGGGAAGCTGCATGCCAAGGAACAGGACCAAAGCAGATTGTAAGGAATCTAGGAGTTTCGTAGCTCTTCAGTAGTGATGAGGGTGGAAGATGATTACTATGTTTATACTATAGGATTTTAAAATGAAAAAATCTATTGATGTTTTTCCTCATGTTTTTGTTAAGCCTTCTAAACAAGATTATTTTCCTTTCTTTGCTTGCCATACTTACCTGCTTCTTTTCCTTTGCTGCCCTAGTCTAGAAGGAACTCCTTCCTTTCCTCCTACAAGTCAATGAATTATTTGTTAATAATATTCAAATCTACTTACTTTCTGATAGATAGACCAAACTGCAGATTTAGAAAACCTGTATCTTACTGCTGATACTCACAATAATATTCCGATTTACCCAAAATGGATTTTTAATAATATTAATGAGGTATTAGTCTATAGCTATTCAGTTAGCCTGGCATTTCAATTTTAGATTTGAATTCAGAAGCTTTTCATTTCCTAGCAACACTTAATATGTTCCATCTTCAGTTAAAGAGTATTGCTCCTATTGTGATGGAAAAGTCTGAGTCAGGGACATACTGCACTAGATAGCATAATACATTAGATTAAAAAAAACAAAACAAACAAACAAAAACCCAGACACATTGTGAAGATTTGAGTCATTGATGGCTTCAGGATGAAAACAAGGCCTCAAGATTTGTTTTATTACCCCTTTTTTTTTTTTTTTTAACTGCTTTTGCAATCCATCCCCCTTCTGTGAGTATACGTGTTCAACTTTGCAGACTTCGCTTTTTTTCCTCACTGGGAAAAATTAAGATTGAATAGATTCTGTTGTCATGTATTGTAAATGAACAGCTCATGCATAAGTGTATCTTTTCCTTTTAAAGGTCAAGTACATACAAATCTCAAGGGATTGATGTCACAGTTAAGTACAGTCAAGGAAGCTGGACTGGAGTGCTGGGTACAGATGTCATTACTATCCCAAAAGGAATCTATGGCAGCTATACCATCAACATTGCTACCATTCTTGAATCAGAGAATTTCTTCTTACCAGGGGTTAAATGGCATGGGATCCTTGGTCTTGCCTATGATGCCTTAGCTAAGGTAAGTCACCCTTTCCCCGACTATTAAAATAAAGAGGGCAGATGATCTGTCAGCATTCGACTCCTCCCTTCCACCCACTCGTTCCTATGGATGCTTTGTGTTTGTTAAGTTCCAGAAAGAATAAACTGGGTTGTGATGGTACCACAATCCCATATGAGGATTTAGGCATTTTCTGCTAATGAAGGCTCCGATTTTAGCTTCTCTGGAATTAATAAGATTTTACAGAGTTTGTAGTGCCAGAGGATGGGAGTAAAGGCTTCTGGTATGCCTGTGGAGGGCATTTATGAAGTTTGTGATGATCTCCTTCAGGACGTGTCAATGGACTGATGGACTTATTTGGCAAAGCCCTTGGCAGTTCATTCTAAGAGATTCTCCATTCATTAAGTAAAAGTTGAGATGGAGGGCATATATGGATAATTTCAGAACAAATATTAGCTACAGTGTTTTATGAACATACAGTCAAGCACACCCTGTTCTTATGGAGGTAGGAAATTCAGATAAAATTTTAAATTATATCCTAAAATTTATAGTCCAAAATTTATAACCTTATAATCTAAAACTGAAAACATGATTGGACTACTACGTAGCCATCGTTTTCAACCTACACATAACCATCTGAGAAATTCACAAACTGAGATATATCCCATTAGAACAAATGATCAGTACTGCCTGCCGACTCTGGAATTAAAATACTTTATTCAAGAGTTGTGTGATCATTGTATTGACTTCTGCTGTCCTTGCTGTCATAAACTGTTGATGGACCGACAGAGCAGAGCTGCCTCTGAAACACTGATTGGTGCAAATACTGTATTCAGGGCATTTATTTTTCCCTTCTTCCGAAGACTTAAGTGTTGTTGGCTTCTGAGGCTGCTCTGTGCTTTGTGTAGTAAGAGCACTTGGCACCTCACAAGCTAGCCAGGGTCTCTGCCTGTCATGAGATGTACCTGCACGGAAATATGAATTACAATGACATTGCAGTACTCTAATAACTGCAAAGACAAGCATGACATGCAGTGTAGGAAAGAATGTGTTGGCCAGTAATCACCTGAAGTGAGTGAGCTTGGATATGAAGTGCTTTAAAAGAAAGAAGAGGAAATGAGAGCCGTTGAATTCGAAGTTCATTAGAATGTAACTGTTTAAAAACTGAAAATCCTCATTTTCAAATTCTGCCTTCTAACTGTGGAAAGGTAGGAAGGGCAAGTTACATTTGACTGTTCTAATAAACCAAAGCCTTTTCCAAACAGAAAACATGGGTGAGAGTTTCTGCCTGAAACTGGAACTAGTATATGAGTTTGAAAACTGCAGTTGAAAAATACTCTCATGCTTTAGGGATTTCTATGACAGTGGTCAAGAGTAAAAATGTTTTTAAAAACAACAGAAACAGAAAAATGACAGATGTTGGTTTTTTAATGACTTATTATATCTAGAATTTTCATCACCTGGTTGTCAGAAATTCAATTTACTTGTGAAAAGTGGTCTTGTTTGAATGATTGGCTCGTTTCTGCAAAGAAACTTTTTAATGAATACTTCTGCAATTCTTTTGTTTTTTGTTTTGTTTTTCAACACCTTCAAGCCTTCAAGTTCTGTGGAGACGTTCTTTGATTCTCTTGTGAGGCAGGCAAAGATCCCCAACATTTTCTCCTTGCAGATGTGTGGTGCTGGACTGCCTGTTTCTGGAAGTGGTACCAACGGAGGTAGTCTTGTGGGTATCTGTCAATCTGAGAGGGAAGATGTATCTTTGTTAATCTCTCTCCCTCTTTTCTATGACTATCCTACTTCTTCCAAATTTAGTGTTTAAATATATGAAATGTTTTATATTTTTTTTAAGGAAAAGTTAAGCCCTTAGGCAAAACACAAGTGTCTATTTATTTTCATTCTCCATTCTTTTTTTCTCTCTCAAGTTTGAGTAAACTTCCGCATTTCAAGTTTAATTTTAATAAAGAAAAACATAAATGTTGTGTTTCCTCAGGGCAGGTTCTGCTATCTTTCACGAACTGAGTAGTCCTTTACTCAGCTGCTAAGCTTGTTCAATCTCATCAAAATGCTACAGTAATTTTTTTACATGATGTGAAAAGGGGGAGAGGAATCGAGGCTTTTCCTTTTTTGTAAACAACATATTAAAGGAATCATAGAATCATTTAGGTTGAAAGAGACCTTTAAGATCATCAAGTCCAACTGTTAACCTAGCACTGCCAAGTTGCCACTAAACCATGTCTCTCAAACGCTACATCTACCCGTCTTTTAAATACCTCCAGGGATGGTGACTCAACCCCTTCCCTGGGCAGCCTGTTCCAATGCTTGACAACCCTTTCCGTGAATGAATTTTTCCCAATATCCAATCTAAACCTCCCTGGTGTAACTTGAGGCCATCTCCTCTTGTCCTATTGCTTGTTACTTGGGAGAAGAGACCGACCCCCACCTCACTACAACCTCCTCTCAGGTAGTTGTAGAGAGCAATAAGGTCTCCCCTCAGCCTCATTTTCTCCAGGCTAAACAACTCCAGTTCCCTCAGCTGCTCCTCATAAGACATGTGCTCCAGACCCCTCACCAGCTTTGTTGCCCTGCTCTGAACACACTCTGATATCTCAATGTCCCTCCTGTAGTGAGGGCCCCAAAACTGAACACAGTATTAGGTGTGGCCTCACCAGTGCTGAATACAGGGGGACGATCACTTCCCTCGTCCTGCTCACCACACTATTTCTAATGCAAGCCAGGATGCTGTTGGCCTTCTTGGCCACCTTGGCCTGGAAAAATCTGAAGATCAGATCTTCCGCATGTACTCTGGAAAGTCTTTCCATCAGTTTTAGTGGAACCAAGAATTGGCCATTATTTATGTCGAATCAGGAGTTGGAATGACTGTTCCCGAATTATGCTGAAATAAGCATATCAGCACAGGAGTTGATCACAAATAGTTATTTTGCTGTGAATTCACATACTGTAAATGTTAACACACTTGAGATAGATGAAACCCATGAGAGAACTCACTTACATTAGTTCAGTTCAAAGTCTGATGGTCTAGTATGTTCCCCGTCAGTTTCCATGTAAATTTTGATGGAAGCTAATAGTGATAGCAGCGATAGGATGGTCATATTCCATTTTGGATGTGTGTAAAAAAAAAAAAAAAAAAAAAAAAAAAAAAAAAAAAAGTTCTTGAGAAGTATTAAGGCTTTTCTGATCTGATAAAGTGAATTTATTATGTGCAAGTTTAATATTCTGTCCCATTTTTAAACATTGCCTAGGTTAAGCCACTAAAGATACTGTTTTGATTTTAAACTTTTTGAGCTTTCATGAGAGAATCAGTGTGAGTTTGTAGATGAAGATGCTGGTAATTTGGCCCAATATGGGAATTCTGGTTCACTGAAACACAATCTGCTTAATGTCTAGATGTTCCATACTGCTTTATTATTGACAGAGAACTTGCCAGTAAAATCCTTACAAATGGTGCTAAGTTAAAATTTTGGTGCCTTGTGTATCACAATTAAATATTTCCCTTTTTTTTCCTGTACTTGCACCAAAACTAAGCATCCAGGATTTTAAAGCATGTGAATTCCTTTCTCTTTTCCCTCAGGTTCTGGGTGGAATTGAACCAAGTCTGTACAAGGGTGATATTTGGTACACACCTGTCAAAGAGGAGTGGTATTACCAGGTTGAAATTCTAAAACTGGAGGTTGGAGGACAGAACCTCGAATTGGACTGCACAGAGGTATTTGCGATAATGTGTTTCTGACTATATAAAATGCAAGTTTGGTTAAGAAAAACACCTAATTGATCAGTTTTCTCTTTACAAGTAGATCTGTATTGTGGTTTCACCTGAGAATGAAGGTTGCATGGTAACTTTGCCAAAAAAATGAACAAGACGTACGAAACAGTGTGTGTGCATCAAGCATGCTAAAATTGCTTCTAAGAGGACTGTAAAGTCATTGCTAGTATTTTCAATAAATTAGGGACTAAGCTACAATTATTAAGTGAACGGTCCAACTGAAAATACGGCTGATGTGGTTTGGAAGGGCGCAGCCTCTTGAATAGTTTCAGCTGTGAGGAAGGTGTCGAAACACTGAAGATTCAAGCAGACGACAGTCTTTAAACAACTACAGTTGATGGTTTTCTGTTACGTGGTGAAATCAAGCTGAAGGGTTTTAAGACAATTCTGGTCAAACAAAGAAAAGGAAAGATTTTGGATTGACCTCTGTGGAAGTGTCTAGGCATGTAATTCATGATGGCAGTGGGCAGGTGTCATCCTGGGAGGCTTCCCAAAGTATCTCATCCCTTTTTTTATTTTTGTAATCCACTTTTGCTTGCTTCAGCCTTGCCAGTTATTATTCCTGATGGATATGTTTTCTGTTTTTATTAGGAATAATGTTCTGCTATCTCTGGATAGCAACTGTGTTGTTGCCATATTTATTCCAAATCTGTTTCATTTTTTTTCTGGAGAATATGTGTGTATGTGCATGTTTCATTGGTTTCTTACTGTAGCTTGTTGCTATTCATGTTTTGATTTTAGTTCTATAATTTTCATGCCCTGCTTTCGTTAGACATCTTAATTTTATCTCATGCTTGTTCTCTTAGTTGGAAATCATTGGGATGTGATAATTCTTAAGTTTTTATAGGTCATACAAATTAAATAAAATTCACAATAAAAATCTTACATGTGCATAAATATTACATTTCTGTACAAAATACGGAAACCATTGCCATATAAAATATTTAAAATTAGTCATATCATCTTTCAACTTAATAAGCAAAACAAAGTCTATTTAAACGTCTCTCTCTCTTACATTGTTAGGAAGGGAAAACTGCTGGTCCTTTAGCATAAATGTTTGTGTTGCTTTTCTTTCTTGCCTTAAAAAGTGATCAACATGTTTTCGAAGAGGAGCCCTTTTACTAATGGTTTAATACATGCTGTTTCCAGAAAACAACTCACTTAAAAACCTAGCAGTGTTACGAAAGTTTCCTGTTATTGTCGCTCTTTTCTGAGCCAGGGTTTGCTTTAGCATTGTATGTATTAGCACAGGTACAGAAGGCATCATTCCTTTCTTGATCAAAGGAGATCTTCCCGCAAAAATTTAGGCGAAGAATAGTAAATTAGGGCTAGTGTCATTAAAGTGTGGCTAGTTAGGGGCTTGCAGAGGATGCATAATTCACCGTATAGGACGGTGAACTATGTGCTCTCTCTCCTTTTAGTTGTTTTCTAGGAAATGGAACATTTTTTGTAACCGTCACCAGAGACTACTCCTTTCCTTGCAAGGGAAAAGTAGTCCTCTCGCTTCAATGCCGGGAACCTGTCCAATGTTACACTGCAGCTGTGGCCTTGAGCCTGGCAGAGCAGGGCTGAGAGAGGTACCGAGCTGCTGGCAGCGCTTAGGGGGCACTGTTAAATGTTAACCAGGAAGACTAAGAAGGCAAGAAGTCACTGCCCACGGAAAGTACACTGTACACGGCATGAAAATCCAGGTGCTTAGTCCCTGGCAGAGCGATCCTGCTCCTCCAGGCACTTTGCGTGGTTTTATGTTAGTGGTTGACTCTTTTGTGCTGTGCCTCCTACCTACTTTTTTTCCGAGGGTGGCTCTCCAGGATGCTGGCGATTGTGTATTTGTGGTACAAATCTGTTAAAATGGACTCCACAATGCCTTAATATTTCTCTCCACTCCTTAGAAATATTTATGAGTGTATAACAAATGGTTTCCTGTTTCCTTTTCTTTCAGCTCAGTTTGGCAGCCTATAGCAGCTCTTCTTTCAAAAAGCAAATAATTAAGTCAGAGTTACTTTGTTACTTTTTGGTGGGTTTTATTATTGTCACTGTGCTAAAGCTATTCCATGTGATTGATAGCATCTAAACCAATGTGTTTTAAATTCGCTTGCTGTTTGACCTCTTCCTAAAAATCTTGTGCTGTATGTTTCCTTGTGTCTTATGATTGTGCCATAAACTTGTCACTGTTGAGTTACATTGATCCTGCTGCCTAAACTGGTAACAAAAGTAGTTAATGCAAACAGCTGCCACTGCTACTTGCCTTATTTATTTTTTTTTTACAATTAGTCATAATTTTTAAGGAGTTCATGAAAAAAGATGTACCTTTTAAAATATTTATTCTTTGTTTACTGTATCTGGAGTTTAATGAAATCTCTTAATCTGAGGGTTGGGGTTTTAATAATGAGAATAAATGTTTGCTTAGTTTTTTAGTGCAGTTTTTGAGGCAGCAAGATTGAAATTTTGAGTTTCTTTGTACTTGTTTTTGTCAGCGTTTTAGTGGTTTTCAGCAGTCAGGAGAGAAAGGTATGGCATTTGTACTCTTGAGACAGTATTGAACACGACATGTAATGAGGCCTAATGTTCCCTGACTATTTTTAAGTTAGATACGCCAGTCATTAAAAGTAGGCTGCTGTATTGTGTTTAAACTAGAGTGAGTTGTTTCCATGATAGCAGAGACCTTGATTCAGGGCTTGTGTAAGCTACATCTGCGTGCTTAGCATCTTTCTGTACTGACCACGAGAGTGCTTTTGCCCAAAGCGTATGGGAGGTAAAGTGGATTAGCTCACACCTCTGAGAGGGCCCAGGATTTTCTCGTTACAGTGGTTTGGCCATTTGCACCAGCTGTGGTGACACGCAGTAATTTCTTGAGTGGTGCGGATAAACTCACTCTTGTGTCTAGGCTGACTGTGTCTTGCTTTTGGTCTCAGACTTCATTTGAATTCAAGCTATCAACTAGAGAGCCCTGCTGACAGGTATGACGTGCAGGTTTGGGAAGACAGCTACCAAAAAGGAACAGCTTTGTCGTTGTTGTGAAACAGTGGAATCTGCATTACATTAACTACAGTGTGTAACTTCTCTCCTTTTCTCCCCCTCCCTAGTACAATGCTGATAAAGCAATAGTAGACAGTGGAACCACGCTTCTCCGTCTGCCCCAGAAAGTCTTCAGTGCTGTTGTGCAAGCAATAGCTCGCACATCGCTGGTAAGCTAATGTCATTAAATCTGCTCGAAATGTTAGATTCTTATTAAATGATCACATAATCTTTGAAAGGAGTGTCATCTTTGCTGTCTACCTTGTAACTCATAGGGTTTTAACCTGAGGGGAGCATCTTTCCTGGTCTACTCCTGTTAATAAGTGAGAGTGAGACTGATGGTCTTTGATGGAAATGGAAGAGGGAGACAAAGAGGTGAAAAGGGAAAGGGAGGAGGGAAAAGGGGGGTCCAAGTACAGACAAGAAATGTGTGTGTGGAAATGCATCAGAAATAGTGCAGAGATGGAATATTCTGTTCTAAGCATTTCAGAAACATTGACATAATCCCTGTTGCTCTGATTCAAAGTATTAAGAGTGCAAATATCAGTCCTTTCATTCAAGACAGTGTTTATAAAGTAGAAGAACCTGCTACTGCAAGCATTTCCTTTCCAAGTATAATGCTTATTCTTGTATAGAATGGATGCCATTCATTAGGATTATTCATATCAATAAAGCTGCTTTTGACCTTCATTATTGAATTATTTATGTTTAAAAGCGTCTTTCTTTGGAAATGGAGTGGGCTTTAGAAGTAAGGCATGGGGATGGTGGATTTCTCTGACTGTAGAGTAACCGAAACAGCATTTTCTGGTTAATAAAAACTATTCATAAAGTTTGGTTGAATACAGTGAATGGCACCAAGAAGGTTAAAGATGAAGAATAAATCCCAGATATTTCAAAGTGAACAATTTTAATATTTTTGTCACAATTGATTCACAATCAGACTGCAGTAGTTGCTGCAAATCACAGGAAATACCGTAACCAGACTATTGGCCGGCTGCCCAAAAACCAGAGTATTTGCCTGTCTGCTGATAATACACGACTGAGATCCCTTTCCTACCTGATTGAGAGCAGAGATTTGGCATGAAGTGTTCTTCACTGCCTGCAGGTGTCCAGTATCTGAAATAAACGTATCAGTTATCTTATGTAGCTCGGCTTCCCCGGTTGAAAAGTTCTTCTCTTTGCAAAGCACTTAAATATTGACTGGAGTAATTTCAGTCGATGGGGGGGCAAATTGAAAGAAGCCTACCCAAGAGCTCATGTAATGGCACCTTGTGGATAGGGCATCCTCCTGTGAAGTGGGTCACAGCGGTCCATACTCCTCTCTGATGTTGGTCAGGACATTTGAACTAGGGCCTTCCACATGACAAGTAAATAGTGAACTGATCGATAAGGTATTAGAGGGAAACCACTCACTCTGCTTAATGTTTTTTGTTCTCCCCATTAAAAATGCATAAACTAACTCTTTTAGGGTTTCTTATTAATCTCAAGGACCTTGCTGCTGTACCCCTTTCCCTCCACACACACCAAAAATTACTTTCACAGGTCTAAACAAAGGATATAGTCTATTAAATAAGAAAGTAGTTACAAGATGTAAGGATCAGATTCCAGCTGTGTAGGAGCAATGTCAGGAAAATGGGTATTTTCAGCAATTGTACCATGGCATCACAACCGTACCCTTAGCACTCTGTGCTTCTGTCAGGCTATATACTATTGAAACACAAAATCATCTGCTGTAGTCAGACATACTTCTCTGACCACAAGTGAACGAGGTTAACAAGTTCCTGCTCCTAGCAGCTTGTTATGAGCTTCCCAGCAAGATGTTATTGCCCCCTCAGGTATGCTGGGATAACTGCATGTAAAACGTTCCTTTATTAAGCTCCATTAAAAATAAGGCTGTGAGCTTTATGCTCTTTAGTGGTGCAGATTGTTTTTTAAACCCTACTTATTTGGACTGAACTCTTTTAGGGAGCAGCTATAGGTGCAGTTTAACGTTGGCGGGTCTGAATGGTGATGGTTTTGGCAGATGGGCAGAGATGAGCCACAGAGGGGTGGCACCTACTACACCTCACTGAGCTTAAGTCAGAACAGCATGTCTACTCACAGCATTAATATAATGCTAAGTTAGTAAGTTGAAGAAAGGAAGGCTCAAATAACCAAATAATATCTTTATTTTAATAACCTTTTAGGTATCATACAGCCAAATCCCCCCCCCAATGCATTTCTTCATCATACAGAAGTAAGGCAAAGAAATGCAATGTAATAAGCAGTCTTTCTGGGAAATGAAAGTAGGCACTTAAAATAGAGCGCTTTATAGACTTGGTCTGTTCAGTCTGGGTGCTGTCTTGCAGTTTTTCTCAGATCACAAGCTCTGCCTTCCAAGAGAAAATGGAAAGAGAGGAGAACTGTATTTTTCAGCGGGTTTGGCCTGGTACTTAGCTGTGAGGGGCAGAGCATCCTGCCCTGTGCCAAGAGATGTACTTCAACGTGCATTGACAGTTAAGGTTAAAAGCAGTCTGTTTGTGACAATAAGTCTCATTGTGTGTTTGCATGAGTGTATGCTTCTTGGCCCAGGAATAGAGATGAGCACCTGGAAATATTATGTCTCTAATACTGTGCAGCCCTAACAAATATTTCATTGGCAGGTATGTCGGGTGGGGTGAGTACTTGTCACCTGTAAAATGCCATATAACTAATGTATGAGCTGATGCTTACAAAATAATTGATATCACAGATAAATACAAGTGAAGGGAGTGGAGAGGCTGGATTCCATCTTTCCTCTTCTCCCAAATGGGAGGCTTTGGCTGTGCACCATCAGAACAAGATACTGCTCTCCTTCACGTGGGAATAAGAACCAGCGCAAAGTAATGCACTCAAATAAGGAAGGTTTTTCCTCTTATCTGGCAGCCGATCAGCTTCAGGGAGCATGAACATTAGACAAGATGTTTGTCTTAGGCAAACAAGCTATGTAGGAGTTAGCTTTTTGCTTTGTTACTGCCATGGATATATTAAGAAGTACTGTTAATCAACCTTATTTCAAAAGCATGTCCAGTTGTATTGGTAGTGTGTGGCAGGGCAGCAAAAGAGACAGAGGGACGTGTTTCTTTCCATTGACTGTAGCAGACCTTGATTCCCTTGGATGCCAGGAGAAGTTGGCTTAGCCCTGGGCTGCAAAACCCCAAACCTGAGTAAGAAGCTGTAGGTATGTGAGGAAGGGAGATGACTCCATTACATACATATTCATCTGGTTTGTATTTTGGTTTGTGTTTTTGAAAAAAAGCATCTGCTGCTTCAAAGCGTTGGTGCTTGGTCAGAGCTGTTCGGAGAAGAGGTAGGTAGGTAGTAAAAGCTCATTGAGGCTTTGCCTCTTTGCGGTACTGATTGCTCAGGGAGGTCATGCATGTTCATTGCAGAAGTGGGAGTAAAGAGACACAGATGGGGAGGGAAGGGAGAGCTAAACTTGCTTTTGGCTCTTCCCCCTTCTTCCAAGTTATAATGGTTTATGACACACCTTGATTTACATGTTGGGTTTTTGCTTTGATCCTTAAAGAAAAAGCTCTTTGTCAGACTTGCATTCATGCTTGAATTTCTCCATGGGAATAGAAGAAGTATTGAATAGTGGTAGTGATCATGTACAAAAATCTATCAAAATGTATGTAATCTGTATGTATTACTTTTTTTTTTTTTTTTTTAAATAGATACAAGAATTCTCTTCTGGTTTCTGGACTGGTTCACAGCTTGCATGCTGGGACAAAACTGAAAGACCCTGGCCCTTATTTCCCAAACTTTCCATTTACCTGAGGGATGAAAACTCCAGTAGGTCGTTTCGGATCTCTATCCTACCACAGGTCTCAACCTTCTTTGTTTATTCAGTTATTAATTTATTTTTACTATTATAAAGCACGTGCTATTTTTAGCAGTAATAGAGAACTGGCTTATTGCATGCAAGGGAAATCTTTTTAAATCAAATTTTTAAAATCAAATTTTAAATAGGGAAAATAACAAACTTGTCAAACCTAAAAACAAAAAAGAAAAACATAGTTTCCTTCTGAGTATAGTCCATGTAGCTGGGAATGATTTTTTTGAAGTTCTCAGGAAAAATAGGCAATTTTTTGTTTTGTTTTCACAAGCTTTAGCCACAATAGATATCAATACAGAATGCCTCTGCTCATTTTGATCTTCTCGTTTTGGGAAGCAAATTGATTTGGTTTTCGTGGCGTTGGAGCACTTCTTCTGAATATGACAGTCTTGGCAAGGAGCCTGTGTTATCTCTTCAAGAGTTTCTGTAACTTGGTTGGTTTAGCTTTTATTAATAATCCATCCCAGCTTTTACAATATAATGTGCCACTTTTATTTTTCCTCTCCAGCTTTCCCTCCCTGTATAGGTTCCAGTACAGGCTAGTATCCTCTAACATTCCTAATAGTCTTTTACCTCAGGGGATGGTAAGGAGCAAAGGGGAGAATGAACCTATTAAGTACATTTTAACTTGAAATATAGTAAAGCCTTATGATAAGTTTTTTCTGTATTGATCATGTAGCTTGGCAATCTTTCATCTTCCCTGAGGAGACAGGAGGTAAAATGTGACTTGAATTTATGAATTTAGAGCCTTGAAGCTGACACTGAATGCTCTCTGAATCAATTCCATCCTGATAATTTTTTTAATAATAAAATTATTCACTAATTTGAGTTCATATCCCAAGTTCTTTCTCAGCTATCTTTCCCTTATATAAAACGGAATAAAAAGTGGCTCTCATGAATTTGCTGTTGACCTTCACGTAGTGACTGACTGTATTCAAATTTGAGCTTAGAATCCAAGAGCTTTACCTCTTACCTGCTTGTAAGCTCTGACCAGTTTTAAATCATGTACAGAAATCTGTTTGCCCCTATTCATTCTCTATTTCCAGGGAAGTTTGAGTGCTTGAATATAAAAATCAAAAGGTCTGAACTTCTAAGTACTGTGTGTTGTTGCTTCTTACACTCTGTCTTTTTTCTTTTCTTCATAGCTTTATATTCAACCCATCCTTGGAATTGGAGAGAATTTACAGTGCTACCGATTTGGCATCTCTTCCTCCACGAATGCGTTAGTTATTGGTGCTACAGTCATGGAAGGCTTCTACGTAATATTTGACAGAGCCCAGAGGAGAGTGGGCTTTGCAGTGAGTCCATGTGCAGGTAAGAGAACTTAGGGTCAGGTTCAGGACTTGGTGAGTGAGGAAATGCCTGCTCTCCCAGAGAAACACATTTGCCACTTATCTGATGGGGAGAAGCGTGGTTACTCATGAAGTATGAAGGGTATATTTTTGAGCAATCCCAAGATATTCAGATTTCAAGGGGAGAAAAAAAGCTAAAAAGCTGCATTGCACGCAACAGTCTTTTGGCATGAAGTAAACCAGCCTCAGCTCTGGGTTTCTTAGCTGCGTTCTTCCCCCTGAGAGAAGATTTTCTTTCTGAGACATCTGTCTGTGTGTGCAGTTTCCCCAACAGTTACATGAGACGAGTCCCTGTTTTTAATGCAGCTTCATTTTTGTGTAGTTCCTGTTCTAATTTGCAGATAAACGGATTCTTCAACTAACTTCTGAAATATGCAGGGAAATACCTTACTCACGCTTTTCTCTTAATGTAAATTGTGCCTTTTCAAGCCTCTTGGAAATACTCAAAGAAACAGCTAAGATGAAAATGGGACTCAAATTAAGACTTGTAGTATTTGTGTTGGTTCTAAACAAATAGTTTTCTCCGTGTAAGTAGAAAGCCATTAATTTTTTAATTAGCTGGTGGGGAAATGTCAAGAAGCTCATAATTATTGGCTGATTTTACAGTGCTGGTTAACTTTCTTGCTTTTTCGTGATTTCTCTTACCTCACCAAGGGTAGCTAAGAACAAAAGTTTTGGGGTTTCCTCCCCTTGTTGTTGAGACATTGCTTTGGTGCCACAAGACTGCACAAGTGGGAGAGGACCGAAAGGTCATGCACCCATGTGCAAGTCTCTGTCCCGAACAGAAGTGGTCTATACCCAGAAAAACATTGTATCATCTGAGATTTGCATGAGAAAAGGAGTGCGACTGACAGTGCTTCTTTAATCCCCAGTATTTATGTTAGAGAGGGTAAAGGCAGTAAGTACTTGACTGCTTAATGCAACCAGGTAATTGAGGGGAAAAAAGAGAGATACTAGCTAGCTGAGTTGTAGCTCCAGGGCATTTTAAAAGTGCCTTTTTTTTTTTTTTTTTAATCTCTCCATTGATAATGGGCTCAAAATTGACATCTTTGAGCTTGCTACGAAAGAAAATCTGGATATTGATGTGGGTTGCTTAATGAAGACCTCTATGAGGTAGCATGCAGTGATGAAAGACACATTTTGAATGCATCTGGAAGGAGAGTGTAACTAGACAAATACTGCAGACCAGGTTTTCCTGCCTTTCATTCTTCCTTGTGCTTCCTGACTGCAATTTTAGCAAGCGTAGAGCAGCCTTCTGTCCCTGCCACACTGCAGCCATTAATGGAGAGCGGAGGGGGCATTTTGACAGAACATATTGACCGACATGTGGTCAGCAGGGGACGTGAGCCAGCTGGTGCTCATAAGAACTGCTTTGACAGCACATCTTTGTTGAGAAAAAGAATCAGGGAACCATAATAACACCTTAATGTTAATATTGCTACATAGAAGCATAGAGTTTGGCCGCTTCATGTAGTTCTGCCAACCTTGTCTAGAGAGGAAGAACTGAGCTTGCAGAACAGAAATGAAATCTGAATTTACATGAGCTTGGACACATGAGGATACCCAGCTGGTGCTAGAAGGCATTTCCTCCTTGTTTCTTTGTCCACGTTTTGTGCATATGTCTAACCTGGAATCATGGGACCTTAGATGGTTGAGAAATCAGATGACAGAAGCCACTGACAGAGGCAAGATATACTGATTTGTCAGACTGCACTCACACGGGGCAGATGACATTTTGCTGGATGTGCCAGTTATTCTGAATTCGCTTCTTCACAGCTTGTGGTTTCCATATTTAACACTACTTTCATCAGAAAACCACAACTGTGAGTGGTTAGCAGTCAGTGCAGTGTGAGAGATTAAGCTGCCTAACTGGCTTCCTGTGGAGGCCAGCCATGTCCTCCATAGCAACTATATTAATGTAATTTATTTGGAGCTTTCTAGTCTGCTCGTGGGCATAAATTAAATTGAATTACTGTTGGCATAAATCTTCAGAAATAGAGAAATATAAAAGACCATTTGGTGTGGCTTTGCAATGATCTATGCTTTCTTGTTTACAGTAGGGTGTTAACACTAAATTTAAGCCCATGTTTTTATAAGATATTAAACAGGTATGTGCTGAATACAAAAATGAGAGGAACAGGACTAAAAGGCTTAACTTCATTGAACTCCCAGGTTGCTATTGAAACTCGGCTAGAGATGAGAACTGGCTTATCCCACAATAATAGTTGCATCATTTTCATTCTCCAGGATGTACCAAGAGTGAGGAGAGCTAGAAAGAGCTAGAAGAGTGTGGCCAGCAGGTCGAGGGAGGTCATCCTCCCCCTCTACTCTGCCCTGGTGAGGCCGCATCTGGAGTATTGTGTCCAGTTCGGGGCTCCTCGGTTCAGGAGGGACAGGGAACTGCTGGAGAGGGTCCAGCAAAGAGCTACGAAGATGATTAAGGGATTGGAGCATCTTTCTTATGAGGAAAGGCTGAGGGACTTGGGGCTTTTTAGTCTAGAGAAAAGAAGACTCGGGGGGATCTTATCAATACTTATAAGTACTTAAGGGGAGGGTGCCAGGTAGATGAGAATAGCCTTTTTTCAGTTGTGCCCAGTGATAGGACTAGAGGTAATGGGCACAAACTGGAGCACAGGAAGTTCCATCTTAACATGAGGAGGAACTTCTTTACTCTGAGGGTGGCAGAGCACTGGCACAGGCTGCCCAGAGAGGTTGTGGAGTCTCCCACACTGGAGACATTCAAAACCCACCTGGATGCCGTCCTGTGCAACGTGCTGTAAGTGTCCCTGCTGTGGCAGGGGGGTTGGACTTAGATGATCTCCAGAGGTCCCTTCCAACCCTGACGATACTGTGAAAGATGGCTGCA
This sequence comes from Pluvialis apricaria, assembly GCA_017639485.1. Taxonomy (NCBI): domain Eukaryota; kingdom Metazoa; phylum Chordata; class Aves; order Charadriiformes; family Charadriidae; genus Pluvialis; species Pluvialis apricaria. The sequence continues at coordinate 100,827,875 of CM030007.1, read as the reverse complement.
GGAAGCTATTCCATTGTAGCAGGCAAAGAAATTTGCTTTTTCCTCAATATGTGAAACCCTTCAAGACTTATTCTGTCTGTTACTAATTTCAGATTGTTTCAAGTTGCCTGTTGATAATTTCAGGCATAGCCTACTGTTTAGGGGATGACTAGGAAAGGTTTTGTATCAGGTCCTTTCTTGAGACAAGATGTTCAGATCAACTAGTTAGTATTAGTGAAGCAACCTAATGGTACCTTGGAATTGAGCAGAATTAGATCCCTAGTATTTTTGTAGTAAGTGAGAAGATCATAGGAGCAAGACTTGGGTGTGTTTTAGGGAAGAAATGCCCCAAGCACTGTAATAATAAATGACTTCTACACTAAACTGTGGTGAGACAGAATGCACCCAAATTTGTGGGCACTAAACTTAAGAGAATGCATGGCATGATGAAGAGCAGAGCTTCAGTCCAGAAGGACCTTGGTTACCCAGAGGACTGGGCAGCAGCAACCTCAAGAGTTTCAGTGAACAGAATTGCAAAGTTCTGCACCTCAAGCAGAAAACCGCCATGCATGGGTACAGTCTGGGAAGGGACCAGCTGACCAGCTCTGCAGAAAAAGAACTGGTGGACCCTAAGTTGAATGCAGGCCAAGGGCGAGTGCAAGTAAAACTATGTAACAAAGGGCAACATCCGTAGGTTACATTGAGGGAGGTTCAAGTTCATAGAATCATAGAATGGTTTAGGTTGGAAGGGACCTTAAAGATCACCTAGTTCCAACCACCCTGCCATGGGTAGGGACACCTCCCACTAGAACAGGTTGCTCAAAGCCCCATCCAGCCTGGCCTTGAACACTTACAGGGATGGGGCCTCAACCACTTCCCTGGGCAACCTGTTCCGGTGCCAGGGCAACCACCCTCATAGTGAAAAATTTCTTCCTAATATCTATTCTAAATCAACCCTCTTCCAGTCTGAAGCCATTCCCCCTCATCTTATCACTACATGCCCTTGTAAAAAGTCCCTCTCCAGCTTTCTTGTAGGCGCCCTCCAGATACTGGAAGGCTGCTATAAGGTTTCCCCAGAGCCTTCTCTTCTCCAGGCTGAACAACCCCAACTCTCTCAGCCTGTCTTCACAGGAGAGGTGCTTCAGCCTTCTGATCATCTTCGTAGCCCTCATCTGGACCTGCTTCAATAGGTCCATGTCCTACTTATGTTGGGGGCTCCAGAGCTGGATTCAGTACTTCAGGTGGGGTCTCACAAGAGCAGAGTAGAGGGGGACAATTACCTTCCTCGACCTGCTGACCACGCTTCTTTTGAGGCAGCCCAGGATATGGTTGGCCTTCTGGGCTGCAAGCACACATTGCCGACTCATGTTGAGCTTCTTATCAACCAACGCCCCCAACTCCTTCTCCTCAGGACTGCTCTCAATCCATTCTCCGTCCAGCCTGTATTTGTGCATGGGATTAGCCTGATCCACATGCAGGACCTGGCACTTAGCCTTGATGAACTTCAGGAGGTTTGCACAGGCCCACCTCTCCAGCCTGTCCAGGTCCCTCTGGATGGCATCCCTTCCCTCCAGCATGTCGACTACTCCAGGCAGCTTGGTGTCGTCGGCAAACTTGCTGAGGGTGCAATCGATCCCACTGTCCATGTCACCAACAGAGATGTCAAACAGCACCAGTCCCAGTACTGAGCCCTGAGGAACATCACTTGTCACTGGTCACCATTTGGACATGGAGCCACTGACCACAACTCTTTGAGTGTGACCATCCAGCCTGTTCCTTATCCACCAAGTGGTCCGGCTGTTGAATCCACGTCTCTGCAATTTACAGACCAGGATGTCATGTGGAACAGTGTCAAATGCTTTGCACAAGTCCAGGTAGATGACACTGTTGCTCTCCTCTTATCCACCAACACTGTAATGCCGTCGTAGTAGGCCACCAAATTTGTCAGGCATGATTTGCCCTTAGTAAAGCCATGTTGGCTGTCACAGGTCATCTCCTTATTTTCCATGTGCCTTAGCAGAGTTTCCAGGAGGATCTGCTCCATCATCTTGCCGGGCACAGAGGTGACACTGACCGTGTAGTTCCCTGGGTCTTCTTTTTTACCCTTATCCAAAATGGGCGCTATGTTTCCCCTTTTCCAGTTGGACATGAGGAATTTCTTTTTCATCAGGAGGGTGGTACAGCACTGAAACAGGCTGCCCAGAGGGATCATGGGGTCTCCATCCTCAGGGTTTTATAAGACCTCGCTGGATAAAGCTGCAGCTGACCTGATCTGTGGATGGCGACAGTCCTGCTCTGAGTGGGAGGCTGGACTAGGTGACTTCCAGGGGCCCCTTCCAAGCAGCACCTTACAATTTTGTGATAAATTTGATCTAACTTCAGGTTTGCTTCCTTTCCAAACCACCCAAGATGGTGAGTGAGTGAGAGAGAGTGAGTGTGTCTGAGTTCTACACAAATGTTATAAAATAGCATTTTTCCAGAGGTGACATTTTTGTCCTGTAACCATCAATTATGAAGAAAATCCCATTTATTCAAGGTCAAGAATTTATTGTAGGTAGGTACCACCAGATGTTCTAAAAAAATAATGCCAAAATATCCTAATTCAGCTAATGTGCAATATGCTAAGTTTGCGTGACTATTAGTTTATGTTAAGGGCTTGTTTGAACAATTTAGGCAAATTTCCTCTCTTGATTTCCTCTCAATTTCTCTGGGGGTGGAAGAGGGTGAGGGAAAACTTTTCTTTTTGGAGGGAAGAAAGCAGAGGCTGTGCTGCTATCAAGCATTCTCAAAATGTAATTTAAAATGTCAGCCACTATGGCAACAGTTTTGTATTGCCTTTTTTAATAGGAGTAATTATTGTACTCAAGCCAAATAATGAGTAATTAGGGACTGTTTATTTTCAAAGCTATCTCCAAGGTGGAAAATTGTGCTGTTTTTTTTTTCCCACTTCTTCAAAATACTGAATTCCGAAGTAGTAATACTTATGCCTTGCATTTCACATTAGTATTAAATGTGGTTTAGTTTGGTTTTGCTGGAGGACTTCATAGAGACAGATGAAATGGTGTTGGGGGGATGAGATGTCCAGCGGAAGCAATAGCATGGTAGACAAAGTGCAATACTGGGATTCTGAACGAAACGGATTTCTGCCACAGACCTTCTAGGTAGTCTTTTACAACTCCCTTACCATATCTATGTAACAGCAGTGTCTTGGGAAAGATATGCTGACAATATAGGGTGCACGGGCTAGTTTATGACCATCTGATGAGTTAAGAGAATATGTGTTTGGTATTCGTCAGTGTTAGGGTGCTCGTCGGTGCCGCCTCAGGTTTCACCCAGTCCACTCTAATAGCGTATTGCTGCTGAAGGAGTCTTCCCACACTTGCAGCTAGGGAAGGGGTTAGTTCAGTTGAGTGGTCCTACAGAAGATTCCTCATTTGGGCATTTTGTTTGTTATGACAGATTGGTTTTCCATCAGATCGGTAAGTTGCCCTGACTCTCCTTGCAGCGTAGCAGTCACTAGCGACAATACAGAAGAGGCAGTGAGGGACAGGAGTGAGGGCGAGCAGGACTGTCTCTTTCAGCACCAGCCTGAGATTAAGTTGAATTAAGTCTAATGGGACTTAAACCTTAAAATAATATGAGGTCTTGGGAGGCCAGGGACTGAATACCAACTAAAGTGACTCCCAATAAACTGCAGATAAAGCAGCCCACCTATTCTGCATTTGTGTCTCCACAAAGAACCTTAAAGGCCACCTTCCTGCCTTTCCAAAACCCAGAGTTCTCTCTTCGTTCCAAATCTCTTCAAACATGCTTTCAGGAGTCATGTCTAAGGTACGTGTAAATAAGAGATACTGTTTTCAGTAGGCAGGATCACTTTACAATTTGGCAAGAGTGTGGCTGCGTTTAAAATGAGCAAGAAATTAAGCAAGAAGGTTAAAACTGAGGCCTTTATAAGAAATACACAGGCAGGTCTTGAAGTATCTGACTAGAGAAGTGAATTACAAGTGTTTGGAAGACTTGTTAAAATGCACAGACAGTACGAACTGCAGGCTCCTAGTTGCCCCAGCCAAGCTAAAAGCTATCTATCCTTCCCTGGCCGTGCACCTGCAGATACGAAATGCTCTGAATATTTTGTTGCTCTAGGCAACTCACTTGCTCTGCCTTTACAATACGCGTAGCCCTGTCCACAACTCAGGGGAACTTTGCTGCGCTTGCCATGGTTACTGTGACAACCATGGGCAGCGTAACCCTGTTTGGCAAGTACTGGTTTAACAAGTAGGGGTTTGGGATGGTGATGAAACAAGTCACACGGTCTGTGATGTTAGCGAGAGGGATGGCTGTTTGGAAACTGAGCTGCCAAGGCACCCCTTTGTGCTTCTTGCCTTAGCTTTGTCATCTGCATTTTTCGAGCTGCTTGGTTAGCTTCTCCCTCCCTGCCCAACAGCACTGCTCCTTCATGTCCCAGCTCCTCACTCTTGACATTGACCTTCCTCTCCACCATTCCCCTTTCTGTACAGCTGTCACCCAGCTCTCCTGCCTCACCTCCTCTTCCTTCTGAATTTTCACCTCCACTCACAAGAGTATCCGTGCTGCTTTCCACCCTGCACCTTGTGTTTAGGATACAGTCCTTTAAGGTATCCATGAAGCTAATGATCCTGCATGCTACTCCCTAAGACCCTGGAAGATAGCAAACGCAGAAGATGTAAGAATCATCTGAGGTACTCTTCCAGTTGTTGCGAATGCCAGAAACAAACAAAAACTGCCCAGGCCCTGACCTACTCCAGTGTAGGTGTTGTAGGATTTTTAAGCTTTGTTAAATTGACATTTCTGAAAGGTTAATCCAGAGAGAAAAGGTGATCCAGTGGCTCGGGCTTTAATTTGGGCTGTGGGAAACCAGATTTAAATGTCTGCTGTCTTGTTGACAGCCTGTGTAGATGTGGGAGTGTCACGGTCTCCTTATGCTTCAGATTCCCATTTTATAAACATGGCATACTAGTATTTTTATTGCAATGAGAAATACAATAAAAGATGAGCATGCTGAGATGTATGATGATGGAGGAAAAGGGATATATAGGCATTTAAGCTAGATCTTTTGTTATTTGCTTTTAAATGGTGTCTGTAGACTTAATGTTTTTCTTTTTGTAATTTCTCAGAAGTTGATGGTTCTCCAGTGTCTGAGATTGAAGGCCCTTTCACAACAGCAGATGTTGCAAGCAACTGTGTTTCTAGCGTTTCTTTCCATGAACCAGTGTTGTGGATTGCCTCCTATGCTCTCATGAGCCTGTGTGGAATTATCCTCCTTGTACTGATCATCCTGCTGCTTATTCCACCACGGTGTCAGCATCGCTACACTGACAATGATGTGGTCAATGACGAATCCTCCTTAGTGCGTCATCGATGGAAATGAGAAACTTGATCATGGAACCTGGGACTTAAACAGGATGAGGAACAAAGTACTTTGCCAAGGGGAAGAAGCCAATGCCTCAGTCCTTTTTACGTTCATTAAAAGTTGCTGTTGAAATCCCGCCAAATACCCTGCATCATAACTTTTTAAGCTTTATTTTCTAACACCGATTCTGAACCAAAGCACTGTTAACCACCTCTTAAGTGCTACGGTACTGGATTTGCTACTGCAGTACAATGAGCCTTTATGCTCTCAATAGTACCTTCTTTAAAAAAAAAAAAAAAAAAGGAAAAAAAAAAAGAGAAAAAAACACATCATGATGTTCTTCCACTGTCTGAACAAAATTGTCCATCTCTCTTTCACAAAAAAAGGAGCTGTCAGTATTTTCTAACTAATCAAGCCCTGACTGTAGAAAAAGAGAAAAAAACTTAATAATCTTTCTTATTAATTGCATTAAATGAATCCTGCTTTCTGTTTACATCAGTTCATTTTGAAACTGTGTTTATGGTGCGGGGGAGGGAGAAAGGTCAGACTTAAGCAGCAGAGAAAAGCAAATGAGGTCAAGAAGAAATACTGGTTTGTGGTTTTTTTTTCCTCAAGGTCACTGCTGCCACTTGAGAGGGTCGCCCTTCCTGAGTGTCATTACAAAATAGTTTGAGGAGGTGAAAACTGGGAAACAAACTTGTTCAGCCTTAGTGTAAAACAAGACTACCTCTCTTACTTTACAAGGATGCTACCACTGGTAAGCACATGGCTTAGAACTGGTCTTGAAGCACAAGATGCTCCATACAGCCAAATGCAACTCCTTGGCCTCGAAGTAGTGGATTTTATAAAAATTAATACTTCATGACTTTCCACTTTGATGCACAAAAAAAAAGCCTTTCAGTTTTCCACCTAACGTGGGGGTTTGTGGAGTTTGTTGGTTTTTTTTGAGTTGAGGATGACTGATATTTAGAAAAGGCTGGTGTGCATGTGTATGGACGGATGATAAAGCTAAGGTCCGTGTTCTGCTGTCTCTTTTGGTATGCCTAGTGAGCGTGTAATAAAAATGAAACAACGAAACGAGAAAGACAACCCTTTCTTTTTGCTGAGCTCAGCAACCTAGAAGTTCAAGGGAAAAGTATCTGTCTTCATAGACAGACTGTGAAGTGAAAATCTTAATGCTGGCTTGTTTTTCAATTTGAAGGGCAGTTGGAGGTGTTGTGTTTAGCTTCACCGGTGTGCCAATCAAATGAAAAGTGTGTGTACTGACCGGCTGAAAACAAACATGTAGTAAGACTGAAAACAAGAGGTGGAGAGAGTGGGACAGAATGTATTTGACTAGACCTCCATTGTGCAAGCATAGATCTTAATGCTGAGGTCAGAACATGGCATTTTCTTTGCAGATAGGACATTTTTCTTGTATCTAGTCAGTGAGCATGGCAGCACCTCCACTGCTTTTCTATGACACTGGCATAGTGGATTTGAAAGAAACAATGCAAGGTTGAGGAGTCCGGTGATAACTATTAGTTATCTGTTTGGGGTTTTTTTAAAAAAAGGAAAAAAAAATCCTATGCATTTTGATAGCAGAACGGTTTGCATATCTGTGTGGGAAACAAGAAGAAAAAAAAAAGGAAGCTTAGCTCTGAATTTCCCAATCCCTTGCCTAGAAAATTTTCTGCCTATAATCCCTTCATATAGCTTTCTGATTCACACTGCCTCTGCATCTGACTCTGCATGGAATAAGCAAAGATTTCTTTTTTTTCAGAATTGGTGCTTTTACAGAGGTGCACATAATGTGTGTGAAAATAAAGCACTGTTGTTGTTTTTAAACTAACTTGTGTATTTCACTTCGTAACTGGAAGTGCCTGTGGTTTTCCTTCCTTTTTAATTTTTGCACTTTCTGTATTTTTGCTTGTCTGTATAGAGTGAAATAATTGGTGTTGTGATCCAACGTCTGAAAATTATTTCTCTTGGAATTAGGAGTTGGGAATAGGAGGAAACTTTGAGTTTGTTGCCTTCTTCCCCTGCCTCTTAATTTTTAAGGGGAGAAAAATGATGAATTATAAGGAACATAAGAAACTATAGAGCTTAGGTATTTTCTACCTATTCTATTTTCCATACATCTCTTTCTCAATGTCTTATAATTAGAATTTCTTGTACACGTTATAACACAAAGTAGTTCCCTTGAGTTTTTCTTAAAGCAATAGACTTTGCTCTGAAAAGAAGAGTGATGTTTCCAGTTCTGTGATTTGGTTGCATATCGTCCTCCTGGGTTTGGTTTGACACATAAATAATTTCAAAGTTGTATTCCTTCTTATACAGTATGGTAATATAAGTAATGCTTCTGTCACCTGTTACAAACAGAAACACAGTGCGAATGTTTGGATTGATACAGTGGTAAACAATGAGCCCTTTTTTAATTCAGAAAGTAATAACACTTGTATGCTCTTAAAATGTTTCTTAGCAGCTTCCCTCTCCCCACGCCCTCCTGTCTCCTTACCACAGAGTTTTAGGAAGGAATTTATTGGGAAAGGTTCCTAGTATGCTTTATAATGACATGCGAGATTTCTTCTGAGCTGCTTAACGAAGTCTTTTTAGTGCACTGGATTTCGTATAAAAGCCTTTCAGTTTTACCCTTTCACTTTGAATGTCATTGGTCAAGACATTTTGATAGAAACAATTGAATTATATGAGCAATAATCAAGTGGCACAAATGAAACAGTAATATATTCTTGAGTTTTCATGGCATCCCTTGCCACTAAAATTTGGCTTATGGTAAAAATGCTGTTGGCGACATCTGCTAGCAGCACAAACTTCATCTCAGCTTGTAAATTGATACTTACACTGGCAGATATTCAGGTGAGTATTGCTTTGTTGCTCTGGCAACAAGAAGAGCAATAGAAACCCTTGAGGGTTCATTTTTAGCCTACAGCACATTAAGAAAAATAATGCTCTTGAGCATTTTTCTATGAAAGATGAAATACAGTGATAGACTGCAGTGTTACCAAGTGTGTCTTATTAGTGATCTCTTTCCCTGATACATTTTTTTTTTTAAAGGAGAGTGCTGTGAGGTATTTTATGCTGCTGTTAACTAACTTCAGAACTAAGATTAAACCATACCTTAAGAAAAAAAAGGGGGGGACACCAAAAAACAGAGCTTTGAGTAAAGGTGGTGCTGGAAAATATTCTCTATTTATTCTGGAAGACAGCATGCTCCACATCACAAGACTCCAAATCATTCCTTGCATACATATCAATATTTCTTGCAGAACCAGTGTTTTCCTAATGTGAATGTAATATTATGTACCGTGAAAATGTCAAAAAGCCGTGTTTCATTGGATGCAGCCTTTTAGATAATTGATGCTATCAGTTCAATCGTTAGGGATTTGAAGATGTGTGATTTGAGTTCAAGTAGTTAAACCTGAGTTCAGGCATGGGAATATGTTAGTTCTATCCCGCTGCCTTCACAAATTTTAGGAATATTATCATGGGCTTTTTGGCTCAATTTAAATGCTGAAGAAAATAGATGAAGAATTTTAATAAGCCATTTTTCAGGTTCTGTAAAAGAAGTTAGGTAGAGGGCATTGTTCTGTTTTTAAGGTGAAAGAGCTTGTATTTAGGATTTGTATGTAGTGTCAACCTAAATGCAATAAATATATCAAGGCTGCATACCATTCCAGTTCTCAGCTTCGACGCTGCGCAGGTTAACTACTGGTAATCACGGAGTGGTTTTGGTATCTCTTGTTAACATATCAGTTGCTGAACAACAGTTAACTCTTTATCAGCTAAAGTCAGCCTAGGGGTATTGTACCCAGTTACTTGCTGTGTATCGGCTGGCTATGTTTCACTGAAGGATGAGACTTTGTACACTACCCTATTCCTTTTAAATATGAAAAAGGCTTATGAGAGTTGCTTAACACAGCACACTTTCAGAGGGAGAGTGGTCCTTAAGTTTTCTGATCATCCGGAATGGATTGTGCTGCTGAAAGCTTCTTTGATTTCTGTAGTTTTCCAACGACTAGGTTGGTTGGTTGTCATCTCTCAGACGTAGGCTTCACATATATAAGTAGTGATATGAGCTGCATAATGAAGGGGGCCAGTACGATGACCTATGGAGGTGAAAGTAAAGGAAATTATGGAAAGAGAAATAAGTAAGCTACCCTTCACTTCATTAAAAATTATGAGAGCATAACAGATTGATCCTTTTAAGAAAGGTCTGTACAATTTACCAAGACATTAGTTCCTGTCAAACTTGACTCTCTGGTTGATAAATTGTTCATTTCTGGCCGCTGAAGCTCTTGCTGCTGTTCAGAGAACTGAAGACAGATTGGTAATGGGATACGAGCAATCTTCTGAACCAGTCGGATTTTCTGGCTTGTGGGGCCTAATTAGACGATAGGCCAGGCTTGTGAGCAATCCAGATTCCTGGCAGTGGCTCCTTGGGAATGTTATCTGAAATACAATCGTTGGCTTCAGCCAAACCACTGGATGAGATGGATCTGTACCGCAAAAGCCAGTGCTATGACTTAGGCTAACTGACAGCGAGGCTCCGGTGAGCTGAAGCTGGCTGGTGGTGTGAAATGTGGAGATGCTAAATAATTGAGTCTTCTACCAGACTTCCAGATCAAGGCTGAGGCACCTTGGTAGAGCAGAATGGGAGAGCAACTGCTGTTGCTGACCAGCTACTCTAAGTGTAACGTCAGTCAGTCACCTGGCTTCTTTGGCAAGGGTTCGCTTAAGTCTTGAGTATTTTGAAGGCCAGTGTACTCTAAGGGGCCTATTGCTGCTATGGAGGTTTATCCACTCACAGGTGAATACGGGGCATGGTCATCTTTAAGTCGAGTCATTGCCTAGTTACTGAATAGTCCCCTTTCCATATAACAAAGCGCAAAGTGATATGTCTCACCTCTACCAAGAGTCTGTTTGTAAGCAACAAAGCAGTTTATTTTAAAACATGTTGACATTGGTGGCTGTACAGTAGTGATATGAGAATGTTTTCTGTTTGCCTTTTTTTTTTTCCTTCTTTCACTGTATCCAGGCTTTGACTGGATCTTTGTGTTCGGGTAGTTTTTGAAGTGCTGGGAATTCTACATTAGACTACGAAGGCACATGCAGGAATCCTTTTAAGCTAGCCAAAAAGTAAAACACAGAAGGGTAATTTTCAGCATTTAAAAGGAAGTAGTGCTCCATAAGTGTTCTCTCCTTTTTTTTTTTTTTTCACTGATGATAATCACTTAAAATCAATGTATTTTAGCATAGCTGCTGTCCTACTAATTCACTGGCTGTAAATCTTCTGACTTTTCTGATTGTCTTCTGGCCTGCTCATCCTCCCCCCCGCCCCCCCCAAAGAAAAAAAAAAATATTCCTAAAATCTGAAGACCTCTATAGCCAAAATTCAGCCTTTTAACAAAAGACATGTTTTTCTTGGTAACCATTCACAGACCTGTTTTAAAGTCGTGAGGCTTTAGAAATTAACTCTAGTTACTTGCATTAGTATTAGGAGGAGAATTAGGGCCCAAACTTCATCTATGTCAGCAGTCCCTGAGTTTGTCTGTGAATTTGTCTGTGTGCAAAGAACTCCTTTGTGCATCTGACTACATTTCCTAGACCTCTTCCACTTCCCACTTGGAAATACTTAACCACTTGGTCTTCCTCACTGGTCCTGTGCATTTTCCCTTTTCTCTGTCCTTATGAAATACAAGGATGGAGAGGAGGACCGCAAGGAGCTGTGAGAGTGAGTGCCATTCCTTAAGCAGGTGACGGCCCCTTGAAGGCCTTGCCATTTTTTGTCCTACCACCAACTGTAGTGGAGCCGTACTGCCTGTTGGCTCTTCTTGCTGACTGAGACACTTCTGCTTTTTCCAGTTGAGCAACCAGCCTGCTCTGATTTTACAGCGATGTAGCTGTAGACTTAAGCAACATACTTGAATAAACTACATTGTTTGTAACTATCCTGTCATCACGTCCATCTTTGAAGAGGGAAATTTTCACAGAGCCATGTCAAAGCTGCGAAGGGCGTGTTTACTCCTGTGTTGTCAGAGAGGAATTACATAGTTGAATGTTTAAATGGCCGTATTTGCAACATAGCTGTCCTTTGGAAAATTCGGGGGGGGGGAAATGGACTCAAGAAAATCATGTTGAAGTGGTATAGAAAGGACAACTGACAATTTCTGGGTAGCACCAAGGCATGGATTACTGCAATATGTCCTGGAAAAAATTGCTTTGCTAGCCAATACTCTGTGTGTGCAAAAACTATACAAGGTTGAGTGGTTTAAATAAGATTCATCTGAAACAGGCAGTTCACATTTTTTATTGAAAATTTTATATGGAGATGCAGAAATCTTTTAAGACTTTAACACTATATCAACTGTTATTTGATAGTCATTTAGGAAGCGTGGAAATTATTTCACCTTTAAGGAAATTATTCCATCTTGTAGAGGCATTTCTTCACCTGATTTTTTTTTTTTTTTAATAGATGAGATGTAACATTGAAAGGAAAATGGGATCAAAACTTTTTAAAAAGGGGTATAGTCTTTTTAATTCAGTCTGCAGGTGATGTTAGGATGTCTATCCCACTTACTGTCAAGTCTCATTACTGAATTTTCCAAAAATTGATATTTTGTACTTTCAGGTCTTGCCATTTTCAGATAAACACTATGTAAAAAACCCAAATTTTCTGCTGTTTAAAAATAAATGATTAATTCTTTCAACCTATTCTGTGTGTCTTTTTAAATCCTGTTAAGATGAACTTCAAAGCCAGTAAATTATATCCGTCCAAATTCTTCCTAGTACTTTGTGACTTTCAATTCTAATTTCTGGCTTTAGCTCTGAAAAGAAAGCAGAACTCCTTTAGATCTCATCTGAACCCCGCAGGGAGGGGAGGAGGCAGGCAAGTTTAGCTCCAAGGTGATTTTTCCTTCTTATGCCCAAATAACTGAGATGTTCTTGCTTCAACTTTTCGTCAGTTCATTTCAGTATTGGACAGAAATCGGGCACAGAAAACATTAACTTGAGAAGAAGCAGCTTCTGATCATCTGGAATCGATTCAAGTAACGTTTTGGACTGCTGCTGTCTACTGCCTTACACTAGAAACCAAGAAGGCAAACAAACGGAACGCCCCTGTCGGTAAGACAGCCACCCACCCGGACAGCGTTGGTTTCTTACCTTCGGAGAGCCTGGAGGGTGGTTACGGCGCTCTATGTTTTGTACCCCGGGAGGTGGCGCACATGGTTTGTTTTTCAAATACGAGCGTTTTGAGCCCTTTCACGGTAAATTCTGTTGTCTTGCTTGAATTCTATTAAAAGTGCTTTCAAGTTTTCTCTTTTTTTAAATATCCTACCTAAAAAGTTTCTTCACTAAAGGTCTCCCGCTCATTTGGTAATATCCGTCTTCCCTCCCCCTAAAAGCCTCTTTTAAAAATGTCCATTATTTTTAAGCCCTGAGCTTTTATCTTTCAAGGTAGCATGGTATATGCAAGTTGGTAAACTTAAGGGATTGGTCAAGCAAGACAGATTAGCACCAACTGTTTAATATGGTAGTTTTATTTCACACTTTGGAAAGCTGGCTGGTTTTGCATATTCAGCAAAGCCTACCCGTTATTACCCAGCTCTGCTCACAGAGGTACTGTACAAGTTCTCAGATTTTTTTTTTTTCTTGCGCTTGAACTTCCCCCGTGCTCCTGAAATTGTCATCATCTTCAGAGCACCCTCTGTGCTTCAGGCTTATTGAATCCAAAACTATAAAGCTGTCTGTTCATTCACACTTCGCCTGCTCATCTTACCCCAGTAAAGCTGGCCCATCTAGACAAAACACCTTTTAAGTTTCTGCATTAAACATAAAAGTAAGAATTTATTGCAAGAATATGGCTTTTTTGGTAACCACACTGCAGTATAGACAAATACGTGAAGGTTTACAATTCAAGTGCTCGATGTAATTTTTCAGGACAACATGTAGTTCTGATGGCCATTTACACTCTCAACATTAACTATTCTTCCCTTTTTGCACCAAAACAAACTCTTTTTAAAAATAAATGGTTTGGACTTTTTTTTGCCTTCTAGAGGCTTGCAAGTAACATCTGCCTATACCTTGACTCGTCATTTGTTTTTTGAATTCAATAGCATTTCCTAAGCAATACAGGTTATTGTAGACTACAAGAACCTGTGCTGCCAGTGTATACATAAATATTAACATATTGGAATTTTGTAATTGTAGCTAGATAAAATTACTTTTTATGAATAAACAAGGTATTGTATTATTCAACTTACTTATTTTCATGCACCCAGCACTGTTCTGAAGTACTATGCGTGAGAATACTACTTACTTTTCCTTTGGTTGATTGTTTGTTATTCGTAAGCTTAACATTAACTTCACCTTTCTATATTCTTACTGTGTGAGATTTTTTTATTGTTGTACATCTTGGACATTCTCTAAGATGGTGTTTTATACTGATTTTTAACTATGACATATTTTTACGCAGTTTTTTAGTTGGCTCATACATTCCCTTTCATTCACTGACTTGTATGACCTTTTTCCCACACTGTCCTGCAATATCGACCCACTGTGACTGCCCATGTAGCTGTTGCCATCCTGGCCCACAGGTAAGGTGATACCTTTTTTCTCTCTTCCCCCTCTCTGGAAGACAGGTCTGAAAGAAATCCAGCTCTCTCACTGTGTGTGCGGACTGGGCTTCAAAAGTGGATTTGCTGTGGTTTTTTGCTCTTTTAGGACTCCCAGCATCACCTTCAGGTGACCTGAGCCCATCACGGTGGCATCAGCATGCGTCCCTGTTGAGAAATCTGGTGTTGGCAGAATGAATCAAGGAAGAGCTCCAGGACATACCACAGGATGTCATCTCGTCAAGCTACACGTGCTTTGGGTTTGCTGATAGCAGGGACCTTGCCAATCCAGCTCCCTCTGGTAAATCTCTACTTGATTGGGTGGGCTTACAGAATTGTTTACATCCAGACTTGGCTGTAGACCATGTGGGATTGCATAAGGTCTGTGCTAATAGGGACCTGTAGACCTAATCGCTGTGCTGACAGCAGCATTTCAAGAAAACAGACAACAGAGATCGTGTAGGATTGTGCAAAGCCATATCAAAGTATCCAGCTTTAATAGAAGGATTTTCCTCTCCCTCATTTTGTCCTCCCCCCTCCCCTTGCCTTTCTCTTCTGAAAAGTTTGGTTCACTATGTATTAAAGATTATTAGATTTGGGCCCTTCGTATATTGAGCTATTGCTGCTAGTACTGAGGAAACTTTGCCGGTCAACGTCTTCTGTCTGGATGAAGTGCAATTGAATATATTTTCCTTGTGTATCTCTGGATTAACAAAGGATAAGAAAAGCACACAAATACGCCCCACCTTAAACAATTGTAAGTTTAAGGTTGTTTAACAGACCAGCAACATCCTGGGAGCTAGACTCACTAGCTTTAGAGGTTTTTTAGCTTATCAGCTGAAAGTAATCATTGCTTGCTTTTTGCCTTCTGTTATATGATCCATTTTTGCATATCTGGGGGGAAGATGTTAAGATTTTAATATATCCACAAAGGAAGTGTCTAAAAGCTGTAATCTTGTTCAAAGTATTTGCTCATGGGTTTCATAAAGACATTCAAGGTATACCAGAAAAAAGTCATCCTATTAAAATATACATTTAAATCCCCGTTTCTCCACATTACTCTTCATGCTACCACAATTCAGGGTGCTGAGGTTCTACCTCAGTTATGGGCACAGGCACGCAGTGAAGTATGGCTGAGTTACGGCAGCTTAAAGAACTGCTCTTCCACACTGCCACCTCTGTTGTCCATGTGTATGTTCTTATCTGTCCCAAGTCTTAGGTAAAATTAGTTAATTTAAACATCAGTTGCATATTTTATGTAGGTGGTCTAATTTTTCTAGTAGCCCTTGAAGTCCTTGTGACCTCTACAAGCAAAGATTTGGTACAATATTCTTTCTCTGCCTTAAAAACTCTGCCTCCATTTTAAATCATCAAATTCTTTTAACTTATCCTAGCATGATTAAAAACACATTGTTGGCTGTTTGTGTGTGAGCAGAAAACATTTAAATTAAATAGCTACGAGGACTGGAATGACACTTTTGCTAATTTGTTAGCCAAGTGGGGTGGACGCAGAAAACGCCTCTGGATATACAGCAGCTCAAAGGGCAAGCAGGAACTTGCTCTGTTGTAATTTTACAGCTATGTTAGCAAAAGTCCGTAAACTTTCCCTGAGGACTGTGGCTTTTATGATGGTAAGACAAGACTAACACATAAGCACTGTGTACATACACTCACCTCTTCCATTTAGTGGCTGCAAGAGTCATTTGTTTCTCGAATAGATTTCCTGTGCTGCTTATCACCAAAGGGTCTTACAGCCTCACAAGCATCGGGAGTGAAGATTAATGTTTTGAAAGTTTTTCTCTAAGCTTTGAAATTACAGAATGAATGGTTACAGAATAGGAACAGAAATGATACTTCAAGTGTTCTGCATCTCACATCTTTGATTAATTACTATAGAAAGAACAGTATCGCGTTTCTTTTTCCAGACGCAAAAGTGAGATACCTGAAGTAAAACATTTTAAAGTTTCCTAGTCCTTTGATATTTAAAATCCCCACAGCTAGAAACCATTGGATCCCTGGGCTTTGGCAGGCAAGCAAACCAATTACTGTGTTGCCTGGTTTTGTAGCAAGTGCCTGGGTGTAGTTCAATGTAGTTTAGGCAGTAATGAAAAAGTAGTAACCTGCTACATTTTTCTTGTGGGTAGAAGCAGGTAAATTGGCAGTTATCCAACAGACACTGGTAGCTATTGATGCAGTTTTTTCACAGTAAGGTATTGAGGTGCTGACAAAGCTCCTAGGGGTTTAAAATTTTTATCCATGGAGTCTGTGACACACCAATGCTCATACAATAAATTTATTTCAAAATTAAATCGTCCTGAGTCCTAGTTAATTTTCCTTACTTTAATAAAAGTACCAGAATTTTTCATTTGGCTACCATGAACTGTAACATTTTGTGTTTAAAAGACACGTTACTTTTACTTTAAAGGCTAGAAATGCACTCTTCAATAGTTTCAATCATTTATTAGCAGAGACGTCATTTTCTGATGTGCCATCTTGCA
The DNA here is from genome assembly GCA_017639485.1 of Pluvialis apricaria. Lineage (NCBI taxonomy): Eukaryota > Metazoa > Chordata > Aves > Charadriiformes > Charadriidae > Pluvialis > Pluvialis apricaria. The sequence continues at coordinate 100,811,397 of CM030007.1, read as the reverse complement.
GGATAACAGTTCCTGCAGAAGTAATTGTATACTTGGAAAAGTGACCCAGAACAGTGTTGTCCGTAACTTTCTCCTGCCCACTCATAACTCCTTTTCCTTTTTGTCACAGAATCACAGAATGGCCAGGGTTGGAAGGGACCTCTGGAGATCATCTAGTCCAACCCCCCTGCCACAGCAGGGTCACCCACAGCAGGTTGCACAGGGCAGTGTCCAGGCGGGTTTTGAATGTCTCCAGTGTGGGAGACTCCACAGCCTCTCTGGGCAGCCTGTGCCAGTGCTCTGCCACCCTCAAAGGAAAGAAGTTCCTCCTCATGTTTAGATGGAACTTCCTATGTTCAAGTTTGTGCCCATTACATCCTGTCACTGGGCACCACTGAAAAAGGACTCTTCTTATCTACCTGGTACCCTCCCCTTAAGTATTTATAAGCATTGATAAGATCCCCCCTGAGTCTTCTTTTTTCTAGACTAAAAAGCCCCAAGTCCCTCAGCCTTTCCTCATAAGAAAGATGTTCCAATCCCCTAATCATCTTAGTAGCCCTTTGCTGGACCTTCTTCACCACTTCCCTGTTCTTCTTGAACCGGGGAGCCCAGAACTGGACACAGTACTCCAGATGTGGCCTCACCAGGGCAGAGTAGAGGGGGAGGATGACCTCCCTCGACCTGCTGGCCACACTCTTCTTGATACACCCCAGGATGCCATTGGCCTTCTTGGCCACCAGGGCACACTGCTGGCTCATGGTCATCCTGTTGTCCACCAGGACTCCCAGGTCCCTTTCCACACCACTGCTCTCCGGGAGGTCACCCCCAACCTGTACTGATGCATGGGGTTATTCCTCCCCAGATGCAGTACCCTACACTTGCCCTTGTTGAACTTCACCAGTTTTTTTTCTGCCCAACTCTCCAGCCTGTCCAGGTCACGCTGTGTGGCGGCACAGCCTTCCGGCATGTCAGCCACCCCTTCCAGTTTTGTATCATCAGCAAACTTGCTGATGGTACGCTCTATGCCTTCATCCAGGTCATTGATGAATATATTGAACAGGACTGGACCCAGTACTGACCCCCAAGGGACACCACTTGTTACTGACCTCCAACTAGACTGCACCACTAACCACAACCCTCTGAGCTCTATCTGTCAACCACAATGCTCAATTGTCCTATGCTTTTTATTTCTTAAGTTTATTTGTCCCGTGCTACCGCTTTAATTATTCACACACCTAAGTTTTATTGGATGTTGCTTTTCATTTGCAAGCTCCAGTATGTCTGAAAATAACCAGCAGCAATTACTCCCTCGGGTTTTACCTGTCTGTATAGGATACTACTATATCCCACTCACAGATGAGGACAAGAAACGCTGCTTCTGCAGGGACAGGAAACATTTATAGCTTTCATGGGTGTCCTGGGAGGAAGACAAAAGCCCCAGACTAGCTGGGGTCCTGGTATATGCCCTCCTGCAGGATTTTATTATTCTGTTTGCTGAACTAAACATAATTTCTGTGCAGCATTAGAGGCAGAGGGAATGAAGAAGCCTAAGGGAAACTAAATCAGGGAGGTTTAAGGGCAAATACTAATTCACAGTGTGATTTGAGCAGTTTTCAAAATGAAATCACTAGCTTCCTTGTTTGGGTTTTGCGCAACTTGGAGGTCTTCAGCTCAGTTTCCTGAACATGTTTGAGTGGCTACTTCAGTCCTTAGAAGCTGTCCTTGATGGCAGCTGTGATTCCTCACTCCACGGTCAGGGCTGCCTGGTGCTGGTGGGGCTCAGCACCCGCGCAGGCCTGCAAACACCCAGCAACCTCAGCATGTTCCCTGGAGGTACTTAAAAGACAGGCAGACATGGAGCTTAGGGGCATGGTTTAGTGGTGGTTTCGGCAGTGTTAGGTTGACGGTTGGACTCGATGGTCTTAAAGGTCCCTTCCAACCTAGACGATTCTATGATGCTACGTTGGAAACTGGAAGTTTTAAAACCAGAAAAACAAGCCCATGATGTGGGGCTCCTGATGGGCAATGCCTTTATCTCACATTACCTACCGCAGGGTAGAAAATGTGCACTGCCAGCACCACGCTGTACTTTCACGCTCCTTACCACTGGCCTGGGAGGCTGGGGACCAGGGAAGGAGCAGGGGTGCTGCCCCACATCCCCAGTGTAATCGGTGCCAGGTTTTCAGGCGGGGCGATGGGAACTGAGGGGCTGACCAAGCTATCCCACTGGGAAGGAAACATCCAGGCGAAGGTGCATGACACCGTGCTCGCAGCACCGGCAGGGCCTGCTGCCAGCAGAGATGAACCAAGGGCTCGGCCCGGTGGGCTGGTGCCGTGGTAGGCCTCGTGTCATCCCGGCGCCATGGAAGAAAGAGGAGGGGGCTGCAGCGGGGCCCTGCCTCACGGCCTCGGTGGCTAAAACATCAGGCGAACCCTGGCTATCACCAGGGAAAAAAAGCCCTTCCCTCCTTGCTGCTTTATTTCTGGGTTGGGTTCAACAGGCTTAAAAATAACTGGTTCGTTTTGAGATTTGGGGGGGGGGGGGGGGGGGGGGGAACAGCTTTTCGAACGGGCTGCCAGATGGCATGTGAGCCTTCTTTTTGATCCCGCTGGCCAGCTAGTTTCTTTCTGAGGAGAACAACTTTTGGCGCTACCTCTTACGTTGGAGTTTTTAGGTGGCACTGACGGCTGTGTCTCCTTGGCTCAAAGCAGGGGGGTTGGTTTGGCCGATGAATCCTCCTTCCCCGAATCCCGCAGGCCCTTCCTTCACCGCTTCTGCCAAGGAGACAACCTGAGGCCTCGATGCCGCCCAGACACACACACACACCCCGACACCCGCAAGCGGCAAAGGGGCCGGCATGGCCGTGGCTGTCCCTCCTGTCCCCCTTGTCCCCAGCTCCGCTCCCCTTGAGGCGCCCCGCGGCTCCCCCGGGCAATGGCGGCGGCAGGGCCTCCTCCCGCTCTTGGCGGGCAGCGCCTCGCCCGCCGGGATGGCAGCAGCCGCCACCGCCGCCTGCCCCGGCGGCCCTCCGTGGCCTCCCCGCCCCGAGAAACCGCTCAGGGCAGCAGGGCTCGGGGCTCGGCCGGCGGTGCCCTGCCGTGCCCTGCCGTGCCCTGCCGTGCCGCCGGCGGCGCCGGGGCGGTGCGGCGCTGACAGGGTGGGCCGCTCCCCTTCCAGCGCCGTGCCGGTGGCTGCAGGACGAGGCGGGGGGTCGGCCCTGCCCGTCCCGACAGGAGGAGGAGGAGGAGGAGAAGTAAGGGCGGGCAGCCCGCCCGCCCCCGTCCCTGTCCCTGTCCTGAATAATGTGGCTGAAGCAGCAACGTGAGTAGCAGCCCCGCGGCGGCGGGAGTTCGCCCCGCCGAGAGAGGAGGAAGGCGCGGAGGGGGGCGCTGGTGCCGCCTCCCGGTGCCCCCGGCGAGGCGGCACCGGCGCCTTCCTCAGGTGGGTGCCCCGGAGCCGCCCCCCTCCTCCCGTCCGGGGGGGGGGGGGGGGGGGGCGCGGCCCCCTTTCGCCGCGGGGAAGGGGCGGGAGGGCTGTTCCCCGCGGGGGTCCCCTGGGGCCAGCGGGGGCCGAGCCCCGCGGCGGAGGGAGAGGCCGGTGCCTGCCCGGGCTCCTGGCCAACATCTGAAAAGGGCTGGAACACCAGTTTTTTTGGTTGGAATAACTTAAGCTCGAGTCTTAAATATACTCTTTCGCCACCCCCCCCCCCCCTCCCCCCTTAAGGTCCTGCTGCCTGCGGGCGGGTGTGTGCTGAGCGAGGTGCGGCAGCGCAGGGAGTTCAAGCCAGCTGACCCCAGGAAATAATAATAATAATGATAATAATAAAATACTGTGGTTACGTTTAGTGCTTTAGGCGCTGCCAAGGGGCAGGCGAGCAACCTGAGGGGGAAAGGAAATCGGGAGCTGCTGTAAGGGCGGGACGGCGCCTCGCCCCCTTTCCCTTCTGCTGCGCTGCCGCCGGCTGCCCGCGGGGCTTCCCCCTCCCCGGGCCGCGCTGCCCGCCCGCCTGGCACCGTCCGCGTCGCTGCGTGTCTCAGGCCGAGGACCTCTCCGCGGCAGAAAGGGAGCGAGGGAGGTTTGTGCCACCCGCCCGGGCACGGCAGCCCCCCTGCGCGGCACGCCGTCCCCACGGCGCTGGGAGCCGGGCCGGGCGCCGAGCCCAGCCGTCGGTGGGCTGAGGAGCCACAGCCTCCGAAATCAGCAAAAGCCTTCCCGAGCGTAGACCGGGCTTTGCGTTTTGTACCTCCCCAACTGCTGTGGATGGCAAATCTTAAGCTCTTTTCACTGTCTCAAGTTTGCCTGAGCTTATGGCTCGGCTGCTGTTCCGCAGGGTTTTATGCTGTCTGTGCAGGCACTCAAAAAGGAGTGTATCCGCGCAGGGTATGTAACCTCAGTAAATCTGAGAGATCCGGGTGGACCCAGCAGGTAGGCTCAGTGTGGTCCCCCAGTGTCCTAGAACCCACGAAAGCAAAACCAGAAGTTGGTTGACAGTGAAAATATTTTGTGAACGGTTTTGAGAACTAAGTACAAACCGTGCAGGAGAGTTGGTAAATGTATTCCTCAAACCTTAAAAGGCGTATTTTAGAAAGGTTTTAGAAGCTGGCAGTTTAGGGTAAAATACAGACTACAATAACAGAAGTTAGACATTCTGTACTTTGTCTTCTACTTAGGTAAAATGCTGTGCTGTTAAGCCTAATTTGCAAAGAATTGCTCCATAGCTTTGATGTAAAACAGTGCAAAATCATTGTAAAGATAAACCTGTTAAGACAACAACAGGAAAATCAAAACAAAAACTGAGTGATGGACTCATAGATCGTTACAATGCACCCCACCTCCCGAAGAAATAACCACTGAAACCTTTAAATAAACTTGTTGTAGTTTTCACTTAATTCTTCCCGGGTTTTGCCTTTGAAACTTGTGACTTGGGCTCCTTTACTAAACAAATAAATGTGCATAAATCTGATTATTTATTTTGTTTTCAAAAAGAGAAAATGGAAGTAAGTTTCATTCTGCTTGGTTTCTGTAGCTTCATTCTTTGTGCATGTGAACTTTTTCAGTGTTCACATTCACTATATAAATGAAATGTTGAAATAATTTTGAGTGTTATTTTAGTGCAAGTTTGCACCAGTACTAGTGGTAGAGTGAGACAGATTTCTCTTAGACTGAGGTAATAATTGGGAAATTTCTTATATCTCTGAAGTTTCATTATATTACTTTCTCAATCTTAATCCTTTGATGAAAATATAGGAAGTTTCTCACAGTATCATCCTTACAGTTACACAAATGCACCCACTTGTGACTCCTAAATACAATGACACAGAACATTTTAAGAGCTCAGATCAGTATCTGAAAAGGGTTTACTGTCCTTTCTTTTTTTTTTTTTATTCCTTTTTTTTTCTGACGCAGGAAATGAGAAACTGGGATTATTTACAGAAGAACCTTCAGTGTTCATAATGATCTGCGTTCTTCCTCACTGAGGTTCAAGGGCAGGCGTACAGCTGTGCTTCATTTGTAAAGGATGACTGGGCAGAGAGGGCCACTCGCTACTTCTGTTGCTACTATAAAGAACGGGGAGTTTAGGCAATAGCACTGTTATGTGTTGGCTTTACCAGTCTGTATTTTCTGCCGCGTTTTGTTAGGCTTTTTGTTTTTAACACTAGGTAGAATGCGGGACTAACCACAAATACAGGACAGGGAGTAGCTAGAAAGGTAAAATCTTTGTGGGGAAAAAAGGTCTGGTCTTTATGGTGGATTATAAATGGAACCTGAGTCAATAAAGTCTCCTCTTATGAAAAAAAAGTCAAACTTCCTTCTGGCATGAGGAACCAGAAGTAGAGCCTCTAGAATGTGCGTGTTGGACTAGTGTGTCTGTTCTGCAGTAAAAAATGCAGACCAGTTGGGCAGAATTCACCGGTGAGCAGTAGGGCCTGCAAAACAGGACTTGAGGAGAACAAGTGAACAATTTGGCCTCATTCTAGAGAAGAGGTAGGGCAGAAATCTTAATACTTCTAAAAGGTAGTTCCAAGAAGGAAAGGAGTATCTTCTTCAGTGTAAATGGTTATAAGGAAGATTTAGGCTAGATAATACACCATATTTTCTAGCAGCTTGACAAAGTAAACATATTGGATATTTTTGGACATTGGTTCTGTTGAGATTGATTTTTCAGAACTATGAAACTAAAAATTTTCATTTTAACGGACTGTTATGTTGAAGGACATGTTTCTTTACAGATCACGAAGTATCTCGTGACATCAAAACCTCAGTGTTTCACAATTGCAGTGCAATATTTCCTTGTTTAGCATCATGAATTAGGTGGTGCATTTCTTCTAGATCGGGAATGCATGTTACCATTTCTGATGATGAGGAAGAGGAGATATCCAATATAGAATTTATTTATATTCTTCATTGTCAGGAAAATTGTGAACCCTGTTGTTTTCATAGTGTGTAGATGTGCTGCTAATACAATCCATGGAAACTGTGATATAACTGAGAGAAAGTGAAACAGTCACTCTTGTCATGTTTGAATGCAGTCAGAACTTATTGTGTGAACGAGATTATTTGGGTCTTCTTCAGTTATTTTTACCCAGTGTGGCAAAAGTGTGGATGGAGGGAGTTACTTCTATGGTCAGCATTTTAAACCATTCCTGTAGTGTGTGCCTATCACAGAAAATCAATAGTAACCGCATACTACCTGTATAGTCATGTGTTGTACCTGGTACTTGACTTTTCAGAGTCAAAATCCTACTACGATTAAGTTCAGCGTAAGGTTTCTTTTGGGTGTTATGGGTGTGGATTGAGGGGAGTCTTGGGGGCAGTTTTCTGCTTGAACATTAAGTTTTAGAAATGAAAGGGGTTGTCAGAGACGGGAATGCAACAAATACTCTATTGCCGCATGTTTGAAGGCTGTGGTTAACACAGTATATCAGAAGTAAAATAGCCAGTTTGTGTAGCTATGCCAGAGAAAATACAAGATTTTGTGTGTTGCTATGAAAACATTTTTATGTCTCTGTAATTTCCTTTTTCCTTTTTTCCTTTTTCGTTTTTTCCATTTCCTTTTTCCTTTTTCTTTTTGTTTTTATTTTTCTTTTTTTCTTTTTTTTTTCTTTTGCAGATCTTGTGAAATTAGCAGGGCTCCTGTTGACATCGTGCGCTGCTTGGTACTTGGGATGCTTATTTGCAGATCTTATACCTAAAGAGACAATAACAACACCTATTGTTAATCTTCAAGACATTGGAAAGAAACCAGTGTTGAGAGGTGTGTATTTCTTTTTTTTCCCTTATACTATATCTAATGTATATTTACATGCTAAATGACAAATGGATTGTCAGCTAATAAAGGATGATTTGGTATGTGCTACTGTAAGAATGAAGTTGGCTGTGTGAAGTTAATTAGTGGAAGTCTGAACTATTTCTTAGACACGGTCTTTGAAGAAACACAATGTCAGTCTGTATTTGCCAGTATGCAAATACAATTAATTGAATAGTAATGTAAGAAAACCTTACTTGTCTGCTGGCATGTAAGCACAGAGCTGCAGCTTTGGTTCTGTCGCATGTATTTTACAGTTATGGTAAACTGCTGAATCACTAACCAAACTTTGTGATTAAATTCTCATTAGTTCTTTCCTCTAATCTGACTGGCTGGCTTAATGTGTGTATTTTTGTCATTCTATGACTATGTTATCATGTGAAAAAGGCTTAAAATGAGAATGACAGCCATTAACTTCAACCTATTGGTAGGAATCCTTCATCCCTCTAGCCCTTGTTTCCTGTTATATGAAATAGCACAAAATAATTACTCTAGATTCAAATCAGGTCATACTATATGGGGCATTTTTCCCTAGATAAGCTTGCTCTTGGTCCCAGTAGCTCTTTGAAATTCAATGATAACTTAAAGCCCAGGCAAATCTGTGATAATGTTGCCATGATACTGGAAAACTGGCAGGATTGGCTTCTTGTATATATGTTTGAGCTTAGCATGTTGACATTAAGTGATTCTTTCCATGTGGAAATTGTTTATGCAGCATCCAAGAAAACATTTTCTCATCTTTGTTGTTGTAGCCCCAGTCCCAAAAAGGCAGAAATGTGATCACTGGTCTCCCTGCTCACCTGGGAACTATGCCTATCGGATTCTTAGTGGCGGTGGCACAGAAAAACTGGCTAAAATTTGTTTTGAGGATGATCTGTGAGTATCAGGCTAACTTTAAATCTAAGCAAGTGCTTAGTAGTGTGAAGAAGGATGTTTCATTTTGGTTCAGGAGCAACAAGTAAGCTCCTACCAGGGGGCTCCTATTCTGGTAATAAACTTCAGAGTGTATCTGACAGTATTTGACTCTTTCCCCCCCCCCCTTTTTTTTTTAAGTATCTAATCTCAGGTTATTTTCTTTGTTTCTCTACATGAGCTACATTCAGCTGTTAGTTTCAAGTATGATTTTTAATTTTCATGGTGCAGAATAGCCACTTTACAGCATGTTGAATGGTCAACACCTTCTGAAAGTCGGGTTCTTTCATGGCTTTTCAAACTGGACAGGTAGAGTGACTTCAAAACCTTGCAATGGCCTTTTGTGTAGATATACTCCACGCACAATGCTGCCACAAGCCCCATTTTATCTTGGTTTTTTTTCTACTTTATCTTTCTGGCTATGTTTGTATGAAGTACTTTCTTGATCTGGCTCATTTTAAAAGACTCATTGTGCATCTCTGAGGGAAACTGACTGATATAATGCAAGATTTTTAAGCCATAACTCTTGTTTACTACGAAGTCTTGAATTAAATTACTGAAGAAAACATGAACATCAGAAAGTGACGTAGCATTGGTAAATATAACTTTGGATCAGAGCTTCTAGAAAGATGCATTCTACTGATACTGTATTTATTTCAATTCCAGGCTTATAAGTGAACAGAAGGGTAATGTTGGAAGAGGCATAAACATTGCTATTGTGAATTGTAAGTAAGAGAAGAAAATGTTAGAGAGAGACATATTTTTGTACTGCAATAATTTACAAAGGTTCTTGGGGGGATTGGGTTTTTTGTTTGGTTGGGTTGGGTTTTTTTTACTGGCTAGTATCGAAGGAAAGGGAAAGGAAAAAATTGCAAACTTGTTTCATGTTAAATGTAAAAAAAAAATCAGTGTTTGAGAGAAATAGTCTTCTGACTAAACAAAAGAAACATGTTCATAATCAACATAAGAAAACAGAAAATGCATACATAGAAGCAGTATATGTGTATTTTATGACATAAAAAACCCTGCTTCTTATGTAACATAGCAAAAATATCTGTAATCTCCAACAGTAAGACTCAACTTTCAGGTTCAGTCCTTGATAAAAGATATCTACAGCTCCAATGACAAGGGGCAAGCAGTAACTGAGAATTGTGATTCTGCCCCAAGGTACAAACCTTTTCCAGACTTGGTCAGTGGACAGAAAGACAAACTCAAATCTTGATTAATATTAAACTGCCATTATGTGTCTTTGATGACAGTAGGAGCTACTGGAAAGCAAAAGGTGCAGTTTATTCCAGATCTGGAGGCACCATTTTAATTTAGATGAATGGGAATGGTGATGAACTGCAGTGTATTCAATAATGGGTCCTGAGAGAAATGAATGTCTAAATGTTGTGGGGGAGGAGAAGAAAGGGAGTTCAGATGCCCAGTCAAGTTGGCTTTGATCACAAAACACTTATGTTCCAGTTTTTTTGTCTCAGCGTTGCTAAGCAAGATCTTAACCTTGTCTAAACTTGCATGATTTTATTGAAGTCCCTGGGTTAAATTAGCATAGACAAGAATCTGTTCAAAAAATTTTTTTCCCAGTTAACTACTGCATTTTTTTTCCAGTAAGGAATCATAAAAACTTTACTGGTTATAATAGGTAAACAGTTAAAAATGAGCTTTCAGCATAGGCTGTAGAGTAAGAAGGCAAATACTCATCCTGAATGCATAAGCAAGATTATAACAAATAGGAGTAGGGAACTAGCATTGTCTTTGCATCTGACATTAGTGAGCAAAAAGAAGTGATGTATCAAGTTTTACACATTTTTAAACAGCCACTTCCTTCATCACACATATAGTCATTTTAGCTACACTTTAATCTCCATCTGCAGGTAGATCTGCCCATTATCTCAAACCAATTTGTAGTGAGATATATTTTCTACATGTCCTCTAATTAGATCAGTCAAGCTAATGACTGTGCTCAATGTTTCCTGTGACATCACACTTGTATTTTATTCCATAATGATAACTCTTTCTTCCCTGAATGAATATGGTCTTTTGTAAGACAGAACTATTAAGCACAAGCTAATAACACAGAGGGAAAGAGAAAGAATTTTGTGGATTTCCGTGGTCCTCACTACAGCCTTTTCCAGTTTTTTGTGATCTCTGCTCATAAGCAGTCCAGTTCTAAAATGCTGTTTTACCACTGACAGATTTTTGCCACCTTTTCCATTCATGACTGTAATAAACCTGCCATTCAGAATCATAGAATGGTTTGAATCATATGTTTGGAAGAATTTGCCTTCACTATTTTACCATATATGGATCAAAGATAAGCCAGAAATGAACCAGGAACTGCTGGATCTTCTCACCAGAAATGAGCTGACACACTCTAAAGGGAAAAGAGCCTCTCATGTAGCAGGGATATGGGTCTTGGATAACGGAAATCAATTATCTCAGTTGGCATGGATGTAGACATTCGAAAAGTATTTCCAAATGTACATGTCCTGTTTAAAAAAAGATAGCCATCTAAACGAGATGCGTTCCTGTCCAACCTGCTGTAAGTGAACCTGCTTTGGCAGGGGGGTTGGACTAGACGAGCTCCAAAGGTCCCTTCCAACCCCTACCATTCTGTGGTTCTGTGATTCTGTGTCATGATAAATATTGGCTGAAATGACGTGGAATGACTAGTTGTTTGCATGCCCAATTTCCGATATAGTAATAATGAGTGTTGAGTTTCTGTCCACTAAGATTCAAATGGTATGAAAGCTTGTGCATCTGAAACACTGCGCAGAATACTATTAAGCTCATTCAAATAGTCTTAGGCCAAACTAATTTTCCTGTTTATGGTTGTGACCTAGTATAGCATATATAGATATAAAAACATGGAAGCACCCAGTAAACTGAATTCCTTCTTTAAAATAAGAAATAAAAAAAATGTTTTGGTCACATTTGATGATTCAGAGATTAGATGAAACAAAACATTCTCCCCAAATCTTAATTTTATGTTATTCCATATTCCTTCCAATATAAAACCTTAAAAATAAGAAAACTCAGAAGTACAATGATACACAAAATCAGAGATGCCTAGCTTTAGCTGAAAATGCTGTATATACTGATTGAATTTAGCAATTTTCACTTATATTTCCACAACTTTTTTTTAAATTACAGATAAAACAGGAAAAGCTACAGCAGCAGCATTTTTTGACATGTGGGAAGGAGGTAAGGAAAAGAGTGTGATGGAGCTTTTGTTAGTGTTTCAGCATTAAGAAAGGACTTATATAATTAACCTGCTCTTTCAAATGGCTATGATTGTATTATCAAAGGGGATTAGCTAGAAACAAACAGCTGTTGACTTCATAAAATATGCTCTGGTCAGATCTGATGACAAATTTTGCCTGAAAAGCTGAATTCCTCCTGTTGGTTGAAAAAGTAATTAATTTATTTTTTAACGGTCTTGCTGCTTTTTTTTTTTTTTTAATTGTGAAATTGTCATTTTTTAATTGTCCTTTTTTTCTCCATTATTTCAGTCTGGTAGTAATAGCGCTTAACCAGGTACCACATCCAGATACTTCACTCTGCAAATTCCTTTTCCTGGCATATTTTGCTCTATTTCAGTTGTAAAATCATAATGAGAAATATACTAGTCTGTCTCTTAACATCCCTTCATGTAGCTAGAAAGATGATCTTCTTTAAGAATAGCATTTAACATGTTTTCCAAACTTTGAACAATAACAGTGTCCTTACCTATTAGTAAGGAAACACAGAATGCTATGAGGCACTGGAAGGTGATTCTCTGACCGCTTAAGAACTTGTGACTTTGCGTGCATGAATAGAAATCACATTGGGACTAATCACGGGGCTACAATTTTATATACGGTATATGGACTGTAATGTCTCCAGAGCTCCTGTTACATTTTTTTTTTTTAATGGAAAACAAGTGTCTTTTGTATGTTTAGCAGCTGCAAAACCAATAAATAGCTTTGTGCTGCAAATAGGCTGCCACTTAATGAAAGTGCATATGCAGTGGGATGTGTAACTCAACTCTGCAGTTAGTATGGTAGTAGGCAGCTCACAGAATAGCAATGACTTCTCCTGGGCTATTGCATGCTTTGCATGCGTGTATAATATTATACGAGGTGAACATAAGAAACCATCTATATACTTACCCTACGTGTAAAAGGTTTTTGAAGAAGTTCAGAACTATCATTGTTTACTACTGGGAAATGCAAATCAATCCATGCTCTCCTAGACTTCAGTGAGAGGTAGCAGCTTTCTGCACCTTTCAGGACTAGGCCTTCTGCCTGTAAACAGAAAAATTGCCTGATTAGGTCTGATTTTGAATAGACAAGGCCAAAAAATGAAAACAAGTTGAAAGTAGGCAGAATGTGGTATGTGTGTGATGAATAATCAGTTGTGTAATTGGTTCAACAGACCACTCAGGAGAGATGGTGACTTTCATTAAAAATGCACCAGAAGGGTCCCTCCTTTTGATGGTGACTCACGATGATGGAAGCACCCGGTAAGCGAGTTATTCATGGCAAGCTGAGGAACAGAGCAATGAATAGCTTGAAAATCACTAGTGCGTAATGGTGTAAAGGAATGGTAAATTTCACTCTAGAAATTCACTAAAAGAACTCAAGTTGTTCTCTTGTCTCCTGCCTAAAAGGTTTTGATCCCATGTCCGTTCAGTGCTTGCCCATATCATGTATGTTGATGCTCCCAAAGGTGGATAGATAGTGTTGTATTTGTTTAAAAGCACCAGTTGTCCTGATAAAGGGCACTGCTCTTACCTCTGGGTCACAACCTTCTATTAAGAAGGTATCCACACCTCCAATTATAATGTATCTAGTTTGCATTCCCTCTTGCATCTTCACCCGATTCGTCAAGTGTTTTGAGATCTTAGAGTTCTTTTATTTGAATTCATGGTACGGTAATTATACAGGGAAAGACTTAATCATTTCGTTGATAAACATTTGATGCCCTTGTCCTTATATAAGAAGGGTTGAAACATCAAATAGTATTTTAGATACGTTTTTCTTTCTGCTGTGCTGTTACGGACGGGCTGTATTAACATCAGGAGTGTAGAAAGAAGGAAGAAAAAGAATTTTGCTCTGTGAGTTTAATGGCATACTACTAAGAGCTCTCAGGATTTTTTAAACTTTTAATTGTTGCTTCTGCTGACCTACTAACATAAAGCATCTATCAGCTGTGTTCTTTTTCAGCATTTTTCACATCCTGAATTTTTAACACTCTTTTTCACTAAATTTATCCTAGGTTGAAAAATGATGCCAAAAAATTAGTCGAAGAACTGGGAAGTAAAGAAATATGGAACATGAAGTTCAGGTCAAGCTGGGCTTTTATAGCTGCCAAAGGCTTCAAGCTGCCAGATAATATCCAAAAAGAAAAGGTCAGGTTCATTTTATTTTCACTTTGTATTTGTCTGTATATCAAGTATAATCTTCAGGTGCAGATTTTGTCTGTTAGCTAGAATAGCTGTAGTCTCTGTTCAGTGAGCCTCAGTTGTACAAAGCAAGTTCTCTAATGTGTCATTCTTTGCTTTGGATCTGGGCCATATACAGTGCTGACTTCTACCACACCAGCACTAAATCATCTGTAGGCAAATTTCAGAAGTGACCAGTGATTCTAGAGAATCTCAGTTTTGCAATGTCCAACCTGACGTGCTGTACAGAGACTTACATTTTCTCCTGCAAGGACAAATTCCAAGGACTTCCTAAAAATAAAGATTGTTTTTATATGAAAATTGGGCTGTCTCAAATTGGCCGTGCAAATACAGCAATGCTTGCATCACAAAGCTTTTCTGAATAACTTGCCCTCAGGCTTCAGGAGGACTAAAGATACCATTTTTATATCAGAATTCTGGTTGCATCTGTGACCTTGTTGCTTTCTATAAGCCCAGTAGTGCTCATCTGTATGACAGAGAGGTAGACAGAAATGAGAAACTCAATACAGAGGTCAGTTCCTTTGATGATAATGACTCCCTCCCAAGGCATGTGAAACTTCCATAGGGTTTTCTTTTCTCAGGATATTGTTGCAATCTTATTCACATTACAGAGCTTCCGCAGGAAAAAGGTATTCAATTTAGTGTATATTATAACAGCCATCTGGGAAATAAATAAAGCACTCTGTGTAAGAGAGAAACTGGTGGAATCTTCACCCATTATGTCAAGCAAGATGTGCAACGTGCTAATTAGCTTCCCAGTCCCACACCATTACCCTCTTCTGTTGTATGAGGTTTGACAATCTAGTTTATAAATGGAGAACCAAATATTGATTTTTTAATTTTTTTTTTTTGACAGATAAACCACTCTGACAAGAACAACAGGTATCGTGGCTGGCCAGCTGAAATCCAAATAGAAGGCTGTATCCCAAGAAACCTGATCTGAATACATGCATACCTCATTAATAAAGACGATTCTATATTTTTATATCTATCATTCTAGTAAATTGCCTCCAGAACCAAATAAGCATCTGAACACTAATTGTAAACAAAGTCATATGCACAGTTTTTTACCTTTCTTTCCTCTGTGAGGCTTTACTCTAATCTGAAAACAAATAGGAATTTTGATCACAAGTGGAAATAAAATACTCTGGATTGGAATTACAATATTCAGAAAGTCAATCATAAAATACCAGGATTTTTGAAAGTGAGCGTACATTGTCATTAGTAATTTTAGGGGTTTGGGGTTGGTTTGTTTGGTTGGTTTTAGTATGTCTTTTCTTTTGGTTCCTTTTAAAGAGTAATATGCAAATAGAACTTAGTCTAAATTGTAATATAAAATCACTAGCAATAAAGCAAATTATTTTGATGTTAGTTTGTTAGTAACATTGCTTCTCTTCAGAAAAAGTATGGAAATAGCAGTTAGCTTTGTTGAGCTGGTTTTAGTGATGTTAACAACACGAAATACCAATGTTAACATGTAAAGATCAAGTTACTTAATTATTTTACCAAATTTAAGCCGCAAATCTACATGGTTTATTTTAATTATTTTTCCTTCCTGTAAGTTTAACTTACTTAAAAAAACGTAGTAACTTCATGCAAGCTGAAGTGTTATTCATGCAAACTGTAGAATCAAACACATGATTGTAAGGGAACCGTAGAAGCCATTTATTCAATTTCCCTTTTTCTGAAGCACATCAAACATTTCTGGACCTTTCGTAACTGCTGTTTGTCCCCCTGTTGCTTAGAAGCCTTCCATATGGCATATTCCACAGCTTAAGTTGCTTCCTGTAGCATTTCACTGTTATTCTAGTTATTCCCCAAATATACTGAATTAACCTAAAAGGACTGAACCAATTATATGGAGAATAACTCATCACCATTCTTTTTATGCCCGTGTATTATGTATCTGAAGACACTCATCAACTCTCTCATCCCTAGACTGAAACTGCCTGATATATTTTAATCTTTCTTTAAATTTTACTCAACGTTAAAATCATAGAATCACAGAACGGTTTAGGTTGGAAGGGACCTTGAAGATCATTGAGTTCCAACTCCCCTGCCACAGGCAGGGACACCTCCCACTAGACCAGGTTG
Organism: Pluvialis apricaria; assembly: GCA_017639485.1. NCBI lineage: Eukaryota > Metazoa > Chordata > Aves > Charadriiformes > Charadriidae > Pluvialis > Pluvialis apricaria. The sequence continues at coordinate 100,795,656 of CM030007.1, read as the reverse complement.
CCCAAAGCCATGTCCAGCCTGGCCTTGAACACCTCCAGGGACGGGGCTTCAACAACCTCTCTGGGCAACCTGTTCCAGTGCCTCACCACCCTTAAAGTGAAAAACTTCTTCCTAATGTTTAATCTAAACCTGCCCTCTTCCAGCTTAAAGCCGTTCCCCCTCGTCCTATCACCACATGCCCTAGTAAAAAGTCCTTCCCCAGCTCTCCTGTAGGCCCCCTTTAGGTACTGGAAGGCCGCTATAAGATCTCCCCGGAGCCTTCTCTTCTCCAGGCTGAACAGCCCCAACTCTCTCAGCCTCTCTTCATAGGAGAGGTGCTCCATCCCTCGGATCATCCTCGTGGCTCTTCTCTGGACACGCTCCAGCAGGTCCATGTCCTTCTTATGTTGGGGACTCCAGAGCTGGACGCAGTACGCCAGGTGGGGTCTCACGAGAGCGGAGTAGAGGGGCAGAATCACCTCCTTTGACCTGCTGGGCACACTTCTTTTGATGCAGCCCAGGATACAGTTGGCCTTCTGGGCTGCGATCACACATTGCTGGCTCACGTTGAGTTTCTCATCAATTAGCACATCCAGGTCCTTCTCCTCAGGGCTGCTCTCAATCCATTCCCTGCCGAGCCTGTATTTGTGCTTGGCAGCTTTCTTAACGTGTTGTGCTTCAAATGGGTCACAGCACCACGCAGCTACTTAAGTGTGTCCCACACTCTAGACTTTGGGCAGGAGAAAATCAGAAGTCGTGACCCGAGAGGATGGCTGCCAACAGCCAGATTCAGTCTGCTCTTGCTCTCCATGTTGCCTGGCTGAAGCCCTCTCAGCGGTGCTCCAAATCTCTATCCTTGTCTCAGCTGCGAAATGAGGTTAAGCCCTGCAGAGCAAGTCATCTTTTTTCTAAATCCGAGTAGGCAAATCCAATAGGAAAACATAAGGTTTAGGCAGTAGTAGCATTCCTCTAGGGCTTGGGTTTGTGTGTTTAAAAGCAAAACGGCACAGCAGGTGGCAGCAGTGTCTTTCCGGACCCTCTGCATCTGTTGTAAAGTACCCGACCTCTCTGCGGTTACCTGTCCTGGACAGACACTGGAAGCCACAGACACGGGTGGAGGTCACCCTACCCTGCCTTTCGCTTGCAGCTGGGAGGGAAGCCAGCAGCTTGGCCTCTAACCCGCCAGACCTTCCTTTCCTGCGCTTTGCCGGTAGCAGGCTCCCATTTCAAATATCCCCACCAGCACCAGCCTGCCGGCCAGCATTCCTCACAAGAAGCGTTCAAGTAAGTCCCTCTGACCGTTTAGACGTTTTAGGTAGAAGCAATTAGAAAAAGCAGCTGTCATCAGTCCCACTTTTCCCTCCAGCATGAATGTGACACAACCAATCCCATAAAGAACAAAGTACCTGGCCAAAAGCCCTTCTTGATCTCCCTGTTTAAGAGAATGAAAAGCATTTCAGGGTCTTGACATGTCTCTTCAAAATCCCTGGATCCCTGGCAGTCCAATTTGATGGTAGTGGTAGGAAATATTGATCAAATAATAGGTAACATTTTCAGTTTCTCAGTGGTAACTGTTTCTTTAGGTTCTTTGTGTAACATTATCTACCTCAAAGTGGGAAGTTTCCACTATGTTTAAAAGAAAAGTACAAGAAAGGAGAAGTTCTTCAGTGAAAGATGCCCTTTTGCAGGCAGATGGTGCTTAAAGCAAAACTCCCACTGACTGCAATCCACTCAGCAGTGCAAAAAAGAAGCTGATGCCTTTACCTACACATAATGCCTGGTGGGAAGTAATATGAGTGTCATATCTCTGATCTCTTCTTAGCTGCAAGTGAAATGCTGAGCAATGACTAGAATTCAGGGGATTAAGATGGGTGGTTTTAATAATGTTTGAGCGACAGCGATTCCTCATTTCCTTGGACTCTGAAGTTTTGATTTCACTTCTCTGCCATCTTTTTTCTGTTGGTTTGGGTTTTTTTTCTTTCCAGGGGAGATTTTCAGCAGGATAGAAAATGTAGTTTCTCCCTTTTCAAATAAGAACTTTACACTAGCAGCTCTAACATGACTTTTCTCCTCTTCTAAAGACAAGACCATAGAAAGAGATGCTTTAGGTTGGCCTGGTCTCCTTTGCAGGTATCATTAAAAATAAAATAATACTTTTTTAATAGTTTTATTTCAGCCAAAAGCAATATCCATTTCAACCTCGTACTTCTGATACAAATCTTCTGTGGTTATCCTTTATGTAGCTGCTTTCTATCTCCTGGGCATTCCCAACCAGAGTTCTCGGGCATGAGACTGAAATTCGACCTTCTCCCCTAGCCCAGGAGGGTAGGTCTATGACAACCTGGACTTGGAAGAGAGGAATGAGATCTTGAAGTAAGACTTTCCAAAGGGTTATTAGTGCTTTGAGGTCACATCACGTAATTTCTAGTTTTGCTTCCATCCTGGTTCACTGAATAGCATTGTGCTACCTAATCAGATTTTATTGCCTGCAAGGGCTAGAAGTGGGAGAATTAGACCTTGAATATCTCTGGATTTTGCAGCCAGGACAGAAAACACCATGTACAGCTAGTTTCTGATTACGTACAAGAAATACACCTTCTAATAACGTACAAGATAGAACTGGAGCCCAGGAGCAAAGCTCTGCTTTCTGGGAGACTTTTGTCCATCACACTGATCCACATCTCTGGATGTTTAGTTACCTGCTGAAGTCTCTACTTGCCATATTGCCCCTCACCAGCTAAGCAAGCATTCCTTGCAGCACATCAACAGGAGCTCAACAGTCCCAAATCAGCAGTCTTTTGACTGCTGATTTTTCAAAATCCCCATTGTAACAAAAAGGGGAGAGAAAGACCACTCCTCCATCCTCAACTCCTCCACATTCATGAGGGAGATTTCTGTACGATGTGAGGTATTCCTGCCCACTGCAGGCACAGGGTGGCTTGAATGGATTTGGTCCTTCCACAAGAAACCTTCAGGCCTAGGGGTAAGTAACTTCTGCTGCAAATTATTGCCTGCTCTGCTGGGGACTCAGTAATTTCCTTGAGAAGAAAATCTAGAAACACAACTAATAATTTCCAAGTAAAAGGAAATGGATGTATACAAGAAGGGATTCTACAATTCACAAATTAATCTCCACTTAGAAACTTTTCAAGCCATTGGGTGGAGATATAAAAGCATAGTTAACAAAGACAAACTACTGCTACCCATTTAGTTTCAGCTCTAAGCTAGGCGATTTGGGTAGGTCGCAGGAACCAGCCCTAGCGATACGGAGCTCAGCAGACTAATGCAGGCAATGCTGGGCCTCGCGCTGCTCCAACTCGACTGCTGCCAAAGTTGGTTTCAAGCCAGCCCCTGAACCTTCTCATCTGCTAGTGGCCTTCTGGCTTTGTTGCACAGCAAAGCTCCCAGCCATAGCACTTACACAGCACCATGCAATTAGCTCTGCAGTTTGCTGAAGAACTTGAGCCTTGATCAGTGCTGGAAAAGCATGGGTCTTGACAGTACAGAAAACAACAGCCGCTTCCCTCATTTTTTTACTAGTCCTTGGCAAGCGTTGTCCTGGCAGTAAATAATTTCTTCTAGTGTGAATTGTTGACTGAGTGTCATTTTAGTCCTTTCCAGTTGTTTTCTTTTTGTGCCTATAATTATACTTTTCCATTTACAAAAAAAAGAAAAATTGGAAATATACCACTCCTAATATTACCCCATCTGAAAAAGCATTTAAGCACACAGAAGCACTGCTGCCCCAGCTTGTACAAGTTTTACCCTGATTATTATCTGCTAAAGGAAAGGATATAGCAATATAAAAGCTCTTCACATGTTTCACTGTGCTCTGATTAAAAATTTAATTAATGTTTTCCAAGTTACATGCAAATACTTGAGGTTTGAACAAGAAGTCCTCAAAATCCCACCCTTTATAATCACTACCACCACCAGCTGTACCCTCCACTGAGCTTGCCTGTCTCCATTGCAGAGGTGTCGAACAGAAAGGTGTTCCCCAGGCAACTCACTAATGGTCAGTTAAAAAAAAAAAAAAGTTAATCAAAAAACCCCAACCTCCTGGAGCTGAACAGAACTGGTTTTAGGGGGAGCAAAGAGAACAAGGAAATAGTATCTGACATGTAAATAGCACTGCATATAGTAAATTGAGAAGTAACCTGGAGCTGCAGACCAATGAAGAAAGAGAAAGGTGTAAACATCTGCTAGCAAACATATGTATGTGACCCTAAGCAGAAGAAGGAAGAGATGACATCAAAAAAAAAAAAAAAAAAGAGAAAAGAAAGAGGAGAGAAAGAAGAAACCATCAACATGAGCATCGTATTCCATTGAAAGACTCCAGGTGCTTACAACTCTCTGTAATGCGCCGCCACCACCACCAGCATGAAACCACCGACCTTAGGACCCAGAGGAGCAGTGGAGGGGTGAGCTAAGAAGCGTGTGTGATAATTTTACTTGTATTATTGCTGTTATTGTGGCTTTTCCTGTACAGAAGCACTCTACCTGCATTGCTGTTCTTTGCTTCTCTGTAATAGTTAGATCATGTAGTAATGATTCTTGAGTTAGACTGTTAAGATTTCCATTATACTAACAATAAATTAATGTCTAAATATATACACACTCATACATATATGAGGTGTACCTGCTCGCTGTCTATAAACAAGACTTTGCATGTAAGAGTGCTCCAGCTCCTGCCTGCAGTGCACTTGCTCTCTGCTGACCCAGCAGGAATGGACGTTTGTGCCTCATCTACTACCAGCCAAGAGCTGCGAGAGACAACTTCTCAGACCGTTTTATCATGTCTCTCTTTCCACTTCCCAACAGAGGTGTTCTTCCCCCTGCTCTTGGAGTGAAGCAAGCCTCTTGCCTATGGCAAAATCTTGCCTGTTCTTCAGGTAAGCTGTAGGAGCAGAACATGAGGATGTACAAAATGTCCCTATAGGTATTAGCCCTTCTTCAAAACTGGAGCCATCTACAATCATTTTTTACAGACTCAGAAGCACTTTATTTTATACGGGGTGTCTGTTTCTATATAAGTTATTATTCTCAGGATCATGGGTGTAGATGCATACCCTGACTACACTTGTGCGTTCAGATTGGTATGTTACCCGCTGGTTTATTTGTAGGCATTACTCGGCAAGTGCCATTGAGCAGCTCTTTGGGAATCTCTTTGCTTCTCACCCCTCTCGCCTTTCCTGGAAAAAATAATAACAGCGACGCCCTCAGGGTAATTTTGGTAGCCCACATGCCATCCTTTTTAGTTTCGTAACTAAAGCAGTCTAGACCCTTCCTCACCCCTCCACCAAATGCACCTCACGGCAGGATGATCTTTGCCCAAGGTCTCTTGCTCTGCAAGAATAGCCAGCAACACCATGGAATTTCCAATTTTTTCCAATGTGTGAATCATTTATGAAAAGTAAATGGGCCTAGAGGGTGTTGTGGTTTTGGCCTCAGTCACCAACAAAGAAGCACGCAACAATTAACGCAACCCCCAGAGCCGTGGAGGTAAAATAGACAAAAAAGGCTGCCCACTTCGTGATGGCAGTGGGGAAGAGTACATTCTGAATCCTGTCAGTCAGGGACAGCCACCTGCAGTCCCCGTTTTCATGGCAGGCAGGGATTTGGGGGGTGTCTGGCCACTTTGTCAAGAGAGCCCCTGGGAGCTGGCTCCTGCCGGGCAGGATTGTACTCGGTGGGATGCCCAGGAGCCGCTGAGCCGGGCGGTGGGGACGAGGGCTGGCGCTTGCCGGCAGGCTGGTGCCGCTCCGGTGGCTATGACAGCGCAGAGGACAGGTCACAATGGGAGCCGTTCCCAGGGACGGCCCCAGGCAGCCCCGCTGCACTTTGCCTCGGGCGACCCGTGAGTGCAGCACGCAGGGGGAAGGCTGGGCTGGATGGGGCACGGGGCAGGTGGCCGGGGGGTTTCTAAGCCAGAGCGAGAGCCCAGCCCCTCAGGGCAGGGCACAGTGCCACCCTCGGGGCTGGGGGCAGAGGTGCGGGGGGCTGCCGGGGGGGGCAGGTGCCCAGAGAGGCTTTGGGCATGTGCCGGGTGCCCTTGGCTCCATGGGAGGCTCTCGGGTGGCAGGGATGGGGCCTCGGGAGACTCTCCTCTGGTGTCCCTCGCCCCTTTCACGGGGCACGGCTCAGCCGGGGGCTGGCCATCAGGGCGCCTTGGGCAGCATGGGCCCCACGCTGTCGAGCCCGTCGACACCAGTGCCCAAAGGCTTTCCTGGGGCAGCCCGTGGCTCCCACCTGTGCAGTGCTCACAAACCCTGCCCCTGCTCCCTCCCACCGCCCTCAGACCCTCTCCTACCGGCCCCCAGCTCCAGGCAGCTCCTGCCCCGCTCCCCCAGCCCCGCACTCCCTCCCACACGGCCCTGCTCACACCCCTTCTCTCCCACCCCCTCCAGGACATGGCTGCGGCAATTGTCTTCGTCCTGGCTCTGCTGGCCCTCCAGCGCACACCGACAAGCAATAACCACCTAGATGTGTCCACTGCCGAGCGGATGCAGCAGAGACAGGAGTATCTGCATCAGCAGATGACGCTTCTGCTGCAGGAAATCGAGTGGAGCGACAACGTGGATGAAGCCATGCTCCTTTCTCTGTGGTGCCAGTGGCCGGTTTGGACCCCTGCAGCAGCTCTGCTCCTCCTTGTTTCAGTCTGCTGGACGGCCAGGAAAATGAAGCTGGCCTCCCACCGCTGCAAGGAGCACGACACCTCCAGCCGTGAGAAGGAGGACAAGGAGGAGGAGGAAGACTTCAGTGGTGCACACCACCGTGTCAGCTCTTCGGCTGCATCTGCCCCACCACCACCGCGGGGAATCTTGTCACCTTAGGACTTTGCTGTTCTCGTCTGAGTTTTTCTTTCTATTCCTAGAATTTCCGTTTCAAACATGTAAGAGCTTTTCTTTAGAAAAAATACACTGAGAAGAATGTTCGTAATCCTGCTGTCATCCAAATCCAACTCTTTCTGGTTTAGTTTCACTTAGGCTAACGTAAGCAAGATTGATTTTGTTTCCTAACAGGAGTCTTTTATTTTGCCTTTGTTGTGCTCTTGGCCTCAGCTGCCAACAAAGAACCATGCGGCCGCTCGCTCAACCCCCACAGCCGTGGGGGAGAATCGGAAGAAAAAGGTAAAACTGGTGGGTTGACATAAAGGCACTTTCACACAACAGCAATGGAAAGAGAAAAACACCACCACCACCACCGACAGAGGAAGGTACAAATGCGATTACGGTGCCGCCGCTCACCCACCACACCCGGGCAGCCCCAGCCTGCTCCAAGCCGCCACTTGCAGCCCCCCTGCCCCAGCCAGCTCCCCCTCTAGCCTGGGCATGGCTCCCATGGGATGGAATACCTGTGTCCCCTGCCACATCCATGGGGAAACTAAGTCCAGCCCTGCCGCAACCAGGACCTTATCCAGCCCTTCTTCTGTACTGTCTATGCCATGCCCAGGTCTTACAGTTCCCAATTAATTACCACGGCTTTTCCCCGTCTCTTCTCTATATAGCTCAACAGCTATACACACACGGATTGAATTCCCACAGGCTGTGGGCCATCCCTCCAAAATAGCTTGAGTTCATTTAGTTCATGACTTTGGGCTCCACCTGTGAGAAGAGTCTCTCAGGGCAGGTGTGATGGTGTGTGGTGCTGGACTGGTGCATGCTGCATTTGGGGCTCGTGTCTGGTGTACACGGTGCGGCCCATGCCCGCGCTCCGTAGGTGGGAAATGAACCCCAGCCCTGCCGGGACCAGGACACAGGGGCTCATATACACATCTAAACCTCACTGACCTACCCCATATTTGCACGGGAGAATGAGCAATGTGGAAGCAATGTTGAAGAAAATGAACTCCACTGAGCAGGAGACAGAGAAGTGGTAGGAGGAAGGGAGAGCAGACTGCCGCTGAAATGGGCAGGACTTGTGGCCGCATAACAGAAAGAGTGGTTGGACCAGACAGTAATCACTATTCAGTGAAGCACTCACAGACAATCTGTGTGGCAGGCCAAAAAATCAGCAGGCCATGAATAAGAGTGTATCATCCAAACGTTCTGAAAGAACTAAACACGCTGGTTTTGCATGGCCTTCCTTACAACCACCTTCAGAAGCTTTTGCAGTACCTCTCCCACCAGACGTAGAAGATGAAGGTCTTCTGATGCCAGCGAACATGACTGAGGGAAAGCCTGACTATGAGCAGAAGGAGTTGAAGAAACAGTGTTACGGATAACAGCACAAGGTAAGGCAGATACCAGAGGAGGGCATAGATTCTCCCCACTCTTACTCCCGTGTTTCACTTTGTGTCCCAAAATGAATTCCCTTGTCGCTTTGGGCCATCTGCGCTTGTTAGGTCCAAGCAGAGGAGAGTACCTTTGGCATGAGGGCCAAGCAGTCATTTGTGTAACTAGGAAGACAAGTAGCTGCAAATAATCTGCAGGCATAAAAAATGCAGGTGGAAAAAATAGGATGGCAGAAGACAATTTAATGTGCAACATGTGTCTGTTTCATTGGTAGCAATTACCAAATGTTGAACAGAAATCCTAAAATCTGAGATGTTTTTTACTTGAGACTCTGCTACCTTGAACAGAAACACAAAGAAAAGTTAATAATAACCTGTGTTGAATATTTGACACTGAAAACAGATTGGTTTTGAGACTGTGTCATAGTCAAGCAAGTTCTTGAGAACGGTTAGGAAATAACAGCTAGTAAACATCGTAATGAAGATAGCGGGGAGGGGTTGCCAATAAGGTTTTAAAATACCCGCCTCCAGTAATGTGTGCTGTCTTTCCTATCTTGAAAGAAAAATCTGCTCAGTTTGATTACATCTGATTGATAGGCATCGTTCCAGAGGTGGCTTTCTTAGACAAAAATGATGGTGGGAAACTTCAATTTTTCTTTTCAAAAAGTCAGGTATGAATGTGACTGGCCCGTTAGGGTCTGTAAAATAGTGGTGTTCTCAAAATTGCATTTCTAAATGCACCAATCAGACTGGGATGTGGAGAGAGCAACTGGGAGAAGAGACCAAGCTGATCTTTATACCCTTTAGCTGGGCATATTTAACAGCAGGTGGACCAGTTTTGTAAAGGGCTGAAAAGTAGTCGGTTTGCTTTCATGACAATGATCAGCCTGTGTTAATACCTGGCATGCGTATCAAAACCAAAAAATGACAATAATCAGTCATTTAAAACAAATCACTCATAGGCGTCCTTTACCCTAGCCTAAAATGAGGCAAAGAAAGAAGAGCCATGATGATCTAGAAAATTTTAGCCACCTGTATAAGAACACTACAGCAGAACGCCTTTGGTGTCTGTGCACAAACTAAATCTTCAAACTTCAAAACAAAGATTTAATAAGCTATTCTGCACTAAATTCTCTTGTTACTGGGACTAGTCTTTGTTTGCATACACATACTTCAGTACATCTGTAGATGAGTGGAAGAAAATGGCAGTTATTAAAAAAAAATAAGTTAACAAAGCACGCTTAGTAATGAGGTCTCCATTTACTCTTTACCTTCTCAGGGCAGCTTACAAAGTTTGATATTTTTACTAAGGTTGGTTATTGAGCCAACCTCAACAGATTTTGTCCTATTTACAGACGTCTGTATATAACATGGATGTGCAAGGATGCACAGTGATGTGAGGTACAGCTTAATGCCAGTACATGAGGTTTACTAGAGAATGAGGAGCTGGAAAAGATGCCTAAAAGGGTTTTTTTTTGTGGAAACAACTTATTTGAAAATTATGGAAAATTCATTGTAAGTTTAACTCCAGCAGGCAGCAGAACATACCTTGTACAACCAATAAGAGGAAAAGATCAGACCCTGCATTGATCTCATCGACAGCCTGAGAGCTCTCGGAATTGAAAAAGACCTGGCTTTGCCTGCGATTGCGGTGATCGGAGATCAGAGCTCCGGGAAAAGCTCTGTCCTAGAAGCCCTGTCTGGTATTGCTCTTCCTAGGGGCAATGGTAAGAATTCACCTGATTAGATTTTCAGTTGAATTGAACTTTGATGAGATGGAAGGGCTTTTTTTTTTCTCCCCCACCTCCCCCCATTATTTTTTTGGGGTCTAGGAGTGAACAACTCCACGGCTGAGGCTGAGATTTTATATAGATTGTGAGACTCCAGGGGCCTTCTCAGCTCTGGTTCCCAGTAGGAGAAATGGGTGTGCAGGTGGGGTGCTCCAGGGTAGCTCCCACAAGGCACATGTTCCGGCTGGTGAAGAGACTACAAGTAAGAAGAGTATAGAGTAGAGTACCTGTCCCAAACTGTGGACAAACTGAAAGATAGCATCAGCTGACTCTGTGCATCTCCCAGCAAGGAGTAGTACAGCAGATATCGGTTTCACATGGAACACTAGTTTTGAAATTTGCTTTTGGGATTGGTTTGTGTTTTTCTAACAAGATTTTCTTACAGATATCTTTTTTTGGCAAAAAATGTGCAAAGATCTTTACTTATAAATATGTGTCTTGGATGTTATTTAAGTAAGAGAAGATTGATGGAAGACTTTGCAGCTCAAGAAGATTCATTTTTCAGCTCTGTATGTGTGTGTGTGTTTGTATACACACACGCAAGTTCTGTATGAGTTTACAATACCATCTAGTCTTTCAGGCTGGACTTGAGGAAAAGGTTTTCATAGGATGGAGGTGCAACACTGGAACCGGTCACCCAGAGAGGTGCAAATCTCCATTCTTGGAGGTTTGCAAGACAAAACCTGGCTCGACAAAACCATGGATGACCTCATCTAGTGCCAGTGCCAGTCCTACTCTGAGGGGGAAGTCACAGAGCCCTTTGGCAATGCCTCTTTCTGTGTCTCTGGGCACAGTATTAGGCAGCCCTGCGTATGCCACACAGTCCATGGCTGTGCATCATGCATAACAACTGCTGAGAGTTACCTCTGTCTTTGGAACTGCTGCAGGTATTGTTACTCGATGCCCCTTGGAACTTAAACTGAAAAGAATACCTGCTGCCCAGGCGTGGAAAGGGAAAATGTGCTACCGCAACACCAGCGTAGAGCTCCAGGATGCCTCTGAGGTGGAGAAAGCAATAAGAGAAGGTGAGCTGGAACGTATTCCCGTCCAATTTCGCTTGCTCAGTCTCCTTCGAATCCTTTCTCCCCTTTTCTTAGGCTGAGCAGCAGCAGTCCCCAGACTAACACAGTGATTGTAGCCACGAGTAACACCAAGAGCTGAATTCAGAGCAGAAGAAGGTGGGGTAGCATCACATAAGTCTCTCAAGAGGGTTGTACTACTTACTACTTCGGTGGTGAAGATGACCCATGATGTCCGATAAAAACTCAGGCTGTGTTCTCAGCTGGATGCTGTCTGCCTGGTTTGGGGAGGTTGTCTGCCAGATTGTAAACATGCAAAGCCCTGAATGGTTCCTGTCATCAGTCCAAAAGCTCAGGGAATGCTTGAGGTGTCTGTGGCTGGAAATCTTATGATTTTGGAGAAAATTGCAAGAAGGCAGAGTGGAGGGCATATAGGGTTTTTGCCAGCTAGTGTGATCACAGCCTCAATCATTGCCCGTCCCATGTCACAGCTTGGCTTTTATGGTATTTCATGCTGTGTAAGGAAACAGTTTTCTTACCCAAAGGGCAGTAAGCACTTGCCCTAAATGTAAAAGTTGGACTGTCCTTATTTCCTTGACCAGCACACCTTCACAATATCGTTATTTGTCCTAATGGTTTTTCATTAGCTTTTCAATATATTGTTTAGATATTTTCAATATATCCTCCCAAAACTGGCAAGGCAAGTGGTATGGATTGATTAAACTAATTACGTAGCTGAAAAAATCCCACATGAGAATAACTACAGGATTTCCTTGCTGTTGAGTGCTGTTCATAGTTCAAGCATTATAGCCTTATCAGTGCAGAACTAATTTCCCTAGAAATTTCATCCCCAGACGTCCCAGATCTGACACTAATTGATCTTCCTGGAATTGCCAGAGTGGCCGTGGGGGAGCAACCAAAAGACATTGGGGAACAGGTAAAACTCAGTCTCATATGCCAACCTGTGCACAGGGTCACTTCTCTAACCTACCTCATATGCGAGCATTTGCTGTAGGGCGCTGGAGTCACTGTACTGGGCTTCTGAGCCAGCAAGAGAGCCACGCTAACAAAAAGACTTCTGAATTTTCTAACATCATGTCAAGCAAAGTCTGCTTTTTGGAGAGAGTTTCAAGCTATAAAAGGAGGGACTAAGGCAGGGCGCTTCTAAAATAGGTGTAAGACTTACCTCTGGCAAATGCTTCCGTTGCCAGAAAGGCAAGTTGGCCGCATAACAGACTATGGCTTGGTGTGTCCTACTCTCACTGCCAGTGGCCCACCCATGTATTCCCTTCCTGCGCACACACACATCTGTCAGCAAACATATGTATGTAACCCTAAGCAGAAGAAGGAAGAGACGACATCAAAAAAAAAAAAAAAAAAAAGAAAAGAAAGAGGAGAGAAAGAAGAAACCATCAACATGAGCATCGTATTCCATTGAAGGACTCCAGGTGCTTACAACTCTCTGTAATGCGCCGCCACCACCACCAGCATGAAACCACCGACCTTAGGACCCAGAGGAGCAGTGGAGGGGTGAGCTAAGAAGCGTGTGTTATAATTTTACTTGTATTATTGCTGTTATTGTGGCTTTTCCTGTACAGAAGCACTCTACCTGCATTGCTGTTCTTTGCTTCTCTGTAATAGTTAGATCATGTAGTAATGATTCTTGAGTTAGACTGTTAAGATTTCCATTATACTAACAATAAATTAATGTCTAAATATATACACACTCATACATATATGAGGTGTACCTGCTCGCTGTCTATAAACAAGACTTTGCATGTAAGAGTGCTCCAGCTCCTGCCTGCAGTGCACTTGCTCTCTGCTGACCCAGCAGGAATGGACGTTTGTGCCTCATCTACTACCAGCCAAGAGCTGCGAGAGACAACTTCTCAGACCGTTTTATCATGTCTCTCTTTCCACTTCCCAACGGAGGTGTTCTTCCCCCTGCTCTTGGAGTGAAGCAAGCCTCTTGCCTATGGCAAAATCTTGCCTGTTCTTCAGGTAAGCTGTAGGAGCAGAACATGAGGATGTACAAAATGTCCCTATAGGTATTAGCCCTTCTTCAAAACTGGAGCCATCTACAATCATTTTTTACAGACTCAGAAGCACTTTATTTTATACGGGGTGTCTGTTTCTATATAAGTTATTATTCTCAGGATCATGGGTGTAGATGCATACCCTGACTACACTTGTGCGTTCAGATTGGTATGTTACCCGCTGGTTTATTTGTAGGCATTACTCGGCAAGTGCCATTGAGCAGCTGTTTGGGAATCTCTTTGCTTCTCACCCCTCTCGCCTTTCCTGGAAAAAATAATAACAGCGACGCCCTCAGGGTAATTTTGGTAGCCCACATGCCATCCTTTTTAGTTTCGTAACTAAAGCAGTCTAGACCCTTCCTCACCCCTCCACCAAATGCACCTCACGGCAGGATGATCTTTGCCCCAGGTCTCTTGCTCTGCAAGAATAGCCAGCAACACCATGGAATTTCCAATTTTTTCCAATGTGTGAATCATTTATGAAAAGTAAATGGGCCTAGAGGGTGTCGTGGTTTTGGCCTCAGCCACCAACAAAGAAGCACGCAACAATTAACGCAACCCCCAGAGCCGTGGAGGTAAAATAGACGAAAAAGGCTGCCCACTTCGTGATGGCAGTGGGGAAGAGTACATTCTGAATCTTGTCAGTCAGGGACAGCTACCTACAGTCCCCGTTTTCACGGCAGGCAGGGATTTGGGGAGTGTCTGACAACTTTGTCAAGAGAGCCCCTGGGAGCTGGCTTCTGCCGGGCAGGATTGTACTCGGTGGGATGCCCAGGAGCCGCTGAGCCGGGCGGTGGGGACGAGGGCTGGCGCTTGCCGGCAGGCTGGTGCCGCTCCGGTGGCTATGACAGCGCAGAGGACAGGTCACAATGGGAGCCGTTCCCAGGGACGGCCCCAGGCAGCCCCGCTGCACTTTGCCTCGGGCGACCCGTGAGTGCAGCACGCAGGGGGAAGGCTGGGCTGGATGGGGCACGGGGCAGGTGGCCGGGGGGTTTCTAAGCCAGAGCGAGAGCCCAGCCCCTCAGGGCAGGGCACAGTGCCACCCTCGGGGCTGGGGGCAGAGGTGCGGGGGGCTGCCGGGGGGGGCAGGTGCCCAGAGAGGCTTTGGGCATGTGCCGGGTGCCCTTGGCTCCATGGGAGGCTCTCGGGTGGCAGGGATGGGGCCTCGGGAGACTCTCCTCTGGTGTCCCTCGCCCCTTTCACGGGGCACGGCCCAGCCGGGGGCTGGCCATCAGGGCGCATCGGGCAGCATGGGCCCCACGCTGTCGAGCCCGTCGACACCAGTGCCCAAAGGCTTTCCTGGGGCAGCCCGTGGCTCCCACCTGTGCAGTGCTCACAAACCCTGCCCCTGCTCCCTCCCACCACCCTCTCCTACCGGCCCCCAGCTCCAGGCAGCTCCTGCCCCGCTCCCCCAGCCCCGCGCTCCCTCCCACACGGCCCTGCTCACACCCCTTCTCTCCCACCCCCTCCAGGACATGGCTGCGGCAATTGTCTTCGTCCTGGCTCTGCTGGCCCTCCAGCGCACACCGACAAGCAATCACCACCTAGATGTGTCCACGGCCGAGCGGATGCAGCAGCGTCAGGAGTATCTGCATCAGCAGATGACGCTTCTGCTGCAGGAAATCGAGTGGAGCAACAACGTGGACGAAGCCATGCTCCTTTCTCTGTGGCACCAGTGGCCGTTTTGGACCCCTGCAGCAGCTTTGCTCCTCCTTGCTTCAGTCTGCTGGACGGCCAGGAAAATGAAGCTGGCCTCCCCCTGCTGCAAGGAGCACGATACCTCCAGCTGTGAGAAGGAGAACAAGGAGGAGGAGGAAGACTTCAGTGGTGCACACCACCGTGTCAGCTCTTCGGCTGCATCCGCCCCACCACCACCGCGGGGAATCTTGTCACCTTAGGACTTTGCTGTTCTCATCTGAGTTTTTCTTTCTATTCCTAGAATTTCCGTTTCAAACATGTAAGAGCTTTTCTTTAGAAAAAATACACTGAGAAAAATGTTCGTAATCCTGCTGTCATCCAACTCCAACTCTTTCTGGTTTAGTTTCACTTAGGCTAACATAAGCAAGATTGATTTTGTTTCCTAACAGGAGTCTTTTATTTTGCCTTTGTTGTGCTCTTGGCCTCAGCTGCCAACAAAGAACCATGCGGCCGCTCGCTCAACCCCCACAGCCGTGGGGGAGAATCGGAAGAAAAAGGTAAAACTGGTGGGTTGACATAAAGGCACTTTCACACAACAGCAATGGAAAGAGAAAAACACCACCACCACCACCGACAGAGGAAGGTACAAAAGCGATTACGGTGCCGCCGCTCACCCACCACACCCGGGCAGCCCCAGCCTGCTCCAAGCCGCCACTTGCAGCCCCCCTGCCCCGGCCAGCTCCCCCTCTAGCCTGGGCATGGCTCCCATGGGATGGAATACCTGTGTCCCCTGCCACATCCTTGGGGAAACTAAGTCCAGCCCTGCCGCAACCAGGACCTTATCCAGCCCTTCTTCTGTACTGTCTATGCCATGCCCAGGTCTTACAGTTCCCAATTAATTACCACGGCTTTTCCCCGTCTCTTCTCTATATAGCTCAACAGCTATACACACACGGATTGAATTCCCACAGGCTGTGGGCCATCCCTCCAAAATAGCCATTGAGTTCATTTAGTTCATGACTTTGGGCTCCACCTGTGAGAAGAGTCTCTCAGGGCAGGTGTGATGGTGTGTGGTGCTGGACTGGTGCATGCTGCATTTGGAGCTCGTGGCTGGTGTACACGGTGCGGCCCATGCCCGCGCTCCGTAGGTGGGAAATGAACCCCAGCCCTGCCGGGACCAGGACACAGGGGCTCACATACACAACTAAACCTCACTGACCTACCCCATATTTGCATGGGAGAATGAACAATGTGGTGGCTGGACCAGACAGTAACCACTATTCAGTGAAGCACTCACAGACAATCTGCGTGGCAGGCCAAAAAATCAGCAGGCCATGAATAAGAGTGTATCATCCAAACGTTCTGAAAGAACTAAACATGCTGGGTTTGCATCGCCTTCCTTACAACCGCCTTCAGAAGCTTTTGCAGTACCTCTCCCACCAGACGTAGAAGATGAAGGTCTTCTGATGCCGGCGAACATGACTGAGGGAAAGCCTGACTATGAGCAGAAGGAGTTGAAGAAACAGTGTTACGGATAACAGCACAAGGTAAGGCAGATACCAGAGGAGGGCATAGATTCTCCCCACTCTTACTCCCGTGTTTCACTTTGTGTCCCAAAATGAATTCCCTTGTCGCTTTGGGCCATCTGCGCTTGTTAGGTCCAAGCAGAGGAGAGTACCTTTGGCATGAGGGCCAAGCAGTCATTTGTGTAACTAGGAAGACAAGTAGCTGCAAATAATCTGCAGGCATAAAAAATGCAGGTGGAAAAAATAGGATGGCAGAAGACAATTTAATGTGCAACATGTGTCTGTTTCATTGGTAGCAATTACCAAATGTTGAACAGAAATCCTAAAATCTGAGATGTTTTTTACTTGAGACTCTGCTACCTTGAACAGAAACACAAAGAAAAGTTAATAATAACCTGTGTTGAATATTTGACACTGAAAACAGATTGGTTTTGAGACTGTGTCATAGTCAAGCAAGTTCTTGAGAACGGTTAGGAAATAACAGCTAGTAAACATCGTAATGAAGATAGCGGGGAGGGGTTGCCAATAAGGTTTTAAAATACCCGCCTCCAGTAATGTGTGCTGTCTTTCCTATCTTGAAAGAAAAATCTGCTCAGTTTGATTACATCTGATTGATAGGCATCGTTCCAGAGGTGGCTTTCTTAGACAAAAATGATGGTGGGAAACTTCAATTTTTCTTTTCAAAAAGTCAGGTATGAATGTGACTGGCCCGTTAGGGTCTGTAAAATAGTGGTGTTCTCAAAATTGCATTTCTAAATGCACCAATCAGACTGGGATGTGGAGAGAGCAACTGGGAGAAGAGACCAAGCTGATCTTTATACCCTTTAGCTGGGCATATTTAACAGCAGGTGGACCAGTTTTGTAAAGGGCTGAAAAGTAGTCGGTTTGCTTTCATGACAATGATCAGCCTGTGTTATTACCTGGCATGCGTATCAAAACCAAAAAATGACAATAATCAGTCATTTAAAACAAATCACTCATAGGCGTCCTTTACCCTAGCCTAAAATGAGGCAAAGAAAGAAGAGCCATGATGATCTAGAAAATTTTAGCCACCTGTATAAGAACACTACAGCAGAACGCCTTTGGTGTCTGTGCACAAACTAAATTTTCAAACTTCAAAACAAAGATTTAATAAGCTATTCTGCACTAAATTCTCTTGTTACTGGGACTAGTCTTTGTTTGCATACACATACTTCAGTACATCTGTAGATGAGTGGAAGAAAATGGCAGTTATTAAAAAAAAAATAAGTTAACAAAGCACGCTTAGTAATGAGGTCTCCATTTACTCTTTACCTTCTCAGGGCAGCTTACAAAGTTTGATATTTTTACTAAGGTTGGTTATTGAGCCAACCTCAACAGATTTTGTCCTATTTACAGACGTCTGTATATAACATGGATGTGCAAGGATGCACAGTGATGTGAGGTAAAGCTTAATGCCAGTACATGAGGTTTACTAGAGAATGAGGAGCTGGAAAAGATGCCTAAAAGGGTTTTTTTTGTGGAAACAATTATTTGAAAATTATGGAAAATTCATTGTAAGTTTAACTCCAGCAGGCAGCAGAACATACCTTGTACAACCAATAAGAGGAAAAGATCAGACCCTGCATTGATCTCATCGACAGCTGAGAGCTCTCGGAATTGAAAAAGACCTGGCTTTGCCTGTGATTGCGGTGATCAGAGATCAGAGCTCCGGGAAAAGCTCTGTCCTAGAAGCCCTGTCTGGTATTGCTCTTCCTAGGGGCAATGGTAAGAATTCACCTGATTAGATTTTCAGTTGAATTGAACTTTGATGAGATGGAAGGGCTTTTTTTTTTCTCCCCCACCTCCCCCCATTTTATTTTTTTTTTGGTCTAGGAGTGAACAACTCCACGGCTGAGATTTTATATAGATTGTGAGACTCCAGGGGCCTTCTCAGCTCTGGTTCCCAGTAGGAGAAATGGGTGTGCAGGTGGGGTGCTCCAGGGTAGCTCCCACAAGGCACATGTTCCGGCTGGTGAAGAGACTACAAGTAAGAAGAGTATAGAGTAGAGTACCTGTCCCAAACTGTGGACAAACTGAAAGATAGCATCAGCTGACTCTGTGCATCTCCCAGCAAGGAGTAGTACAGCAGATATCGGTTTCACATGGAACACTAGTTTTGAAATTTGCTTTTGGGATTGGTTTGTGTTTTTCTAACAAGATTTTCTTACAGATATCTTTTTTTGGCAAAAAATGTGCAAAGATCTTTACTTATAAATATGTGTCTTGGATGTTATTTAAGTAAGAGAAGATTGATGGAAGACTTTGCAGCTCAAGAAGATTCATTTTTCAGCTCTGTATGTGTGTGTGTGTTTGTATACACACACGCAAGTTCTGTATGAGTTTACAATACCATCTAGTCTTTCAGGCTGGACTTGAGGAAAAGGTTTTCATAGGATGGAGGTGCAACACTGGAACCGGTCACCCAGAGAGGTGCAAATCTCCATTCTTGGAGGTTTGCAAGACAAAACCTGGCTCGACAAAACCATGGATGACCTCATCTAGTGCCAGTGACAGTCCTACTCTGAGGGGGAAGTCACAGAGCCCTTTGGCAATGCCTCTTTCTGTGTCTCTGGGCACAGTATTAGGCAGCCCTGTGTATGCCACACAGTCCATGGCTGTGCATCATGCATAACAACTGCTGAGAGTTACCTCTGTCTTTGGAACTGCTGCAGGTATTGTTACTCGATGCCCCTTGGAACTTAAACTGAAAAGAATACCTGCTGCCCAGGCGTGGAAAGGGAAAATGTGCTACCGCAACACCAGCGTAGAGCTCCAGGATGCCTCTGAGGTGGAGAAAGCAATAAGAGAAGGTGAGCTGGAACGTATTCCCGTCCAATTTAGCTTGCTCAGTCTCCTTCGAATCCTTTCTCCCCTTTTCTTAGGCTGAGCAGCAGCAGTCCCCAGACTAACACAGTGATTGTAGCCACGAGTAACACCAAGAGCTGAATTCAGAGCAGAAGAAGGTGGGGTAGCATCACATAAGTCTCTCAAGAGGGTTGTACTACTTACTACTTCGGTGGTGAAGATGACCCATGATGTCCGATAAAAACTCAGGCTGTGTTCTCAGCTGGATGCTGTCTGCCTGGTTTGGGGAGGTTGTCTGCCAGATTGTAAACATGCAAAGCCCTGAATGGTTCCTGTCATCAGTCCAAAAGCTCAGGGAATGCTTGAGGTGTCTGTGGCTGGAAATCTTATGATTTTGGAGAAAATTGCAAGAAGGCAGAGTGGAGGGCATATAGGGTTTTTGCCAGCTAGTGTGATCACAGCCTCAATCATTGCCCTTCCCATGTCACAGCTTGGCTTTTATGGTATTTCATGCTGTGTAAGGAAACAGTTTTCTTACCCAAAGGGCACTTTGCCCTAAATGTAAAAGTTGGATTGTCCTTATTTCCTTGACCAGCACATCTCCACAATATCGTTATTTGTCCTCATGGTTTTTCATTAGCTTTTCAATATATTGTTTAGATATTTTCAATATATCCTCCCAAAACTGGCAAGGCAAGTGGTATGGATTGATTAAACTAATTACGGAGCTGAAAAAATCCCACATGAGAATAACTACAGGATTTCCTTGCTGTTCAGTGCTGTTCCTAGTTCAAGCATTATAGCCTTATAAGTTCTGGGACAAATTAGCTGATCTCTCAACCTCTCTATCAAAATATGAAGAATAAAGAATAACACCTATTTATCTTTCAAGGCAGCCAGGGATTAATTGATGCCTACAAAGTGTCTCGGTGTTGAGGAAGCATTTCTACAACCGATCAGAATCTTATCCGATCACTTTCATTGTGATTTATTTGTGTTTTGCCTGCGTATACAAGAGTTCATAAGTATATGCTCTGTACAATATTGCAGATGACATTGCGAAAGGACTCCACGTAACCACGTGTTGCATAATAATTTGCTTAGATTTTTGCATAAATGAATTTCTGTGTGTGGCTGGATCTGAAAAAAGCCAAGCCTGAAAGAACCGGAGGTGGTAGTAGGTTCTTTTCAAAGTCAATGTGTTCAGCTTTGCGTTGGTGCATTGTTTGAAGCTTGCATTCATGGCCTTGCTCTTTTCTCCTTGCAGCCCAGAATGTCGTGGCTGGTACTAAAGGTGCCATCAGTGCAGAAGTAATTTCCCTAGAAATTTCATCCCCAGACGTCCCAGATCTGACACTAATTGATCTTCCTGGAATTGCCAGAGTGGCCGTGGGGGATCAACCAAAAGACGTTGGGGAACAGGTAAAACTCAGTCTCATATGCCAACCTGTGCACAGGGTCACTTCTCTAACCTACCTCATATGCGTGCATTTGCTGTAGGGCGCTGGAGTCACTGTACCGGGCTTCTGAGCCAGCAAGAGACCCACGCTAACAAAAAGCACTTCCGAATTTTCTAACATCATGTCAAGCAAAGTCTGCTTTTTGGAGAGAGTTTCAAGCTATAAAAGGAGGGACTAAGGCAGTGCGCTTCTAAAATAGGTGTAAGACTTGCCTCTGGCAAATGCTTCCGTTGCCAGAAAGGCAAGTTGGCCGCATAACAGACTATGGCTTGGTGTGTCCTACTCTCACTGCCAGTGGCCCACCCATGTATTCCCTCCCTGCGCACACACATCTGTCAGCAAACATATGTATGTAACCCTAAGCAGAAGAAGGAAGAGACGACATCAAAAAAAAAAAAAAAAAAGAAAAGAAAGAGGAGAGAAAGAAGAAACCATCAACATGAGCATCGTATTCCATTGAAGGACTCCAGGTTCTTACAACTCTCTGTAATGCGCCGCCACCACCACCAGCATGAAACCACCGACCTTAGGACCCAGAGGAGCAGTGGAGGGGTGAGCTAAGAAGCGTGTGTTATAATTTTACTTGTATTATTGCTGTTATTGTGGCTTTTCCTGTACAGAAGCACTCTACCTGCATTGCTGTTCTTTGCTTCTCTGTAATATTTAGATCATGTAGTAATGATTCTTGAGTTAGACTGTTAAGATTTCCATTATACTAACAATAAATTAATGTCTAAATATATACACACTCATACATATATGAGGTGTACTTCCTCGCTGTCTATAAACAAGACTTTGCATGTAAGAGTGCTCCAGCTCCTGCCTGCAGTGCACTTGCTCTCTGCTGACCCAGCAGGAATGGACGTTTGTGCCTCATCTACTACCAGCCAAGAGCTGCGAGAGACAACTTCTCAGTCCGTTTTATCATGTCTCTCTTTCCACTTCCCAACGGAGGTGTTCTTCCCCCTGCTCTTGGAGTGAAGCAAGCCTCTTGCCTATGGCAAAATCTTGCCTGTTCTTCAGGTAAGCTGTAGGAGCAGAACATGAGGATGTACAAAATGTCCCTATAGGTATTAGCCCTTCTTCAAAACTGGAGCCATCTACAATCATTTTTTACAGACTCAGAAGCACTTTATTTTATACGGGGTTTCTGTTTCTATATAAGTTATTATTCTCAGGATCATGGGTGTAGATGCATACCCTGACTACACTTGTGCGTTCAGATTGGTATGTTACCCGCTGGTTTATTTGGAGGCATTACTCGGCAAGTGCCATTGAGCAGCTGTTTGGGAATCTCTTTGCTTCTCACCCCTCTCGCCTTTCCTGGAAAAAATAATAACAGCGACGCCCTCAGGGTAATTTTGGTAGCCCACATGCCATCCTTTTTAGTTTCGTAACTAAAGCAGTCTAGACCCTTCCTCACCCCTCCACCAAATGCACCTCACGGCAGGATGATCTTTGCCCAAGGTCTCTTGCTCTGCAAGAATAGCCAGCAACACCATGGAATTTCCAATTTTTTCCAATGTGTGAATCATTTATGAAAAGTAAATAGGCCTAGAGGGTGTCGTGGTTTTGGCCTCAGTCACCAACAAAGAAGCACGCAACAATTAACGCAACCCCCAGAGCCGTGGAGGTAAAATAGAAGAAAAAGGCTGCCCACTTCGTGATGGCAGTGGGGAAGAGTACATTCTGAATCCTGTCAGTCAGGAACAGCCACCTGCAGTCCCCATTTTCACGGCAGGCATGGATTTTGGGGGTGTCTGGCCACTTTGTCAAGAGAGCCCCTGGGAGCTGGCTCCTGCCGGGCAGGATTGTACTCGGTGGGATGCCCAGGAGCCGCTGAGCCGGGCGGTGGGGACGAGGGCTGGCGCTTGCCGGCAGGCTGGTGCCGCTCTGGTGGCTATGACAGCGCAGAGGACAGGTCACAATGGGAGCCGTTCCCAGGGACGGCCCCAGGCAGCCCCGCTGCACTTTGCCTCGGGCGACCCGTGAGTGCAGCACGCAGGGGGAAGGCTGGGCTGGATGGGGCACGGGGCAGGTGGCCGGGGGGTTTCTAAGCCAGAGCGAGAGCCCAGCCCCTCAGGGCAGGCCACGGTGCCACCCTCGGGGCTGGGGGCAGAGGTGCGGGGGGCTGCCGGGGGGGGCAGGTGCCCAGAGAGGCTTTGGGCATGTGCCGGGTGCCCGTAGCTCCATGGGAGGCTCTCGGGTGGCAGGGATGGGGCCTCGGGAGACTCTCCTCTGGTGTCCCTCACCCCTTTCACGGGGCACGGCCCAGCCGGGGGCTGGCCATCAGGGCGCCTTGGGCAGCATGAGCCCCACGCTGTCGAGCCCGTCGACACCAGTGCCCAAAGGCTTTCCTGGGGCAGCCCGTGGCTCCCACCTGTGCAGTGCTCACAAACCCTGCCCCTGCTCCCTCCCACCGCCCTCAGACCCTCTCCTACCGGCCCCCAGCTCCAGGCAGCTCCTGCCCCGCTCCCCCAGCCCCGCGCTCCCTCCCTCCCGGCCCTGCTCACACCCCTTCTCTCCCACCCCCTCCAGGACATGGCTGTGGCAATTGTCTTCGTCCTGGCTCTGCTGGCCCTCCAGCGCACACCGACAAGCAATCACCACCCAGATGTGTCCACGGCTGAGCAGATGCAGCAGCGTCAGCAGTATCTGCATCAGCAGATGACGCTTCTGCTGCAGGAAATCGAGCGGAGCGACAACGTGGACGAAGCCATGGTCCTTTCTCTGTGGCACCAGTGGCCGGTTTGGACCTCTGCAGCAGCTCTGCTCCTCCTTGCTTCAGTCTGCTGGACGGCCAGGAAAATGAAGCTGGCCTCCCCCCGCTGCAAGGAGCACGACACCTCCAGCTGTGAGAAGGAGAACAAGGAGGAGGAGGAAGACTTCAGTGGTGCACACCACCGTGTCAGCTCTTCGGCTGCATCCGCCCCACCACCACCGCGGGGAATCTTGTCACCTTAGGACTTTGCTGTTCTCATCTGAGTTTTTCTTTCTATTCCTAGAATTTCCGTTTCAAACATGTAAGAGCTTTTCTTTAGAAAAAATACACTGAGAAGAATGTTCGTAATCCTGCTGTCATCCAACTCCAACTCTTTCTGGTTTAGTTTCACTTAGGCTAACATAAGCAAGATTGATTTTGTTTCCTAACAGGAGTCTTTTATTTTGCCTTTGTTGTGCTCTTGGCCTCAGCTGCCAACAAAGAACCATGCGGCCGCTCGCTCAACCCCCACAGCCGTGGGGGAGAATCGGAAGAAAAAGGTAAAACTGGTGGGTTGACATAAAGGCACTTTCACACAACAGCAATAGAAAGAGAAAAACACCACCATCACCACCGACAGAGGAAGGTACAAACGCGATTACGGTGCCGCCGCTCACCCACCAAACCCGGGCAGCCCCAGCCTGCTCCAAGCCGCCACTTGCAGCCCCCCTGCCCCGGCCAGCTCCCCCTCGAGCCTGGGCATGGCTCCCATGGGATGGAATACCTGTGTCCCCTGCCACATCCTTGGGGAAACTAAGTCCAGCCCTGCCGCAACCAGGACCTTATCCAGCCCTTCTTCTGTACTGTCTATGCCATGCCCAGGTTTTACAGTTCCCAATTAATTACCACTGCTTTTCCCCGTCTCTTCTCTATATAGCTCAACAGCTATACACACACGGATTGAATTCCCACAGGCTGTGGGCCATCCCTCCAAAATAGCCATTGAGTTCATTTAGTTCATGACTTTGGGCTCCACCTGTGAGAAGAGTCTCTCAGGGCAGGTGTGATGGTGTGTGGTGCTGGACTGGTGCATGCGGCATTTGGAGCTCATGGCTGGTGTACACGGTGCGGCCCATGCCCGCGCTCCGTAGGTGGGAAATGAACCCCAGCCCTGCCGGGACCAGGACACAGGGGCTCACATACACAACTAAACCTCACTGACCTACCCCATATTTGCATGGGAGAATGAACAATGTGGTGGCTGGACCAGACAGTAACCACTATTCAGTGAAGCACTCACAGACAATCTGCGTGGCAGGCCAAAAAATCAGCAGGCCATGAATAAGAGTGTATCATCCAAACATTCTGAAAGAACTAAACACGCTGGGTTTGCATCGCCTTCCTTACAACCGCCTTCAGAAGCTTTTGCAGTACCTCTCCCACCAGACGTAGAAGATGAAGGTCTTCTGATGCCGGCGAACATGACTGAGGGAAAGCCTGACTATGAGCAGAAGGAGTTGAAGAAACAGTGTTACGGATAACAGCACAAGGTAAGGCAGATACCAGAGGAGGGCATAGATTCTCCCCACTCTTACTCCCGTGTTTCACTTTGTGTCCCAAAATGAATTCCCTTGTCGCTTTGGGCCATCTGCGCTTGTTAGGTCCAAGCAGAGGAGAGTACCTTTGGCATGAGGGCCAAGCAGTCATTTGTGTAACTAGGAAGACAAGTAGCTGCAAATAATCTGCAGGCATAAAAAATGCAGGTGGAAAAAATAGGATGGCAGAAGACAATTTAATGTGCAACATGTGTCTGTTTCATTGGTAGCAATTACCAAATGTTGAACAGAAATCCTAAAATCTGAGATGTTTTTTACTTGAGGACTCTGCTACCTTGAACAGAAACACAAAGAAAAGTTAATAATAACCTGTGTTGAATATTTGACACTGAAAACAGATTGGTTTTGAGACTGTGTCATAGTCAAGCAAGTTCTTGAGAACGGTTAGGAAATAACAGCCAGTAAACATCGTAATGAAGATAGCGGGGAGGGGTTGCCAATAAATTTTAAAATACCCGCCTCCAGTAATGTGTGCTGTCTTTCCTATCTTGAAAGAAAAATCTGCTCAGTTTGATTACATCTGATTGATAGGCATCGTTCCAGAGGTGGCTTTCTTAGACAAAAATGATGGTGGGAAACTTCAATTTTTCTTTTCAAAAAGTCAGGTATGAATGTGACTGGCCCGTTAGGGTCTGTAAAATAGTGGTGTTCTCAAAATTGCATTTCTAATTGCACCAATCAGACTGGGATGTGGAGAGAGGAACTGGGAGAAGAGACCAAGCTGATCTTAACACCCTTTAGCTGGGCATATATAACAGCAGGTGGACCAGTTTTGTAAAGGGCTGAAAAGTAGTCGGTTTGCTTTCATGACAATGATCAGCCTGTGTTAATACCTGGCATGCGTATCAAAACCAAAAAATTACAATAATCAGTCATTTAAAACAAACCACTCATAGGCGTCCTTTACCCTAGCCTAAAATGAGGCAAAGAAAGAAGAGCCATGATGATCTAGAAAATTTTAGCCACCTGTATAAGAACACTACAGCAGAACGCCTTTGGTGTCTGTGCACAAACTAAATCTTCAAACTTCAAAACAAAGATTTAATAAGCTATTCTGCACTAAATTCTCTTGTTACTGGGACTAGTCTTTGTTTGCATACACATACTTCAGTACATCTGTAGATGAGTGGAAGAAAATGGCAGTTATTAAAAAAAAATAAGTTAACAAAGCACGCTTAGTAATGAGGTCTCCATTTACTCTTTACCTTCTCAGGGCAGCTTAGAAAGTTTGATATTTTTACTAAGGATGGTTATTGAGCCAACCTCAACAGATTTTGTCCTATTTACAGACGTCTGTATATAACATGGATGTGCAAGGATGCACAGTGATGTGAGGTAAAGCTTAATGCCAGTACATGAGGTTTACTAGAGAATGAGGAGCTGGAAAAGATGCCTAAAAGGGTTTTTTTTGTGGAAACAACTTATTTGAAAATTATATGGAAAATTCATTGTAAGTTTAACTCCAGCAGGCAGCAGAACATACCTTGTACAACCAATAAGAGGAAAAGATCAGACCCTGCATTGATCTCATCGACAGCCTGAGAGCTCTCGGAATTGAAAAAGACCTGGCTTTGCCTGCGATTGCGGTGATCGGAGATCAGAGCTCCAGGAAAAGCTCTGTCCTAGAAGCCCTGTCTGGTATTGCTCTTCCTAGGGGCAATGGTAAGAATTCACCTGATTAGATTTTCAGTTGAATTGAACTTTGATGAGATGGAAGGGCTTTTTTTTTTCTCCCCCACCTCCCCCCATTATTTTTTTGGGGTCTAGGAGTGAACAACTCCACGGCTGAGATTTTATAGAGATTGTGAGACTCCAGGGGCCTTCTCAGCTCTGGTTCCCAGTAGGAGAAATGGGTGTGCAGGTGGGGTGCTCCAGGGTAGCTCCCACAAGGCACATGTTCCGGCTGGTGAAGAGACTACAAGTAAGAAGAGTATAGAGTAGAGTACCTGTCCCAAACTGTGGACAAACTGAAAGATAGCATCAGCTGACTCTGTGCATCTCCCAGCAAGGAGTAGTACAGCAGATATCGGTTTCACATGGAACACTAGTTTTGAAATTTGCTTTTGGGATTGGTTTGTGTTTTTCTAACAAGATTTTCTTACAGATATCTTTTTTTGGCAAAAAATGTGCAAAGATCTTTACTTATAAATATGTGTCTTGGATGTTATTTAAGTAAGAGAAGATTGATGGAAGACTTTGCAGCTCAAGAAGATTCATTTTTCAGCTCTGTATGTGTGTGTGTGTTTGTATACACACACGCAAGTTCTGTATGAGTTTACAATACCATCTAGTCTTTCAGGCTGGACTTGAGGAAAAGGTTTTCATAGGATGGAGGTGCAACACTGGAACCGGTCACCCAGAGAGGTGCAAATCTCCATTCTTGGAGGTTTGCAAGACAAAACCTGGCTCGACAAAACCATGGATGACCTCATCTAGTGCCAGTGACAGTCCTACTCTGAGGGGGAAGTCACAGAGCCCTTTGGCAATGCCTCTTTCTGTGTCTCTGGGCACAGTATTAGGCAGCCCTGCGTATGCCACACAGTCCATAGCTGTGCATCATGCATAACAACTGCTGAGAGTTACCTCTGTCTTTGGAACTGCTGCAGGTATTGTTACTCGATGCCCCTTGGAACTTAAACTGAAAAGAATACCTGCTGCCCAGGCGTGGAAAGGGAAAATGTGCTACCGCAACACCAGCGTAGAGCTCCAGGATGCCTCTGAGGTGGAGAAAGCAATAAGAGAAGGTGAGCTGGAACGTATTCCCGTCCAATTTAGCTTGCTCAGTCTCCTTCGAATCCTTTCTCCCCTTTTCTTAGGCTGAGCAGCAGCAGTCCCCAGACTAACACAGTGATTGTAGCCACGAGTAACACCAAGAGCTGAATTCAGAGCAGAAGAAGGTGGGGTAGCATCACATAAGTCTCTCAAGAGGGTTGTACTACTTACTACTTTGGTGGTGAAGATGACCCATGATGTCCGATAAAAACTCAGGCTGTGTTCTCAGCTGGATGCTGTCTGCCTGGTTTGGGGAGGTTGTCTGCCAGATTGTAAACATGCAAAGCCCTGAATGGTTCCTGTCATCAGTCCAAAAGCTCAGGGAATGCTTGAGGTGTCTGTGGCTGGAAATCTTATGATTTTGGAGAAAATTGCAAGAAGGCAGAGTGGAGGGCATATAGGGTTTTTGCCAGCTAGTGTGATCACAGCCTCAATCATTGCCCTTCCCATGTCACAGCTTGGCTTTTATGGTATTTCATGCTGTGTAAGGAAACAGTTTTCTTACCCAAAGGGCACTTTGCCCTAAATGTAAAAGTTGGATTGTCCTTATTTCCTTGACCAGCACATCTCCACAATATCGTTATTTGTCCTCATGGTTTTTCATTAGCTTTTCAATATATTGTTTAGATATTTTCAATATATCCTCCCAAAACTGGCAAGGCAAGTGGTATGGATCGATTAAACTAATTACGGAGCTGAAAAAATCCCACCTGAGAATAACTACAGGATTTCCTTGCTGTTCAGTGCTGTTCCTAGTTCAAGCATTATAGCCTTATAAGTTCTGGGACAAATTAGCTGATCTCTCAACCTCTCTATCAAAATATGAAGAATAAAGAATAACACCTATTTATCTTTCAAGGCAGCCAGGGATTAATTAATGCCTACAAAGTGTCTCGGTGTTGAGGAAGCATTTCTACAACCGATCAGAATCTTATCCGATCACTTTCATTGTGATTTATTTGTGTTTTGGCTGCGTATACAAGAGTTCATAAGTATATGCTCTGTACAATATTGCAGATGACATTGCGAAAGGACTCCACGTAACCACGTGTTGCATAATAATTTGCTTAGATTTTTGCATAAATGAATTTCTGTGTGTGGCTGGATCTGAAAAAAGCCAAGCCTGAAAGAACCGGAGGTGGTAGTAGGTTCTTTTCAAAGTCAATGTGTTCAGCTTTGCGTTGGTGCATTGTTTGAAGCTTGCATTCATGGCCTTGCTCTTTTCTCCTTGCAGCCCAGAATGTCGTGGCTGATACTAAAGGTGCCATCAGTGCAGAACTAATTTCCCTAGAAATTTCATCCCCAGACGTCCCAGATCTGACACTAATTGATCTTCCTGGAATTGCCAGAGTGGCCGTGGGGGATCAACCAAAAGACGTTGGGGAACAGGTAAAACTCAGTCTCATATGCCAACCTGTGCACAGGGTCACTTCTCTAACCTACCTCATATGCGAGCATTTGCTGTAGGGCGCTGGAGTCACTGTACCGGGCTTCTGAGCCAGCAAGAGAGCCACGCTAACAAAAGCACTTCCGAATTTTCTAACATCATGTCAAGCAAAGTCTGCTTTTTGGAGAGAGTTTCAAGCTATAAAAGGAGGGACTAAGGCAGTGCGCTTCTAAAATAGGTGTAAGACTTGCCTCTGGCAAATGCTTCCGTTGCCAGAAAGGCAAGTTGGCCGCATAACAGACTATGGCTTGGTGTGTCCTACTCTCACTGCCAGTGGCCCACCCATGTATTCCCTCCCTGCGCACACACATCTGTCAGCAAACATATGTATGTAACCCTAAGCAGAAGAAGGAAGAGACGACATCAAAAAAAAAAAAAAAAAAAGAAAAGAAAGAGGAGAGAAAGAAGAAACCATCAACATGAGCATCGTATTCCATTGAAGGACTCCAGGTTCTTACAACTCTCTGTAATGCGCCGCCACCACCACCAGCATGAAACCACCGACCTTAGGACCCAGAGGAGCAGTGGAGGGGTGAGCTAAGAAGCGTGTGTTATAATTTTACTTGTATTATTGCTGTTATTGTGGCTTTTCCTGTACAGAAGCACTCTACCTGCATTGCTGTTGTTTGCTTCTCTGTGATAGTTAGATCATGTAGTAATGATTCTTGAGTTAGACTGTTAAGATTTCCATTATACTAACAATAAATTAATGTCTAAATATATACACACTCATACATATATGAGGTGTACTTCCTCGCTGTCTATAAACAAGACTTTGCATGTAAGAGTGCTCCAGCTCCTGCCTGCAGTGCACTTGCTCTCTGCTGACCCAGCAGGAATGGACGTTTGTGCCTCATCTACTACCAGCCAAGAGCTGCGAGAGACAACTTCTCAGACCGTTTTATCATGTCTCTCTTTCCACTTCCCAACGGAGGTGTTCTTCCCCCTGCTCTTGGAGTGAAGCAAGCCTCTTGCCTATGGCAAAATCTTGCCTGTTCTTCAGGTAAGCTGTAGGAGCAGAACATGAGGATGTACAAAATGTCCCTATAGGTATTAGCCCTTCTTCAAAACTGGAGCCATCTACAATCATTTTTTACAGACTCAGAAGCACTTTATTTTATACAGGGTGTCTGTGTCTATATAAGTTATTATTCTCAGGATCATGGGTGTAGATGCATACCCTGACTACACTTGTGCGTTCAGATTGGTATGTTACCCGCTGGTTTATTTGGAGGCATTACTCGGCAAGTGCCATTGAGCAGCTCTTTGGGAATCTCTTTGCTTCTCACCCCTCTCCCCCTTCCTGGAAAAAATAATAACAGCGACGCCCTCAGGTTAATTTTGGTAGCCCACATGCCATCCTTTTTAGTTTCGTAACTAAAGCAGTCTAGACCCTTCCTCACCCCTCCACCAAATCCACCTCACAGCAGGATGATCTTTGCCCAAGGTCTCTTGCTCTGCAAGAATAGCCAGCAACACCATGGAATTTCCAATTTTTTCCAATGTGTGAATCATTTATGAAAAGTAAATGGGCCTAGAGGGTGTCGTGGTTTTGGCCTCAGCCACCAACAAAGAAGCACGCAACAATTAACGCAACCCCCAGAGCCGTGGAGGTAAAATAGAAGAAAAAGGCTGCCCACTTCGTGATGGCAGTGGGGAAGAGTACTTTCTGAATCCTGTCAGTCAGGGACAGCCACCTGCAGTCCCCGTTTTCACAGCAGGCAGGGATTTGGGGAGTGTCTGACCACTTTGTCAAGAGAGCCCCCTGGGAGCTGGCTCCTGCCGGGCAGGATTGTACTCGGTGGGATGCCCAGGAGCCGCTGAACTGGGCAGTGGGGACGAGGGCTGGCGCTTGCCGGCAGGCTGGTGCCGCTCTGGTGGCTATGACAGCGCAGAGGGCAGGTCACAATGGGAGCCGTTCCCAGGGACGGCCCCAGGCAGCCCCGCTGCACTTTGCCTCGGGCGACCCGTGAGTGCAGCACGCAGGGGGAAGGCTGGGCTGGATGGGGCACGGGGCAGGTGGCCGATGGGTTTCTAAGCCAGAGCGAGAGCCCAGCCCCTCAGGGCAGGGCACAGTGCCACCCTCGGGGCTGGGGGCAGAGGTGCGGGGGGCTGCCGGGGGGGGCAGGTGCCCAGAGAGGCTTTGGGCATGTGCCGGGTGCCCGTGGCTCCATGGGAGGCTCTCGGGTGGCAGGGATGGGGGCCTCGGGAGACTCTCCTCTGGTGTCCCTTGCCCCTTTCACGGGGCACGGCCCAGCCGGGGGCTGGCCATCAGGGCGCCTTGGGCAGCATGGGCCCCACGCTGTCGAGCCCGTCGACACCAGTGCCCAAAGGCTTTCCTGGGGCAGCCCGTGGCTCCCACCTGTGCAGTGCTCACAAACCCTGCCCCTGCTCCCTCCCACCGCCCTCAGACCCTCTCCTACCGGCCCCCAGCTCCAGGCAGCTCCTGCCCCGCTCCCCCAGCCCCGCGCTCCCTCCCTCCCGGCCCTGCTCACACCCCTTCTCTCCCACCCCCTCCAGGACATGGCTGCGGCAATTGTCTTCGTCCTGGCTCTGCTGGCCCTCCAGCGCACACCGACAAGCAATCACCACCTAGATGTGTCCACGGCCGAGCAGATGCAGCAGCGTCAGCAGTATCTGCATCAGCAGATGACGCTTCTGCTGCAGGAAATCGAGCGGAGCGACAAACGTGGACGAAGCCATGGTCCTTTCTCTGTGGCGCCAGTGGCCGGTTTGGACCTCTGCAGCAGCTCTGCTCCTCCTTGCTTCAGTCTGCTGGACGGCCAGGAAAATGAAGCTGGCCTCCCACCGCTGCAAGGAGCACGACACCTCTTGCCGTGAGAAGGAGGACAAGGAGGAGGAGGAAGACTTCAGTGGTGCACACCACCGTGTCAGCTCTTCGGCTGCGTTCGCCCCACCACCACCGCGGGGAATCTTGTCACCTTAGGACTTTGCTATTCTCATCTGAGTTTTTCTTTCTATTCCTAGAATTTCCGTTTCAAACATGTAAGAGCTTTTCTTTAGAAAAAATACACTGAGAAGAATGTTCGTAATCCTGCTGTCATCCAACTCCAACTCTTTCTGGTTTAGTTTCACTTAGGCTAACGTAAGCAAGATTGATTTTGTTTCCTAACAGGAGTCTTTTGTTTTGCCTTTGTTGTGCTCTTGGCCTCAGCTGCCAACAAAGAACCATGCAGCAGCTCGCTCAACCCCAGAAGCCGTGGGGGAGAATCGGAAGAAAAAGGTAAAACTGGTGGGTTTACATAAAGGCACTTTCAACACAACAGCAATGGAAAGAGAAAAAACACCACCGCCACCACCGACAGAGGAAGGTACAAACGCGATTACGGTGCCGCCGCTCACCCACCACACCCGGGCAGCCCCAGCCTGCTCCAAGCCGCCACTTGCAGCCCCCCTGCCCCGGCCAGCTCCCCCTCGAGCCTGGGCATGGCTCCCATGGGATGGAATACCTGTGTCCCCTGCCACATCCTTGGGGAAACTAAGTCCAGCCCTGCCGCAACCAGGACCTTATCCAGACCTTCTTCTGTACTGTCTATGCCATGCCCAGGTCTTACAGTTCCCAATTAATTACCACGGCTTTTCCCCGTCTCTTCTCTATATAGCTCAACAGCTATACACACACGGATTGAATTCCCACAGGCTGTGGGCCATCCCTCCAAAATAGCCATTGAGTTCATTTAGTTCATGACTTTGGGCTCCACCTGTGAGAAGAGTCTCTCAGGGCAGGTGTGATGGTGTGTGGTGCTGGACTGGTGCATGCTGCATTTGGAGCTCGTGGCTGGTGTACACGGTGCGGCCCATGCCCGCGCTCCGTAGGTGGGAAATGAACCCCAGCCCTGCCGGGACCAGGACACAGGGGCTCACATACACAACTAAACCTCACTGACCTACCCCATATTTGCATGGGAGAATGAACAATGTGGTGGCTGGACCAGACAGTAACCACTATTCAGTGAAGCACTCACAGACAATCTGCGTGGCAGGCCAAAAAATCAGCAGGCCATGAATAAGAGTGTATCATCCAAACATTCTGAAAGAACTAAACACGCTGGGTTTGCATCGCCTTCCTTACAACCGCCTTCAGAAGCTTTTGCAGTACCTCTCCCACCAGACGTAGAAGATGAAGGTCTTCTGATGCCGGCGAACATGACTGAGGGAAAGCCTGACTATGAGCAGAAGGAGTTGAAGAAACAGTGTTACGGACAACAGCACAAGGTAAGGCAGATACCAGAGGAGGGCATAGATTCTCCCCACTCTTACTCCCGTGTTTCACTTTGTGTCCCAAAATGAATTCCCTTGTCGCTTTGGGCCATCTGCGCTTGTTAGGTCCAAGCAGAGGAGAGTACCTTTGGCATGAGGGCCAAGCAGTCATTTGTGTAACTAGGAAGACAAGTAGCTGCAAATAATCTGCAGGCATAAAAAATGCAGGTGGAAAAAATAGGATGGCAGAAGACAATTTAATGTGCAACATGTGTCTGTTTCATTGGTAGCAATTACCAAATGTTGAACAGAAATCCTAAAATCTGAGATGTTTTTTACTTGAGACTCTGCTACCTTGAACAGAAACACAAAGAAAAGTTAATAATAACCTGTGTTGAATATTTGACACTGAAAACAGATTGGTTTTGAGACTGTGTCATAGTCAAGCAAGTTCTTGAGAACGGTTGGGAAATAACAGCTAGTAAACATCGTAATGAAGATAGCGGGGAGGGGTTGCCAATAAATTTTAAAATACCCGCCTCCAGTAATGTGTGCTGTCTTTCCTATCTTGAAAGAAAAATCTGCTCAGTTTGATTACATCTGATTGATAGGCATCGTTCCAGAGGTGGCTTTGTTAGACAAAAATGATGGTGGGAAACTTCAATTTTTCTTTTCAAAAAGTCAGGTATGAATGTGACTGGCCCGTTAGGGTCTGTAAAATAGTGGTGTTCTCAAAATTGCATTTCTAAATGCACCAATCAGACTGGGATGTGGAGAGAGGAACTGGGAGAAGAGACCAAGCTGATCTTTATACCCTTTAGCTGGGCATATATAACAGCGGGTGGACCAGTTTTGTAAAGGGCTGAAAAGTAGTCGGTTTGCTTTCATGACAATGATCAGCCTGTGTTATTACCTGGCATGCGTATCAAAACCAAAAAATTACAATAATCAGTCATTTAAAACAAACCACTCATAGGCGTCCTTTACCCTAGCCTAAAATGAGGCAAAGAAAGAAGAGCCATGATGATCTAGAAAATTTTAGCCACCTGTATAAGAACACTACAGCAGAACGCCTTTGGTGTCTGTGCACAAACTAAATCTGCAAACTTCAAAACAAAGATTTAATAAGCTATTCTGCACTAAATTCTCTTGTTACTGGGACTAGTCTTTGTTTGCATACACATACTTCAGTACATCTGTAGATGAGTGGAAGAAAATGGCAGTTATTAAAAAAAAATAAGTTAACAAAGCATGCTTAGTAATGAGGTCTCCATTTACTCTTTACCTTCTCAGGACAGCTTACAAAGTTTGATATTTTTACTAAGGTTGGTTATTGAGCCAACCTCAACAGATTTTGTCCTATTTAAAGACGTCTGTATATAACATGGATGTGCAAGGATGCACAGTGATGTGAGGTACAGCTTAATGCCAGTACATGAGGTTTACTAGAGAATGAGGAGCTGGAAAAGATGCCTAAAAGGGTTTTTTTTTGTGGAAACAACTTATTTGAAAATTATGGAAAATTCATTGTAAGTTTAACTCCAGCAGGCAGCAGAACATACCTTGTACAACCAATAGAGGAAAAGATCAGACCCTGCATTGATCTCATCGACAGCTGAGAGCTCTCGGAATTGAAAAAGACCTGGCTTTGCCTGCGATTGCGGTGATCGGAGATCAGAGCTCCGGGAAAAGCTCTGTCCTAGAAGCCCTGTCTGGTATTGCTCTTCCTAGGGGCAATGGTAAGAATTCACCTGATTAGATTTTCAGTTGAATTGAACTTTGATGGGATGGAAGGGCTTTTTTTTTTCTCCCCCACCTCCCCCCCATTTTTTTTTTTTTTGGTCTAGGAGTGAACAACTCCACGGCTGAGATTTTATATAGATTGTGAGACTCCAGGGGCCTTCTCAGCTCTGGTTCCCAGTAGGAGAAATGGGTGTGCAGGTGGGGTGCTCCAGGGTAGCTCCCCACAAGGCACATGTTCCGGCTGGTGAAGAGACTACAAGTAAGAAGAGTATAGAGTAGAGTACCTGTCCCAAACTGTGGACAAACTGAAAGATAGCATCAGCTGACTCTGTGCATCTCCCAGCAAGGAGTAGTACAGCAGATATTGGTTTCACATGGAACACTAGTTTTGAAATTTGCTTTTGGATTGGTTTGTGTTTTTTCTAACAAGATTTTCTTACAGATATCTTTTTTGGCAAAAAATGTGGCAAAGATCTTTACTTATAAATATGTGTCTTGGATGTTATTTAAGTAAGAGAAGATTGATGGAAGACTTTGCAGCTCAAGAAGATTCATTTTTCAGCACTGTATGTGTGTGTGTGTTTGTATACACACACGCAAGTTCTGTATGAGTTTACAATACCATCTAGTCTTTCAGGCTGGACTTGAGGAAAAGGTTTTCATAGGATGGAGGTGCAACACTGGAACCGGTCACCCAGAGAGGTGCAAATCTCCATTCTTGGAGGTTTGCAAGACAAAACCTGGCTCGACAAAACCATGGATGACCTCATCTAGTGCCAGTGACAGTCCCTACTCTGAGGGGGAAGTCACAGAGCCCTTTGGCAATGCCTCTTTCTGTGTCTCTGGGCACAGTATTAGGCAGCCCTGCGTATGCCACACAGTCCATGGCTGTGCATCATGCATAACACTGCTGAGAGTTACCTCTGTCTTTGGAACTGCTGCAGGTATTGTTACTCGATGCCCCTTGGAACTTAAACTGAAAAGACTACCTGCTGCCCAGGCGTGGAAAGGGAAAATGTGCTACCGCAACACCAGCGTAGAGCTCCAGGATGCCTCTGAGGTGGAGAAAGCAATAAGAGAAGGTGAGCTGGAACGTATTCCCGTCCAATTTAGCTTGCTCAGTCTCCTTTGAGTCCTTTCTCCCCTTTTATTAGGCTGAGCAGCAGCAGTCCCCCAGACTAACACATGTGGAGAGCTGGCTAGCCGAGCGAGGGCATGTCAACATCGAAATGTTGAGTCATCAGGATCTCAAGAAATACCGGGAGCAGCTCCTGTGAGAACTAATAGATAACAAGGACAGTCTGCCCTTGTTTATTCCAACAAAAGCCAAACAAGGGACTTGTGGTTAAAAGAAATGAGAACTATGTGCAGTGATAAGATGTGTATGCAAAGGTAGACCTTGAGATGCCTAACCATTAAGGAGCTTGGCTTTTGCAATATGTATGAGCTAATTAAGACTGTTATAAAAGGTGTAACCGTGCTTTAATAAACGAAGTTTGCTGATCCCTCATATTGAGTGACTGCTTCTTCCCTCCGTTCCGGCGAATGGCACGACAAATTGGCGCCCCGAACAGGGACCCCGGCGACCCGATAGCGGAGTCCGGCCCGGCGACCCGATAGCGGAGTCCGGGAGCCACGGTCGGCGGAGAAGTTGAGTGCGGTCCTGTAAGCAGCGCAGGAGGCGAAAGGATATCTTCCCCGCGCCCGGGAGCACCTAGAGAGGCTGTCCCGCCTGCCACGTGCCGCCGAAGTCTGCAAAGGCTGCAACAGCGCGCTGATAGAGGTATGAACAGACAAGCGGCGTATAATTTGCTCAAATGCTTCTTAGAGAAGCGGGGGCACTGAAGGAATAGACTTGAAAAAGGGGACTTCCTGATCTGTTAGGCTGCTCGCAAGTATTCTCTCTGAGAGAGGGATTGAGACAGCGCCGAAACAGCTGATTAAGCGGATAAGTTGGGACAACGGTGGGGGCATTTTAAAGATACGCATATGTTGTTTTCCCCCCATGGAGTGGCGATCTTTCGGTGATACAATGCGGGAAAAAATGATAACCGGGAGTGAGAAAGAGGAGAAGGAGATAAAGGCTGTTCGCGAGTTGTGGCGCACGGTGTTAGAGACTTTAAAGGCCATGAAAGCAGAGACAGAAGTAGCCCGTGCTGCCGCTCAAATGCTGGGTCCGGAGAGCACGGAAACGAAACCTGGTGCGTGGGCACGGTTCTTCGGGCGGCCGGCGGTGAAAGGGATGACTGGAGCTACGTGTGAAACTGTTGCCGAGGTCCGCGCGGGGCGCCGACCCTGCTCCGGCGACACCCGAGATGCCGGGGGTGCGGCTGCAGTCGCCATCGCAGCCGGGAGGAGAAACCTGACGACCTATGCCTTCGGCTCCTCCTCGGCCCCGCCCCCCCCCCCCGCCGTCGCCGCCGCTCCGCGGTCGCCCATGCTGGGCCCGGCCTCGGCCCGCGCCGCCTCCCGGCCCGCCTCGCCGTAGTCCCGCCGCCAGCAGCGTGAAGCCCCGCCGGCAGCACAGCAGCCACCACAGCCCGCCCCGGGAACGGCATCGCCCCGCCGGCACCGGACGGGACACGACGGGACCGGCACCGGACGGGACCGGAACGGGACGGGACCGGCCCGCCGCGCACCGGCCGCCGCCCCCGGGACCGCCCCCCCCGCCGCCCCCCCCCCCCCCCCCTTCGGCTCCTCCTCTGACACAGACAAAGTGTTACGAACAGTGCTGCAACGTCTTGATGATGGTCTGTTTCAGACGCGAAAATTCGCCCGCAAAAGGCAGACTTAACGACTCAATTGAGGACATTGACAGACGTACAGACTTTACTAGGAGACATTCAATGGGTGTGCAACTGCTCTTGGAGTTGCCTATTTCTCTGTTAATTTGTAATACTGTTGAATCGCCGTATGCAGTTATTTGTCAGTGGCAAACAGGAAAGGGGGAAATTCTCCCCCCCCCCTCCCCCCCCAACTTTGCCACTGACAAATCATCAGGAGACATGTTTAAGATTTTAGAATGGGTCTTTTTAAGAGTACAACCCAAGTCTAGCATTCAAACAAGACCGGAGGCAATAGGAGAGTTGATCAGGAGGGGCAGAACAAGAATCATAGAGATTAGTGGAACGGAACCTGATGATGTCAGTA
Organism: Pluvialis apricaria; assembly: GCA_017639485.1. Classification (NCBI taxonomy): domain Eukaryota; kingdom Metazoa; phylum Chordata; class Aves; order Charadriiformes; family Charadriidae; genus Pluvialis; species Pluvialis apricaria. The sequence goes on along the minus strand of CM030007.1, from coordinate 100,757,499 downwards.
TTCCAGTGAATGGTGCCAATTTAAAATGGTGGTTGCGTAACTCAACTTCCATCCAAGAAGCATTAATAGGCTATAATGGTCGTATACATTCGCAACAACCAAAGGGAAAATGTGGCAAGTATTAAAACGAAATCAGTGGATGGAAAAAGCGCATCATGTATGCAAGCATTTACTTGCATGCTTTGCCGTGTTAGGAGTGCCCGAACAGATTAAAACAGACAATGGGCCTGCATACATTAGTCAAAAGGTAAGAACTTTTCTACTGAGATGGGGAATTAAGCACGCAACAGGAATACCCCACTCACCAACCGGGCAAGGCTTGGTTGAGCGAACCCATCAAGTGCTAAAAGATTATCTAAATAAGCAAAAGGGTGAAGACACAGATGCACAACAGCGATTACACAGAGTATTGTTTACGCTAAATTACTTGTGTCTTATGGGCGATCAAGAGGAACCGCCAGTAGTGATACACCATCAAAACATTAAGCTGAATAGTACCACTACCCTACCTAAATTTATGGTACATTATAAAGACCCGACCACCGGAGCATGGGTGGGACCAGTGCCGGTCATTTTTAATGGTCGAGGGTACATGTGTGTCTCTACAGGAACAGGCCCAGTGTGGGTCCCGAGCAGAGCGATAAAACCAGCATTGGAAAGACGACGGACAGACCAAGACCAGGAGATGGCGCAACAGAATGGGCCCAAAGAATCTTAAGAGCTTGCTAATAAGTAGTTGCATCCTTCTTTTGGATGCAGAAACGGCAGGGCTTGATCACCCCTGCAGTTTCAAAGGAATGTCTGGTGGCTTTGGCAAATATGACCGGTCAAGATTCCATCCGCCTATCCACAGCATCACCCGAGAATCCATTTTCCACCTGTCTAGTCGGTCTTCTGTCTGACCAATGGCCTTCCAACTTACAAACGCAATTCCTAGGTAATGGCTCTGCAACTCTTGCTGATAGCCGGGATGGATGGGCTGCATATTTGCCACCCCTCCATGCCGAGCCGCAAGAGCTAGAACTTGTAGGATCACTCATGATAGATAGCTGTGTGTACTACACAAACAATTTTTGCCTTGTTTTTTTTTGCACTAGGAGTAGCAGCAGCACACGCTTTAACCACACTTAATAAATTAGGATATTGGCTTGCTAAACAATCTAACGCTACACTCCAGAATAAGGCTGCCATAGATTTTTGTTATTAACGCATGTCATGGGTGTGAAGACTTTTGACAGGATGTGTTGTATGAACCTCTCAGACCACTCCAAATCAGTACACCAAAGCATCGGAGAATTGTATCAAGGAATACAAAAGCTGAGAAAAGATGATGAATGGAGATGGTTGAATCAAATACTATCAGGCTGGGGAATCAAAAGTTGGATAGCCATGATTGTGAAAACTAGCTTGCTTATATTGCTCATTGTAGTTGTTATAATATCAGTTGTATTATGTATCTTCTCTTGTCTACAGCGCATGCTCATGAAAATTGTGCACCAAGCCTGGGTTGCTCAAAAAGAAGAAGGGGGAATTGTGGAGAGATTCTTAAATGAGAAAAGGCCATGGTTTGGTTCTGGTGAGCAACCCAGGGTTTTGAACTAAGCACCCAGACTGAGGGAGAAAAGATCTAAGTAAACAAGAAAGGTGACATCACCCTGCCCGGGAGAAGAGTTAAACAGAGGCGCGTGAACAGAGGGTCTTAGCCAATCGGTTGGGGGACGTTGTACGTGAACAGGGGAGCTGGACCAATCATAGCGTTGTTGAATATGCATGCTTTGCTGCGAGTCTATGTATACTCTGCTAAAATATGCAATAAGGGAGGACGATCATACTCACATTGAGATCGCGTCGTTACTCCATCGCGGGTCATGGAATATAAGCCG